>CM061470.1:22515000-23765581 GCA_030770085.1 Oryza coarctata
GGAATGTGGCTAATTGTGAATCCGTGATGCCCTGCCCCTGTGCCTCCAGCTTGATATAGTAGAGAACACCGGGATAATTCCCCTTCAGAGCTCTTAATCAGATCTGCACAATCGATTCATTCTCCTCACCGGCTTTACTAGTTCCCAATGAAATGGTGCATTTTCAATTCTCACCTTTACCAGGTCGAATGAAATGGTCCATTTTTTACTTTAGCATAATAAGGTGACTGGGCGACCTAAGCTCAATTTCTGGCATATCGCCACCAACGTGGACCCGCGGACAATAATCAGAAGAGCAGTAAGCCAATAAACACATCGAGCATACCGTTCTGGTTGACAGATATACTCGCCGCCCTCCTTTCTTCAAGACGTTGAACCTAGTTCTCGTTTCTCATAACAATCTTAACCTTTTAACCAGAAAGATTAAACGTCACAAAACCTTATCAGAGTAGACTTCATCGCAACGAAGTAAAAAACACTTCATACAACGCATGCAATTCATAAACACCAGCTTGGTAATACAGATAGTTTAGCATAACCATGGAAGTAACACAGCAGTGTGTAACGAGAGCCAACAAATTCATGGCAACAAAATGTAACACCACACATCAAAAGTTTCAACCCATCAGGCAGGCAGGAAACATCCACATTCCACAGACAAGCTAACTCTAGCATGCATTGGCCCTAAATCAGACTCTTATGAAGCGACTCCGGCCTAAGCATGACTCATGATCATCCTCTCTACTCGATCAGATCGTCATCGTCATCTGGGAGAGGTTGTGCTGCCGCAGCAGCAAGCTCAGCCTCATGCCTGGAGATTGATAATTAGTTGCTGAAATGTTGGAAGAAATTATAGAGGAAAACAATGTGTAAATAGGGCTAGGTAAAACACTTACTGTTGCTGCATTGCCAAATCGATGGGAACCTCCGGAGGTTTAAGAGCAACAGCTTCAACGAAATGCAGGTTCGGATCACTACATAATGCAACAGCATTAACACAGATTAAAACACATCACATCACAATCGCAGAATACAAGGTAAGGAAGAAAGCAGGAAAGGAAAACGGCAGGGAGGAAAATTATTACCCAGCAAGCTTCCTTGCAAGATAAAGGAAGGGCTTCTCAAAGTTGTAATTGCTCTTGGCAGAAATTTCATAGTACTGAAGATTCTTCTTCCTGTGGAATGTGACCTGCTTAGCTTTAACCTGCCTGTTCTTCACATCAACCTTGTTACCACATAGGACAATGGGGATGTTTTCACACACCCTGCAAGAGTTCATAACTAGGCATAAGAGTTATGCTAAATAGTATTATATTAGGTAAAGTTTATTACTTGCTTCAGAAATATACCTGCACAGGTCCCTATGCCATGTTGGAACATTCTTGTAGGTCAGCCTTGAAGTGACATCAAACATAATTATCGCACACTGACCATGGATACTGCACAATAAAAATAAAGTTAGGAAACATCCATATGTATGGAAAAATACTAAGAGAAGCTAAGATAGTGAGATTAAGCACTTTCCCAAACACTTACTAGTATCCATCCCTAAGGCCACCAAACTTCTCTTGTCCAGCAGTGTCCCAACAGTAGAAGCGGATCTTACCACAGTTGGTGCTGAAATCTAAGGGATGAACTTCGACACCAATGGTTGCTGAAATGACAGATTTGTATATCAGTTCAGTAGCTAATTTAGCAAAGAATGCAGGAACGAAAAAAATAAGAGCCATAAAACATACGTTCATATTTCTTTTCAAACTCTCCAGTGAGATGCCTCTTCACAAATGTGGTTTTACCTGCAACCAAAGATGGTATACTATTAAAATACATCAAAGAATGATCACATAGTAAGGCAGTACTTTTATTATAGAAGTGAAGCCATTTCAGGTATATTGTCTGTCTGAAATAATCAGACAGTTACAGATGCTTTGGATGATCTTACACTGATTAAAAAAAGTACTTTACTCCTTTGAAGGCATTCATAGGCGTGTTCCATGGTTGAAACACAAATGGGAATCTGAGATCAACAGCTCAGCAATATGGTTCATTCTGCAATAAGATAATAACATCTGACTAAAAACAACCTAAATAACGTTGATTTCAGTATTATTTAATCCATATCACTATATGTGTGTAACTTCCACGTTCTAGAATAACTCTATGATCCTTGTCATCACTGTAGGAGTATCACAATTTTAGATGTGATCTAAATCTAGCAAACAGCCATCCCCTGCGGTCCAATCAATCACAAGATGGAAACATCCAATAACTAAATCCCAACACTAACGACGAAACACATAAATAAATATCGGATTTCAGACGCCAGTACAAGCCTTAATCCATCAGATCTCGCGGAAACCACGCCCAGTATACGCATCAAACATATCACGACACACCCCGTTTCTCAGAAACATAAAGGGAATCAAAGAAAGATTGGAAACTCACCAGTCCCACCATCTCCGACAATGACCAGCTTGAAGCTGGGGTAATCCACGGTCCCCTGATTCGGCAGCGCCTGGAAAAGACAAAAACGTCACAGATCAAACAAAGGCAACCCCAGATCCCAATCCATAGGTGGCGAAATCGAAATCGTACTCACCATAGGGGAAAGGCGGCGATGCGAGTGGAGGAGGAGCGAACACCGGGGTGGGGTGGGGCTGGGGGCCAACAAAACCCTAGAATTCGAAATGGAAGTGGGCGATCCTGTGGAGGCGGAGGGCTTTATAGATGCGGTGGCATCAATTGTTTTCTCGAAGGTTGTATTTAGCTTTGGATGGACGCAGGAATTGCGGCCGTTGGATCTTGGTCGGCAGGTGTGGATCGGATCCGGCTAGCTTTCGTCGCACGCGAGATTTTCGGCCGTCGGATTCGCAAGGTGCCGTTGGGTAGGGGAGTTGGGCCTAGTAGACCAGGCCCTTCTCAATGGCCTTTTCCTCTCTGCGACACACCTCATCTTGGGCCGTACAATAATACGGTGTTGGTGTTAGGCCCAATGGGTGCAAAAACTGTTGTTAACTCTTTTATGACAGAACATCTTTTAATTTTTTTTTCTGTCCTGCATTAGAGGGCACAATTATGCAATCGAGCAGTAATTTCAAATGCTAAATAAATTCCCTTTTTTGTCGATCAATTAAAAGCATAGTTAAAAGATGATGACAGCTGAATCGTACATTCCTAAAAAAACTAAATTGTACATCGCCGCTTCGTTGTTGTGTTCGAGCTTCGACGACCAACTTGTTTGGTACCGCGTGAAGCTAAATTGACTGAATTAAAATGAACTTATTAGACAGACCACTGACCTAAGCTGAGCTGACCCTCTCGTATACGCTCGGGGAGATTCATAATCACTGTATACATTCTACATGGTATCAGAGCAAGTTTACACATCCTGGTGTGCTAGCTTCTCTCTCCGACGAGCCGACCCTTTTCCTCTCGTCATCGACTCTTCTTTCCATCGTCGACTCTCTTCTCGGTACTCTCCTCGCTCTCTTGTCTCTATTTCTTCTTCTCCCCGTCTCTCCCGTAGTCACATTTTCTCCGTCTCACCTCCGCGCGACTAGGCGACGGTCTCGATCCGCCTCCTCGTCCCGCCTCGCACCCATCTCCACTCTTCCTCTTGTTTCGTGCATCTCTCCTTCTCTGACGCCGGCGCACCTCCACGCTCGTCGTCTCCATCGGCTGGAAACCTCTCTCGGTTCTCGCCCTTTCCGACACGCTCAACGGCTCTCGGACGCGAACCTTCTCCCCTCACGTCCGAGCCAGTCCAACGTGTCCACGGACACGAATCCCTGCCTCCCGGACGCGAACATATTCTCTTCTCGTCTAGCCACAACCTGTCTTTTTCGCGTCCGCTCCACTCCTTGGCCTCCACGAGTCCACGGACGTGAATCTTCTCTTCACGGACGTGAATCCTCGCACGTCCGTGACCCAACCACTCTCTGACCCACCCACTCTGTCCTCACCTACTCCGCTGCCTACTCCCCATCGGCCAACCACTCCTCATCGGCTGGCCGGCCCACTTCCCATCGGCTTCTCACATCCTTGATCGGCCGATCCGTCCTCTCATCGGCTTCCGCCTCCCATCGACTTCTTTCTTCCATCGGCTCTTTGCTCCCGTTCTCCCGTCATGGCCACCGAGTTCGCCCTCAGCTCCGGCACTCTCCTAGTCGCCAAATCTGCTCCGACTCTCGGTGCCTCAGACCACACCTCGGGCACCACCTCACCGATCTTCTCCCCTCCCTACGCTGCTGTGAATGTGAAATCTCACGTTCCTATCTCCCTTGACCTTAACGCCAATTATTCCAAATGTGTTTTCTTCTTCAAATCCCTCTGTGGAAAATTCGGCCTCCGATCCCATATTGATGGCTCTGCTCCACCTCGGGCCAATGATCCTCAGTGGGATATCGCCAAGTGCTGCGTGCGCAGCTGGCTGCTCGGCTCGGTCGACGACTCTGTCCTCGACCTCGCTATGGACGATACCGACCTCACCGCCCGGGACCTCTGGGTGGCCATCGAGCGGATCTTCCTGGCCAACAAGCAGCCTCACGCCATCTTCCTCCTCAACGAGTTCCACTCTATGGTACAAGACGACTCCTCTGTCTCCTCGTACTATCAGTGCCTCAAAGTCAAGGCTGCTGCTCTTCGGGATGTCGACCACCCTATGGCCGACTCTCAACTCGTTCTCACCCTTCTGCGAGGCCTCAATCCCCGCTTCTCCAACACCGCCGATGACATCGTCAACGCCACACCTCTTCCATCATTCGCCCGGGCTCATGACATGCTAGTTCTTAAAGAACTCCGTCTGGCCAATGATGAGAAGACAGTGGCCCACACCGCTCTTTTTGCCGCAGCCGATAATGGCTGCCGAGCTTCTTGCGTTGCCCCTTCCTCCCGCAGTCCTGGTGGCCATGGCTCCGGTCATAGCAACACAGCCCGCACCGGAAAAGGCAAGGGCAAAGGCAAAGACAGGAACTGGCAGGGTCCGACGCCACTATGACCTACCTCGGTCCCTACCCACCCTGCCGGTCCCACGGGTCCGTGGCTCTGCTACAACCCCTGGGCGCCCCAGCCCCAGTCACGCAGCCCCATCGGCTAGCAACCCGGAGTTCTCGGCGCCCATCCCCAGGCTCACCTGGCATCGGCTCCCATTCTGCCGCCTCAGCCGATGCTACCGACCCCGACCACCCAGTCGGTTCCCTCCTGGAACCAGGCTGGCCTCGTCACTGCCCTCAGCCAGATGATGCTCCAACCACAGCACCCTTGGGTGCTAGACTCTAGGGCGTCTTCACACATGGCGTCATTGGCCGATATACTTTGCTCCTGTCATCCCTCTTCCTCCTCTTTTGTCACCATCGGCAATGGTCACTCTCTTCCTGTCCAATGCTGCGGTGACTCCTCTCTGTCTACATCCACCACTAACCTCCCCTACGCAATGTTCTTATCGTGCCTGGTACCAGCGCTTTGCTGCCTATCTTCGGCACATCGGCTTCGTGGCCTCTGCGTCCGATAGTTCCTTATTCACTTTCCACATCGGCTCCGCCGCTGCCTATCTACTTCTCTATGTCGATAACATTGTCCTCACAGCGTCTTCGACATCTCTCCTCGACCAGATCATGGTCCGACTCTACTCTGAGTTCACCATGACCGATCTTGATCCTCTCCACCATTTCCTTGGCATCTCCGTAACCCGTTCCATCCACGGGCTCTTCCTTTCCCAACGCCAGTACGCCATCGACCTCCTCCAGCGTGCAGGCATGGCCGACTGTCACCCCACGGCCACCCCGGTCGACACTCGAGCCAAACTCTCCGCCGCCGATGACGCCCTCGTTGTCGATCCCTCTCACTATCGGAGTCTTGTCAGGGCTCTCCAATACCTCACACTCACCCGACCCGACCTCACGTACGCTGTCCAGCAAGTGTGCCTCTTTATGCACGCTCCGCGCGAACCTCACCTCGCGCTGCTCAAGCGCATCCTACGCTACGTGAAGGGCACCCTCTCTAGCGGGCTGCATCTCAGCTCCAGCCTCATCGACTCTCTCACCGCGTACTCTGACACGGACTGGGCAGGCTGCCCCGACTCTCGACGCTCTATGTCCGGCTACTGTGTTTACCTCGGTGACACTCTCGTATCCTGGTCCTCAAAACGCCAGACTACAGTGTCCCACTCCAGCGCTGAAGTCGAGTACCGCGCTGTCGCCCACGCCGTCGCCGAGTGCTGCTGGCTTCGCCAGCTTCTCCAGGAGCTCCGTGCACCCCTCTCCACCGCGACCGTCGTCTATTGCGACAATGTCAGTGCCGTCTACATGACTGCCAACCCGGTCCATCACCGACGCACCAAGTACATCGAGATCGATATCTATTTTATCCGTGATAAGGTTGCATTAGGACAGGTTCGGGTGCTCCATGTACCATCGGCACATCAGTTTTTCGATATAATGACCAAAAGACTGCCCACGCCTTTATTCACTAGTTTTCGGTCCAGTATCTGCGTCTGTTTCTCTCCCGCTGCGGCTGCGGTGGTGTTATACAAACCACTGCCCTGGACTGTATATATATAGACCCGACCCCCTCGTATACACTCGGGGGATTTATAGTCACTGTACACATTCTACATTATTCATGACGAAATTTCATACGAACATGTAATCAGATATGATCAAATCAATTACACAATCTTATCAATAACGAATACATCCTACAATTCTACTATACTAAGCTAGTAAGCTCGCTACTGTTTCGGTGCAAACAGAAGCAGCTATGCATGCTTGGAGCCAGGGATGATATCGATCATATCGCCGACACCTTGGGGACGAGCACCGGGAAGCGGTGGATCTCGTCGATCCAGGGGTTCGTGAAGTTCTTCTCCTTGGCCGGGTTCACTGACCGGAGCGCTCTCCACACGGCACTGTTGCACTTGAAGCCGGAGCCGAAGGCGATCTGCCACGTCCGGTCTCCCTTCTTGATCCGGCCCTTGGCCTCGGCGTAGGCCAGCTCGTACCACAGCGAGCTGCTCGACGTGTTCCCGAACCGGTGCAGCGTCATCCGCGACGGCTCCATGTGCCAGTCAGATAGCTGCAGGTTCTTCTCCAGCTCGTCCAGCACGGCGCGGCCGCCGGCGTGGATGCAGAAGTGCTCGAACGCCAGCTTGAAGTCCGGGATGTAGGGCTTCACCTTCCGCTTCAGCACCTTCCGGCTGACCAGCGTCGCGAAGAAGAGGAGTTGCTCCGACATGGGCAGCACCAGCGGGCCCAGCGTCGTGATGTTGGTCTTGAGCGCCTCGCCGGCCACGGCCATCAGGTCCTTGGACAGCGACACGCCGGTCTTGCCGTCGGCGTCCTCCCGCTGCGTGATGCACCCGAAGCACCGGTCGTCGGCGCCGCGGTGGGTGCGCACGGTGTGCACCAGCTGATACTTGGAGCAGTGCCGTGCCGAGCCGCGGTTGGACAGGAGGATCGCCGCGCCGCCCATGCGGAAAAGGCAGTTGGACACGAGCATGGAGCGGTCGTTGCCGAAGTACCAGTTGAGCGTGATGCTCTCCATGCTGATCACCACCGCGTACGTGTTAGGGTACACCTGCAGCAGGTCCTTGGCGAGGTCGATGGAGATGAGGCCGGCGCTGCACCCCATGCCGCCGAGGTTGTAGCTGACGATGTTGCCTCTGAGCTTGTAGTGGTTCACGACCATGGCGGACAGCGAGGGCGTCGGGTTGAATAGGCTGCAGTTGACGACCAGGATGCCGATGTCCTTGGGCTTGACGCCGGTCTTGACGAACAGCTCGTCCAGCGCGCCGAACATGACCAACTCCGCTTCCTTCCTCGCGTTGGCCATGGACGGGTTGGGCGGGATGTTGAGCACCGCCTCCGGCAGGTACGTGTCCTCGCCGAGGCCCGACCGCTCGATGATCTTGCGTTGGAACTCGACGTTCTCCGGCGTGAAGGTGCCGAGCGACTCGGTACAGTTCATGAACCGCGCGCGGCTGCACTTGCGCTCGTCGTCGGGCTTGTAGCACGCGAAGTCGACGAGGTACACGGGGCGCGGCCGCGTGAGGAAGTAGGCGGTGGAGACGAGCACCAGCAGCGTGGAGCAGAGCAGCACGCAGACGAGGTTGTACTGGAGGCTGTGCCACAGCTCGGCGAGGTCACTCAGCGTGAAGGTGGAGAGGTGCGCCGCGGCGAGGCCCGGGAGCGGGGCGAGCAGGAGGTACGCGCCGTGGGTGATGAGGTAGTGGTACCCCAGCTTCACGTACTTTAGCTTCACCGATTGCTTGAAGTCCGGCAGCCGGCTCGCCGTCGTCGACGACTGCCTCTGCAGCAGCGGCGCTTGCTGGTCGGCCATGGCAACAACCTCACCGAACACAAAGATTGCAAACCACGGCTGCTGTCACAAGCACGCAAAGATCGTGGGGTTACTTATGTCGCTCTTGCTTCTACCTTGGACTTGGACAAATTCGTTTGTCCCTTGGCTCGCGCGCCCTCAGGCTTATATAGACGAGGGATCAGAGATGCATGCACCGATGACCGATCCTAATCGGAACCGGGAGTCCGACGGATTCCTGCACTACACTACAGACACACTAATTAGCAGTGTCCGAATGACAGAATAAACAATATATCATTTACGTAACCTAATTAGCCGTGTCGGAATCGAGGTACGCACGCACCTGGTCGGGCGCCGGTGTAGCATGGGGGAAACGCTCATGCGTTCTGCCTGAACGGACGGCGGGTCTCGATCGGAGGAGGGAGTTGGACGGGACGCGCGCGGGAGGAGAGAGCTGACCGCGTGCGCGTGACGGGCTCGGCTCGGTGATTCGCGCGGCCGTGGGAGGGTAAGGGTAGAGGAGCAGTTGCGCGGGGCGCGCGGCCGAGGAAATCGGGGCGAAACGAGCGTTGCCCCGTGCGACGGGGGGCCGATGGTTTCGGAGCCAGGAGCGTGCGTTTCGCGGCTTCGCGCACGTGCACGGAAGTCCGTGGGCTGCCCGTTCCATCTGTCTCTCTCGGGCTGGCTATTTCGACGCCACTTCCGTTCCTCGCTTTCATGGAAATCCGTAGCTAACCTGGACTATACCTAACCAAGCTTTTTTCTCTCTCTACTCGTTTTTTTTAACCGAGAGGCGGCTACACGTTCAACGTGGCAGCAGTGGCCACGATTTTGGGAAGGCGCTGTACGCCATGGGTAGACGTACGTGCATGGATGCATGGCTTCACCAGTTCATCACGGCTCGCACGGACGCCCAGCATCAAACACAAAAGCGATGGAGCTTTACCCGCATCTAACACACCCAACTCTATGTCCTCGTATTCTTTTTATTACTCGTCAGGTCAGTTCAACGGCGACTATATAGGATTTATAAAACTGCAGATTACTGGTGCAAGCACAGAGGCAATGGAACTTCATCCGTATCCAAGCCATATTTCTTCGCCTCATCATTAGGTTGTGCGAAAAGATATAGACATCGATGTCATGTTATTTTCATCTTGCAAGCAAGTTATTGACCTGTCGATGATGGTCACCTAAAGACATTTCCAACAAGTTACCTGGCCTTTTCTGGTGAGTGTGAAACAACACATGCAGTCCACCTTCCGGTTTATTTTTCATGTTTTCAATTACTTGAAGGTTGCACATTCTGATCGGAAGGGACGCCAAAACCCTGAACAAACATGTAAAAACAGAAGACCGGTCAAAAAATATAAGCCTGATATGATAACATGTGCTTACTTGCTCACCTCGTCATCTCCTCCAGTTATGTGCAAATGTTTTTCTCGTTTTCTATAAGCACGTTTTTTAAACTTTTTTATGAGCACATTTTTTAAATATATATATATATATATATATATATTATTTGAAAAAAATCGTATGGATCTATTTTACAATAGCTAATTCTTAATAAATCATTCATCTTCTCGTTTTACATCATTCTATCGCAAGTCAAGTCAAGCAGGAAACATCAAAGATTAACTCGCAAGTCAGGTACTTGAGCAGTTAACAATAAGACTTCTGATTGGACGGAGCAATAGACAATCAAAGCGTACACAAAATGAAAACATGGATGTGTGTAGAGTAGGACTTGGTGGTTTTCTGACCTGAATATCCACATTGAGCTATTGTTGAAAGCTTAGCGGTGTGTTAGACATAGTCAAAGCTCCCAGAATGGGAATGTCGCAGTCAATTCTACCACAATTCATGTATTTTGCTACTCTTTGTGTGACATATATCCAGATAATGAAAAACAAAACCTATTTCTGGACCAACCATGCATAATTACACTGCTATACAAGTCTTTGGATTCATCAATACGCTAGAAGCTTGAGTGTAAGACGCATATCCGTCAGTAAGAAAGCCCGCCCGAGAGTGCATCTCCATCATCATTGATTAAGCTCTCAGCAAACCAGTACCCATCCCATGAGCCTCGAACTTTCTACAACAGCAATTATTGAGTTAAAAAACAAAGTAGTTGGAACAAAGGTGACAGAAGGATGTATTGATAGGTACCTGAACCATTGTAAATTGAAATATAGGTTCTTCCTCCGGACGTGATCCTCGAACCCACACTCTTTGCTTATATAGGTTCTGTTGGCACAATCAGATCCAGGGTAAAGATAATTTGTCTCGTTGTACAAACAAAACAGAGACAAAAATATTAAGGAAGTTAAGGCCAACCTCTTCAACCCATAAACTGCTCAATATCATTCTTTCTTTGTGGGCAAGCAAAACCCTGTAAGTTGAATGGTGAAATATCCACCGGAAATGTTCAAACTGGAGTAGCACCGGTGGCAATCAACAAGACAGCTATGAAGTATGAGCAATCATATAGGCCAGAAGGAAAAAAATTCTCGTCTACCTGTCCTAGATCAAATTGTCACCCAAAATAAGTTGACCTCTCAAAAGGATCAAGCCTGCAAACTAATAAGACCATATAGATTCAGACTGCTGAAGCTGTGTTAAACCTTCACCACATCTAAGCAAAAACGAGCAATTTGCAAGCTTGATCTATTACCCTGTACATGACTTCTATCCCATAATCTTGGCGAGGTTGATCATTGTATTTTAAGGCCTCAAGTTGGAATTCTACTGCTTCTTCTCCATTAAACTGAAAGATGGAACAATGCAAAAGCTATAAGCTTGAGACATCAATATCATGCTATTTCACAGTTCAGTTTGAGAATTACATTCAACCCAGGGCCGAAAGGTTTTTCTTCTGTGTTTCAAGCCTGAGGTAGAAAAATGAGGAATTAGTCAGAGAACAAGAGTAAGATCCTACCAGTAGCATAAATCCATTAATAGAAAGGTTAACTGATACTCATGTTCAACATACCTATTGTCAGCCTTAATTATCATGTACACAATATGTGCAATGCTGGTCTACCTTTTGCACATTTACGTCTGGTATGGTATGTCAAAACGCCTGCTATAACAAATGCAGTGTTCTATATCATGGCACAAGAATTTTAGCAAAGGACTGAAGCCCCCAAATTCGAGAACTGTGCCTAGCGCAGTTGGCAGGGGCAGCCGTTGAGCTCCCCCACCCACCCATGCTCAATTCCTGAGTGTGCTCGTTTCTTCTTAATTATTGATACCAGTTCCTCCCTGGTATCCAGCATTTTTCTTAAGTCCCCAAATTCGAATTATCTAGACCTTGATTAGATACAAAGTGGGCACCTATCAAAGTTCACGCTCTTTATGTATAAAAGATGACCTATGTAGCACTTCGAAGGAATACAGAAGATAAGGCCCATGCCATAAACAATTATTTTCAGGAAGAAAATGTAAGGATGTACATAAGCTTTCTGCCTAAAGAGATATATCTGATAGGCAAAGCAAGCTTTGCACAATCCGCTAGGTGTCTTCCAACTGTAAATTTATGCATACATGCTTCTCAGTGATTCACTCAGTCTTTGTAAACTGGATGCGATAGGCACATGGAGAATGCATAAAAACAAACCAGCAACATTTTTAACAGGCTAACAGTTGAGGTACTGACTACTGAGTAAGTTGCAGTTCATGCTGTGGAGGAAAAAAAAATGAAACATCGTGGTATAATCATTATATGATTGTACTTTAGCAGCACAAATCACTCCATAGTTACATCTACAAAATACAGTTTCAAGAAGTTTGCACTTGGCAGCGGTGACTTGACCTGCCCACCCAAGGGTGGCATATTATATGTTCTATGCAAATAACAAAAAGAGGGGATGGATATCCAGGCAACAGAATCATCTGAATAATAATCTACAGAATTCTCTGAAAAATCTAATTGTCCTCACCTCCTCATTGTAAATGATACGCAGGTAGCCACATCAATTCGGGGCCTTAGTAATTTGTAGCGCCTCTACCCGCTTTGTTCCATTCTAAGGCTCTGTTTGGATGTAGAGTTCTACTCCCTTATTTTCTGTGCGCACATTTCATGAGTTAATAAATGGTATGTTATTTTAAAAAAATCTATCTAAAAGTTGCTTAAAAATCATATTAATTTATTTTTTAGATTTATAATAGCTAATAAATAATTAATAATTTACTAATAAGCCCGTGCTGGACGAGTGGGCATCTGGGCAAGGAGTCCCCGAAATGTGTGTGATGCCACACTTCATCAATCAGGATACTCCTGCCTGCCTGCCTGCCTGACTACGCTACCCAGTTTTTTTCCCCCAATGTAGTAGCAATTTGGTATGATTTGACGCACATGAATGGACGCTGCAACTTGAAACGTTAATGCAGAGCGGAAACTAGGATGGGAACATCAAAGCACAAGATGGAACGGAGGATACCGGCCAGTCGGAGGAGAGGAAGTCGGGCACGTCCGAGGCGAAGGCGGAGACCCGGAAACGGGATTCCGCCGCCGCCGCCAGAGCCGGACGCGCCGACCTGAGGCTGCCGCCGCCGCCGCAGCAGCAGCAGATTGGGGCCGGCAGTAGAGCGACCGGCTTCGCGGCCGCGGGAGCGGACGATGCCATGGCTGCCATTAACTCCGATTCCTCTCGTCCGTCTCTTTCCGGGGGCTTCGTTCCCGTCTCCGGATTATTCAGGCCCGGAAAATTTCACGCTGCAGATCACTGACGATTGAAATTGGTGAATTTTCCTCGCGCGGACACGCGTTCTCTCCTCCTTTTCGGCCGAAAAATCCTTTATACATGGGCCGCGATTTCCAGCCCAATTTCGCCCTATTAGCGTTAGTTTCGTTACTCTCCTCGCTCCCCTCCGCGACGAGCCTGCGACCTCTCCGCTTATCCATTCGCGCTCCTAGATCAGGTGGCCACCGAGGCGCACCACCTCCTCGTCGTCCTCCTCTCCAAACCTCTCCAAAACCCCGCGGCTCCCACAGCCATGCTCGTGCCCGCCTCCCACGATGCCGCCACCGCCCGCTAGAACGCAGCCGAATCCTCCCCTCCTCCTCCTCGCCTCCCTCCGCACGCGGCAGCCACTTACGCTGGCGCATGGTGACCGTCACGCGAGGAAGCGTTCCCGCGGCCTCAGCTCCACAGCGCCGCGAGCCGCCGCCTCCGCGGAGGCCACCTACTCCGACCGGAGCGCCGCGCTGCGGGCGCTCTGTAGCCATGGCCAGCTGGCGCAGGCGCTCTGGCTCCTCGAGTCCTCCCCGGAGCCGCCCGACGAGGACGCCTACGTCGCGCTGTTCCGGCTCTGCGAGTGGCGCCGCGCGATCGAGGCAGGGATGCGCGCGTGCGCGCACGCCGATGCCGAGCACCCAAGCTTCGGGCTCCGCCTGGGGAACGCCATGCTGAGCATGCTCGTCAGGTTCGGGGAGACCTGGCACGCATGGAGGGTGTTCGCCAAAATGCCGGAGAGGGACGTCTTCTCCTGGAATGTCATGGTAGGCGGGTACGGCAAGGTGGGCTTCCTCGAGGAGGCGCTGGACTTGTACTATAGGATGTTGTGGGCAGGGGTGAGGCCGGATGTCTACACGTTCCCCTGCGTGCTGCGCACTTGTGGGGGCATCCCAGACTGGAGGATGGGGAGGGAGGTGCATGCTCATGTGCTTCGATTCGGTTTTGGAGACGAGGTCGATGTATTGAATGCTCTTGTGACGATGTATGCCAAATGTGGGGATGTTGTGGCTGCGCGGAAGGTGTTTGACGGTATGGCCGTGATGGATTGCATATCATGGAATGCGATGATAGCTGGACATTTTGAGAATCATGAATGTGAGGCAGGGTTGGAGCTGTTTCTCACCATGCTGGAGAATGAGGTACAGCCGAATCTCATGACAATAACCAGTGTGACTGTTGCATCTGGAATTTTGTCTGAAATGGGTTTTGCAAAAGAAATGCATGCGTTTGCTGTAAAGAGAGGTTTCTCCATTGATGTTGCATTCTGCAACTCGTTGATTCAGATGTACACGAGTCTTGGGAGGATGGGGGATGCAGGTGAAATATTCTCAAGAATGGAAACTAAAGATGCCATGTCATGGACGGCAATGATATCGGGGTATGAGAAAAATGGTTTCCCAGATAAAGCCCTTGAAGTTTATGCACTGATGGAATTGCATAATGTAACTCCTGATGATGTTACCATTGCAAGTGCCCTTGCTGCTTGTGCCTGCTTGGGACGGTTAGATGTAGGCATCAAATTGCATGAGCTTGCTCAGAACAAAGGATTCATCAGGTACATCGTAGTTGCTAACGCACTCCTCGAAATGTATGCTAAATCCAAGCACATTGATAAGGCTATCGAAGTATTTAAGTGCATGGCTGAGAAGGATGTGGTATCATGGAGTTCAATGATTGCTGGCTTTTGCTTTAACAACAGGAGTTTTGAGGCTTTGTACTATTTCCGGCATATGCTAGCACATGTAAAACCCAATTCTGTTACTTTTATAGCTGCTCTAAGTGCCTGTGCTGCTACTGGGGCTTTGAGATCTGGTAAGGAAATCCATGCACATGTTTTAAGGTATGGTATTGGAACTGAAGGTTATGTACCCAATGCTCTTCTAGACTTGTATGTGAAATGTGGCCAGACAAGCTATGCTTGGGCACAATTCAGTGCGCATAGTGAAAAGGATGTTGTATCTTGGAATATAATGCTTTCAGGTTTTGCTGCTCATGGACATGGAGATATTGCTTTATCACTCTTCAACCAAATGGTAGAAATTGGCGAGCATCCAGATGAAGTTACATTTATTGCACTACTGTGTGCTTGTAGTAGGGCTGGAATGGTTAGTCAAGGCTGGGGGCTTTTTCACATGATGACTGAGAAATACTCTATAGTTCCAAATCGCAAGCACTATGCATGTATGGTGGATCTATTGAGTCGTGTTGGGAGATTAACAGAAGCTTACAACCTCATAAATGGAATGCCTATCACACCAGATGCTGCAGTTTGGGGAGCCTTGTTGAATGGATGCCGGATACACCGGCATGTTGAATTTGGTGAGCTGGCTGCAAAAATTATCCTTGAGTTGGAACCTAATGATGTTGCCTATCATGTTCTTTTGTGTGATTTATATACCGATGCTGGCAGATGGGCTCAAGTGGCTAGAGTGAGAAAAACCATGCGAGAGAAGGGATTGGAGCAAGATTTTGGATGTAGCTGGGTTGAGGTTAAAGGAGTAACTCACGCATTTCTAACAGATGATGAATCACATCCACAGATTAAAGAAATAAATGCTGTTCTACACGGCATATATGACCGAATGAAAGCATATGGTTTTGTTCCTGTTGACTCCTTAGAAGATAAAGAAGTATCCGAGGACGACATCTTTTGTGGTCACAGTGAAAGATTAGCTGTAGTTTTTGGTTTAATCAATACTACACCTGGTACCTCTATTTCTGTCACAAAGAACCGATACACTTGCCAGAGTTGTCATATGATTTTAAAGACCGTTTCTAAGATTGTTCGGAGAGAGATAGCTGTTAGGGACATTAAGCAATTGCATCACTTTAAGGATGGAGACTGTTCATGTGGAGATATAGGATATGGATGAAGAGCTTGTAGAAAGAGGCTGTATAACAATACAAGATGTGGCCATGTGCTATTACGTATCTTCCACAACCACGGCTACAGATATTTTCCAACAACCATTGCTAATCTGGTATAACAATACAATTGCTCACTAGCAGTTTGGATATAGCAGCCCCTGCTTGTGTCAACAAAGCTGAATTTTTGGTTATATGTAGCGGGTTCATGCAAATATCCCACTTGGTACATGACAAAAGGTGTTGACAATCTACCTGAGATACTGGCACTTCAGTTTCTGTCACTTCTTAGTGCACAGTAGGTATTTTCTTTTTGGCTCTATTTGTTGGATCACAATGAGGTCCTTTCTCGTTTCCCTTACATTTTTTGTGTTTCCTTGCAGTCTCCTAGTGCTTCATGCAGATAATCTTTGCTTCCAAGTTCCAACTATTACCAGAAGAAATATACAAGTAAGATTATCTTGAGTGAGAATAATATAGCTTATGTATGCTATTTTGTTAAATAGGAGTAACAACACCTGTAATGGTTGTCAGTGTCAACAATAGGCTATAGAATTTTTGCCTGTTCCATGTTAGTGACAGTAAATATGTGTAACTAGAGATATTGGCAAAATGTCTTGTGGGATCACTTCTTTGTATGCCACTAAAGAAAGCTTGTCACTTGCTATAGGCTAATAGCTAGCATGGAAATTGATTACAATATGTTGGAATAATTAGTGCTTTATGTTTTAATCTAATTTAGAAATAATAGATCATAATATCTTAATTCCTAATAGATTGATCTACCAATATGATCATAGAAAAAACAAATATGGAATTCAATAACAATCAGAATACGTATTGTGGTTGTCCGGAGCCAGTCGCTTAATTAGAGCCTAATCCTGTTGTGTTGTTATTGTCGCTGTCCATCACGTTATTGTTTATCACGGCAGCAACAACTCGTTGTGTAGCTTATTCTTATTGACACCGAAGGAATTGCTGTTGATGGAACCTCACAGCTTTGTGTTAGAAGATTGTTCTCTTCAGTAGTGGAGGAAGACACATTCGAAGGAAGAAGACAATGTGGTAGAAGCAGCGAGCAGTCACGTTGGACGCTTTCCAAAGGTCTTATTCACTCTCTAGGATCTCGAAGGACGACGGTTCTGAAGACATACTTTCCTGGCCATCGGTGCACACCGATGAATAGGCGTCGGAAAATCTAGACCTGAAAGCAGATTGATCTTATCATGAGATAGAGCGGTGGGGTCGGTATATATAGTCCGAAGACACGCGATTAGGGTGGAGCTCGAAACCAACACGATCTGCATATAAAAATCGACCTTGAAATCAATACGATCCGGATATAGAAACTGGCTAGGTTACAATCTCAAAAAGGCAAAATAAAATTGTAAAATGTGCGCAGCATGGCTCGTGCCGCATCTTCGACCGGACCGGTGAGGTGAGGTGAGCAAGCGCGTATGTGGGTTCTTTCTCTCTCTTACTCACTTGAAAAGGAAAAGATGAGTCAATCTTATAAGTTGCGCTACCTCATCATCAACTAAGTAAGGTATGACTCCCACTTTGTATTGTCTTTTGAAATTTTCAAGAGTTTTTTATTTAATTAGTTGGACTATGGGCCTTAAATTCCATCGCATTAAATGTCTTTGAAGCTCTTTTGCAGGAATTGCAAAATTTCACAGGAAACAATTCAATCACAGCTAAGAGGGCCCTGCTTCCTATCTCCAAAACAAAAATAAGAGTGCCTGACTTCCTTCCACCAAGGGGACGATATGCATGGTTGTCTCGACATCATTGCGACACACATTAAGGTCCAAGACCTCTTTCCTGCATGGAACAAACTGCAAAATGCAAAACTTGCCTCTACTTTTGTCCCTGTTTTGTACAAAGCTGTTAATCTGGAATTTTGAGTTTGTTCGCACGCTTGGCCTCGTATGCTGCTATTCTTAGATAACCAATGTGGGACTTATAGCACACTATCTCATATGCTTATGCCCATATAGCCTCTAAATTGGCCTTCAATGAGCTCATTTCCAAAACAGACCAGATACCCATGTGCAAAATGTTGTTTCAAGACTCGAAGATTTCTTTGCTCCAAAAAAATTGTGTAGGTACACAATTGTCTCTCTTTTTACACCAGAATTGATATATTCTATAAAATGCTACGGCCGCTTCAAAGGTTTAGTGATTTGATGCTTCTAAAGATACAACGTGCACATTATCTTCTAAATTTGACATAGCAAGCGATATGATACTTATTGTACACTTCGCAAAATCTGTATCCGATTTTAAAGATACAACGATGCATGTAATGCTCTTTGGAGATTATTATAGTTGGCATGGTGATCTATTACAAACTCACAGCTAGATATGCATTAAACATATTCGAGTGGTAGATCTTAAAGAAAGAGGGAAAGCAGAAGTTGAGATGATATAGGTCACTTATTTTTACCAAAGATCTTGTCATTTTCGAAAAAATATGGATTATATTTATTTTCAATTTCCATTCAAGAGTTTCTATCTGTTGTCACACCTTTTTTTAAAACCTTAAAACATGAAACAGACAAATTCCTTCTCTTAAAGAACACATATAAGAAAATTTGTCCGTCTCTTAAGAACACATACAAGAAAAAATGATAATGTTAATCCTCTCATTAACTAATTCATTTTCATTTATGAATTTCATATTAATAAAAATCCTTGTCCTACCGAGATAGAATATAGAACTTCCTAAACCATTCTCTTGCCTAATAGGCAAAGGTTGACCTGTGCATTAAGACTGATTTATTTATATAGATAAGTAGATCCAACTACATTGTATTTCCAGAATCCATATTCCATATCTAAAGAGGGTTGATCCTTATGGTACTGTCTTTTCTCCTCTATCCACTTAGAAAAAAATATAGGAGTTGTGTCAACAATCTATTGCGGAAGAAAAAACACATAGAATCGAAATTGCTAACTAATACTAATATTTAAAAATAGAAATATAGAAATATAAACAAACTAATATATAGATAGTCAAAATTGAAAAGAATTATCTTTTCTATATATTTTTTTATTATATTGTTATCTTGAGACATGTTCAACTCTCTACCATATCTACATAAATATAATATTATAGGGACGATAATTGAATCCATAACCTAAAGCCTCATGAGCTATCACATTGCTTTACTCCACTCTAGAGCGGTAGGAGTGCACAAATATAATATTATAGAGACGATAATTAAACCTATAAAACCTAATGATATTGCTCTACTCCTCTCTAGAGCGATGAAACAGGTTGAAGGAAATATTTAGCCTAAATCATAAAATACTATAAAATCCTGAGGGTTTTCATCTATACCACAGAGTAAGTGCAATGGCACTTTTGCCCTTTTGTCCTCGCATTACACGGTGAAGTTTGCCCGAGGGGCGACGGCAGTAGGCGCGGATTTTGGTTGGCTCGGCGGCGGCGGCGGCAGCGGCCTAAATCAAGCTCATCCCTAGCAACGTGGTCCGCAATAGAGGTGGCGTACTGGATCGAGCTCATCCTGGGAGGCGGCGGCGTCAATCAAGCTCGTCCCGTGCGGTCGAGTTTGTTCTAGGTAACGGCGGCGCGGTTCGACCTTGTCTAGTGGCAGCATCGTTCCCTATCCCGGCATCTGTGGCGTTTCGATATGGATCGATCTCAATCTAAGCAGCGGCGGTGCATGTCTACCTCTGACCTCGAGCAATGACGGTGTCTGGTTGCTGTCTTGGGGATTTTCTCTGGTCGTGTGGACGAGAACGGAAGATACAAGGGTAATTGTGGAATTGTATATTTTTCTCTTGAGAAAAAGGGAAATGTTGTGGTGTAGATGGGAACTTTTAATGTTTCTTATGTGTTTATTTGTACCTTCAATTTTTTTAGTATTTTATGATTATGGCCGAATATTTAGGGTACGGATGGAATTTTCATTGAATACATGTCTCTATTTATGTCTAGACAAATAGAATAGTTCTTTTCTCTAGAATGGAGTAAATAATTGCGTTTATATATGAAAAGTAAAATCTAGTGACATAACGCAAGGTCTTTTAAAAATAAAACAAATCTTTAAAAGACATTCAATTGATTCGTCGAATGCCAAAAGGAGAATTGAAGATTAAAACGAGCATATACCAAAGAATGCTTGGGGATCATTAAGGATTCTTTATTAGAGTTGAGCTAACGATAGTCCAAAGCCAAATCTCAGTTAAAGATTTATCTATTAAAGAGTACAGATACATAATAGACATATACAGATACGATAAATGTTTTGGGTAAGATTTGATGTTACCCCAAGATCATATGACATGCGTAATTGATCTTCCTCAAATGTTTTGGCATGATAATATATTGCAATCTATGTGCATTTCAATAGTTGGTAACTTTCATGCATCCAAAGATATAATATGCAGTTACATTATCTTTTATAGACGTTATAATTAGCAATGCTTGACTGGTTGAGTGCCAAACTTTGTTACACTTGTGGTAAGCAGGTTTGAACAACTAAGGCTAGTATTTGGTGAAAAGACCTTAAGTCATACAGAGGAAAATGAATATATACACTTTTAATTCTAAAATAAACTAGCAATAAAAATTAGACTTCTTTGGCGTCTCTAGTCTAAATATCTGAAATATCTAGACCAGCATTTATGTTAGATAGATAGAATAGTCCAAAGTCTCCGGTTATATAGTTCGAAGATTTCGGACCTCATTTAAAAATTCTAAGCGATACTCAAAGGAAGCAAACCCTGAGGATTAGGGAGGAAGCAAATAAACAAAATAAATGAGAATATAATAGGTAACACGATGCTAAGGAATAAGCAATTATTCACCAAAGTTTGAATCAACCGATCCTACGTCTTCGTTTAGGAGCTCCAAAGAGTTGATCTCTTTCGATCCCTCGTCTCACCAATAACCCTAGAAATTAGTTTTGCCTCTAAACTCTCATCAAAACGTAATAGTTAGTCCAAGACAACCATGAAAGTCTTCACTAAAATACTGTACTCCCACTTTCTATGAAGTTTACTCTATCAAAACCAATCTGTAAAGAAAAACTCAGGAATTTATTAATATATATTTTTCCTTATAGAGATGAGAAAGACTTTCATAAACGTCCTGAGTAATTCACACGTTGAATCCTCATGGATAATAACTAGTTATCTAGAAGATGGTCTTTTAAGAGTAATAAGCTTGAGTCTTTACCCGTGTTGATCCATAAGTACTCGCTTAAATCCCAAGATTCAATCTCTCACAAATTACCCAAAAAAATATATTTAAAGGATGAATTAAACTCAACATATAAGATAATAAAGTAGAAAACCTCTAGAAAGCTCTTGAAAGTAGTGTAGAAATAAATAAACAACCCCACCTCAAAAGAGGATTGGGGGGGTTAAATATCTACCCCTCCTAAATCTAGCTGTTACTCACAAAATTTAAATTCCAAAGTATTTAAACAGAATATTCGAAGATTCCGAATAGGTCTTTCGGTCTAAATAGAGAGCTCGGTTTGGAAACTCCGATCAAACAGTCTGAGGACTCTGAATAACACATAGCTTCGAGAAAATGAGAAGGTTCAAAGTATTCGGTCTAAACTTCTAAAGACTCCGGATATGTCTCTCTGCTAGATAGAGAGCTTAGTCCAGAGAATCTGGCATAAATGTGCAGAGAGTTCGGACGGGTCTCTCTGCCAAACAAAAAGCTTAGTCCGAAAATTTCGACATAAATATCCGGAGACTCTAAACCGATTTATCTGTTTGATAAGAAATTTGTTCACAAGTTTTCATAAAGTCTAGACACAAATATCCGAAACACTGTGAGAGAAAAACAAAAACCCCAAAATGTATGTAGTATGTATGTTGGCTCATCTAGACTTGAAAGTTTTTTTTGAGCACTTGATTTTTTGGACTGGTTAAAATTATGCCCCTTTTAATAGTTCAACTTATACTAAGGACTTAAAAATAATAAATTTATATATTTAATATTTATTGCTTTTAAGTCTTTTTTCTAATCTTTATAAGGTCTTTTTTTAACTCAAACAATATCTCACTAGATAAATTACTATAAAATTCTCAATTATAATATATTAGCTCTCTAATTTTTTATCATCTATTATAAAAAACTACTAAAAAAAACCTAGATGCACCATAATTGTGATGAGCCCCACTTTCTTAGCCAATAGACCCACTCGTCGCAAACACGTTTCTTTGCCACATGTTGCCACAAGTGTGACCAAAAATTTGTTGGCCACAAAATATATCCCACACTTTGCTAAAATTTATGTGGCAGAGTGGATGACACATTTTGCCGAAATCTGTCTATTGTAGGCTTATTGTTCACAGGGATATGACATACACAATCATTTTCTTCAGATGTTACAAATGGCTAGAAAATACCATAGGCTAACACTATTGCAAAAGTTAGTGATACGAGGCTTGGTTGGAATGCATTTTTTGGGCTGCAACTTATACCGAAGACACAACCAATACAACAAAAAATAGTTTTTGGGTAAGATTTTTACAGTTCTACTCTTAGCAAAGCTGAGTTGTGAAAATAATAAGAAAAATCAAATTTGATTCTAAAATTAAATTATAAAATTCAAAGTTGGCTACAACTTATAAGTTCATGGCTTGAGCAAGTAGGTCGCAATTCTCGTAATCCAAAGATATGATATGCGTGGTCATCCTCCTTACATGCACTGTATATGTTACATCCACTTTAAAAGCTAGTGATATGCTGGTGTCAAAATACGATAGAATTGAATGATAGTAAAACATCCATTGTGAATATTAGTTTTTTCCGGTCTGTAGAAATTCACCGTTGCATGGCTTGTTCGCTATTCCAGCACAACACATTACCTTCATTCTCGTTGTCTAATAGAACAACCAAATTTCATGATTTTTTTACCTAAACCAACTAATGTATCATCTTTGCTTTCTCTTTTCTGTTAAGAAACCTCAATTTTTTCTCTCAATCCCACCTTCTCATCCCTTAGACACTACATTTCACTCTAAAACAACACGCATGTTCAATCACTTATACAACCATCGATGGATTGGTCATCCAATCCAGTAGCATCAAACAAAATTTTATTCCCTTTTGGCGCCATATCTATTATAGGTTTACTGTTCATACGATATGACATGCAATCATCTTCGTCAGATGTTACAAATTAATAAAAAAATATCATAGACTTAAACTATTTCAAATGCTAGTGATACAGGGCTTCCTTAGAATTAGTGGTTTCAAAATGGGCCACATGACAGCCCATTAGGCATGGCTCAAAAAATGTATTGTTTATTAAGCATGGCCAACAAATTCACATGTTATGCTGTACTGGTTTAGATATGAAATAGTATGGTCAAAGGTGACAAGCGGCCCGTTTATCCAATGAAAAATTGTAACAGTAAGAAAAGAAAGGATTTGGAGAGAGGGGTTAGGAAAATAGAGGAAATGAGAGGAAATAATGGAGAAAATGTGAGAAAAATATGAAGGAATGGGAAAAATAGAGTAATGGGTTTGTCATGCTATACAGACTAAGGTGGTAGCCATGATCGGGCCATGCCAGCACAGACCATTAGCCAACATGCTTGTGCAGTGTTGAGCCCGCTATAGTCCCATTGTACCTAGGCACGGTTAGACCTAACCCATTTGGTCGGTACTTATGAATGTATTTTTATGTTGCAACTTATAGCTAGAGACGCGTAACCAATCGAACTAAAAATATACACTTGTAGGTCGTAATTGAAAACGATAAAAAATCAAAAATAATTCTAAACTTAAATTTTGCTACAACTTATAAGGCCATAGCTCAAATAAGTAGGCCGTAAGTAGGCCGTAATTACCAGAATCAAAAGATATGATATGCATGTTTATCCTCCTGGAATGCACGGTACAGGTAACGCTCACTTTAAATGCTAGTGATATGCTGATGCCAAAGATACGACGGAATTGAATGATAGTAAAACATCCGTTAAGAACACTGGTTTTTCCGGTCTGAAAAAATTAATTATATAAATTCACGGTTTCATGGCTTCTTCGTTATTCCAGTAGAACACATTACCTTCATTCTCATTGTCTAATAAAACAACTAAATTCCATGATTTTTACTTAAACCTAACTAATATATCCTCTTCATGTTCTGTTTTCTTTTAAGAAACTTCGGAATTTTCTCTCAAAACCCCCCCTCAAATCTCATCCCTTAGATAACTCATTTCACTCCAAAACCGCACGCATGTTCAGTCACTCTTGCAACCACAGATGGATTGGCCACGCAATCTTCTACCCTTTTGGCATCGAAAAGGCCATCCAAATCAAGAGGAGAAAAGGGGAAATTCAGCACAAAAGTCGCACACAATGGCCAGCCAACTTTCTCGAATCCAGGCGTTAATGTGTATCCCCTCCTCCACCACCTCCCTGTACACGTGTCCCAAGCCACGTAGTCCAACGTCACGCTCCCCACTCCTCTCCTGGTCTCCTCCCTATAAAAGCCGCCTCAGCGAGCACCATTCCACCAAGCGAAGCAAGCGTGACCACTCTCGTTGCTAGCGGCTAGCGTCACACCCCTCGCGTCCTCTTCCTCCTCCCGCCGCGCGCGCTCGCCGTCGTCGCATGGCTCAGTTCGGCGGCTTCGGTGGTGCTTGGTCGGCCATGGACGTTGCTGCTGCTGCCGCCGCCGGCGCGGCGGCGCTGGCAAACTCAACCAACGGCAACGGCGCAGCGTACCATGCCGATCCCGCTGCCATGTACGTGTCTCTTACTCCTGGCATGACTGTCCCTGGCCGTGTTCCGTCCGCCGTGCAGATTGAGGCGGCGAGGCGGTGCCAGGAGCTGGAGAAGATGGCCGTGCGGTCGGTGAATTTTTTGGTCACGTGCGCCGGTGCCATCCAGGCCGGCGACTACGCAGCGGCGGCAGGGAGCCTGTCCGACGCGCGCGAGATCTTCGCGAAGATTCCCACCCGCACAGGGATCGGCCGCGTCCTGACCCACTTCGCCGACGCGCTCGCTGAGCGCCTGTTCCCGGCGTTCCCGCAGTCCATGCCGCCGCCGCCGCCTCCTCGCGCCGAGCAGCGCGAGCTCTTCCGTAACTTCTACGAGGAGGGGCCCTACCTCAAGTTCGCTCACTTCACGGCGAATCAGGCCATTCTCGAGGCGATCGAAGGGTGCAACACCGTCCATGTGATCGACTTCGACCTCAAGGACGGCATCCAGTGGCCGTCGCTCATCCAGGCCTTGGCCGTCCGCCCCGGTGGCCCGCCGTTCCTCCGCATCACCGGCATTGGTCCCCACGCCGGCGGCAACCGCGACGAGCTCCGTGATGTGGGTATCCGCCTCGCCGAGTTCGCGAAATCTTACAACGTCCCCTTCACCTTCCGCGGGATCGCCGCGGACCAGCTCGACGGGCTCCGCCCATGGATGTTCCAAGTCGCTCCGGGCGAGGCTGTCGCCGTCAACTCCAGCCTTCAGCTCCACCGCCTCCTGGTCGACCAGGACGCCGCCGTAACGTCGTCCCCGGCGCCCATCGACGATGTGCTGGATTTGGTTGCGTCCATGAATCCCAAGGTCTTCACGGTGGTCGAGCAGGAGGCGGATCACAACAAGTCGTCGCTGCTCGAGAGGTTCACTAATTCTCTTTTCTACTATGCCTCCATGTTCGACTCCTTGGAGGCTGCTAGCCGCCTCGCCGGCGGCGACGGAGCGGGCAACCCGCTCGCCGTGGCGTACCTGCAGGGGGAGATCGGCGACATCGTCAGCCGCGAGGGCAGCAGCCGGGTGGAGCGCCACGAGCCGATGCCTCGGTGGATGGAGAGGCTGCAGCGCGCGGGGCTGACCCAGCTTCCGATCGGGCCAACCGGGCTCTGGCAGGCGGCGATGCAAGTCCGTGACTTCTCCGGCGCCGGCTTCGGGGTCCAGGAGAACGGCGGCTTCCTCACGCTCACCTGGCATAACCAGAAGCTGTACTCGGCGTCGGCGTGGCGTGCGACCGCGGGAAAGAAGATGATGGCTGGCGCCGCCGCCATGGAGGAGAGCCAGAACAGCAGCAAGAACGGCGGCGGTGGCAGCAGTGGCCATGGTGTTTTCAGTCAAATCATGCATTGAAAGCGAGGGATGATTCGATTTGGAAGTTAGTGGAATAACAATCTGATCGATTTTGGTGAACCAAATTAAAGCTTTAAAGCATGTAATCTGAGCAACATGCTGTTCGTCGAATTATAATAAAAATGTTGTTTCCAATTCATTGGCATGTGTGAATGTTACACGAAGGATCCTCGCTAATATATGAGTCTAGGACCACATATCAACGACTGGTACTGCACCATAACTAATTTAGAGGATCCCATTTGGTGAATGTTACTCCTGGTCGATCTCTGCTTAGTAAGAATTAAATGTTAGATCCACAATCTTTCGAAAGAATCCTTTTGAAACCAGTCATAGATTGGGTTTACAGTTTCTTTTGATTTTCATCTAATTCCGTTGCCTAAAATCTGGAGCTCCCCCACATGAAATTAACCGAACTTCACGAATCTCGCTCGAAATTCAGAAAACCCGTCATCTTGGTAAAGCTCGCATTTCGACATCAAAACAAAATTGGGAGCCCTTCCCATCGGACGGCACATGTTGCCTAGGAGCAGACCTGAATCTCGGCCGCATGCTGCCGTTGGTGAGGGTGCTCGGGAATTGTGAGAGCATTGGAGATGCGGTGCCAAGCCAAGTGAGGTCACTCCATCCTAGCTTACTCTACGGTGGATGCTGAAAACGACCAAAAGACCTTGATTCTTGATTGGGACTAGTCTCATACAGTCCTGGGTGTATCTTTCAAATGTCAAGTGTTGCTGACTGAGGAGTGAAGACGAGGTGGAACATATTATGTCTTTAATATACCCTGCCGTCAATGCTGAACAAAATGCTTACATGTGTATCTGTAACAATGCCCTTGTGAAAAACATTAATTGTGTGTTGCTAACTTTTTGGAATATACTGTATGCATTATAGGAACCGTCTATATCACAATTCCATTAGACACACCCTTCATCTCTGTCACTTTTAGTAGGTCTAAATTACTCTAAGGTTCGTACAACTATAGTGCATCCACTTCATCTTCCTCTTCTTCTCGCTCAGATCAACATGCTCAAGTAGCCAGCCCCGTGCTCCTTCTCGGCCCTATCCTTGTGGTGCCAACAAGGCCCACCAACCCAGCCTCTTCCTCCTCCATCTTTTCCTCCTTTTTAAGCTATGCAATGATGAGATGTCCTCATCTTATTATCTTTTTTGTCTCTGACGGCACCCTGTCGTTGGAGATGCCACCACCGCTCCTACCTTCTTATTGGTCGAGATCCCACACTCTCACTGTGCACCCCACGACTTCGACGATAGAGTGCCTCCTTGCCACCCGCACGTTCTACTGCCCATCGTTTGTTTGATCGTCTCCCACGGACACTCCCACGGAAGTCCCTAGATCTATCACAACATGCAACCCTAAACCCTGATCTATAAGTCATAGTTAAGAGAAATAGTCAGAGCTAAAGGAAAAACTCATTGGAACATGAATCGCAAAGCAGATCTAACAATCAAATATCTACTACCTCCGTCCCATAATAGATGTGATGTGATTGATGTGATGAGTAGTACTATAGGTTTATACTAATTTTTTAGACAAAATTTGAATATAAAATTTGTAGTCAAATAAAGAAGGTTATGGATCCAATACATTATACTGCCTTTCTTTTTTTTAAGTTAATTTTTGGCATGCAATTCTGTTACTGATAGTGGCGGTGTATTTGATAGTCCCTTTCATTTGATGTTCTTTATTTGCTTATTAATCCAGTAATTTTAGTCTACTGGAAGAATTGTAGACTTTAAAGCCTGATTTGGGAACCCATAACTCCCGGCCTTTCCACGGTGATGGGCCTGATTTGTGGGTTCCCAAAAGAAGGCCTGAAAATATTCCACCCCAAAAAAAGGCCTGAAAGACCACAAATACAATAGGAAAAAAACATAAAAATCTTCCAACTTCCAAGTCTCTGCATCTGTTTCAGTTCCTCCGCAGATGAACCCCAGTGATTCTACTTATTGAGACACGCGGTTAAACATATGCATGCTCAGTTCACCAACTAGACGGCATTCAATATTTCAATCCAACACACATACGGGTCAATCCTGTGCCTCTGGGAGTGCAACGGCAAGAGCATCAGTCATGGTGCCACCAAATTAACATGAAGTTTTGGGAGCCTCACCTCACCTAGCTTCAAAGAATCGCTGAATTTTTGCACTTAATCTGCGACGAAGCCGTGGTTTCAGCGGGGCATTCCCTCGAACAGGCCGTGCGCGCGATTGCGCCTAGTGGTAGTGAAGGTTTGGACTTCTCCTGGATTCCAGTGTGTAGCCGTGCAGGGAACTCCATCTGCGAAAGCTGAACTGATAGCGAGTTGAATACAGTGCAGAGACAAAAAAAAAAGGCCTAGAGAAAACATCAGTTTCCAATTTGGCACGCGACGAAAGGCGATGCCAGTTCTTCCTAGGTTGTTGGCAACTTCGTGGTTCGTCGTACAACTCACCCTCTGAAACGAAGAGTCTTAAGTGCGAAACGTGGCGCAAATACTTAGTCTTCTATTTTAGAATATAAGTTATATTTTATTACGTCAAGGCAATAATTTAATAAATAATTAATCTATTAATATATCGATTATAATATATTTTAAAGTTATAATTATAAGAAATTAATTTCGAATACGAATATAATAACATTAATTTTATATAAAAACAATATTTTAATAGATTACTTGTCATAAGAAAATAAAATACATTACATGCTTTAAAAATATAAATAGAGAGACTATGTCTCACTCCGGTTCCGGTCCAGTTGGTATACGAAGGAACCTGTCCAAAGGAAGACTATTTTAGCAGCAGCCGAGTAATTTCCGTGTGGAAAAGCCTATATATACATACAGAACTTTTCTTACAATATTCTTATAAACGTATGTGGCATGCTGTAAGTAATTCTGTTCTATGTTGTATGTTTGTAAGAGTTTAATAAGAACTTTCAAGTACGTGTAAGTGTCCACAGTCCACTTGTAGGCTGCTCGCCAGCTCCCTGAGAAGTTGCAAGTCTAGTAAACTGCTAATTACGCTGCTGTGTCGAAATATCTAACCGGGCAGGCGGCGGGCCCCACTCCACTGGTGGTTCCACACGCCAAGCAAACACGGGCGCGCGAAACCCCGCGAATTGCTAGCTAAAATCCAGCGTCCAGGTCGAGATCAACAGGCGTGATCTGACCCTCCTGTGCCACCACCGCTCCGCTCCCCTGCGACTTACAGAATGAACAAAAAAAAAAAAAAGAGGCTATATAGGAGTAGCTCGCATCAATCGAACTGGCCTTCCAAACAACCGTGCGCCACCGCGAGCAGTACGTGTCGCGAAGCTCGAAGCTTTTCTCGTGGTGATCGATCGGTCTCAATTGTCAGGGACAGCCATGGTGGCCTCCTCGTCGATCAGCTGCTGCCAGCTCACGCCTGCGCCGGCTCCGGCGGCCAGCAGAGGAGGCGGTGGTGGTAGTACGACTCACCTCCAGCAGCTGCGCCGGGCGTGCGCTGCGGCGGCGGCGGCGTGCGCGGTGCTCGGGACGGCGGCCGGCGGTGTCGGCGCCTCCACGGTGATGGCGCTGCCGGAGGCGGCGTACGACGTGGTGCATGCGGCCGCGAAGGTGACGGGGCCGGCGCGGTGGAGCGACCGCCGGCAGTGCCCGCCGTGGCGGGCCAACTCGCTGGAGAACATCGTCCCGGAGAACCTGCCGCGGCCGTCGGCGCGCCGGAGGTTCAACAGCATCACGGCGGCGGTGGAGAGCACCCCCGCCCCAGCGTCGCCCGACGCCGTGCTCCCGTTCTTGGCGCTGCGCTCCGGCATGGGCTGCTTCTCCCTCTGAACGCGAGACACAAATGGAACGTGATGCAAGCGTGCAACAAGTGCACTTGTAAAGGGTGCGATTAATTAGATAATTAGTCCACCAAATTAGCATAGCCTTGTACACTAATACTACTATCAGTTGCCTTGACTGGTCGTTGGGCTACTGATTGCTTTAGGTTCTAGATGAAATAATTGTTCCCACTTATTAGTAGCTGGGAAACGAAATAGCTATGGTTCTACTCTACTCGTGATATGTTCCATTTATCTTAAATCTTGCTTGCAAATGAGCAAATCCTACAGTAGATCAAGGCATAGTTACATACCATTCTATAGCTTATTGGCCTGCACACAGTTACTTTAATTTGACCATGTTGCTTTCAAGGAAAAGTAGACAGAGAAAGACACCACAAGTGCTCCAAATGACAACGAAATAAAAAGATTGTTCTAGTCTTCCAGAAACAGAACAGAGAAAGGACTCAGATTTTTACAGATCGGTTTGAGCTTGTTTGACGTGCATAGTCGGTGATGGTACAGAGAAGAAGGGCCGCGCGTGTGAGACGTACGGTACTACCACTACAGTTCTTAGATGAAACGTAGTACAAGTTTTGCTGCTTGGAACTGATCTGTAGTACAACAATGGGTGGGAGTGGAGTACAGCCTTCAGCTGCCTTGCCGTTTCGTGTAGTACGACAGTGACCCTATTCATCTCTCGTCTTTTCTGGTTTAGTTTGGTTTTGGTCTAATTCTTAATGGAATGTTTCATTGAATAACGAAAATATCCTGCATTTGTAACAATCTAAGATGCACACGGCCCTAAAAAAGATTTAGACAACGTGAACATTTCATGTTGACTCGCAACATCTTGGACAACTACACTAAAAATAAACATAAAAATATTCCATAATAACAACATCCTCGTAAAAGGAAACGCCATTTGACAGTCGATGCCGTCGGAACCGACTTGAAGTTAGTGGTGGATTTTCATCCAAAAATAACTCAAAGACAACACTTTCAGTAGCGAATCGACAGACAAACAAATATCGGCGTGGTGGATTAGGGTTTTAACCCCAGAGACCCGTGGCATACTGCCTTTGTCTGCGACCATAGATTGCTCGCTAGGTAACAACATATGCACATGATGATTGTTGCCTGCCAAATTGACAGCGGAAAAAGAACTGCACACGACTGATAGTGATAACCAAACCGTCTTTAGCTAATGACGGCTAATTGTCCTGATCAGCCCAGAAGTCATCACCCGTGTAGCCGCTTCCGAATGCACTGCCAATTCTCCAAAGAAAAAGACGTACTTTTCAAATTCAGGATTGTTTTGTTTGGTAACTTTGGTTTGGTATACAAAACAACAGTCTGGGAATTACAAGTTGGGAGTTCGTCAGGACAGCCCATTTTCGTTTTTTGTGCAAGTTAGGGCCGTTTGTTAGATATCGTGAGGCCCAATATCTCTCTCAGGCCCACTTTGACAACCCAAATTTTGGGCCCACCCACACGGTCCATCCCAGGATGGGCCGAGGCCTCACGGGGCACAACGTGTCCGAAAACGGTAATTTCCTTCGGCTGGAAACGGAACACGACAACACGATGCATCTGATGCATGTGATGTCATGAGTCATGACTCTACAGAATGGTTGAAAGGCGAATGCAAGAGAAAAAGATTCATCGTCAGTTTCAACTTGCACTCCACTGTTATTTTTCAAAAATAAAGTTTCAAATTGTACCAGACGACTCCAACAGTGCAGATTCCCAAAATGATCCATCTGTACTGGTACACTAGCAGCTCGAGAAAACCGAAGAGGGAGCACTAATCAATCCCCTAATTACTTGATTATGTCAAGCATTTTGATGCATTGGCCATATAGGTATAGCTGTATAATCCTTTCACAATGGTGATTTAGTGCATCCTGGCTTGTCAGAGCAAGTTGCTACAACCTAATAAGTTATCAGGAAGGAACACGACATTTGGACGGCTCAACTGCTTCTATGGCCGCAAATCGTTGTTTAATGCTAATATACATTTCTTCATAAGCCCTGATACTCAATTTATCTTTCCACTTTAATTTAAATTACTAAAATCTATATTTAAAAGGAGACAATGCTAAATGATAAATACCTTCTCGCGCTGTCATGTGGGCCCTTCTAGTCAGTAAATATACTCCCCTGTGGCTCCCATCTTCCCCCACTGCCGCAACTTGTACAGGCCTCCTCCGGTCCAGCACGCAACCATCCCTGCAGCTGGCCGCCCAACTCCCGAACTCCGGGGCCCGATCCAGATGGAGGCGAGGTGCAGGGGAGGGAGAGGTGGTGGAAGGGCTGGGAGATGGAGGTTAGCAGCGGCTGCGTGGAGTTAAAGCTGTCGTCAAGCCTAGAGAGAGAAGGATTGGGGAAAACTAATGTTAGGAGAAGGGAGAGAGGATGTGCCTGTAGGCCACAGTGGCAGCTAATCTGCTAATGGGCTTGCTCACCATCGAGTAGCAGGTGGGAGAAAGGGAGGGAGAGAGAGAGGGGGGTTCTCAGCCAACGAAGAGAAGGCCAAGCACGGCCTGGACTCATCACTGACGGACGACGGCTGCCACCGTTGCGAGAGGTGGCCTGGAGTTGTATTCTGAGAGGGATTTGGCAATATTGCATTCGACCCACACTTGATCTTGTTAATTATGAACCTCTCCTTTCTATATTTTAACCATGTTATGTTTGAGCCCTTCAGCCTTCATATATTCTCTTCCAAGGAAACAAGGACTTGGGAAATGCTACTAGAACTGCGATCCTCTTGCCTAGAATCTTGAAAGTGAATGAGATCTCTAAAAATAGTGAATGAGGTGTCTTTCCAGATAAAATGAATCTTCCATGCTATCTTCTTTTTTTTATCAGCATACGAGTGGAGCGGTAAAGCCTTCAGCTCCCATCATCCATTTCGTTTATAGTTATGTTTATAAGTTAGAATTTAAATTTTAAAACTTAAATTTAGAGTTAATTTTAGGGTTTTTTATCATAGTGTATTTTCTAACATTTGAACATGTATATAAAACTCATAAATTAGAAGAACATTGTCACAGTCTCAAACTCAACTGGTTACGCAAAACCAAAAGAAAATCTCACTCGTAGGTATTGGTAGAAGTATGCTCCCCTGAATAAGGTTGAGTGTGGCTGATCGCGTGCTAATTTTCCTAGGGGTCTCGACTTTGTTGAATGCTGTGGGCCATCTTAACCCACCCGACGATTTTTCTTTTATCATGTTTGTGCTGAGAATCACAGTTTGATGCTTGTATCAACTTAATTACTCAAACATGTTTGGGATCTCCTATTTTTCTTAAAAATCTATTGTAGCGCACAAGCACTTTGCTAATCTTCTAAAATCATGTATACAGCCAATGATAAATAATAGGCACGAAAATATTCTTTTGTATGGTCAAAACATATATAAACATATTGGTATGATTTATTATCCATGTAAAATATCTAAATTTTGCATGTATTTGAATGCAATTTTTTAGGTCACTCGGTGATTAGCTTAAGTTGCCCTTCCCCTCAAGTCTAAATCCCCACTGCTATTGACCACTCAAATTATCTCGCCTACAGCCACTAATCCGAATTAACCTTAGCTGATCTCACTATATAATAAACTTCCACTCCCGGTACACACTACACACCTCGACGCACCGGGCGATCCCATCGTGGCAGTAGAAGCAGCAACACACAGTAGCAGAAGCAGCAGCATCTCTCGCATGGCGAGCCTCGTGTCGCAGCAGCGCCGCAGCATCCAGATGTACTGGGCGCAGAGGAACTACCAGCGCCTCGGCTTGCCGTCGCGGCACCTCCGTGTGGTCCGCCTCGGCGGCGGCGCCGGCGCGCGGAGGAAGGATACGGCGGCCGGCGGGGCGCGCTCAGTCCGACGTAGTCTGTCATGGAAGGCCCCGGCGGCGCGCGTGCTGCTTCTGTCGCCGTTGCGGCTGCTCGCGAGGATCCGGGACCCGTACGTCGACGCGATGCTAGCGCTGGCCAGGTCGCGGAGCTGCGCGGCGGTGGCGGCCGGGCTGTTGGAGCACGCGGAGGAGGGGCGACTTCGAGCGGCGGATGATGGAGCACATTTACTTCATGATCGTCACGCCGGAGCTGCCCGGCGGCGCCGCTGGCGCCAGGGCATAAACCGGTTGGTGTCACCTGCCAGAATCTCAGAAGAACAGAAGTATGGCGCAGTCAGCTCGCGTAAAGCGTAAGGATGCTTGGACTTCGTCGCGTGCCCATGGATGTGCGTGCGTGCGGCGTGTCCGTGTCTTTCTGCAGTATTTGTTCGTTTCATCTCTTCTTTTGAATTTTGATCAGTTTCTAGCGTGTGTATGTCAAATGCAGTGGAGCCGTGGTGACATCTGAATTCAAAGCACATGCGCATTTGATTAAAGAAGAAAATCGCTATATGACACCTGGCATTCCAAAGGTCATTTCACGCCCCAATTTCGGCTTTTTTCTAAGTGTCACCACTAGCTGTGATTTGGTCAAGCCACGTCATTAGCATTTGGTAAGCCGCTGGATTAGATCCTAGGCACGTTTTGACCCGTTGGATTAAATCATCCAGCCGCACTGTGAGTAACGTACGTTCCTGAGGATAGCTCATACATGGCCCATCCAGACAAGCCCATTGCAAAAAGGAAAAGGAAAATTAAAAACCCTATCCGGCACGCATCTATCCGCTGGAACGGCGAAAAAAAAAAGATTCCCCAGCGGTCGACGTGCTTGATTCGACTGCTCCTCCCCATGCCGCGAATCAAGGAAACCGAACCAGGCAACGGAACCGAAGAGCCCGCCTTCATAGCTCCCATCATGCTTTAATTGATACTGTAGCCGTTTAGAGCTTTTCCAATGTTAGCCTTGAAATTCTGTTGTTTGGATCGTCCTTCCTAAGCTCTGCTGGTTGAAACCAGCAGCTGCTCGCCTCCTCGCCTTCGTAGTTATCGGATATGTTCAAGAGCTTCTGCCACTCCAGTGTCAAATTGCGAGAATTCATGGTCGCGTTTGTGTGTATATAAAAATCGTTTGCTATACATAACAATGCGTCACATGAAGGATATCAAACATATGATTAGCTTCAGTACAGATATTCTTTAGTATTATAGTGTGACAGTCTATTTAACCCACGATTAATAAAGGAAATAAAAAAATAATCAGCTTAATAAACCAATACGAAATGAGCTATTAGAGTTATCGGCTGTGAATTGACCAATGACCAATAAGTCCATACACAATCAAGCTATCAACTGTCTAACTATAACACTAGTTTAGTCGTTAAAAGATTTTTAATAAAAATCATAATTTCAAAAACATTGGTTCTTTGTATTTTATACCAAAGATCTCTGTCTAAGATTTAAATTTTGAGCTTCGACTTTTAAATCGACCTCTCCTCTAAAAATTTCTTTCAATCTATCTGACTCCAACCATCAGATTTAAATCTGATCCGTATATCAACTCTACTTTGAAATTCTATAAAATAAATCTTCTTAAATCCCTCCCACACTCTTTAAGAAAATTCAAGTTTAAATTCAAAGTCATTTCAAATTTTCCTAAAAATTCAATTCCAGAAATCCTAGAAAAAGTAGAAATTCTTCTATTCATTTGGACCGCCTTTTCTCCAGCCTATTTTCTCTCTCCCTTTCTTTCTTTTCTCCCTCGACCTCAACTCCATGACCCAACCATACCCCTTGAAAACTTCGCCAACCTCTCTTCTTCTTTTCCCCTCTTGGGCCGTACCCACTGACCTATCTTTCCCCACGCATGGACACCCACGTAGCCACACCCTAACACTCGCTCGTCACTCAAATCCTCGTCCGGGCCTGCTTATTAGCCACTGTATGTTTGGCGCGCTTGCCCACATGCTCGTCCCCCTTTCCCACATCTCACTAGCACATGCACAAATTGTTTGGCAAAATACCAAACCGCTAGCCGACGCACTTACCCTTATCCTACGCACCACGCCCCCACCATGCCTCCTCTCGCGCCACGACAAGGCCATGAATTCCGTCGCTGAGCGCTCTGCGTCATGCCAAGACTAGCCCCACACCGAGAATATCGTCGCTGAGAACTTTGTGTCACGCTGCACCTCTACCACCGCCTAGCCTGTGCTCCTGCATCCCTTTCATTGGTCCCATACCCCTCCCTCTTGTCTTCTTCACGTCACATTGCACTCTGCCATTGCCCAACCCCGCATTCCCACGCCCTTTTCGTCGATCTAGCACCCTTCCCACTTATCCTCTTCGCACTACTCCTAGTAGCCTATAAAAGGCTCAGGCAAAACTGTCTCCCCAACCCACGCCTCATCTCTCTCACCCTACTATACTTTTCTCCCTCTTGACCCTCCTCCATGCCGCCGCATCTGTGAACTCATGGTGCCGTCAAAACCCGCTGCTGCCTGAGCCTCCTAGCATTGGATGCAGCCATCACGCCTCTTAACCCCACTATCGCGCCTACCTCTTGGCGACTGAAAGGCACGCCCGAGCCTCCTGGTGCCACTGCCTACCTCTACCCTGCCAACGGGTGTCGCCTCCCCCATCGCCAACATCACCACCATCACCACCATCGTCGCCCCCTCCTAGCCTCCTCTGCGTAGCAAATGATGGAGAGTGGAGATGGAGAAGGAACGCGAAAGAAGAGAGGAGGAGGAAGAAGAAAGAAAAATCCCTCCCGTGCCACTAATATGTGGGGCACACTTCGACCAATGAGGTGAGCCCACGTGCCCCTTCTCCCTTTCTCTTAACATGTGGACCAACCCCATCTCTCTCTTCTTTCAACCGAGATGTGGACCCTGCTTTTCTAAACATAGATTGGGCCACCGACCAAACTATGTAGGCCAAGATCCATTCTAGCTCACTAGTTTTCTAAGATCCATTTTACCTTCTCAAATAATATCTCTTTGACATATAGGACCCACTCCAAAGAATATTTTAGGAGAATATTCCTCCCAATTTTTTGAGTGATTATTTCTTTTTCTAAAAATTTCAAAAATTCAAATAATATTATAAAATTTATATCTTTTCAACTATAAACTCCGTTCAACTTCTATATATTTTTAAATGAGATCTATCCAATTGCACTATTACTTTTTAGTATTTTATTATCTTTTTAGGGTTTTATCGGGTTTTGTATTGTTTCACGTGTAGTTCACCGCTGGAAAATTCTTGGACGCTAACTCTGAAGAACTTCTCGTTGACCAAGAGCAAAGCCAGTCACCCTTAATCATATTGTTTCTAATTTATAAAATATGATTATTTATAAAGTTGCATGCTTACTGTACACAGTTAAATTGATTGGCATCGATTTGTGCACAATCGACAGACTAACCTATTAGTTGTATTACTTTGCGTAGTTTATTGTTAAATCCTATATTTATAACTCCATCATAACGGTGCTCAAAATTTCTAGCTACTTAAGCGAAAATACTACTACCCTATCTTACATTGTTATTTGTCATTATGTAAAAATTTGGGTTGTGAAATCTTTGTGAAAACCTGACTCATGGAGTTGATGGGTTGAAAAAAGGAAAATATTTGCAAAAACTCATGACGCAGAACCTCGCTTGTGTGACTTTGTTTTGTAATCGCTTATAAGGACCGATTCCTTAGGAAATTACATATAACATCTTATAGTATAACTACATGAGTATTTATGGGATGCTCTTGACTGAGTAATTAGTTAGCACATGAAAATCTTGTATATAAATAGTTATGAAATGTTAAAGATAAGGATATAAGATTATGAATATTTATTACCCAAGATGGGTGTTCTTCTAGCTTCTTTTTAAGTCAATTGGTTTGTTATAGGAGACATTCTCAGTATGTCCTGAGTAGATAAAGCCATGAGATTTGCTTAATAATCAGTTTTAAAATATTTGACTTAACTATGTGACATAAGATGTTCAAGGTTTGGCTTTGAAAAAACCTTATCACGAACTTTCAGTACCGACCGATATCTAGTGTCAATTTTATGACGTGTAAGTAAAGCGTACAAACTTTTATAGAGCTTAAACTATTTAAATAGTCATGCCCATGGTTAAGAGTGAATGTAAGGTGATTCTCCTAGCATAGATTTTTTTGTCGGTGTTTTATGAAAAAAGTTTGTAGGAAATAAGAAACATTAGTAAAGTCGATCTTGGTGATTGACGGATGACTTTGGTAGTCGAGAATAAGTTTGCGTGACTCAGGATGTCGTGAGGGCATCATGAAGTAGGCTTCCTGAGAGGGAAGTGAAAACTAAAGCTTAGGCGTGGTTCTAAGAAGGAGCCAAAGGGAAGAATGATATTGGTTTAGTTTCAGATGAATTGAGATGAATGTTGTATGCATGGATTAAGAAATGATATTTTGTTGAAGAGATGGAAAATAAAAAGAAATTATTAATGAAACCATATTTAGTTTATTACAAAGGAATGCGCATCGAATTGAGACAATAGGTCTCTTTCTAAATGAACTGTGAGAGTCAAAGACTGCGAAACGTTTTCAAACAAAAAATTTGTGAAATAAATATAACATTATTTTGTAGCTTACATACTCATGTTTTTTTGACTTGTGAGTACAAAAGTACCCACCCTCTCTATTTTATTATTTTTCTTTTCTTGTGAAAAATACAAAGGAATTTGGTTTCATCCTTACACTCAAGTCAATGCCTTTGGATTGTCATGCTAGGTTCTGTTGTCACAGTTTTTTCTTAAGAGTTGCTATCAAGAGTCTACCCAGCATGATAACAAGATATAATATATTTATTTAGTTTTGTAATAATTATTACTTTATTGCCGTGGGTGTTGTAGGACTGGCACCAACTCACGCGGTTTCGTTAGAGATGGTCCACCATCCTCGGCGACACGTCCTATCAGGCACTGGATTTTGTTGGTGTCTGATACCGTCTTTTCACACTCTGATCTTTCTCTAGAAAAATATGTTGGTTTCAGACCATTTGGAAATTCATTCTGTTTTTTTTCAATTTTTTTTCAGTATCACTTCTTTTCATTCTAACAGTGGCATCAATTGATTTGATCAAACACAAAGGAAGAGTTCGAGTTTGCAACTGATCCATTTGCAATAGCACACGGTTATTTGGATATTAGCCTATTCAAAACTTATGTTGACCAACATTCATGTTCTTAGATTTTTTCTTAACATCCATTCACTAGGTATTGTTATTGTCCTCGAATATCTTATGAAATATCTATTTATGAACTATGTATGCTATGTGGAACTCCATTTTCCTTATTAATTCCATCCATCATAGGTTGCATATTTCTTTAGGTCATAAAAGGGTTTAAGTTCTGCTAGGATGATTCCCCTAATAAAGTGTACGGTACTGTGGTATGGGGTAAAATGGATGATTCAAATGATTCGGATCATTGAATTTCACTCGTTTTGCTAAAATGTTAATTAAGTACATATGATTTGTTCTATATTTAAATATAATATGCTAAATATACAATGTTTTGTTGCCACAGTTTTATGGTTGGCAGCTATTTGTTCTTATACTTTCAGGAAATTTTGCAATTGCACATCCTCTATAGGCTAGTTTTGTGTTGGTCCACCGATCAAGTTATCACCGGCTGTCATCAGAAGATTGGATGAGTATGTTTTAGAAAAAAAAAGAGAAGCTGATAAGTAAGTCCATTCTTGATGAACATCTTTCATTTATTTGATTTGCTCTCACTATTAATTATTTTACATTTTCATTACACATATATCTCACTATGTTTATAAGTGCAAAGTCTCGTGGAGGCGGAAAGTATCAGGGGTCTCTTCCATTGCAACAAGAGAAAAAGAGAAATGAACCAAGTAGCAAAGGGCCTCTTTGGTATAACTTGAGACTTGCGATGTGATGATGCATGAAAAATACTGTATTTTTGACAATTTAACTATTTTAAGAAAATATTTTATAAATAAACCCATAACGAAACTTACCTAGAAATAGACCTGTTCCAACAATACTGATAGCGACATCTAATTTCTCGACGTTGAGCCCGACACACGTGACATAAAGTCTACGTCACCGGATGTTCAACATGCCCATTCAAATGAACATTCATACATAGCGTAGTGATGAGACAAGCCTTTTAACCTAGTATTATGTGGTTTGTTCAATGCTTGGGTTACTCTTTCTTTTAAGTGACAAGTACTCCTTAAAAATAAAAAAGAAAAAGAACACCAATTATGTCGAAGATCTCAGACCATTGATTTCTTGAGTTTGTCGAGAGCTCGCTGATCACATCAAGAGTGTTGGCCACTTAAAAAAAATCCAATGGATTAAACCATGCTCGTCTGGTAACAAGAACAATAGCGCCTCACCGTTACACAGTACATGCATGCCTATATGAAGAAGCGCGTTTATTTTCTAATGAGCATACGATCTCGACGCGAGAATGGTTGGTGCTGACCTTTGGTAGACTTTGTGCCAAATTGTAAGGGTTCTTTATTTTATAAAAAAATAAGTTTTTAAAAAGGGTCAAATTACCAAAAATCCAGACGTAAAGCCCAAATGCCGCCAGCGCGAAGCCACCAACGACTCAGATTCCCAGCGCAGTTGTGCCCAAGAAAAAGAAAATCTCAAGCGTGCTTAAAAACTGTGCCCAAAATGAATGTGCGGCCCTAGAGACGCAGCGAGCGAGCAGCTTATCTACCCGTCCCCTCCGGGCACCGGCGCCGGCTCCCGCCTCGCCTCCTCGCGAGCTCGCCCCGCCGCGCCCGCTACCAGGGGCGCCGTCGTCCTGCCGCGCTTCCGCCGCATCCTATCCTGGTGAGCATCCATCCTCCTATCCACGCGAAGGGAGTATAGATAGGAGCGTTTCGATGGCGTCTCCTGCTTCTGTTGCCAACCTGGGGACCAACGGAAGGCCTGGCCCTCTGACCGTGGCCGCGGCGAGGTCGCATTTGGCCTCGAGGATCAAGTTCACAGGGTTCGGCAGTATCCGGCGGTGGCAGTATGCGCCTGGGAGGCTGTGTAGATGTATGGTTATAACCAATTTGATTGATGAGGAGAAGGGGGTTCAATTTTCGTCGAGAGGTAGTGTGAGTGTGAAACCTGATGATGACAACGATCTTCTTTTGAAGCCACCGCAGAAGCCAGTCCGGGATAATGGGCCACCGGAGAGCATAAATGCGGCGTCACCGTCTGGTGGTGGGAGGCCAGCAGGGTCAACGTTGGAGGATAGAGATAAGGTTAGGGAGTCATTGGATGAGGTGCTGGAGAAGGCTGAGAAGCTCAAGGCATCAACCTCTGGAAATGGAAATGGTGACAGCAGTGGTTTGAGGCAGAATGGTGCATCGAAGCCTGATAGTTCAGCAACACCGGTAGCGGCGGAGGGTGTGAATTCGAGGAAGACAAAAACACTTAAGAGCGTATGGCGAAAGGGAAACCCTGTGTCAACTGTACATAAGGTGGTAAGAGATCATCCGCGTTCTGAAGGTAGGAATCAGTCTAATTCTACAGCTAAACCTTCTATGTCAGTTCCAACAAAACCAGTACCTCAGCTACTAACAAAACCTTCTGTAGCACCACCACCTCGTCGGCCTGTCAAGGCTGATATGTCAAAGGAGAAAAAAGGACCCATCCTGATTGATAAATTTGCTTCCAATAAACCAATAATGGATCCAGTTGTAGCTGCAGCACTGATAGAACCTGTAAAGCCAGTACGAGGTCCACCAGCAAAAGTCAAGGATGGCCGTCGTAAAAAAACAAGCACACCGGCTGGTCCTCGCCGACGACTGCCAAATGATGATAGATTAGTTGATGAGGACACTGCAGATGTACCAATTTCCGGTGTTCCAGTGCGCAAGGGGAGGAGATGGAGCAAGGCAAAACGTAGAGCTGCAAGGCTTCAGCTTGAGGCTTCACAAGTTGAAGAGCCAGTTAGAGTCGAGATCCTTGAAGTTGGTGAAGAAGGAATGCCAATTGAGGAATTGGCGTATCAATTGGCAATTGGCGAATCAGAAATTCTGCGATTTTTATCTGTGAGAGGAGTTATGCTTGACAATGTTCAGACACTTGATAAAGATCTGGTTAAGATGGTTTGTATGGAATATGATGTCGAAGTACTGGAAAGTGGTCCAGTGAAAGTGGAAGAGATGGCAAAGAAGAAGGAATTTCTTGATGAGGAAGATTTGGATAAGTTGGAAGTAAGGCCCCCTATTGTGACTATCATGGGCCACGTCGATCATGGAAAGGTACTAATCACAGTATCAATTTTTCAGTCTGTTAACTGTTCGGAAGCACTGTTTGTATGACACTGTTACTTCTGTTTGTAGACTACCCTGTTGGATTATATACGCAAGAGCAAGGTAAATACTCCTTGGCATGTTCCTCCTGTTGGTGATTTGAGGATTTTAGATAATACTCCCTTCGTTCTCTTTTAGATGACATGTTAGGATGTTGGTTTTGTTCTTAAATAGAAACATTTCAGATTATATGTGCGTTTATTTTTGGCCATGATGCACATTCCAGGATGAGTTAATAGTACATACTTTCTCTTAAAAGCATTCAATCACATCCATATTCACAGTTCCATGCGGCACCTTGCCGCTTGAGTCGATCAAGTCAAAGAACTTTCACCGCATCTTGCCTGACTGGGTGGTTGGTATTAGAACGAATTAAGGTTTTAGATTAATGAGTAAATGACAGGCAAAGTAGTCCATTTCCTGGCGTTGAACAGTAGCATTGTTCTCTGCATCATTGGCTAAAACATCATGTTTTTGTGAACAAGGGGAGTAATTATTAATGTTAAAACATGGAAACACCTATTTTCTATAAACCTGTGGATCTAAATAAAGTTAGTTACAGGTGGTGGCATCTGAGGCTGGTGGAATAACACAAGGGATTGGTGCCTATCAGGTTCTTGTACCTGTTGATGGAAACCCTCAAGCTTGTGTTTTTCTTGATACTCCAGGGCACGAGGTATAGCAAAAATATATGTATATTTTACTATATTTTCTCTCTTTCTGGTAGTATTAATGTGTGGCATTACAATTCCTAATTCTTCAACTCAATAGGCATTTGGTGCAATGAGAGCTCGAGGCGCTAGGGTAACCGATATCTGTATCATTGTTGTTGCTGCGGATGATGGTGTTCGTCCACAAACAAATGAGGCAATTGCACATGCAAAGGCAGCTGGAGTCCCTATTGTGATAGCCATAAACAAGGTCTATTTCCTAGTCATTTCACAATTGTTAAAAAAAATTCCCTTGTCATATTTCAGTAACCTCCTATTTAAGCAGGTAGACAAGGAAGGAGCTAATGCTGAACGGGTCATGCAAGAGCTTTCCCAAATTGGACTTATGCCAGAGATGTGGGGTGGTGATATCCCGATGATTCAGGTTGTTGATTCTCACAATCTGGACGAGAAATTTCCTTGTTATTTTTACCTGTTTGATCTGATTTAGTTGTGATGTCTGTCAGATAAGTGCTCTTAGTGGAGAGGGTGTTGATGAACTATTGGAGACTGTCATGCTTGTTGCTGAGGTATGCTTCAAATTTGCCCCTTCTTTTTCTGCTAATCTATTGGGTTTATTTTTTTACATGCTTTTATTGTGAATTTGAAGATACAAGAATTAAAGGCCAATCCTCATAGAAATGCAAAGGGTACAGTTATTGAAGCATGCCTTGACAAAGCTAAAGGACCTCTTGCCACCTTAGTTGTACAGAATGGAACCCTGAACAAGGGTGATATCGTTGTGTGTGGTGAAGCTTTTGGAAAGGTTGGTTTGCTCAATTCCTACTTGTGACTTGCGATTTGATCTAGAATATGTAATACATCTTGCATGAAAAAAAGCACAAACTAGCAACCATGGGTCATTTGGAGTATAACATAGCACTATTATCATTGCAGATCCGTGCAATGTATGATGATGGTGGAAACCTTATTGACAAAGCTGGACCATCCAATGCCGTGCAGGTTTTTCCTTTCTTTTCTTTCCTCATTCCTTTTACCATGACCCTTCATAGTTTACCATATTCTGGATGAAAAAAAATACTGAAATTACATTTGGTTCTCCTCATGAGATGGTCTCTCTGACCATGATGACTCTAAACAAAGTACGCATCACATGGTTTCTTATCTGATGCAATTTTGATTTAAGATGAAAGCATCTGAAAGTTTATGTACATTAGAACTGTTAGTATGATATTGATGAATATAGAGGTCACTGTTGACTAGCTAGCAAATAAGAACCTGCTCAAGTCCTAAATGTCATCCTTAAATGTGAGCTCTTTTCCATTATCTGAAAAATGTACTTCTTTCAGACATGATCCAAACATCAGAAGTTGAAAGATCTAAATTTTAAATTTTGAAGACAGGAGAAGACTAGAAAAAACCCAAGTGGGCTTTCTTTAACCACCTTGGTTTTCCTGAGCTTGATTGTGGCTATCAACTTTTCTTGCCTTCTTCCAAGACCATATATGCATATTATAATACCTCAGCCCATTATTGGAGGTCTTTGTGGCCCACGTTGTGCGGTATGGTGGGATTAGTTCCCAATGGAGAATTTAGTTTGTGGTCAGCATATAAGCCCACATGTTCTAACTTCAAACCACAACACCTCCAGGTTTACACCTTTTACAGTGAGCAAGGATGACATTGTAAGTACAGTGTTATCTGTCATGTGGGACTGCACTTATAGTAGAAGGGCCAAGGTGTGTGGACCGGAGGAAATGCGCGAGGCACATGACCGGCATATGAGGCTTAGAGATAAGCTTCTTTTTTTAAAGTAGTTTTAGCAATTTATCTAGCTATTTGGTGTTCCCATAGATTTAAGATATTTTTTTATTTGCTATCAATCAAGAATAGAATCAATCTCTCTCCCTCTCCCCCCTCCCTGTCACCGTTGTGGTGATGAGGGACAACTCGCCCTTGTCATCCTATCAATCACGACTACTGCCTCCATTCTTCTGGCTATCCTCCAAGTGAGGCACGTAACATATATGTGCATGGGTCTGCCCCTACAGAAGGGCTAGGCTAATTTAGATTTTGGAGGCTGGGGTGCTATTGGTGGTATCAAAGCATAAACCTTCGCTGCACGGGAGCGTGTGCGTATGAGCCTATGGAGGCATACAGAATTGCCCCAAGAGTGGTTCTGGTCATTTGCTATGTAGGCATTGTGCTGCCGAGAACATCACAAGTTCAAGTGTTCCTCTAGATTAACTCTTTTCATGAAGCAAGGACGAGAGTGTAAGTACTGTGCAATACATACATGGGCCTGCTCGTATAGAAGGATTGGGCTAATGCAGATTTTGGAAGCTGGATGCTACACATATACTATCATAATTTATGGATCGAAAAGGAAATATTTCGTCCATAGCTTTCTGCCTTTTACTTCTGTACCATTGAGTGTTAAATGTTGTTCAAATTTTTGTAGTATTATTGTAAGCATCCTGAATTTATCAAGAAATGATATGTTATGACAGGTTATTGGCTTGAATAATGTACCCCTTGCTGGTGATGAATTTGAGTCTGTTGACAACCTCGATGCTGCACGCGAAAGGGCAAATGCACGTGCTGAAGCACTGAGAATTGAAAGGATATCTGCGAAAGCTGGGGAAGGGAAAGTCACTCTGTCATCCATTGCAGCATCCGTTTCATCTGGAAAACAAGTAGGAATTGATACACATGAGCTTAATGTCATCCTTAAAGTTGATTTTCAGGTATCCACTGCTCTTGCAAACTATATGCATCATCGATATGAACTATTCATTCTTTACTTGCTAAATATGCCAAACCTATGATCAAATAGGGTTCCATTGAGGCCGTTAGGCAGGCAATCCAAGTTCTGCCTCAAGAAAATGTCTCCTTGAGGTTCCTACTTCAAGCTCCAGGAGATGTGAGTGTCAGTGATGTTGATCTGGCTGTTGCTTCAGAAGGGATTATATTTGGTTTTAATGTCAAAGCTCCAGGATCAGTTAAAAGCTATGCTAAGAAGAAAAGTGTGGAAATTCGTCTTTACAAGGTGATCTATGATTTGATCGATGATTTGCGGAATGCCATGGAAGGACTTCTTGAACCTGCTGAGGTAAGCAGAAATTTGCTTTTTAACTTTTATGAACCAGTTGAGTCTTGGGACATACCCTTATTGATAGGTTCACATTCCTTTCCATGTTGGGAAATCCTTCTTCTAAAAGATTACTTATTACTCCATTACCATGATAATTTGGTGTGCTTTAGAGTATTTACTTGTCATTTCAAGTTGCTGGAATATTTGGACGTCCATCCTCATTGTCTTTCTTTGTCAGGAGGAAGTACCAATTGGTTCAGCCAAAGTTCGTGCTGTTTTTAGTAGTGGCAGTGGAAAGGTGGCAGGTTGCATGATTACTACAGGGAAAGTTGTTCAGGACTGCAATGTTCGAGTTCTTCGTAAAGGGAAAGAAGTTTACGTGGGTACACTTGATTCATTGAGACGGGTGAAAGAAACTGTAAAGGAGGTACATATGATAACCATGAACCCATCAACTATTCTTATTGCACTTCACTTTCTGAGAAAGTTATTTACCCACAATGTCACAATGTGTCTTCTGAGTATCCCAAGAAAGTGTTTTCTAAGTAACAGAAAAAGGAATATAATTTTACTACTTCGTTTTATTCACGTTCACTCTATTTTGATATTAGTCCTCATAATGTGATGTTCAATTTTTTTCCCGCTAGGTTGGTGCTGGGCTAGAGTGTGGCTTTGGGGTAGATGATTTTGACGAATGGGAGGAAGATGATGTCGTGGAGGCATTCAACACAGTGAAGAAGACAAGGACCCTTGAGGAAGCCTCTGCCTCTGTGACTGCTGCTCTAAAGGATGCTGGCGTCCAGCTGTAGAAGTGGCAAAGCTGATATGCACCCATCATGTAACAACTGCAGGATCGGAGCCAGCTGCAAATTTATCACGGCAAGAAAGAAAGACGGAGTGCATTATTGGCCACATTGTTGTTACTAACGAAGAACAGCAAACTGCGTACTTGATCGTAAATACGACGAACTTATGCAAGCCATAGTACAGTAGGACCCGATAGGCCTGCATGCGTCACCAAACCTGAGCTTAATTGCCTCCTATAGCCTGCATCTGCTGATGCTGTATTTTGATGTACATAACAGGAGAGGAGACAGCTGTTACCATTTTTTTAGTTTGCCACTAACACGTAGATAAGCAGTGTGTCTAATTTTACACCACCTGATTTTTGACACAGGATGTAATAACTCTGTAATGGTGACACCATCATTATTCAATCATCATTCATGCATATTCATGGTGTTCATTTATGTGAATCTGATGTAATGCTAGTATCCCTTCACTCTACAATATTCATGGTATTCATGGTGTTCATTTATGTGAATCTGGAGTGATGTTTTGTGAATCTATATATGTGAGTTATATGATGTTTCCACTGTCTGAATAGTCATTTCAATAACTTCTATTAGTGTCAACTTCAGATTTTTAGCCTGTGTTTTTAAGTTATAATAATCTGGGTGCTTTTTCATGCAGCTAAGAATAACAACTTGAGTAGAAGTAGTTAAAAAGTTCCTTCTCCTTATTGCTGGGCATGTGCATATTTTTGAGCTCACTAGCTCAGGAATCAGGATGAGCCCTCAAATCACAACCAACATTCTATAGTCCAGTGCAGCCATGTTCTTAGTATCCCTAATGCTACTGGTTAATGCTTTCTAAGAGTTGTTGTTTTACTATTGCCATTTGTTTTAATGCTAAATCACAATTGTCATGAAAGCCAATTTGAAGTAAAGGAAAGCGCTGAAGAAGTCCTGATAGGAAAAGGCAAGGGAATATGAAGAGTCCAGGTTCCTCGCGCTCGGACGTGGTACCAGGGTCGCGTAGCTAGTTAGGAGAGGCATAGAGACGTGAAGTATGGGAAACGGAAGCGATTTCTCGGCAAGATCCGACGGAGGAAGGCGGCGGCGTCGTCGACCTACTCGTTCCACGGGGATCATGCCCGTGCAGCGCAACCGAAAGCGGCGCCGGCGCCATATCGGAGCCCGGAGTAAACCTCCTTGCTCTCAGCCGAACCGGCTCATGCCTGTGCCCCGCAACCAGCAGCAGGGGCGGCGGCGCCAAATCGGAGCCCGGAGTAAGCTTTCTCTGAACTCAGGAAATTGGGGCCGTCTTTTCTTCCTTTTCCGCCATTCATGTATGTATTGGCAACCATAACCATCCTTCCTTTTTTTTTGTCGTAGATGAACTGATTACCTGTAAAACAAAAGGATCATCCTGTCAACAATATGACGATGGTAATTCTCGAGCTTGCAAAACAATGAGAAGTTCTATCCCACACCTTCCTGAGTATTAACTTCTGATGATGCAGGCTTAGATTAAGCATGCTATTACCACTGATAGGACTAATTCTTGGGATTAAACTTGAATACCTGAATATTATTGTTTATATAAACAGAGACCAGATGGTATTTTAGTACTGCAGTCTGGCCGCAGTCCTACACTACTAAATTAGCAGCTTCTATTCGTTCTATTACCAACAATACCTCTTCAGAATTTTATACTAAGTGAGATGCTTTACAGCTTTAGTGCCATGTTCGTAATTTGGCATAACTGGGGTGCTTCATTGCTATGCTGCACTGATTGGCATATTCATTAAGAAATATTGGAAAAAAAATTATCTTTCCACCTGCTTCACATTCCGTGCTAGAGCATTGGTTTTGCTATTTTTCTACCTTAATCCAGAACAAATGACTAGATTTTGCTACAGGAAGTAAAAGTGTTTTCTTGATCCAGTTAAAGTATTTTTCATGGTAGTTTATTTGTGCTAGCCATTAACAACTGTCTTTCTTCCCCGTGGAAACCCACTAAAGACACTGGTAGGGTAAATTTCTCTATATAGTGCTGAATCTACCTACGATGGTTACATTCCACTGCCTATCTTTCTACGGAACGCTGCATGCCATGTTGTTCTACTGTTTTTCATTCTCCATTAATGGTAGTAACCATTTAGAATTACGGGCCCAATGTTGATCTTCCATCCCATGCATGCTTGTGATGCAGGACATCTGGCATCATATACATTCCCTAATGCCAATGGGTGATGCTGCCCATGCTGCTTGTTTGTCTAGGGCCTTTTTACATTCCTGGAGTTGTCATCCCAATCTCAATTTAAGTAAGGATACAATTGGCTTGAATGCGAGTGCCTGTGGAGGGAATTTCAGCCGCAAAGTTTACAATATTCTGAGAAACCACTCAGGCATTGGCGTGAAAATATTCAAGCTTGAATACATTGGCGTCGTGGGGTTTGATGCCAACCATTATCTTGACAGTTGGCTTCAGGTTGCTGTTAAGCCAGGGATTGAAGAGCTGGCCCTTGTGTTGTGTACAACCAAGAGAGAGTACAGCTTTCCGTGATCACTTTTATCTGATGGGATTCAAAATTCAATTCGGTGCCTTAAACTTGCTTTTTGTGCCCTTCGTCCTACTGCTGAACTCAGCCCCTTGTGAAGCCTTACAAGCTTGCATCTGCGTTTGGTGAGCATCATGGGGGAAGAATTAGAGTACCTTCTTTCCAATTCTCCTGTGTTGGAGCAGTTGCGCCTTTCTTGTTGCATGGAGATAATTTGCTTGAAGATACCTTGCGCCCTGCAGAAGCTCAGCAACCTTTTTTGTTTTTGGATGCTGTAGCCTAAAAGTATTAGAGAACAAAGCTCCATATCTTTCCAGTTTTTTTTAGAGGATACAGGGTAAAGCTCTCACTTGGAGAAACACTGCAAATGAAGAACCTAGACATGCAACGTATGAATATTGTGCATTATGCTCGTACTGTGATGCCCTCCATTACGCAAAATCTCAGAACTCTTCACATAGTTTCAGGACATGAGGTATGTATATATTATTCATAAGCTTAGGGTGTTATCAACTAGCGATATATACGCATATTACATTAGTCATACCTATGTATGGTTGATTTGAGGCATGTCATATTTGTTGTGCAGGTGGTCAATACACCATTGCTGCCTACCAAATTCCTCTACCTCAAGCACCTTAACGTTGATTTGACATCAGGATTGACATTTTCCCCCATCCTATGATTATTTTTCTCTGGCCTCTTTCCTTGATGCTTCTCCTTGGAACTTTGATCTTGGATGTTAGGCACTGTTCATTAATTCTGTCCTGCTAACATCTTCACTCTGGGTCCATTTGTCTCTATCATGTTCTCCTTTCCATCTTCAGGTGCATCAGCAATGCATGAAGCATGAATCGGTTTTTGCAAAATCCCTGGCAGATTCTAGGCAAATTCCTGAAAACCACCATGGCTGCCTCGAGACTGTGAAGATTGCTGGTTTCAGCTCTGCAAAGAGCTTGGTCAAGCTAACATGTTATATTATCAAGAATGTGGGGTCACTCGGCAGATTTGAGGCAAATTCCTGAAAACCACCATGGCAGCGTCGAGACTGAAGATCGCTGGTTTCAACTCTGCAAAGAGCTTGGTCGAGCTAACATGTTATATTCTCAAGAATGTGGTGTCACTCAAGTCTCTTACATTGGACACCATTTATGGTGATCTTAGGTGTTACCTAAAAACTTTTGGAATGTGTGATCCCATATTGGAGGGTACTCTCATGGAAGCCCCAAGAGCGCTCTCTGCTCTCAGGTCGTAAATTGAAAATATAGTTCCATCTACAGTTAATTTAACTGTTCTGGAGCCCTGCAATCGGTGTCATGCAAAAGGATTGCAGCGTATATCATGCTAATCGTGTAATGTATGATCATTTTGATTTAACTAGATCGTGCAATGTACGATCATTTTGGTTAACTAGAGATGCACCATTGGATGACAAATCGTAGCAATGTATAATCATTTTGATTTAACTAGATGTGTGGTCACAAATCGGTGTAATATATGAAATGGTGGAGGCAATTGTAGGGAGAGCCCTCCTTTCTTTTTTTATATAAATAGTGTCGCCTTGCCAAAAAAAAAAACATGTTGACCAAATCATCAGTTAGTCCGTGTCCAACATTTACAGTGAACATACTGCTAATTAGAGTTGAGTAAAGCAGGCAACAATTTGATTAATTCCAGAAAGCTTTGACCTTCCATTGAGTCTATCTATTTCACTAGAACAGTAGCTCACACTGATAGAGTACCGTAGTAAACTAGTAATGCTAGTTGCTCGCTCAACCAATTCTGTATTCTGAAGTCTGAACTTGACAGCGTTTTAGTTCAAGACTTCAAGTTATTTTTTCTGAGAATACAATCTGTAGGAACCAAGGATGAAATAATCTGCATTCTACACAGTAGAGATGTTTAGTTCAGCAAGGCATAGCCAAGTGTAAAAGCATGACAAAAGGTTGTACCAATGCATGGAAAATAAAATAATAGCTCATAAGTCAGCCACGCAGGGTTCTGCATTTCAATTTAAAATCCCAATATTGTCATTTTCTTCAGTTATTTCTCAGACATCCCTGCATACAGTAAACAAATTCAAGCAAGATAATGTATACAGCAAGACCTAAAACACGAAACTAATTCAGGTCTGCAACTGGAAGGTAAACTATAACTCCAATTACCAAGAAAGTGATGAGCACTGGTCAGAGAAAGTCCAAGCAAACACATTCATATGTCAACACTGCAATCATCCGATGAAATACAAAGCTACTAACTTTGAACTGCCACCAGAAGGGTAGAGGCAGTGCTGATAAGTAATGTTCTTAGCAGCAAGTGATTTATGCAGTAAAGGAGTCCTGCTTCATCAGCTTACATCAGAAACAAAATGCAGATTATCAAAGTTACAATTATCTGTGCTCAAATAGGTATCAAAGGTACCTATTTGGCATTGAGAATAGAGTGGTCAGATAGGGACTAGCAATCCATTATGAAACAGATCGATCTGCAGGTATCAATGGTACAATTATCTGTGCTCCCAGTTGGGATTCTTTGCAAATTCAGGGGTGTAAAACAAGCTTGACAAGCGAATTTATTTACCATATAAGCATATAAATGAGTTCAGTTAATTTGATTTATCTCTGATTTGACCTTCCTTTTGATTCTATCTATTTCAATAGAACAGTAACTCACACTGGGAGGGAGTACTGTAGCAACGCTAGTTGCTAGCACAACCATTTCTGTATTCTGAAAGTCTGAACTTAACGTCTCATACATCTTTAGTTATTTTTTCTGAGACTACAATATGCAGGAACCAAAGATGAAATAATCTGCATTCCACACAGGTGAGATATTAAGATCAGAAAGGCACAACCAAGCATGACAGGAAGTAGTACCAATGCAAGGCAAAAAAAAACCCAAAAAAATCATCATTCTGCCATGGAGGGATCAATATTCTCATTTTCTTCAGTTATTTTTCAGACATCTCTGCATATAGTAAACAAAGTCAAGCAGGATAACGTAACTGCAAGGCCTACAACACCAAACTAATTCAGATTTCTTGCAACTAGAAGGTAAATTATAGCTCCATTTATCAAGAGAAATGATGCGCACTGTTCAAAGAAAATCCAAGCACGCACATGTCGACACAGCAATCATCCACTAAAACACAGAGCTACTAGGATCGTGAATTGTCTGAAATGTCACCAGAAGAGTAGAGGCACTGCTGACAAGTAATTTTCTTAGCTATAAGTCATTTATGAACTTAAAAGGAGTCCTGCTTCAGCTTACAGAAGAAACGCAGACAATTGTTGTATGACACTAATTAGTAATTATCTCAACACGACAGCACCATCGCACTCAGCAATCACAAGCAGATGACTCAATGCAGATGAAGCATGAAACTTGATCGTTTGAGCGCGTGCCAGAACACATCCTGTGCATGTAAAATCCAGTTCATGGGATACTCCTGTGAATGCTTCGTTGCTTCTATCAGACTATCATGAATGCCTAAGATCTAAGGGCCATATTTTCACAGTTTGTACACACAGAATTATTCACTTCAACGCACAAATCATGCCAAGCTAAATCAACCATTTCTGCATTCAGATTCAAACAGAATAAAAAGGGTACCCCGAAAGTAGCAAATACAGGGATTGAATCACACATTTTACTTCAGAAAATTTTGCTAAGAAAAGAGGGTTCCTAGATTGAGCTAACATCATAGCGGCATAAAGATTACAATCTGCAGGCACCAGAGACGAAATAATCTGCATTCTGGTTTCTTTTTTTTTTCTGGAATACGTAAAGCGCGTATCTTTTGTATTAAGAATAGGGCTTGCAAGTTCACATAGGTATAGAACCATATGTACAGAAGTAAAAAAGAAAACGGAAGGATTAGAACTTAAGCCGATATCTCGCAGAACTCCGGGCATTCTGGTTTCTAAACAGGTGAGATGTGCATAGTAAGTTCAGAAAGGTGTATCCAAGATTGACAAAAAGTTGTACCAATGCAAGCCAAAAAATAGCAAGCAAATCAACATTCACCCATGGAGGGCTCTGCATTTCTAACTTGAAACCTCAATATTCTCTTTTTTTTCAGTTTTTAGCCAGGTTGTCCGAAGAGAAGGCCAACCGATTGTATTAAGAATTTTTTTCAATTATTTCTCAGATATCTATGCACATAGTAACGTATACTGTAGGACCTACAACACCAAGCTAATTCAGATTTCTTGCAATTTCAAGCAACACATAGTGAGAACAACTCCTTTTGTTTTAAGAAAAATGATGAGCACTGGTCACAGAAAGTCCAACCACAAACATGCACAACACAAATAGATCAAGTAGGCTCATGAATTATCTGAAATGCTTCCAGAATGGTTAAAGTAACGATGACAAGCGATTTACAGATTTCTGCACTAAATGAGTCTTGCTTCAGCTTACGGGAGTAACTAAACACAGACAGCCACATGAGACTAAATGACTAATCAGAAACTATGTCAACACGTGAACAGCACCGAAATCAACAAGAAGAAACTGGCAACTCAATGCAGATGAAGCATGGGTTAGCTAGCCGAATGACACAGAGTAACTTGATAAGTGGAGCGAAGTGCCAGAACCTGTCGTCTCAAGGGAGAATCCAAACCGGAGGAGAGTAGTTCGATGGGCCTTGATCGTCGTCGCTGTGTCTACTCCTCCTCGTCGGAACCATCAGCAACCAACGTCGTCCTCCGGGCCCGGGAACTGAACGAGAAAGGTCTTTGAGGGCCAAAACGCGATCACGCACCCTCCATATGTTGCCGGCGAGCCACGCGGCGCCCCTCGTACCCTGATCCTGGTGACGAGCGTGGCGACGCAGAAAGCGTCCGACGGGGCCGCCGGCGGCGTACAGGGGGTGCTCGGGCCCGAAGATCGAGAACGCCATGTGCTGCACGGACCACCCGTAGCGCATCAGCTCGCGGCCGGCGACGAGGTGGAATAGGGTGCCGACCAGGATCGGCACGATAGCCTCCAATACGACGGAGAGGTCGTGGTCCAACCGAGCAAGCCTCGTCAGGCGGCGGCTGTGCTCGATCTTCCACTGCTGGCGCAGCACCTCCTTCTCCAGGAGAGCGACCATGGCAGCCGTGTCGCTGACACGGACGGACCCAACGGTGACGATGCGCGGGCCGACGATCTTGGCGGCACGGAGGACCGCCTCGTGGAAACCATGGATCACGATCCTCTGGGGACCTCCCGGTGCATCACACGGATGCGGACGAATCCGGAAAAAAGTCTCGTCTTGCGTTAAGTTTCTAATACGTCCTTAAACCATAAAACCAATATAACACATTTCTAATCTTGTAATATCAGATTAGCTACGTTTCTAAAATATTATTGCTCTTGATTTTAACAAATGTGTAATCTACATGCCATCTTTACTCTCCTCCCCTCTTCTCTCTCCCTCCTTTTCTCTCTATTTATCCTAGCTCGTTCACCACGGTTGTTCCTCCATCTTCCACCACGACGTCGGCAATGAGGACAGGGTGGCGGCGAGTCTCCGTGGCTTCCTCAGCCACACCTCCTCACGCGACGGTGACGGAGCGGAGGGGATGGGAATGGGGATGGAGTGTAGGCGAGTCTCTGTGGCTTCCTACGACGCTAGCGGCTCCATCCCATTCACGTGATAGCGACGGAGTGAAGGAGATGGAAACGAGGGAGCTTAACCACGGTGGAGGCAACAGAGCGGAGAAAATAGGGATGGGATGGCGACAAGTCTATTTAGCTTTCCACCAATGAGACCGTCTTTCTTTGGTCACACCTCATAGACTTGCCTTGATGACGATAGCAACAACCTCACTCAATGACCTAATGACTACCTCGCAGCGACAATGGTAGTGACTTAGATCCCTCTCTCTGTTGAACTTCTGTTGCTACTGCTGCTTTGTTGCTACCATCGGCTCCTCTCTTCATAACCACCGCCACATAATCAAGCTTGAGTCCTATGCCGCTATGACCTTGATTTCTGTCATAGCCAATCTTGTTGATTTCTGTGTCACCGCTGCCTTCTCGCCTATCTCACCGTGGTTGAGCTCTCGATTCACTGCTACCTATGCCACTCAAGACTAAAGAAGAGGAGATGTGGTGGTCCCTTGAGCTTGATGACACCGCCACCACCGCCTGTGTCGCTCGGGAGAGAATTTATGGTGACCGGTGGCACCTTGAGCTCCACCCGACCACAAGCTTCTGCCGCTACTTTGCTATTGTTGCCTCCTCTTTTCACGCCATGCCGATGGTCAAGGAGGCCAAAGCGGGAGCGAGGAGGCCGGGAGTAGCTTCTTTTTCTTCTTCACTCACCCCTCGTTAGGTAAAAAGTTCCTCGTTGGTCACCCACTATCGCTCGTCGTTATCACCTTTCCGCCAACGAGTTGAGTCGCTAGAGAGAGGGATTATAAAAAAAGAATGAATGAATGTTTCACTCATACCTTGACTTACTTTATTTTTCTTATTTTCTATTTGAAGCGTCGTATAGACATTGTGTTAGTCAAAACTACTTAGTTAATCCGGTACTGTAAGATTAGGATAAGATAAGGGATCTAGTCTTTTTTTTTTCCGAGGAATCTGGTATTGCTCGGCTCCGCCTCTCGCCTTCCTCGTCGTCTTCCCGTCTCGGGCCTTCCACTTCCACCAACGAAATCCCCAACCGCCAACCTTCCCTGCCGTCTCCCATGGACAACTTTCCTCCCTGGGCGGACCTCCCCGGTGGCCTCGTCTTCGAGATCGTCCGCCGCATCCCGTGTGCGTTCGACCGCATCCGCGTGAACGCCGTCTGCCACCCCTGGAGCGCGGCGCTTGTGCAAGTCCCGCCCCCGCCACTTCTCCCGGGGTTCATCCAGTGAAAAGCCGACGGGCCTACCTTCTCCTGCATCGTCTCCAACGGCTGCACGCACCCCGTCTCCGTCCCGGACGCCTTTCGCCGCACCCGCTACTTCGGCTCGTACAACGGCTCGTGGCTCTTCAACGCCGTCGACCAATCAAGCGGCCATGCGCGCCTCAACCCCAACAACTCACAGGTCATCGACATACCCAACCAGGTCTCCTTGAGCTTCCGACAGCAGCAGCATAGCGCGATGGCTGTCCTCGTCGCCGCCACCCTGTCGTCCCAGTCAAATGAACAAGGATTCATCGTTGGCGGCATCATCGATATTCTCGGTTTGCACAGAATGCGGTGCATTGCGTTCTGGCGCATGAATTCCAATGCGGTTCCAATCTTAAAGGTTTTCTGGTCAGTGGGGTTGGACCGGGCACTGGAGGACATTATATACCACAATGGAGCATTCCATTCCCTCAACCAAGTCGAACACATTTGTGCGTGCGCACCGAACTTCCTCCAGGACGGAGCAGATGGATTCTGTGATGAAATGCGCTACATCACGCCATGGATTGGACACCATTACAACGGCCAGGGTGACGCAGCTCGCTACCTCGTGGAGTACCGCGGGCACCTGCTGATGGTGGTGAAGTTAGCTCCTGAATTGCTATCGCCGGCATCGGCGTTCCGGGTGTTCCAGATAGTCGAGCAGATGCTCAACGACCAGGTTCAGTACGCATGGGAAGAGCTGCCCACGCTGGATGGCCGGATGCTGTTCGTTGGACGAGGATGCTCCAGATCCTATGAGGCGGCTGATTACCCCGGTTTGAAGAGCGGCATCTACTTCCTAGATGATCGTAGCTGGTACGACCGGGAGATTGTGCTCCGGGACGTCGCTGCGCGGCAGTACCCCTGCAGCGACAACGGGAAATGGTCAGGAACACCTCCCGAGGTCAGGCTCTGCGTTCCGGATCCAGGCCCATCGAACTACTCCCCTCCGGTTTGGTTTCTCCCTTGAGACAACAGGTTCTGGCACTTCGCTCAGACGATCAAGTTACTCCGTGACCTGGCTAGCTAATTCTTGCTTCGTCTGCATTGGGTTGTATGTTTCTTCTTGTTGATTTCGATGATGTTCTCATGTTGAGATAGACAGATAGTAGCTGGTTAGTATGATACAATTTTCTTCATTTTGTTTCTGATGTAAGCTGATTAAGCAGGACTCCTTTACTGAATAAATCACTTGCAGCTAAGAACTTTACATATCAACATTGCCTCTACCATTCCGGTGACATTTCAGAGTTTTTAGCTGTGTATTTCATTGGAGGTTTGCAGTGTGGACATATGCATGGTTGTGCTTGGACTTTCTGTGACCATTGCTCTTCATTTTGTTGCTAATTGGAGTTGTACTTTCCCTTCCAGTTGCTGGAGATCTGAATTAGCTTGGTGTTGTAGGTTTTGCTGTATACATTATTTTGCTTAAATTTGCTTCACGCAGAGATATCAGAGAAATAGCTGAAGAAAATGAGAATATTGAGGTTTCCAATTGAAATGCAAACCCTGCATGGATGACCGATGATTTGTTGGCTATTATTTTATTTGACAAGCATTGGTACAACCTTTTGTCATGCTTGGCCCAGATTGCCCTCTTTATTCATGCTTTTTGGATACCAAGATGGATTATGTACAGCCCAAGCTTGACTTGGTTCCTACTTCCATGGACAGACTATACATCCTCAGGAAGGCCAGAGCAGAGTCCGTTTGCATACTTAACTGTACATAGCTAGAGATTTCCCTTGCATTTTCGGATTTTATGTTATGAGGTTTTACCTGGCATTTTGTATAACTTTGTCCATTCTGGAGGTAATATTTAGTTTTGGACCATATGAAGGATGCAGAAAATATTTGGGACCATTTCAGAGTAGCTGTTGAACACTTGAACTGGTTGGTTTTGACTTTTGACCGACGGAGTGAGGACTACCGATGCATTGGACTTTCGTTTGGCCCAGATAACAATATATTAGATCAGTCGGCATTGCGTGGGCCGTGGGCACATAGATATGCTCGTGTCTCTCTGGCGCTGGTGGTGGCCCATGAGGCCATAATTGACATCGACCAGCCCACCTAAACAGCCGACCATAACAAAGCCTGAAGAAAGCTACAGTACTGGTTCAGCTTCAACAAGTTTTTTCATGGACATATCTGTAGTTCCGTACTGGTACAAAGTACACGTTTCAGGTTCACGATTTGAAATCGTTGGCACGAAATGGATGTCCAAATAACCATGCTTAATTTGATCAGAGGAACACTGCTAATCCAGGGAACTGAAAACAACATTGGGATGCATATATATATCCCTTGAATTAATTTCAGGTCCAACCTTCACATCAGAGCGTTCACCATCGCGTGCGTGCATGCCTTCACTCGCACGTACCAACAAACGAGTCCATAACTAATCTGATTGATTGGGATCGCCGAGCACATGTAGCTAGCCGACCTGATCGTCGCCAAACGAAAGCAGAAACGCACCACCTAAAAAGCCTCACGAATTCGTTTGGGCGTCACGGCCACGGGAGAACATGATATATCCAAATTCTTTTTAGCGGAGCTCTAGCTCGAGTAGGCGAGGAGGTGAGCGATGTGTGTAGTTCGTACGTGCGTGCATGCATGGCATGGCGCATGACATGGGTGGGGCAAGTTAGTTAAAGCTGTATCAAGGAAGCAACGCTACGGATAGTGACGGCTTAATTCTTTTTTTGTACATGTGTTGGTTAACTATATTTCTTGAGACGGCGTTGGTTAGCTATCTTAGCGTGATCAGTCGGGGTCCGATCGAGAGGGACAAACCGGTAAAAGCAAAGCATGCCTTTGTAATAATCCCATCAAGAACCGCACTAGCTAGTTATCAGGCATACCGCTGTTTGCAGTAATAATGAAGTTGCGTTAAACAGTTTGAATCAACTTCTATGCTGTGTGTGGAGTACGACTGCCGATCACTGCGTGCATGTATAGCAGGTTCGCCCCTCGCCCAATGCAGAGCACTTTTTTTTTGTTTATGTGTGTGCATGCTTGAATGAACAAAGTCTAGTTAGATTAGGTACTGAAAATAATTAGGATTAAGCACGACGAGAGGGGTGAAAAACAACGTAATCCGCAGTGCGCGGCAAGACACAATTCGCCGCACCGCGCCGGCCGCACGTGCCATCTCGCAGACACGCAGAGCGCAGGCGGGCGGGCCCCACTGAATCCACCGCACGGAATGTGCCTCCTATATATGCAGGCATGCAGCACTTTCACTTCGTCAGGCTAATCAGAGATTCATCAGAGGCGGAGGAGCCGAGCCTACCTATCCCCCTTTTTTTCTCCCCCAAAATAGTCTTCTCAAATCGAAGGCTCCGGTGGTGGAAGCTACTCGAAAGGTACTTTACTGTTCGATCTATGCTTCGGTTAAAACGGCGCCTATAAGTTGAACAGTGACTGATTGAGTTGGGTGTGTGCTGTTTTGGTGCACTTGTGATGACAGTCTGATCGGTTTTGGTTTGCTCTTTCTCTGCTGCCTCGGTGAGAATATTCGCGATCGGGCGTCTCCTTCCGGATATGTTTTACTGATATTGGAGATGGTTACTCCTCTATTTGGGTCGTGCGTGCGCTTTGGTTAGTAATTTGGTAGTACGCTTTTGTTTGAATGCTTCTGTTCTCGCGAATCAACACCTTATCCTTCGAGGTAAGGTGCGATCGGAAAATGTCGTGGATTCCGTGTACTTTGTGCTAGATGATGGACGCGGTGGGCTTTTAGGTGGACGATTCGGGGTTCGATTCAAAGTTTGGGATTATGGGATGAGTTCGGTGCTGGATGCTAATGCGTGAAACACTCTCGGTTTAGAATCTGGTGATTTCACTGTTACTGTGGAAGTAGAAGAGAGCGCACCTTCAAATGCAGTTTTGATTGCTTTCATGATACGATTTTCCTGTTTGAATTCAAATCGTGATGTTCTGAGATGCTCTCAGCGCTAGATTCTGTGGATAGCTTCTCTAGTTATTTTTTTTACTGTAAAGATTTTTGGTGTGATTTTTGTTAGAATTTTCCTTGACATTTTGATCCATTCGGTTGCAGGGATTAGTTGTTCGCGGAGAGGCAAGGAGCCGCCGCCATGCAGGAAGCTCTCCGACCTCCGGCCCATCCCGGCCGCTTCTACTCGCCCTTTGGGCCTATAGCGTTCGGCGGCGGAGATCAACGGTTCTCCACTCATAACCTGCTGACCAACGGTGAGGATCTCTTCTACGGCGGCTACTCCCCCTTCAGCCCCTCGCCGCCGCCACGCGCCGCCTCGCTCTCCCACTGCTCGTCCTCCTCCGACTCCGTCGTCGACGACGGAGATGAAGCGGCCGCGACCGAGCACCGCCTCCACCTCGCCCGCCTCGCGCTCCAGTACCAGGAGGTGGCCAGCCGCTTCGAGCTCTGCCTCTCCCACCTCGCCGATGCCGCGGACGAGGCGGCCGCGCTCCGTCGGGAGAATGCCGAGCTCCGCGTCGCCAACAATGATCTCGCATGCCGCATCGCCAAGTTTGGCGGCATGCAGGGCTCCGCCATCGCCCTCGCCGGTGACCTCCACCGCCTCCGCCTCCCCGAGGAGCAGACCGTGCCAGCTCTTCCTCCTCCGCCGCCGCCGGCCGCACTGATGCATCCCGTCGCCGTCCCCGAGAAGCAGGCGGCTCTTCCGAAGAGCATCTCCATCCGTTCGACCGGCTACCAGAAGCTGAACCAGGGCGGCAAACATCTCGTGTCGAAGCCGGTGAACGTTGGCTCGGTGAGACCAAATCCCCCAATCCCTCCATTGTGCCTGGCTCCCACTCTTGCATCACACTGACTCCAGTGCTCAATCCAAAATTCCCAACCCTTACTAGTATGATGTTCTTGATGCGACAATTGAAGCAGCAGCGCGTGTTCGTGGGCATTGACGGCGCGGAGGGAGGCGAGCACAAGAGTGAGGGGAAGAAGGACCCGCCCATGGGTGGGCTGGAGTTCGAGGTGTACAACCAAGGCATGTTCAAGACGGAGCTGTGCAACAAGTGGGAGGAGACCGGGGCGTGCCCCTACAGCGATCAGTGCCAGTTCGCTCACGGCGTGGCAGAGCTCCGCCCCGTCATCCGCCACCCTCGCTACAAGACCGAGGTCTGCCGCATGGTGCTCGCCGGCGGCGTCTGCCCCTACGGCCACCGCTGCCACTTCCGCCACTCCATCACACCCGCCAACCGCTTCTCCTTCCACCATTGATCATACAATACATGTCAGTCCATTACCGATCGCCACCCTCTCGCACTCTCTATCTCCCCTCTCTTTAACAATGACACACGAAAAGAGAAAAAAAAAGAAGCCGTAAATAAGGTATATTTAGTTGCACAAAGCAAATGAGAACTTAGTTATACAATTAGCACACAGGCGAAATGTGAATATATAGAGTTCTAGGTATTAAGTTTTTGTCAAATATGTCAGTTACATTGGGGTTATTTGTTCTATGGTATATATGGTTATAGGTTATTATGATCTTGTTTCCTAGTTGCATTTTGAGCAAACCGGGTGACAAATTGTTGGACTCATGTAAGTAAGGCTATTATTTGCATATTTGATTGATGTATTGAACACTTGTACGCCATGAAAGTGCCTGAACTAGGCTGAAAGTTCAGACATCTTCAGTTGTAATGTTTATTAAAGTAAATAATTGTACTTTTGGTGAACTTGAATTGAAGCATGGATGGCATTTTGTGTTCCTATTTCTCTATGTTTGTCTATTTAATTAATTATACTTTTGGTGAACTTGAATTGAAGCCTGTCAGTGTATGACTGCATTGCCTGCTGTGTGCTGGCTGGTGATTTGTCTGTCTTCTTAAACTAAGGCAGACAAGGATTTAAGATCTTGCTGTATATCAAAAGATGATAGATGATAGATAGGCAAGTACGATAGGTAAGTATGCAGTTCGTTGTTTTTGCATCCTACGTCTCATGATATTTGTTGCCGAGAGCGCACAATGAAAATTCAGGTAGCTTCAGACTTCAGTCCTACACAACTGAAGTTGATATGAAGCTTGGAAACCATTCTGTTTCTAGTTTCAATTTTGCATTGCTTTCAGCAGATAATCCTGTGACTGCTGGTAATGATGAACTTTGGAGATTTGGTGCCTTGTGAGTTTTCCGTGTTTATTTTACTGAATCAGATAGATAATAAGTCAAGATTTTGCCGTCTTTTTTACGAATGCACAAAAGCTTTGCACGTCAATATATTAGCAGAAGAAACATTGAGTACAACTATGACACGCCGCAGCGGTCATGGGGGATTACATAGAGGAAAAAAAATGAGGAGCTAAATGTAAATATATAGATTTGTGGTTAAATGTGGGTTATTACATTGGGGATTATTTGTCTTATAGTTTATATCGTTATAGGTTATTATGTTGTTTCCAAGTTGTGTTTTTACTTTTGAGCAAACCGGGTGACAAATTGTTCAACTCATGTAAGTAAGGCTGTTTATTTGCATATTTGATCGATATATTTAACACTTGTACACTATGAAAGTGCCTGAAGTCTGATATTTACATATTTGATTGATGTGTTGGAACACTTGTATGCTGAAAGTGCAGGCAACTTCAGTTACAACGTTTATGGGCAGTTAAAGTAATGAATTATGCTTTTGGTGAACTTGAATTGAAGCATGGATGGCATTCTGTGTTCCTATTTCTCTATGTTCGTCTATTTAACGAATTATACTTTTAATGAACTTGAATGGAAGCCTGTCAGTGAATGACAGCATTGCCTGGTGATTTGTATGTCTCCTGTCTAACACAGGATGACAGATGATGGATAGGTTTGATTTGGACCTAGAGCCTGTGATAAACCTGTGACTGCTGGGTAATGAGTAAACTATGGAGATTTGGTGCCTTTGTGAGTTTTCTGTGTATATTTTACTGCGTCAGATATTATGTCAGGATCTTGCTGTCTCAAACAACGAGTGATGGGTGGACACTGGACAGTTGTTCATTGCACTATTTCTTCAAAGTCCTGTTCCCGATGCGCCTCTGCTTTGTTCTCTCTGTCTAACTCTTCTCTAACCGCTGCGTCGTGGTTTGCCGGCGGCGATCGAGATCCTTAGATAAGACGGATATCGATCGCCGGCCATAATCTGACAAGTAAAGCCCCCGCGCCAGACTCAGACGTGGACCGCATAGAAATTGGATCCGCACGTAAGTACAAGCTTGTTATTGGCCCGCACGTAATCCAAATCCCGTTAAGGCCTAACTAACATGAGCACACATAGGTCAAAATCCTGTTCCTGGCCTAATAAAAATATGCCTCACGTAAGTCGAAATGCTCCCGCACGAAAGTCACAATCCCATTCTTGGACTGCACACGATCGAAATCCTGTTCCAGCACAAACTAATATGGGCCCCATGTGAGTCGCAATACCGTTTCGGCCTAATGAATATAAGCCGCACGTAATCCGAAATTGCAGCGCACGTAATTCCCACTCGCGCTCTTGGGCTGCACATGATTGAAATCCGAAAAAAGTCTATTTGGCGTCCTTCAATTATTCGCGAATCAAATGCACCGAGTAAAAAACCGGATGTATCCCTCGTCTAACAAAACCAGCTCATTTTATCTATCAATGTGGTTTTGAAAATGGTTTTGTCCTACAAGTTGCTTACATGGAACGTTGATGTCTAAGTGGCGCTTGCATGGTACAATCAGCAAAACTAAAACAAAAGTGGAGCCCAAGTATTAGTCACATGAAAAAAAAGAAAAAAGGCAGAGATGGATAGGTGAGTTCGAGCTCTAGGCGAACACACTTCTCAGTTCTTCCCACGAGATTGAATGGTGGACTGAGCTTGAGCGGTGGTAGGTAGCATCAGCTTCTTCCTCCTAGTAAGTCGGCCACGAGAGCATCCTGAGCCCAAAGACGGTGGGGAAAAGCAGCTCCGATGAGCGTAGTACCATCCCGATAGAAGGGGCACCGATGATGGTAGAAAAAAAGAAGGATGAGGCCACCAAGGGTCGCCACTATCGGGAAGATAGACAATTAGGGGGGCCATAGTGCTCCCTAGGAGGCCATGCGATTCTGACGGGCATGGCTATTTACAACGTTTTAGCCAGCCTTGACGCCAGCGAATCTGGTGTTACAGTGGCTCGAGAGAGGAAGAAGGAGCATAGAGTCGATGCCCCTATCTCAGCCTAGCTGGCTAGCTCCACCATCGCCTCACTCGATGACCAATATCACGGGAGGTGCCACGTCAGATATGGGTCCCATTTTTTTTAAAAAAATTTGTTGACTATAATGTTGTGCTGTGTAGATGCCACATTAGATAACATCAGATCACCATGCCAAGTAGGTTGAAACTGTAATGCAAACCGGTAGAAGTAAAACAAATGGTTTTGATAGTTGAGAATTCTCCATGTCTGACTTATGGTTGAGGGAATAAAATCAAATCCAAGAAACTAAAATAGACTTTTTTCTTTAAATTCCATTCTAACTAGGCTACACATGAGTCATAGTATCGTACTAGCCCAATAAATATAGGCCACATATAATCCAAAATCATAGCGCACATAATTCCCACTCCTGTTATTGGACCGCACATAACCGATGCTTAGTTCTAGCCTCAATCTAGGCCAAGTCGTGGTCTATAACTACTGTCTCCATGCAAATGAGATTGTGTCTCAATCCAAATTTTCGTTATCTCAAGTGGGACCATGAGAATCAAAAGGTTGCGGTTTGATATAAGCCATCCATGTTGGCCTAACTGATGGCATGTGGCCTTCCTGGTTGCTGCACTATAATGCCTTCTCCTACGCCGGCGTGGTTGTTGTTGTTCACTACCTCACCCTTATGACACTTTCTTGCGTGCTATCAGCCCACATCCTTATCACCTATGCTAAGTCTAGTCTCTTGCTTACATATGCTAAGTCTAGTCTCTTGATTCACCCATCCCCTGTTCGAAGCAATGCCCAACCCCGACCTCTTCTTCCACAACAGGTTTTTAGACTATTGGCCATCCTCTTCAATGGCACATTCTAAAATACCATTCTCCTTAAAGATTTTAATAATTTGTCATTCTAGTCCACTAAATTATTTTTATTTTGCTAGTTTTAGTTGACACCTCAGCAATTCGGGTGAGAAATGGCATCGATGCCCTTGAACTCTCTTCTCTAATCAATCTTCCTTCTCTTAATGATGTGGCATTTCTAGGGCTAAGCTCTTCCATCTTCCTTCTATCGATGTTAAGATAGAGGACTGGGGGCGAGCTCAAAGAAGTAGTTGCGATCAAATATTGGAGGGTCTTCTTCCTCTCAGCACTTTTACTCGGTGACAATGGCTTCATCGGCGGCAGGGACTTGGCAGCAAGCTTAAAGACGTTGTCACAATCAGAAGGAGTCGAGCTTCGTGTCTCCACCAAAAGAGGAGGCTCCCACACTCCGCCCTCCACCACCTCAACAATACCCTTCTCTACTCCTACATCTCTCGGCGTTGACCAACACCTCACGCCGACGAGCTCCTCCACACCTACCATGAGCTCCTCATAGCCTACAAGACAATCTGCCGAAGGTGATGATGATGTGGAGCGATGAATCTAGCGATGCACCGTTCAACAACGGAAGGTAGGGGCTTGTGGATTCGACGAGGGCCTATGAAGCCGCTTGAGGTTGTCCATCTCCATAGCTGTCGTACGATAGGATACACAAGGTTGTTTCTATGCTCAATTGTCGTCCTCATGCTTCGCCGTTCCCACATGAACATAGCATTGGCGAGGAGCTTGTAGATGCTCTAGTACTTTACTGGCAAGGTGGGATGAAAGAATGTGAGAGAAAAAAAGAGAGAGAAGAGGTGCAAAATCAGAATTGTACACTCGGTGACTTGTCATCAAGATGATGTGGCAGTTATCATATTTGTGCTTAAACAGCATATGAATAATTAATATTATTTCTTCGATGAGTGACATTTAAAAATACAGCATTAATAATGGCAAATAGTCCAATCCCTCCTGCAACACCCTCCTGTCGGCTCTCGCCCACGCCAGGCTCATCCTAGATATGGAGCGTCGGTCCGTCTCCTACAATGCGCTCGTCGCCGGCTTCTCCGGCAGCGCCCCTCATGCCCGAGCAGCTGGGCGGCCGAGGCGTACCGCGCGTTGCTCCAGGAGGAGGGCGTCAGGCCAAGTCGGATAACTCTCCGCCACGCCGCTACGGCCATGGTCGCTCGGTGACCACCTTCTCAGTAGGCAGGTGCATTGCCAGGTGCTGAGACTTGGGTTGCTTTGGTCGGCAGCCAGTTGATCGACAAATGTATACCAAGATTGCCCTCGTTGGGGATGCCAGCCAGGTGTTGGACGAAATAGAGGGCATTACTGTGTATTTCCACGTAAAATTAAAATTGATCTACACAAAAACACGATAACCACCGTACTTTTGTGCCGGCGAACGGATACTTTTCGAACAAAGCAACAGAGAATTTACCCTTTTTCTGAAGAAAACCAACCGTTTTTCAATACAAAACAGTAAATATGAACTATAATAAAAACTAACGTAGAAAAGTAGATGAATAGAGAAAAAAGAGAGCATATATTGAATTGTTCGAGAGAGAATAAATCTAACACCCCAATATATATATAGAGAGAGAGGGTATACCTAGACACCTGATGCTTGGAGTACATGGTAACTCCACGTAAATCCATAACCGAATAAAAATTCTAGCAAATCAAATACCAAAAATACTATATTTCTATCCTCCTTACCGCCGTACACGCTGACCGGCCTTATCATCTGCTTCTGGCCTGCACACCCACGCACCAGACTATCTCCTGCGCGCTCTAGCCCGGCCAGATCTCTCCCAAATAATGCATGCATGTGACCAGTCCTGACTCCCCAGTACAGTAGCTCGCACATATGATCCCAGCAGTATGTCACTAACTCACACGCATCCATCACCATCGCTGCTCTCTAACTGCACCCGAATAGTGTCATCAAGAACCTCTTCGACCACAGCAAAAATCAAACAATTCGTTAGAAGTCTGATATAGTAGAGTAAGTTGTAGCTCTAATGTATGTAAAAGAGTGAGTTGGTGTACATGGGAGAATGAGTTGGTGTGAGTATAGAGATTGGTGTGCGTAAGTTTATGTGTGCATTCTACATTGTACTCTAAACATGAGGCTTTTAAAAAAATCAAACAATTCATGCACTGCTCCTCATGCAGGCCTCCAGTCTATCAAGACCAAAGCAATCTCATCTCCATGGCGCATGCATGAGATTAACTCAAGCAGATGAACTTCTCAACTGTAGCAAAGTTCAAATGAACAGCACATGTATGTCTACTCAAATACTGTAGCCCCATCTGCATGTCATCAGCAATTCAGCACCACTGCAGATACCTTCCCAGTTGCAACAAACCTTATCTTGACCCATGCCAATGCGAATGCTGTAGCCTCCCGCCGATCTGCACACAAAATTAATCAGCTTTCAAGCCAACCACTTCAACGAATATAACATGTAAACCAAACAATTTGGCCTGCCCAAATGACACTAACCATAGGCCAAATTACATCACGAACACTGTGCTCATATATGTTCATCACAAAGCTGCTCCGCTGCAAGATGGTTCGGGAAGCAAGGTGTTTATTTAAGTTGATGATCAAGTACAAGAATAATTGAACAAAGTTCAAATACATTAGGCCACAAGTTAAACACTTCATGAAGTACAAAAACGCAGCATAAAATTGCTGTCCTTTTCGGCCTGTGCAAGATGTCCAGGATTGCTTAGTTTGATAGTGCAGTTATTGGGTATCAACCAGCTGCAGGTTCTGACGTTGCCTATATGCCACAGAAGGCCTTGAGTTTATCCTCGTGGCGAGCTCCTTCTTCGGAAACACAGAAGCGGATGAAGTCGTTGTTGTCACGAGGCTAGAAACGGGGAGGGTGGCACTCGTCGAATAGCTCGTCAGCTGCTTGGATCATGAAATTGGGGACGGAGAAGAGCATGGCGGTGCACCTGGTGGCATCCCCACTCACCATTATCCGGTGAAATGGCGGTCGTTTGACCATGCCTGAAGATTGTGGAAATTCGAGAGTGTGAGATATGATCAGAGCAGGAACTGTAGTCCGTAGGCTTCTCTTGAAGGATTCAAGGACGAGCATCAAGTGAATGTGGAAGTTTGCAGTGTGGTAATATAATGGAATGCATGTATACTCATACAAACTATCCCTACATTTCTTGTCCTATTAAACATGGAATGCATGTATACTCATACAAACTATCCCTACTACATGGAATGCCTGAAACCTCAAAAAGGTTGCAGCTAGCAGCAGAAGAGTCATATTCTGTAATTTGTTAGGAACAGGGCAATTGGCATCTACTACTACATGTTTTGTGTTTGATAATGCTTTTTCAGAATGATTACTCCAGTCATTTTTCCTGGAATTAAATTTGTTAATGTTGCTTATACATTCGACAAAAAACCTAGGTAGGAGCTACGAATTGCAAGAGTTCTTGCCTGTCAAAACGATGGGGGAAATCAACTTCTTTGTACAGTACATTAACAGATTGCACTTATGCTTACCCGGAGAGCATTACCGACATTGACGATGAGCGACATCGGCGACGGCTTGATGAGGACCCACTCGCCGTCCCTGGTCTGCATCTCGTTCCCATTTACCTCGTTCTGGCACACGATGCTAAGCCAGTTGGTGCCCTGATGGGCTATGTAGCCGGTCACCTTCTCGTCGGAATTGGGCGCCTTGTACTCGGCCATCCGGAACAGGTGCCACAAGGACTCGCTCTGCGTCTCGTGGTGCTTCGCCACCCCGAGCCCTTCCAGGATCATCCGCCGCACCATATCCTCCAGATCCGCGATGCGCTTCGCCGCGTCATGGACGATTTCACTACAGTATCGTAGCAGAGCAAATTTGACCAAATCTTGAACGATATTTGAGTAGAATGGGAGGGAGACGCAGACGCCGAGGGATTGGTTGCTTACCAGAAGCCGTCGTTGCCGCCGGGCCAGATGAGGTCGCGAAGGCGCGGACGTTCTCGTCCTTGAGGCCGTCCACGATGGCGAGGCTCTCGTAGGCGTCGAGGCCCGGGAGGCCGCCGAGGTAGCCATGGAACGGCTTCTCCGGGCCGTAGTAGTTCCGTCTCTTGGTGTCGACGGGGAGCGAGAACAGCGGCCGGACGGAGTCGTCGAACAGGCTGGCGCGGAGCTCCGCCGTGAGCTGCGGGTAGTGCGCCTCGAACCAGCCGTGGCTGGTGAGCGCGTCCATCACCTGGGCACGCACCTCCGCCCGGCGCCCGGTCCCCGGCGCCGACGGGTCCACGCCGGAGAAGTCGATCCTGGGGAGCTTCGCCGCCTCGCCGCCCATCGTGCTCACTGCTCACTGTCGCAGCAAGCTGGCCCTTCTGTCTCGGGCGTGTTGGGAATTGCCGTCTTTTTCTTCTTCCACATGATTAATGGCGATAGGCAAGATAGCAGCCACCTTTGACTTCTTGACGTCGTGGGCGAACTGGACAAGTTGGAATTCAAACTGGCTTTTTTTTCTCAGGCCTTAGGTCTTGCATAGTGATACTGATGGGAAAGCCCATAGCAAAAGAAAAATGGGCCATATTCTTCCATGACTTCACCAGTCCAAAGCTAAGGCCTCATATACTTCCTTGTTCTTTTATAATTGTCATTATTGATTGATACTGTAACTTTGACCACTAATAATATGTTTAGATTACGATGAAAATAGTTTAATTCTTACTTTTAGTATGCTGTAATTCACTTCGATAATATGACATCTTTTTAGATATTTAGAAAAGTTTTACAAAAAAAGACAAATGCCAAAGTTTACCGTGCTTGGTGAAAAGTATAACGGAACATAGATAGTATGATTTTCTTTTATTCACATACTTGAAAATTCAAACTGAATTGATTTGTGTAAATATGCTGCAAAATTCATAAGTCACCCGTTTAAAACACTGTAATTTTATACCAGGATTCTAGCAGGAATCTCTCAAGCAACAGTTGAATATTCGTATGAACGACAATTTAGAGCCTGACAGAAGTTACATCCGTGTGCTGAACATTGGTGGTTAGTAGATGGCCTCGCCTGGGTGCCTGACAAGACAGATGAATCAATCTGATATCTTAGGTAGACCTGACGTTTCTGTTAGCATCTTCTGCTAATTTATTGAAGAACAGATGGAGGCAAAGCCAAGCCTGGCGAACTGCACCGCTCAAAAAATAAAGCCCTGACGAACTGCGTGACGCACGACAGAATTGTCTAGCCTCAGTTGAGTCGAGTCTTGATTAGTAAGCTTCTAGATGAACGGCTGATCGGCTAGACTAACTTCTAACCTTAGGCATCCTACGTTCATGCGTTGACAATGAAAATACTGTAGATGAAAATAATTCATGAGCCAACAGGTAAGCATTTGTTCCAAAATTTTCCAATGGCACGTTTTCGTCGCACAGAATTGGGAGAATTGTCGCCTGTAATCCACACCTCATTTTTGTCAAACACATGATACTGATGTGTTGAAGTTGGACCGCACGCAGGGATGAAACCAGTGGTAGCAAGGTTTACCATGACAGTGACATCGTCTCATTTCTTTCACTCGTGTGATCAATCCCCAAAGCTGAGACGACGAGGATTGGTTTAAAAAGCATACAACATGCAAGATGAACAAGAAGAAGAAGAAGAAGGCGGAGGTACGAACTTTGCTTGATCGATTTCTTGGTTACAAAACATACTCGCAGTTTCATGGACGCATGGTGGCTTGCACCAGGTAGAACCGTACCAGTGTACATCATCATCATCTCCTAACTAACATTTCTTACAAATTGCAAGGAACGAACAGTAGTAGTAGTAGTAGTAGTAGTAAACGTACTATACCAACATGAGCAGCGAGCAGACGGACTTGCAGAGCTCGCTTTGTGTTTCCATGTCGATGGACGACGGATATCGCTAATTGAGTAGTAGCTGGCTAGGCGCCGTGTTACTGCGCTGCTGCAGGTGCGCGGTGGAGTGGTGGAGCATGGTGGTGAGCTCCTTGGAGGCGACGATGGACTTGTATATCTCGACGACGAGCCTCTGCTCGAAGTCGGTGAGCTGCCCGGGCCGCGGCGCCGGGAGCTGCTTCCGGCGAGGGACACGCCTGGGCCACAGCCCCTCCGGCGCGTTGGGCAGCGCCATGGCCGACGCCTTCCTCGACACCGCGAGCATGCCGCCCACGTACGCGTCGCGGATCCGCGCCAGCAGCCGCGCCGGGGACAGCGCCTTCGCCACCCGCACGCGGACGCGGAGCAGCCGACGCAGCCGCAGCCCCCACCCCGCGCCGCCGCCGCGACGCCCGCCCAGCTGCTGCGTCACCCTCGTCTTCCCCACGCCGTTCGCCGCCTCCAGCCGCTGGTACTTGCGCCTCCCCCAGTAGGAGCGTATCCCCCTCGTGAACCGTATCGGGAACGCCTCCACCTCCATCAACAACGATTGCTCTCTCGTCGGCTGCCGCCTGCGTCGCGCTGGGTTGGTTGGTGAGTGGCAGGAGGGAGCAGGAGAAAGCCGAGGCGGCAGAGGCGTCGCGTTTTGTTTGGGTTTGGTTGGTGAAAAACGCGATGCGGCTTGCCCTTTATGCTGCGGCGTGGGGGCGTGGTTGGTGTGGGAGGGAGTAGGAGCAGTAGTAACGAAACGAGCGAGACGCCCGCGATGCGATTCCCTATCGTCGCGCGTGGTAGAGGGCACGTAGCGTCGCCGTGGGAGTCGTTGTCACCCACGGGCGCCGTCTGCTGCTGCACGGCCCAAGTTAACTGGAAAGGGACGTGTTGTATGTTGAGCGTCTAGAACAAGACACAGTAGCTTGAATTGGTGGTAGTTTGGAGTTTGAACAAACGAAAGATTCACTAGCTCCTTTCCCTTTGTTTGTGACTAATGGTCAGATGAAACTACCAACTAGCTTACTTGGAAAAGTCTTGTGTTATCACTTTTTTTTTGTTTGTTATTACATTTGATATTACCTGGATGGTTCGCGGGCGCATGATCAAAGTATGCTGGTGACGTGCCAAATTAAGACACGTGGACCAAAAAATACCAGTAGTCATCGCCGAATAATCTACTCACCGTGCAGTTGAGTTGAGTATGCAGGGTCATACTTAGTGGCTTGTGTTTCAAATGCTCAAATTAAAACTGACACATGTGTAAAACTAATAAAAATTGATAAGTATGGAAAGTATTGAACGTGTGGTCATATATATTAACAGGTCATGTTGCGATGTATGTTTTCTATATTTTATTTAATCATATGTGTGTAGCCACTTAGTCAACCTTGGTCAACAACATACCAGGATCAATAGAGAGAGTTGAGGTCTAGCACGATTAAGAATGATGAATGATAAGGCTGGATGCATGTATACTATGAATGGACGCTATGTAGAGAGATCGTTGCAATTTAGCGACAAATTGGATGAGAAATGAAAAAAAATAGCTCGACAATGGCAGCCCAACATACGTGCAGTGCAGCCTAGGCATGGGTGTGCGAGCGGCGGCTACACCAGATCCTTAGGGACACAGCAACGGTGGATTGGAGCGAGTGGCGTAGCTAGCCAGGGAGGCTAGATCTTCTGTGGCCGAGCATTGTCTCTATGACATCCATATGGCTACCGATGTGGCAGTGATCAAAGACGTTTTAGTATTTTGAGATTTATGTTAGTGATTTTTCATCACCCTTACCTATAAAAAAAAAAGTTATATGAAAAATAAGCATGGCAACTTTGATCACCTTTGGAGATAACTAGTTGAGAGATGTCTTGAGAGGGAATTACTAAGGATTTTTTTAAAAGTTTTGTGAAAACTTTATAAACACATTTCAATTAATAAAATAGTGTTTATTTTAAAATTAATTTTATCATTCTAATTTAAATTTCGTGCCGTAATTTAAATTTTGAGTATTGCTACTCTCCTTTCTCTTTTCCTTCTGACTTTTTTGTTTTTAATTTACCTAAAAAGAGAGTTAACACATATATTTTTTAGAGAAAAATCCAAAAAGCCGAAGTTACAGCAAGATATTTCACACTTATTTATTATTTGGTATTTGGATCATATATATTTAGATTTTATGATAAGTATGTTTTAATGACATAAGAGTCTAAAATATATTTAGTTTTGTTATAGCTACATGCGGTTGATGCTATCTTAATTTAATTTTCTAAGGGCTAAGATTTTAAGTAATATAATGGATCAAATTTTTATAAATATTTTAAATACAAAGTGAATTGCTGTAGTTATCTGCTCTACGCGAGAGTTCAGTACACGCTAGCTAAGTAACGAGCAGCCCAGAACCGCTGCACGGTGACGAGGCATGGGCGAGAATGGCGCTGACGTGGGGCTAACTGGCTGCGTTGGCCGACGACTCGTACAGATGGGCTCCGGTGTTTGGACGGAATCACGGCGTCGTACGGCGCCCGTGGTGGAATTTTCGTCAGGTTTGTCACCTTTTGTGGCGTAGCGGGGCCTCCTGTTTAAAGAAGCAAAGGTGTATTCGTGCGTTTTGTATTGTTCGTGCGGTAACTAGAGTGCTGGTTCGACTTCCGGTTCGTTATTGTAGAGTACATGGTCGTACTCGTAAAGGCATGCCAATCGGGCAACATAAACCGCCGCCAATTCACCACAGATTCGGTCGTGCGTAATGTGATTCGGAGGAGAATCACAGATACTAGTCTTCACATCGGCCGGTAGACGGGCCGGGCCGTATTCCACATGATTTCAAGAAGCCTATTGGTTTGACGGATTATGGGCCTGCTAAGAAGCCTTATAGCCTCATAAGTGTTTTAAGGATGAAAGTTGTGAGCCACAGAATTAGTCTTTTATGGCCAACATGAAGAGCGAGTCAATTGGGACGAAATACACTTTTCAATTATTCTCCTCAAAATGGGTATAACACACCCTTCGACTATCAAAACCAACATAAATTAAGTCTTCTTAGCGGTTTGGACGATAATTTCATACCATGTGACGTATTAACTTGGCCTTTGTCCTATATGATGTCTACATAAATCTTAGATGGTACCATAAGAGAATTAAAAAATAAAAAAATCAATCGGTCCCATATGTCGATAAAAGAAAGTGAGGCCATATATCTGTTGGCCTCTATCCGTTAGAATTAAAAAGTTAGTGCTACTCTCCTATCTCTCTGTCTCAGGCCTCTCCTCTAGACCTAGGCAAACCACCACCGCCACCGGCAATGATCACAAGGCACCCATCATTATGGCGTTGGAGTTCAATGCCGATGGCCAAGGGATACACCACTAGTGATGGGGCAGTCGTTGGCATGGACGTGATGGCCGCCAGTAGATCGGGATAGTCCTGAGCTCTGTCACCAACTAATGTGATATCAGAAAGGCATGAAAATGACAAATCAAGCTAGGACAAAGTGGATCTACTGTCGACGAGGCCTTGACATGAAAGATCCATGGCTGACAAGGCAGGGGGCTCAAGGTGGATCCACTCCGCCCTTCTTTTCCCATTGGCTCGAGGCAGCGGAGCTTCGGGATGGCAATATAGCTTGAGCCTCATGGTGCAACTAGCACTGGAGCTTTGACATGATGGTGCCCCTCTCTCTCCTTCCCCCTTCTCCTGTCCTCTCTCCTCTTTGAGTAGGATGTCACCATCACCAAGCTTGAGCTCTTGTCTTGTCTCATCTCTATCCTCTCTCCTGAGTGGCGAGGACGGCGGTGTTGCTGTTATTGAGATCGAGCAGCACCGCCTCATCTCCTATTTTCTCCACCACTATGCCATCAGCATACCTGTCCTAAACCGCAGTTGAGCTAGAGGAGGCGGGGATGACATCACCACATTTTGTCTTTATGCGTGTCCCAGCACTGTTGACAGTGGTGAGTCTAGGATGTAAATTAAGAGGGGGCTAGTGTAAAAATATAGTATAACCAGAGCAAACTAGAGATATATCAGCTAATTATTTCCCGATGAAATCCAAATGCTTATATGAAAGAAAATTTTGCTTTATTTGTTTTAATTTTCAGCCATATTAACATATCCACAAAACTTATGAATAAATTGATATTGTCTACTCATAGTAAAGCAAGAACACAAATACAAAACACATTTTCTCATAAAGGCAAAATGGATCTTCTCAAGCGAGTGGAGCGCCCGTCTACAACCAATGGTATGTGACACCACAGCTATATACGAAAATTGATTTTTAGAATAAAAGAGAAAAAAAACCTAGCTTCCTAGCAAAAAAATTCCCTAAAATTCACATCTAAGAACTAGTCCCCAATAAAAAATCTTTTCCAAAATTCATATACACAAACCACCACATCTAGGAACCTAATACAGTCGTCAACACCATTGTCACCGCAGTCACTGAGCCCTGCCGCTACAACCATCCCTGAGCCGTAGTCGTCGTCGCTGCAGTCACCGAGGCCCACCACCTATGGATCTAGGGCACCATCGTTCTGATCTGCCCTCCACGCTGCTCCTTGGCCTACTGTCGTCAATTCATGACTTGGCTTAGGAAGGAGATAGGTGAGCGGTTAAGCAACTAGGAGAGAGACGTCATGGATGCTGGATCCGCACCTCTCCGACATTACGAGCATGGATCGACACATATATGCCCCTCCCTGATGTTGCCAGCATTCATCCACCCTCCCGAAGGTCACTGGCATAGATCTGCCCCTTCCCGACATCCTCGATACGAAGCTGCCTCTCTCGAAGGTTGTTGGAGACACTCTTCTCATCACCGATCACTGTTGCTATGTCTCCCGTCACCAGCACTACGCTTCTCATTACCATCACCATTGGTGGAGGGAGAGAGAAGATCGAGAAAGAGAGGGTGGAGAGAGAGACGAGATCAAGAAGGAGGAGGGTTGAGACTTAGCCTCCAATCACCCGTTTTATTATGACTAGGCTTTTTCATAAGTGTCCCAACAACATTTAAAAATATGCTTGATCATAAAAATTGATTTTACAAGCGGACCACTTAAAAACCTGTCTACGATAATAGATCTATAAACTGTAGTGACTCTCGAATTAGGATTATCGTAGGTGGGCCTCATCTTAATCCACCTACCACCTTTGAGAGTCGGTCCTAAAAACCAAATTTGCGGTAGTGGAAGAAAGTAAGACACAGCTAGCATCCGAGCATTCTTGCTGTGTGGCCTTTTACACTAATTGCTAATTAGGCTCATTAATGGATAATTATAGACCTGTAACTGCCCCCGACGCATTTGACCATGTCTTTCGTCGAAGACGGCTATGATTACCTCCTCTACTTCTGCAATCTCCACCCCTCCCTCTCCTCCACCAACGACCGTACTTTTGTCGCCTTTCTTCCCAGCCGCTACTGTGGATGTGCTCCATCGCACAGCGTTAGGGACTGTGACTCCATGGGCGGTGTTGTGGTCAGCAAGAGAGGGTTGAAGAAAGAAGTTATTTTGATATATGGATCCCGTTTGATAATTTTTATTATTAAATTTACCAGGAAAAAGATGATGAGAAATAGGGCACTGCTATGTAAGAGCAAAACTTTTATAATTTTTATTATTAAATTTATTTAAGTGAAATAAGAGAAAGATGGTGACAGGTGGAGCCACTGCCACGTAAGACTAAAATCAGCATATAAACTATCGAGAAATATAAATTGACCTGATTTTAAAAACCAGAAGACATTCTGTATTCAATTTTAATCGAGGAATATAAATGAAACTCTAAGGGACTCAAAATAGACTTTTTCCTTTCCATTCCACGTGCCTCAGCGCTTTTGTTTTTGTTACTAGGCCTCCATGGATGAAGCCCATCATTGCATGAAAACGATAAGCTCTATCTCCATCCTTGTGATAACGATAAATTTCGATGTCACGGTCACACCTCACGCGCAAAATTTCTGAGTGTAACCGCGAGCAGGGAGGAATTGCGACAGGTCGGAATTGCGAGAGCGAATCAGGCCAAACGACGAACATCAGTTCAGCCCAGTGCGCCGTCTTATGATCCAAACTAAATACAAGAGAAGTGAAGTGACGATCCAGAGAAGAAGATGAAAATACCAAATTAAAGTAGCCTACAGAAAAGTGGGGAAATTGACAACACAAGCACACTGAAGAGTGAAGACGAGAAGAAGAAGAAACATAAGAGAACGATCTACGTAGTTAATTAAGCTGCACGCCACAACCACATGTAGTGCGGGCGGCTACGCGCCGGGCGCGGCATCCTTGGCCCGGCTATGCAGGTATCCGCCGTACTCGCGCGCGTAGTCCTTGACGTGGCAGGCCGTGTCGGCGATCCGGCTGCGCGCGCAGTCCACCCGGTCGGAGCCGACGGGGTGCCTCCCCGTGAAGTAGCGGTACATCCACGTGCCCCCGGCGACGGCGGTGACGACGAAGGCGCAGGTGGAGAGCACGGCCGCGGCGAGCACGAAGAGCGCGATGGCGACGGGCACCCAGATGGGGCTGGTGAGCAGCGCGAGGGGACCCAGGAAGATGAGCGCGATGACGGCGCCGGTGAGCGTGAGCCCGGTCAGGAGAAGGAGGACGGCGCCGGAGACGGCGAGCGTGAGGAAGCCGACGATCTGGGTGGAGCTTGGCGTGTGCGTCTGCACCCGTCGGAGCAGCGTCGTCGACGAGTCCGCCGGCGCGTACCCCTGGCGCCTCGCCGCCGCCCGGGCCACCCCGTGCGCGTGCTGCTGCTGCTGCCGATCTGCCATGCTCGCGGCCGGTCGACGAGGAGGCCGTAGGCGCGTGGCAGCTAGGGATCCGACCTAGGAGGATGGCAGCTCGTGATGGGGAAGTGGCGGGAACCGAGGAGTTAAGGGGCGGAGAGGGAGGTGCGCGTGCCGGCACGTGTCGTGGCGACAACCATGCATGTGCGACACGTGTGGGGCGACGACCGAACCGAACAAACGAACGAACGCACGCTAGTCGCTAGCGCTAGGACAGTGGTACTGGTAATAACTTGCTTTTCACCTTGCTCTTCGGGTCGGATTCTTTTTCTTCCTAGACAAGCGCAGAAGCTGTCTGCTTCTGTTTATGTCATCATGGGGCACCGTGTGCCAAGCAACGGATCGACGGGTCGTTTCACCGATATGACGAGATCGAGCAGAGCAGGTAGCCAGCCAGCTCACCAGCGGCAACGAGCGAGATCGAGCTTGTTCCGGGCAGGAATCCGACGGCGAGTGGAGTGGGTGATGTCCAAAGCGGCAGCTAAAACACACTGCACTCGTGCAATTCAACGGTGAATCGGCCAAGCCGATGCTGGGAGAGGAGACGGTGGAAAGCACCGGGGACGGCTGGGCCATGAGATGAGGTGGCCTTGCTATCGACCAGACGGGCGGCTGGGCCGCATGCATCCGCCAACATGCGGCCCGAACAGTGGTGACCACCGAAAATTGAAGAGTGGTCGCTGTCTCCCTGTCGTGAAGAGAGCCGGGTGCCATGTTCCCTAGGATTTATGCATGTACGAAAACGACGTCCCTACTTTGTCAACAGCTAACTCTACCCTATTCTAGTATGCACAACAGTAATGGCTGCAAGAGGTATTAAACACGGTGGTACTGGGAAATCAGAAAGCGGAAAGCTTCCAATAGAAAATAGATGGACTTCTCATGACTAATGATGATATGTCACAATAGAATCGTTTTACATCATGCTACGACACTAGGTAGGAGGGAAGGAAAACACACAGAATAAAAGAAACAACAGTTTCCCACGCTATCGGGCATAGGTTAGTTAGCGTGCCATACACACAACCAGACGACTACGTGCTTAATTTCCCATACCTATGGGCCGGGGGGCCATCCCCGCCCACGGGGTACCTAGAGGTAGTCAGATAGCCATCAAAATTCGTGTCACCCCCACCAGCCCAAATACTACTCCCCAGGGTCACGCGTCTCCCGTGGTGGCGCAGGCGCGTATTTGCCGTCGCGCTCTCCCCTCTCGCCGCCGCCAGACGCAGCCTCTCCATGGCCGCTAGCGGCTAGCGCCCTCGAGCCTCGGCCCGACGCCGTCTTCCTCGAACCTATGCCGTTGCTCGCCGACCTCCAGCGTCTTCAATCGCACTCCATCGTCCTCGAGTCCTCACGCCGCCAGCGCCTCGGCCCTCGACGCAGAAGCCGCCCGCGCCCCAGGCCCGGGCCCCGACCCGGCTCCGTTGCCAACTCTAAACGTGCTCTCCATTTCTGGTTCACCCCCACGTCCCTTCCGATTCCGTCCGTGCTCTTCCCACTCCCGCACCACCACCCATCGATCCGACCATCACCACCGGCGCAACCGCCACTGTCTTGCCCCTGCGCGCCACCACGCACCGTACTCCACGCTGTTTTGGTTTTCTCTCAGGCCTTCTTCCCCGCGCGCCTCGCTCGATCGCTGGCCTGCTGCTGCCCTCGTGAAGCGGCGCGAGAGACGTGCCCCTGCGGCGAGCGGGCGTCCCCAGGCTGTGCAGGCCCCGCGCGGCGCGACCCTACGGGCGGCCGCGCCCGCTCCATCCTACGCTGGCTCCGTCACCGCTCCCACCGCGTCTCCTCCTCCTCCTTCTATCTGACCACCACCACCGGTGACACCGCCCAAAGCCCGCAGCAAGAGAACGGACGAGAGGGAGGAGGTCGACGAGGGCCTTCAGACCGACCCCGAGGGAGTACATTGCGTTGGAATAGGGGGCCGGGGGCACGCGCCTGCGGGTGCTCACGGAGCAACCATGGATCCGAGTAAGAAGGTGGGTGAATTTCTTGCTTATTGCTTTTTCTTGGATTCTTCTGATTTCTGGATTATGTAGACCTACATGGAGTTGCAATATCTAATTCATGCGATTGATTTGTTGTTGGTTCTCGTGGATCTCGCTCCGCTCCATCCATCGTTTGAATGATACCTTTGCGCTCCATGTGATGTTGGTTCTAATGCTTACATAAGCCAACGTGCAGGATAATTATTGGTGTGATGCTGATATTGTAGCATATGAGTTCTATGATTAATCAATGCAGTTTGACTTCTATGAATCCAGGATAACTAAGTATGCTAGTTTAGGAACCCTTTTAATCCAAATAAAGGTAGAACTTTACGGAAAGAAAGACATAATTCTGCGTCAGTAGTGCATCTTGGCAAAAGGGGGGCCTACTGCTTTTCTTGTCCATGTCTCATTTGGGGGAAAACAAAAAACAGCTGCTGCGCTTTTATTTTGACTTTTCAAGGTACAGGTTCCCTTTCATTCTTCTAAAAAAGGGGTGTACAGGTTTGCCACTATACTTGGAAGAATCAAATTGTAACTTTTATTGATGCTCAGTCACTCTCTAAAATTATACTACTAACGCAATATAAATCTAAATGTCTTTAGTACATTTTACAATAGTCCTAATTCCCTTGAAGTTCCAGTTCTATTTGGCCACTACCCATTTATCAGTGTAATGTGGCATTTCCTTTTCTTATTTGTAGCACACCATAATTCTTGTACCTGTATCTTAATACAAAGGCGCAAAGTTTTTGTGTGTTCCCAGAAAAAAATATACACCAGCCTATTGAAACTGCCTAGCATTTAGTAATGTTACTAAACTGAACTTCACTTCTTCATTTTCAGACATGGGAATCTGATTTCTTCACAGAATATGGTGAAGCAAACCGGTATCAGATCAGTGATGTCATTGGCAAAGGAAGTTATGGTGTTGTGGCTGCCGCTGTCGACACCCAGACCGGCGAGCGAGTGGCAATCAAGAAGATCAATGATGTTTTCGATCATGTCTCTGATGCCACCCGCATCCTTAGGGAGATCAAGTTGCTCCGGTTGCTGCGACACCCGGACATAGTTGAGATCAAGGACATAATGCTTCCTCCTTCGAGGAGGGAATTCAGGGATATATATGTTATCTTTGAGCTAATGGAGTCAGATCTCCATCAGGTAATAAAAGCAAACAATAATCTCACACCAGAGCATCACCAGTTTTTCTTGTATCAGCTGCTCTGTGGAATGAAGTACATCCACGCAGGTAGTAGATTTCACATAGTAGGAAATTGTTATTTTCTTTTGCATATATGGTTGACATGCTTTTTTTTGTTTCTCTTGCTAGCAAATGTTTTTCATCGGGATCTTAAGCCCAAGAATATTCTAGCCAATGCTGATTGCAAGCTGAAAATTTGTGATTTTGGCCTTGCCCGAGTGTCATTTAATGATACCCCATCAGCCATATTCTGGACGGTTAGCCATTTGTTAATATTGTTGAGCAGATACTTCTTAATAATGAACAGCCAGATCTTGGCATCTTATGAACTTTCCATTTTTGTTCTAGGATTATGTGGCAACTAGATGGTATCGGGCCCCAGAGTTGTGTGGCTCCTTTTTTTCAAAGGTGAGGGATTGGAATTTCTATCTAATAATGGCGATGGCTATGTTACTTTTTCTTACAGTGTTGTTATATTAATATGGTATGTTTGGATCAATACAACAGTAGTGTTTTGAGAATGTTCTCTCAGACATTAGGTGATATCTTAATTGATATTTTGAAATTGGCTTTTGCAGTACACTCCTGCAATTGACATTTGGAGCGTAGGATGTATATTTGCAGAACTACTTATAGGAAAGCCACTCTTTCCAGGGAAAAATGTTGTGCATCAATTAGATCTCATGACTGATCTACTTGGCACTCCTTCCGCTGAATCTCTCTCTAAGGTATATTCACTCCTCGCAAGCCTGAATTTTAATTAAAGTATGCAATATATTCGCTTACAAGCCTATGTGATCTCTCCTTTACACAGAAACCGTTGCAATTATATTTAATAGTTAAGCTAGGCATCAGTCTCTGTTTCATATTTGTTGTACAAATTTCCTATAAAATCACCAACGGTGAATAATATAGTGCATAGTTATTAATGTACTGTTTGCGTAGTATATTTTCGTGAGCGCCTTCATATTGATTAAATTCTTGAGCATTTAGTTGGCTAGTTCAGCTTTCCTCTCAATTGACATAAATAGATTAGCCTTTGCTATTTTCTTCTATGTATTTTTTGAAAAAAGGAGATGCAAATTGTAGAGAATGATGCTAAATTGATGGATTTTACATTCATTTATTGAATGGGTTGTAGATACGGAATGAAAAAGCTCGATGGTACCTGAGCAACATGAGGAAAAAGCCTGCAATACCTTTTACTAAAAAGTTTCCAGATGTGGATCCTATGGCTCTCCATTTGCTTGAACGCCTTCTTGCATTTGATCCCAAAGATCGTCCAAGTGCGGAAGAGGTAGGAGTGTTCATGATCAAATTGTGCTCATTGTAAAAACATTTCAGCTTTGAAATGTTGGATGCATTGCTATCCTCAGTACTGAGATATGGAATTGTTATTCAAGGCCTTGACAGACCCATACTTTAATGGGCTAGCAAATTCTGAGCATGAACCAATAACACTGCCCATCTCAAAACTTGAGTTTGAGTTTGAGAAGAGGAAACTGGCCAAAGATGATGTTCGGGAATTAATTTACCGGGAGGTACCATTGATCAATTATGTCGTGAAGATTACGATTGAGCTGCCACTTGACTCATTACTTTACTAATACTTTTTACATCTCTTTAGATTTTAGAATATCATCCCCATATGTTGCAAGAATATTTACGTGGAGGAGACCAGATGAGCTTTATGTATCCTAGGTAAGTCCACTATTTCTTTTACAAAGTTGATTCACCTGTTGGCATATTTTACTAGTATGGTCACTAATTCAATGTATTGTATTGTTGCGGTCCACAACCAGTACGATGTACTATTAAAATCATTGATTTATGCTAAATGTGTTTGGTTGAGGATTTATTGAATTTACATGTATCTCCAATTCTGATTTCCGTTTATATACGTTGGCACTAAAAAGTGGGGTGGATCGTTTCAAGCTTCAATTTGCTCATTTGGAAGAAGGTGTTTTAAAGGGTAAAAAATCCAATCCACAGCTTCGGCAGAATGTTTCCTTACCGAGGTAATATGTTCTCATCCCTGCAATATGTCCCTGTGTATGCAGCTAGCCAAATAGCAACTAGATTTTTCATCTTTTGGCAATATTTTCTTAAGGAAACTTATATTTCGACAGGGGGGGGTGGGCATTGATTTGTTAGGCATGTAGAATATGAGTATATGACTAGATGACATAGTATTGAGTTCAATGTTTTCTGTGCATCCCAGGAGTAATCAAAAGGAAGACCTTAGCAAAGTAATACCATACAAGTTCAATTTTACTCTTCTGCGCACTTGGTACTAAACAATTTTTTGCATCCCCTCTTAGGGAAAGAGCAATTGGCAATAAGCATGGAGATGATGAGTACCATCCAAAATTGAATGTAGGTGAGAAGCTAGGTCATCCATCAGTGACATATGGAATTAGCAAACCGCTCTTGAGTGCTCGGAGCCTGTTGAAGAGTGAAAGCATAAGTGCTTCCAAGTGTATTGGTGAAAAACCGAGGCAAGACAGAGATGTAAGTGTACTATCAACACCCTCTCATTCCTACACCACACTTGTCTGGACGGTTCCTGTGTTCGATCTAATTTGAGCAATGTCTAATCTTTACAAAGCAGGAGTCGTCCCTTATGGAGAGTCTGGGTGAAACAGTTGATGAGGTCTCAGAAAAGATTGCTCAACTGAAAACCTGATTACCCTTAAGGTCACATAATCGATTGGAGTTAGTACAACAAGATGTGTAAAGATGTGCTTTCCTAGAAAATGATCAGGATGGTCTTAACCATGCTACTAATAATACCATAAGCTGCTATTGGTAACCTCTGTTGTGCTGTAATTTTTTCCCCTTTGAGTTTTGTGTTTTGACAGCAAACAACATTCTAAGTAACTGGTTAGTAGTTCCTCGTCTTGTCCTCGATGGGACAATCGTGATCACGATCTTGTAAAATTTTCTGTTTGTGTGATATTGTTAAATTAAATTGTGCAGTCAAAGCTAATCCTGCCCTATTGTTCCTGTTTATACGTGTATCCTGTTTTCCCACCCATTGGAGTTTTTCTGCTGGAGGATTGAGACGATGGCCAAAATAGCCACGTAGGTATCCCGAGCTGACAAAAAGGTTGCATTGGTGAGCGGTCCATGGGGCGACGGAGACGCGATGTCACGTTCAGCGGAGGCGAGATGCCACGGGATGCAGCGGGCGCCGCCTGGCTGCGTCGTGCCCGATCCATCGCGAGATGATGGGATGGGAGTACAACGCGCGGACCATTTTCTTCGCGCTCGGTCCAGGTCCAGCTTGATATTGGGTTCCTCGTGAGTCGTGAGAGCCGAATGGCAAACGTCAAGACGGCGGAGCAGACCAAAGGCCGAAGGCCAACTCGCAGGAGGTCCGCTTAATTGGGCTTTACAGTGGGAACAAGTACCACTAGTTCTTGATGGTGTCACGTTGCAACGTTTTTTGATAATAGAATTAATTCCGTCCTTTCTTACATTGATTATAGAACGAATGACTCCGAATTACAAATCACACTTTAATTAAAAAAACTAGTTAGAATATTATGATAGCAACTATTGCTAAACATCTATAGTTGACAAGAATTTTTTTTATTCCAATAGCGTATCTTACCTTCTCAAACTAGAATACAAAATCTCCAAAACCAGCGGCGATAAAATTTTGTTCACATTATCGATAGTGTGTGTCTTTTAGTGTAACAAAGTACTAGCTTGCGCAAATTAATGCTTCTAAAAAAGAAGGATAGACATTATAGCTACCTTAAAAAAAGGATTGGAATGATTGAAATGAAAAGATAGATATGCTAGGATGCAGCAAAATAAATAAAAACCCATGTGGGAATATTAACAATTACCATTACTATTGTTTTCTTAAAGCCATTTATTGTGTGAACATACAATATCCCTCTCTAGCTTTTATAGACAAAGATGCAAGTCATTTATAGGCACTAACTCTTTAACTTGAAATATTTGTAAAATTCAAAACAATTTTAATAAGTCAATGCTTACTACTGTTCTACTTAAAAAAATTGCACTTTATTTCATGGGAGAACAATGCAATTCCTCTTACATGTACATACTCGTTCACCTTTAGTCACTGACTATTTAACTTAAAATCGTTATTATAAAATGGGCAAATAATATTAATCCTAGCTAACCAAGAGATATCAGCTCCCAAAATAGAAGAATTAATTGAAGAAATTAAATAGGAAACATTACCCAAAAAGATATTTCTCACTCACAAAATAAAGCGCATCCATATATAACTCTTGGCACCCGCCTATAAAATCAACCCTACATCCATCTTCTACTTCTACTTTAACAGCCAGTCTAGCCGCCTTTCTCTGCTCCTCTTTGGTCTCGTCCCTTTTTACATTATTGCTTCTTTGCTCACAATCGGCTTATGGAGCCTATGGGAACCTTGAAGTGCCCTTTCGGCTTGAAGCTCTCCATCGCTGTTCCTGGCCATGCCCTCAACCCCTTCTTCGGTAAGGTTGCAATGCAATCAGGCATGTGCAAAACCTCATTTTCCTTTTATTTCCATGCCACCAAGATTGGTGCATCTGTGAATATTTGCATGATCATCTCTAATTCCATATACGTGTATGCGCAGATGGTGGTAGAGATAATGGGTGCAACAACAAGAACATGAGAGAACTAGTCGCCCACCTTGACTTGAACCACCCGCATAGCAGCGAAGAGGAGTTGCTGGTTGGTGACATTGTGGAGGTGCAGAAAGTGGAGGAGAGAGACAGTGTCATGCACAAGAGCTCTAAGCATGTGCGGCTCTCTATGGAGCAGTACAAGCAACTTGATGAATTTTATCGTCTAAATCCAACAATTGACTTGGTAAGCTTGTTTCTTTTTAGTTTAATTTCAAGATATAAAATCATCCAGCCTTTTGAGTTTATTAATTAAGTAATTTTTGAAATATAGTATATCAGGAATTCAATCTACACATAAAGAATGGATTTGGATACCATTAGATGAAGCAAAATTATTTTTTATTACTATTTGGTACAATCATATGCATGTGCTAGAAATTTTGATTGAATATATGTCTTGATAGATCACACATTAGAATGTGCTTAGTCGCTAATTTATGCAAAGCACAGTAAATTGTTATGAATATTATAAATATTAAAAATTAATAATATGACAAATGTTGGTTATTAAATTTTATAAAAAGCTATATGTAAACTCTATTTCAAGGTTCTAAGAAAAAATATTTTAGTTATAGTTCAAAAAGATAAAACTAGTTGCAAAATTATATTTGTGGTCCATAGTAATATTTCTTACTTTATTTTACATTTTTTTGTATTTTAAGAGTTTTAAGTTTCTATTTAGTATTTTTCTTAATTTAACTCAGAATTTCAGAATTCATAAACACCTAATTATACTTGTTAAGAGTTTCAATCGTAGATTTTCATATTTTTTTAAAAAAAATCTGAAATTAGTAATTAAAATGTCAAGTTATACTTTGTTTGAAGTCTATGTTCAACATTTTTATGATTAAATAATTTTGAAATTAGAAATTAATTATGAAGAGGTTTACTCAATTTAGAGTCTTAATTACAACTTTTTCGATGATGATTTAATAATTCCAAAATTTGTTACTAATAACTATAGAGTTGTGTACGGTTTGGAGTCACGCTTAGGAAATGAATGGAACAATTTTCTTATTCGAAAAAAAAGAATGGAACATTTTTCTTATTCGAAAAAAATGGATGGAACATTTTTCTGAATGGAACATTTTCAGAAACAAAAGAAGAAGTTGGCTAATCGACTGAATCTTGGGATAAAACAGGTGGATGCCTGGTTCCGTAACCGCAGGTCAAGGTAACTAGGAGATGTTTTTTCAATGCTCTCACTAGTTAAAATATTCTCCTATACGCATTCTTTCTTACATATATGCGTAGTGCTAGTTCTGGCTTTCGTTTATTGGTTATATACTATTATCTGTTTTGAAGATTAAGCTTATATCACCTTTCAAAAAAAATGATAAAGCTTATCTCGATGATGTCGTATAAACAAAAACAGTTTCAGTGACAAACTGACAATAGCACAACCATATATCTGCTCCCCCTTGTGGTGTCAAAAGCATTATACATTAATCATCTATATGTTACTTGGCCTTTGATAGGAGAACTTAAACATTTAGATATGCACTATATTAATTTGTGATTCAGGTGATGCCAGATGGTACAGTACTAGTAGCATGAGTCTGCTCCAACAATCTTTGATGCGGTAGTGATATACTGGTATCTGGTGCAAATGGTTTGTTAGAATATTCTGATCGAACTTCATGGTATTTAAGGTTATAGTAGTAGCTTTATATGAGCTATATGATGGTTCAGATTTTCATTCTGAACTCTGAACCTTTTATTTTGAAACTTACGATGTCTGAAACCATTGCACTACTCTACTGGGCATTAATGCTTTAGCACTAGAAGAAAGCTGAACGGCAGCACAGAGTTAGTAGCAATCTAGAACAAGTTGAGAGTTAATCATCCACTCCCGTGCGCTCTTATGTAAGTAGTAAATAACGTTTATAGGGACCGCTACAGTGCCCACTATAACGGTAGCAGCTCTCTAACGCCACCGCTATGATACAGTGGGCTAGACATAGCAGCTGAAATTTAATTTAACGACCGTTATTAGCGAGTCGCTATAGTGGTCCGTAATTTGACTTAGCGGCTGTCATAGTATGATTATAAGGTTGATAAGGTTGGTGTTTGGTGACGATAATGAATGATGAGTTTATCAGTTGCTTTGTCTTATATAATCATATATTCTATATCTAATAAGCGGAATATTATAATGAGACACTAACTCTTTTATGTGCAATAAAATCTCTTTTTACACTATTAAATTATGTCTATTTATCTATCACTATTTTATTTTTTAATTGCTTTGTTAATATGTTAGAAAATCATTATTTCCTAATATATATACTTAAATTTCTGTGTGATTATTAAATGTCGCTATTGAAACTTAGCGTCCATTGCAGCACTCGCTACTCGTAATTCGCTACATAGACACCAATTTGCTACCGACATGCTATTAACTATTTATTAGCTTGCTCTTATACTGTTACTAGTAGTATCTTTCAGATTAATCTTCATAAACCTACAGTAGTGTGATGTTGTTGCTGTTGCCTGTACAGGTCGAAGCAGAAATCCACCGAGATGGAGTGCGAGCATCTGAAGGAATGCTTGCACAAACTGAAAGAGGAGAACCACCGCCTCCAGCTCCAAGTTGAGCAGCTCAGGACAAAGAACTTGCAGCTGCTGCTGCAGCTCCACACTCATCACTACCAGCGAGTAGTCACAGCTCCCACTGGACAGCAAGCCAGCACTTCTTCGGCTACTGACATCTTCACTTCGCCTTGGCCTGGCTCAAACCCTTCCAAGACTTCGTTCCCACCAAATGCACTCTGATGTGCTCATGCCAAGAACACAAGAGGGTTACTACAAAATTCGGCATTGTCATGATCACTGATAAGTCACAGCTGTCTTGTAGGACATCGATGAAGGATGAGCTTGGAGAGATTAGTGTTGATGGGACTTGGATACTGTCTATCTTTAGTGCTCTATTTCTTTTGAAATCTGTCGATCTTCATGGTTGGTCATGAGGATTGAATGTCGTTCAGATCTGCTTCAGTTTAGCCAGTAATGTTTTTGTTTTGAACAATCATTAACCAGTGATGTTGTTTGGGAGAATCCAGATAATAAATTACATCTTAGACTCTGTTTTTGTTTTACTCCCTCTATTGACTGAGATTTTGTGGTTCTGCTTGCCTCACAAAAGAACCTGTATAGTTAATATCTGAACAACTGAATGTTCAGTAACGAGCTAGTTCCTGGCTACAACTTACGAGTCAGTTATTATATACTCGGCTGAAGTCTTCAAAAAGACCCTCTTTGAGACTACAGACGACAAAAAAATCCAGCTCTATGAGCGGACTAAAAAAATATAGGCGTAAGGCTTTAGCTTTTAAAAATAAAGTTTGAGGTTAAGTTATGGAGCGGCTTGAACTCCGTTCCAGTTTTTTAGTTTATTTTTCATATCACCCACCGCTTCACTTTTTTTTAGTTGGAGCTTAAATTATTTGGTTAGGCTCTAGCTGAAGCCTGCAAACAGCTCTACGTAAGGGTGTGGACAACTAACAACTAAGACAAGACAGGTGTGGTGGTCAATGCCTGTATGGATGAAAACTTGCAAAGAATTTTGCTTGATCAGGCATATCGAAGTGTTTGCGGTTTGGTTGGGGCCTGAGCAAGAAATGAGCCTGAGAGATTGGAAACTCGTAAAAGCAAACAAGAAAATATGAAACGATGCAATCTTAACAGGTTAGTACAAACAAATAGCACGAAATGATGCCCTATAGTCAGAGTATTCTAGCCTCACCTAGTCTACTTTGCTTAACCCAGCTGCCTGAGTCAGACCACCGATTTCCTGAGCCAACATGAACAGACTAGCAAAAGTATCAGACGTGCTTTTATGCCAAGCAACATTACTCTAGGGTGGTAACCAAACAGACATTTGGCTCAGGGTATGAGTGAACCTGCGGTACAAGGAGTAGGGATGGCAATCGGGGTTGGGGAGGGCGTAGGTATCCCGAGCTGACAAAAAGGTTGCATTGGTGAGCGGTCCATGGGGCGGCGGAGAAGCGATGTCACGTTCAGCGGAGGCGAGATGCCCGCGCCGTGTGCCGTCGCATGGCGGCATCGAGTGGTTCGGTTCGGCTGGTGGCGAGCCCAATCCATCGCGGCCCCTTTGTTTGGCGCTCGGTGCAGGTCCAGCTGGATGTTGGGTTCCTCGTGAGTCGTGACCGCTGAACGGCAAACGTCCGAGACGGCGGAGCACCCCACAAGGCCGAAGGCCAACTTGAAGGAGATCCGCTTAAATGGGCTTTCCAGTGGGAACAAGTACCGCTAGTTCTTCCTGTTTGTGCTGTCACCCCCCCCCCCTTTTTTAGTATAATGAAAACTACTTTATATCAATTATTGCTAAACCTTGACGAGAATTTGTATAACCGTTATTTTTTCTCACAGTGGTTTATAAATTTTGTATAGTTTTTGTCTTTCATAAACAAGAATATAGAATCCCAGTGGATCATTGTCTCAATCATTTCACTCACATCACCCTAGCATTAGACCCCGAGTGTCTTGAAATTGTTTTTTTTAATGATTAATGAAGTACTAGCTTAAGCAAAAAATAATGCTTCTAACCATTATAGCTACCTCTAAAAAAGGATTGGAATGAAAAGATAGATATGCTCAGATGCAGCAAAGTAATCACCAGATCATTTCATTTAAAGATCCTTTTAGGCAAATTAAGTTTATTATACAGTAAGTAAATAAAAAACCCATGTAGTCATATTAATAATCACCACTACTATTGTTTTCTTAAAAGCCATCTTACTTTTATTCTGAGTGAACATACAACATCCCTCTCTAGCTTATAGGCATAGATGCAAGTCATTTTAGGCGCTTACTCTTTAACTTAAAATATTTGTAAAATTCAAAACAATATTAATAAATCAATCATTACTATGGCTTTACTTAAAAATTTTCACACTTTTATTTCATGGTAGAACAACGGCATTCCTCTTACATGTACATACTTGTATGTTGTTCGCATTTAGGCACTGTTTATTTAACTTAAATTCATTATTATAAAATTAGCAAATAATATTAATCTAGTCAACCAAGAAATATATCTCACCTCCCAAGTTTAGCATAATTAATTAAAGAAAGAAAATAGAAAACATTAACCGAATAGATATATCTCATTCACAAAATAAAGCACATAAATATATAACTCTCTACGCCCTCCTATAAAACCAACCCCTCTATACTTCTTTATTCCTCTTTGGTCTCATCCCTTTCCACCAGATGCTTCCTTTCTTGATGGAGCCTATGGGACCCTAAAGTGCCCTTCTGGCTTGAAGCTCTCCATTGTTGTTCCTGGCCATGCCCTAAGCCCCTTCTCCGCTAAGGTTAAAATGCAATCAAGCACGTGTAAAACCTTAATTTCCTTTTATTTCTATGCCACCAAGATTGGTGCATGGGTGAATATTTTCTGCTCACCTCTAATTCCTCTAATTCCATGTACATGTGTATGCACAGATGGTGGTAGTGATATACATGTGTATTTACTGATGGAGCAGAACAAGCAACTTGACAAATTATATCATCTAAATCCAACTGACTTGGTTAGCTGTTTCTTTTTAGTTTAATTTTAAGGGGCAATTGCCCAAATACCACTAAGGTTTGGCATATTTATCATTCTACCAATGGTTTTTTTGTTTATTGGTAGAATGCTACTAGTTTCGTGGTTGGACATGCCAAAATTTCGTGGTTGGACATGCCAAAATGTCACTCCATTGTTAGGATCCAATAACTTCGTTAGTCAACATGTTTGACTAGGACAATGACCATTCTAACCATTCTGCCCTTGTTATGGATTGCTACGTTTCTTTGTCAATTGATGGTAGTTGGATGTAAATGACAGAAGATTTTGTGGAAAATCATAGTTTTTTGATATTTTTTCCCTAGAGGTTGCAGGAGATTTATTTTAATTTGTTTTTGTGCATTATTGTACCATGGTCCTCAATTAGATTTAGTTTTATATTTTTTAATAGGATGAATCACTTTGTTTATATTTAATTAATGAATAAGATTTGTCAACAAATATGATTCTATTAGAACTAGCTCAAACGTAATCAAGCAATCCACAAACCTGCATGAACCAAACATCATCAACCTTAGTTGCACATAGCTAGATGTACTATTGGTTCACTACCGCAGCAACTCTGTTCATCGAGCCTTGGTGCCTTCATTCTTCGCTCACTAGGAGCTACCGTCGATGCCCACTAGGATAAACCATCAACGTCGGCCAAGACACCGCTGTAGTTGGTTAGGCCCCTCGTCCTCTGTCCTTCGTAACTTGCCATGCTCCTACCTCTAGGACACTACTACAACTGCTTCGTCTACCTAGACTGCCATTTGCTTTGTCTATCGAGATTTGCCTCACTCTGCCCTTTGGAATGTTGCCACAGTTGCTCCGCCCACCAAACACCATGCTCCCCTTTGCCCACTAGGGCCCACCATGCTCCACCCCTCTGAGACACCACCATAATTCCTCGCTCACAAGAACCCACAGCACCTGTCAGGACCACTGCCCCGACAGCCACTGATGCCCATCAAGACGCCGCCTCTAACCCACAGCTCAATCGATTTAGGGTTCATAGGTTCACAATGAGGACTTATCTATTGACTAGGTCAATATAACTTTTAACTCTATATAGTAAATGCTTAATTTTATTTTTTATAGAACAGTTAAAGACCATTGATTGAACGAAATGGTAGTGGCATCTCAAATCAAATTTTGCTATTACAGTGGCATTGGAGCAATTAGTCTTTTTCTAGTGGCATATTGCCAAATAGGTCATCTAGGAATGGCAAAAGAGCAATTGTTCCTAATTTGAATATATACAATCATCTAGTGTTGATGTAAAAATAATTCGATATCTATACTAATACGTCATATGTATGAAGGCTTAAGAGATTTGTTTAGCTCTAGCGTAGTTCCTTAAATTCTTAAGGTTCGAAGCATAACAGTCAATTTGACATATAATTGATAAAAAAGATAAAAAAAATTAGAACAATGAATCAATCGGCCAATAGTCCGATATAAACTCAAGCTATTAGCTATCTAGCTTATAAAGACTAGTTGAAAAAAAATATATAATAATAAATATTGTGAATAATAAAGTAAAAAAACTTAACAATTGTATGATATGATAAATGAGATAATACTTAGTATGTTATATTAATAACTTTGATAGATCAGACAAAAACGAGATAGTATAAAATTATAGTTAATAAAGTTAGGTATGATTGATAGATATAAAAAGTATATCGGATAACAATTTGATATAGATGAAAGTAAAAGCACAATATAAAGATAATTCATCGGCTATAATTCCAATGGAAAGTTGAATAAAACATATCGACTTATCAAGATTTATATTATTTAAAGAAACCTAATAGATCGGAATTAACCGAGATATTATAAGATTAAAAATAACAAGATAAACTAAATAAACCAATAAATTATATATCAGCGTGATAGATAAACTAGATCAGACTAAAAGATTGAATCAATGCAGTCTTAAATACATCAAAATGACCATCAATTGTATAAACTTAGCTAATATATTGGACCAAGCCAAGAAAATTTTAATCAAGCTGATATGTTTATTATATAACGAGACTGAACTCTTGTGAAGATAGAACTTAACCAATACAGCTTAAGATCTCATAAAAACTACTTTACTTCTATTTTTAGAGGTGGTGATACACCAAATTTGATTATATTGATCTGATCTCAGAAAGAACCCTCGAGCTTACATATTTATAACCCTAAGTTAATATGAGTTTGATACGATTACACGTAACCAGGCTGAAAGAGCGTTTCCTAAAAAAAGAAAAAAATATTTATTCTTGACTATTTATAAGAGATATTTAAAAACACGGAACCGATTGATAACTATTTAAGGGATATTTTTTCTACACTTATAAAAACTTTTTAAAATTCAGTATTCACTCGGTAATTTCTATTGGTTTCATTGGTTTTCTTCTTCTGAACGAATCCATTAACAACTCTTTAATATTTTGGTATTAACATCCAGCCTTTTATTTACTTAATTAATTTTTGAAATACAGTAGATCAGGAATTCCATCTATATATAAAGAATGGATTTGGATACCATTAGATCAAGAAATTTTATTTTTTTACTACTATTTGGTACAATCATATTCATGTGCTTCAAATTTTGATTGAATATATGTCTTGATAGTTCACACATTAGAATGTACTTAGTTGCTAATTTATGCAAAGCACAGGTTATTGTTATGAATATTTATAAATATTAAAAATTTAATCATATGATGAACGTCAGTTATTAAATTTTGTAAACAGCTATATGTAAACTTTGTTTCAAGGTTCTAAGAAAAAATATTTCATTTATAGTTCAAAAAGATAAAAATAGTTGCAAAATTATATATATGGTCCATCCTAATATTTCTTATCTTAGTTTACATTTTTATTATTTTAAGAATTTTAAGTTTCCATTTAGTATTTTTCTTAATTTAACTAAAAAATTCAGAATTAATAAGCACCAAATTGTACTTGTTAATAGTTTAGTTGTATATTTTCATAATTAAAAAAATCCAAATTTCATAATTAAAATATCAAGTTATACATTGTTTGAAGTCTATATAGAACATTTTTATGATTAAATAATTTTGAAATTCGAAATTAATAGTGAAGAGTTGTGTATGGTTTGGAGTCTCGATTATAGTTTTCTATTGTTTAATAATTCTAAAATTCTTAATTAATAAATATTAAGTTTGAAATCTTACTTATAGCTTTTTCATAATATAATAATTCCAAAATTCACTATTACTAAATATCGTGTTGCATTCACTTTGGAATCTTTATTATAGTGTGCTTTTCCACAAATATGATCGATTGGCCTAATAATTCGATTCACCCAAGCCAATTTCCAGATCTTTTCGGTTAACGTTAAAGCTCGCTTAAAGTGCTAAGTTAAAATAGGTATGGATAGATTGAGTTATCTTCTTATATGAAATACAAGGATACAACTGGTGAATGTTTATGTTGTATATTGCTATACTAGAGTTCATGATTCCTGGCTGTAATGTACAAAACGTACAGCTCGAGCAGTTCATAGACCATTTTTTAATAATTAGTAGCTCGATTATTCATGGTCAATGGAGACCAGTCACTCACGCTCTATGAAATGAATGGAACATTTTTCTTATTCGAAAAAACATTTTTCTTATTAAAAAAATGAATGGGACATTTTTCTTATTCGAAAAAAAATGAATGGAATATTTCAGAAACAAAAGGAGTTGGCTGATCGACTGAATCTTGTGATAAATCAGGTGGATGCCTGGTTGCACAACCTCAGGTCAAGGTAATTAGGAGATGTTTTTTCAATGCTCTCACTACTTAAAATGTTCTCTTATATACATTCTTTCTTACATATATGCGTAATGCTAGTTCTGGCTTTCGTTTATTGGTTATATACTACCATCTGTTCTGAAGATTAAGCTTATATCACCTTGAAAAAAATGATAAAGCTTATGTTGATGATCTCGTATAAACAAAAACAGTTTCAGTAACAAACTGACAATAGCACAACATATATCTGCTCCCCCTTGTGCTGTCAAAAGCATTATACATTAATCATCTATATGTTACTTGGCCTTTGATAGGAGAACTTAAACATTTAGATATGCACTATATTAATTTGTGATTCAGGTGATGCTTGCTATCTGAAAAAAAAAAGATGATGTCAGATGGTACACAGTACTAGTAGCATGAGTCTGCTCCAACAATCTTTTGACATGGTAGTAGTATCTGGTGCAGACTGTCTGTTTGAATATTCTGATTGACCTTTATGATAGCTAAGGTTATTGCAGCAGCTCTAGGTGAGCTATGATACAGTACTGAAATAAATTATAGCCATGCAATGTTTCAGACTTTCATTCTGAACTCTGAACCTTTTATTTCTGTCTGAAAACCATTGCACGGCTCTACTAGGCGTTAATGATTTAGCACTAGAACAAAGCCCTCAATTTTCACTGACAGCAGTACAGAGTTAGTAGCAATCTAGAACAAATTCAGAGTCCACCAACTGTTACTCCCTCTGTCCCCCCAAAAGAAGGAGAATAACAAGAAGACAAGATTAAAATATTCCTTATAAATATAAAAGTAGTATTGGTTAGAGGGTAGATGAGGAGTAATGAAGGTATAAAATTTCTTGATTTATCGACCGATGATGATAGCTAAGAGTGTAGAAGTTGATTTATTTTAAGATAAAGTTTGAACTTTAGAGTTGATTTATTTTGGAACGGGGAGTACGCTGTTACTAGTATCTTTCCAGAGTAATCTTCACAAACTCACAGTACTGTGATGTTGCTACCTGTTCAGGTCGGAGCAGAAATCCACCGAGATGGAGTGCGAGCATCTGAAGGAATGCTTCCACAAACTGAAAGAGGAGAACCACCGCCTCCAGCTCCAAGTTGAGCAGCTCAGGACAAAGAACTTGCAGTTTAGCTGCAGCTCCACACTCATCACTACCAGCGCGTCGTCACAGCTCCCACTGGACAGCAAGCCAGCTCTTCTGCGGCTACTAGCATCTTCACTTCGCCTTCGCTTTGCGCCAACCCTTCCAAGACTCACTCTGATGTGCTCATGCCAAGAGCACAAGAGGGGTACTACAAGATACGACAATGTTATGATCACTGATAAGTCACAGCCGTCTTGTAGGACATTGATGAATAATGAGCTTGGAGAGATTAGTGTCAATGGGACTTGGATACTGTCTATCTTTAGTGCTTTATTTCTTTTGAAATCTGTCGATCTTCATGGTTGGTCATGACTCATGAGGGTTGAATGTTGTTTAGACCAGCTTCAGTTTAGCCAGTCGTGTTTTTTGTTTTGAGAAATCGTTAGCCAGTCATGTTATTTGGGAGAAAACAGATAATAAATATCTTAAACTCTGTTTTTGTTTTACCCTCCCTCTTGACTGACAGATTTTGTGGTTCTGCTTGTCTCGCAAAAGAATAAACCTGTATGGTTAATCTATGAAAAACTGAACGTTCAGTAACCATCACCTCTTAATGGCTACAGCTTACGAGTCAGCTTATTATATACTATGCTGAAGTCTAAAAAAAACTCCGTTAAGAGTTGAGACTACGGATGTCCAAAAAAATTTCAGTCCTGCAAGGATCGAATCATATGAACACAGAAGGAAGATATGGACAATGAACAACTATTATTACATTAACATTGATTCAGCTGTTTTTTTCGGGTAAGTTATTCCACATTAACATTGATTCAGCTGTTTTTTTGGGGTAAGTTATTCCATTGGTCCAGCACTCCAGCAGTCAGCGACTATCAGGTGGTAAGCTCTCTCAGCCAGGGAGTTCCATTGAGCAATGCTAAGTTATCAGCTGCAACCGCATGAACAGTTCATACATGATCGGAAGTGAATTGCAATCATCTAAAAAAAGTGAACTACAATTTGTTTTAAGACTAATCGAGCTTTAAGCTTAGGTACGTACGTCAGAACATGTGCGGTCCATCCGCGGTGCTGTACCATCAGGATTTCCGCGTGTAAAATTTTGCACTGTCGTTCTTGATTAGTTCATAGCAGTCCAAGAATAATATAGTAGACCAAGGTGATGGGGAGGGCTATTAGCATGCCAAATATGACCCTGAAAACGATTTGACAGGTTCAGAATCTTGAACAGTTGAGAGTCATGTACTACTTGCAATTTTCAGGGTAACTCTGCAGACTTACAAAGTGCAAAGGATGGCAGCATGGAGATTGTACTCCTTAGCGAACACAAATGGCACAATTCCTTGGGGCAGAGCAGCCTAACAAACACGCAGTGCACTTTGTAATCAGCGTCTTTATTTGGCTCACTGTGTAAAAACCCAACCAAGAATGCAAGGCAGTTTCAGAGATCATTGGCTTACCTGAACAATGGCGATACGCAAGAGTGTGCCTCGGAGGCCGACGGCGGCGGACGCGGCGGCCATGATGGCCGGGCCGAAGAGGAAGCGGATGGCCATGCTGGCCGCCGCGACGGAGTGGCCGCAGGCGATGATCTTTGGCTGCATTGCCGTGAACAGTCCTGAATCAGAGGATTCAGTTTAGACTTGAGAGATGTGCACTTGTCTGAACCAAATAGGAGTTTTAGAGCAGACGGTGATGGAATTGAACTTACCTAAGCTAAACATGGCCATTCCTAACCCTGCATCGGAGAGTATGGAGATTGACTTGGCAACTATTATTGGCATCGTGATGTGGAACCTGCAGCAATGAAACATTGCCCATTACATCATCAACGCTGAACTGATAACAACCTGATTCCAATTTCCGGCTAACTGATTTATCGAACATGAGTAACAGCAGCAATAATGAGGAGATTGATTTACCGGAACGCGATGAGCGACCAAGTGAGGCCGACGAGGCTGGCGTACGTATTCGGGTTCCGGATCAGCCTGCGCCAAACCGTCGTGAGGATGAGCCGCATCATCACGCCGGCCGGCGCTGTCTGCTGCCCTCCGGTCCTCTCCGCGCCCGCGCCGCCGTCCTTCGTTGTCGTCTCCGTCTGTCGCTCCGTCTTCGAGCCGGCCTCCAGCTTCGCTAGCTCGTCCTGCCCTGTCACGGACTTATTGAAGCTCGACGCGCGCTCCCCGACCGTCGCTGCCGGCGGCCGGATCACTGAGGGAGAAATGTACGATTTTGTGTTGGGTTGATTAGTGTTTCACGTGGGATCAAGAGGAGTTTGAATTTGTGTGGAGACTGACCTCTCGACGAGGCAATCGACAGCGCGTCGGAGGGGACCAGCCGACGCATCTCCCTGCCGCTGCGGAACACCGGCAGGCCGCTTACCTCCGACGAGGCGGAAGCGCCGGAGCTCCAGTCGATCATGTGCGTGTCGTTGGGGTCATTGCTGGGAGCCACTGTTGCGGACGCTCTGGCCCGCGCTGCCGCGTGCTCGTCGAAGCTGGACGGCCTCGGCGTGTGCTGCCTCGACGAAGAGTGCAGAGAGAAGAGGTCTGCGGCGCCGAAGCTGGACGCGCGCAGCGCGCTGTTCGGTGGCTGGTGGCCGGGGATGTCGGCGAGGGTGAAGGTGGAACCCCTCGGGGTCGCGTTCCGCGACGAGCTCACCGAATAGATCTCCACGCCGGTCAGGTTGGACGGCCGCGGCGTGGCGACGACGAGGGATCGCCTCGACACCGACGACCGGCGGACGATCATGCGGAGCTTCCCGTCGGGCGCCACCTCAGCGTGCGCCTCCGCCTGGCTGCCCTCGAGGGACACCACGTCCGGGTCGACGCGCACGGCGGCGATGGACGCCGCGGTGTCCGGGAACTGGGCCGCGATGAGCACCCGCGCGGCGCGGAACTCGAAGAGGAAGAGCAGGAGCGTGTACCAGATGATGGACTGGAGCACGACGATCTGGACCATGAGGTCGCCGGAGTAGGGCCCGTACATGGAGACGAGGAGCGGTATCCCCATGACGAGCGTGTTGGGCAGCGAGGAGACGGAGAAGAGCGTGATGGACCAGTCGAGCGGCGCCCACGCCGGTGACCGCGCGGGGAAGCGCAACCAGACGGCGAGCGTGGCGAGGACAAGCACCTTCTGCAGCGTGTCGGCGGCGACGAAGCGGAGGTTCATGGCGTAGGGGTCGGTGCTGGAGATGAAGTGAAACGAGAGGAGCGGGACGGCGATGACGGCGACGAAGCGGTTGATGCCGGAGCACTGGTCCGGCGTGAGGACGCCCCACCACCGCACCGAGCCGTACGCCACTATCATCGCCACGTACAGCGGCACCACCGCCGACAGCACCATGTACAGCTCGTGCCACGATATCATGGCGGTGGGCGGCACGGATCGCCGGCGGCCGGGGAGCTGATCGATCGGGTTTGTTCAGTTCCCTCTTGGATCGATGCGATCGAGAGGAGCTCCGCCTCCGGCTCGGCGCGAGTTTGTTACATGCAGAGAGTGAGTTTTGCGGCGCGCGCAGGCGCAGCGATGGAATATATACCGTCACACAATTTATTGCTATAAATCTAAAACGTAGATAGTATATTTTAAAAAAAATTCCAAAGAAAAAACTGCAGGTGTCAGTTCAGTCATCTGTGCTACTGTGCATGGATCCTTTGGCCGTTGTGTGTATTGTCACGTCAGGCCGGCGCGGCGCACCTCGAAATGCCGTGCAATTTTGGATGGACTCGTACATCCAAGGCCTTGTCACTGTGGCTGGTACAGGCGTGCAGGTGCAGCGGTGCAGCTGATCAGATGATCTGGCCGGCTTTCTGTCTGCAAGCAGCACCGGACAATGCGGTTTCCAAATCCCTCAAGGCCACCAGTAGCAGCCCACAAACCAGGCCCAGATTGGTGCGTTCCGTAATGTTCGGCCCAAGAGCAGCAAACGCTTCTTTCAGAGATTCCGGCCCGCCGCGAATCTCACCTCACCTCTGCCTCAAACATGAGTTGAACCGTGCCATCGACTGCGTTTTGCTCTGCTAACTGCAACGTGTTACCGATCAAAGTAAGACCTCACTCCGCATCTCAGATTGGCAACGTCTGTAAGACCAGTACGGGCTACAGGCCGGAGCGGTTCATTATAGAGCGATTTATTTTTTCTCTAAAATATCATTTAAGTTAAGTTATTAAAATATTAGCTATTGAAAAATTGAGATAGCTACCGATGGTCAATTTTAAAAATGTAGCTATAAAAAACTAAAATTTAGAGTAGATTCCTCTAAATAATAAAGAGATTTTTATACCTATCATAATCAAAATTTCTCAAAAGATTCAATCAAATAGTGTAGAAAGATTTTATTCTTTTAAAGATTTTAACCTCTCGGTTTTTTTCTCTAAGACAATATCACAAGTCAAAATAAGATTCTTAGGAGTTAGAGAAAGAAAAAAAAAACTCATATCACAGTTGAATTACCGTGTATAAATTTAAATTATAGAATTTAAATCGAAATGATGAAATTAATTTTAAAATAAATACTATTTTATTGATTAAAATATATTTATAAAGCTTTCACAAAACTTATAAAATTCTCTCAAAAATCTCCAAAACTCTTCTAATTTTCTTCTCCTTAAATATAACTTTTTTTTATAAACTAAGTTTATTATTGATGAAAGTTGATTTTTAATGAACTACACAGAGATCAAACAATTCATAAGAAACACTTATCGTAATATAATCCACATTAATTAAACACACTCATATCCACAACCATCATGTCTCCAAACTAAAATTTAAACTAAGATTATAGTTTAATTATTAATTTTTCATTATAGATATATAAACATTTTTGCAGTATGACATGCCTGCCGGCTTCTGCGCTCTCGCGGACGAAAGGGAAATCTCGCAAAGAAACGGGAAGAGGAGAGACGCGGAGACGGAGAGAGACCTCACGTTCTCGCTTGGCATGCTTCACGGCTGCTCTTTGTCGAGGACCGTGCAAAAGGGAGGCAAAGCTGCATGCGGCATGGCGCTTTCCCTATCATGAACGCCTCGTTCGCTCTGGAATTACAGGTTCGCATCTAGCGTAGGCGTAATGGATGTGGATGCGATGATAATAATGCTGGAATGATGTGTCCATCCCAAAGTATGCCGTCTACGAGTACTACGTAGTCCACCGTCTACGCACTAGTTCTATCTGCTGCTAGCTAGTGCTACTAGTACTAGTGCTAGGAGCAAGCAGCAGAAAATTTCAGAGTTGGGGCCTGTGCTGCTGTGTATAGATGACTGGATCTGGATGGCATCGACCGATCGTAAGCAAATTTGTTGCTTTCCGGATTGATCTGCTGCTTCTGCGGATCTAGCATGGCGCTGGTGCTGTGCTCGCAGTAGTGTGGGTGGTGTCGTTTTTTTTTTTTTGAAAACGGGTGTTGGGGGGTAGAATAGCTATCGATCGAGATGCATGGGAGGCAGACACTGCAATATGTGCCATCGCTTGCCTCGGGATGACAAATAAATTGCGACTAGCCATTGCGTGCCTAGCCTACCTCTCCTCTCCCCCACAGCCACAAGAGAGGGACCGAATTTCATGTCCTGGCTCTTCTTTCGATCGACTTTCAATCTACTATAGTGTCATTTACTCACTGATTCATATACTAGTACTGCTTTGCAAAAGTATTAGTAGTACTTTGCATTAATCGCCAAATACTAGTACTCCGTAGTAGTACTGGTATAGTGCTCGAGTGTAATTCCTCTGCATTCGGGAGTGAGATGTTCAACTGTTGACGCAGGTTTTTCGTGAAATTGTCCACCGTTTTCCTTCTTTCCTTCTGTTTTGACTACGCACGTCCGCTCTGCTTTCCAGTTTACGATCAGTGGCGTTCTCACAGTTTACTACTAGTACTACCAATAAAACTAACTAATGTGTCGGTGACTTCATGATGCACATCATCTCACGATGATTATATCATTTGATGGGACTGAAATTAATCTACTCTACTAGAGAGAGACACAGCACCAAGAACATGTTACCACAATCCTCGATGCCTCTGGTCGGGTGCTAATTGTGCTCAATGCTAAGTATTCCTTTCTTCTGTTCCATCTACTCGTATTACAGGACGTTGCACTGTTGCAATGCTGAACCTCCCCCTAATCAACACACTTCGTTGCATTACATTACACAGAAGTACCGGGCTTACAGTCCCACAGTAAAGCAAGAGAAAACGAGACTACGAAAAGAAAACGCTACGCATGCTAGTAGTACAAGCCCACAGCAAAGCAATTGCGAGTCTTTTGAGAGAGACAAAACTTGGAAACTGTCATATAGAGCGTGACATGTTGACACATTCTGCTGTGTTAAGAAATGAGCGCGCGCAGACAACACGTACCAAAATTTTCTCTATTTGTTGTGTCCCTCTCCACGCACACATAAATTTTTTTACACAAATCCAAGATTTAACTTTTAATTAATTAACAACATGCCTATATATTGCAACGAGCTAGCCTATAAAATTGGAAATGGGCTAAAAGGGTGGATAATAAAACATTAAATCCTGTATTTATGTACAGATGTAAAAAAAAATAGACAGACGTGTTACACGTGATGGTAGAAAGAGAGAAGCGGACGGACAACTCTGCTTTTAAGTAGCTTCAACAAGAAAGAAATGAGCAGTATAAAAATTGGTATTGTTGGTAGAAAAGAACTGTAAATGCATCTTAAAAACATAAACACATTGCTTTCTTATTATTGAGGCAGTATTTTGTAGACCTGGAGGGTGAAGTAGTTGCCCTTTCCACCCCGTTCTTCGTCGTATTATAGCTGGCCAAATAACAACACTGACATGTAGTTGATCACCCCACACCATCTATAATACGGATCATACAGAATCAATTTATCTTTTCGTTTGCTGTGGCATAATTCAGTTTTTTTTTCTTCGCGTTCTTGATGGCATAGACGATTGCTCTCACATTCTCAATATATATCAAAGGACAGAACAATAAAATTAAAATAAGGGGACATAACAACAAGGGAAAATTAAGGAGTTGCTTTATTGATTATTACAACAAACGCAGTAATGTACCACTATTCTACGACTTGCAATTAGAACCAGAGCAGAGAGTACCTGATTTACCAGAGCACTATTCATCTATAGAGTCATTACAATCTGACAACAGCATGACTCCCTTCTTACCATGACCTAACACTATGCATAATCAACACTAAACCACCATGAACATGACATAAGTATTCCCACTCTCATCTAAAGCCTAAGCAGCACCTGCCTAATTCATTTCAGACATGATGACATGAGCAAGAAGCAGAGAAACTTCAGACATGATTCCATTAAACCCGGAGGAGGTAGACACTGAGCTCAGGACCGCCACTGCTGCTGCTGCTGTCCGGGTTCATCATGTAGAATGCCTCGGAATCGCGCGAGCCCACCACCCGCTCGAACCGCGCGCGCATGTACATGACGTCGCCCTCGCCGCCGCCGCAGCCGGTGGCGGGTATGACGCCGGCGCCCATGGACACTGGCTCCAGGGAGCGCAGCACGCGCCAGTCCGCAGCGCCGCACTCGCGCCGCACCGCGTACCCGCAGCTCTTGCCGTTGCAGTACGCGCGCCACACCGTCTCCTCGAGCAACCTCTTTCCGCCGCCGGCGTTTGGGGTGGATGCTGCGGTGGGCAGGACGGGGGCGACTGCGGAGCCCTTGGCGCGCTCGCACTCGAGCGCGATGCGCACCAGGCCTGAGGCCATCTCTCGCACCAGCGCGGCCGTGGGCGCGGTCAGCTCCAGCAGCAGCGCCGGGCACGCGCGCGGGTCGAGCTGGAACGCGAGGTGCACGTGGCCGCGCCGGTGGCCGTAGAGCGTGCCGGCGAGCCGCGTGCCGAGGCCGACCTGCCGGTGCCGCCCTGTCACGGCCGTCGCCAGCGCCGAGCGCAGACGCGACACGGCCGTACGGACCTTCCTGCGCTGCTGCGGATGCTGCTGCTGGTGCTGTCGCAGAGGCTTCTTCGGTGGGGAAACGAAGTCCTCAGAGTGGAACGACGGACAGACAGAGGAGAACGTCATTGTCGCCTCGTCCTCCTCCTCAGCTTCCGAGCTCTTCATGTAGTCGTCATCCTCTGATCTCGTGGCGTCATGGCTGTAGCTCTTGCCAAGAACCGGCCACTTGAAGTGCCTTCTAGAGAAGGAGAGAGAATCATGGGGGTTTCTTGCTGTAATGGTTCTCATGGTGTGCTCTCCTTCACCTTGAGCTAGCTAAGCCTGGCTTCTTGAAGCAAGCAAAGCAAAGCAAAGAGAACACTGCTACCTCCTTGTCCTTCACTACCAAGCTGAGCTAGTGATGTGCTTGTGAAGCTGGGCTGTGTGAGAAGAGGTTATATTCTTCTTCTTCAGAAGATGTGTGTGCAGTGCAGCTGAACTGTGTATGTTTGAGCATTGATGCGTGCTACCATCAACTATCCTTTGTTTCTAGTGATCTCTGTCGCTGCAGCACTGGGGCTTTTTGTACCGAGGGAGTGGCTGGTGAGCAGAACCCACCAAAACCGAGCGAACAAAGAAAGAGAGAGCTAGCGAGAGCTCAGCTGCTTGGCATACTCTGAACTTGTTGCTCTTGTTTTTTTTATTAGGAAATGGTAGACAGGAATGCAGGCTGCGGCAGTGGGACAAGCTAGAGAGATTTATGGCAGATAAGATAATTTAGAACTGAGAAGACAGTGACATGAGAGAAGGCGTTCCTGGTTTTGATGGTTGGCTTTTATCAGTGGCGGGGATTGATTAATTAGAGCTAGTGATTCTCTGAGTGGATGCTGATGCACTGATGAGGTTGCAGTGAAGTGTAATTGTATTTCGATGTTCAGATTAACAGATGTATTAGCATGATCTCTTGAAAAATGAAAACAGGTTAGAAAAAGCTACTACTACCGAACAATCGTGCATGATTCGGAAATGGCCATTAATTCCCAACAAACTTACGACATGAGTGCAGTACTGCACCACATTGCATTCCCTGTGCTGTCAACGGTCTCTGCAACTGGATTGTATACCCCGTTCCTAATCAGCAATCTTTCAATACTCTTCATGAATTACATATAGCTCAAAACTAAATTAGGAATCTATCATCTTTTCTCAGCACAAGCTGAAATGATGCAACCCACAAGTAAGATTCTTCCTTAAAATACTCAAACACATGGACATGCAGCTTTACCTAATCGTACTGCCTGAAGGTCTAACTATACGTCAAGTTACAAAAGCTCGAAGCCTCTAATGCCGAATGGTAGTACTCCTACATTGATAGTATTCGGAGTTTTTATCTTCGGAGGATGCTGATGTACCAACAATTTCAGAGTATTTTTATCTTCAGAGAATGCACATTTTACCTCGCTCAAACCGGTTCATTCCGGTCACGCAAAACACTGCTTTTCTTTTATCCTTCTTTCAAATCGATCGCTGCACAAATCCAAACTAAAGGCGAAGGCTGCAGGGGTGCAGAAGAGAAAGACGAGAGTAGGCAAAGAAAACAGGAGAGGAGAGGCCGGGTTGCTTTTGGTTTCCTCCGTGAAGCTGCAGCCTGCCTCGGGATCGGTGGCATGCAAAGCGGGGCCCAAAAGGGAGTAAAATCCAAAGCGAAAGCTGCAGCTTTGACCGTGGAGGGGGCCGACCGGACCGGTGCCGACGGCGACGGTGCATGGCGAGGGAAGCAGCGCCATGCCGGCGCCTGCCCGGAAGGAGGAGCAGGCAGGTAGGCCGGGTCCAGGTGACGACGCGACACGCCGTACTAGCGACCTCTTCGTCGTCGTCGTCGTCCCCGGCTAGAGCCAGTGCTACATGCTACTGCTAGGGAGAGAGACATAAGCCACAGCTATATCTGTCTCCTCTCGAGCTAGTGCTGGTGCTGTGTTCTGGTCTGATGGCTGCTGCAGCAAGCATCGGCTGGGAAAAATCAAATCACGCTTAAATTCACTTCTCCTTGGTTCATACTCAGTCCGTTCAAAATATAAAAGCATAGATACATCCTAAAACTATAAATCTAAATTTATAAAAATATAATGTATCTAATTTAGTATTAATTTCTTATATATTAGATGAAGCGAGCAATAGCGTTGAGTCCTACATGGTGCATGGAGGATTCACATGTCCGCTCTCAGCACCGTCAGCGATGACAGTATACCAATGACCGACGACTATGTTTGTGGGTATTAAGTGAAGCATACTACTGTTTTTGTATGACAGAAACAGATTAGATGGAGTTTGAACAGATTTCAGCCGTCCTCTGATTTGTGAACCAGATAGGCACGATAAGTTTTGTTGTTTGATATCGCCTACGTATGCTTGAGACAATTAGGTGACCTAATCAAGATCCGGGGATATCTGATGCACGGAAGACTAGCTGGCAATGGCATAGAGATGAGATGCGCAGCAGCGGATGGCCGGATGATCGATCGGCACGAAACGTACGGGCGCCTGCCGGTGCACACCCATGCGTTCTGGCCACCAAACACGCACTGCATTGCATGGTTCTCTCACTGCTACGTCGAACGGTGACAAGTACCAGACCATGTACAACGCCCGTGGCAGCTGGGGCGAAAGGGGAGGCGCCGGCACAACGCCTCAGTTCTCACGGCACGTCCGCCGGCTGCACCCCGTCGACCGAGCCGTGCGAGCCGCAGACACGCCTAACCCAACTGCAAGTTGAAATGAGCCGTCGCGCATCTCTACGTGACCCTGAATTCCCTGGCCCAACAGGATTGGAAACAATATAGACCGGCCGGTAGCAGGCGGTGTTTGCCTGAGAAGCAAACTCTATAGTAGGCCGAGCACGAATGGGCTGGCGGCTATACAACGTCAGATCTTAAACAATCCTGCTTATAATCAAACCTGTCATTGTGACTGCAAAGGATGATACGTACGTGTCATCCACACCATCAACCTCGACTTCAAGGGAAGAAAACAAAACATTACTCTCCATGTGGACAGCATTTTCATGTAAGATAATACTGATTTGATAACCCTTTTTTGACCAGGAAGATCCAATACATTCTTCAGTCAGCTATTTACAGATGAACGATATCTAGTCTTTGCCTCTACATGTATTTCAGAGATTTGTCAAGGTCAAGAAAGAATTTTAACACGTTATGAATGAGTGCTTAGTATAATTTCCCAATACAATAGTACCTGCTACAAGCTAGAGCTTGCTCGCTGTCAACATGCTCCAAAGGCAGGTTTCAAACCCAGTTTATCCGGTTCAGTGATATTATCAAATCTTCTGAACCCTGCTTGATTGTACATGTACATTTATCAACAAGTCAATGGCTTGGAACCTATCCTTATGCAGCCCTATCACAAGTAGATACAGTATCATATTAGGATGCAAGATCAATAATAAGATGTCCGGGAGCACCAAAGCTACACGAAGAGATTTATTTGACAGCACGGCAGATCAAATACGTTAAACAACTTCTCTGAAAAAAAGGTAAACAACTGATACCTCTTCAGAAGGGGCTAATTTGGCGGGCCAGCTTTATTTGCCACTCAGAAACCAAACGGTCTGGGATAGGTGCTAAAGCATCCTTCTCACGTGCATCTATATCATCAGCATGGATAACAGAAATAACGTCTTCAACCAGTTTGTCCCTGCCACCCCTAAGTGGATCCTATAATGGAACGATAGGTTAGGACAGCCAGCAAATCTGCGCAGAGAGAGCCATGCTGATACAGCTATTCCAGCCTTCATATTTCAGATGGCTAACCTGTAAAAATACATCAGTATGTGTTTTCCCTTCATACAGTTGTAACTTGGCTTTAGCACCAGCTTGTTTAAGGACACCCACAAAATTTTCACTGCATATGTGATAAATGGAGTTTAAAGAGTTATTGGCAGCTTGAACAAAGAACAGGAATGGATTAACTCGTATAGAACTATGAATCAAATAATGATGTAACACCTACAGAATGTGGAAGCATACAAAAGACAGAAGTGAGAAACTAATAAGTAATAGACAGTGTTTTCCTACAATAATATGGCCAGAAAGACTAAGCTTTTATGGAACTTCACATTTTAGTTTGATGCATATATTTTGCAAAAGAGAGGAAACCCAAAACAACATAACAAAAAAGATATTAATCATGTTATACAATTATTAATTTAACATTGAAATTCCCCTGAAAATAAAATAATCAAACCTAGCAGAGAATGGTATCGAATAATCTTCCGTTCCATGCAAAAGTACAATCTGAGGAAGTAGAGCTATTGTTTCAGGACTTGATTTCTTGGCAACAATTTCTGGAGAGAAATGTGGCAATGATTTCTCTCCCTCCATTATGCTGAAAAGGCATTTCACAGTTCCTGAGTTTTGTATAGTTGTTTTTAAGAATTAAGGAAAGTAGAAGAAACACTTCCATATCAAAAGTACAGTTATACTGTTACCTGAGAAATATTGAACGGTAAAGACCACATTCATGGAAATGATCAACCAAATTTTGAATGTTGTATCTGCAAAGAGCAATTTGAGCATATATGTCATGTGACCATAGAATCACTCTCTTTCATTTGATATCTCAGTACACATTCTGTTGCATATAAATGCCAAATCGAGCCTGCAGAAGTTGGTTAGAAATTAAAGGCCGAAAGGTACCATATGTTTCTGCAGTCTTTAATCATGCAGTCTCTACTGAGGTACAAATCTTCTCAAAACAAGCAATAAAAATACCAAATGGTAGATAGCTATTGCTTTTTAGCATAAGGGCTAGCCCAAGTTTCATCACCTAAGTCAATCATCATGCAAGCTAAACAATTACCAGAACCAGATTCTTTTTCACAATCACAATCAAATTGACAAAGGGGGTAGAACCAATAGCAGACTTTGATCACTCACTTAAACGAAAACATAAAAGAAATCATAAAAGCAGATTTTGTGTTTTATATTAGACCAAAACGTGCATGATATAGTAAACTGATCAAGAGTAAGAATTCCTTAATAATAATGATAATCATACAGACAAATAATCAAAATTAGATGATAAAGTGATCCCACCCTCCAGACAAACCAAAGTATGCTTTTATTTGAGTAACACTCCATGAAATCTGCTTTCCCCTAGATTCTTTAGTTGCTTGTTCCAAAAGAGCGCATGCTGCGATATGTGCTCCTGCTGATTGACCCATTAAGTATATTCTGCAGGGTTTAAAGAGATGAATGGTAAATCTTTCACTGTGAAAGTATTAGGATTCATGGGAATAATACAGTCATCAGTTCCAGAAATGAATAAGGTTAATCTAGTTGCAAGTATAATATATGCTGTGCAGTTTAGCTTTCCATCTAACAAGACACATAACTACACAATTCATGTCGGAACAGAAGCATGCCCACAAATGAAACATCTATGTGCATATCCTCATTAAATCACCACCATACATAGATCACGTAGCATGGACTTTGAACAAAATCACTGCTTAAAACAAAAACCAGTCATTCACATCCTGTACATTGTTCATTCAAGAAAACCTTTTCAAAACTGTTGTATACATGAATCCTATTTTCAGTAATAACTTTATTAGGGTAGTGTGATACGATATCACTTACTGATTAGGATCTCCTCCATAGGCACCAACAAATTCACAAACAAATGAAATCCCTTCGGAAGCATCGCTAACCATGTCACTTATTGTTCCTTGAGGGAAATTTCTGCAAAACATATGCTTTTCTATATCATCAACCAAGCAAAGAGAAATCAATTAATCAGTAAATACTTATAAGTACCAAAAAGCTACCGGAAAAAAGAATGATAACAATCACGTATGAGGTGAGTTATATGAGAAATCCATGCAAATTATAAGCACCTGTAATCAATGCAAGCAACTATAATTCCTCGCTCTGCTAACCTCCTTCCAAGAAGAGCACCCCACGCCTTGTAACTAGATATAACTGAGGTCATCAAAAGGGCAAGTCATGGCAGAAGACCCTTATAATACATCATCAGTAGAATTTTACTCACCCGATGATCCATGCACCACCAGTTACAAACGCAACAACTGGACTAGGTTTGGTGTGGTCTTTTGGTATGTACAGATCCAACCTGTAAAGTATGAAATTGAGTAAACTATAGCGAAGTCCCAAATCAGATTTCTTCTGTTTATATAGCAGATAATTCTATACCTATTTCTTGGTTGATCCCCATAGACCACACTCCTCAAAACCTGTCTCGAAAAGAAATAATAATACCCAACTGGCAATCAGCAAATAATGAATTAGTTGGTAGAATGTACAATCATGGGCATGCTTCAATGGCATAAATCAATTACGTAAAAAGGACATCAAGAAGAGCTAAAATGCCAGAACACTTATTGGCAGAATGCCAACAATGTCTAACCATCATGCCCAATACTAGTCTGTAATAACCAGCTAGAGAACAACGCGGCCAAAGGTAAAATTGATTTTTTTATTTTTTATCTACCTCTTATGAAACCGGGCATAAGTAAAATTGCATATATTATAAGGGCAAGGAGCTGAGATATCCACCGGTAGCCTACCCTGAAAATAAGGAGAAAGAATATCAGGGTCATCTATACAGAAAAGGTGAAAATATATTGTATATGCGTTTGGAATTTTTTGTGGAAAGACAGTGAAATGTACATTAGGCGTTTTGAGGCTTGATTTTACAAGATAATAAAATTTCAATTCAAGGGTGCTAGAGTTAGCCTGGCATACAAATGAATTAGCTGAATATATTTATTTTTAAAAAGCCGGGAAATGCAGCTTGCTGCCAGCAACTTGTTCTCAGCAATGGGTATTCCTAATTTTGATTGGCCCTTGAGGAGTGAGAGCTAAGACGATGACGGCATGTTGCCGAATGCCGATTGGTACAGTTGCAAATTACCCGAGGTATCGGAGGAGGATGAAGGCGAGGCGCGTGACGAGGTACGTCTGGGCGGCGGCATGGTTGACGTCCTCCCGGAACGTGGACCTCCTCTCGCCGCCCCCGCGGCTGCCGGGGGCGAGCGGAGAGTCGGAGGCGCTCGGCACGGAACGCCGGCGCAGGAGGACCTGGGCGCCACCGCGCGGGAGTACCGCGTCCGCCTCGACGGCCGCGTCACCGGAGACCGGACTCACGAGCTGCATTGCGAGGACGCTCGAGATGCTAGCCTAGCTCCAGGTGGCGAGTGATTTGGGTTTGCCGCGCGTGCCGCCGTATTGGTGGGTGGAGACGGAGGAGGCGTGGGCAGAGAGAGGCCATTGGAAGGGAGCGGATCGGAGAGGCCGCCCAAATTAGGAGTCGGAGCGTGGCGGAGCGGAAGCGTGGGAGGAGGACATGGGAGAACGGGATGCGTGGCCAGCGAGTTCGCCAATTCAAGCAGGCCGTTAGTTGAGCTAAGAAATTGCGGCCCATAAATAGAGTGCATCAAGTGGCCCATAAATAGGATTTCGCGGGCTAGAAGTTGCGTGCTGCTCCTCGATCCAGGTCGGTGCGCGGCGCACATGCACGGTCGACCGACTTGCTCAGCAGTCAGCACAAAAGGCGGATCGCGACTTCGCGAGCTACCATATGCGTGTATCCTATCCATTTCTCGATGAGATCAACAAAACCTACTCGAACCGAATGAGCCGACAAATTTTGTTCCAACTTTGCAACTTGTACAACGAACAAAACGATGAAGTTAATCAAAATTTGTACACATTAGCGTTACATGGTCACATTTCGTCGATGGAAATTCACAGAGCCGATTTGTTTCCTAGCTAGCTACCTAGAACAAATTTGTCCTAAAAATGGAAGAAGAATCAACAGCTAGCGGGAGACGCGGGCACGGTTGGGTTGGTTAGTTCAGGCGACGCCGAGGAAGTCAAGCGCGGACTTGGCCATGACGGCGGCGAACTCCTGGAAGCTGATGACCCCGTCGCCGTCCGCATCGGCGTCGCGCATCATCCGCGTGAGCTCCTCGAAGGTGAGCGGTTGGCCCAGCCGAGCCATGGAGCGGGCCAACTCGGCGGCGGAGATGAATCCGTTGCCGTCGCGGTCGAACGCGCGGAACACCTCGAGCAGCTGCGCCTGGTCCACCAGGTGCGTCTGCGTGGTGAGCACCGGCGCGATGCCCGCCGCCAGCTCGTCGAACTCCACCGAGCCGTTGCCGTCCACGTCCATGCCGGCCAGCAGCGCGTGCACCTCGTCTCCCGTGGGTCGCAGCCCCAGCGACCGTAGCAGCGCTGCCAGCTCCAGCTGCGTCAGGCTGCCGTCGCCGTTCATGTCGAACCGCCGGAACAGCTCCCGGAGCTGCTTCAGTTGGCTGCCCCGCAGCTGCTGCGCCGGGGCTGGCGTGGGGGCGGCCGCCGGCGGTGCTGATCTCGCCATTGTCATCTCGAATTCTCGATGTGTTTTTCTCTGTGGATCTGTGACCTCGCGGTGGTGGTGTGGAGAAGAGAGGAGACGACTTCTTGTAATTTATCGAGAGGAAGACGCGTTGGAGTTGGGACTGATTGACCCGGTCGGTGCGTGCATGCATGGACGGAGGCGAAACGCCGAGGTGGGTGCGCATAAAAAATGGAGGGTTTGGGGCTTTTCCCTTTGTTTTTCTGGTTGCACCGGCGATGTTTTTCTAACCACTGCTTTGCATCATCATCATGCTTATGCTCCTAAATTAAGTTCACTAGGTTGCTAAGCTCTAGGCTTATTTTGTCAGTTTGGTCACTCAGACTATCCCAAACAAGGGGCTATTATGGTTAGGCCTTAGATCCTTACACGCCATTTTCATGCCCATACAGTGCTCCATTTGGCTAGGAAAGGGATGAACACCTTACTTGGATGTGTAATCAATGCCACTCTATTGGTAAAAGAAAGCTTTGGCGTTCGCTAAACCAAAAATTCAAATGTGCAGTCTTAGGTTCTTAGATAGCACCGCATTAGTACGACTATGACAATGACACGCGTGTAGTATTGCAAAGTCACCGCCGCAGTGAAACAAAAATCACCCTTGGCCCGGAAAAAAAAAGGTATACATCCTAAATCTTTATCTTGACTTGCCTCTTTTTTCTGCCGTGAAACAAAATTTATCCTTTCCACATCTGAGTTTTTATGGAATGTTCTCAATTTTTATGGAATCCATCTCTTATGCGAGATATTTTATAAGCTCGGAGTTATGTAGTGATCGAGAACCACGGGTTCTGACTCCACAATGGATTCAAGGACTCGTTTATTTCAATTACTATCCATACATTTAGAAAAGTAATGGCTAGAGTTGTTTTATTTAAAACATATAGTTGAATTCGACAACTTAGATATTTCTAGCGATGCGCCATAGAAGGAATGAACTCATAACCAAATCTCCCTCTCTCTTAAACCATCATCGATAAAATCTATGAGTTCTAAGTTTGGGGCCTGACGGCGTACAAGGTCATTGAAGATTTCATGCGCCATTGGATCCAACCTTTTTAACATTATCCTCACCTTGTATTTTTGTACTCAAGGAACGAGGACTCATTCTAGATGTTTCACTTCAAACTCTGAACTTGTTTATATTGAGAAATAACCCCTTATTTCTAATATTTATGCTGCTTAACTTTATGATGTGGTGATCTAAGGCCGCGCCAAGAAAGTGGTGACAAACCTGGCAAGCACATTCGAGAACATCCCCACTCCTCTTTGCGATCTACTGGACACCAAGTGGGACAAGGTCATCAAGTCCTTTCTTTTTTAACGTTGTCAGTAGCATAGAAATTAGGTACTAATATTATTAGTATCTTCCATTAGTCGACGTTGTTGGCCCCCTAATGGATTACTCGGTCCCTACTGAGAATAAGGTAAAGCAGGCAATGCCCTAAGTGGCCGAACATGCAAAATTCGCCCTGAGTACTACTACTAGTAGCAATAGTTCTCGGAAGAGAAAAGTATTGGCGTTATTTGGCAGTGTGGCCAAAACTACTCGTCAGACGATGGTATGTATTTTCACTACTTTATAGAATACATCCCAAGTAAGAATCCTTATTTTGATAGGATAGTAGATATAAAATGTCTTTCTTATCAATGCCTTCAGACCTTTGCTCTGGGCTAGGAATGCCCAAAGGGCGAAACCAAGCTAGGTAAACAAGTAGCCAATCTAGCCAATTTTAGATGCTTGTTTATTTTGGGTCTTTTGACATAGATTTTTAAAAAATATTTTGTAGCTCCAATCCCACTATTTTAGATTAGCAGTCTGAGAAGAAGGAAGGGATGGGTTCCGAGGCACCTATGTCACTCCTGTCAACTAATCCTTCCTTCATCACCAGTCAAAGCCATTGATCTCTAAACTGGATCAAGAATACTAGCAATGTCATCATGGGACTTACTTGCCAAATCAATAAATGTCTGAGAGCTAAGTCCTGGCATTTAGGTCAGTTTGGAGGGGCTCATGCCCTTGCCTGCCTCAAGGACCGACATCCAAACTAGAACCTAAAATTCCTGAATTCGGGCTTTACGCGTTCTTGAAGGTCACACGCCGAGATCGATGCACTAGCCCAGTCCTTCATTGGCCTCATGGAAAATGTATTTAAGATAGTTTAGTGGTAGTGGCGGCAAAGAGAGGATTTTATGCAAGAAAATATTAGTATTTGTAATACATATAATCCCTAAATCTATTCTGAATTGATAAAGCGAGTATTAGGGAAAAAATCACATGTTTTATTTATTAATTTTATTTGTGTCAACAAGGTACTCAAAGCATTATTGAGTACTCCTCTAGCTCCTGACTATTTTATTACAAATCATATTTCTGAGAAGGCATCCACACTTTACTTTACTAAAGCCTAAAATTGAAATGCCCCTATCCCTTGGTGATAAGTTTAAACTTTATCAGACTTATAGCATGTGCATGCATTATCATAAGGAGCAAAACTCCTCCTATCCTCTGGCTGTCTAGGAATACAGGGTGTCCTCTACCTATAATTAGCTAGATAGTGTATACAGGGCATAGGAGTTGTGTAGCACAATTGAAGTTGTAGTAACTATAAGGAACATAATTTTGGGGAATATTGCATATATATATGACAAAAATAAACATGCACAAAAATCTTACATATTAAACCAAATAAATATATAATTTATGTAACTGATCAATGTTCCATGAACTGGATAATTTGTGGTCCTCGTCATCTGCAGTCTTAAATGCTCCTGGTCGAAGTACTCATAACACCTTGTAGTGATCCTTCCACTTTGACGAGAGTTTGTTTTTACCAGCTTGGCTCTGCACTCGCTTAAGTCACCTATATCAAAGATTTGAGCTAGAATATGTTTTTCATGATATTAACGAATGGCTTACTGATATCATGCTACCTTGATGGCAACATGTTCTCAGTGCTCCTCAAGCAGGTTGATGTCATTTTTGTGCCGCTCATCATGTTTCTTGTTGGAGTAATTTTCTACTCTAGTGGAAATCTAGTGTAGCTCGGTTGGAAGCATAGCCTTGGCTCCGTATACGAGAAAGAAAGGAGTATCCCTTATAATCGTTGTTGGCGTTGTCCACATAGCCCATAATACTAATTGAAGCTCATTGGCCCAGTGACGATCACAAGCCATTAGCTAATCGTACATCCTAGACTTTATGCCTTATAATACTATTCTATTTAGGCGTTCAACTTGGCCGTTGCTCTGAGGATGTAAGACTAATACAAATTAGATCTTAACTCCTAAGCTAATGTAGTAATCTTGAAAATCACTACTTCTAAATTGACAACTATTGTGCATGAGTATAAGTGAGGAAGACCAAATCTACAGAAGATACCTTTCAAAAATTTGATAGCGTTCTTGGCATTTGTTTCCTATACAAGCATTGCTTCTACGTACTTAGTGAACTTATTGATTGTCATAAACAAGAATTTTTAACCGTTGTATCGCATCGGAGGAAACTATCCTATGATATCCAACCCCTAGCATGAGGAGTATCATGATAAGGGTATCGCCTATAGGGCTTGTGCTGGCATCTTACTAGGCTTGCTATAAAATTGATAAGCTTCACAATAACGAACCAAGTCACAAGTGTCTTATAAGGCGGTGTACTAGAAAAAACCTTGTTAAAAGGCTTTTTTGACTAGTGTCCGTCTTATAATGTGGTTTCTACATAGCTCTTTATGAATGTCACAGAGTAGTGTGATGCCATCTGTCTGAGAGGCACATTTTAGTAATACTCTATTAGGCGCTTGCTTATATAGCTCATCTTTGATAACAGAATAAAGCTTTGATTGGTGAGCCAGCTTTTCTGTCACGATGTCATCATCCAGAGCCATGTTCGATGACATGTATGATCGAAGAGGAGTTCTTTAGTCGTTATCTATCTCGATGTTGTCAATAGTACTGTCAGCCTTATCAGTGTCCATGAGAGGTGTAGCCTCATGACATTGTTGTCAGCAGGCTATACATCCACATCATCGATATAAGTGATGGGAGATTTTGCCAGAACTTTTAGGAAGGTACCAAGTTCAAGTGGTTCACATCTAGAAGCCTGTTCGATGAGTTTATCGGCACCTTAGTTATCATTACAATAGATGTGACAAACTTTAATCTTGTCAAAACACCGTTCCATCTTTCTCACATCAACCAAGTATTTTGTCAACTCCTTGTGTGAACCCCGATACTCCTTATGCACCTAATTGGAGACTAGCTGCGAGTACTCTCTCACAATTAGTCTTTTGATTCTAAGTACAGCAGTTGCTTAGAGTCCTGCCATGAGAGATTTGTACTCGAGGTGTTATTTAAGGTCTTCAAGTCAAGTTGTATTGTATAGTTGAGCTTTTTTTTTTCTAACTGGTGATGTCATTATGACATCAACCCCACATCTTGCCTATTCATCGCACCATCTAGATTATAGTCCAGGTTTGGCAAAGCGTATCATTAATCTTGGTTTTTCGTCGCAGTTATCTAATCAATAACAAATTCAGCTAAAACTTAAGACTTTATAGCTGCACAAATAACACAATTGACGTCAAATTGGTTTAGCTTTATGGCCCACTTGGTAATGCGTTTTGCCACTTTCTTTCTTTAAACCACTTCTCCAAGTAGAAAAAGAAAGTCTCCAAGTAGAAAAAGAAAGAGACGACCGTGACTTTGTGCGCTTAAAAATAATGGAGCAGTTTCCTTGACGTTATGAGGACTGTGTAGAGCAATTTCTAAATATTGAGGTATCTTGTCTTAGTATCATAAAGTACTTTACTGATATAATAAACTGGTCATTGTATGTCATCTTGTTTAACAACGAAGATGGTATTGACTAAGTAGGGTATAGCTGTGATGTATAAAAATAATTTCTCTCGAGATTAGGGGTGACAAGGACAAAAGGATTTGAGAGACATTTTTAAAGTAAGAAATACCTGTCTTGTCCACTTAAATTTATTGTGTTTCTTCACGAGGTTCAAGAAAGTTATAATTTTGCTCATAGCTGTCATACACCCCGAGTTCGTTGAGATTTTGTTCCAATAGGTGTGGAATAATTGAATGCTCAAGAGAAGTGATAAGATGTGGTATATTACATTTTAAAAAATACGTGGCAACATGCATGCACGAGGCAAAATTCCGTTTCATGGCAATGGTACGCAGTGCATGTAGGCATGCACGAAGGTCACCAACTAATTAAGGCTTAATCACGTTATTAGCTGCCATCCGGCCCAATATGCGTGCACGTCCAGGCGCCGTATTTGGAAGTCTGCGCCGTATTTTTTTTCCTGGAGGAACAGAGGAATGATCCTGATAGAAACTATTTTTTCTGAATGGAAGTCTAGAATTCAGTGATCAATGTAATCTCGAAAATCAGGCAATAGCTATTGGCCGGTGCAAACAAAATGGAAAGTGTGTAGAGCAAAATGGAAGGGCTGATATAGTTCTTCTGAATGAATGGAAATGGATGGAAATATAATCCCCTTATTACCTATCTGAACTTAACAGGAAACTTCCTTCGTGCATTCACATTGAAATAATCAAGCACATAATGGCTACTATTAATTTGATTGGAGCTGGGTTTCGTTAGCATGTCCAGCTACTCTTCTAAAAAATGTGCAAGAATCAAGGAATTGGAACGTTGATAACTAGCCATGCATGCACTAGCTTATCCACTGACCTACGAGCACTATAAAAGGCTAGCCATTTGCAACACACAAAGGGGGGACGACGCCCAACACGATCACACACGACAGAACACACAGCGAGAGACACACGTAGGCCGTAACACAACGCGCACACGGCTGATATACCCAACGTGAACAACAAGCGAAAGAGGAGAGCAAGCACTCCAACGTGCTGCCATGGTTAACGTTACTTTTTTTTAGTTCATGCTTGTAGGTGTCCATCCATGGAGTCGTGGAGTTGCCACTGGAGTCGCCATTATCACCAATAATGCCTGAGACGAGGTGTCAAGTCATACCGATCAACACCACGCGGCCACGCTATGCCGGAGCGCCACCAACAAATGCCTACGCCAAGTTGCCGCCAGTGACGTCCTCACGCTCATTGTTGCTATCGGCGCTCTCATGACCACCACCAGTGAGGGCCACACGCTTGTTGCTGTTGATGGTGTTCTCACGGCTGCCGCAGCAATAATAATCAAGCTGTGCATGGTAATGGTCGTCACCACCGTCGGCATCGTTCTCGCGCTCGTCTCCACCTCCGGCATCATCCTCGTTACCGCCAAAGCTGGCATGCTCACGACTGGCCTCGGCTGATGACCTCGTGACCGCCGCTGCCGGCATCGCCTCCATATTCGCCACCACCATCGGCGCCTCAAGATTGCTACCAGTGGCGTCCTCATGTTTAGCATTGCTCATCCCTATTGCCTGTGACGCTCTCGTGCTCGTCGCAGCTGTGGATGTTCAAGTATTCGTCATCACCACTAGACCAGTTCTGTTCGTCATCACTGCAGGAGCGGTCCTCACGTAGTCACACGAGCTTTGTAGCTTGGAATCAATCTCCGGAGAGAAGTGTCCAACGACACTCTTCGCACATTCCGAGTCGAGCCGCTATGATCGAAGGCACCCCAACAGAATTTGGGATCTTCTTTGATCGTGCAGCACACATAAAAGAGGGCTAACTGGTTCCTGAAATGCTCCCATCGTTCCTAGGCTAGGCTACGCCCTTAAATTCCCTAAACCATTGATCTTAAGTAAGCACTAAAGCAATTGGAAGGCCAACTCCCAATCAGCCAGTGCTTCCCCAAGCACTACCGCTCTGCATGACGCACGACTTTGCCAACCCGTATGATTATATCAAGCCGGAGGCCAGCTTTGACAAACTAATTCGACGATTTCATGACTCCCTCTTGCTGGTGCCCTCGTGACCACTTCACTGGTGATCGTGGCGACATCGTCTCTACTGGAATCATGGTCAAGACTAATCTACAGTAGTACCAACACGTGCACTAAGAAGCCTGTAAGCCATTGTAAGGTTCGTGTGCATTTTATTATTCCTGCATGATACAATACCAAAAGTATGCGAACACCGTGTCGGAAACCAAGCCAATTGTCAAAGCTAGTTGCTGATTTTATTACAAAGATCACTGTCAAGTCTAATCAATTATTTATCAGCACTCCCATCGAACCAGGGTCATTGTAACTCCATGTTAACTGGCTAACAGGACCCTGTTTTGAGTTATGAGTACAGTGTACCGCCATAGCTATAGATCACCTTCTGGCACAGCCATTGACATGGAACTCTCCTACAAGACAATCGAATTTTCTTCTCCTGTTACTACCACGGTGTCAGCTCAGTCAGGCTGAGCACACATCCCTACATGCAATCAACAATCTATATCACGCTGTTCTAACACCGGCACACCGACTGACGGGCCGTGGACGTCCCATCCACATAATGCATGAAAGAATGCAAAGCAAAGATCAATAACGACGACCAAGCGTAGTTTAATCAGTGGTTTCTCATGAGTTAAACTCACAAGAGTAATTAACTGGGTGTTTTCCGAGACCCCAGGAACTAGGAGGATATACATTGCCTAAGTTAGATGCACCTTACCGATAGGCTACTGAGCACAACTCCCAAGAGAATTTGTATCTTTGTAATTCCTAGAGAATTATAATAAAGATGTATTTTTTTATTTTTTGTTTTATTTGTGTACTTAGTACACTGGCATGTCCACAACTTTTTTTTATTTTGATATAGTAGAATACACTATATGGGCTTATAAAATATGTTTCTTCTCATCTTTTCTAGCCATGCTAATTCGATACACCTCATGCTGGTGCTTATAATCGGTCTACATGCGGTAGGGCTGACGTCGATGATGGTCGTCACTGATTTCTTAAGCCACTAGATATTTCCACTGCGAGAGCGAGCTCTAGCAGCATGGACATACACCGGCCTATCGGAGTGGGTTAAGGTGCTGGTTTCTCTCAACACCAACGTGGACATAAAACTTCCCTAGGATGACGTGTCGCTTTGTCACAATGCAGAGCGTGCGACGATCCAAGCCTAGCTCCTGGTGTTTGACATGCAGGACATCAAGAATGGGGGAGCACCTCGAGCTCTTAAGGGAATCTACATCCGGGATGATGATGACACAGTGCCACATGGGTCAAGCGCCACCATTGCAGATACCATGTTGCAAGGCGTGATGTCTTAGGGCATGGTGCTATAGGATATGGGTGCCCAACAGGGCGGCACAGTGCCACCCAGCATAGGGGTCGACGATGCCGACAGCAGAATTGGCGGAGCCCTGAGCTCTGACACTAGGAAGAGGAAGGGGAAGGGGGAACGACTAGCCTCTCTAGACCCATTGTCAAGCTCGCCCTCGCCTTCACCCCTACCCTCCTTCATCCCTAGTGGGCATGAGCATCAACACCAGAGGCATATCTCAGGAAGCCCCCAGCTAGCCTTCGGGGCATGATCGAGAATAGGGGTACTCACCCGTTGAGCTCACCACCGAAGAAGAAGGTCAAGTATGCACCACAAGGACCCAAGAAGTCAGGCTCTCAGTGGCAACTCAAAGGGCCAACCGCCACATACGTGTCGCTTCTCTCTGATCTCTCTTTCTTTTCTTTTCTCTTATCTTTATCATTGTTGTTGTTCTTATTTATTTACAACATTTTCTTCATACCTTTTTAGCTCAGTCAAGCAAGCCAAGGCATCCCAAACGATATCGTAAGCAGCGACTACCCACCCTAAGCCTGATATCTTCACACTAGAGATCGAGGCCACCAAGCCAGAGCCTAAGACCTCCAAGGTAAAGCTTAGGCGCTGTGTGCCTAGGTAGGAGCAAGCCAAGCAAGAACTAGCCATAGAAGAGCTAGTTGAGTAGGAGCTCGGCTAAGAACGCGGCGGATGAGGATGCTAGTGTAGTGGTGGTAGAAAACATCAATGCTACAATGGTCTATGACGCAGTAGCCGAGACGACAACGGCTATGGGGTCTGCCAAACCCAGAAGTATGGAGCTCAGTCTGTACTGGGCTTCCCCTCTCATCAAATGGCCCTAAGGGCCTTACCCCGCCATGTTTTAGACAACAAAGGCAGTCTTGGCCTAGTTGAAGGAGGCGGTCATGGAGGATAGGGCCGACCTCGAGCATGGATGACAGATACTCGTGTTGGAGGATGCTCAAAAGCTTTTTAAGGCTTGGGTGGGCAGAGCATAGGCGGCTAACGAGCTAGCCCTCTAAAAGATCAAGGAAGAGAAGGAGGCCCTCAAAGAGATGTGTCATGACACCATCGCACGCAGGAGGAGGTAAAGGCTACCTTGTAGCGGGTCAAGGAGGTCACTTGATTCGCCTCTACCTGCGAGTACCATGCCACTACCCAAGAGAAACAAGTGGCGTAGCGCAAGCACGACCTGTCACTATAGTATACCCATATTATCGGCTGTGAAGTGGGGTTGAAGCATGTGGAGGCTAGGACAACCCAATGCATCGCTGAACTCAAGCATGGGAAGGAGTAGCTCGAGCTTCACACAAACGATATCCAAGCACATGAAGGCATTCTGGATGCTCGAGAACGCGATGTGCTCAAGAGGAGACCGAGCTCGCCTAGCGTGTTGCTGTCCTTAGGCGCAAGGAGGAGGAGCTAGAGGCCTAGGAGAAGAGGCTCATTGCGTGGACCTAGGAAGCTGCTTCATCCATCGGACAAGTAGCTCCTGAGCCTAGGAAAGAGGGGACCACATCTGTTGGCTACTATGACGAGGGGATGGCACTCACCGAGCTCATGAAGTGCTCCTTTGTGCATGTGTGGATTGTGATGGACAAGGCTAGGCTAGGCTTCATCATCGTTGGGGCCCAACATCTCAAGTCATTGGGACAATTTGCAGCTGATAATACCATGCCCTTGTTCTAAGGACAATCCCTTGAAAAGTGTTCCATATTATGGCAAGTGAAATATTTCACTCAACCAATATTGATAGGGTTCCTCTATTGGGTAGAGAAGGTGAAGGCGTTACTTCCTTTAGTGTTCCTACCGTAATTCCTTGATAGGGTTGCCTGAGGCATGGGAGGGCGAGGATTATAGTCCATAGGTTAGCTATATTGAGCAGTAGCCAGACGATATTGAGCTTGTGGGCTAAGCTTTAGGTGTGGCCCACTATGAGAGTTAGATGTGGAATGGGTGATCTTCCGCTTCTTGTAATCTTCTATCTCTTTTCTTGCATCTTCCACCAATAAGGCATTGTCAATTGTCTATTGGAATGTGGGAAATTTATGGCCTATAAGCTAAATCCTTATTCTTGTATTCATTTATTTAAGGAAACTCCTGATCTTTTTCTTATCTTTGTTCACCTCATCAGTGGAATATCGTGCCAACTTATTCATGGCATATCTTTTCTTCCTTTCCACATCCTTGAGCCAATCGTCTGCCTCTATAGGCTCAACCAACCCCAATTCTAGTACCATACGACAGCTGAGGGTCACATAGCCCCGTTTCAAACCACTCAGGTCTTCCCTGACCACATAGGTTGGTTCTGGTAATGATTTCCAAATCACAATAAATTTGCACAAAATTTTTTTAAATGCAAGACTATGCTAGCGGAATCACTTCACATTTACCCATAACCGTGGGTATGGCTGTTTGAATAAATTATAACATTTGCAAAGGGTGCATACTTACCCACAACAATACAAGCTTACTCCAAACACACAATATGTATTGATCAAATAAGCATGGAAAAGAGAGGTTCGCAACAAGGCCTTTTTGAAGCATTCTTAGGATAGTCGATTGTCAACTAAATTTGTCCCAAGCTAAGCACCGGACAAGTCCTAGACTTCCCATACTTAGGTCTCATAGGTGCATCCTAGATGTCATATCAGCGACTCCATGTTCATTAATTTCCACACATATTTAAGGTCTACTAATTACTTGGCTAGGGTTGTCACATTGGTCGTACTTTAATATAATTAGTGAAACTCCTCAAGGATTGGTCCCTAAATGACATGCAGAAGTCAGGCCACATAGGCGATGACTACTTATGAACAAGTTTTATAAAGTCATTTTATTTCGCAAAGCTTTTGATCACAAGTGTCAATTTTTCAAACCATTTTTAAAACCCATTTTATCCCATCGACAAGATTTAAGTGATAGGGATGTCATTGATACTCATGCTTGATGAGCACGAGTACTAGGACGGTAACAGGGTGATAAGGGCATAGAGTTATCAACAAACAAGGGGGGTAAGTACAACAATTAGGTTTATGGCCTATCGGATTGATTGGCGAACCACGGTCAGTATTGTGTACCTAAATATACATAGTTCACAAACATAATAATTTTTAATTTAAAATATGGGATCAATACGATCAAGAGGTAACTTGCCTTGGTCTTGGTCTAGACCTTCTTTAGCAAACTACTTGATTGGCTGCTCCTCAATGTCGGCTACTACGTGGTACGAAATAAAAACACACAAAAACAAATAAAATTAGAAACTAGTATATATAACTAATAGTACCATTAGAAGGATCTCAATTTTTGAAAATTTTTTAGAGTGGAACGGGATCAAAAGGAGCTACAGTTAAAAAGATATGAATTTTAGAAAATTAAATCATTTTTTAGAAATTAAAAGTTTTGGAAGAGAGGTTGACAGGTGAGGCCAAAGGTGAGGGAGGTAAGCGGACTTCCTTTCTCAGTGTACAGTTAATGGGCTTTTGGGAAGGGTTGTTGGGCTAAGTAAAGGGGCTAAGGCCTTTTAACTATGCAAGTCAGCCTAGAGTTTGGCCTAGCCAAGACGGGCGTGGCGCGTGGGCATAGTAGACCCACAGTCGTCCGATGTGGCTGCCGCGTGGCAGCCACAATGTCGTTGTCCAAGGAGAGGAGACTGAAGGGGAAATCGACGACCGATAGAGCTTGACGGCGTTTGACCGAACAACAGCGATCCTCGTTAATCCATAGTCATCAGAGCATCGAGTTGAGGACATGGAGAAATGTGGATGGCTTAGATTTGTTCTAGGGGGATGTGAGGTGGCTAGTGATGAGCGGTGGTTGACTCCGGGGGAAGGTGCGCCATTTGGTCACCGCTAGTGACCAAATGGGTGGAGGAGTGGTTGGGTTTGGGTTTAGTTAGAGGCGGTGTGAAGATAGGAAGAGAGTGAGAGTGGAAAATAGAGCCGCTACCTTAGAGGATGATGGGGAGTGAAGCGACAGCAATGGTGCCTAGTGGAGGAAGAGAGAAAGGGGAGAGGTGATGATGGTCAGGGCTTGAGCGACCTGAAAGAGAGCGGTGGAGTGATGGGGATCCCTAGATGATTTATAGGCAGGGCTCGATGCTAAACAATGGCTCAGAGAGGCGGTGAAGCGTAGTCCGAGATCTCCTTGTTAAGGCGGCTAGGTCTTGTGGTGCGAGGGTGGCACCATAATGATTGTGCTGATTAGGGCGAAAGAAGAGGACGTGGGTGATACGACGGTAGAGACGGGATGGGATAGAGGGAGCTCATGAGCTTGCTAGGGCCCAAATAGAATGGATGGTGTCATGATGCGGTGTGAGGTGGGAGAGCTTGGCACAACACCATGATGGTGTGGCTAAAGAAGAAGAAGAGAAGGGGACACAGTTACTGGTGATGTGACATGACGAATGACGGTGGGAGCTAGCGTAAGGCAACAAGGTGACAATGCAGTGTAGTTTAGTGAGCATGGTGACCGTGTTTTGGGGTGATAGCCACACCTATCGGGCTTGCACAAGCGGATAAGGGCGACGCGAGGGGGATGATGCTAGCGCGGCATGAAGGCATGGCCGCATGAGGTGACAGCCGACGAATTTCGTGGCTCATTTGATTGAATGCATGGTGAGTGTGGGAGCGGCATCGGAGGTAGAGGACAACCGTGCCTTGGCGTGTCGGGCGGCTGTCTATGGCGTGGGCGGTAGGTGGGCCCGACCTGTTGGCTAGCACGATAAGTCTTAGGTGTGTGTGACAGTTACAAGCAAGTGAGCAACGCACGGAAGAAAGTGAAATAGGCCGTGGGCTAGGTTGAGCTAGGCCGTGTGGAGGGTAAGGCAGGCTATGTGGGCTCAAAGGGGGAAACAACGGCCCAAATGAACCATTGTCTTTTTTGAATTTTTAGGAATATTTTGAAAAGGAAAAAAATTAAAGGTTTGAATTAAATTCAAATTTAATATTTGAACTTAGGAAATTTTGAGGAATTTTTAGAGGAGATTCTAGGGTGGGTTTGAAGAGGATTTGAGTTCCATAGTTTGGCACGCTCTTCAAGAAATAAAAAAGATCTAAATTTCGTAAATAGGTTTTTATTCAAATAGTTTTTTTCTTAGGCGAAAAACACGGGTGTTACATAAGGGCTCCAATGATGGTGTGCATCATAGCAATAGGGGCGCAGGGTGACGCGATGCACTGTAGATGCTGCACTACCCCCACTCTATCTTTTTTTTGCTTTACTTTTTTCCTGCAAAGACTCCTTTTCAATTTAACCATGTGTTTGTTTTTCTTTTAAACTCGTCGCCCGTGTATGTATACTTTTGATATCTTCGTCCGGGCCATGTGCCCTGGAGGTCTCTCAAGACTTCGATGGGTGTCACTACCCTAGGTTCCTTTAGTTCATTGTAGGTCGATGTAGTCATACCACTGTGCGGGTACCTTATCTCAAGCATCGTCATAGGCTCCGATATCGCAAGCTCGAGCCCCTGAGCCATCATGGGCATAGCCCTAAGACTCTAGCTCTTTCACACAATCCCAATCTCCTTTCCTTTTTTCTCACGTGAAGTAACCCACACAAAAATCAATGGCTTAGGCGACAATCGTTATGTAACTGTTGCAACAAACATACAAAGTTTTGCATTCATGAACAGCTGCAAGGGGCACAACCTCTCCATATAGATAGGTAAAAAGCTATGCCACAGTGGGTAGGCTGATTGTAGCCATGACCACCTAGGTGATTATAGGGAGTGATATACGTCTTGTTATATGTTGTCCATGGATGGAGTAGATATCCGTCTTATCACTTTGACCAGCGGTAGATACATGGGCATTGCATCAAGTCAATCGCTCCAACCTACCACTTGGTGAGCATGGATGACATGGTACCATAGGGTAAAGCGACAAGGGATATGATCATCAAAATTCTACCAGAATAATACAATAGATCTATTGGCTTAAACCGAGGACAGTCAAATTAATATGTAGGCTAGAATGCAACTTTACAAATAAGCTAGACGCAATATGACGAAAGAGCAACTTGCCTCTATCGACTACTTGCACAAAAGAGAAAACTACACTAAATCCTAAAAATAAAATACTAATATTAATAATAATAGTGCTATTAGGCTTATCTCAATTTTATAAAAAAAATAAAAACTTGAACAGGTCAATAGGAGTTACACGTGATGGGATATGAATTTTCAAATTTTAATAAACTTTGTAGAAACTTTTTATAAAAAGATTTATTGAAATTAGAAAAGAAATATTCTAGGTGAGGCTGGCGTCAGTGAAAGAAGTAGGGGCTCAGCCTATGATCTATGTGGATTGGATCTACAGGAAGGAGGAGAATTAGTGGACCATGGCCTGTTGCGCTAGTTGGCCACCTAGGCCGGCCCATAGCTGGTGGCCTAGCCCATCCCGGGTGATCCCTGGTGGCACGGTGGGGTCCGCAGTGAGGGATGTGGCAGCTTCTATCACGTTGGCTTGGACTGTGTGGTTTGACCCCGGCGCCCATCGACGGCCAGCGATAGCTGAGGCCGATCCGATGAACAACGGTGGTTCGGGAGGAGCGGGGTACGGGGAAAGAAGAAAAGGACGACGAACTAGATGAACGGCTCGGATGGGGGATTGGGTCACCGGAGAGGGCGGGTGGCGAGAGACAGCAAACAGCAGTGAGGTGACCTAGCCGGATGCGTCAAATGGTTGCCGCCGGCGACCATCTTGGCGGTGGAGGGGTTCAGAGAATGCGGTCGGCCGTGGTGTCTCGGGAGGGATAGAAGAGAGGGAGGGCGTGCCGCTACCTTCAACGGCCGCGAAGAGCAGAGGCTGTGACAATGGCGGACGTCGGCGATAGGATTTGGGGTTTTGGCTCTGGGTGGCGATTGTTCGTCAACGAGGGCTGGAATGAGGTCGCGGTGCTTCTAGGAGCTCGAAGGTGGTGTTGGCTAGGTCGATTGGGGACCGGAAGCGGCTGAGCGACGTGGGTCAGTGAGATGGAGTGGCGGTGGTGTGCGGGACCTATGCGTCGTCGAGGTGGGGATTGGTTTCATTTTGCTCCGCAGTGGCCAAGTGAAGAAGCTCGGGTCCTATTTATAAAGGGAGCTCGCCACAAGGCAACAAGAAACAATGGCGGTGACTACAGTGGAGCGGGGTGAGATATTTCGCCGATTTCTCGGCTAGATGGCAGGATGGGACACGGCGTTCCCCAGGCAAGGGGCCGTGTCGGCTGGAAGGGAGGAAGAAGGGGAGACAAGGATGATGGAGATGCGACGAGACGAAGAACGTGCACGATATTTGAGGCTTGCCGGCGGGAGAAATATCCCGGCCTCACCGTCTTTTGACCAGGATGCCGTAGCAAGCGGCGGAGCACAATTCTCACTGAACCGGGACCTGCAATGTTGACGAGGGAGGTCGCGTGGGTTTGAGCTGTACGGGACAGGGAGTTATGGGTGCGGGCGTCATCGCCGAGGGGAGAACGAGAGAGGGGAAAGAAGCGCGGGAGAGATAGGCGAAGAGAGGAAGACGATGACGCCTGGGTGGGCCCCGCGCGCGCGCGTCCAAGTGGACAGCCACGGCCACGGCGTTGAGCCGTGGGCCGTCGCACACGAGAAGAAGGGAAGGAGGCCGAGCGGTGCTAGGCCGGGTGGCTGCACGGAGGAAGGAAGGGAGGAAGACGAGGGGAAGGCTGAGCCCAATGAGCAAAAGAGAGGGGAGGCCGAGAGGAGGAGGAGGAGGAGGAACAGGCCATGGGCCAGGCGGAGAGAAAAAGGGAAGGAGTAGGTAGGCTGGGCTGAGGAGAGAAAAGAATATTGGCGGCCCATTTGAATACTGTCATTTGAGAATTTTCGAGGAATTGTTTAAAGATATATTTGGAGGATTGGTTTGGAGGCTTGAATTCAGAATTGAGAATTTGAACCAGAGATTCAAAGGAATGATCTTAGGATAGATTCTTGATCAGGAATTATGGGAGGAGATTTAGAATTCAATGGGATTTTGATAGGTTTAGGAAGACATTCGAGTTTTAAAATTCGAGTCTAGAAGGTTTTAATTGGATCAAGATTCGGGTATTGGTTGTGTCTTCATTCTCATTGCGTAATCTATCGAACTCTGCCGAATCAAACGCTTTTGCATTTTCGTTGTGAAATCATGCGTACCGTATGCGCCTCTGATAAATGCTGCGCCATTGAATCTGGGACAGATCCATAGCATTGTACCCATCATATACACATACCGCGTGACCGGTTGACAGCCTTGAACTTGAAGACTTGAGTGCCCAAACGCCATTCGTCTTTTGAAGACCGCCCTTGTAGTTACAGGACAGAAGGATGGTCCACAGGAGGCAAAGATTTCCGGTCAGTTGTTACACTGTCTAACTCTGCATCAGCTCCAGCTACATTAGGAAGATTATGCAAGGAATCTATCCATCAATGCCCAAAGGTTGCTTGTATGATTTTTGTCCAAAAAGAAAGGGTTAGCAGCAGAGCAAGATGAGCTAGTAATACAGAATCTTGCAGGCTTGCAGCTGCCCTGCAACATAAACAATTGTGGCCCATCAGTCATTACACACCGTACCAGGAGGGTTTGGTCATGTATAATGTTGGAATTCTTCAGAAGATGCGGCATCCGACTGTGATCATTTGATGTTTCAGCTTTTATTATTATTATTTTGGTGCTGCCAGGTCAACTTATTGGTGGGTGGGATGCATTCGGACATTCGGTCAATGGCAAGACAGTTTCATGTACAGCACTGCTTCTATCATGGAGAGCACATCAGATAACGAAATAATTTTTTTTATTGTGTATGTAGTTTACTGAAATCTTTTAAGTCTACAGTTGGAAAAAAGGCCATAAAAATACTTAACAACAAAGAAGAAAAAGAGTGAAGCAAACACATCAGATACCGAAATAGTTTTTTATTTTGTATGTAGTTTACTTAAATCTTTTAAGTCTACAGGTGGAAAAAAGGCCATAAAAATAGTTAACAACAATGAAGAAAAATGAGTGAAGCAAACCAACTGGTCAACCATATCTGTTAATTTGGGGGTATCTTCATTGCTACTACTCGCGGATACTGGTGAAATATTTACCTCACGAAACATGGATGGACGAGCCGAGCTGGTTCTTCAATGATAAACAGAAGGGGTGAACAGGGAATTTACATCAGAGGGCTACGCAAACCAAAATTCTTAAGCACATTAGCTCCATTAACCAGTTTGCTTACCTTAAAACAAATGTAATCGAATTACACGAGATGCAGTCGTCAATCTGCAGCAGATACAACTCCAGCTAGCGCGCTATGTTCACGGACCTCTGTATCGCCTGAAGCATGAAAGCCATCCTTGTCGCTGATCTACAGGGATCATGCCTCCGCCCTTCGACGTATTGATGGCCTCCAACATCGACACCACCTCGGCCATCTCAGGTCGCTTGTCAGGGTTCGCATCCCAGCAGCGTTTCATCACGTTTGCCAAAGAACTTGGGCAGCAGCGTGGTATCTCAGGCCTTAAATTCTAATAAAACAAGGATTGTAGCATACATTAAATCAATTCAACAGCTAGACAGCAAGCAGAAAACAGGCTAACTAGAAGAAGGGTTTTACCTGACGAACAACAGCAGATGTGACCTCTGAGAAGCTCAAATCTGGATATGGCATATCACAGCAGTATATCTCCCATAAACAGATCCCAAAGCTATAAACGTCACATTTCCTATTGTATGGACTTCCATTGAGAACCTGCATATCACATGCCAACATAAGGCATATAACATGCAAGATACTTGCATACACAATGAATATTGAGTGCCCTTCCTAGGCCTGAGGTACACAACTGTTTAAGTAAAAATGACATTTTTTCTTGATTAAATATGTGCTACAATTAGACAAGTTGGCAAAGAGGAAATGAAGAGACTGAGGGAAATTGAGTGAGTAGTTTTTGTCGAAGATCAGATACCTCAGGTGCCATGTAACCAAGGGTGCCCGTTTCCCCTGTCATATCACTGGGATTTGAAGCCTCAAGTCGAGCAACACCAAAATCAGCAATTTTCACAGTTCTTGTTTTGTCAAGAAGCATATTTTCAGTCTTAACATCACGGTGCACAATCTTCTTTGAGTGAAGATAACTTAACCTATTGAATAGTTAAATGTCAACACTATTCCAATCAATTAAATTTTAGAAGATAAAGAGTGAGGAAAAAAGCTAAAAGCCCCAGAAGAAAATCTGGCAACGGTCAGATAAGTGCTTACCCCCTGGCAAGGTCAAGAGCTATTTGAACCACTACTTTAAAAGCTAACTTCTTCCTCCTATTCTTTATCAGAAATCCCTTTAGTGCACCCCCAGGAAGGTACTCAACAACAACACAGCAGACATTATTTGGCATGCCAATATGCCCATTTTCTGTCTGAATATTTAGATCCCTTGCGCCCATTACAGCCCCTATAAACTGTATATAGAAATTCAACCTGTTGTTAGGGTAGCCGACCAGTAGAGAGACAACAGAAGAAAGATGAAAGAACAGAGTAGTAGGTTTCAAACACTGCTGGGTCATTTGATCTTTGGTACGGCAATTAAACATGCAGATATGCATGGCATCATGCAAATTAATCAATTCAAACCTCAATACATGTAAGCGCTTGCTGAATAATTTAACAATGGCTATGGATCGTATACTACAAGTAGGCAGTAGCAGAGTAGATAAGATGATAAGGCTGCTATCCAGTTGGTAATGCTACTAGACAGACATCACTTTCAATATCTAGTTAAGGGCACTAGTGTTACACACATTGACACATAAACATTGATCAAATATATGATTGTAATGCACTTGACATGGCATTTAATAATTAAGCCATTTAGGCAAATATAAGTATGCCATTTATGTAAAAAATCTGTCCTGATTTCATGCATTATATGGCAAAGAGAACTATGATTAATTCGAAAAGAATTGAAAGAAACATGACTTGGTGTTGAACTAAATAGTACCTTTGTTACATTTGGATGGTCCAGTTTATGCCAGACAGAGACCTCCTGTGAAAAAGCTGCTCTTAGTGCTGCGATTTCTTGTTCTGACCTATGACCATCCTCCCCCCAGTCAAGTAATTTCACTGGAAAATATATGTGTCAATGATCTGAAAAATGGTGTTTGCAGTGAGAACATTCAATTTCCCATCACAAACTGTCAAATCAAAACAAGATTTGAGAATTAATGAGAGCACAGGTGCCAAGGGTGGGGGAGGAGCAGGGGTGGCGCCATTACACCATCAATTGTTCCCTTCTCTTTTATTACAAGTGCTTGCAGGATAAGGGCACGCAAAGACAATTTCATAGGAAAATCCACTTCTTTTAGGGTAATTAAGTTGATGGGTTTTTCTCAACAATGCAATATGATGGAACCCATGCAGAGATGGGGGAAATGGATGAAAGATTGCTGACAATCCCTGGGGAATACATTATTCAAAAATAGGATGTGCATATCCTATAAACTATGCATGTACAACAACCAATCATTAACAAATTGCTTATCAAGCAATAAGACATACATGCTCAGGTCCCGTAGATGAATAAAAAGGTATTCCTTTATGCAGTTGCCATGTCATGTGATTGCATCCATGGATAATCTCAATTTGGTGAGAAAGCACACAAACTTGTAGACTGAATCACTCCATACTAAAAAGTCGACATTTCAGCTCTCTTTGGAACCACAAAGCAACTTTACCATGAACTTCCTAGCCAGGGATCACAAGAACCATGGCCACGAGAACTACTGATGAACGAGGGCACATCAATAGCCGCCCAATCCAACCGATGTCACGGGGAACACCATGAAAAGCCAAAAGAGGCAGCGGCATCAACTCCCGCAATTTGCTAAAAGGGGTAAAGAAAGGAGCACCCAAAACATGCACCTCCCGTAAGCAAACAGTGACCGGCGGTTCCCCTCGTCGTGGGTCGCCGTCAGCGCCGCAATGGCAGCGCGATTTCGTCGAACACCGTACGTGCGCGAGCGAATGCGTGGTTATCCGGTTGTAAGTAAGACAGAGAGAAATGGCGAGCGCGCGCACCTGCGACGTCATGGCCGTCGTAGACGCCGCGGTGGACGGTGCCGAAGGTGCCGCGGGCGATGACGCCCCTGATGACGAGCTTGGCGGGGTCGATCTCCCAGTCCTCCCTCCGCTGCCGGCGGTGCTGCGAGTGCGCGGTGGCGAGCGCGGGCCTGCCCCGCTGGTCGGCGCCGGCCGCGGCCGCCTCCTCCTTGCGCTTCTCCATGGTCCATGCGCGGCTGAGGTGGCGCTCCAGCTGCTCGTCCAGGCTCTTGAGGTCGATCTGGTCCGCCCGGACGAACCCTCCATCGCCGCCGCTCTCCTTCATGTCGCCGTATGGTCACTGGTGCGCTCAGCAGCAGAGCAAGTGAGCTTACAGTGGCGAGGCTAGGCTAGGCTGGGAGGAGGAGGGGAAGAGGGTGGCGAGGCGGAGTGGCATGTGAGCACATGGGCTGCCTGCCGGGCGCCGGGGCAGCCGACGGAGAGGGAGGGGAAGGGAAGGTGGGGTGGGCTCGTGCCGTCGTGTCGTGTCGCGCGCGTGGCCCAGCCCAGCGGCGCGTGGTTTTCCGCGGGATTTTCTTCTCCTCTTCTTCGTTTTTTTCTCTCGCTGCTGCTGGGGGGTGCGGTGTTTTTGGCGGGGGCTCGCCGTCGCGGCTCCCCTCGGCGATGTATTTATACCGGCGTGAGCGCGGGGGATTTTTTTTGTTTTGAAATTGTGTACCGAAATGGTTCTCACTTTCTCTCGAAGACGGATAGGTTATACTGATTTAGGCTCCGTTAATTTAACTTATTGGACGGGCTAATCATCGATTTGATTACAAGAATAAATTAAATATTTTAAGAAATAAACTTAATAAATAGTAAGCAATTAAGCAGCAGAAAATTTTTTAAGTAAATATATTTCTTTAAAGGTGTGATATAAATACTCCATTCAATAATCTAGGCCTTATACATTAGCTCAGTCCGCTGAAGAACTACGTTTATCCATGTATACATTAATACATATGATTATCATAGGCTTGCTCGGACGATGTTTCTAGTATATGATCACGACCGATGCAAAGTTCAACAAAGAAAAAGAAAAGAAAAGGAGTGGAACCACCAATCACTAGTGAGAAGTTAAGTCGAAAGATAAGCATCAGTGAGCAATTAGAAACAGCTAGTAGGTTGGAAAACAAGAGCCACGTTATTATTATCATCCTTGACGACAAAAATAAATAAATAAATAAAGATTAAATACCACTCTCCCGGTCCAGCTTACTTTTGCCTGATGGGCAGCTAGGGAGCTCGTCGATTTTCCGGTAGCTTCCATCCATCCTGCTCGCGGGTTGGATTTGGCTACTGCTATGGATAACGTTTCTTGTGGTCCTTAGCTTGCTTTGTCCTTCGACATCTACATCGCTTTTCATTAATATTATGATTTTATATATGCTGGTAGTTTTCTTTGCCTACGTAATCGACGATCTCGCTCGGTCCACAGCACGGCGCGTACGTGCTTGTCGCCATTGAGGAATCGGCGACGTTTGGACCGTGCACCCGTGGCGTTTTCGGCTCAATAATCAGTGAGGTGTTGAAGAAACTGGCCAATGCAATTCCGTATCTCGTGCGGCTGCTACTTGACCTAATGTCCAGTGCTATACATGCTACCGTATCTTTAAAAAAGTTATATGCTACGGGTATATGTATGTACATATGAATGTATCGTTGTCACGCCAAGATTGGCACGCTTGTACGATGGGCTACGCTTGTCCCTTTCGTAGTGTGCTTCTTCTACTAAGAGATAAACAATTAAGAAGATAAAAAGATCAGGCGACTTTGAAAGATGTGACAGGTGATTGGTTTGTGATTTTGTACATGCTCAGCAATTAAACTGTTTGCGCATCGATAAATCTATTTTATGGATATTACCTTGTTCCGGATGGAGGTCCTATAGGCTTCCTAGGTGCCAATGAATCTATGGTCACCAACTCACAAAGGACTTCTCTTTTGCCCCCTACTGACTGCTGCATAAAGATTGTTTTTTTTTTCCAACTGAAATGAAAGAGACATCAGACAACAAAATCATCAACTGGATGGAGGTAAATTTCAGTGCCTGAAAAGTAACAGTTGGCAAACCACGGTAAGGAAAATTTGACCGCAAAACAGGTTACATGTTGCGATATCATTGTCCAACAAATGAAATGCAAATTGATAACGTACCTCAGATAGCCTTGGATAGTTCTGGTCCGCGTTTTTTAAGTGCAGAAGATATCATGACCGAACCATATGATCTATTAATTAATTCAACACGCTCAACTTGATTGCCAAGTTGTATATAAAGACACGAACCTCTTACAGTAAACTAGGTCTTACTTACTATCTATATACTTTACTTCTATATGATATCAGAGTGAGGTTTAGACATCTTCACGTACTAGCAACTTTTTTGTCGATGAGCTAACGTCTCTTCTCCGTCGTAGGTGTCTTCTCCGAGACCCCCGTCCTCCTCCACACGCTTCCTTTCTACCTCTTCTTCTAGTGGTTTCTCTTTTACTTCTTTTTTGCATCGGTTTTTTATCGTCATCGTCTCCTTCTCATGCGGTTTACTCCTCACCATCTCCATCGCGTGACGAGGACAACCGTCTTCTGGTCTCGTCCACCTTCACCTACCCCTGCATTCTCACCTCATTCTCTCTTTGAAGTTGCATCAGCACTCGTTCGCGCTCACGCTCTCCATCGGCTGGAACACTTTTCTAGCTTCTTCCATTCCGACACGCTCACTTGTCCGCGGATGTGAAACCTGCTTTTCAGACGCGAACTTTTTCCTTTCGCGTCCGTAGCCTGTCTCGTTTCCAGATTTGCGCCACTTCACCACGTCTATCTGTGCACGGACGCGAACCTTTCTTTTTTGTGTCCATAGCTTTTCTCATTTTTGAGTCCGCGCGAACCAGACGCACCCACGTGTCCATAGACACGAAACTCTGTTTCCCAGACGCGAACTTTTTCTTCTTGCGCCCATGCCTCCCATCGTTGCTTTCATCGGCTCCACACACGCATCTATCGGATTTGTCCTCTCTTCATCGGCCTCGCGCTCGCCTATCCTCATTGGCCTCGCGTCCGCCTCCATCGACTTGCCAATTTATCCGACACGTATACGTGTCCACCGAAACAACATCCTATCTCCTGGATGCACATCGGCTTCTCATCCAATTCCCTTTCATCGGCTTCTCACCCCCTCTTGTCTACTGCAACAATGTAAGTGTCGTCTATATGACCGCTAACTCGGTCCATCATCGTCGCACGAACCATATCGAGATCGACATCCATTTCGTTCGTGACAAGGTCACTCTCAGACTCGTTCAGATGCTCTACGTACCATCGACGCATCAGCTCGCTGACATTATGACCAAAGGCCTGCCTGCATCTTTGTTCCATAGTTTTCAGTCTAGTCTTTACGTCCGTAACCCTCCTGTTATGACTACGGAGGGTGTTAAACCATTAGACTTATATATATAGGCCCGACCCCTTATAGTAAATAGGTATCACACTTACTATATATATGTTTCACTTCTTCACAAACACATATTGTATGAGTTGCAACATAGTACTCCTCCATTTAAAATTACTAGTTAAACTCTAATTATATTGTGCACATAAATCAAGGGAAACGTAGTAGCATAAAGAGACGGTAGGAAAGGCAGGACATATTTATGAAGCCACATTTAAAGTTTAAATCTTAGATCAGCAAAAGGCACAACTATTCATCACTCCATCAGAGATGGTAGCCTGTCCGTACTCTGTAGAATTGTTAAGAGATCACAGCAAATGAAAGATAATTAACTGAATGAAGCTTCCTAATTGAGAAACAGGAACAACACCAACCTTTCAACAAACCTCTGTATTTCTGGCAAGTTCTAGAGAAAAAAATGAATGAAGGGCTGAGTGGGCTTGTTGATCCTGCACCATAACTGATTTCACAATTCCATCAAATCTGTATGTGGCATAAGATGTTCATTTTCACCTATTGCATAATTTGTAGAACAGAAAATTAAGTATAGCACCACAACAAAAAAAAACTCAAAAGGTGCAAATAAATAACTGAATATTCATGTTAATTCTCTGAATGCAGAAAAATGCACATGGATATCAAGACAACAGATAACTATTTTACATGTCATAACAAAAACAAAATTCTGGTAATATTAGAAACCGGAATACAATAAACCTCTGGTGGTCAAACACAATGGCGGCCTTTTAGTATCATTATTTGAATTTAGAAGAACATTCACCCTTGGATATTAGGATATAAAACAAAGATGCAGTCCATAGGCCTCTATCTGAATGAAAATTTCCAGGTTTCCAATAACATGCATGTATGTTCTTCTGATGGAGAATAGAACAACTGAATCTTGTAGAAGTGTAGTATACAGTAAGACTAAGATCCCGTTTTCTATAAGTGAGGTCGAGTCTATATATATACAAGTCTAGTGGCCTAACAACTCCCGTAGTCACAGCGGGAGGGATATAGACGCAGAGACTAGAGAGAAAACTGATGAACAAAGGCGCGGGTAGACCTTTGGTCATGATGTCAGTGAATTGATGCGTCAGTGGTACATGGAGCATCCGAATGAGTCCTAAAACGATCTTATCATGGATAAAGTGAATGTCAATCTCAATATGCTTCGTGCGATGATGGTGAACTGAGTTGACGGTCATGTAGACGGCACTAACATTGTCGCAATAGACAACTGTCGCGGAAGCGATGGGTGTACGGAGCTCCTGAAGAAGCTAGCGAATCCAGCAGCACTCGGTGACGGCATGAGCAACGGCGTGATACTCGGCTTCGGCGCTTGATCGAGACACTATAGTCTGGCGCTTGGACGATCATGAGACTAGAGTGTCACCGAGGAAAGCATAGTAACCGGATGTAGAGCGTTGGGAGTCAGGGTAACCCACCCAGTCCGTGTCAGAGTACGTGGTGAGAGAGTCGATGGGGCTAGAGCTGAGATGTAGGCCGATGGACAGTGTGCCCTTCACGTAGCGAAGGATACGCTTGAGCAGCGCGAGGTGAGGTTCACGCGAAGCATGCATGAAGAGACACACTTGCTGAACAGCATAAGTGAGATCAGGCCGTATAAATGTTAGGTACTGTAGAACACTAGCAAGACTCCGATACTAAGAGGGGTCAGCAATGAGAGAGTCATCGGTGGTGGAAAACTTAGCGCGAGTGTCGACCAAAGTGGCGGTGAAGTGACATTCGGCCATGCCCACACGCTGGATAAAATCCATGGCATACTGACGCTGGGAGAGGAGTAACCTGTGGGAAGAGCACGTAATAGAGATGCCAAGAAAGTGGTGTAAGGGACTTAGATCGGTCATGACAAACTTCGAGTGAAGTCGGGCTATGATGTGCTATAGAGTCATTATCGAGGACGCAATAAGTATGATGTCGTCGACATATAGAAGGAGATAGGCAGTGGTATCCCCGATGTAAAGTACGAAAAAACTAAGTTACTGAAGATAGCCAATGAGAAGGTTGTTAGTGCATCGGGGATGTCTGAACCTGCTCTGATATCATATAGAAATGTAAGTATACAGTGAGACTAAAAGGGGTCAGATATATATATATATATACAAGTCTAGTGGTCTAACAATTCTCAATTTTTTATGGTCCACACCTACAACAAATAGACCCCTAAGATCACCATAAAATTTCAATGTCTAACTCAACTGACATGATACAAGGATAATATTCACCACTAAGTTATTTTTTCCATCTTTTGTTGATCTTCTTAGGTGTTGGAGTTGAAATTTTACCAGTTGATAAACTAACCAACCTCTATTTGCTGAGGACGTATGTTATTGATAGTAATTTATTCTTCAGACAAGAAAAACATACCTAGTGGCTTGTATTGCACTCCTGCACTTACGCTCCCTTTTGTTCCAACCAACCATGCTCCAAAAGGTAGTTCAGCAGATCCTGTCAAAAAAGGTAATATCAGTAGTTCAGCATATGTGAGCTTAGGAAACAGTGAGCTGCATATAAACATTATTAGGGGCCTCTTCAGGGACATTATAAAGATTGGAAATTATGGTATGTTTCTAAACAGTTACACATCATCTTCAGTCATAATTCAATAAATCACATGAGAATCATAAACAATTACGTACCAGGAAATGGCACAAAGGAAGCCCCAAATGATAGATTCTATGAACCATATCTTACACCCATGACACCATAATCCTCAGAACGCACCCTGAAAAACTTAACTCTCTGATTCTGGTGGTTTATAAATTATAAGCATATCAATTGAAATTAATCGCATGAACATCCTATACTACATTTGCAAACATTTCTCTATGATGTCAACAAAAAGAGCTACGGAAAGCTCTAACAGCTCCATGCATGATTTGCAACGACAAACAAGATATGTAGTCTACCTGTTTCTTAATAGTAAAGGGAGTGTCCCAAATGCACCAATGCGATATTTAGGATAGTAAGCACATGACCTAACCTTGATCATTCTGGATAAACAAGTTATGAGCCAAAACAGCATCATCTACATAATTTTCATAAATAAATAATAACTGTGTTGACGATATTATCCACATTACAAGAAAGTACTTACGGATCCAAAGTTGACACAATAAGGTCCACAAAGGTATGGGGATCATCTAAATCTCTACAAACAAAATCCAGCAAAGCATTTTTATGTTAGATTATAAAATATATTGCATAAAAATCAAGGACTGGTAATTTATGGAATAATAAGTACTTCTGCCAGCGAAATAGGGCATCTCCCTTTAATTGTGTCCCATCTATTTTATCAGCAGCTGCAGACATCTAGTAATATTAAGGTAGGCAAAGAGTAGTTTCTCACGACGCTTGACATGCAGGACCTATAAGCATTCTATAGGACTACAAGGAAGTTAATTGGAAATACATAAGTCACTTAATCTGACTGCCCAAAAAGTATCATCTAAAAATAATTTCTTGCACCAAAGATGAACTAACGCAAACAATCCAAGTTAATTTATTAGCCATACACTAACATTGTGACGATCAGGCCTAACAGTAGACATTAATTCATGCCAAAAGATAACATATAATTGGCACCAGTAGATCATAATGGCCAGAAAAGGAAAAAATGGTAGAGGACAGGCCTTTTCAACAGACTTGCTTTTCCAGATTTTGGTTATAAAAAAGGGCAACAAGGGGATTAGGTGGTACAAAAAACCATGACAGAGTAATGAAAGAGAGATGACATAATCTTCTTTGAGCAAAGAGTTATGAACAGAGGCAATAGTAATTGCTAGCAAAATGATACAGCAGAAAAGAACAACTATAAGAAGGGGAAAATGATGATCCGCTGATCCTCGTTTCCTAGTGTAAGCTTAGACAGAAAACTATAGTACCGAAAGAACCTGAAACAACAGAATAAAATAACGTGGTAATGTCAAGCCATGTTTGGCAGGATACAGTGGCAATCAAATCAACGTGAGGATCCTCCGGTGGCTTCAACATGATCCTTGAGGTCATATTCCCTGCATGATCAAAGTAGTCCTCAAACAGATTCTGAAGTGAGAGCTTCCCAAACATTAGCTCATATGCTGGCACTGACATCCTGCACGTTTAGGACCAAAACCATTTCTGTGAATCACAACAGAAGGATCAGAGGCTAACTATGTAGAGACCACTCGTCCTTCTAGACTTCTAGGAGCATTCCAATTAATCACAAGGATCACAGGCTACTATGTTTCAATCAGATATGTACATTTCCAGGAAAACTTATCAGAACCGGAACCAAAACTATAACCAACCGGTAATCCGACGACATCAATTCAGAATATAGAAACGGCCAGGCGCGAGCTATAATCAGTCAGTATATCATTCAGTCTACCGATTGGGGAATCTGCAACTGCAAGAGCTCTAGATACTGAATCGAATCATGTCGAGCATGTTTGAATCAACTGGTAGTGTAAAGCGAGTGTTCCAGTGGTATGGTACTTGCTCCTGACGCAAACGAGAGAGTTCGACAGATTTGTTTGGGGGAGCGTACCGAAGGAGAGAGGGGGGAAAACCGTCGGCGGCAGACCTGATGCGGGCGGCGATGGGTGGGTAGTCGAAGAGAGGCGGCACGAGCACCATCGGCGGCGGCAGCTCCGCCTTGCTCCAAAAGATCCCCATCTCTGGCTGAATTTCGTTTCTTTTTTTTGGGTAATTTGAATTTCGTTTCTTTTTTTTGGGTAATTTGAATTTCGTTTTTTAGGCAATTTAAGCTGCTATTCATTGCCTCTAATTTTCTTTCCACAATAACAATTGATAAACTCCCTATGAGCCCCTTCCTTGATATCTAATCAAATGGTCAAGAAAGTTCCATCTGGGAGTTGAAACCTCAGTCAACAGACACCATCGAATCGAGATCAGACGTTCAACATAACAGCATCAACCAGTTTACTGGAACAGGCAATATATCTAGTCAAGGGGACCCACTGCTTCTGGCAGAAACAATTGCAGGTTCTGAAGCTCACACAGATGACGCTGCCTCCACAAAGTCGTAAATGCAAAACCACAATGGTGGAATCGATCATGGGGGAAAACTATCTCAGCATGTACTTAGACAAAAGCTCAAATTTCCAGGGCAACAATTTTCTGAAATTATCTGAAGCTGCTTTCTCTGAGTTCACTGATCGGATTACTTTCCTATTGTTGGAATCAGATTTAGCAGGCACAATAGTCCTCCCTCCCAATTTTCGTTTGGGAGAACAGTTGATACAATCTGTACTATGTACTTGGTAATCATGAAAAAAAATACACAAACAACCGCACGATATGTTGTGATGCTCATGTCTGAACTCTTAAGTCTGCACCCTTGCATCTGAAAAATCTTGAGTTGTGCTGTAACAGACGGGCAACGATTGCTTGATTGGCTAGAAATAGAACAGCTGAATCTGATGAACTACTAGGTACCAACGCTCTGCTCCAGTGTGAACCCAGCCTGGGTGTGAAAGTCTCCCCAGTCGTCGTGTGTAACCCCATCTGCTGTTTTCGTGGCGTCGAATATGCTTCAGCGTGCGTGTCGTTAGCAACGTACAGCAACCGGAGAAATGAAGTGCGTTGCTTTGATACGCACCTGCCTCCCTACTATTCTGACGAGACGTTGATACACAACACAGTGACACACACAGCTTCAGTCCTCGCCTTCAGTTTTCCATGTTTTCCAACGCCAACCAACTACCTCGACCAGCAATCAACCTAACCTAGACGATAGAAAAGACGATCGAGACAAAGCTACAAGCCTAACCAGTCCAAAATACCACTGCTCTTACCCCAGCCTTGCTTGCCGAATTAACGACATGTTTGGTGTGACTTGACTAATGACTAGTATTATCTTTTATTATTCTTTGCTCATAAATTACAGAGTTGTGCTTTGACTGGCACCATGCTTGCGTTAATGAGGAGACAGAACTGAAGAGAATGTTCCTCTGGGTTTTAGCGTCTTTGATACGTCAAGATGACGTTGTGAAGTTGTGATGCAGCAGAGCGTTTTGATGGCAATGATTCAGATTAGGTGATGTAACTTCAGACGACGTCATGGAAATAGGAGAGGGCCAAAAACTTCAAGCTGGAACAGCGTCAACAGTGAGCCTAACTTTAGGTATTAGGCAGCTCAAATTGGTCATGATGTCAATGACACCAGGAGAAACCCTGGTCCTAACACCATGAATGACAGCACACGCAAACAAAATCATCTCCCTCCATTTGCAGATTAAAACAGATGTCAATTTGTCATTACATGTAAAAATAAGACTTTGAAGCTTGAACCAATGGTTCAAACTTTGTGGTCAACCACTTTTTTATGCGAGTAGTCCAAACTGCCATTAAATTACATTTTCCATTTTCCAACCATCCCCTTTCTTTTCTACGGATTTTTTGTACACATTTTTCCTTTTAAAGATTGAAACATAAAACCCTTTTGTCAGCACCTGTGGATGTGGCAGAATAATGCCATGCATGGCAGGAAAAAGCCTGTGGCTAGGTGAACTTTTTTGCTTTGTTTTTAGAAATTAGATTCATAATTCATTTGCTCTTAAAATTTTATTTAAATGAGGTTTTAAAATTTTATATAAGAAGGCTATTTTCTGTAGTCATGGCTGATGCTGATGGCACTGGTGAGACCTAGCCGATGAGGCGATGAACTGTAAAAATCCAGAGAACAAGTTGATGGGAACAGATGACTAGCAATGGACCATTGGTGTGCGTCGAGATCGAGTGGATAATGCCTCTCACCGGCGCCCCGGATTCTCCTTGCAAAAATGTGTAGTTTGCTCGGCCAAGTGCTCGGGCACGCACCGTCTCATACTCTCTTTTCACAGCTTTAATAGGAGCACGAGACTGACTGCGACGCCGGGCCTCCTGCTTCTTTTGTTTATTCCTTTTGTTCTGTTTCGTTTTACTCCACTGAAAGCAACACCACGCTGAGGCTGAGCTTCCTGCAAGAATGTGACGCAAAAACTAAATGGAATTGGTTGAAGGTTTGAGTCTGATCAGGCACGTTCGTTCCCAGCTCAAGGAAAGGATCTCAGTTTCTCACACAACGTTACTGACTTTCTGCTACTTGAAAGCAGCTTCTGGCCACCCGTTATGGTCTCTGAATATGGAACTCTGAAAAGTAATTCTGAACATGGAAAAGAAGTTCAGACAGGAGGAGATCTTGGTATGCAGAAAATTCAGTAAAGCCGTGTAGACAAGTAGTGTTAGACAAAGAAATAGATTATGGTCTTCAGCTAGAAGTTATTACATCTCAGCTTAGAAGTTAGAACAAGCAAGCACATGAGAACTAATTAACCCCTGCATCCAAAATTCCAAATCCATCGCTCCAGTTCTAACTGCATGCATCTGTGAAACTCTTCTTCAGCACGAGAATCAGCTACTGTCATGTATGAATGCTTGCTACAACTGCAGAGAAATGACACGAAAGATGCACAACGTGGATCGAACACCAGCATTTCAAATTGGTAGAACAGGAGAGCCGTTTTCATCATGGTGGCCAGCTAATTTAGCAATCGTCGGTCGATCGGTGGTGCCCATTTTCTATTGGTCATTCCATACGTCTGTCCGTGTGCTGTTATTGTTAGACCACTAACATCACTGGACTGACTCAATTTTCTATATACACTCAAGGTCTTAGTCTTACGTACATATTTCTACATGGTATTAAATTAAGTCTAGACATTCTTGATGCGCTAACATTTTTCTATCGGTGAGCCGACCTTTTTCTCTCCGTCGTCGACGTTTCTCCCCGTCGCGGACCTTCTTTCCGGTACTCTCTCCTCGCTTTCTCGTCTCCGTTCCTTTCTTCTCCCCGTCTTCTTCGCAGACAATTTCTTTTCTCCGTTCCACCTCCGCACGATAAGGCGATAGTCTCCATCCGCCTCCTCGTCTTGTCTTGCATCCGTCTTCGCCCTTCTTCTTGCTTCGTGCATCCTTTCTCCTCCGCTGCCGGCGCACCTCTGCGCTTGTCGTCTCCATTTAAGATACGCTGGGTAGTTCGGGGTTTCTCCCAATGCTCCGGTGTCGATTACGACGATACTTTTAGTCCCATCGTCAAACCCGTCACCATCCGGATCGTTCTCACTTTGGTTGTCTCGTACTTCTAGCCGATCCATCAGCTTAACATGAAGAACGCATTTCTTCACGGTCATCTGATGGAAACGGTCTACTACTAGCAGCCTCTAGGCTTTATCGACCCCTCTCGTCCTAACGATATCTGCCTTCTTCAACGTTCTCTCTATGGCCTCAAACAAACTCCTCGCACCTAGTATCAGCACTTTGCTGCCTACCTTCGACACATCGGCTTCGTGGCCTCTATGTCTAATAGCTCACTTTTCACTCTTCATATCGGCAACGCTACCGCCTATCTCCTTCTATATGTCGACGATATTGTACTTACAGCGTCTTCGATATCTCTCTTAGACCAGATCATGGTCCGACTCTACTCCGAGTTCACCATGATCAATCTTGGTCCTCTCTAACACTTCCTTGACATCTCCGTCATCCGTTCTTCTCACAGGCTTTTTTTTTCTCAGCGCCGGTACGCCATCGATCTTCTCCAGCATACAGGCATGACCGATTGTCACCCCACGGTCACTCCGGTCGATACTCGAGCCAAACTCTTCGCTACCGATGACACACTCGTTGCCGATCCCTCTCAGTATCGGAGCCTTACCGGGGCTCTCCAATATCTCACCCTCACATAGCCCAACCTCACGTACGCGATCCAGCAAGTGTGCCTCTTCATGCACGCTCCGCGTGAACCTCACCTCACGCTGCTCAAGTGCATTCTGCGCTACGTGAAGGGCACGCTCTCTAGCGGGCTACACCTCAGCTCCAGCCACATCGACTTTCTCACCACGTACTCCGATGTAGACTGGGCAGGCTGTCCCGACTCTCGACGCTCTACGTCCGGCTACTGCGTCTTTCTCGATGACACTCTAGTCTCATAGTTCTCAAAACGTCATACTACAGTGTCACGGTCCAGCACCGAAGCCGAGTACCGCGCCGTCGCCTACGCCATCGCTGAGTGTTGCTGGCTTTGCCAGCTTCTCTAGGTGCTTCGTGCACCCCTCTCCTCTGTGACCGTCATCTACTGTGACAATATCAGTGCTGTCTATATGATCGTCAACCTGGTTCATCATCGACGTACACATCGAGATCGATATCCATTTTGTCCATGACAAAGGTCGTATTGGGACAGATTCGGATGCTCCATGTATCATCGGCGCACCAGTTCGCCGATATAATGACCAAAGGCTTGTCCACGCCTTTGTTCATTAGTTTTCGGTTCAGTCTCTGCGTTCGTTCCCCTCCCGCTGCGACTGTGGAGGGTGTTAGACCATTAGACCATTAGACTGTATATATATATATAGATTCGATCTACTTTATATACTCACAGTGTTAGTGTTTCTGTACATATTTATACACAGTAATGATCCCAATTATGAACGAACTAACCGCATATATCTTACCGGACGTCTCCAGCAATCTTAAGCAACAAGCACTGAATCAATCACGAGCTCTGCAACCTAATTTGTAGTATCTGATTGTTTTCCAGATTGACCATATAGCGTAAATACGAGTTAGAATGTGCAGAATTGTTGAAATCTCAATGCTACATTAATAGATTAGGGCCTGTTTGGGGAGCTCAAGAATTTGATAAGCTAGTTGGAAAGAATTTAGTTTAAATTTTACAACTATAGATTCTTAGAATTTGTATGAGAATTTAGACTATTTAAAAGCTAAGAATTATGAAAAAAGCTTCAGCCACTAAAAGCTCCCAAACAGAGCCCGTTTGAAATGTACAAATTTTGCTCATGCCTTACATGAAATTGCTCGATTGTGAAAAAAGAAAGACATGGGACCTTTTATATATCATGGATTTTGTAGGATTCTTTTTACACGAACTGGTTCAATTTCTATGAAATTATCACAAAATTCCTCCATTTCAAAACAGGCAGAAAACTATGCGGTTTTTGCATTCACGTCATGTCATGTAATAACTCGGCGATGGAAAACGCTCCGCCTGAATGCATGCACCGAATCATCGGAGTCCGGCCACCCGCCGCCGCAGCTCGTGGTGGCGGCGCGTCCATGGCACCTTGGCCGGCCGATGCCGCACACGTCGCGCTTATGCCAATTAATCGCGTTCGTTTCCAGCACTAAAGCTAAGTAACCAGCTGTTACTACCTTTTTTCCTTAAAGCATCAGGACACATCGTGCTCAAAGTATGTATCATGTGTGTGTCTACGCCACGTACGGTTCAGCTGAGCCGATAATTCTGTCGTGACACAGTGATCAACTGATCACCTCGTGTGCATCCATCGGAAAGGAATTAGTAGTTAAAGTAGTAAACCGTATAATGCTAAATTTGCGAAGAAAAATAAAATGTTACTCTTAGAAAATTAATGAATTGGCTATTACACATGTACAAACTCGGGTGTAGAAAACCTTTTTTCTAATGGAGGTTTTTCTCACGCCACCCGTAGGCGTTCACACTTTGCCGAGAAAAAGACAAAGCTAGTGAGTCGCTGACTTCACACTGTTGATAGTCCAGATTAATAGTAATTAATTAACATAATCACGTGATTAATTGACTAATAATATGCAAACCCAAACACTGGACTGAATTAATTAATTACGGAATTAGTTTCGTAGCTGGGGGCCTCCATCAGAACGGATGCGGGTGGCTGCGGCTGATGCCATTCACGTTGGCGAAGAGGCCGACGAGCTCCTCGCGGTAAGGCAAGAACGTTAGCCGCGGCGTGCCCCCGCCGCCGCTGCCCTTTGCTCCGTATGCTGTTCTGTGCATGGCGGTGATTGTGTCGATCTCTGCGACGGCGGCGGCCGGTAGCTTCTTGCCGCCTGGCGTCAGAGTCGGCTTGGGCTTGGGTTTGGGAAGTTTGGGCTTGAAATGATCCATGTCGTCGTGGTCCTTGGTGGGCGGCGGGGTCGGGAGGAACAGGAACTTCTCCTTGCCGTCGCTGTGGCTGCGGCCGACGACGAGCTCGCTGATGCGGCGCCACCGCGCCATGGACCCCGTGGAGCCGCTCTTCCTGGGCGGGCGCGGGGAGGCCGAGGCCGAGGCGGCACCGGCGCCTCCGGGCGTCCAGAGACAGTAGCTCTCCGGCGGCGCGCCATCCAGTCCGCCCTCGTCGGACGCCGCCGCGGACGACGACGACGACGACGTGGACCTCCACCTGTCGAAAGAGCCACGGGACTCCTCGAGAAACAGCCTCCCCAGTGGCCCCCTCGTCCGCGGCGGCACCGGCGGCGGAGCGTCCTTGCCAAGCTGATGATCACCTCCTCCTCCGGCGCGGCCGAACACCGGGTAGAACGGTTTGATGCGGCCGTCCGCAAAAAGATCGTCGGCCAAGGCGGCGGTGCCCGCGGGGGAGTCCCTACTCACGAAGGGGAACTCGAACTCGAACTCCCCATCGGAGTCGTCGTCGTCGTCGACGTCCATCGCCACGTCGCCCGAAGCAACCTCTGCCGGTAGCACGGCGGCGACGTCGGGGGCGGGGTCTTGCGGCTCTGGGGGCTCTAGAATTCTCTCCTCCATGGTGGTGCGGCGCGCGTGGCAGGGGGAGAGCAAAGACTGGGAGCTAGGAGGAGACGATGCGACGACGCGGTGGATAAGAAATGGAATCAGAGATCGAGCGGCTGCGTTTATAAAGGTGGTGCACCCTGCACGCGCGCCTTCCAGAAGCTTTGCTGCTGTTCCTTTCCTTGCTCTGTGTTCGTGCTGAGTTGGTGCAGGCCGTGGACCCTGCCTAAATAGAGACTACCAAACCTTTCTGATCAACGCTGTAGATATTTCAATCAAAAAATAATTGCCTTTCATTTACACATGAACTCTCAGGTTAATTGCCTTTTCCTGTTTGTTGTCACGCAGCCTTCTTTTCCGTATTGTAAGGTGTTTAGGTTTTGTTCTAACTTAAAGTGTTTTTTAATTATTTTTTCTTAAATTTATAGAAAAATAATTAATTTTTACAACACCAAATAAGTACACAATTAAATTTTATGTTGTATATGTTGGTGTATTTTTTATATAAGCTTATCAAAATTAAAGAAGTTTAACTTAGGATAAAAACCTAAAACAACTTATACTACTAGACAAAGGATCTGAAGTGGTTTAACGTGTCATAATTAAAATTTTCAGATTGATGGGCTTGTTGGTTGAACCACCTGTCCGTTTTGCTATGAGCACTGAGAGGCATCACCATCCATTAGCTAGTGGGCGCGAGATGGATTAATCAACGACCAGAATGAATGATATGATATGATTCGAGTGAGCCCACCGCGAGACCTTGTGTGGACTGCAACTGCTATGTACTCTAAAGGGAACCAGCCACTTCCCTTGGACTCCAAGTCTCCCTTTGTTCCACAAATCAATTCCACAATCGCAGAAAATACTATAAACATGCTTGCATCGTAGTCGACTATGAAAAAAAATGATTAGCTATGAAATTTATACGAAGCATGCATCACACAGTCGCTGTCTTTGCCCCGATCTCATGACCTCATGAATTAAAGCTAGCGGATGGTCTCTGTGCCGGTCGGCTGGAGATCCATCTCATCATGTGCTCGATCGGGCTGCTGTCGACATGCCAATCGATCGACGAGAGGCGGCCTGTGTGCATGCATAATTAATGAAGAGACCAAACACGCCATACGCGTTCCCACGCCGGTTACACACGAGCGGCGAAAGCGGCAGTGAACTCAAACTCATGGCGCTAAGCAGCGTTAGCGCCACGGGCCAGGAAGAAGCTAATCGTCTCTCTAATTGCTCCAGATTGGCAGACATGGATGGGTGGCTCTGGATTCTCTCGCTTGTCCGTTGGTCCCTAGCTTTGCTTGCTTGATGCGCACGGAGACGTAGAGATCGCCGGCGTTTAGTGTTTTCCTCCCTCCGTTCAGACGGCGGCGGCCACCGCTGATAGACGCTGCGATTCTGGTCCGGCCGTGTACGTGATGGACACGAGGATGGGTGAGTTCGTGAACTAACGGGCCGAGGATGCTGAGCGGCCTGCCTAGTTTGATGGCCCGAAACATTGGTGCTAGCGCGTTTTGTGTGGGCCTCGCTGGATTGCTTGGAGCGGTTGCAATCCAAAACACCATGGATGCGGTCCAAAATTCTTTGGGCCAAATTTGGGTCTCTAGAATTGGTGACGATCTAAACTCTAGTGGGCCGAGAGGTGCGGCGCAGCAGGATCCGCCGCTTGCTTGACGCTGAAACCTGGTGATAGAATCATATGTCCACGTCATCAGTCAGAGCTTAGCCTGAAACCAAGCAAAACCTGCCCCATGGTTTGTCCTCCCTTGGTTCAGCGATTAGGCCTAATCTAAAACTGATCCTTGGCGCGGGATAAAGATAAAAGCGGGGCTCACCACTTCCCACAGAAAAAAAAAATCAGAAAACCGGGCCACCTGCGCTGCGCATTAGGCCGCTGCGGGCGCCGCCAAAGCGCAACGCAAGCGCGCAGAAAATGACATCCACATCGATCGAGCAGAAGCGCGCGGCTGAGGAAGTTAGCCGAAAGCCGAGCCGGAGAATTTGCACGCACGCACGCTGCTGCGTATCATGCAATCCAAAACCGAGGCTGCCGCTTACGTACGCGTAGCTCCAGCGGTCACGCTACAAAACCCGCTTCCAACGGCCGGGCGGAGTGTGACGCGTTGGTAAACGACGAAGGAAGAAAAGAGTAGGAAACAAGGAAACGGCCAGAATCAAACTCCCTCATATATTGCACGTTTGCAGATAGTAACTTGGCCACACACACAACTTGCAAGCCAGAAGTAGCACATGGGTTGGACTCGGCTTTAGAGTGACGAGCTGTCCGTTCTCTCCATCCATCCATGTATACATGTCACCTGCAACGGAGCTAGCTCCTGGGCTGGTCTGGTGACCATTCATATTTCTATCGTTGGTGTTAACATTGTCAGATACTAGAAACTCTTATAAAAATGTAGATAACCAGAAAACGTTGCCTTCCGTGGGCTCCGTCACTACATACCACTCAATTTATTGAAAGCTACCTCCCTAAGCACATAGATAGTGTTTATTTGTGTTGAATATATAGGCAACTAAAAAGGAAACCAGAGAATACTTTATGGCTAGAAACTTCAAACTCACCGAGGTCAAAAAGATTTTTGCTAGCTGGCAAATTATGCATGCTAAATGCTCCTATTACATATTCAACTGTTCAAGAAAAGGCTCCTAAAGGTTATTCCTAACCACTCCATTATTCCTTTGGCTTCTAAGGGTTAACTATTGAGCAAACCAGAAGTAAACATCAGGGATGGTATGACCTGTAGGTTTTTTCAGGATGTTTTTCTGTCTCTCACCTGCCTCCTTTCCGTCCTGTGTAGCTTCTGGAAGGATTTGCCTTCCCAAACGGGGCAGAGAAAAAGGGGAAAAAAAACGGCCCAAGCGTTAACTAGCCAAGCCGAGCCGAGCTGGCTCAAAGCCGATGCGCGCGTGCGTCACGCTAGCGGCTAAGCCATAGCAGCCACACTCGTCACTGGTATGAAAACAGGTCTCGGAAACGGACGAAAATCACCTCTATTTATTTATTTATATATATTTTTAATCACAAGTGAATATTAGCCAATACGAAAACAGAGCTAATACGAAACAAAATGAATATTTATCGAAATATAAAAACCTCTTAAACTGATCTTCTATTTTTTTTTCTAAAATAACAGATCAAAAATTCCAAATTTTAGTAACTAATAATATCAATTACACCATAAACCAAAATCTTATTGAAATATAATATATAATATGAATTATATAAATATATTGATAAAAAGATATTTATTATGTAGTAAATCATGACTCCTGACTTCGAATTATATTGACTCTAACAATATTCTACATAACGACTTAAAAAAACTTTTAACATGTGCCCTATATTTTGAAAAAACCATGAAAGCATTTTATCAATTTAGATTGTAAACTAACTCACAATCTCATCATTCCACAGCAAAAGCAATCAACATGTCATAGCTCGCCTTATCGGATGGGAGGAAGAACAACAGAGGTGACCAGTCAGTAACTCCGCGTAACGTCACAAGACGGTGAAAGGCAGTAGCTACGTGAAAATAGGGGCGCAAGATGGTGGTGACGTGAGGCGGTGACTTAGATGCAGCGGTGATCTCGTGTAGCCATGTGACGACGTGGCTGCTTGGTGTGAGTCATGGATGGGGACTTAGAGCGGAAGACTAGTGATTTAGAATTAGCTTTAGAAGTGGATTTAGTGAGTAAAGTTGATGTTTGATAGCTGGTATTTTGAAAATTCTAAAAAAACTCTCGGGAAAGTTTTTGACTGATTTCACTTTTTGACTAATAGTGTTGTTACTGTAATTTTTTCTGTTTCTAAAAAAATTCCGAGTTATTTCCATTTCCAAAGGCTTTTGAAAAAATTCAGCTGTTACTGTATTCGTTTCTGTTTCTAAAAAGAATTCCGAGTTATTTCCATTTCCAAAAACTTTTGAAAAAATTCAGACCGACGGTTTCCATTTGCAAACACAGGTCCAAAATCCGAAAAGTTTTCGTACCGTTTTTGTCCCTCATCGTCAGGTCTCCGCAGTGGTATATATCCACGTCTCCCTTAAACGCAACCCCTCACCCCCTCACACGCAAAACCACCACCGCTCCACGCGATACCATACGAGTTGTATCAAAGCGGAGACGGCAAGGCAGTGCGTGCGATTCAACAAGGAAGAAGAGGAGAGGTGAGAGAGATCAGGGCGGCATTAGTGGCGGGGGGTCATAAATGGGGGTGCTGCGGAGCACGCAGAGCATGGAGGCGGAGGTGGAGGAGATGCGCGCCGCGCTGCTCCACCACGGCGCGGGCGCGTGGAGATCGGGGGCCTCGGCGAAGCTGGCGGCCGGGGCGGAGGAGGGCGGTGCGCCCGAGGCTCGCACCGTGTGCGTGACTGGCGGGATATCGTTCGTGGGGCTCGCCGTCGTCGACCGCCTCCTCCGGCACGGCTACACCGTCAGGCTCGCCCTCGAGACGCAAGGTTAGTTGTTTATCTGGCCCGCCCTTGAGCAGCAGTTGGATGTTCGGCGAATGGGGAATTGCCGTGTTGGATGATGCTTGTTTCGCATTTGACATCGGATCACACCGGCCGGGAGTTGGTACCAGTCACTGTTTGTGAAATTTGCTTTGGTACAACGGCAAAATCGAATGATTATTTTTAATGCATCCAATGCAGTTCGATGCATATCTGTCTTCGTCTCTGGATTTTATTTTAGCTAGAGTAAAAGTTCGATTTTATTACTGATCTCTTATCGGGCAGAAGATATCCAGTAATTTAATTCAAACTTGTACCAATCAAAGTTTCAATTTCTATATGCGAAGTACCAAATTGCACTAGAAAATCGAAACTTTGAGATTAATTACTATTCAACTTGGAATTTTTTTGCATTAATCATTGTCTGTAAACCCATTGCACCCCTTGTTTTAGTTGGTAAACCTTTGTCTTTTTGCTCATCTCGTATTTTCTTTCTACATGCTTCGGTTCATGCTTGGTGCGTTGCGCTGTGGTGGGCCTCGTGCCATGAGTGTGTTGCACTTGCGCAAACGCACCAAAGTTCCATTCCCTTTATGTTAATCTTCTTTCAGAAACAAGAGGGGGGGGGGGGGGGGGCGGGAACCACAGTTCCATTTCGTATTTGTTAATCTTTTTTAGTGAATGGAGCGTTTTGTTATTTTGGAATGGAGTTGTCTGCTGCGATAATTAACTTCGTTCTTTGCAGTAATTTGGAGCTATTCTAATATACAAGCGAAACCCAATTTTGACGATGGCAGATATCCAAATTTCTCTTCTAATATCGTAGGGCAGAGTTGATCTCAATTCATTTTGTTTATTTATTTATCTAGGCACTTTTGGTATTTGGAGTTTGCACACAGGATATTTGGTATCGCCACTTTTCTTTGTGACTAAAAAAAACTTGCTTTATTGCCAATAAATAATTTGTGGTAACTTATTTTCCCACGCTCATTTTCTTTTCAATATGGTCATTAGTTGCAATGTGTACAATTGTTGACTCTTATGCATATGCTTTTCTACTAAAAATATTACGATTGTTAGCGTCTTGCATCAAAAATGGTGCACACCATGTCGCCATATCACTTTCGGTAATGGATATTTCACCAATGTGGCTTTCTTTTGGACCGCTAGACATTTTCAATAGCCTGATCACAGTCTTACCGACCAATTCACTCCCTTTGGAAAATGGGGGGACTACTAAGTCGTGCAAATTAAAATGAGATGTCGTTTTTCCTCCCCTGCTCACTCCATTCGTATGGCATAGGTAATTTGGTCGTCGAATAGAGTGCACAATCAAACTGCAATGTCCACATCAACACATAAATATATTTTTGTTTCCAGTGGTGTTTACAGCCTATTTCACCTTGTAATAACTTTGCATTAGCACATTACGGATAAGATCCTCTCTTCTTTAGCAATATACTGATAGGTTCATCTCATCTTATAGCCTTCTAGAATGGATTGTTTGGATGATTAATTACACACCAAAACGATTGCTGATGCGCCACATCTTGTCCCTTAGCTGTTGTCAGTTCAAAACGTGTACCGTGCTAATCAATGAGGATGAGAAACCATGGGCACAGGTTAGATTAGAGTTAATGGTAACTTGAAGTGATGTCTTCTGAAGATTTTTGTCTGTGTTAATTTCTTTGCTATGGCAGAGGATCTGGACAAGCTGCAAGAGATGGAGATGCTTGGTGAGAATGGCAGCGACGGTGTCTTGACCGTGATGGCAAATGTAATGGACCCAGAGAGCTTGAACCGAGCATTCAATGGTTGTGTTGGCGTCTTCCACACATCATCCCTCATCGATCCAGGGGGCATATCTGGCTACACGGTGAGTTGCTTGACCTGTGTTAACGCTCATACAGTATGTCAGATAAGTTCCCCTGCTTATTTGGTTGCTTGTGAAACACATATGGAATTTTTTCTAAGAAACAAATATGCAATTTTTATGGTGTCATCTCTGTTAGATCACTATATAGATCCGACCCTTCTATATAGAGTTGAAGTTTTAGTCTTACTGTATACTATATTTTTGTATGGTATCAGAGTAGATCTAAATATTTTTAGCATGCTAGCATCCTCTCGTCGGCGAGCCGACGCTTCTTTCCCGTCGCAGACCTTCTCCCTCGGTATTTCTCCTCTACCTTCTCGTCTCGGCTCTCATCCTCCCCGTCTCCTCCGCAAATGGCCTTCTCCTCCTTCATCGCCCTCTCGCCCCCTTTTCACCATGTGACAAGGAGGCGACCTTCATCTGCCTCCTTGTCTCGTTCAGACCCGTCTTAACTTCTCCCTTGCTTTGGCGTAACTTCCCCTCTTTCGATGCCGGCGCAACTCTGCGTCCGCCCTCCATCTGCTGGAACTCTCTTTCGGTTTCTGTTTTTCGATACGCTCACCTGTTCCCAGACACGAAACTTCTTCACTCACGTCCGAGCCACTCCGACATGTCCACGTTTCCATGGACACAAATTTCTGCTTCCTGGACGCGAACCTTATTTCTTCGCGTCCGTGACTTCTCCGATTTTTCACGTCCGCCCCACTCTATTGCGTCCACGAGTCCACGGACGTGAAATCTCCCTTCACGGACACGAACCTTCTCACGCCCGTGACCCACCTACTCTCTCACACTCGTGACCTATCTACTCTGCCACCTACTTCTCGCTCAATTACTCCGCCACATACTCCCATCGGCCACCTACTCCTATCGGCCAACGACTCCTTATCGGTTCACTGTCCTCATCGGCTTATCGTGCCCCGCTACTCTCTCGTCATGACCACCGAGTCGGCTCTTAGTTTCGGTACTCTTCCATTCGTCGGATCTCTTTCGGCCATCGGCACTCTTGACCATAACTTGGGCACCACTTCGCCGATGCTCTCACCACCTTACACCGCCGTCAACGTGAAATCTCAACCTCAATGCCAACTATTCTAAGTGGGTATTCTTCTTTAAATCATTATGTGGAAAGTTCAGCCTTCGCTCCCACATCGATGGTTCCGCTTCACCTCGATCCGATGATCCTCAGTGGGACATCGCCGAGTGCTATGTGTGCAGCTGGCTGTTTGGCTCGGTCGATGACTCCGTTTTCGACCTTGCAATGGACGACATCGACCCCACCGCTCGGGATCTCTAGGTGGCCATCGAGCGGATCTTCCACGCTAACAAACAGCCACGCGGCATCTTCTCCTCAATGAATTCTACTCCATGATACAAGAAGATTCATCTGTCTCCTCGTACTGTCAATACCTAAAGGTCAAGGCCGCCGCCCTCTGTGATGTCGGTCACCCTATGACCGACTCACAACTCGTCCTTGCCCTCCTGCGAGGACTTAGCCCCCACTTCTCAAACACCGCTGATGACATCGCCAACTCCATATCTCTTCCCACATTCACCTAGGCCCATGATATGCTAGTTCTCAAAGAACTACGCCTAGCCAACGATGAGAAGACTGTGGCCTACACCATTCTCCTTGTCGCAACCGATCATGGCTGCTCCAATCCTATCGGCTGCCGACCACCATGCGCTGCTACCACCTCTCGTGGTTCTGGTAACCACGACTTTAGCCATTGCAACAAAGCCCGCACCGGTGGCGAGGACAAAGGCAAGGGCAAGAGCTAGAGCGGTCCGATGCAACCGCGCCTTGCTCTAGTCTCTACCCCGTCTGCCAGTCCTATGAGTCCGTAGCTTTGCTACAACCCCTGAGCACCTCAACCCCAGCTACGCAGTCCAATCGGCTAGAAACCAGGGGTCCTCGGCGCCCATCCTCAAACCCATCTAGCATTGGTTCCCATCCAACCGCCTCAGCCGATCCTACCGTCACCACCTACCCAGTTGGTTGCCTTGTGGAACCAGGTTGGCCTCATCGCCGCCCTCAATCAGATGATGCTCCAACCCCAGCACCCTTGGGTGCTGGACTCTGGTGCGTCATCCCATATGGCGTCATTGGACGGTATACTTTTTTCTCGCCATCCCTCATCCTCCCCTTTCGTCACCATCGGCAATTAGCACTCTCTCCCTATCAAATGCCATGGTGACTCTCTCCTATCTACACCCACAACAAATTTTTCACTTCGTAATATCCTCATCGTCCCCTCCCTCATCCACAACCTACTATCTATCCGTCAATTCATAAGAGATAACAATTGCTCAATTGAATTTGATGCTTCTGTTTTCTCTATGAAGGATATCTTGACCCGGCGCGAGATGCTACGATGCAATAGTGGCGGTGACCTCTATACCATCTCTACTACGCCGTCCACTCCCCACATTAGTCTCACCATCTCCACCAACTTGTGGCATCTTCGTCTTGGTCACCCTAGCCCCGACGTTGTCACCAACCTCCATCACAGCGCCTCCATAATATGCAACCACAACAGCTCCACTCTGTCACTCTTGTCAACTTGGCAAACACGTGCGATTGCCTTTCTTTCCCTCTCTGTCTTGTACTTCTCGACCTTTTGAATTAATTCACTATGATGTGTGGACTTCTCTAGTTAAGAGTGTGTCCGGTTATCAATACTATCTTGTAATACTCGATGATTATACACACTATTGCTGGACTTTTCTCCTAACAAGCAGGTCCGAGGTTGCCTCTCACCTCATCAACTTTACCACTTACGTCTTTACCCAATTCAACCTCTCTATTCAAGCCATACAAACCGATAACGGTACGGAGTTTGTCAACCGTACCATCCAAGCTTTTCTCATCTCCCGTGGCACCCATCTCCGTCTCTCTTGTCCCTACACCTCTCCCCAAAATGGTAAAGCCGAACGTCTTCTTCGAACACTCAACAACATTAGTTGCACTATGCTTCTTCATGCCTATCTACACGCGTCTTAGTGGGCTGAAGCACTAACCACCGCGACCTACCTCCTTAATCGGCGCCCTTAATCTTCTCTTCGCCACAACATCCCATACACCCTTTTGTACCACAATACGCCCAACTACTCTCACTTACGCGTCTTTGGGTGTCTCTGCTATCCTAACCTCATTGTGACTGCCCCTCACAAACTTGCACCCCGTTCCACCGCTTGTATTTTCCTCGGCTATCCCTCCTCCCACAAGGGATACTGATGTCTCGATCTCTCCACCCATCGGATTATCGTCTCCTACCATGTCGTCTTCGACGAGTCCTGCTTTCCCTTCGGTTTACTTCATCCCAGACCCTCGTCTGGTGATCTTGACTTCCTCCTCACCAACACCGTACCATCCTAGAACCCTCCACCCATCCCACCTCCGCACTCCCCATCAGTCGCTCCTGAGGATTTCTTGCATGACTATCCTACTCCTCTCCACTTCGATACCATTCACATCGGACCTCCATCGGCCCCACCACCCTCATCGGCTCCCTAACCTCCATCGGCTCAGGTTGATACTGTCTCACCCCCATCGACCACACCAACTCCATTGGCTACTCCGCCTCTATTGGGTCACCAACACTCATCGGCTCACCAACCTCTATCAGTCCCTTACCATCCATCGGCTCAGGCTGACCTCATTCAGTCCTTTCTCCGAACATACAGTCGCCAATCCCAAGCTGATACCACCCTCCCCCCTTCCACCCCTACCCCACCACTGATGCTCCCATCGGCTCATGCGAACTCTATTGCCTCCTTCTCCTCTCACATGATCCCTAATCACAAACCGGGTCACTTCGCCCTACCAAGCGCTATAGGCTCTCCGTAATCTATTGTACCATCTCACCCATCCCGATGACTCATCGTTCTGCCTTGGCCGATCCTTAGTGGCACGCGGCTATGGCCGATGAGTACAAGGCACTTATGAATAACGAGACATGGCGCCTTGTTCCTCGTTTTCCCAGTGCCAACGTTGTGACCGGCATGTGGATCTTTAAACACAAGTTTCACTCTGATAGATCGCTTGCTCGTCACAAGACACGCTGGGTAGTTCATGATTTCTCCCAACGTCCCAGCGTTGACTATGACGAGACCTTCAGTCCTATCGTCAAGCCCGCTACAATTCGGGTTGTTCTCACTCTCGTTGCCTCGCGCTCTTGGCCGATTCATTAGCTCGACGTGAAGAATGTCTTTCTTCACCGTCATCTGACGGAAACGGTTTACTGTCAGCAGCCTCCAGGCTTCATCGACCCATCTCATCCCGATGACGTCTGCCTCCTTCAGCGCTCTCTCTATAGCCTCAAACAGGCCCCTCGGGTTTGGTACCAGCACTTTGCTGCCTATCTTCGGCACATCGGCTTTGTGGCCTCCACCTCCGATACGTCCCTCTTTGTCCTTCACACCGAAAACACCACTGCCTACCTTCTCCTCTATGTCGACGACATCGTTCTTATGGCATCCTCGATGACCACCCTATAGCACATCATGGCCTGACTCTACTCAGAGTTTGCCATGACCAATCTAGATCCTCTCCATCACTTCTTTGGCATCTCTGTCACACGCTCTCCTCACGGGCTGTTTCTCTCCCAGCGTCAGTATGCCATTGATCTTCTCCAGCGTGCGGACATGGCCGAATGTCATTCCATCGCCACTCCCGTTGACACCTGCGCCAAGCTCTTCACCACCGATGGCTCCCTCATCGCCGACTCCTCCCAGTACCGGAGTCTTGCTGGTGTCCTCCAGTACCTCACACTCACACAGCCTGATCTCACCTATGCCATCTAGTAAGTGTGCCTCTTTATGCATGCTTCGCGCGAATCTCACCTCGCGTTACTCAAGCGTATCATTCGCTACGTAAAGGACATACTATCCATCGGCCTACATCTCAGCTCCGGTCCCATTGACTCTCTCACCACGTATTCTGACGCGGACTGGGCGGGTTGCCCTGACTCTCGACACTACACCTTCAGCTACTGTGTCTTCCTCGACGACACTCTAGTCTCTTGGTCCTCCAAGCGTCAGACTATAGTGTCTCGGTCCAGCGCCAAAGCCGAGTATACCGTCGTTGCCCATGTCGTCGCTGAATGTTGCTAGCTTCGCCAGCTACTCCAGGAGCTCCGTACACTTATTATTTCTGCGATCGTCGTCTACTACGATAACATCAGCGTTGTCTACATGACCGTCAACCCGATTCATTATCGATGGACGAAGCATATAGAGATTGACATTCACTTCGTACGTGACAAGATCATGCTAGAACAAGTTTGGGTGCTCCATGTATCGTCGGCACACCAGTTCGCTGATATTATGATCAAAGATCTACCTGCGTCTTTGTTCACCAGTTTTTGCTCTAGTCTCTACGTCTGATCCCCTCCCGCCACGACTACGGGGGTGTTAGACCACTGGACCTATATATATATAGACCTAACCCCGTATATAGAGTTAGGATCTCAGTCTCACTGTATATTACATTTCTACAGTCTCTCCCTATATATTAAGATGTGTGACCCACAAGCGTTTTGCCTGTATTCTCAAGGAATATAACAGTGCATATTATGAGCTAGCTAGATGCCATACCTCATGAGTCAGGTTAACACACAGCATCACAAATCACAATCCTGCTAGATTAGTTGGCTACAGTTATTAATTAAAGACACATTTGTATATGATGATAGTTAAAGTACAGCTTATGCTGGTACTACACAAAGTTTTGTTGGATTTTGACATTATGAACTGACCGATATTTTTTCTTTTTGGGAATGTGCAAAAGACTTGCACATCTTTAAATTGAGGATTTGGTTGTGTACATCCAGTTGGATTAGAGGCTGCGTTTATCCCATTTTCTAAAAAAAAATCTTTAAATTGAGGATAAGAACCAAGTTCAGAACAAGCATCTGTTAGCCAAGGCAACTGGCTGATCTTTCAAAACATTATCAACAAACCATTCTGAAACATTGAAAACAGAGAGAAGTCATTACTGATCTATGTTCCACTAACACAATACAAAAGTACAGAGAGTTCTATAAAACTTGAAAATGGAAACTAGATGCGATGATCCAACCAAGGCATTGCTCTCCAGTGACTTAGTCCGACTGATAGCTACACAAGTAAACAGTGGCGGATTAGGTGGTAGGTATAGCACCAAATATAAACCTTATGCCATAAATAATTAGCACAATGCTTTTTAGTGTGGCCTGAAAATTTGTTGGTAGTGTTTGAAAGTTCAACCAACAAATCCACTCAGAGTGGTACCACGTAAACTTCATTATATCATATATGATGTTGCCATGTACTTCAGTAAATTCGTCTAGTGATAATAGATATGGTCATTCGTTTTACTCTTTTTTTTATCTTGTTTTACTCAGCATATATGTGGAAACATCTTTTAGTTTAGTTTTTTTTTGAAAAAAAGGGGTGAAACCCTCAGCTTCCACTATAGAAACCATCAACTTACAGATAAATAACAGATAAAAGGGGAAAAATGGAAAACGGAGTTTCGACACCCACAAGACATCAGAGCATTGTGCCATTGTGTGCATCACCAAGCCTAACACAGTAGGGAGAAACAGCACAATGACTAGACAAAACACCTATGGGTATTGCAAGGGAGTTCAGACATCAGTCAGGAATAGAAAGAAGAGTAAACTCAACAACACTTGGACCCACTACGTAGGCAACCGAAGTGTTGGGAGTCCATCCTTGTGGACAATATCTTTTAGGTCTACCATACTATATATATCGTGTGATCTGCGCTTTCAGTCTAAAATTCCCATCGTGTAAGGCATATGTTTTGAAGACATGAAAGGCATCCCGTTACTCTTTTGGTTGCACAGCACTTAAAGCTCATCCACTTGACGAACAGTATGAACGTTTGCTCATGGCTCATGGCTCCCTTGTGACCTTGTCAACATTTTAGGTTGAGAATGAACTGATCAAATTTAATGGTTAGGTATTTGTTGAGCCAGATCTCACGCACGCAGCGCGACCACACCAATGTATAAGAGGTATGTTTAGTTTTAGTGCAGGCCTATCGGCTTTTCTTCGTGGCTTCAAGGTACGCGTGCCGAGACCTGGGAGGTTCGTTTAGCTTCGGCGCAAGTCTCTTGGCTCGATCTCTGTCGCGACAGTATAAGTGCGGACATGCCAGTCAATTTGATCATACAATTGATAAGGAGGTGAGACGAACGGGTTAGTCGAACGATGGGCCAATACGAGCTCTTGCTATCGGCTGGTCGTCGATAGGATCAAGTTGGTCATCGGCCGTGTCCAGATGGCTCCTGCTATCTGCTGGTCGCCGATAGGAATTGGGACGTTCTTCTATTGGCTGGGGAGTCAATGAAGACGTGGATAGATGTTGACGAAAGATGTGATAGCTCGATGTGTAGCGAAAACGATATCTTAATCCATCGACCGTAGAGCCGATGGATGCACCAAAGAGTATTTAAAGAATAGTAAAGCACGCGAGATCTCTCCTGGTTGCCGATGGAAACTATAATGCTCATTTATCGGCTAGAAAGCCGATAAAGACATATACGAACTGGTAAGAAATCGTATAAAAGACACATCGACTGTAAAGCCAATACTGCTTCGGATATGGTGGGCGATGAACAAGGAGAGAGGCCTTCTCCTCCCATAGCATGAGACCCGTTGTCCATCGTGACGATGCTGCTAGCACCGATATTAAAGATTAGAGCTAACCGAGATAATAAGAGACTAAGGCCAACGATAATGAGATGGCGGACACCAGATCGGTCGTGTTGAAGAAAGGACAGAGTGAACCCATCGGCTAGTAGAGTCGATGAAAGGACATTTTCAAAGATATGCATGCATCGATCGAAAGGCCGATGCACTAGGTGTGACGTTCGATGAAAGTATCTGAAGACAGGTGTGTATCAGCTGAGGAGCCGATACACTGAGCATGTTGCTTAAAGTATATATAACTCATCGGCTAATCACTCCGATAAAACACTAGGCAGAGACCTATAGGCCTATGGTTTAATCTACTATTGGCAGTCTCATAGGTCGAACCTAACTGATGCAACATGGGACCAACGACGATAGAGAGAGCTTGGTAAACCGATATATCTCACACGAACGTGATGCGGCACACTCTATCTGACTAAGAGGTCGAACCTAACCGATACAGTCTTCGACATAAGAAGATATATCAGGATAGTGACGGAACTTACTCCTTCGCTGGAGATCGAACTTAACCGATGTAGCCCCACGTTGAGAGCCAAAACCCACCAGTAAAAACCTAGATAAACTAGGGTGACGATGTAGATTTCCAGAGGGTCTATATTTATACCCTGGTATTATAGAGTCCGATACGATTACAACAACCATCGGACGTTATAACGTTATTTTCTAAAAAATATAGAATAAAAATATCTCTAAGAAAGTTGAACTAATTAAACATTCCTATAATACGATTTACATAGATAAATTAGTCTGTCGTGAGTTCTACGACTCCTTCTCAGACTTGGTCTCATTTAAATAGTATTCTATAATTGAACCGAATACTTGCTCACTTCGTTCCATCGGTTTCTTTATTATAACAATCAACTCTTTTTTGGTCTTTTCAATTTTTTTATGGTTTACTAAATTCTGACATTAACAGTTTCACTATCGCTCTTGTTTGCAAAGCTAATCATACAAATTCGTGGCATGCCCCAATAAAAAATAATTAACTTTTCATATATCAGATATACCTTTGCCTTTATTTTACAATAGCTCATTACGAGGACTCAAGAGTCGGTGGTTCTAGAACAATTGCTTGCTAGATTTTTATTAGAATATGCTTCCTAGAGTTTCCAGTTATCTGTTAGAGAAGCAATTACGAAAAAAAATGTTGCATGATATGATTAATTGTTAGCTGGGCAGTCAAAATCCTGTTTTTATGAGCATGGGCCATAGCACTACCACTCAGATGAGCCAACCAAAGTCATAATTTGAATCTGACTGAGTATCTAATTGTTTCAGTGCAGTTGCTATAGATAGTTGTTGACGTGGTCCAGTGATTCTTCTATATGGTCCACTTATGCCAACATATATATTGTACTTAAATTGATTTTTCAAAAAGAAATTTTTGGGCAAGTTGTATTGTCTTCTTTAAGTTCCTTGTAATCGACACTCAAAACCTGGAAAGCTGAAAAACCCTATGTTCTTGGCCAGCTTCACAGAAAAACCTCTTGCAATTTCAAGTTTGTGCGATAAAAGAAAAGTGAGCGCTGAGTTGATATGCCTTGCTTGACTAACTTCTCCACATCAATTTCAACAGAAACACATGGCGATTCTGGAAGCCAGAGCAGCGGAGCAGGTGGTTGAAGCCTGTGTCAGGACAGAGTCAGTGAGGAAGTGTGTTTTCACCTCATCGCTACTGGCATGCGTGCGGAGGCAAAGCTACCCTCATCACCGTCGATTCCCAACCATCATCGACGAGAATTGTTGGAGCGACGAGAGCTTCTGTCGCGAAAACAAGGTGAACCATAATTAAAGAGAAGAGAAGCCATCTCAATTTCTCAATTCAACCGCTGCATGAGAAAAGCGTAAAAATAGTTAGGAATGGAAGCAAGCATTGATCTAATGGCTGGAACCTGATGAACATTTCAGCTGTGGTTTGCGCTCGGCAAGACGATGGCGGAGAAGGCGGCGTGGAGGGCAGCACGGGGCAGAGACCTGAAGCTCGTGACGATATGCCCGGCGCTGGTCACCGGTCCAGGATTCCGCCGGCGAAACTCTACTCCATCCATCGCCTACCTCAAAGGTAGCTCTGATCAAGCCGCCCGGAGTTAGCTCTGATCGAGTTGTGCGCGGCAGTACTGACGGCGGCGAACTTGTTTCGTGCAGGAGCTCACGCGATGCTGGCGGAGGGCCTGCTGGCGACGGCGGACGTGGAGAGGGTGGCCGAGGCGCACGTCCGAGTCTACGAGGCGATGAGCGGCGGCGGCGGCACCGCCGGCGGGCGGTACATCTGCTACGACCACGTCGTCCGGCGCGGCGAGGAGTTCGCGGAGCTGCAGCGGCAGCTGGGTCTCCCGAGCGGCGGGGCAGTCTCACAGCGCGGTTCCGACGACGACGGCGGCGGCGACGCCCGGTTCGAGCTCTGCAACGGGAAGCTGGCGAGGCTGGTGTCCTCGCGGAGGAGGTGCACCTACGACGTGTACTACCCCGCTTCGTACGTCTAAAAAAGTGTCAGAGTTCGAGGCTGTTTGCGATTCACCTTGTACAGAATTTTGGTGCGTCAATAAACCTAGCTAGAATTTGTACAGTAAAAAAAGGAATGGAGAGATTAAGGTCCACATGTCATTTAAATATATTAAAAATTTTTAAAAATGTAATAAGATAGACAAATATATTAAATGTAAAAAAATTAACTATATAAATATATGTTAATTAATTATAGTTTTATTTTTAAAAAATATAGAGAGAATTTAAATTTTTATGAAGTGATATATTATATATTAATCTTTTTTATTTTTTTAATTTTTTATAACTATTTAAATGATATATAAACAAACCGTTTAAAATCCACTCTTAATGGATAATGGATAGGAGCAGAACAGCAACAATACGGCCGAAAGATCACCGGATAAAGACAGCGATCTGCAAAGGCCGTGTTTTGTCGATGACTCCAACGAGCGAAATCAAAATTTTGTTCGTCAGCCGAAGCCAACAATCCAAGATCTGAGCCAGGCCAAAATTTTGTCAAATGACTTTTGACAAAGTGTATTGGATTTGGATGGATAATCAATGGCCGAACCGCCTAGTGGTTTAGTTCGTCTTGGGCCTTGAAGAACTGGCTGAGTGGAAATACGTCCGATTTGGGTCAAAAATACTTTTCTTAGGCCCTTTCGTTCCGCCCAGCTTAATCGGCAAATAGTGGGCTCATGGGCTGACGAGTTAGGCGCTGCAAAACCGAGACCGTCTCCTTCCTCCGCGCGCGGTGGCATTTGGTCGGGCAGCTCACGGGCGCGGCGCTGATTCGGGTTCACGGCTCGAAACGCTCCTTTGGCCGCGGTCGTGGAGGCGATGATGGCGAGCATTTCAGGCGGACGACGGCGTAGCGCATGGAGCGGCGAGGTATCTGGGATCGACCACGCCTCGGCCACTACCATCCACTCGTGGACTGCGCCGACCGCGACGCCTCCCTGTTCCGCACCGCGCGGCCGCTGGCGGGCTTCTGCTACTCCGCCGGCGCCGAGGACTTTGCAGCCGGTTTGCCTCCTCTCCCGCTCCAACGATTCTACTATTCTACCCTGTATTCGCCTTGTTGCTAGTTTCTAAGTACTGTGTCACTAGAATAGATTGGTCTCCTCGATTTCCCCTTAGTCAAATCAACAGGGCTGGGGATTCGATCAATCCCCCACCAACAGCGATGTCTAAAATTCAAGTAGATTACGCTTCTGTTAATTCTTCTACCTATTGCGATGAAAATGATAATGATTCTCTCCAAAAACAGGATAATGATTCTGATTCCCCAACTTAATACCTCATGTATGCGTGGTACGTCTCTACAACACTGCATGAACACTATCACTTACATCATCAAATTCCTATATTTCACTTCGAAAGGGAAGTTGGCACATGCCATGATAATAATCATATATCCTAGCATAAGTTGTATATATCCACACCACATGGCGATTGTGCGGGAAGGGGGTCGGAAGAATCACGACGATCACCCTAACCGATGAAAACCGGGAGTATAGTGTTTCCTGGATCATGGCACTTCCACTCGTTCAGAGAGTTTCAGCATAGATCATGATCTGACATCACATTGTTCCCGGATGGTTTGCCGATCTGCAAGCAGGAAATGGGAGGGATGGTGGGGGTGAACAGCTCTCCAAAGGCTTGCCAGCAGAAGGGGTTGTACAGGTGGTATTGTGGCACTATGAGGGGTTTGAGTTGTACTCCTGTAAGTGTGATCCCTGAACAAGGCGAGCTGTCGCTGCACGCAAAATGGGCAGGCTTGATTGTGAAGGTCCCCCTGATATTCTCGTATTGAACTCCTGAAATCGCTACTGCTGATGTTTGGTTTCTGCAGGTTGTTCTGTCACAGTAAAATTGGTCTATTATGATAGGTGTTTGAACTTCTGACACTTGTATGTTTGAGAACCTTATGCCTTGAACCAACCCTGAACCTCCCTGCATAGGAATGTCAGTGTTTTTTAACTTTGTGTATGTTGTGGTCCTTGTTGGAAGAGACATTGTCTACCAGATTATGCTTACCTGCCAGGTCTTGATTCTGACACCAGTCATTGTTTTGAACATGTTGACATCTCTTACAGTGATATTGGATACACAGGCTTTTGTGTTGTACCTCCCTAGACCACCAATGCTGATCCCATGTCCTGGTCCACAGTTAATATTATGTATGTTTATGTCATTGCAGCCTGTCTGGATGGAAACACAATCATCACCTGCGTCACATAGAGCAAAGATTACTTCAGATACTTGTACTAGTGTTTTTAGTTTTCCCTTAGTCTTGGATCTTGTCGGTTTCTACAAGTGAGCACTGAGCAGATCAATTGTCATGTAGTATATTGTATATGTTAACTAAAGTAATTAATTGGCAGACTGCGTATGTTTCTGTTTGATGCCAATTTCCCCCCACCAAGCCTTGCCAAAACTTGGCAACAGCTTGACCAAACATTGCCAAATTAGCAATAAATTATTTAGGGAGCCAAGGGGAAGGGAATCTTGTTGAGATTTGGCATGAAGCTCAATGCTTGTCGTTTCTGGTTCCATCAAAATTTGGTGAGCAAAATGCTGGCAGCTATTGCCATCAAACCCATCGGCACCTTCTTTATGCTGGCAAAAACTTTTCTTTAAACAAAAATGAGAATGCTGTACCATCTTTTTATCTAACATATCACATATGAAACTATACTGGCTTACTCCTTTAATTGAGTTTTATGAGAGCATTACCACAAGCTAGGTTAGTGTGGTGAATGCTGACTTCTTTGGAGTTTTGCAGGTGTATTCCATCAGTGTTGGGACTATTCTCAGGTGATGAAATAGTCAGGTCATGAACCATTACTCCTTGACAGCTATCGAACTTGAGATGGCACTGTGAGCTGTTTACAATGGTGATACCAGTTACTGTGACATTGGAACTACCATAAAACCTCAATGCCTGCATCAATGTATGTAACAATGACTGTTTAATTTGTTCCAATAGGCAGTTACAAATCTGTTGAAAGCTACAGATGAAATAATATTTTGCTTACTGTAGGTTTAATCCGTGGCATATTCTCCAGCTCCACATTGTACTGTTGGAAAGCATCCAAGGTAAGCAATTAAAATTTTCTACTTTTAACTTGCTATAAGTATGTTGTTATAGATGATCAGGCCTTACAGCATCAACATCATCGTCGTCATTTGGATCTGAATAGGTCCACCATTCTTGCCCCCTACCGTTTATGACACCACTTCCTTGGATTGATATTCCACTAAGTTTTGTGAACTCAAGCCATTGAAGCAAACCAGAACCCCACGCTCTTGTACTGGTTTGAGCTAAAATAGTTCCATCTAGCTGCAAAATGGAAACACGATATTTAATAACAGCATTTCTGCTTCTTCAGTTTTTTCTTCAGTGTATGGCAAAATCTGGATTAGATACACTATAGAAACATTTTGTTTGAGCTCTTATCTTTTGAAAAACAAATATGCACTTACTTATTGATGGTGGTTATAATATGATTATTAAACACTGAAAGCACTGTAACAATATTGGGCCAAAATGAAATAATACATCAGCCTTTTGTCAGGAAACTCCCAAGTACATAGCTCAGTTAAGCTGAAACTGGTATATGTCTTGAATTGGTCAAGATTGCAAGGAGTGAAAAACTACAACCATGCCATTTGTTGAATAAAGTATTGCGGTATATATGTTTTATTTCAAGCAACGGAATACACTTATTCCTGTCAATGATCTGCTGGAATACCCTTTAGGACTAGGGTTAGAGATACCTGGAATAGAATGTTTGGTTTGCAGTAAGGCCCAGAAAATGAGATTGGGCCGACGACAAACTCAAGTTCAGATGGTACAAGAACTGTAGATGCCTCCACCTTGCACGCTGCTGCCCATGCTGCTTCAAAAGCCTGAATACATAGGCAATAGTTAAGTTTCTTTTCAAAAAAAAAAGTTAAGTTCAATCTTCACTGTATTATTATAGGATGTTTGTGAGCCCAAGTATATAGCTCAGATTTCTTTTAGTTATCACTAGAATATCTTTGCAGCACACAACTTCTTGTCCTAAGTAGAGAACGTTTTTCTTATTTTAGAACAGACACTCTTATGTTACTGGTTGAATTTTAGGATAATTTATCAACTGATAACGTTTTGTAATTGAATTCAGTGTTAATTTTCTTGATTCTCTTCAATAACAAGTTGGACACAGCATGAACTGACAATGAGAATCAACAGTTCTATACTAAATTTAAGGATAGCTGTATTCTGTGATAATCACAAAACTGCATTTGTTAACCCATGACATTTCTGGTACAGTAAAGAAATCCAACAGATACCACAGAAATTTGTACTCTTGTCAACCATTCGTCTACATGATACCAATTTTTAATACTTCAACCCCAAACAAATGCAATATCAAGTAGGATTTGTAAAGACATGTTTCTTTTCAGAGTTGAACCCAATCAAGAGAGAAGAATAATATAAACATAAAATCTAAATCAAGCTTGTTGTGTCATATACAATTTGTCATGTGAGATTCCTACTCTGAATAGCATATAATGTTTTCAAAGGCCAGTACACTTCAAAGTTCAGATTAAGCTCTTTTTGAATTTTTTTAAAAATAGAATTTTGGCCATCACATGATTGCAGCATGTTAATGTGAAATGTATTACCAAGGTAACACAAACATATGCTTATGCTGTAATTCTGCACAGCCGACAAGCAATCTGAATGGAATCAGAACTTTCCTTAAGTTCCAGGAAATGTAGCAAGCTAAATTCAGGTATTGCAGTCTGAATTATATATTCTTCACATGAGCCTAAAGAAGAGCTAGATGATTGTAACTGACGATAGAACCTGAAGCATAAACTAATGTTGAAAAAACAATTGAGGAACTCTTAACTCAGAATGTATGGTGAAGGTGGCACAATTTTCTAAGTTGATTACAGAACACTTTGAGAAGCAGTGCGGCAGTTACCTGAGTATCATCTGTAATTCCATCTCCGCGGGCTCCAAAATCAACCACGTTAAAGACTGTGTTATGTGATGGGACTGCTGGTGGCTGTGGTGGCGGCAGTGGCGGTGGTGGAGATGGCATTGTATAGCCATTTCCACTGCTTGGTGTTGGCATTGTTGGACCCTGATGTCCTTTTCCCTGTTTTCCCTGGACAGGGCTTTCGCTTGGGTTGACAGGCACCTTCGGGCTTGTGCTCGGGCTTGGCTGGTATGGATTCTGACTTCCTTTGCCATATTGCTTGTGGGAATTGCCGGTCTTTCCTTTCCCTTTTCTTCGCAGCAGAGAGGTGGAGGGTGCTCTGTTTTGCCTCAAGTGCTTGCCACTTCTTGCGTCAGATAAACTGATACTGGAACACAGAACAAGCAAGACAAGGAGAAGAAGGAAGGTGAGACCTTTTATCTCAAGCCCCATCTTTGCTTTTGTAACTTTGTATCTGTCTCTTGTTCTGAGAGAACAGTGTATGTACGTGTTTGGAAGGAAGACAGGTGGGTGGGGAATATAGGGCATGAGAGGCTTTGAGGAGGTCGGGAGGGAAGGAGGGGGTTTAAATAGAGAGCTCCATTGCCATCCTTGATTCCTCAAGGTTGGAGCAGGGAAATGGAGGGCTTTACTTTGGGACCCCAACTCACGTGCATGCTTGGGAAGCATGAATTGCATTCTTGCAACTGCACGGAGAATTAAGGCGTATACTTGTAGTTTGTTGCTTTTGTGCATCACCATCACATTTTTATCCCTCGTGTTTCCTTTATGGTGTTCTTTTTGTGAGAAACGGTTGGAGGAATCACACCCCCTCATTCCTCAAGGCTTGGCCCTTCCCACTTGCCTTAGTTCAGAAAAACTAGACAAGACAGCTTATCTGTACTAATGTACTAACGGTTCACGGGGTAGGGAAGTGGCATGCCTTTGTGCCTAGATGGAGTCATTTGCCACTAGTTTAGTTTCTAGGTAGGGAACGATTAGGCAGCCAGGTGATTATACTGACAACATGCTTCACACACCGGTTAGTTTAACCCTGTCAAGCTATTCTTGTCGCAATGTCGTCCCAGTCATGAGCATTACCTATATGTGGGTCTTTTTTCATGCATGCTTCTTATCTAGGAAATAACCCGTGAATCTCTTTATTACAACTACTACTGTTCAGGTATCCATCTCATGATAGCCCTCGCTTCCTTAAATCCAATCATGCCCTCTACACTCTGTAACTTCCAAATTCAGGTAATGTGTAGTTCTTTTACAAATTTCTTAACCAAATTCTTTTACAGAATTTTTAGAACAATTTGGCATCTCGATTGGCTCTACATCTTGCGTGCGAGCTCAAGTTATTATTGCAGAAACCGAATGCAGACACTTGAATGGCTGGCTGGCCCCAAGAGTCATGGGGATGTGGGAAGCATGCTGAGAAGATCCAATCCTCTTGGCAAGTGGGAGCCAAGACACAACCATTTTCTGATTTTCAGCATACAATGTAATAGTGCATTTATGAACTTATTAGTAGAGTTTTGGTTTCGTCAGGATCTCTGTGTTCCTGCTGTGGCTAACCAATTGCCATTCACATGCTTGCAGGGATTGTCACGGGAAGGAGTGACCGGACCAACTGCCACTACCGGACTAAGGGAGAAGGCCCCACCACTCCCAAGTTGCCCAGCGCCATTACGCCCAAGCATAAACAAAACTCGTCGCCCTCCAAAACCTTCAATCTTCCAATCAATCATCCATTCATCCATGCAACCACCCAGCCGCCCGTTCTGGCGCCCATCAGCACCACTCAATTCCCGTCTTCGACTCCTCAAGTGAGTGAATGCGTGCATGTGTACGTGCGTTCGTGGTTGCCGAATGTGGCAGGTCATCTGCAAAAAGAAAAAAAAATCCCTGCAAGCCAACAAAACAACATGCATTGTTGGCTAGCTTGCCATTCCTGCAGCGTGCTCTGCTACATTCCACTGGCCATTGATTAGCATTGGATTGATCCAGTAACTTACACATGCTTAAAGCGTAGCAGCATGTATATGTGAGATTCAGCTTACACGAAAGCATTTGTAACATTATCACTGCATGCTTCAGGTTTTTGGCAGTATGACATGTGGCCAAGATAGTCGTCACCAAACAGAAGCTGTTAAGCAAGCATACTGTCAGCAGCTTGGGATGAAAGGTATGAATACTTCCTTCTGCCACATTTTCCACTCAAGGCCAAAGCCGTTAACATCTAGCGAGTCCTTCCAAAGCTCCAACTCGACCTGACATGGTCACCTTAAGGTCACAGCCAAGCTGCTCTGTTCTCTGTGCCAGTGATACCAAGTGCCACAAGCTTGTAAATTATTAGGTACTAGTTACTAGCACCCATAAAAAAGATCAGTAATGAACTTACATAAGTGTTCTTCTGTACCAGAATCGTTTGGACTCGCGTGGATTAACGCCTCAGGCAGGCAACAGAGGAGCTGTCCTAGCTTTTGTTGGCTCCTGAGACATGCGTGCAGAAGATTAGTGGCTGTGCGTCGCCTTCGCGTTCACGGGCTGCTGCGTCCTGCCAAATCGTCCCGATTCGCCTGCGCTGTAAGTGCCTGTCTCTTCCCCCTTTCTCAACATTATAGAATGGGACACCAACCACGCATCCCATCCATCGTATTATTGCATGGTTCGCTGGATTTTTATTCACATCTGCGATTGCTGGTCGAGTTAGAGATAACACGAGTTGTTGTCAGTCCGGTGGCAACCTAACACAGTCTTGATTGGGATATGCCAACAATTTGCTGACGCGCAAGCAAGAGCATTAGAGATTTAGAGCAACAACGTCCAACATTGGCCCGCATTAGCCGGTGCAGAGCAGGCAACGGGCAAAACTAATATCTTTCTTCCTCCGGCCAAGTTGCACCGGCGATGCAGTGAATCTGGCGCACGGTATTGATATCGCTGCAGTACACGCCGGTGCCCGTGATAGATGCGGCCGAGCAGCCAGCTGCCATCTGCAAGCTTCAGCTGCCTACCTCCCGAATTGATGCTATTTCGTGGGCCGATCTTGTGTTTGGGCCGGATTTGCACGTTGGTTTGCCTCTGCAATCCTTCATGGGGGGCTGTATTATCTGGTATGCCGACAATATCTTCTGGCCTTATGGGACACACATTTTGTTGGGCCAAATGCTGGATCAGAAATCTTCACCTGGTACCTGCTCTTGGTCAAAGACGATGGCAGGCAGCAGCGTTTTAACCAATGGGAATGTGCAGACGCTGACAGTGGTCCCCCCGTGAACATATGGACCTACTGGCCTAGAGCTCAACCGGTATCCATACCTACTCGTATGAAAAGCCACAATAGCTGAGCTACCTCGGACGTTGAGCTTCCCTACACTCTGCGTGTCTACGTAGTTCGTAGAATACTGCAGTACGTATACGAAGATATGGGGACTTACGGCTCGTGTACTCTTCCCTTTGGCATATAGACTGGTCGATCACTGTTAGGGTGGGGTACTGCCTACGTGGGCCAATCCCTTCTGGCCACCTCGGAGTTGATGTTGACGTGGCGAGAAGGTTGGGTGACTGGATCAATCGCTACTGCTACTGCGCGTTGGCCGTTGGGCAGCATGACATTGTGGAGGATGGTGCCGACGGACACCAGCGTCAAGGAAAGGGCGAATCGGCAAGTCTCACCCGGATCCTCTGTGCCGGGCCTGCCGGCACGACCATATTGGTTATTCCTGAGCTTCACTGGAGTAACAACTGCTCTAGCACTATATTACTACCTCCGTATTAAAAATAAGTACGACCCAACCTGACTTATCTCATTTTTTAACCAAACATATACTAAAAGTGTTTTGGATGGTAGCCTTTGACAAGCAGCTTTGCTACAACTTTGGTAAACAGTTTAGTGTTTTTTTCCACATGTTTGTCTGTGACACTTTTTGATTATATGTTCCCACTTGTTATAGATACATATCTTAACCTTAACTTGTGATCAAGAATTTCTTAGCTATATAAATTAGGGCATGCCACATCTTAGCTATAAAAGTTTGGTAAATTGAAATTGGCAACCAAACAACCCATAAGGCCATGTTTAGGGAAGCTTTTTTAGAAGTTTTAGCTCTTAAAAAAATCTATATTCTTGTCTATAGATTCTAAGAATATAAAATTATAGAATATAGAAAATGAGTTATTAGAAGCTATAAATTAAAAAACCTATCAGATTTTTACATTCTTATCAGGTGTTTCTTATAATTTCAAGTTTCCTCAAACAGTATGGAAAACCAAGACTAAGAGAGATGAAACCTAGTAATTCCAAGTTTCCAATAGTAGCACTTCTAGCTTGGTCGGCTTGGCTGGCTGTTAAGCTCATGTGCTGCCTTGCAGCTGTAGCCAGCACAACCATAGAGGTCTGATTTCTGAACGAGATTTGAGCTATAGGAAACGCAAGAATCCGCATGGGTGAGGACCGTAGACAGAAACAAGAGGAGTGCAGAATTTGCATGGGTGAATGTCGTCGCATACCCTAGTATGCAACAGAAATACGTGAGCTAGGGTACAAAGAGGTAACTGCAAACTGCGTACCTCTAACCATCTCAAAAGATGCTCTCCCTGTATATCTCTCGTGCTTACCGCATAAAACCATTCTTAAAGCAATGTCGAGGCCTTTTTAGGCGACAGCGTTTTGAACGGCGATCTCCTTGGAACAACATATTGTTAATTGTCCTCTCTGATGCGTTGTATTCGACCAAACAGGAACAATATGCACGCAGTTGTAGTACGCTAATCTACTGCGCGTACTTAATCAATTGATGGATTAGCTGAATGTTTTGCCATCACACGTGCACGTCCATGTGAGTTTCAAGTTTTTTTCTAAACGTATTACCGGACTAGAGATTGGGCCCACTGATAATTTTGCATCCTCTCCTACGTAGTACATTTGTAAATTTGTTCTCACCGTTTTTTTCTCTTTCACGTTCTAGGAGTAGGAATAGATAGCTTAGTCATGACCACTAGTGCTTCTTCATGACTTCATATAGAGCATAATCACTATCACTTGTGCTAAATGACCTTTTCTAGAGTCTTAATTTTATACTGTCTCTTTGATTTTTTTTAAGGATGCATTTTGATTTAAAAATTCGTACTTTATGAATTTAATCAACTGTTAGCCAAATTATAGGTACATTTAGTTTATACAAATTCTACCAATGCATTCATATTCAGATTATTTTCACCTGATATTGGGTTTATAAGTACATATTGTATTACAAATCTATGCCAAAGTTTAATCCTGAATACAGTTTTAGAACTAAATAATGTCACGTAAAGATCAAAATAAGTACTAGCACTATACAGATGAAAAACTAGCACTATACAGTCCATGAGTTGTGTTCATCTAAAATAGGAGTAAATCTCAGAGCAGGTATAATAGGGCTCAGATAGGTGGCGATAAGAAATCAAGGTAGGCTTGTACGTTGAGTTGGCACAGAGAAGGGACGAGAGAGAACGGCCTGCGCTCCAAGAAAATTGGGGCCCACGGCCTGCGCGCAATGCACGAGAGGAGCAGGTCGCAGCCACGAGTCGTTGAAGACGGTGGTTGAGACGAACGTCGGGGGCTCGAGTGCACGAGGACGTCGGAAGAAAGAAGCGAAGCGAGTGCTCACCGGCGCTACGCGTGCTGCGCTCGTCCGCTAGTACTCACCGTTCGGCGCCTCCTTGCTGTGTGCGCTCCTCCGCCCGTGCTCTCCTGCTCCAGCGAGATGGGAAGAGACGACGTGGCCAACGTGAGTTCCCGGCGGCAGCGGCGGCGGACTGCGGCCGCTACGCTCAGGGCCAGGCGAATTGCGAGCATAGCAAAGCAGCGACGCAGAGCAATTCCATGAGCGAGCATGCTTCATGGTTTCCCACATGCTCCCCCTCTCCAGCAAAGAAGCCATGGCAAGCAACGGTTTGCTTTTGCTGGACGAATACACAAGGAAGATGAATGTAGACAGGGCCGGCTCGAAACCGCTCTACGGTTTCGACCGCTCTAGACGACCACAGTGCTATGGGCTCCTTAGACTAAATATTTCTTTCGTGTAAAATATATTGTATAAATATAAATAAACATCATAAACTAGTGATACAAATAATTATCTTAAACATGATATAAAAAAGTAACTCTCGATATGAATAAATAATATTGATATAAAAAATAAAGAAAATTAAAATAAAGAACAAGAATACAATTTTTATACATGTGTTCTTAAGCATTTAAAAGCTAACAAAAAATAAACTACAATAAAAACATATTAAAATCAATTAGTTACAGCTGATAAATCAACAAGTAAATGATAGAGTTGCTAACCTATTAACTAATAGATTATTATTATCTATTTGTATTCCTAAATTAAGCAACAACGTAATTTTAGAGAAAAATATATACAAAAATCAACTCATATAAGCATAAATTAGTCCTGGGTGGGCCCCCTCTAGGCTGAGTCTCTGGGCGGTTACATCTCTCGCCTAGGCCTCAGCCGGCTCTACAACGTAGAGAAGATAGAATAAATAAAGAATAAACTACTTATTGTGCGTGTTGGCGTTTAGATTGCATGTATCTGACGTGGGAATAATTGGAGTTAGCAGCGAGCGCTTCTATTAGACTTTGCTCTCAGGGAGGAAGCACTGATGTTCTCCGAGCCGACGCATGCCATTCGTTCCATTTGAAGTGTCGGAATCCAGTGCACAAATCAAGCGCTGATCAAGACGACGAACCCTTGAAGAACGCCATGAAAAAGGTTGCGTGAGCTCCCATGCAGCACTGCATCCGTACCCAAGCTACCTAGCCGGGGCTGCTTTTCCTCGTGAACCTGAGCTACATATGCCCCCTTCCGGCCCCTTGGACTCGAGGCCGGCCAGGAGATCGGAAGAAGGAAAGATCAATCGATTCGATAGGTATCCGTTGATCATCTCGCCGCTACATCTCGCATTGGCCACCGATTCGATGCCTTCGTGTTATTCCTAAAGGGAAACCGGTCGATGTCCATGAAAAGCAGAGAGCAAGAGAGATTTTGTGTGCGCGAGAGAGAGAGGGTGGTCTTGCACCGACCGGTGCGCACTTTGGACTGGACATTCGCAATGCAAATGGATGTGTTCTGTTCTGCTGCTGCAAAGGCTGAGCAATTCTGCTTCACTAGAGCTAGTAGCCTTCTGTTCTGTTTCAGATGGCATTTTAGTTTGCGTTAACTGGATAGATGACATTAGGAAATCATCAGTTTGAAAATATGCCATTGTAATTCAAATAATTAGAAAGATGTCACTGCTTGCGTATGGAAATAAAGTGAACGCATATATTGACTTATTTTAGCCCATATACTTCTATATGGCCCAAAATGTCCATGCCTCGGTGATTATACACATGATTCGGCGGTGTCCTTAGAACTTGATCTCCACCGGTCACGTGAACTCTAACCCTAGCACACCACGTCACGGTGGCAGTGGCTTGGCAACATCGTGGTGGAGGCACTCGATGGCTATGGAGATATCATGAGCCACAATTGTACTGCGTCGATGAATTATAGCATTCAGCGCTTACAGGGCATAGTCTGTTCAATCCTAGAGGTGTGATGTGTTTGCGGGAAACCCGCTAAGATGCACACATCCTATACCCCAAGGAATTCGGGTCGGCGTTGGCTTTAGTGTAGGCGACCGGTGAGTCAATTCGCATGTTGTTTTCATTTGAGAAGAATTTTTGAGTTTTTTATAAGTTGTGCATTCTGCTATGCAAGAACAGGGAGCTTGCAAATTGTGGATCTAGGAGAACCTACTCATGGAATATGTCAAAGAAATGGTTGCCTACTGTCACGCTAGCGAGTTTGATTCACTACCAGAAACATGCGATATGCTTCGCTAGTAGGTAGCAGAGCAAGAACAGAAGAACTCCAGGTTTCAAGGGTCCTTAAAACAAATCAGTCCAAAATTCAATCAATGTGATGCTCTAGAGCCGTCCAAGAAAGAGTGTATATAACTGAACAAGCTTTTGCTAGTAGAGAAGTGTAGGTGTAACACATTGCTTTACCTGTTATTGTTCATATGTGTCTTGTATCTGCGGTCAGTTATCTGGAGATCTAGCGTGTGACAAACTAGTTGGAATTATAGCCTTGTAATCTACTAATTGTTGTTCATGTATGTAATGTTATTTAGGAATGTTTTAAATTCTGGAATCAATGAAGAAAGGGATATCTAACATCTTGTAATGAAATTCTTGAACTTGATGAGTGAATTCAATTCTGAAATCAATGAAAAATTCTGGCATCCTGTAATGAAATTGTGGCACTTTATACATGAAATGAAAATCTGGAATCAATAAAACATCTAGCAAATCTGAATGAGTTATCATTATAAGTAGCTATAGTTAGAAGTTCTCATAATAGAGATATCATAGCAAGTTCACCAACACTAGAAGTTCATGGAATATTATAAAAGTAGTGGCAACCAACAGCTTAAACCCCAACAAAATACATCAGACCACAGAAAATACTAGCACCTTTGGTTCATTGTTCCCACACCCTATATATGTAAGAAAACTTCATATAGGCAACATAAGGCCTCAAAATACATTTTAGGTAAGGTTCAGTTCATATGCCAAGCTAATCTTGAAACCATCTGACAATCCTTGGAGGTGCTCTAGATGTAGCTTGAGCCTTCTCCTTCTTGGGTGTTTCCTTTCTTTTTTGGTATGATCTTCTTGAATGTTTTCTTCTTTTCTTTTGGATGCAGTCCTACTTGTTGAAGTTTCATCTTTATTTGTTTTTCTACAAAACAAAATTGCAAATGTTGCATTAGTATGTTCAATTAAAACAGTGCAAAAGCAATTTCATAGCTGCTAATACCTCTTCCTTGGTATCGATTCAATCCCATCATCTTGTGCCTTTGTTTCTTTGCATGTCTTCTCAAAGTATCCCCATCCTACACATCTCTTGCATCTAACTCTCCTAGCACCTAGTTCAAGTTATCCCCTAACCTTAGTGACTCTATGTCTCTCTACACTCCTCTAGAGTTTAGGTGGACACACTTTAAAGCCAAGATCCACTGTAGGCCACTGAGTTCTATCAAGCATTATGGAAATCCTGCCTTCATATGCTGCTCTCAACTTAGTGATAGAGTAGTATTTATGTACAAAATCTGCAATCTGAACTCTCCAATTGGAACAAATCTAAGCCAAGGCATGGCTGCAAGGTTTCCCTCATACTTGCCACTTCCTGCATGAGCAAGATTGTTTCTTTAAGCCTACTATGTGCTTCCTACTCTGATTATCAGCCTTTAATAGTGTAATTTCTGCCATGTCATCATCATATATAGCAACTTTAACAACTTTCATATTTTTATTTGCCATGTTTAACTCTTTTAGCACACAAGGCAAGATATCATCTCATAGCTTCTCACCTACATGTCTCCTAAGGCACATTTCTCCAGAATAGCTCCCTCAAATAGTCTCTTTAGTGGTTTGGTTTGTTTGTTTAAGCTTTCAGACACATTATTGGTCTAGTAGTATAGTCACACTTACATGACTAAGAGAACCCACACCCATACCAACTCTCGCTATGATGTATCTCTAAGTACTTTATTGCATTTGGAGCTGTTGCAAAAATTTGCTGTATGTGCCACTTGAACCCATCCTCTATGAATCATTTAGCTACTAGGTATAAGTGTTGAGTAAATATAGGACCACAATATTTCTTCATGAAATTCCTATACAGGTATCTCATACACTTTCTATGTTTAACTCTCTCAAATACAACACTTAGAAGTTTCTCTAGTCTTTTATAAGCATCAGCAGAGATCACTAGCCCATGAGGAAAACCTATAGCTATATGGAGCTATTGCCTAAAACATAACTAGTTAAAAAATTGCAAATACTACATAGACAACTATTTATGTCCATCAACAAAAGTGGCTAAGGCTAGTTGAGTAGAATACTTGCTAGTTAATTTAATTGCATCTACTCATATGTAAGGCCTATAACCATTCAAAAATCCATCTACACATCGCTTGAAAGCAACTAACATTCTTCTAAAACACATCTTCTTTACTATTTTCTGTAATTCAATATCAAGAATGGTACCTGGTGATATCTTCCTCTGCTTTCTAGTTGAACATATATTGGAAGTTGTCTTCATACTTGCCATGAATTTGATCATTTGCCACCTTCAAGCCTAACCAAGCTTTAGAGTACTTGAGCTTGATCTCATATTCTTCTTTAAGCTTCTCTTTGCATCCTTTGCTTCTCTTTGCTTCTCTTCTAAGGATTCTTCTCTAACCAATCTTGTAGTCTATCAACAATCTATCCTTAAGTGACCATCTCCCCTTCCATTAGCTTAGTAGTTGGACAGTCATGCTCGAAAGGTAGCGTCTTTATCTACACATGCAAACAACTATAGTTAGCTACAAAGACTGAAGGGAAATATGATGAGTTAAAGTATCAATTAGCAAACATACATGTAGCCTAGATGCATGAATGCACTAGGGACAACTTTTCTGGTTGCATTTGGCAAGGAACCTTGTTCTATATGTTTGCAAATTACCAAACTCAAATCCTTTCTTAACAACATAGTGCCTAATTGATTTTCTTAATGTTATGATATCAGGAAAACAACACTCTTTTCGATCACTAGCATCTTAGGATTATGCAACATATTTATCCCCTCTAGGTCAACATCAATGACCTTAGCCTCAATATAAGGCTGAGCAGTCCGACAAGGTCCAACATGATCAAAGGGTTCAACACCTCCAATACGTGGAAAGCATGGTAAATGGATATACAACTTCTCATCATTGACACATACATATTTGTAACATCTTGAAACTCCAAATAATAAAAATATATAAAATTTTAAACTTTTAAAAACATTTGATTTGCGTTGTCATCTCCTCTATGCATGGCAGCATGCAACTAAACATCATCGTTGCCAAGCTGTCTCAGCCAAACCTGTTGTGCCAATCTATACGCCATGTCACAGCCACATCGCATGACACCACCCTATGTGTCACACTGCTCTGCCTTGCCTTCCTATGTGTCATACGTCATTGTTGTGCCATGATCGTTGTAGCACTATCTGCCTCATCACCTGTACGATTGACGCCAGACTCCTTTGCCTTGTCCTATTCTTCAGCCCTGCCTCTCTGTCAAGTTCTGTCATGGGTCCCGCACCTCTACACCATGTTATCCATGCCAAACTAACTGCACCGCGTACCGAGCAGCGCAGTGCCATGACAAGCCATGGCACCGAGAGAGAAAGAGAAAGGGGAACATGGAGAGAATAAATGAGATAGAGAGAGTGAAAGAAATAAAGGATGCAAAGAAATAAACCAAAGAAGAGGCACACGGAGAGAAAGAAGAAGGAAGGGAGAAAGAAAAAAAGAAAAGAAAAGAAAGAAAAAAGATAGGAAAAAAAGAAAAGAAAATGGTGGGACCCACCAATGGGACCCACATGTTCAACCAATCCCGTGCACCTGGTCTACCCGCACCATGTCGCTGATCATTAGGTCCCACGTGACTACCCATGGACGAGTACACTGAGTCCACCTGATCTCCCCTTAGGATTCTCGGTACTTGGTCTACTGTGGACCATAGGCAAGTGGGTGTTTTTATCTCACTAATAATAGGCCCTCATGTGTGCGATGTAGAGAATATTTCCTCTGAATATTTTTTTTGCTGAATATAACAAATCTGTTTCTATTTTTAGGAAATATTTTAAATTTCTAAAATTCATATCTCTTAAACTGTAATCCCGTTTGACTCCGTTCAATATTTAGAATTTTTGAGATATATTAAATGTCATTATTATATATTTAGTGTTTTATTATCTTTATACGATTTTATTTGGATTTCTCATGTTTCGCGTGTAGTTCGCCGTGGGAAAAATCTCGGACGCTGATTTCTAAAAAGTTTCTTGTTAAGCAAGAACAAGTTAAGTTACTCTTGATCATATTACTCATAATTTGTAAATTATGATTATTTGCAAAGTTCTAGGTTTAATGTATATAATTAAATTGACTGCATCGGTTTATATGCAACCGATAGAATGACTTAGTACTTGCATTACTTTTCACATGTTGTTATTAATTCTTATCTTTGTAACTCCACCATAATAATGTTTTAAAATTCTCGCTCATTGAGTGAGAATACCAATGCCCTATTGTTTGTTGGTATTGAAATGTTGGGTTGTGAAATGTTTGCGAAAACTTGATTCATGGAGTCGGTGGGTTTGAAAAAGGAAAATACTTGCGAAAACTTGCGACGTAGAATCTAGCATGTGCAGCTTGGTTTTGTAATTATATATAAGAACCGATTTTCTGGGAAATTACATCTAAGCATCTTACAGTATAACTATAAGAGTATTTATGAGATTCTTATGGCTAAGTAATTAGCTATCACATAGAAATCTTGTATATCCATAGTTATAGAATGCTAGAAATAAGGAGATGGATCGTGAATCTTTACTACTCGGAATGCGTGTTATTCTAGCCTCTTGTAAGGTGATTTGTTAGAAGTAGGAGATATCCCCAGTGTGTTATGAGTTGATGAAGGTATGAGTCTGGCTTAATACTCGAGTTTGAGAGATTCAACCCAACTACATGATATGAGATATTCATGTGTTAAATTTGGTAAGGTCTTATCATAAACTTTTCATGTCGATGGGTATCTGGTATTAGTTTCGTGTTGTGTGGGTAAAGCGGACAAACTCTACAGAGTTTTAACTATTCAAATAGCTATACCCACGATTTAGGACGAATGTAAGGTGATTCTCCTAACATAAATTTGTTTGCTTATGTTTGATGAAAATGTTTGTGGCGATGGAAACTGTTAGCAGAGTCGGTTTTGATGACTGACGGATGACCTTGAAAGTTATAAATGGGTTTGTGTGACCTAGGATGCCGTGATGGCAACATAGATTAGTCTTCTTGAGAGGAAGCTGAAACTAAAGTTTAGTGGTTCCAAGGAGACGATAAAAAGACAGATGTTGGTTTAGCTCAAGATAGAGCGAGATAAAAGTTGTATGTATAGTTTGAGAAATAATATTGGTTGAAGAGATAGAAAATGAAAAGAAACTATTAATAAAACTAAAATTTTGTTTTTAGGTTTGGGTTATTGCAAAATAACTTGTATCGAATCAAGATGGTAAGTCTCTTTCCAAATGAATTATAAAACTCACATTTAGAGGTTGCAAAACATTTTTGAATAAATGATTTGTAAAATAAACCTAGTCTTCCTTTACAACTTTTCCGGTGTTAGCCATAGTAAGTTCCGGTGTTACAATTTTTCTTGGTAATTGTTGCTAAGGGTCTACCTGACATGATAATAAAATATAATGTATTCGTTTAGTTTTTTAATGATTACTATTTGGTACCGTGGGTGACAGCTTGGAATCCTAGAACTGGCACCGACACATGTGATTTTGTTTGGGATGGTTCATTGTCCTTTGTGGCACGTCCTATCTATCACTAGCTTTTCGGTGGTGTCAAATCAGGATGTAACAATATTCTTCTATATCAAACACATCAGGCATTGTCTCATCTACTTCCTTAGTTGCAGGTTCAATAGAATCTACTACTTTAGATGTAGATACTCCATAGCCTATTTGAGTGGGTGGAATAACAGATAATGGCGCTGTCTTTTAAGGTTGAACAACACACAATATTGCTGTCTCATCTATAGATGCTCCCTGGTCTATCTAGTTAGGTTCAACATCACACAAAAACTCTAAGGTATTACCATTGACATCTGCTAGTGAACTATCAACAACTAGTACCATTAGCTCTACACGTATCTATGGCTTGTATATTTCAAATATAGAATTCAATTGAGATCCATTAACTATTTTAACATCTTTATGAAACCTCTTGTCCAAGAACTACACAGTAGCAGTTTGGTTTTGGTCCACTTTGACCTCTATGCTTAAGCTTGACATCAACACATCTAGAAAAAAGCTACCATATTCGACATCCCACTTCATCATATACCCCTTGGTATACCTCCATCTACCATCGCAATCTATCATTGTGAAAACTTTGACCTTTAACTCTAGCAAGAACAATCGTATACTATGGGATGAAATCTATGCAAATATGCCTACCAAATCAAAGCAAAATACATCTAATCGAACGATATTGAGACAAAATTAGGTAGCATATCTTGCTTCTGCAACCTCCATCTCCCTCGCTGAACAACTAGACCACACGAGTCCTCCTGCTAGAATAAGGTGCCCTTCCACTTCATCGTTGGTGAGTGGCTACTTTCGGTCCCGACGGTTGCCCTCGCCTCTACGCCGACGTTGCTATAGGCCGTAGCCGTTGCCTTTGCCACCACTGCCGCTAGGGTTAAGGCGAGCAGACAGAAAGCAACAAGGATCAATGTTTGAAGCTAGGTTCTATGGACGCCGTCAAATTGGGACATAGGTATTTCGGGCCATACAAAAATACGTTGATCAAATCGAGTCAAAGTGTATACTTTAGTTTCATACGCATGCTATGGCATCTTTACGATTAGTTAAATTACAATGACATATTTTAATTAACGAAATTATAATCGCATCTATCCAATTAACCCTTTTAGTTTTCACCTGCTTGCTTCACACTAATCCTTGAGCTTGTAGCTCTCGTTTGATGCTGCTCTGAGTTTTAATCACACACAGCAACAGCAGGGGCAGACTTCGAGCAAACACAATCATACGTCTACAAAAGGAGTAGTACTCCTAATACATTCAATTCAAGGGAGTAAAATAAAATTTGAAGGCAACATATCGAGAGATTACTATCTCGTGATCTCTTGGAGTAGTACAGTGGGTCGAATGTGGTACGTACAGGTTCGGTTAAGCAGAACAGAGAAGGAGCAGATAGTATCCCATCGAGCGGCGTGCAAGTTAAATAAGGTACAGCAGCGTGTGGGTGCATCACGGCAACTACTCCCAAAAAAAACTGTACCGCTACGTGGTTTTACGCCGAGATGTCACTGCTCATTTCCACTGGCGCGTGCCACCAGCGCGACGCAAGCTAAAGCTCCCTGCCCTGTCGCAGCCGGCCCGGCGGCCTCGCCTGCGCGCCACGAAATCAACGTGTACCAACGCCTGTGACGTTACTGGACTAGCAGTAAATCTGTTGCGCTAGCAGCTGCTGCCACCCGAGCCGGTACACGAACACGAACGTACGGACCCGGTTGCTGGTACACGGGGGACGACGATATTGTGGAGCCGGCGGCCTTTGGTTGGTTCGGGGGGCGACGCGAGCTGGTACGTCTTTCCGGTGGCGCGGCGGCGGCAGCGACAACGATCCGCTGGCGCGGCCGCCTCGTGATCCGCGAGGCAATGCAAAGCATTCTCTCACAAGTGGAGGAGGCGGCCAGTAGCTGCTGGCTGCTGCATATGGGAGACTGCTCCGCGGCTTTTGACCGTCGTTGCTGGCGGTGGTGTTGATGGGTGTGATGGGCGACGTCGCGTCGGCAGCGGAGGCGACACGGCTGGCTATCGCAATGTAGCTGGAGCTGCCAGCGATGGCCGGATGCCCTGCTGCAACGCTCGATCTCCGGTCCCGCTAGTGAAGGTGTACGACGTTAAAAGGATGGAAGAGTCACAAGTCGGGTCGTCATTGCCATATATGACGCGCCTACTCGCTCGATTTCGACGCCTGTTCAAAGGAACGACCCGGCCATGGCCGGCATCTTTCTCTCGTCACTCACCCCCTTGCCTGTATGCATTCGCATCTCTGTGACTCTACTAGTACTACTAATAGTACAGTATGTCTCTTTCTGTGGCCGTGGATTGTGTGCGTAGCTCCGGGATAGGTGCGGCGTTGCCGATGGGTGATGTCGCAGCAGTCTGCCTCGACCACTCGGTCCATCCAGTCGAGCAGCCTGAGCCCATGAGCCTGACACACACACACACACACCGCTTCGCCTCAGCTCTGCACTCATTGGTTACTCGCTGTAGCTCCACCCTCTGCATGCCTTCGCATCTGTTATCGTGCACACACACACATCACAAACCCTTTCCACTCCTCTGCCCCCGTCCCGGCCGTATTTATATTTGTTCCATCATAGCCTGGCTTATCTCCATCTCACACCGGCTAGTTACCTAAGCTAATCAAGCTGCAAGCATCTCTGCTGCTTCCCATTGCAATCTCAGATCACCCTGATCCTATATAACCTAGCTGCCTGGGAGCCATACCTATCGGCTCAGCAGCTGGTAGAGTAGGAGTAGCTTGTGAGTTTTCCTTCTCGATCGACGCATCGCCTTAATAAGAAGAGCACCGTGACATTTTGCCGACGCACCATGCTTCACCATTACAGCGGCGCCGGCCATCATCAGGACGTCACTGCTGGTAGCCCAGGCGCCATGGCTTCTTCCACCTTCTCGCTCTTCTTCCCGCTGCCCACCAAGGGACAGTGGCCGCCGATGGTGGAGGAGGCCTACGACGACCACAGCACCGTCACCACCTCTCCGTCGCCGTCCTCGTCGTCCATCGGCTCCGTCGACTGCACGCTCTCGCTCGGCACGCCGTCATCCCGCCGCGTCGAGCCGGTTGCTGCGGTGCCAGCCAGCCATGCGGCGGCGGCGGCGCAGTATCCTTCACTGTCCGCGACCGTGTCCTGGGATGCGACTGCCGAGTCGTACTATTGCCAGCAGGGGAAGCCGGCCGCCGGCGCCGCCAAGGCTACCGTCGCCGCCGTCGGCCACGACACGCTCCTCGACCGCCGCTGCGCCAACTGCGGCACCACGTCCACGCCACTCTGGAGGAACGGCCCTCGCGGTCCCAAGGTTCGTCAATGTTCTTGCCGTTGCTGTTCTACACTTCCAGTTTCGGTAATGTCGTGTCACTGACATTGTTGTTACGTTTCTGCAGTCGCTGTGCAACGCGTGTGGGATTAGGTACAAGAAGGAAGAGCGGCGCGCGGCGGCGACGGCCGTTGGCGGTGGCAGCGGCGCCGAATGCGGCTTCACCGCGCAGCGGGCGAGCGGGTCCGCAGCCAAGGCGACGCCCACCGTGACGTGCGGCGAGGAGACATCACCGTACGGTGGCATCGGCGACGATATCGCTGATGCGCAGTTTCTGGCGTGGCGGATTAACGTCGTTCCACCGGCGGCGGCGGCGGCGGCGTTCTCGGTGTGGCCGGAGCGGGCTAGCCTCTTCCATTACAACTAGGTAGGCAATGTAGTGTAGCTCGAGGGAGCATTAGCGGTGGGAGCTGCACCGTATTTTTGGGGAACATTTTGTACGGTTGCACGCGGCCGATCGATCCAACTTTATGCATGTGTAGCACGCTAGCTAGCTGCTGTCTCATGACCACTCTGCTCATCAAACCGAACTGATTTCGAATGGACGAACATGCAGTTCTTCAAGGTCGTCATCTTGCTCGGAAAATCCTTCGCTACAGTCACTTGTGCTACATCTCAATTCTAAAATGACATGTAAATTTTGACGTGCCAAGGTTCAAGACAAGAGAAAAGGAAAAATGTTTCAAACGTTTTTTTCCCTTCTTACTAGATGGCCTTTCAAGGCCTGCAAAGCTAAATGAAGTAAGTCCACTTTCGTCCTTACCTTTCCGTCGAATTTAAATCACATTCTTACTTAGATGGGCTTTCAAGGCATTTTTAAACCGCTAAACTAGAAACCTTGATTGCCAAACTTTCAAAACCGGGTTAAATTAGATCCTCCAACTGTCCGACCGTATAGATGATCGGTTTCGCTGACGTGAAAAAAAGTTGATCCAGTTCAATTGTGCTAACTAGATGACAAAAAAACAAAAGTAAGCCTCACATGTCATTCTCACTCTTCTCCCCTCCTCTCTGTACCCCTCGTTCCTCTGGAGCTCAACGCATCGAGCGCGCCGGCAGGGAGCAGTGCCCGGGAGGTGGGGGGCGGCTCGTGGATGGCTGGAGCAGGGCGGCACGAGGAGGAAAGAGGAGGACGGGTTGGCGGCGACCGGGTTGCACCAATTCTCGCCGTAGAAGGGGCTCCCCGAGCGCGGCTTCAGAGGGAGCGGTGCGGCGTCGGTGGCGAGGTCAGGAGAGGAGGCGGCGGCGGCGGCGGGGGAGAGCTCGGGCTGCTGGAGGAGGGCGTGGAAGGAGGAGAGGGAGGAGCGAAGGAGTAGAAGCGGGTGATGGTGGCGGAGGAGGCGCGATGTGGTGGTGACGGCCGCTGCCGCAGCCATGGCGGCGAGAAGGTAGGGTGGGGGTGGGGGCGGCGAGAGGACCACCAGGAACAGGGCGGCGGACGTCGGCCATGGTACCCCCGGCGACGGCGAGCTCGGAAGCGCCACGGCACCCGTCCCGCCACCGTCACGTCTTCACCAAGCCGCCAGCTCGGTGACGGTGGAGAAGAGGGGGGCGGCGGAGAGGTCGCATCCTCCTCTCTCCACTCCCTCTTCCTCCAAATCCGCGCACTGCTCCGCCACTGCCGGCGGCGTCGACGAGCATGAGGAGGAGGCGGATCGAGCGGCATCCCGGCGAGCTCGTCGCAGGTGGCAGCACGCGCCGAGGGTCCATGTAGGCCTCGCCCGAAGGACGCCGTCGACCGGGGGGCGAGCCCCGCCTCGCGCCGCCACTGGATCGAGCCCTGCCTCGCCCCAACCTCGGGATCTCCGTCTCCGCGCGCGAACACAGGCCTAGCCTCAGGATCTCCGGCCACCTGCTCCTGACAGCGGCGGGGCTGTTCCGGATCGGCGCCGCGGTGGAATACGGAGAAACGACGACGAACAAGACAGCCATCGCCAGCGGCTGGGTGGAGTCCATGCGGGCGTCGTCGTCCACGCACGCCAAGGCCGCCGCCCTCGCCGTCGGTGTCGATGACGAGCATGCTGCCCGGCCGACCGCCGTCGTCAACTCGTTCTTCTCACCGGCGAGAGGACGACGATCGGATCAATGAAATGTGATGTGGGTCTTACTTATTTTTTCCTAATTGTTAGGCGCTACTTAGAACGATGACCGGTCATATAGACACAACATCAGCTGAAAACTGTTATCCAAATCGTCTTATGATATTATTTGAATTGGTTTTAGATGATAAGAAATGTGTTGTGAATATGATTTAAACTAGACCATTAGATAACTAAGAGAAACTGTTTTCAAGCTAAATGGATAGGAGGAATCCGTCCAAATGGGGTCTGAATCTCCATCCATCGAAACCGATGGTTCTGTACTTCTGTGGACTGCACAGAATGGGCTGTCCCATTAGGGGGATCTGGAAATTTTTCAGCGAACAACGGTGCAATTTTTTCGCGGTGCAAAATTTTCATCGAGCTCCTCTTCTCATTTTTTGTGTTCATGCACGTGAAACAAACCTTCTGCATAGACTGAATCTGAAAGGCCAAACAATTCCTCATAAGATGTCGTTGGATCATCATCAGTATTCTTCACTGAGCTATACTCTGCACAGAATTTTCAGTCCATCTACGAATGATTTCTCTACTGCTAGAGTGGCAATGTCCCAGATCAATCATTGGACAGTGTCACTCAAGATGAATCAAATCCATCAGAAACATAGCAACACACGAGATCCAAGACCGTGGAAACCTGAAAAATCTCTGCAGGTTGCCTCTTGCCTTTGGCCATGCATGGCCCCTCGTTGGGTCAGATCTCACCTCCTCGGCAATGCACACGTTGCCGCTTGCGGGCGACGGCCTCCTGCTGGGTGCTGGACAGCATCCGCCGCTTCCCCTCCGTCCATTTTTCCTCGTCTGCAAGCGCCACCCGCCGCCGTTTTCCAAGGCGCGCAACTCCGTTCTGTTGTACGGACGATCCATGACACCGGCAATACAGCGACAACATCAGGGCAGGCCGCCGCCGCCGCCATGCCCAGCAGAAAGAGAACCATCATGTGGCTGGCGTGCCTCGTCATCTAAACGGTGGCTCTGAACCTGTGAAAGTGAGGATCCACAAGCTGATATTAGATGTTTTCGATGGTCAAATCAGTAGAAACTTTACACTGATGCAAGCAGAAATCAGAGACGGTCATGCATGCACAAGCTAATGTCCAAAATACGTTGCGGCCAGAGCTATGACAAAGCAGAAACGCATCCTCACCGCCCTCCCGTCGTCTTTGTAGCCAAAAAAAACACCAACCTGAGGGGTTCGGAGAATAAAACTCCGACACCTTGAACTCCATTTCGCGCCGGCCGTCTTGAAGAGCGACCCATGGGGGCCGGAGAATTTCAATCTCCGACGACCCTCCTGTCCATGCATCGCCAGCCAGCGGCCACGTCCTGCTGCTTCTCTATGTACATGACGGGTTGGTTCGATCACCATGGAAATTGCCAAGATTTAAGCTGGAAGAGTGATTGCTTTTCTACCTTCATCATCGATGGGAATTCAATTGATTAAAGGTACTACTGGGTACAGAAAGTTTGGGTCTGAATCTCCATCCAAACCGATGGTTCTGTGGACTGCACAGCATGGGGTCGTTTTCTTGGAGCCTGCAGAGAAGGGATCTGGAGAGTTTTCATCAAACAGCGGTGCAAAATTTTCATCGAGCTCCTCTTCTCATCTTCTGTGTTCATGCACGTGAAACAAACCCTCTGCATAGACAAACAATGTTCTTGTAACTGTTTCATTGTATCTTCACCGCCGCCGCCGCCATGCCCGGCATCAAGAGAACGGTCTTGTAGCTGGCGTGCCGCCTCATCCAAACGGTGCCTCTGAACATGTACAAGTGAGGATCTAATCTACTACAGTTTCACAATCAAATCAATAGACGCCGCTTGACATGGTGGATATTCAGGTATTTGTACTGATGAAACCAGAAAAGCAGAGACGGGCCTGCAAACTAATGTGCAAAATATGTCGCTGCCAGAGCCCAGGAGAACCCGTGCAAGCTACCGTGGTGAAATCGGGTTTGAGAGTCCAACTCGAAATAAGTCACGGTAATTAATTAGTGTTTAAATGGTGACGTAGTTATTAGTCTTCAAAACTGTGAGATGTATGACTATAACCAAACACTTAAACTTATGATTCATAAATCTTTATTGTAACAGTTGAGATTTACAAGAACTCATATTACATTGTGATTAAATCATGATGTTTTATAGGTTTTAACTAATTAAATCAAACAGAGGAGAACTTTGTTAGTAAGAAGATAACAAGTCAGTAGATGTAGAAATTACCACATGAATCGAAAAAATATATATATGTAGATTACAGTGAGTCCAAATTATAAATGGGTATTTACAAACATAGCCTTGATAAATCAATAGGACTTTCATCCAAGCAAATAAAGCAATACGGACATGGATTCCAATTAAAATAATAAAAAAACAACGGATAAAGAATCCTAAGTAAAAATATTAAGAACGGTGGATAAAAGCATTATGCACACTCTGAAGTCGGGCAACTATAGGCCGCATACTGGTCTCGGATTCTCGGCCTGCCAGCCGCAGGAGCAGACAAGCGTCTTCAGTGTTGAATGTAGAAAAAAAAAATATAGAGGCGATAGGTCATGATAACTCTAGATTTTAACGGTGCTGATTGATCGGATATATAATAAGTAAAGAAAAACTAATATACAAATCATATTCACTGATTGTGATTATGACATCTGATTGGTACACCATGTATGTCTGAATTATATAGATTAAACCGGTGCAACAGCCGTATGTACTGATCGATCGCAAAACATGATGGAAAAAACAAGCCATTGTTACACGAGATAACCAAGCTTTCAATGCTTTGAATTCGCAATTGTGGATATGCATTCGTATATATGTTGGACGCGGCGCGTAAGTGATGCATGCCTAGATTTACAAATCATCTTTTGTTGAATAACATTGGTATGCACGTGCGTAAGCCCAACAGCCTCAAGCAAACCCAACAAAACATTCTTTATAGCTTATAGACGGTGAATTATCACCAGAGCATTTCTTAAGCTCCTAAACTTTTTTATAAAAACTTTCTTTAGAATACCTTTTTAAATCAATTTTTTAAACTATGTAATAGTTAATTTATTAGTTCTATCCTTGAATAATTATTGTAAACTCAAAATCATGGCTGATAGATTCATTCAATCCGAACTCTCAACTTACTGGAAAAAGAAAAATGACTCTCCAGTCCACATGGAAATTTTAAGGTTATTTCGATTTGGGGAATAAAGAAAAATAAATTGCAGAGTAGATGGAAGTCATCCGATCCTCTACATGACCATGGATAAAGTAGATTGCCATGAATGAGTAGCAGTGGACTGTAATGGCATCTCTTTCGATTGATTTTATAGCATTGAAAGACCAGATATATAGCACCGAAATTTTTTTAGTTCACCAGTATTAAAAGTTACATATATTCTCATCTTTAACACTCTACCAAATACATTCATCAAGTTTACCCCTTTTCCATCCTTCCTTCTCACCATCTTAAGAGCTTATCAGCAGATAAGCTCTAGGGTAAAGGGCAACAAGAATATCAAGTGAGATTAATAGCGTGATGGTTATCGACGAGCTTAAAGATATAGCAGTAAACAACAATAGCATCAAGTGAGGTCAAGAAGGCCACATCCTCGAGCAAGCTCAAGGGCATAGCTAATGTGGATGAACTTTGGCAGCAATCTTGAGAGCATGGCTGCCACAACAAGCTCGAGAATACCACCGTCAAGTGAGATTGAGTGATGCGTGATTGAACATAAGGGCGCAATGGCTATATATGGGCTCAAGGGCGCAATGACTATGAGTAAGCTTGAGAATGGTGATGTTTGGAATGACGAGTGAGCCCAAGAGAGAAAGTGGTGGTAGTATAACTTAAGCACAATAGTGCACAAGAGCTAGGGCAATGGCATTGGACATGGTTTAGGTATTTCAAGTTGTGTTTTGGAAAGGGAAATAAAAAAAACTAGTAGAAATGGGGATGGAATTCAATAGATAGATAAGAAAGAAATGTTTTGGTAATCACAATTTTTTTTGCGCTATATATGTAAAATAATGATGAATAGGTGCTACAGAATCATGTCCACCAATAGATAAATATGAGTATCAATTAGAGTCATCACAATTAAGAAAAGTAAATCATAAAGACAAAAGAAATAAAAGCATAATGATTGACTCTAGCTGTGCAAATGACTGCTTTCGTTTTAGAGATATAGAAATATTGCATTAATCGAAGAAAAAGAAAAATATTTATGCCGTTAGACCGTGTCAAATGATGCATATTGATTGAACTAAATTAGGAGTTTAGAATTAGGGCATGTTTTGAAATCCTACATATGATTTTGAAAGAAAGAAAATAACAGTTAGATCTAGATCGGTACGCTTGGAAGGATGAGACAGGAGAGTGAGTCGGACTTGGCCTTGAGCTGTCCGATTTGGTGCTTCTCTCCAGGAACAATTGTTCACACACACACACACAAAACAAATGTTCGCTCCCCGAGACGTACAAACCTACATACAAGACGGGCAATGTAACAGCCAGGCAAGGGCCCTTTATGAGGTATTTGATTCTAGATGAATAATTAGATGTATTATTGCAAAATAAAAACAGCAATATATTTAATTAGAAGATGCATTCCTGAAAAAAATGCATTCTTGCAAAATAAAAATAAAATATATTTAGTTAGAAGATGCATTCCTGCAGTGAAAACAATAATTTGATGCACCATATATTTAGGTAATACACACTTATATGTATTTTGTTAAGCATGTTTGCCTCTTCATGAAATTTCGTAGGACTATTAACTTTTCCAACATTGGAATTCCGTGAAACAATAGATTATTATGTTAATTGATAAAAAATAAAAATACATTGCTTAATTGTGATATTAGATAATAATATATTTATCCGTCTATCTATTTTATTATAATACAAGATAACTCATAAAGAAGTCACAACATTTATTTGGAGGCATACACATTACAATATTAATTGGACAAAATAAGAAATATCTTCACCATTTGACTGTCGTAAGAGATTCAATTGAGATCTTAAATAAAATTTGACCAAGATTATATCAGAATCGCCATACACTTACCTCTAGAAAAAAAAATCTGCCGTATGTCACCGTGAAGTGAAAAGCCACATGTCCACATCCAGGCATATAAGGTAGATAGCATCTGACGTAACATGATTTGAGAGTATATAATTTTTTTTCTTTTAGACTTTAAGTTGAATATCTAAATGATTATTCGAGGAACAAATGAATAAATTAATTATTATAAAATTAAAAAATAGATGTAAGTTTTTTAAAAAGAAATTCATATGTAAAAAGTTTGTCAAAATTGTACTCATTAGGAGCCCGAAAACCTGCCCATAAATGGAATAGTTCCATTTCTTAGAAAAAAAAACAGGCCTCATAAATCTGAGACAAGTGCCTAGGTGTAGCACTAGAATCTACCGCTTGTTACGGGTTATGCTGAACCAAAGTCAAAAGCTACATCTGCTGCATTGCATCGTGCCAACGTACCATAAAGTTAAAATAGTTTATAATTACAAATTTTATATCTTTGTTATTATTGGTTCAACCTTAAAATTAATTCTAGAATTAAGTTTTAAAATTCAAATTTTGGCTGTGACAATTAAGTTTTAAAATTCTGGCATTTTCCGATACCATAAAATCATATCTTTTAACATAGGACACTTTGATTTTATTAAAAACTTGATAAAAGACAGTATGACCATTTTTTTAACATTTCGTTTAATTGGAGATATAAAATTCAACCCAAAAATCAATTCTAGAATTAAGTTTCAAAATTTAAATTATGATAATAATCCAATAAACAGACGATTATGTTTCAAAATTTTGGCATTTGCTATGAGATACCTTAAAAATGTATCTATATCATAGGGCTATTGACAACTTGCTAAAAGGCAACATGGCCAATATTTTAACATTTTTTTAACTGGAGATATAAAATTTTAGAAAATATGCTTTTAGCCTATGTTAAGTTGCACGCTCAATCTGATTATATTTTCATCCTAAATTATAAAAATTAAAAATATTTTGTGATGTGTTATATTAATGGGAGAAAATAAAAAAAATAAAACATTGATTGTGATTGATTGTGTTTTGATCTTGATTATAATGGTCTAGACTAAATCTCATATATAACTATATTTGCATCTATTACATGCAAGGAGCTTAAATTGAATTCAAACTATCAGCTCTGCCGACTACTAATACACATTTGTTTAGTACCGTGAACTAATCAAATTCAGTTTGCCTCCCATGTGTACGAACTGGGACAGTATTATCTAAGTATGAAAGTGTGTCATGATACCAAGTAAAAGAAATAAAGAATAAATGGGTAAAGGCTTCAATACCGACGTAGATTCAAAATGAAAAAAAAATAAATCAAGAATGATAGATAAAAAAAAAAAGAGGCCACGGCCCGTCTCAGCCTGATAGTCGCGCGAGCAGACTTGATAGCATGGTGGCCAGGTACGAGGCTGAGAGGGCATAGTAGTAACCACGGTGTAAGGAGAAATCAAGAAAGGCAGCAGCTTCGAATAAGCTCAAGGGCCCATCGCTGTGGATGAGCTTCAACGGCAGCCTCGAGAGCACGACAGCCACGACAAGCCCGAAAGCAGAAGAGTGGTGGCGTCAGGAGAGATCGAAGGTTGTGGCAACCACAATTAAGCTCGATGTCACGTCGGTAAACACGCGACATGCAAGCTTGATAATGTCTGAAGCGACGAGCAAGCTTAAGGAAGATAACGACAACAAGATATACATCTAGGGCGTGGCATCGGGCAAGCACGAGACTAGCGGCATTGACAGTGTCGAGTGAGTTTAAGGTGACAGTTGATAAACGCTCATAGATAGCCATGGCTGTGGAGTTGGTTGTCCCCATGTAGAGGAAAAAAAAAGAGATGAGAGACCGGAAGAGGAAGAAGAAAAAAAAAAGCATAGGTAGGTATCTTGCATCGTGATTTTTTAAAAAGGAATAAAAAGAAAATTAACATAAATTTTGAGGAGTGCTATAGATGAGTACGTACGAAACTGACTTTCAATACTGAAGCAGACATTTCAGTGCTATATACGGCAAATCACGATTAATGGATGTTATATAACCAATTTTTTCGATAGATAAATATTAATAGATTTATATTGAAATGTTAACAATTAAGAGAGGTAAAGAGATTTGGTGTTTGAAGAAAAAAAGAAACAAAAGTAAAAGATTTGGGGTGAGAACGACTTCTGGAAATTTTCAAGTTCTTTATACCTTCGTCAATTTGAATTTAACTGATTAGCATACAAGATAGTACATATGAAACTAGGTGATAATTTTAATGCTGTAAAAAAATAACTTCATGTCTGATTACACTCAGACCGAGCTGATTTCGAATGAATTACGAATGAACATGTAGTTGTTCAAGGTCATCTTGATCGGAAAATCCTTCGCTACAACCCCTTGTAGCACATGTCAATTCTGACGCGGCAAGGTGCAAGACAAAAGAAAAGGAAAATGTTTTAAATGTACAATACGGTTTTTCCTATTATCTAAAAAAATACGTTTTTTTCCTCTTCTTTTACTAGACGGGCTTTCGAAGCCTGAAAAGCTAAATAGATTCGAGAAATAGGCCCAAATGGATCGTAATTTCCATCGAAACCTATGGTTATGTGGGCTGGACAGAATGGTCCTGTCCCAATAGGCCTAATTTTCTTGGAGCTTGCAGCGAGGGGATACGGAAAATTTTTCATCGAGCTCCTCTTCTCATCTTGTGTATTCATTTACGTGAACTAATTCCTCTTATTACACTTACAGGGACAAGAAAATGTGAATGAATCTGAAAGAGCAACCATTCCTAAAAAATGTCGTTGGATCATCATCACTGAACTATGCTCTTCACAGAATTTTCAGTCTTTCTCCACTCCTAGAGTGAGTCTTACATCGATGATGAGACAATGTTTACCACCTATGCTCTGCTTATGCGAGAAGCGCCGCCGTTCTAACTTGTAGCCCCGCCGCCGGCGTCCATGGGAACGCGGAAATCCCTCTGGTAGCCATGACGGCCCCTCGTTGGGTCAGCGGATGGCCGGTCCGGTCCGGTCCCTCCCCCTCGGCAATGTGCACGTCGCCGGTGGGTGACTCAGCTGTGCTGGCGGCCCACATTTTTCTCGCCTGCAAGCGCCGCCAGCGACCTCGCCCAACCACGACTCCACGAGGCCGGGAGAGATCAGAGATGGGGACCGGGTGACCATTGGATTAAAGATATGCAGCAGGGAAGGGGGATGGAAATATAATCTTCGACCCCGCTGCTGGCTTGGAGTTGGATTGCTTGTAATCGTTTGATTGCGTCTTTACCGCTGCCGCCGCCGCCGCCATGCCCGGCATCAAGACAACGGTCTTGTAGCTAGCGTGCCTCCTCGTCGAAACGGTGTCTACAAGTGAGGATCCACCAAGCTGATAGTAGATGTTTTCACGGTCAAATCAGTAGAAACTGCACGACCTCGGTGGATATTTAGGTGCTTGAACTGATGCATACAGAAAGCAGAGGCGGCCATGCAAAGTTGCAATCTAATGTGCAGAATATGTCGTGGCCAGAGCTACGAGAAAGCAGAAACGCATCCCCACCGCCCTCCCGTCGTTCTTGTGGAGAACAAAACTCCGACCCACCTTGAACTCCATTTCGCGCAGGCCGTCTTGAAGAGCAACCCATTGGGGGTCAGAATTCCAATCTCCGGCGACCCTCCTTCCCATGCATCGCCAGCCAGCGGCCACGTCCTGCTGCTACTTTATGTACATGCACGCAGAAAATACTGCTGGTTTTTTTTCGGTGCTGGGACAACAGAAGATTTCCTCACTCCAGATGCAACTCCAAGTTGCCCACAGGATAATCCTTTGTCTGGACTGCACCCAAGATAATTGCCAGCTGAGTTCGGGTGAGAAATGGCTTAGGGCCTTCCTTAAAGGACGTTGTTTGGCACTCGCCTCGTTAGACCGCATTCGGTTGAGACAAAGGGCGTGCATCTAACAACTGAAGCATGGTGACACAAATTTGAAGTACTTCAGCATGAAGATAAATGCCTGGAGGCGCAAGCAATTCATACCATTTCTTCAGAATGGTGACACCACGGCATAGACAGGAAGAAAAATTGCAGACGTTGTTTGACTACTTCAAAGGAATTATGGGGTCTGTGCCGTCATGTCCCCGGGTACTACGTCTCAAGAACTTGGATATATTGAGGCATAACCTGTCAGCACTTGAGCAGACTGTGACTGAAGAAGAAGTTTTCAAGACGATCTTTGATATGCCGGTGGATAAAACCCAGGCCCAGACGGTTACACCGGCCTCTTTTTTCATTCCTGTTGGGAGATCATCAAGAGGGAAGTGGTGGCTGTGCTGCAGGAGCTCTTTGATGGCAACTCACAAGACCTGCACTGCCTCAATTGTTCCTCGATCATTCTCCTGCCGAAGAAGGAGAACTCAACGTCAGTCACAGATTTCATGCTGATAAGCCTGCTGCATAGTTTTGCCAAGATTGCAGCAAAGATCATGGCGGCAAGATTGGCATTAAGGATTGATGAACTAGTGTCACCAGCACAATCAACCTTCATCCGGATAAGAGGCATTCATGAAAATTTCTGCTATGTCTAGAGAACAATCAAAGAAGCGCCTTGCAGGAAGTATCCCTTGATCCTGATGAAGCTGGATGCCAAGACTTTTGACACTGTTGATTGGCGGTTTCTTCTGTGGGTACTGAAGTACATAGGCTTTGGAAATCGTTGGTGTGATAGCCTTGTAGATCTTTGCACCACCTCTACTAAGGTGTGCATGAATGGAGTTAAATCTGAACCAATTTCTCTTACGAGAGGCCTAAGGCAGGAGAATCCCCTCTCGCCTCTTCTATTTATCCTTGTGATGGAATGCCTCAATGGCCTATTTGAAATCGTGGCAAGGATGGAGATTTTCTCGGGAATTCCAGTGAGAGGCTGTCACTTCGAGCATCTCTGTATGTAGACGACGTTGTGGTGCTATTAAATCCCTCTCTTGCGGACGCCTCGGCAGTGAACACTATCTTGATGTTGTTCAGTGAAGCATCAAGGCTTAAGACCTAGAGAAAAGTTCAATCACCCCCATCCATTGTTTAGAAGAGCAGCTCGTGGAGGTGGTTAGTGTGTTGCACTGTTGCGTCAAAAATCTACCAATCATATACTTGGGTCTAACTCTCTCAACTAGGAAAACCAACGAAGGTTGAGTTATAGCTAGTAATGGATCGTATCTCAAAGAAAGTGGTTGGATGGAAACCGAAGCTTCTATCCCAGGCATATCGGTGACTTCTTATCAACTCCATTCTTATGGCCTTGCTAGTTTACTTGATGGCTGTAATAGAACTACCTCAATGGGCTGCTAAAGCGATCAACCACAAGTGTTAAGGCTTCCTTTGGAACGGGGAGGAGAATGTCACAGGTGGTCACTACCTTGTTGCCTAGGACAAGGTTTGCATGCCGGTTGAGTTTAGTGGTTTGGGTATCAACAACCTCCAATTGATGGGTGTTGCCTTGCATCTATGGTGACCATGGCTTAGATGGAAGCATGTCAACAAACCTAGAACAAAACTTGCACAACACAATGATAACAACCTATTGAAGTGCTTCAATTCAATTGCTAGAGTGTAATGACCCGAATTTCTACTTGTGGTTAAAAATTATTTTGAATAAATTTTAATTTCAAAAATTTGACTCTTACTAAAAATATTTTTAATTTTTTCCCAAGGATCTCATTCCATCTAATCCTTCTCTCTTAGATCTATATTGACTTAGAGATTGTCGGAATTCAAATCGAAATTATTTTTTCCTTCCCTTGTTTTCTTTAAAATAGTTTATAGAGAAGTTAAATTTCTTCACTGCGAATTATTCTCCAACAACCCCTCAAGTACAGTTCCATTTATTCCAAAAAGGATATCAATTTTTTCCCTAATGTAATTTGGTAACCCCGCAAATAAATTCAGTTAAAAATTAGAGAGCCGATTGGCTTATGGAAAGATACCGGTTGATAGATAGAAAGAGCTAATCGAACAATTGAAGATAGAAACTTATTTAGATGAGATCAGATCTTAGGAGAAATTATAGAAGCTATGACATGGCGGTTTTTATCTTTATAAAATATGTCTCATAAATAAGCAAGTTAATTAGTTTTTTTTAATCTCTAAGATAAATTCTGTTTTATCATTAGGAAACTTTATCCCGTATTTATGTGGGATTTGTGTAACCCTAAGATATAAATATAAATCCCCTAAAGCCTTGTAAATCATCTCTACAGATCAATATAATCTCGGCGTATCGCCACCCTAGTTCATTTAGATTTTTTCCGATAGGTTTTGGCTCTCAACGTGGGGCTACATCGGTTAAGTCTGAACTCTAGTGAAGGGGTAAGTCTTGACACTATTCTGGTGTATCCGCTTTGTCTAAGGCTGCATCGGTTAGATTCGATCTCTTAGGTCGATCGAATATATTATATCACGTTCGCGTGTGATCTATCGGCTTATCAAGCTCCTTTTGCCGTCATCAGTCTCATGTTGTATCGGTTAGGTCTGACCTACTAGACTGTTTATACTAGATTGAGTCTTAAGTTGGTGAGTCTTTACTCGACGTTTCATTGAAGCAGCCAGCCGATAAATTATCTTTACACTGAGTTTCATGCCTAACGTATCGACTTTTTAGCCGATATATATATCATCAGTGATTAATCTGCTAGTAATTGATGTGCTTATGTTAGATCCGGTCTTGTACCGTCTTGATTAGGTCCGATCTATCAAGACTATGTCTAATAGGGCTGTCATCGAGATCCAGCGGGTTTTGTTCGTCCCATCGGCTTAGCTAGCCAATGAGTTTATTCATATGCCTATATCGGATCCACAACCTATAGTAGCCGATAGGTTCACCTGTTCTCTCTATCGGTACGTCCAATCTAGCTCCTGTTGTTTCTATACTGTTAGTTTTAGCCTGATACTATTTTGGTTCAGTCCGATCTATCAACCCTGGCTCTAACGGTATCATCATCGGTGATCGATAAGTCCCATCTCTTTGGAAGACCGAATTTCACTCTTTACTACTTATCGTATATTTTATTCAGAGCGTCATCGGCTCTATAGCCGATGTGTTCTTTATTTTATTTCTCGTTATTGGCCTATACCGTAATCGGCTTTCTATCTGATGTATGAGCACCATAGCTCCTATTAGTAAACAACCGATAGTAAGAGTGTATCAGACTTAGCCAATGGCTATCTCAACTCTATCGGCATATCTAACCAATAGCAGGAGTCCGTATTAGTCTATCGGCTAATTGACTTAATGATCTAACTATATCTATCTTTTTTATTAATTAGAGATCACATTGACTAGCACGCCTGAAACTCTAACAACCCGAAGACTCCGAAAAGCCAAAAGATCTCCTAGACCTTCACGTGTTCAGGCGCATCACATCGAATTTCCATTGGTGAACTCGCGCTCCATCTCGGCACGCCTCTCTGCCTGATTCGATTCGCGCTCATAAACAACTCCCTTAAGTTTTCCTAATTTTTCTGAGCCAAGACATCAAATTTTAATTTAAACTTTGTTTGAATCTCAATATTCTCCAATCCTCCAAAACTTAAATTTTGATTTCAAAATTCCAATCGTTCTAGTGAATTTTTCTTTCTCACCTTCAAAATTCAAAATTCAATTTTGAATCCAGGTTTCACGAACATCCTTATCTCCTCGTTATCTTTTCTAGCTGCAAATTAAAATTTTCTCCATGCGAACACAACCAGCCAAAGAGACTACATCACATACATCCTCTTATTTCTTTCTTTATTTTTATTCCGTATGAGTGTTTCTTTAACCTTTTTCTTAGCAAACCAGAGAAAACATGAAACACTAAAGCATGCATGCATGCGTTTCTTTTTCCATCATTTGCTTTACTTCTTTACTCTCTTTTAGACAAGGTCAACTCTTGCTCAACACCTTCTTGTTTTCCTCATGCTAAATAGAGCATCACCACGAGCACTTATACCATCCCATAATTATTTTTTCACCAAGCAAATACAAATTGACCTTCAAACAACAACCCATACATCTCACCATTCTCTTCTCCTTCCTTACTATCAATATGTTCTCTCTCCTTCTCAAGCATTCTCTTGAACACTTGGCATGCACCTATAAGAGCTTCGTCACTTCAAAGCCATCGCGCCCCCTCTACCCTTACTTACCCATCACTAGTACCTCTACCAAACCTCCTCTTCACACCTCAGGGCCGCAACCACCCTCTCCCATCCCGAAACACCTCCACCTTCTCCATCTTGATTGGGGCAGCGCCGGGCCATCCTGGCCCTGCGCGAGCATCGTCGCTCGCTTGGCACCCTCGACCTGAAGGCTTCGTCGCCATACCAAGCTCCTCCCTCTGCTGATGCTGCCCACAGCTGGTCCACGCTCCACTACATGCTTTATCCTAAAGGGGATTGTCACTGCGCTAGGTTGAGCTTCCCTGTGTGCCCCTCCCTATGCCACCAGTCTCTGGGCATGCGATGGCCATCTTCTTGAGTCACCGCTACGCTGTTGGCCCTTGTTGCCACTGACCTCTGACCTTAGCCCTTGCCTACCTTTATCTCCTGAGGCGATGAGCAAGAGAATGAAGTGAGAAGAAGAAGAGAGAGAATGAGAGAGGATAATGAAAAGAAGAGAAATGAAAAGAAAAGAAAAGAAGAAAGGAGAAGAAGAGAAGAGAAGATAAAAGAAAAGAAAAGAAGGTGGGACTTTGCCCCACAACCTTGTCTAATATCTCAATGACATAAGGGCCCCACAATGCTTAAAAATGAAATTAAACCTCTTTTTACACTCGGTCACTACACATAGGCCCTACCCGGTTACTATGGGCCCAATTGCACCGGTCCACAGGCTTAGTGCTGATGGGCCATGTTGTGCCTTGCCCCTAGCATCACCAACAATAATACTTGAGAGGGCACCGTTAGAGGAGAGTGAACCACCTCTCATAAAACTGCGAAACCGGTACCAGTCTTAGGATACAATGCTAGTACTCACAGTAACAAAAATGTATTATCGTATATAATAATAATAATAATAATAATAATAATAATAATAATAATAACGAATAATGAACATATATCTTAACTAGGTTACATTTTTAGGATGACCCCAAGAAGGTAACTAACACATTAGAGATTGCAATGAAAAAAATACATCGTAGCTAGCATCCAAGCCACAATTAACAGTTTAGGCCTAGGACGAAACCTTATCCTTCGTCTTCACTTCCCTAAAAGTTTTGAAGAAAAAATAAGTCTAAGTCATACTTACTCAGCAAGCCACAAAAATATAAACAAACATAGACTTCAAAGAAAGGATAAGTTTATTTCATAATTCTATTTATTATTTTATGAATTCAAAATCTCTGTGTGCATTTATCTTGATTGAGACCCTAACCTCAATCTTAAGTGAGAGTAACCATGTAGCCACTGCATTTAGTGCAGATTATTATGTATAAGAGACTAAGTTACTAACACAACCCGTGAGTTGCTTTATAATGACATCAGCGTCAGCAGACTCCTAGAGCCTACAGTCTATCGGTAGTTTTCACCTTATCACCCATTTATTAGTTTTTTTCACTTTTCTAAAACCATGTGCCCCTGCCTAAACCATTATCCAACAACATTCATGAGACCACAACCCACTTCATCAATCATGGCTCCTAGAACCTTATGTCCTTAAGCAACCCATCAACCATACCATCAAAATTTAATTTACTTTCTTTATATTACCATCATTAGTTTTCCTCTCAAACTTAGGGTTATCATCTCACCCTCTCACTATAAAGCCATCTAACTTTCTAGACTACACAAGTCTATTTTTGACTACATAGGTCAGCTGTTAGCCACATAAGCTAACTCTGGAAATGGTTCTTGTCTCACAACTTTACTTCACAATAATTTACAAATAAATCTAAGTGACAAACCATTTTACATCTATCCATAACAGTGGATACGACTATTTAAACAATTTAGCTAAAACTTCTATAGAAGGTGTAGGCTTTACTCCCATGCTGCAAGGCTATTTAGCTACCCGTCAATAGTAAAGATTTACTATAAGGCCTTTATAAAACAAAACTAGGATAACCATTTACCAGTCAAAAGGGTCTCAAACCAAGTCCCAGGCAAGTCTAAACTTTCTGTACTCATAATGCCATGAGCACCACTTCTCATTACTACTCTGGCGATTCCATAACTCCCAAAAACCAGGTGATCCTAGTCCCTCTAGTTACTTAGCCATGAGCGTTTCATACTAATCATGTGGTCACACTGTACTATACTTAGTGCAATGCCCTAAGAAATCGGTTCTTATGTGTAAATACAAATCCTTGCCACACATGTGACCATTTCGCACCAAGTTTTTTTTAAAAAAATCAACCACTTTTATTTCTCAAACCATCGACAAAAAATATCAAGTTTTAAAACAATTCACAACCCATTTTTCCAACATGATCACATCACATTATTCATGAAAATATATTATTAATTATCAATGGTAAAAATACTAGAGATCTTAGCATCAGTGGTATGAGCCTTAGCTAATAAAACATAGTTAATAAAGGTCAGGGCAATAAATTTTCAAAGAAAATGATATAATACAGCAAACAGGTAGGCCAAATAGATCGACTGCGATCAGCGTTCTTCATGTGTATCTAATTATGTACTTTGTAAACATTTAATTTTATAAACTGATATCAACATAATTAAAGAAGTGACTTGTCTTGATCTTAGTCGACATGAAATTCTTTAGATTTTGCGTCTGAGAAATTTCCATCCGTGAACTACGTGCGAAATGAGAGAAATTTTAAAAAAAATCCTAAAAATAAATTATTATTATTAACAAACACGATATTTTATGTCGGTGGTTTGCAAAATAAAAAAGTGGTTTTTTTAAAATAAAACCATTGTGTGAAGTCATCGACTGTGTGAAAAGGATTTGTATTCACATATAAGAACCAAATTTTTGGGGAACTACATTGAGCATAGTACAGAGCAACCACATAGGTGGTATGGGATATCCCTGGCTAAGAGACTAGTAGGATTAGGATCACATGTTTATCGAGAGTTGTGGAATTGCTAGAGTACCAAAGGAAGTGGCGTTTGTGAGATCCTAAGTATAGGAAGTTTGGGACCTACTCGAGACTTGATCTAGGACCCTTCTAGCTAGCAACTGGTTATCCTAGTTTTGCTTTGAAAGGGTGTTATAGCAAGTCTTTGTTATTGATATATCATAGAGGCAACATAGAGATATTGTATATATCACATACTATGTTTACGATATATTGATTTGTTTCTTAAAATAAACATTGTCATTATTAATCAATGAGTATATGACTTATCTAATATCAGATGTTTCTATTTCTAAATTATCTCTGATCATATATCATATGAGAAACAAATATAATTGTAAGAAAAACATATGTATTGATTGATGATCATGTTTCATGGATCATGGTATGGAGATACCAAATCGATAATATGAATATATGTTAGCAAATATATATTGGATAAATCTGCTATGAGATACTGTAGAGGTTTTATGTGTCATCAGTTAATCTCAAGTAGTGTTTATGTGAAGTCCTTAGACTAAAGATTATCATGATTTCTAACATATGTAGTAGCTTATTTTGAGACTATCAAATACTATTTCTTATAGGGTAGTCATAAAAATAGTTTTCGGGTTTGTTATAAAATATGTAGTGGGATGTGAGTGATCAAAATATAATTTGCTTCTTTTATGAGAGAGATATCTTTAGGCCACTCAATTGGATAGATTATGGAAATGCATAGTCATACCAAGATGATTGAAGAGTCAATTATAAGTTTATAATACATCATAGGATCGAGAGAGTGATTGAGCTATTAAGAGATCGTGTTGAAAAATGTCTCACGCGACCGCGCCGACACCTGGGAGGTCTGCTTAGCTCCAGTGCAGGCCGGTCGGCTTCTCTCTATGGCTTGAGGTACGCGCGTAGGGGCCTATGAGGTTCGCTCGCCTCCGGCGCGACGATGCGGGTGTGGGCGTGCCAGTCAATTTGACCCTGCAATTGACAAGAAGGTAAGGCGAATAGGTCAGTCGAACAATGGGACGATATGAGCTCTCACTATCGGTTGGCCACCGATAGGATCGAGGTAGTTATTGGTCACGTCCGGATGGCTCCTACTATTGGCTGCTCGCCAATAGGTATCGGGATGCTCTTCCATCGGCTGAGGAGCCGATGAAGGCATGGACATATATTGACGAAGGATATGATGGCTCCGGGTATGGTAAAAACGAGATCCTGATCCATCGGCCGCAGTGCTAATGGAGTCACCGAAGGGTATTAAAAGTAAAACGTGCAGGATCCCTCCTGGTAGTCGATGAAAGCTATAGCGATCGTTCACCGGCTAGAAAGCCGATGAAGGCATATGTGAAGTGGCAAGGAATCGTAAAAAAGATACACCGGCTGCAAAGCCGAAGCCGCTCCCGATATGGCTGGCTGAGCCGATGAGAGAATTGGCGCGCATCGGCTGGAAGGCCGATGTGCTTGTTGTGGCACTCGAGAGGAGTCTCTGAAGACTGGTGCGTATCAGGTGAGGAGCCGATACACTGGGCATGGTACTCAATGTATAGATAACTCATTGGCTAACACTCTGATGAAACGCCATACAGAGACCTATAGATCTAAAGCTCAATCTACCATCGACAACCCCGTGGGTCAAATCTAACCATTGTGGCATGAGACCAACGACGGCAGAGAGAGCTTGATAGGCCGATAGACCATACACAGACGTGATGCGATACATCCAATTGGCTTAAGAGGTCGAACCTAACCGATGCAGATTTAGACAGAGCGAGACATACTGGGATAGTGGTGGGACTTACCCATTTGTCGGAGATCAAAATTAATCGATGCAGCCCCGCGTTGAGAGCCAGATCCCATTGATAAAAACCTAGATAAACTAGGGTGACGATGCGCCAAAGTTGTATTGATCGAAGGATATATTGATTATCATATAGGTTTCTAGGGGTCTATATTTATACCCTGGCATTACAGAGTCCGACGTGGTTACAACAACCATCGGACATTATCTCCTTAAAATATAAAAGGAAAATATCTCTAGGAAAGTTAACTAAACTAACTAAATTTTCCTATATAAGATACGGTTTACATAGATAAAATATCCTGCTGTGATTTCCATGCCTCCTCCTCAAACTCAGTCTCATCTGGATAATCTTCTATTCTTGAACCGAATCTTTCCTTGCTTCATTTGATCGGTTTCCTCCCTGTAGTAACCGGATTCTTCTTTTACTTCAGCCGATATTTTTTCCAATCTTTTCCTGGGCTTTCCAAATTTTGGCGCTAACAGAGGATGACATAAGTCTCGCCTTGAGCTCGTTCAATATCGTAAGGCAAAGGGATTCGTACATAAAAACATTACAGGTTCAACCGATATGATCTTTACGTATACTTTGGGATTAATATGACTTGCTAGAAACCACTATTAACAGGGTTACTGAAAAGGTGTTTTCGGGTCGCGACTAAATATACGTGAACTTACAGGATCGCATGCTTAATAAGTTAAAATGCTTATTCGAATGTGATTTGAATAAGGGCTCAATTCGGATAGATATCCGAGTAGACTCCTGTTAGGCCATGATCCTCTAAGCTCAAGTAAGAAAGCTTATATATGGGGAGGTGGGGAGGTCGAGGAGAGATACCTCAGTTCACCTCGAACAAAAACCCTAACTGCCACCTCCCGAGCTAAACCCTAGCCGCTTGCGTGTGCTAGTGCACTTGCAATCGGCATTCTAGCTATGGACATGTGGATACTAGTAGAGGCGCTGCTTGTTGCAGCGTTGATCAGCATCAGGAACGTGGCAATCAACTACTTCATCTACTATCTCGACGCCTGCGTGGTTGGATCCACTTCTCCAACTCTATTTCCACTGCACTGCATGTTTTGTAGTAACAGTCTGTGATCCCTACTTTGCATGATGTCCTGGTGGGCACAGTAAATTTTTTTATTTTATGCTATTATAGCCTACGCCTTTCTTTTTAGTCTTCACTATCTATAGGTAGCTAAAGAGGCTTATGGCATGTAGGTAAAGTGTGCACCTTCTATAGAAGTTTTTTAGCCAAATTGTTTAAACAACCATGTCCATAGTTATGGGTGGATGTAAAGTAGTTTATCTCATGTATATTTATTTGCAAATGATTATGAAGTAAAGTTGTGGATTGAGAATCATTTTTAGAGTTAGTCTGCATAGTTGACGGCTAACTTATATGGTTAGGAACATATATGTATGGTCTAGGAAGTTAAATGACTTCACATTGAGAGGGGGTGAGATAAAAACCCTAGGCATGAGAAAAAAACTAATAAGAGTAATGAATGTAAGATGTAATGAATTTGGACAAGCTACCTAAGGGCAGAAGGCTTTAAGAGCCATGACTAATGAGGTGGGCTATGGCTTATGGATGTTGTTAGATAATGGATTGGGCTAAGGCCCACAGTTTTAGAAAATGAAAATAGATAAAAATCGCTAAGAAGTTATAGGCTCTAGGAGACTGATTATACTGATATCATTATAAAGTGACTCATTGTTTTTGTTGAAATATAAGTCTCTTTTTAAATAATATAATGTATTAAAATGGAGTTGCTACTGAGCTACTAAGCTACTTTCATGGAGCTAGGAGCTCAATTTGGATAAATAAACACATAAGAGTTTCGAATATATAAAATAAAAATAAGAATTATGAAATAAACTTAGCCGTTTTGGAAGCCCGTGCATGTTCAAATTTCTGTGGCTTGGTGACTATGTATATATTCAGACTTGTTTTTTCTTAGAGGTTTTTGTGAAGCGAAGACGAAGGATATAGTTTTGTCTTTGACCTAAACCGTTGCTTATGGTTTGAATGCTAGCTATGTTGTGTTTTTTTCTACAGTTTTTGATGTGACGATTGTCCTCTCGAATTCCTCTCAAAGACCCAACCTAGTTATTGTATATATTAATTAATTTTTATTATTATCTTGCTATGATATATTTCTATTATACTAACATCGTATTCTAAGACTGGTATTAGTCTCGCAGTTATGAGAGACGGTTCACCGTTCTCTTATGGTGCCTTCTCAGGTGTCACTTTAGTGATGCTAGAGTGCGATGCGACACAGAATTTTCATTGGCAATGGGAAGAGGACGAGTTTCTGTTTCTCGAATTGGCTATTGGAGGGGGGCAGGCCAAAGCACCAAACCTGCTCTCCTTCATCAAGAACAAGCATTGCAGGCATTTCTTGATCATCGTTGGGTTTGCAACATCCAAGGTGGGCTCTCTTTGGTTGCTCTGTGTGAATACCTATCAATTTGGGATCAAGTAGAAGTAGTACAGCTCCACGAAGCTTTCCTCGACGAGATCACCTGGCAGCCAACAACGCATAAGTTCTTCTTCCATGCAAAGGTAAATTTTCCCTGTGGGAAGGTGATATGGGAAGCTAAATCCCCTGGAAAGTGCAAATTCTTCCTGTGTTAACAATCCAAGGACTCACATTAACAGCAGTCAACCTACAAAAGCGTGGATAGCCAAATCAAAGTATGTGTTCACTTTGCTTGGGTGAACAAGAAACTTGCATGCACCTGCTATCTAATTTTTGCTTCCCTAGACGTATCTGGTGTATGGTGAAGGATGGGGAATTAATCACATTCTATCCTTTCAACACAGAATTTGAACTGTGGTGGGTTTAGAAAAGAAAACTCATTACAAAGGTGGCACAGAAAAACTTTGACGGGCTGGTCATAATGTTGACTTGGATGATATGTAAAGAGAAACGCAAGAATCTTTAGAGGGGTGGCTAGCTCGGCTATTATAGTTCTGAAGCGTATTATGGAGGAATGGAGAGCTTAGGCACTGGCAGGACTAGTGCAAGGCACGTATCTCTCTGCGTATCTCTCTGCTTGTGGCCCGTCTCGTCGTGGTCTAAAATCATATTGTAAATTTAGCTGTTTGGATTATAGAGGTGTGACGCTATCTTGTTTTCGGGCGCCATAGCTGTTACATCAATAACTATGTTGTTGTGCCACTGTAACTGCTTGCCCCTGTATTAATAAAATCTATGCTGGCGTTGATTCACCGGCCTGGCGAAAAAGAATGATGACTGGTTGGTTCTATCACCATGGAAATTGCTAAGAATTAAGCTGGAAGAGTGATTGCTTTTCTATCTTCATCATCCATGGGAATTCAATTGATTAAGGTATTAGGTACTACATATGAATCGAGGTGATGACTTACAATGTTGTGAAAATTAACTCAATGAGGGGAAATTACTATTCCGTCTGCTAGTACATATTTTTTAAATTGTGTTAAATATTTATGACCGGGGAGTATTTTACAAACACACTTGAAAAATGGTTACGTCTGGGATCTGATTTCTGCTAGCTAGCTAATGAATGCGATGATACGAAACCATACAACCATAGTGTCGGTCGTCATACTGCTGAGTCTGCAACTAGTTTAATTGGGGATAGACATTGGTAAGAACACCGAGCTCCTCTTTTGTGTTAACCTATGTGAAACAATTCATCTGCTTAGACGAACGCGGACAAGAAAATGCGAATCCATTTCGGTGCAAAGATGCGAATCTGAAAGAGCAACCATTCCTAAAAAAATGTCTGATCATCATCACTGAAATATACTGTGTACAGCATCGTTAGTCTGTCTACAAGATCCAGATCAACAATGCAACAATGTCATCCAAGAAGATCCGGTATCGCTTCTGTTGGTATAAGTGGTGCCGCCGGAGGCTGACGAAATGCTGAACCCGGCACTGGCTGCCGCCGGCGCCCATGGGAACCCGACCACGTCGTGCATGTTAACGGCGGCCATGATGATCCTTCGTTGGGACTGGGTGATCGGTTTCTCTCTTTCGGCAATGGGCACATCGCCGGCAGTCGATGAGGACATCGAGCTGCTAGCCGGCGACGACCTCCTGCACGAGCAGCACGGCAGCCTCTGCTTCCTCCCGTTTTCCTCGTCTGCAACCGCTGCCAACGAGCTGGCCTGCTGACCGTTGGATTAGATATGTGCGGCGGGGCAGGAGGGGGTTGCTGGTGCGAGAGAGGGGTGGGAAATTTAATCTCCGAACCCCCCACCCCCCGGGTTGCTTGTGACCGTTAGATTTAACATATGCGGTGCAGATTAAGCCCTTAGCAGATGTCGCACTTCAAAGGGTCTCTTCCCCTCGGCAATGTGTACGTCGCCGGCGGGTGACTCAAGTGAGCTCATCGAGCTGCTGGCCGGCGACGACCTCCATTTTCCCCTATTTTCCTTGCCTCCAAGCGCCGTTAACGACATCGTCTGCTGCCATGAGGCAGGAGTCCTTGGAGCAATATTGTGGCATCTGTGACTGATAAATCTGTTCACCTCTCGCTCCCCATCGTTCAAGTACCCATCGACGAGGTAAAATCTGGGAACTCAAATAAGCAAGAAAGAATCGGAAAAAAAAGCATATCCATTGCACTGAAAATTCTTTTTTTTCGTTCTTGTTTCTTTTGTGTGATCGAATCGGCAGCACCGGTGCTTCGGTTCCGAAGAATCTGAACACGTCGACGCCGACGATCCCAACATTCGGTGCCCACGACAACTCTCCTGCGGGATACGGCAACTCCCCACCGTTTGTACGGATCCATATCGCCTCCGGGGTACAGCGACAACATCGGCGCCGCCGCGGCCATGCCCGGCAGAAGGACAACACTCCTGTCACTCGCGGGTCTCCTCGTTGCAATATCTCTGAACCTGTACAAGTGAGGATTCAAGCTGCTGTTTCACGATCGAATCAGTAGAAACGATCAAATCAAGTGAAGATGTTTTGGTACTTGCACTGATGCAACCAGAAAGCGGAGACGGCTCTGCAAATTAATGAGCAAAAAATATGTACTGGTAAGAGCTAGGAGTAGCAGGATGACACCGAGCCGGCAAGATAGATAGATATCTCCTAGCTGTAGAATAAGTAGCATGTGTCAATAGCTGTGGTGCTGTATGTAACTAGGAATAAGTAAGAACGTTGAGCTGATATTTTGCGCATCTACGTGAAACAATTATTCCTGATGGTGTTAATATAATTGATGTTAGATGATCTCTATGGTCATAACTACTTATATAGAAAATCATATATATATAAGGTTATATATACATAAAAGGTTACAGACATAATCATTGGTGTACGACAATCAAGAGACATAGCTTCAAATATAGATAATCTCTTACTAAATATAGATTACACATTTCTATATTTAACATCCTCTCAATCTGAACGGAGGTGGACTAGGATTGCGCCATAAATTACAGTAGGTAGTAACCGGGAGCGGCTTAGTCATAATGTCAGCCACCTGGTCCTTGGATAAGATAAAGCGAACGTCGAGTTGGCGAGAGGCAACATGTTCACGAACAAAATGGTAATCAATCTCGACATACTTCGTACGGCGATGAAATATGGGATTGGCAGAAAAGATAAGTGGCACCAAAGTTATCACACTATAGGAACGATGGCCGAAGCTGAGAGATCTTAAATTCCCTTAGAAATATTTGTATCCATATTACTTTAGCGGTAGCATTAGCGATGGCCTTGTATTCAGCCTTTGTACTCAAGCGAGAAACACTTGGTTGTTTGCGAGAGCTCTAAGAAACAAAATTGCCACCAAAGAAAATGGCATAATCACGTCGATCATCTGGGTTCTCGGTCCAATCAGCATCAGAGAACACACTTAGCAATGAAGACCTAGATTTAGTGATGCATAGCCCCATATCAGACGTGGAATGAAAATAATGCAGTATGCGTTTTACTGTCGCCCAATGAGGCGTCGTTGGTGTTGACAGAAATTGGCATACCCGGTTGACAGAGAAGGAGATATCGAGGCGAGTGAAAGACAAATATTGGAGAGCTCCATCAACACTGCGATAGCATGTAGTATCTTCAGCTGAGAGAGGGTTGCCACTCTTTAATAGTAACTTGTTGTTGGGAAGCATTGGTGTCGGAACACTATTAAAGGAGACCATATTTGTGCACTGCAGCAGGTCTGGGATGTATTTGTGTTGTGTCAAGATGAGGCCAGTAGAAGTATGATGTACTTCAATGCCAAGAAAATATCCAAGAGTGCCAAGATCTTTCACCGTAAACTCAACTTCAAGTTGAATGAGTAGATGATCCGTAGCTGATGACGAAGAGCTCATAATAATAATATCATCTACATAGATAAGAATATGCATCTGCCACCTCTGTTGAACATGAAAAGAGAAATATCAGTCTTAGAAGCCTAAAACCCTAGTTGTAATAGTTTGTTACTAAGACGAGAAAACCAGACACGTAGGGTCTGTTTGAGGCCATATAATGATTTGTGCAACTTGTAAAGATAAGTATGATGAGCCGAGTTAACAAAACCAGGTGGTTGTTTCATATAGACGTCCTCTTGAAGATGACCATATAAGAATGCATTTTGAATATCAATCTGTCGAAGAAACCAACCACTAGAGACTGCAAGAGACAATAAGATTCGAATAGTGGTAGGTTTCACTGTCGGGCTGAATGTATCATCATAATCAACTCCATACTGCTGCTTGAAGCCCCTGATGACCAATCGTGCTTTATAGCGATCAACGGAGCTATCAGCTTTGTGCTTCAGTTTGAAAATCCACTTGCAATCAATGACATTAAGGCCGGTACGTGGAGGAACCAGATGCCAAGTCTTGTTCTTGACAAAGCCTTAAAATTCATCATTCATTGCTGACCTCCAAAGAGGGTGTGCCATAGCAGTAACATACGATGTATGCTCTACATCTAAAGTCCATATGGCAGAATAAGTAACCGTGCCGTCGGTACGAATCTTGGAATTTTTGATGTTGTGGCTTAAGCATGTCCCGTACTTGTGGGTAGGAGGATCTGGTGCAGGAACCTCTGAGTGGTGCACAACCTTAGGCCGGACGCTCAATAACGAAGTTTGTCGCGATGCTGGTGATGATGGGCCGGTAGATGACAGCCTAACCATAGCCTCTGTGCTTGCCGTAGGGGACACGTGAGAGGCAGGTAGAGACTCCGATGCAGGCAGGTCAGCGTTAGGCACTGCATGCGGAGCGCCTGCCTCGGGTGAAGAAGCAGGCGCAAGGAATGTCGGCACCAATCCTAATGAGGTTTTAGGCATCCTGGGATCTGCTGCATGCTAAGGGGCTACATTCACAGGGTTTACAAGAAACATATACATATCGTAATTGTTCAAATTAAAACTGTCACTGTCTTGATTAGGTGCAACGTTGGATGAAGGATAAGTAGAGAAAGGAAAATTTGTTTCATCAAATATAACGTCACGGGACACATACACGCATCCAAAATCTATATCGAGACATTTGTATCCCTTGTAAAGACCACTATATCCCAAAAACACGCAGACTTTGGATCGAAAGGAAAGTTTGTGCTGGTTATAGGGTCGTAAATTAGGCCAACATGCACAACCAAATATACGAAGCATGGAATAATTCGATGGAGTTTTGAGAAGGCGTTCTAGAGGTATAGATTATCAAGGACTCAAGTAGGCAATCTATGGATAAGATAAGTGGCTATGAGGCATGAGCTAGTAGAGTAAAACCAGTTTCAACTATATGATGATGCTTGCGTTCAGCCGATCCATTTTGTTGCTGAATATATGGGCAGGAAACACGATGGGCTATGCCAAGGGATCGAAAAAATTGAGTATGAAGTTTTTGGTACTCCTCACCCCAATCGGATTGGACACATTTAATTTTAGTATCAAGGAGACGTTCTACATGTGCTTAAAATTACAATAAAATGCGTTGAGCCTCAGTGCGGTCATGCATCAAATATATCGACGTAAATTTACTAAAATCATCGATAAAACTTATATAGTATTTATATCCACCAACAGACTTGGGGGCAAGGCCTCACACATCTGAAAAAACAAGTTCAAGAGGCAATGTAGAACGATAAATGGCATGAGTATAGGGAAGTTGATGACTCTTGCTTAATTGACATGCATGACAAATTGAGGGACTCGACTCCTTAATATATGGGAGATTATTCAAACTCAAAATAAACCGCACGACTAGGGTAGATGGGTGGCCAAAACGAGCATGCCACTGATCTGGGGATGCCTTGACACTGACAAGTGCTTGTTTGAAGAATTCAACATCGGATGACTTTATGGGATAGAGGCCGGATTCACACTTTCCTGCCAGGAGCATTTGTTTCGTTGCTTCGTCCTTTATAAGAAAATGATAGGGATGAAATTAAAAAAAATACATTATTGTCACGTGATAGTTTATGAACTGAAAGGAGGTGTTTAGAGATATCAGGTATGTGGAGAACATTATGTAAGTCAAGAAAACGTGTAGCAGTATTAAAAGAACAAGAATCAATATGCATAATTTGCAAACATGTCCTGTTGCCAACTTGAACCGTTTCTCCACCATGGTATTATTTACGCAAGGCTAGACGATCCAGATCACTGGTTATGTGATCGGTAGCCCCCGTGTCGGTGTACCAGTTGGTGTCGACCTTGTAGGATGAAGTAGCGGCCACCGCAGTATAGGGTTGTTCCTCCTAGTAAGACTCATCCATACGATGCCAATATTTGATGGCAGTGTGACCTGTATGACCGCAGATCTGATAGGGAGGGGCGTCGCGTCCACGTCCCTAGGACTAAGGACCGCCACGGCCACGGCCTCGCTACTGCCCACCTCGGCCGGCGAAGTTGGTCGACACGCCGATGTTGAGGCGAGTCTCCACCTGGTACTGTAGTTGGCGCACCTCAGATGCTAGCAGATGTGAGTAGATATCATCGAGCGTGAGGGGCTCACTCTTTGTCATCATAGATGTGACGAACGGATCGTAATCTCGGGAAAGACCCACTAGGAGATAGGCAATGATCTTGTCATCATGAAAAGGAGCATCAGCCATAGCCAGCTCGGAGGTTAGACTCTTGATCTTGTAGAAGTAATCGGTAGTAGAGAGGTCGCGCTTCTTGGTTGTAGCAAGGTCGACATGCACTTGAACAGCGCGCGCACGTGTGGCGGAGGAGAACATACGTCGAAGAGTGTCACAGGCTTCTTTGGATGTGATGGCAGACACCACGTCCTAAAGGATGTCTTCAGTCATCGACGAGAGAAGACCACTTAGTAGTTGCTGATCTTTATCATATCACAGGCAATATTCTAGGTTAGACATGAGCTCGACACCATCAGCAGTCGATGAAGGAATCTGTTAGGGAGGCGCGATCGTGGATCTATCGATGAAGCCCATAAGCTATGCACTCCGCAGATACGAGAGAAGCTGGACGCACCATAATGTATAATTTGTTTTGTTGAGTCGGATGGTGATGTCATGATGAATTGGTATAGGGGCAAAGATAGTAGCAGAGGAGAGGCTGGAAGTAGAGGCGGAGGTGGTGGAGAAGGAGGTAAAAGATGATGTCAATATTAATTTAGAGAAAAAATACTGACTCTAATACTATGTTAATGTAATTGGCACTGGATGATCTCTATAGGTCATAAAGAAGATCACATATATGAAAGGTTACAAGCGTGACCAATAGTGTATGGTAATCAGAAGACATAACTTCAAATATAGATGATCTGATAATATACTACTATATTTAACAAGAGGAACATGAACAAGAAGATGTGAATCCATTTCACTGCAAAGATGCTAATCTGAAAGGGCAACCATTCCTACAAAATCTATCTGACCATTATAACATCATCATAACTGAATTATACACTCCACGGCATTGTCAGTCCGAGTGGCAGAGTCCCAGACGAGGCTGGTTGTAAGTGGAGCCGCCGAGGTTGACGAAATGCTGACCCGCCGCTGGCGCCGATGGAAAGACGGCCACGGCGATGTGATCGGTTTCTCTCTTCCCGAAATGCGCACGTCATCGGCACTGGGTGACTCGGTGAGAAGGACATCCAGCTGCTGGCGGCCATGTCGAGCAAGAGGACCTCGTGCACGAGCATCACGAAGCCATCCACCGCCTCTGCTTGCCCCATCTTCCTGTAGTGATGTCTGAAATCCTATAGTTCCTTGGCGTAGTTCGAGGCCTAATTTTAGGACCAGTTCCGAACATGGCAGAGTCAGCACGGCCCATTAAATAGTGTCGTATTTTGTCCGCTCTCTCAACACGTCGGATGACCCAACTGGCATGATATATAAAGGTAGGCATAGTGTTTTCCGATGGGTGGGAGAAATTAAATCCCCTCAACGGCCTATAAATAAGATTTAGATTTCAGCGATGCGTTGTCCAGTCACCTCGAGCTGGTCGGTGCAGTCGGTCTTGGCCTCGGCCTTGGTAATACGCTGTTTGCCTGTCCAGCCACTTATGCACAGCGGCGTCGCGCGCTGTCACAACGGCGCAGCGGTGCAATGCATGGTCCAGTCAGCCTCGTTGCCTCACACTCTCGCCTCTGTCTCAGCCTCAGCGCCTCGCACTCTCGCCTGTCTTAGTCTCATCCTTTCGCCTTTTGGTCTCAACACTGTGAGCTGTATCGCACTCGTATGATCGTATTCTCTGTCTCTTAGTACTAAATCTCTTCGTCTCTTGCTTCCTTCTCACCACTTGCACTTTCTGTTTCTCCGACTCTCGCTTCTTGTCTCCGACTCTCATCTCTTGTCACTCACTCTCTAACTTTTTTCGTCTCTCCAACTCTCGCCTCTCGTCTCTCGTCTCTGACTCTCTCTGACTCTTGCCTCTCGCCACTCGCCGAGGCCGACTCTCCTACTCTAACCTCTCGTCTGCGACTCTCACTACTCTAACCTCTCGTCTGCGACTCTCACCTCTCGTGACTTGTACTCTTCGTCTCTTCTATGACGTCTGTGTTCAGCTCTGTAGCCTTTTTTCCTTTCTAGGTTTTCTTATGAGGTACGAGTTTTTATTAAGAAAGGTTTTTAATGCATTCACCACACCACGAACTGACATGACATGCTAATTATATCGAGCTAGTCAGACCGTCGTGACCCAATTTTAAATACGACGTGTCAGACCAATAGGCATGGCCCGATGGCACCATAACATCGCTTTTGTTGTGCTCCATGCCGAACAGTTCCTAGTCTGCAAGCGTCGCCATCACTAAGGAAACTTTTCTTATCTGCCCATTACATGTGCTGTAATTTTATAGTGGGCCCAAATTCTGGTTCCATCAAAAGCCGTCAAATTGAATATAGGTGGTTTGGAGACTAGGTATAATTTTGCCAAAAAAGAGCCTTTGACGGCAAAGTGGTTAACTGGTTATGCATCGGTCGTCGTCTTCTCCTAATAATCCATTGGAGCCCCGTGGCCCCGCCGTCTCGCCATGGACGACGCCCCTGCGCTTCATCTTTGGGCCCAGCCCCTCCATGCGTGTCCTGTTCAAACACGCCAATCAATGTGAGGTAAGGTGCCGCCGGCCGAGATCTGGTCCGCCACCCGCTGCCTTTTTCCAAGGCAACTCCCCTCTGTTGACCGTTGTACGAATTCAAATGCGAGATACTTGCAATGGTGCAATCATAATCACAGAGACGGCCATGCATACAAACTATTCAGAATAAGTTGCGGCCAGAGCTACGAGGAAGAAGAAACGCATCCTCAGTTCCTCACGCCGTCCTGACCACCCTTAACTCCATTTCCTGCAGACCATCTTGATGATCGACCCATGGGGGCCGGAGAATTTCAATCTCCGACCCTCTTGGCGACGGACGATAAAGGGAAACAGAATCGGATCACGTCAAAAACATGGGTTGCGGTCAGAGATTCGAGCAATCTGGAAGCGTTACTGTGGCAGTCGCAGCATTGGCCGTTTACATGGAAGCCCATGAGCCCAAGCCCCTACAATCAATGGAGTTCCAGGGGGTGCCCGTGGCACGTACCACCGACCGTAGGGGGTGCACTGGCGAGGCCCCCTTGTCCCCCGTTGCATCCACCACTGGATGCGACGACCTCCTGCTGGCCAACCATGCACCGGTTTGCGGCCATGGCGCCACCACGTCGCTTCCTTACTCCAGCACAAGTTCGATCTAGGTCTATCTTCTTTTCATAGATTGACAGCTCGCCCGACACCGGCTTCAGCACCGCACTGTTCCTTGTCACCGTCTCCACCCTTTCTGACCGTCCTCAATCTCCAACAAAACTGTAAAATCATAATATTAAAATTAATAAAATTAGTCTATATAAAAATTAACATTGTATAATTAATCTATATTAAAATTATCATTGCGAGCGCTGACGATAGCACAATAGGCCGGCGCAGCAAGCATACCAACGATGAAGCGGACTGGCGAGCATAAGTAGGCTTGCAGAGCGAAGGTGGCCTAGGCATGTGAGGCACAAGGATGAGCATGGACGTGTGGGAGGCGCAGTCTTGGCTGACAGGTGAGCTTGACAGCGCGGTACGTAGACTTGCACGAGCGGGAGCGTGAGCACATGATTGGCCTCTAGACACGTGTTGTAGTGTGATTAACGTTGACAATGTGGCCGGCTGGGGGTAGTGGGATTATCTACACTAGCTATGTGTTCAACGATATGGCTCATCCAGAGGTATTAATTTTGAATGTAGTGGCTAACAATAGGTTGAGCAGTGGTTATAAAATCTCAAGGACTTTAACGTCTTTTTTTATGGTGTTTTTCAATCATTTAGGCTATAGAAGGGAGTGAATTGTTAAGGTTATGCTGACACCTTGGTAGGACATTTGAGCATATTTGAAGAGGGTTTTAGAAGGTTTGATTGTGAGTTTTTGAAAGGTGAATGAATTAGATAATATAATAGAGTTTTGATATAGGGTATTAGTGATTTCGTGAAGAAATCTTTTGGGTGATTTGGAGAAACATCTTATAACCATAATCTTAATAATAAATAAAAAGTTTATAAAAGATTAGTATGATAATTTATGTATGCTTATTTTAGATTGATTTACTATTCTCTGAGATTTGAGTTGTTTGTTTGCGCTAGGGTGTTTGTAAGTATTCTATTTTTATATCACATTATTAATTAATTAGGGTTTAACTAATTTCCATTTAGTAAATTTTTTTTTAATATCTCGAGATTTAAGTCTGATTTACGTGATTGGTGATTTTTAGTTAGTTTTGTTTTCACTATTTTACTGTAGCAAAATTCTAGGACAATCCGATTAACAGATCTACATCATACAGAAGTATACATCGTGGCTACTGGTTAGTGCGGCCATTAACAACACATCGTAGATTAAACAAAAAGGATGAGTCCTGGACAAACCAATTTCAGAAATAAATTAAACGGACACAGGCTATTGGCGTTGGGCAAATCAAACCAACTTCTCAACACAAAAACCTTACTTTTGCAAAGGATATTGCTAGATACCCAATAATGTTTGGAATTGCTGCGATCATGAGAGACTGCAAGATCATATCAACCCAAAGAGCACATATCAGCACACTAGTGAAGTCCCATATTTCATCTGAAAATTATCACAAGTTGATCTTTTTGCAAGCTCTCACGAACATTATTCTCCTACTACCATCGATACTGAAAATTAAACACCAATTTTCATCTGAAAATTATCAAAAGATATTGTTGCAGGTTCTCACGAACAAAGCGAACAGTTTTCACTCTCCTACTACCATCGACACTGAAAACACGATCCGGTTTCTCCGTTCACATGGCAGACGCTGAATAGTAACCGCACAAGTGTGGCGATCTAGGACAAGAGCAGGAGATACAACATAGGCTTACCCCCTTGCGGCCGATATACTCGGCGATCTGCCCGCTGGCAATGGCACCCACCATTGCCCCAACGTTTGACAGCGACCCGAACAACGAGAACTGCAGCGCGAGAAGACAAGAGCTAAAGAAATTAAAAGCAAATCCACAAAATTAAGCGAGCAAGCATAATACAGTAGAGAAATTGTGAAATGGTGAAGCAGGAGCAGCTTGCCTCACCTCGGAGAGCGAGAGGCCGAGGTCGGAGATGATTGCATCCTGGGTCCGGGAGGAGAACCCGCAGGTGAACCCGAACTGGATGGGGCCGAGCGCGACGATGAGCGTGCAGAGCAGGGGGAGACGGAGGTGTCGCGGAGGGAGTAGGCGGAGGAGCCGAGGCGGTCCATGAGGCTGGACTGGCGCGACCCCATCCCGTCGCCGGCCGCCGACATCTTGTACCAGCTCCCCGTGTGGAGGAACGGCTTCCGCAGGTCCGACGCCGACGACGAGCGGGCCCCATCCTCGCCGCCGCTCTCCTCGCCGCGGAAGCTCATGTCGGATGGATCGGGCACGGCAGCTTCGGTGGCTTGCGTGGACGCGATCCCTTGTCTCTCTCTCGCTGTCTCGCCGAGCTTAGCTTGATTGGGGGAGACGAGGTGGGAGAGCGAGCGGTACTCTGATTTTCTGGTCGGTTTCTACGGTTTTTTTTTTATCTTTTGCCGTTTTCTCCGTTAAGAAATGTGATGAGCTGGATAAGAGGAGAGGGAGGCACTTCACTTTTGGTGCTCTCAATTTTTTACCCAAGTCTGTTTAAGACATGTGTTGTGCTCACCACGTGACACATGTTCCCTAACTAAAAGAATCCAACGACGAGGGATCTAACTAAAGCAAGATTGAAAATACAGCCCCTAGCCTATTAGCACTGACTCTCTAGCAAGCGTCGGCCACACCCACAATCCTCTGTCACGACCAACCCCCATTCTTCATCTCCATCACCTCCTAGTCGTAGCCCTAGGTCTCCTTTCCCACGTCGGGTCGCCATCTCCTAGATGCACGGGAGGCTCTAGATCGAGTCATCGCTCCTGCCTCATCCCAGATCCGATTGCCCAAAACCTCGTCGGGATGTCTCTATGGTATCAAAAACTCCAGATCCGCCATTTGGCCACGAACGTCGCTCTTTTGTCAAGGTGGTGAGAGGAAGCGTGCCATCTGTTTTCAAATCTTCTCCACGCTAGCCCCCTTCCTCCCAAAGCCAAAATTGAAGTTGACCTTAACTGTGCCCGTCTGGAGTAGCTACCACCTAAGCAATGGTGCATCACCTCAGCTGCGAACAGCCAGCTATAGGGATATGGCTATAGCTGCCTCGAGCTATCCTCGCCACCACCCAGCAAACCAAGATGCACATGATGTCTTAAAGGAGACAGAAGCGCCTTGGACAACGGTCCAAAGGAGGTGGCATCCAACACATCCAAGTGGCATCCACCGGCTGGCTTCTCGATGCGATGGTTCAAGCCACCCTACTTCGCGCAGGCAAAGCTCCATCTCTTGATAAGTTTCATAGCAAGACCTTTGAGAGATGCTTCAAATGCCTAGCTTAGGGTCACCACGCCATGGAAAGCAAAGATTAGTCTGTTGCCTCACATGCCATCGCTCAGGCAACTGTGTGCGTGAATGCCGTCGTGAGCATGGGCGCTCTCCCCCGTGCCTTGACGCTTAGCAGGATCATGGGCACATTCTACCACGTTGTTCTTAGTCCTACCTCCACCGCACTCCGCTGTGCCTCGTCCCATTTCATCCCTAGCCCCCGATTTGCAAACCCTTGTCCTCACCCTAGAAGAAGTTGAAGCCGACGCATGTCGTCTCACCTGCTTGACACCAAGCACCACGCTTGTTGCTAAAATCAGCCATCCTACCTCCATTGCCCCCACAACCATGGATTGTTGTGGCCATGTTGCAACATGACAACCCTAACAAGCGCCTCGGCGATGACTTCCACTTCATCTCAACATCCTACGCCATCAATAAGGAATTACACGAGTGTGGGAGCACTATGGCGATAACTTGGGCCATGTGTGCCCCCGCTGACACCTCTACCAAGGACATCGAGAGTATCATCGGGGAGGAGTTCTGGCTCCATTTAGGCGAGGTCGCGGTGTCTTGACATCACCTACAGGCATTCATCATCAAATTTCAACATCAGTGCCATTAAGAGGAAGCTCTAAAGTAGGACTACGCCAAGCGTTGAGGGATAGAATTCCATTTCATTCAATGGAGGAGTTTGAAGGCCATCGCCGGGACATCTCTCATGTTCCACGTTTGTTTGTGCCTTGATGGCATCCTGATGCATGTCTGGACGACGGATGTAGCTGAGTGACTGATTGCTTGCACCTGCATTCTTGAGGTGATTCACATCGATCTGGTTCACCCAATGGAGGCTAGGGACACGAGGACCATCAATCTCTAGGCATGGAGCTCAAAACCGAGCAAGATCCCTAAGCATGTATGGCTCTCCTTCACACGGTAGGCTAGGAACAAGAAGCTAGAGTCAATCCTGGTCACAAAGAAGCCGCCTAAACACTATCAGCAGGGAGTTGGCCACCTAGTCCTTTTCCACCTAGATAAGAACCATGACTACATCATAGCAGTGGTCAACCTCAACACCAACATCTGTTAACCAACCAAACACCAGCTGCCACAATGGAACTTAGGTGTCATAGATGGCAAACCAAAGCCAAGCAACACCTTCTAGGAGTTCCCACCCCATCCATTGTCGTCATCGATTCACTGCATGAGCTGCCTTGGTTGTGATGACCATGAAGGGCAAGATAGCCATGAGCATGGCTACAAGGGCAACCGTGTTGATGGTCACCGTGGTGACGATAGCGGTAAAGGCTGGCATGATGGCTATGATGATGACTGTGGTGGAGCAAGGCGCGATAGAATGAGGCGCCACAGACCATGCTATAACAACGATCACCCAAGCGGGGGTGCAGGTAGAGACACCATGACCACGACCATGACGACAACGACATGGGCAGCCATGGCCATGAGGCACACGGATGTGACAACCATGGACGCGACCATGACTACTACATGGATCCCACGTGCTTACCGTAAGCTCACAAAAGAGGTGATGATGGGCAGGGGCATGCGCCGACAAGGCAGTCCATGCAGTGAACTTCCCCGAGGGCTTGATGATAATCACAACGGTGTCTGCACCCTACGGGTTGGCACTAACAGTGACCGCGGACCTGCAATTAATGAACGTAGGGCACAAGGAGTTGGTGTGACTGGTTTCCAGGCTAGCCATCTCCAAGCCGAGGAATGAAGCCCGGTCTAGGAACTATACGCTGGACACGGTGCCTGCGAGCTTCATTTTCAACCGAATCAAGCAAGCGTAGGCAGATGACATGGCGTTGGTGTTGTGGCCCATGCGGTCGTGGGTTAGACACCTACTACTACTACCAACGCCACTATAGCAAAAGTGTCCTAGGAGTTCACGGCCGCTACTACTGTCATCGCATTGATCCAAGCCAACATGATCTAGATTGTTGTTGCTATCAAGGGCATGGCTCAATCTCATGTTGTGGTCTAGGCCGACGTTGTTGTTGGGGCTGTGGCCTAGGCAACTACCAACGCCACCTAGATGCCTGAGAGCTAGGAGGCTGATGGTACGGCCCTATGCGTGGCATGTGCTAGTCGTTACCACTTGTGAGATCAGTGCAGCCATGATGACCTTCTTTAGGCCAGCTGTTGTGCCAATCCTTTCGATCCTATTGTGCGGGAAAGGCCACCCAACACAGGCCAAAGCAACAAAGAAGGCATTAAGGAGGAGTCTAAGACTTGCCAAGAAAGTGACTGCAAGTGACCTAGCGTCCATCAAGGCCTAGCTAAACTTATGTCACCATCTAGGCCTAGTACCAAAAGAAGGCACATTGACTGGCAAGGTGTTGGTAGAATACAAAGCCATGTTCTCTAGCCCACTACTGTCGGTGGTGATCCAAGTGCTGCCACAATTATTTGGCCTCAACAACCCTCAATTTTAGGGCCAATATGATGTGGTGGCGAAGCTCCTAGGCCTAAGTGACATAAGTGAGGTGGTCTATGAGGCCATCGAGCTAGGTAGACCCAAATGAAGCAGAACAACCAAGACTTGCAGCAACAGGCAGCCCACATGCAGCTCCTGTTTCACCCTATTTGTTAGATTCTTTTATTTCCCCTAAGGCATTGTAAGCAAGACTACGAACATGATGACTGTAACGCCATGCTTTGCACCAACTTGACCACGTCATCCAAAACTCGCTTTCCTTACTCACTTCACTGCAATTCCATGAAGCTAGGAGCTCCGAGCGTCATCATGTCACTGCAATTCCATGACATATATGCCTATGATTCATTGCTACAATTCCATGATGCAAACTACACCAGACGCCCTTCAATCGTGCAAGGCATCTTCGAGCTTGCACCATGGCATTATGGAAACCCATAAAATCAAAGTTCTAAGTTGGAATGTGCATGGCCTAAATAGCATAGTGTGACATACCACATTGTGTGAAACAATCCTTTCCTCATCCTCACACATTGCTTGCCTTCAAGAATCGAAAAAGATTGATTTCGATGTAGCCACAATTGTGGCTATTGGTGGTGGCAAGCTAAGAAGCTACACCCACAAGCCAGTTACCATGGCAAGGAGAGTGCAAGGGGGAATTCTAGTCCTTTGGAACGATGACCTGCTTAACCTATCAGATATAGTTGTCGGAGTTTTTTTGTCTCACAACGAAAGTGACCTTAAAGCAGTGTCAAAACTCCTTCATCCTCACAACAATGTATGGCCCAACATGTAATAGCAAAAAAGAAAACTTATTCAAAGAGATGAGAGACACCAAGCTGTCGGTGAGAGTTGGTTGGTTGTGAAAATACATCTAGCCTCCTAAGTCGGTTTTGGATGATGAATGATAAAATGGTTAATAGACTAACCACTTTATTAAGGTACATGTAGAGATTAGTCCCTAGGAAACTAAGTGTGAGTATGATAACTCCTATAAATTCATGATTAAGCTATATAAGAAGACTCAGAGTTTATTTTAAACTTCTTTTAAATTTCTTTTGAGTCTAGGAAAACTGTTCTATTAAGAGGGGTTGCAAACAATGCTCCATGTCTATTGTTGTGCTTAAAGATCTATTTCTTAATTGAGAGACATATTTACACAACATTTGCACTACTATGAGTTTGCTTTTGCCTATGGGTTGGAGGTTTTGGCCTTGCGGGATCGAAGATTCTTGTTCATTGTTGTCTATCAACGACTAAGTGTTAGGTCAGAGGTTCTGGGACAAGGGTCAAAACTTCTAGATGTTCAAATATGTGAGTAAAGGCTAGGTGACATAGGGGAATGGGTATAAATATCTACTTTCCCTCCTAGAGCTGTTGAGACTTTTTCACTTTTGTTTTCCTATCTCCTAACTTCTCTTAGGGCTCTACACACCTGTTCCACTAAGTTCTTAAGTTTTCTTAGGGATTTGAGTGATGTTCCTGAGTGTTTGGAGTATCTTTTCTTATGAGAAGAGTTAGGAGGATCTTGTGTACTTGAGGATCTACATGGGTTGCTGTTTGGAGCTTATTACTATTGAAGGGTGACCTCCTAGATGGTTAGGTGTTGCTCGTGAGCTTCCTCAAGGTGTGGATTGTCTTGGGTAAGATTGTGAGGGTGGATTTTACCTCCATAAGGAAAAGAGAGAACTAATAAAGTAAAAACCAAGTCAGTCTTTATGACTACTTGGTGATGCAAGGGGTCAAGAGAGGTCCAGCTCTCAGGAGCTACTCAATGGAGACGTAATATCTTTATCATTCAAACATCGGGGAAAAAATCCTTGTGCCTCTCTTACTCTCACTTTGTGAATTTTATATCAAAGCTTTCTCCTTCACTATGCTATTTATTAATTCCTACATTACAGTATTTGTGCACCTGTTTACTGTTTCTGTTGCTATTTTTTGTGTTCCTGAGATTATGGAGGACTCAAAAGAGTCTTCTCCTACTTGATTAGAAGTTTCTACCTCAATAGACCGGAGGTTTTGACAAGCTGTCTTGGTCTACTCGAGAGAGTTGATTGGAAGTTTTGACCCATTGGTCCGAAAGTTTTGGTCAAGTTTGAATTTGACTGCTACATTGAAGTAATTTTTTAGAATGCCTATTCACCCCATAGGCTATCTTCAGGGCTTTTAGGTTGGTGGTTGGAAATTTCAACCAAATTTTCATATCAGTAGACAAAAACAATTCTAAGCTAAACCTCCACCAATGGGTCATTTCTAAAACACCTTAAATACGTGTGAGCTCAAAGACATTGCCTTACAAAACTGGTGCTTCACATGAAGCAATGAGAGAGATAATCACACTTTGGTCAAACTTGACCATTTCTTTTGTAATGCGACTTGGGACATCCTTTTCTACTCTCACCTCCTTCACGCGCTGTCAACTTTGCTCTCCGACCACTGTCCGCTCTTATTAGTAGACAAAGGTATTTGAGAACTTTTGGCTATGACTACCAAACTTTTAAAATGTGGTAGTAGAGGCATGGAACAAGCGACCCTCTTATCATGAACCACATCACAAGCTCCACCACTGCCTAGGAAACACAAGGTGACAACTATGTAAATAGAGTAAAGGCCTAATATCTGAAACCAAGCTTCAACTTCATGTGGAGATAGAGATAATACTCCATCTTGACACAATGCAAGAGCAAAGTCAGCTGTTAGATGAGAAAAAAACCCTCAGGAAAGGGATAAAATCATGAGTCATTAGCTTGGTAGTCATTGAGAGGGTGGACAAAAGATAGGCCTCACGAATCACCCATCTAAAAGGAGACGCAAACACCAACTACTTCCACCTAAGGGTAAATTTGAAAAGAAGGAAAAACTTCATTCAATGGCTAAGGTAGGGGTAGGATTGGAAATTCAAACATGAGGATAAGGCAGACATCATCAAGCACCACTTCACCAACCTGATGGCTCTGCCATATCTGTGCAAGGTGGACTTCAATTGGGAGGGTCTCCTTTTCTCCTATCAACTTGATGGCCCTAGAGGCGTCTTTCACATAGGACGAGGTGAAAAGAGCAATAGACTAGATGCCAGTAGACAAAGTGCACAAGCCTAATAATTTTACCATAGCCTTTTGCAAGGCATGCTGGGACACAATCAAGCAAGACATCATGGCGATTATCTTCTCCTTCATGGATGAGAGGAGTGACAACCTAAGGCTAATCAACTCAACAAACGTCATCTTACTGCCAAAAAAAAAGAGGGAGCAGACAATATAACAGATTTTAGACCCATTAGCCTAATTCATGGGGTGGCAAAGATAATTTCCAAAATATTGGCGTTGTGACTTCAGTCTTACATGAATACTCTAATTTTAATGGCCTAAAGTGCGTTCATAAAGGAAGAGCATACATGACAACTTTATGTATGTAAGGAATTTGGCAAGGTGCTTCCATCAGACAAACTCCCTAGCATTGCTCTTAAATCTTGACATAACAAAGGCATTCGATTTAGTATGATGGGATTACCTGCTTGATCTAAGTCAACAAAGAGGCTTCCCAGGCAGAGAGAGAAACTAGATCCTTAATATCCTCGCAACCTCCTCCACTCACATCTTGCTAAACAGAGCACCAGGAGAACTGATCAAGCATGTTCAAGGTCTAGGAAACCCCATATCACCACTCCTCTTCATCATGGCAATATACCCGCTTCACCAAATTCTTAACAATGCAACATTCGAAGGGCTCTTCACCACATCGAATGGGCCGTCGGTTTGGCTATGAACGTCGCTTTATGCTAATGATGCGACCCTCTTCATGCGACCAATGACACAAGACATAAGCAACCTAGCCAAAATCCTCTCCCACTTTGGAGAAGTCACGGGCCTATAGACAAACATGTAGAAGAGCCAGATTGCACTGATATGTTGTGCCAACCTTAATCAACAAAGCATTTGGGTGATTTTCCAAGCAAAACTAACCACCTTCCCCATCAAGTACCTAGGCCTCCCATTAGCAATCTCCAAACTAAAGAAGGTGCATACTCAACCCTTGCTTGACAAGATATCAATGAAGCTTTTGCCTTGGCAAGAGAGAATGACGACAAAATTGGGTAGAACAACCCTAATAAAGGCAATTCTCACAGCACAATCAATCTACCCACCTAACAACAATCAAACTCCTGGCTAGCATCATTCACTCCATAAATAAAATGCGATGCAAATTTCTATGGGTAGGAGGGGAGGAAATCTTGGGAGGTAAATGCAAGATAAATTTGGAGAGAGTATGCAAACCAAAAGAGTTCGAAGGGCTTTGAGTGCTAGACCTTCACAAGTTTGCCATGGCACTTTGTTTTTGCGCTGGTTATGGTTTGAATGGCAAGCAGAGGATAAACCTTGGGCAAGCACTTATCTCCCATGCAATAACCTAGACAAAGATCTCTTCATGATAGCCACCACCATCACACTAGGGATGGGAAGATGGCAAATTTCTAGCACTCTCACTGACTGGATGGTAAAATGCTCAAAAACATTGCATCTCTAATTTTCTCAGCTTCAAAGAGGAAGAACATAACAGTCGAAGACGTGCTGTCAAACAATACATGGATTACAGATGTGTAGGTGCACCAATTGATGTTTGTAGAACACCTATGGTAATTTGTAGAGCTCTAGTCCAAGATAAGTGGATTGTAACCCCTCACAACAAAAGCAACAAAATTATTTGGAAGCTGACAATGCACGAGGAGTACACTACTAAATCAGCCTACAACCTCCAATTCTTGGGAGTTGAAAGGGCGAGCTTCACCAAAATGATCTGGTCCTGCTAGGTGCCACCCAAATGCAAATTTTTCGCATAGCTAATCTTACAAAATAGTGTGTGGATGGCTGACAGGCTATAAAGAAGGGGTTGCCCAAACCAGCAGACCTACCCTCTATGTCGAGCAACGTAAGAAAAGCAATTCATCTAATGGCACAGTGCATAGTTGCTAAGAGAACATGGGCAGCAATACAACAATGGACATTCTTCGACTTAAGAATCCAAGATTGGGGAGTATGCGATGCAATGGTGGCATCGGTTGCTCTCAGCTACACACATTTCAAAAAAAGTCTCTAACGCCCCTCATAAAAAAGCCTCTAAGGCCCCCTCATAATCCTAGTTGCATAGGAACTTTGGTGTGAGTGCAACGCAAGTATCTTCCAACACATCGTGTTGACGCCGATGATTATCATAGCAAAGATAAAGGAAGAAGCCTTGGCCTGGGTCAAGGTGGGAGCAGCCAAATTGCAAAAGCTAGTTAGTAAGGAAGAGATCCCTTAAGTCTATGTTTGGGCTTGTGCTACACACCATGTAAATTGTACCTTGTACAAATTCTTCTCTATCAATACATAAGTGGCAAAGCTTTTGCCCTTGTTAAAAAAAGAATCAAGGAAAAATAATGTCTCGTCAGAAAAGGATATTAAAACTTGTGCGTTGCAAATTACACATGTAAAATGTTTTTCATAAAAATCAGGCCAACTTAAGAAACAAGTGATGGTTTTGTTTTTGGGATTTGCTATATGACACTCAAAAATATTTTGGTTTTTTAAGTTAAGTTATTGTGATAGTTTTTCGAACCCGCTTCACATTCGGGTCAAATCGTTCTATAGTTTTGGATCCATGCGAGCATTGCCTTTATCCTCTTATCCAGTCTATCTAGAGATGACAAGCCCAAAGCTAAGAGCTTTGCTAGTAGGGGCAACACATGCTACAACAGATAATTTTGTCATCTCATTGGTAACTGAGGCTTTGTAGTGCGGTAGACAATGAGCGGTGAATGGCACGGTTGTCCCTTGCAATGGGCTATGCTTATGCTATAACATCTCTAGCAGTAGTTGATAAAGTGACCGCAATGTTTTTTGTGGCGGTCGGCAAGATAAGTCAAGAGCCTTGTATGATTGTCGACTATGGTGTCTCCTATGGCGATTGGGGATATGTCCACGAAGGTTGATTGTGCAGCCACGTTGACCCTTGGGAGATCAGCAAGGTGAGCATGATGTTCTTTTAAGGTGTTCTTCTATGCTATCAAAGGGAGTCTTTTTATGACGGTTATGATTATTAAGATTATAGTGATTAAAAAGATGGATATGATAACTCTTACGATGAGTCCTAATTTTATAGGGGTTAGATGGATGGAGGGATTTGTTTGTTTGTTTTTTAATTCGCTGTAAACATTTTCACTTAACGATATTTAGCAAATCCCAAAAAAATTATGCTTCAGTAGTCGAGGGAAAAAAAAGGCTTCAGGTTTTGCCGTGTCCTCAGCAACAAAGCCACCTCTCACTAGACCACAACATCACTTCGTCGACCCACGAAATACCACAAACGCCCCCCGATCCAACCATCCCGAATCGAAGCACCCAACCCCCAACAAGTCAATTCCATGGGCGAGCAAGAGGAGCAATCCCTCTCCCCCCACCTCCATCCCCTCTCCCCGTCGCCTCCCGCCGCCGCCGCCGCCACCGACACCACTCCCCCCGCATCCGCATCCGCCTCCGCCCCCGCACCCGCCGCCTCCTCCTCCCGCTTCTCCCGCTCCAAGAAGCCCCAGCCCTCCGACCCCTCCTCCGCCTCCAACCCTTCCAAGAGGCCCCGCCTGGCGCTGTCCGTCCCCGGCCGCCCCCTCTCCGCCGACGGCGAGGTGGCTGCGGCCATCCAGCACCTGCGCGCCGCCGACCCGGCCCTCGCCACCGTCATCGACGCCCACGAGCCTCCGGCGTTCCAGTGCCCGCACCGCCCTTTCCACTCCCTCGTCCGATCCATCCTCTACCAGCAGCTCGCCTTCAAGGCCGCTGCCTCCGTCTACTCCCGCTTTCTCTCGCTCCTCGGCGGGGAGCACAACGTGCTCCCGGAGGCCGTCCTCGCGCTCAGCCCGCAGGAGCTTCGCCAGATCGGGGTCTCCCCTCGCAAGGCGTCCTACCTCCACGACCTCGCCCGCAAGTATGCTTCGGGGATCCTCTCCGACGCCGCCGTCGTCAACATGGACGACCGCTCCCTCGCCGCCATGCTCACCATGGTCAAGGGCATTGGCGCCTGGAGCGTCCACATGTTCATGATTTTCTCCCTTGCGCGCCCTGATGTGCTCCCCGCCGCGGACCTCGGGGTGCGCAAGGGCGTGCAGCATCTGTATGGCCTGCAGGACGTGCCCCGGCCGTCGCAGATGGAGAAGCTGTGTGAGCAGTGGCGCCCTTACCGCTCCGTTGGGGCATGGTATATGTGGCGGCTCATTGAGTCCAAGGCGCCACAGCCGGCGCCGGCCATCCCTGTCGGGCCACCTGAGCTGCCTGCACCTGATGATGAGCTCATGCTCCAGCAGCAGCATCAGCAACAGCAGCAACAGAGTGTCATCCAAATGATTGATCCTCTTCAGATGCTTCCAGGGATGGGTTGAATTCGGTATCTATTCTGCAGTTCTGCTAATTACTCCTTGGTATTAGTTGGATCGTTACTCCGTTAATCCGATGCTTGCTTTGTGTATCTGTTGTTCTGTATTGGGGAGATTGGAAGAGAGTAGAACTGGAAACGAGTAGTTGGGAGAACTATTTAATGAATCAATTAGCTTCGTGTCGTTCATCTCGTCAAGACCAAAGCTTGATGTTCTTTCAATCATGTAAAAATCATTCTTAGTATGAAGAACTAAGAATTCTCCCCTTTGTAGTTGTGCTATGCTTGTAGTTTATCTAAGTTCATTTAGGCATGAAAACCATAAGATATCTTCTCTTGAAGTCATTTGCTAGTATTAAAATGTTGATTACCCTGTGGGAGAATGGCGTCATTGGCTGCATCTATGTAATACTTACCATTGGATTATTTGCAAGTTGTGTTGAGGTAGTAATGCAAGATGTGGGTCTACGCTTAATTCTTTAAACCTGATGGAGTCTGCTTACATTTGGAGACTAGTCTTAAGGGTAGCAATGATAAGAGAAGAGAGTATAAAGCACAGTTTAGTTAGATCCATTTCCACAGGAATGAGTGGGGTACGTTTAGTTGCATTATGCCTTCGCTGCTCTGAAATAACAATTTTGGGTGCATAACAAATTAGACTTCTGGGCTTATAAGTAGAGATGATGACAGGGCTAAATGCCAAGCAATAGTGTGCTGAATGCATGGCTTGATTAGCCTATGTAATACACTATGATACGTTCCCCTTTATCCTCATTGGGTGCTTCACCAACATGGTTACAGTGACCTGTCGAAATTGGAAATCTCTATCCAATCTGCCTGTGCAAATTGGCTTCACCCAGGAATTTGATTGTTTGAGAACGCAATGCCTCCTTAAAGGACTATGCTTTGGATATCTGAAGGTTCTGCATGCGACCTCAATCACATCTATTAAGACATTCATGTTAGGTAAGATCCAGTTGTCAAGAACTCAATATGGCATGCATAGTTGGAGGGCAACTAAGTTCTTAGCCAGATGCTACCATAGACACACCAAGCAGAGACAGAGCAGTCTTTTGTGTGGTACTAATATTACAAAAGCAAAAGAAAAATCGGTCTATATTTCATAAAGCTAATGCAAAATGATATGATCGATTAGGAGAGTGAATGTGATGGCTGGAAAGTTTTGGAAAGACAAGCCAGAAGAATAGAATTTCTGTATTGCAAACAAAAAATTATTACGGGGGTCGATTTTCCCTCTTTTGGTGTTTCTGCTTATGTAGTCCGTCGAATGCTTCCCGGTAAACGCTGAGTTGCGTTACTGAATACTACTACTAAACAATCTACAGTATAACGTGACAAAAGTGTGGATGGCCACGTATGTATTCAGTGTAGCGTGTACATTGCGTCTCAACGTAGGTCTCCAGCTTGATAAAAAAAAGAGGGTTATGTTAGGTTTGTCAAAGTTAATGTAAAATTTTAGCCAAGAGAATTTTATTAGAGCATAACCTTTTTAGCAACGAATGAACCTGAACATGATGTTAAATGGATAAGCGTTAGGTCGCCACCTTCGTGACGTCCCATGTTATAATCAAATGAATAAAAATCGGACCATCATATCTTTAGTGATGTGCCACTTCAGTGTTTAGATGTGATGAAAAATGAGTAAGGATCTTTATACCTGACTCGATGTGTGTGAAGGATAAGGACTCGATATGTGTGAAGGATAAGGAAGCTAGTCGAGCCAACTAGAATCTGTTTAGATAACTAGAATATAGTGTCTTTTATTGGTGAGTTAAAAGAGTTAGTCGAAATAGCAGTTAGAAGGCGTGTAAATATCTTATGCGTTCAAGAGCCTAAATAAAAAATCAGAACGCAAAGGAGGTGAACAATACCATCTTCAATCTCTGGTACACAAGGACAATTTTAAATAAAAATGGAGTATGAATTCTAATTGATAAGAGTCTTAAAGATAGTTTGGTAGAGGTGAGAAGAATCATTTTAGTTAAATTTATCATTAATAATATAGTCTTAAATATAATTAGTGGGTATGTCCACGCTATGACGAAAGTGCTAAGAGAAATTTCTAAAAAAACTTAGATAGCTTAGTTAAAGCTGTACTTAGTAATGAGAAACATTTTATATGAGTGAATCTTAATGGTTATGTAAGTGCAATAGATACAGATTTCGAAGCGGTATATATAGGTTTTGGGTATGGTAGTGGGAATCATAAGGGAGAGAAAATCTTAGACTTTATTATACCTTTTGATCTGATAATAGTTAACACTTTCTTTAGTAAGAGACTTTTTAGCGGCCAATACTCTACCCATATTAATTATCCTAATAAAAAGAGGGATAAACGGATATGTGTGGATTGTAAGATAACAACATAGCTTAGTGATGATTGACTTTCGCTTTTTGGTGCCTGCTCATAGGGATAAATAAACAAAAATAAAAAAATCAACTGATAAAAGTTAGAAGAGGAGATATCAAATATCTTTAAAAAATTATTAAAAAGGGCTCTTAAAAAGAAAAAGATAATACAAATAACATATAACATATAAAGGAAGATATAAACAAACATTTAAAAGATTGCTTCATAGATATGTATTTAGAGTGACCAAAATTGATGGATACGAACTAAAGACACTTGATAGTAGTAGAACAAAGACGTACAATAAATTATTAAGAAGAAAAAAAATGTTATAAACCTTATATTATTATATTATTATAATAGGGATATAAGATAAGGTAATAATGGTATCGTAAGTATAAGATAAGGATATATCCTCTATCGTCTTATTTTTTTATTGCAATTATCTTTTTTATTGCAATTAATGAACTTCTGAACAGCTAGCTAGGCCATGGAGCAAAATCGAATTGCAGGGTCACTCACAGCCAACATGGACCTTCAATACATTCTCTAATGTATGCAGATGATTTAATCATTGCACGATAGGCAGCAGAAGAGGATGCTACAAGAATATTTCAAATCATTCAATCATTCTGTACTAAATCTGGGCAGATGCCTAATTGGGAAAATTTTCTATTCTTTTTAGTGTTAATACTCCTCAAATCAGACAAGTCATTTCTAATTTTTTTTCCAGTCCTTATGAACAACTGTACTAAACATCTTGGCCACCCTCTCATTTACTAAGCATCTTGGCCACCCTCTCATTGTCAATACCAAGGCTAGATCTGCTGCTTACAATTTGATCATTCATAAATTCAGATATAAGCTGACTACAATAAAAGCTAACAAGATGTCTCATGCTAGTAGGCTGGCCTTTATAAAATCTGTTTTCTCTTCCATCCCAATCTACTCTATGTCCACAATTCTTCTTTTAAAAGATTTGCTCTCAAAAATTACTTCCATCATAAGGAACTTTTGGTGGACAAGAGTTCACCAAGACAATAGCAAAAAGAACATATGTCTAAGATCTTGGGAGGTGTGTAAACCTGTACATGAAGGAGGTTTAGAAACTAGAGATATTCATGCAGTCAACTGAAATCTTCTTATCCAAGCTGTCTGGAGAATTATAACCAATCCAGAAGATTTTCTTTCAAAGGTCGTAAAGTCCAAATATTTTCAGAACACCTCCTAGAAAGCTCCGGCAAGTATTCCAAAATCTACCTTATGGAGCTCCATTCTTAAAATCAGGCATTTCCTTGCTGATTCATCTATTTGGCAGCTTTCTAAGGGCCAAATTTCTATTTGGAATCAACCAAGGTGCTCAATCTGGGAAAATATTCATGAGCATCTCAATTCACAAGCCTTGAGTCAAAATTTGCCAGTGAAGATAGCCGACCTCTAGGACCAAAATAAGCACTGGGATATAGAGAAAATTGAGTTAATCTTTGATGAGAAAGTCACTCATGCTATTTTACAGGTTCCAATTGTGCAACATGAAGGAGAAGATAGACTGCTGGAAGCGCATTTCCTCTGGTCTTTTCTCTACAAAGAGTGCATACAAGCAAGTATATAAGAATTTCAACCCACATAATGCAAATGTAAGCACTTTGACTATTAATTTATTGAAGAAAACTTGGAAGAATAAATCAATTTCTCCCAAAGTTAAAACTTTTACCTGGAGGCTCCTAAGAAATGCTCTTCCCACCTCTGTAAATCTGCATTGCAGAATCCCTTCTATCTTGGACAGCTGCTCAAGAAGTAAAAATGCAGAAAATGAAACTCATCTAATTTTCAAATGTCACTTCAGCATATTGGTTTGGTTCATCTCAGAATTTAATCTTAAAATAGACTCCTTCACTTCTAGTGAAATGGTTCAAGATATAATGGCTTATATTTTAGCTAATGCATCAACTGAAGATACTCTTCCAAAACTTACAATCATGTTATGGCAAATCTGGAAAGCAAGGAATGATTATATGTTCAAATCAAAAAAATTAGGAACCCACACAAGTTTGTTATGCACCTCAAGCAAAGAGCTCAGTTTATGCAAAAGAAGTACATGTAGAGGATTTGGAGGACAATCAACAGAATAATTCAAGAAAATGTTATTAATTTCTCACCCATCCCTAGAGATTTAAGAAGATGCTATATAGATGCTTCTTGGAAGGATGCTCTGACAGGAATTGGAATCTTTATTCATAATCCTATAACACATGAAACCTTATTAATCAAAGCCTGCAGGGCTGCTTTCTCTTCCCCTTTATAGGCTGAGCTAGCTGGTATTTGGGTGGCCTCTTCGTATCAATAATACCATTTTCCTTAATGATAACTCTGCGTTTGTCAGTGTCTTCAAGAGAAATGATTTTGAAGCCTATCCTGGTCATTGGTACCTACAGCCTCTACTCTCAAGATTTCATCTTCATTTGCAGGGACAAGAATTGAGCATTAAATGGATCCCGAGGAAGGGCAAAGAAATGGCAGATAAGTTAGCAAGTGAAGCAAGAAGTAATCCGACAAATGCTCCAAAAAGAAGACAATGTCATAATTTAGCTCATATCTGTTATTCCAGGAATTGTGTTTATATCGATAATCTAGACTCTCTGTCTCTTAAGAGATTTTAACATAACTCATGTACATGGTATCTAATTCCTATCAATAAAGTCATGAGTTTTTTTTTAAAAAAAAAGCTATGCCATTTCCGAGCCGAACCCGACTGGAAACAGTGTTCCCCCAAAGCCCACTACGGCCACCGTCACTTCACCTCCACACTCCTCTTCGGTTCTTCCCCCACCCAAACCAAAGGAGCTTAATAACGGCAGCAGCAGCTGCTGCTGCTCCTGCTGCTATAGCGAGAGCTAAGACGCTATAGTAAGCCAAAGCGAGCACTTTGCGAGGGCGAGGTAGCTTTCGGCTCTCCGTCGGCCTCGGACAGGCATGTCCTGATGGAATTCAGGGGCCATGAGGAGCCCGTCGACGAGATGGGCGTCGCGTTCGGTAGGACGCCACCCTCCTCCTCCTCGTCCCCCGCCGCCGCCGGGGGGAACGGCGCGGCGGGTGTTGGCGTCGAGGAGGTGAGGTACCACGAGTGCCTGCGCAACCACGCCGCGGCGATGGGCGGCCACGTCGTGGATGGCTGCGGGGAGTTCATGCCGGGCGCCGGGGACGCCGCCGACGCCCTCAAGTGCGCCGCGTGTGGCTGCCACCGCAGCTTCCACCGCAAGGACGACGGGCAGCAGCAGTTGCGCCTGCTCGTCCCGTCCCCGACGCCGCGCGTCCCGCTGCTCATGCCGCCGCCGCCGCCGCAGCACCACCCCTACGCGGGTCCCGGCCACCCGCACCCACCGTTCCCGTACCACCACACCCCCAGCGGCAGCGGCGGCACGACGAACGAGTCGTCCAGCGAGGAGCGGGGGCCTCCCTCGGCGGCGGCGCAGGGGCGGCGGAAGCGGTTCCGGACCAAGTTCACACCGGAGCAGAAGGAGCAGATGCTGGCGTTCGCGGAGCGGGTGGGGTGGCGGATGCATAAGCAGGACGAGGCGCTGGTCGAACAGTTCTGCGCGCAGGTCGGCGTGCGGCGGCAGGTGTTCAAGGTGTGGATGCACAACAACAAGATTAGCGTCGGCAGCGGCGGCGGCGCTGGCAGCAGTAGGAGGCAGCCGCAGGAGCAACAGTCCCAACAGCAGCAGCAGTAGCCATGGGAGGAGACAAGCATTTGGTTTGGTTAATCCCCACCTCATTATTTTTATACGCCCAAGAAATGAGGGGTGTTAAACAAGGCAACGGAAGTGAGGATTACTCTCTCTGCGATCTTTATCCTCTCTCTTACTCTTATCATTTGGTCTTAATCTTCATCCTTTGTAGTCACTCCTTAATTTGGTTCATGATTCTAGCCTGGTTCAATTTGATTCCTTTTGCATCTAGTTGAGGGTTTATTTTGCTCGAAAGAGAGAGAGAGAGAGAGAGAGAGAGATTGAGGGTTTGGATGATGAGGTAAGTTCTTCACCTCTTCGTTGTGATGCTTGCATTTGTTCTCATCATTTCACCTCGTTAGCTCTCTGCACAGAGATAGACAATAAGGTTAGCCACCGCAATTTTTGTCGAGAACAGCTTCCTCGTTGCTTAGTAATGTTCACATTTCCCTCCTTCCTTTCAATGCCACAATTTCGCAAGTTGAAGCATAAAACCAACATAAAGCTAATAATCAAAATGATAGTATGAAGTTCTTGAGCTTTCTTTCTTATTAATTAAGAGAACAGCAACTAATATGAGTAGCTGAAATGCTCTGATGAGGACATGAGGTAACACCGAAAGCCTGGATCAAGTCATTGGCTGGAATATACAGACAAATTACACTTGGATGTGGCTTTTTGTGATCTACCACAAAAGAAATTTGAGCTTGTATTGTATCAAGCATTCAAATGTTCATTCTTGCTTATTTATTAGCCATTTATTTAAGGTGTACTTGGTTGTTGATGTTGCTAAGCTTGAGTTGTACTTTACTCTAGATGCAACACATTACTGCCATTAAGTTGAATGATCCTTTTTCAAACCTGAATCCTTTAATGAAGAGTTGGAGTTTGAAATTAGGAGGGTGGAAAACTAGAAATAGTTGGCCACATCACCTTTCCTTTACCTTCCAGAGGTAAAGATATCACTTGAGTTTGGTTCCATGAAATTGTGAGGTCCATGGTGCAAGCGAGAAGAGGCAGATAACGATGAAATGAATGCCCTCCAAGAAAATTGCAAAACAAGAAATGGGAGATAATGAGAAGATTTTGTGGTTTCTTTTGGTGCCCTTGCTTTGGGGGTTTATCAGTTTCTAAATATGAAGAATTTAGCCGGACTAGATGAAAACAAACCACATGATGCTACCAGATAGTATTATTGATTAAGCAAGAGAGCACAATGCATACCCTTGATAGCCTTAAATCTGTACTCCTATACAATTTTTATTGAGCATTGTCGTGCACAACTGTTACTGCTTAACACCAACCGCTGTCTACCAACCAGTAGCTACGTTAACTAAAAGAGTAAATTACCATGAACAATAGAGCTAACTCATACAGCAACAAAATAAGCAAAAGTTCGTTGCAATGTCGTACTACTAAATAGGAACGAACTTATAAATAGATCAAGTGCAAGGAGGCAATCTAGTTGCAATATCCTACTAGTAACTTACGGCAAGCGACAATGAGGTAATCTAGTTATAAATTTGTAATTAACCCAAGCAAAGTATTTTAAACTTGAATCATGGGCTAGGACAGGTAATTAGATGCAACTAAATCAACTGTTATCCATAATTCCCTGTTATCCTCTACACAAGCAGGATTTGAAACATAGGTTCCTTTTGAGATCTCTTATGGATTTTATATTTTTTGCGGGCATATTTCTCAAGCTAAAATTTTTATATGTTTCATACTAAAATTTTTTATATAAAAGTTTTTTATCTGATCTTTCTAAAAAAAGTTAACTTTATAATAGTTAACTCATCCGTTTATATCTAGTTATAAAAAATCAAATAATTTTTTAATCCTTTAATCTCAGCTACTAATACGCACATCAGAGAGTAACTGACCTTAATTGTTTTCATATTGCCATTAGTCGTGGAGGCATTGCTACCTTTGATCTGGATGGGTTTGTCACGTTGGCCACGTTAAGAGCCTGCCTCTCTCATGGCAGATAACTTTGTTGACATATGTTTTCTAAAATTTAAATTTTGAGTTATAAGTATAAGCATTAGCAAAATAATAGAAGCAAAAATCTGGTAGTCAAGAGTCCAAATGTGGTTGCGACAGCAAGAAATAGTGGTACGCTGATATTTACTGTGACAGAAGAAACAGAAGGAATTTGAAAGCTCACGCCGACGGTTTTTTTTTTTACAGAACTCGCAAAAAAAATACGTGCAGTTTTATATGAGGACAAAAAAGAGGCCGAGCGAAGAAACTGCTCCCTTTAGCTCGTATTTACAACGATAATAGAAACAGCTAAACACAACTAAGGTAGATGACAATAAATAGAACAAGAGAGAAGAATACATTGCTCGTACTGAGATATTTTGCTCCGAGAAACAAACAATGGTTAGGAGTTCTACGGAGTATTATCTTATTGTAGCGCTAGCTTATTTTAGGTGCATGGCAGGCAAGCATGGAGTGATTGTGGTGTGCTGCAGCAAATGTTGAACTTGAGCCCATCATGTTGCTACTGATTGATCAGTCTTATCAGTTCTGATTGTTTTGTCTTGTCATATGCATTTCTGACAGGCGTTACTATTTGAGAATCAGCACTTCTGCCACTGCCATGGTGGCCTGTGATTTTCTGGAGGGTTGTTCCCTGCCTTCTCTGTGAGGTTCCCTTCCATCAGCTCAAGACAAACCTGTTGTCTGAGAGGCAGACCTAAAAAGGTGACGAATACTATAAAACAATCCTAATTACCCTATGTCACCCAAAAGTATCATCGGATGTGAAACGTGTAAGTAAATTTTTTTGAAGCACGGACGATTGATTGAAGGCCAATACCTTCCCTGAACAACAAAAAACGCACTTGCTCTTATTGCTAAGAAAAGCGAGCGTCTAGTTGTTCGAAGATGAAGGAGGGTTGCATGATGTTGGAAGCAACAGTCTTAGAACTTTTCTCAACATATGGTTGGAACATGAGAGGAAATTTTGGAGTCCTAATGATGTTTTGTTTTGTCATTACTTGTTGGTGTTATCGGGTTATGAGTTCTCTTCTGCAACGAGTTACTCTTGGTGTTATGTTTTTTTTCCTTTTGCAAGGTGTTGAGTTTAGGTACTCTATATTTATCCGGTTTAGATATAAAGGCCGGGTTATTTAATCCATTTCTTAAAAAAAAGTAATTACTTCAACTCACAATTCCACCCATTCAACAATATTGCAATTTAACGAAAGAAACAACATAGCGTAGAGTAGATCAGTAAAGCCTTATGTTGCTCCATTGTAGGAGTATCTGCATACGTCGTGTTAGTTAGCGTCAGACATGACTCATAAAACGCTAACCACCAATCATGTGGCTCGAAGTCCCTAAGCAACGTGGAAGCTAATCAAATCCAGTAGTGCTCAAACTTGTAAGCTTCAAATATTTTTAGCAGCTGCCCTTTCAATCCTCCCCAGGTGCAAACTAATCCCATCTAGCGTACAGTTGATGACAGTAGCCCAAGCATATGTAGTTAATAAATCTTAATCTTCATGAGTGAAACAGGTTCGAGCTTAATTGGAGTATTAGAAACAGAGTGGACCCTAATCATGCCGCGTGTCAGTTGCGCAAGCAGATAACCACCCAACAAAGCAAGCCTAAACAATTAATCAGCAATGGACTAATGCAAAGTATCAGCAATACGTTGAGGTTCTAACGATTTTGATTACAGTTCTCAATTAATCTTCAAGCCAATCATGGGTCACCGTGGACCATTTGCTTCCTAAGCTCCCGCATTAGGGCCGTGCCCGACATGAAGGCGCTACCGTACTAGAGTGGCAGACCATGCGGTTGAACCCTAGCCGAAAACAGCCGCTTTGTTAATTCCTCCCACCAGTCAAGTCCCATGTCACGCACAGTAACATGGTGTTTAGGGTCCGATTTTTCTGCCGCTTGTCAGTGTCTTAAGCCAGTATGATCTAATTTTATCGCACAGGAGTTTGTGTGAGACCGATGTCAGAACGGAACGTGCCTGGCAGGTGGGGGTTGATCAATTTTGTGCTGCTTGATCCTGTTGGTTTATTAATTTTAAAGATCTAAAATGCTTAGCTCGCAAGTTGGCGAGCTTAATTTGATTTATATCATCTTTATAATTTAATATTTTATTATATATTTATTAACACTAAAATTTGGTAAGCTTATAGATAGATTAGAAAGACGTTCGGTTTAGTAAAGAAGTGTTCGATTACTACAAAGAAGAACCCGATCGAATGAAGTGAGGAATAATTATGTCCAATTACAAATGAGATCGAGTCTGAGGAGAAGCCGTAGAAATTATAGCAAGAAAATAACATCCTATGTTGTTATAACTGTGTCGGACTATGTAATACCAGACCCTATAAAAACCTGTAAATCATCATTCGATCAATATAATTTTAACGTATCACCACTCTAGCTCGTCTAGGTTTTTACCGGCGAAGTCTGGCTCTCGACGCAGGGCTACATCAGTTAAGTTCAATCTCCAGCGAAGGGATAAGTCCCGCCACTATCCCAGTATACCTTACTCTATCTAAGACTGTATCGGTTAGGTTCGACCTCTTAATCAGATCGAGTGTACCGCATTACGTCCGTACAAGGTCTATCGGTTTACCAAGCTATCTCTGTCGTCATCCGTTCCATGCTACATCGGTTAGATTCAACCTACGAGTCTGCCGATAGTAGATTTGAACTGTAGGACTATAGTTCTCTACCCAGTGTTTCATCGGAGTGGTTAGCCGATGAGTTATCCATACCTTGAGCAACACGCCCAGTGTATCGGCTCCTCAACTGATACGCATCTGTCTTTAGAAGACGCCCATCGAAGTGCATCAGTCTTTCGGTCGATGCACGCATACCTTCAGAGATGTCTTCTTACCATACATTCTGCTCCGTCCAAGGCTGCATCGGTTATGTTCGACCTCTTAGTCGAATCAAGCATACCTTATCACGTCCGTGCGAGACACGCCGGCGCGTCGGTCTCCCTCCTCCGTCCATGGTCTCGTACTGTATCAATTAGGTTCGACCAATGAGATCGGTAGCGGTGGTTTGAGCTAGCGCCCTGGTGGATCTTCTCGCGACGTCTCATTGAAGTGAGTAGCTGACGAGTTATCCTCAACGCAAGCCCCATATCCGTCTTGCGTATCGTCTAACGATCGATCCTCTATAGGTCAATCCGGATATGTCGAACACTTCCTGGTACTGTCTTGGTTCGGTCCGATCTTTCAGGGCTCGTGTCTAACGTGGCCGGCATCGAGATCTAGCAGGTCTCATTCTCCTTATCGGCCCGAGCGGGCAATGGGTTTAGGTGTAGGCCTACGTCGGACATTCGGCCAGTAGGTAGCCGATGACCTCGCCTCTTTCCTCTCTCGTCGTCATGTTTGGTCTAAGCCTCCATCGTCCCCGTGTTGTTAGTCCTCGGTCTCATACTGTCTCGGTTCGGTCCGATCTATCGAGGCTGATCCTAACGGCGCCATTACCACGGTTGCTAGCCCTCATGGCTTCGTGGGGGATCGAGCCCTGCTCCACGAGTCAGATGCCGCGGAGTGTCATCGTATCTTTGGCCGATAGGTTCTCTAATCCGTTCCACGTGTCTATTTTTCATGCCTCTATCGGCTGTTTAGCCAATACTCAAGCGCTACAGCTTCCGTCGGTAACCAGGAGAGATATCACGTGCTTTGCTATTCTTTGAATACCTTTTGGTGCCCCCATCAGCTCTATGGCCGATGGATCAGAATCTCGCTTTTACTACATCTAGAGTCATCATATCCTTCGTCAACATCTGCCTACGTCTTTATCGGCTCCTCAGCCGATAAAAGAGAGTCTCAATTCCTATCCGTAACCAGCCGATAACAAGAGGCATCAAGACGTGACCGATAACCAACTCGATCCTATCGGTGGCCAGCTGATAGCGAGAGCTCATATCGGCCCATCGTCCGACTGATTCGTTCGTCTCAACTCCTTGTCAATTATAGGGTTAAATTGACTGGCACGCTCTCGAACCTCGAAGTTTAAGAACCTGCACTGGAGCAAAGCAAATTTCTTATGTCTTCGCATGACCAAGCCGTCGTCTTTTTCTGATCGGACCTCCGTTTGTTCTGGTCGGACCTTTCCCGTGAGGTATGGCAGTGAGTGAGCAGTATTAAACATAATAATAAACATTAAATATGGTTTAGATGTAATTAAAAAACTATACACAAAGTATATAAGATAGGGTAATATTTTATTCTAGCAAACTAAATAAGTAAGTAGTTTACAGGCTACTCACGAGTTAAAAATCTAACTCAGTTCTACTCATTATAATTATGAGTTTAAGTAGATCAAAGGTTTTTTATTCACTCCAGTTTTAAGGTGTATTGGTTGATGGCTTTTATGATATTGTTACGTTGTACATGTAAATATTTGGCATGCTATAAACGTTGCACGACAACGCTAGTAGGGCTTAGGGAATTGACCTCCCAACACTTAAAAGTAACAGCGAATTAGTACATAATTAATTAAGTATTAATAAAAAAACTTAAAAATAAATTAATATGATTTTAAAATAATTTTTCTATATTTTTTTTATAAAAACACACTGTAATTTGAAAAACATACATGTGGAAAACAAAATAGTTGAGGTTAGAAAGGGAGTAGCCGAAAGCTAAGTCTGTAACGCTACAATCATGGTGTCATTTGATAGTAGCTTAGAATTAGTTAATGCTTAATTATGTACCGCGCTAAATCAGCATAAGTTATGCATCTGAAAATTCATGGCGACCGTAGGTTCCAAATCCAGTACAAATAAAAGGTACGGTAAAGGAAAACAGCCATCAGATAGAGAAATGGTAATAACTGGAAAAGGTACAGAGAAATGATCGGGAAAATCATTGCAGTTTCGAATCTCTCAAGTTTAGCAGGTCTATCTAAACAATTCTAAATAAATGAAACGTTTAAATCAACTGAGGGCATTGTATAAAAGGAAATCGAAAGACAACAGGTACCTGCACAAAATGGGGAAGGTCCTCATCTTGAAAATTTTGCGGTAGGATTAATGTCCTCAGCATTCTGCTCAAAAATAATGCACCCACATTGTTAGGGTCTTAGGGAAATTCAGCACATACTTTCAATGAAAAAAGGAATGCAAAATTAATCTTACGTGAACGAAAAGAATCAACATAAGTAGGTCACAGGCGCAAGAGATGAGAAGTTGTTATACTTCTATCGTCTTGATTATCGACTATTGCCAAAGAGAAATTCTTACGTTTACGTTAGTCAACATCATACCATATGAGCAGAACTAGCACACAGTATAGCAACCTACATGAAGCTTCTCCCTTGCATAGATTGGAATGCAAATAGTTATGAACAGATAACCAGATAAGCTTTGCAAATTGAAGAGAACAGATATTCAAATGATAGTATTCCCTTTTAAAATAATAGTTTTCAAATATATTCATGTGGCCAAGCAGCACATAAGCTTCACTTAATTAATGCAGAAAAAGGTATTCATCATGAAGATATAGCTCAAAGTGCCATTTAAGGATGGCCATGATTACAAACATGCTGTCTGACTATCCTGAAAATCTAACAGAAACATGTCATTTAGTGACAGTATTACAATGAATAGTTGCTTCGGACAAAATGGACAAGTCACACAGAATAATGCAATGCAAAAACAAGCTGAAGAATGGTATGCTAGCATTTTGTTGAAGTGGTGTGAGTATTTGTTGTGTTTGTGCTTAAGAAATTGAGAACATGTTCTTGGAGAACTATTAATCACAGCATAAACACAAGTTCAGTCTTCTGCCACAAGGTAGGCAAGATTGCCTGCCAAAGTTCAGCTTTCTTCTGAATGCTGCCCCTAAGGTTGCCAGGTAGATTGGGTGATGAGACGGAGGAAAAAAGTGAGAAGAGAGAATGAGCCACCTCTTATATGTGACGCCCCATATTTTTATTACCACTGATAAAAATGCAAGACCAGATTATTATATAACAACAACTTGTTTTGTCAAATAATAGCCTAAATCAAATATCACAATAGAGAAATAGTTATAACTATTTACTTCCTACCTCAGAGTCTTAAAACAATCACTACACTATCTTATATTGTATTGTATAACACTTGTAGAAGGGCAGTTTCATATTCAATAGGTGATCTATAACATAATATAAATATATGAATAATAATAATATGTATTCTATGCCTTATATCATACATCATTATTATTCATATTCACCATTGAGTTTAAGTCTAATTTGTAAAAGAGTTTTCAAAAGGAGATATATAAAAGTTGACTTACACTCTAACAATGAAGTGTATAGTAACTCTTCGTAGCCTCTAATCCATGAGACATACATAAATCATGATTTTATTTATTATTGTGTACAGATTTGTATCACTTTACTTATAACTACTCTAAACATTTTTGACTATCGCACTTTACTAGATGCAACACCATACATGAGTACAAGACTTTTTCCATATTTTTATTTATTACACTTCATGATTGTATTAGGCCTAACAGCATCTCACACCACCGCGCTAATATATGCGGCTAGAATGCACTTCATCATTATCCATCCTAGTGCTACGTACACATAATAAAGTTGACAAGACATTAGGTCTAGCCCACCTTGAGATGATGTATACAGATTCCTGATAAGAGTAAAAGGATGATTAGCTCTTATGTTATAATTTTATATGCTTATGTGTTCTACATGGAAATTTTAGAGTTCCTACCTCTTGCCTTATCCAATTGGGGGGCGACTAGAAATAGAGCCAACCTAAGGGCTAGAGTGACAAGGCGGAGGGGTGGCTACTGAAGGTGCACTATGTGCAAAGCAGTGCCATAAGGAGAAGGTATAGAGACCGTAGGGGTGCTAGGCATCATGCGAGCTGTCAAGGCGCCGGTGGTGATGAGGTTGGAGGCATCTCACAATTAGGGCCTAGGTTGCGAGAGGTGGGGGTCGACGAGCGAGGGGATGCCATCCCAGTGGCTGAAGGCTATAGACCTAAGGGCACTACAGTGAAGACAGCAGGGATGATGGATGTGGGGATTGGTCTCAGACCTGAATGGTGGGGCCTAGGCCAGGCATAGGGGCAGGGCCGATCGGCCGAGATGGGCAGCAATTTGAGATTCTTCCGTAACTTCTATTAGAAATGCCAAAAGGCAAATTGATTACAAGGATCGTGGCAATAATTTTTTCTTCTGGAATAACTATTTTGTACTGCAACAAAAAAATTAAAGAGTATCACAACAATGGTATATCATGGCAACTTTACACACTTTTTTGCCATGAAAATAGAACTATGGCTATATCTATATTGCCACAATTAAATTTTCTGTGGTGATAACCAATTTATGTTGCAACGGAATTATATGGTGGCAAAAAAAGGTCTACTAATTACAAAAAAATGTAATTGTGGTAATAGTGTAAACTATCATCACAACTTATCTATTGTTGTAATATTTCCATGGCGATAGGTAAATTTTCTTGAAGCCTCGAGTTTGTCTTCTCTATCCCGCGTGAGCCTCGGTAGGAATGTATCGAATTGAATGTAGGTCTGTGTGAATTCTGAATCTCTGTATTGTTGCTGAAAATAATCTTGGTCCGCGTGGGTACTCTCCACCTGAAATTGCAATCTCGGAGTAGTTTCCACTAGAAAATTGATTGTGGCAACTCCACTATCTCGTAGTGCAATCTTGGTCTGAGCCTGGTCTATAAATCTTGAGATGATCAAGCTGGAACTAAATTCATACAGAACATTTGGTCAAATTCAGACCAAAATCAGAGAGTTCAGACTAAATTCAGAGAGAAGTTTAGACCAAATTCAGAGAGAAGTTCAGACCAAATTCAGAGAGAAGTTCAGACCAAATTCAGCACTCTATTATTATGTGGATGATTACACAATTGGGTGTTATTTTTTCCTGCAATATGAAACATGACTGATAGCCTCTGCATCTTCTATTTTCATTCACCTGCTCATAGTTGAGGTGATTTTTTGCTTGTGGGTTATCATCCCTCCCCAAGGTTTCTGTTCAAAAGCATGCAGTAGGTGCCACTCAGTAAAACAACATTTTGTTAAGTGGAGTGAATGGCGACATGCTTATCAGCAAAAAAAAACTTTGGAAATTTTGTTGTGTATGCAAATATGCAAGAAAATTTGATTCATTGTGATCGTCTCAGAAACAAATCTGATCTTAACAGCAACTGTAGTTCTTTCCTCTTTTGCAGCATGGCTCAATTGTTTTAATTGTACTCCCTTATTTGGAGGAAGAACGTGTGTAGCAAGTACCCCCATCTGCTTAACAACAACTGGGAGTATTTTCACCACATCTGCTGTACTGAACATGTGTAGAGTTTAGGAGCAAGATGTACTGACAAAGAATGTGCTGTAAGACTAAAACATGGGAGTAGATTGCCATCAAACAAAACATTCAGAACTGTAAGAATGAATTGCCATGGAAGAAATCAGATTGCCATATTCCAATTTAGCAAGGCTGTAAGAATGAATTTTTTGAATCAACAGATTGCTATTCAGAACAAAGAAAACATCTAGTTCCCCAATTTGTCATATTGACACAATACAAATTGCATACATACAAAATTCACATCACATTTGCCATACTCAATCATGCCAATTCACATTATTCCAAATCAGATTGCTAGTACAATGTGATTTTCAAATTGCTGAAGTTGGCGATCATTCCAATTCAGATTATAGACACAATTCACATTACATACATACTACATACCGGCCTGGTCATTCACATTACATACACAATTCTGCCAATTCACATCAGTACAAAGTGGACATGGAGTAGTTCTGAATTTCTGAAACTGGAACATCCCTGAAACATCTTAAAAATCACAGCTTGTATATCAGATCAATACTCTAACTACTACTAATCGGATCAGTATCACCAATCATCAATGGAAAGAATGCTTGCTCGGCACCGCCAATTGCTAGCACTTCTAGGCGTAGACGATGAGGGAGAAACCATGGCCGCGCTGCAGCTCGGCCTCCTCCGGGCTCGCCCAATCCATGACCGTCGAGCCGCTGGCCCACGACGCGGAGGAGGAGCTCCTTTTCCTTTACCTCCGCTGATTCGCGCTCTTCGCCGCCGATGTCGGCGAGCTTGAAGCGAAAGATGAAGACGGCATGAGCGGGATGGGGCGGCGCGGTGACCGCAGAGGCGTCGGAGGGGGCTGTGTCGCACGAGGGGAAGAGCCAGTGGTAGAGGAGACCTGGATGTCGTCGCCGTTGCCAAGGTTGAGGAGGAGGCAGCGGCGGCGGCGTGGCGAGGAGGAGGGCAAGGATGGAAATTCACGTACGCAATGAGGAGCGTCAAACAAAAAAATACGGAGTAGGTTAGTTGCAAAAATTTTTCTATTACTGCCAGTTTAATCTTGACCCCAAAATGATTATTTAAGTATGTCCTCTACTGATTTGCTCTAGCATTCACGCTTGTTTAGTTACCAAGACTGAACCCCCTAACCTCAAGATTATTTTAGTGTGTCCTATTAAAATTATCTAGGAATCCAAACTAAGTTTATTATTCTGCACACCCTTCTTCAGTATTTCTCATTCCCATCTCTTACATATATTCCCTAGTTTACCAATTTAGCTTTCCTACACTAGTTTGATTTATATGCTACAGGTAGTTGCTTCTTCTACCCTGCATGCAACTAGTCCTTTACTAATCCATTTCCTTGTGCTTCTACTTGTTCCAAATATGTGGTGGTGACAAAGCATGCCAGAGTGATGCCAAGGAGATTATTTGTGCATGTGTGTGTTTACTGGCTGGGATTTGGGAGTGTAAAAATTACCCTGCTACTGATAACGACTTGGGTGCAGGGCATGCTTCCTGCTGGTGATGATCCAGCCGTGTTCGTGTGATCTAGTGCTGGTGTCCTTGACCCCACCAGCTGCTTGCTCGGCTCTCATGGTCGTCTGACCTCTCCACTCCATGTCACAGGTTCTTCTCTCCCTCTTCTAGCTTGGCGATGATTTATGTCCCCTCTCATTTACATATTTCCCTCTCTAGCTCTCTAGCAAGGGGGTTCTTGGGTAGGATGTTTGGAAGGTTTTTACTGCTGCTGCCATTTTGATTTCTTAGGTACTTGGCTTTGGTCTTACCATTTGCTTGGCTGCTTGTTCTTGATCTTCAGTGGCTCAGTGCTTTCCTTCTCCACCTCCTTTATTAGTGTTCCCTGGTTGGCGCATTGAACCAATGGTGAAATACTGTGAAAGCTTTGGTGTCCAATGGCAACTGGGTTGAGTGGCTGTGGAAGTCGCCATGGCTGTAGCCATGCTTTGACGGGTTGAGATTGTGCAAGACTCTCTGTGAACCTTGGTGTGGTTTCTAATGTGGCACTATGTTATTGGCTAGGAGATGGCATGGCAACTATGCGTGCATGTTGGTGCCGAATGGAGGTCTGGTGTTGACTGGTCAATCTGAGCTACACTATTCCTAGGAGCTTTGCTATAACAAATGCGTGTGGCCTCGTATTATTTTCCACGTGGTTACTGATTAGATAATGTAACTTAGGATCAATGCTCTGGTTCTGCATTTAAATTCTCCCACGCCTTCATATTGGAACTGCTTGTCTGTACAACTAGGTCTACACAACCTCATGTGATTTATATTTATGTAGTTCAAATAATAAAGTATTTGTATGTGTATTGATTCGGTACATCAAAATTAATTGTAAAACCATATTTGGACAATGATGTTATATATTGAATTTTATAAAATTTGGAATTGAAAAATTTTTGCTCCCAGAAATTTAATCACGTTGGCATTTCTTTAGTACACCAGCTATGTGGTGCAAATTAAGATAAATAATTTTTATTTAGGATTTATTTAATTGTAGTTCGTTTCATCATGCAAGAGGAAATTTCTATATAAGCTTCAAAAAAAAGTGTAAAAATTAGTGTGAGGATAAACAAAAAAATAGTATTGTAGTTTGTGTATTAGAGGTGATATATTGTATATGTTGCATGTTAATTGATGGGGAGATAATATGTATAAAATTAAATGTGGCATTCACCTCTATTATTAAACTTGCTATTAGGTGCCTCCTTACAGATGATCTTAGGAGTCTGTAAATTCATGAAAGTATTGATGCTGCATGGTTCTAATTTCTAATGCAAATTATATAAGATAATGCATGAGCATTACCTACATATGTGATGGCACGGCAGTGTTGGGCAAAAAACCAACAATACAGAATGCTACCTAGTAGAACAAACATAGTTAGCACTGAGTTTTTCATCTTGCAAAATTGGCTCTAACCTAAGATATCCAAACAGCAGGCCTCCATGGAGCAATGCCTAATTATCACCCATTCCATACCTTCTTAGTACTTATAGCAACTTCTTCAACAAGAGATGTGCAATTATTTCTAAATAAATCTAGACCTGAACACACAATACCTACATCAAACTAGCAAATTCCAACTCAAGATTCCTTCAGATAACAAATACACCAGGTCATCGACACATAAATGAACTAATTCGACCATTCTGTAGACTGAAAAGGATATATCTACAGGCAAATCTACCTCCTATTTCCTTAACTAAACGTGAGGGAAATTGAGGTGTTCTGGTGATCATGTGAGATCACTGATACAACAGGTACTCACCACCATCAAACGAGCATTGCTAAGGATTCAGGCATCAGACCTACTACTAGAACGGAGATGCTGACTAACCGAACCAAACGTCGCACATCGAAGCGATGATCTAGTGTACGGCAACAAAAACCAAATATAAATAGGCGGTTTCTCCTCACAGAGAGCTCGAGACTTCAAGGATGCGATACTCACCAGGTTGGCCGGGTAGAAGGAGACCTAGCTCTGGATCCCCTTACTTTGAGCGCGGCAACCACCACCTGACAGTCGATTTTGCCCGATTCGAACCAAGCAGACATTAAAAAAAATGCCTCCGCGACGGCGAGATCTTGTAATTAGGTAGGGGTTGGTGCCCGCTGTGGCGGCGGCGGTGAAAGCTCGCCATTGGGTGGGTGGTGGGTCGGATATCGGAGATGCGGAGGCCGGAATCTCCGAGGGGGAGGCGGGAGGGTTCGGCGGCGGCGGTTGGCCGGCGATCGAGTCGGATCGGACGGAGCGCCGGCGGAGCCAGAGAGAGAGGAAGGAAACGTCGGGATGCAGTGGAGACTGGAGGGAGGCGGGGAAATTTTGCCGCGCACCGACCGCCTCAGCGACGGTTTGGGCTGGGTTGGCTTGGTGGACTGTAGGCCGTATGGCCCGTGTCCTTATGAAATCCATAGCTTTATGCTCTCGATTTGTGAGGCCCAATCACTACACTTCATCGCGCGGTTGGGCCGGGAATCGTGTTCCGTCAGGCTAGTCGGTTGCATACTTCGCATTTGAGTACTCCTGTTTGGTTTCTACCGAAATTCATATGTAGGAGTACGTATTTACTAGGCGAAGAGAGCATAGAAATCGAAATTCTTCATGTGTACTAATTGATATATCCATTTCATTGTTTTGATTGATATATATGTTACAGGCTTATACAGGTTCAGATAGATGTACTCCTGCTATACAGGTACAGATAAGGTAGGTAGAGTGATAGAGCTAGACATGCAAATGGTGACATGTGAGGAGATCGGTCGATCTCGATCGCGATGATGAACACTGCTACTTCTCCTAGTTATTAGCATATGCATGCATCTGATTCGTCAGGCTTCCATCCTTACATCTACATGAACCATACCACACATCGATAGTACATCATCATGCTTACATCACCATGGATGCTAGCTGCAAATTCTTCTAATAGCATCGTCACCTAGATCTTCAAATGCTTCAACCTGCAGCGCGCATGCATGCAGAAAATTAATTTGCCGTGACTGACCTAAGCTTGTCTGTTATATATAGGGAGTACTACTACTAGTATGTGAGAGTTGGATAGGGTATATATAGGTTTACCTTTCGGTCTGGTAGCCGAGGGAGCCATGGGCGGCGCCGCCGCCGGCGGGGCACCTGTAGGCGGGGAAGGGCACCTTGCCGGACTCGATGTGCTTGATGTCCTCCTCCAGCAACTCGTAGTAGCGCTTCACCTCCTCCGCCGACTTGCCGCCGCCGACGGCGCGGGCGATGTTGTGCCACCTGTCGGGCGTCTCCTTGTCGTACACCGCCAGCGCCTGCTCGAACAGCTTGTTCTGCTTCGGCGTCCACTGCACCCTAGCCTGCTGCGCCATTATCACCTCTAGCTATACCTTCGCCGCTGAGATCTCGAGGACTCGAGTCTATAGCTAGCTTGCTGGCTATGTAGTGTGAGCTGATGAGGAGGGGAGTGAGAAGGGGCGCTACTTATAGCCAGCTCGCTGGTTTGGCCGGCCAGCGGTGGGGGGATTCCTTGGTCGTAGGGGCGGGAGAATGGTGCTTTTCCGGCGAGGCAAAACGAAGGAGGGCGAGGAGAAAAAGACAAGAGGGTCGAATGAGGTGAGTGAGCTGAGCTAGCATGCAGGAGGAACAAACATTGCTGTCCCCGGGAGGTGGGGGCCGGATCTCTCTTTCTATCTCTAAATTTGTTCCTGTCACGTCGCGATTCAGCTTATTATCGGGGCATATGTTCCATCTCCATCTCCATCTCGTCCTGTTCAAAGATCCAATCCAAGCTCTCTATATCTGGCATCCACCCATGGCTGTTTAGAACGTGCAAGGAATACCCTAGTTAGTTCATCATTTTTAGCGGAACTCATTGTATTTGAGAAATAAAAACACACGAGGGGATATATGATGTCCTCTCGAGGAAAGAAAATGCGCACTTGCCATACTCACCCATGATTCATGCATCAATGGTGAAAAAATGTATTGATTTCGATCGCTGCCGATATTTTTTTTATGTATGCGTGTGTATATAAACGTCTACGTTTGCTATGTTTTTTAAAAAGTTACTGCATGTATGAATGTTCAGTTGTTTTTTCTTACAGTTATGTCTATCCAGGACGCTGCTGCAACTAAAAGGAAAAAAAGGCATAACTAAGCTAGCTAATCTGAAGAACAAGCAAACAAATTATTGCTTGTAGAAGGAGCCAAACTGCAATTATTTGGTTCAGAACATTCAGTCACTGTCTCCAAATAGCTAGTTGCAAAGATTGGATTCCATCACTAGAAAGAAAGTGTGTGGTCGTAAGATCGATCGGGGAGCATATATATCTTGCTTTTTCTCAAAGAGAATAATATCAAGCAATCTAAGCTCCAACCTTTTAGTGCATGACTCTGTCCATGGTTTTAGTATCCCACTGTTTCATTTGTTTTTCTTTATTTGCAACCAATGGAAAGGAAGGATGCTTTCTGTGATCCATGTGAAAGACATTTCTCCCCTGTGTGCTGTGGCTGATTCTAATTTGTACCACTTTTTGGCGATTCATGAGCGTTTAAAGGCAAACCCTTGCTTTCCCTATGCATTGGAATAATGGCTTGAATAGACAACATAATTTATAAAAATGAATATAAAGACAGAATTTGGCTCTGTCTTTAGCACAAGCGGTAGTTAGTTAGGTTCTAGTCTATATACTTTATTCTCTATGTTTTTTTTCTCATAAGTGTTCATTAATTCATAGATTTGAAAGTATTTTGGAGGGCTAGGGTTGGAGCATGATAGACATGAGAATGGGAAGAAATTCTGAGAACACACTCTTTCTTCCTCTGTCCGTGTACTAAGTATATTCTTACTATTACATGAAAATCTTTTATTTCTATCCTTCATAGATATATATATTTATATTTGTACTTACACCAAACAACACTCCCTCTGGATGGTGCGAACATATCGTACAAATCCATCTTGACACAGAAGTTAAAGAAAACTCTTTTAGTAAGTATATCAGCAATCTGGCCAACTAAGCTAACATATGGCATGCAAATAATTCCAGAGTCCAACTTTTTTTAATAAAATGTTGGTCTATTTCAGTGTGCTTTGTCTGATCAAGTTGTACCGGGTTGTTTGCTATATCAATTGCTGACTTGTTATCACAGCACACCATTAATGGCGATGATTTATATGACCTCAGTTCCATTAGTAGAAAATGCAGCCACAAAACCATATAAACCATGCGCCATAGCTCAAAATTCAACTTCAGCAGTAGAACGAGAAACCACTCCTTGTTTCTTGATTTGCCATATGACTAGATTTCCACCAATAAATGTTTAATAATCAGATGTGGAACGTCGATTGTTTATTGAGCTAGCTCAGTCTGCATTTGTATAACACTACACTCTTAGATCACCATAGTGTATGTATAATAAACCTAGACCTAGAGAACCTGTAAGATAGAGAATACAAATCACAACATCGATGTGATGAGAGCATGGATCATGCATTAATTGACTAACCACACTCATAGCAAATGCTATATCTGGCTGAGTATAGGAATGGTAAATTAGTTTTCCAACCAAGGGTTGATAACGCTCTCGATCTATAGGTGTTCCTGCATCATTCCCCAAGCAAAGTTTTTCCTCAATAGGAGCTACTATAGGACAGCAACCAAGCATCATTAACTCTTTGAGTAAATCAAACACATACTTTTATTGGGTTAGATGTCGTTAGACCCTCGAGACACTTTGATTCCAAGAAAATACCTTACATGGCCTACATCCTTTACTTCAAATTCTTATGAAAAGCATTTCTTCAAATGTTTAATCTCCTCACTGTCATTTCCAGTAATGACTATATCATCTACATAGACAATGAAGATAGCCACTTTACTAGCATCATGTTTATAAAAGAGAGTGTAATCTACTTTGTATATACCCCCATTCAAATAATTGCTTGTCGAAACCAGTCAAATCATGCCTAAGGAGATTGTTTCAAACTATACAATGATCTATGTAAACACAACACTTTACCTTTAGTTTGAGATGTTTCAAATCCAAGAGGAATATGTATATATACTTCTTCTTGAAGATCACTATGGAGAAAAGTATTTTTGACATCCATCTGGTAGATATTCCAATCTAGATTGACTGCACAAGATATAAGAGCTCTCACGGTATTCATTTTAGCAACAGGAGCAAATGTCTCCTCATAATAAATTCCATAAGTTTAAGTGAAACCTTTTTTTCCACCAAACGAGCTTTATACCTTTCCACTTTGCCATCAGGATTTTGCTTCATAGTAAACACTCACTTATAACCCACTAGTTATTTGCCTTGTGGTAGATCCACAAGCTCTCAATTTTTGTTCTTTTTCAAATCTCTCATTCCTTCTAGCATGGCTACTTTCCACTTAGGATCCTCTTTAGCTTCTTTCCAATATCTTGGTATAGATATGGCATCAAGGGATGTCATGAAGCTCTGAAATTTAGAGGTATAATGTTTATAGGATACAAAATTTGCAAGGTTGTGTTTATATCCAACAAAATCTTTTAGACATAATGAGATGATGGTGTTTCTTGCTGGTTTCCTATTGGCAATAGGTAAATCATTATTTATTTGAGAAGGGACATCACTTTTAGTAGAAGAGTTTTCACCTTAAATTCATGTGCCAATAGGAACTGTAGGATTATCAGGAGGCATCTTAGAAGTTGGAGATTCCTGCATGGCAGACCCCATGATCTGCGAAGGTGGTAATGAAGACATTGTTGGAGCTTGCACCTCTTCGACATTAGAACTATCACCACTTCCATTACCATTTTCCTCCCCTCAGTTTGTAGTGGCATCACCATTATTGTTGTCGATTATCATATCCTCAATTGCATCATTGTGAGATACACTTGAGGTAGGTACAAAGATAGAACCCACATGAACACCTCCATTGTCATTGCTACTCTTTCCTTGTTTCCCAACTACAGTAGGGACCAGGAGAGGAATAGCACTTGTGTTACTACTTAAATTGTAATAAGGCTCATGTTCATAGAAAGTGACATCCATGCTTATGAAAAATGACGTTCTGAGGGGCACCAACAATGATATCCCTTTTGAGTTGAAGAATATCCAATAAACACACAACGAACAACTCAAGGATCAAGTGTACCTATAGAATTCCTATAATTAGGAACAAAGCAAACACACCCAAAAACTCTAGGAGGAAAAAAAAGAATTTGATCCATAAAGACATTCGTTGGGTGATTTTCACTCAAAGACACGAAGAGGCACCCTATTAATAAGGTGTGTTGCAGCCTTGACTACTTCCCCCCAAAGAAACTTTGGAACATTCATAGTAAACATAAGAGAATGAGTAACTTTAAGCAAATGTCTATTCTTGCGCTCTACAACACTATTTGTGTAGGTGTGTTAACACAGGTAGTATGATATATGATATCATTAGCAGCAAGATATTGCTCAATTGTTGAGCTAACATATTCAGTACCATTATCAGAGCGCAATACATTCATAGTTGTACCATGTTGGTTCTGAATCAAAGCATTTAAATCTTGAAAAGTAGAGAAAACATCATTTTTAGTTTTCAATAAGTAAAGCCAAGTAAATCGACTAAAACAATCAATAAAGGTCACAAACCATCTATGTCTAGAAAAAGAAGTATGTTCACATGGTCCCTAGACATCAGAATGAATCATAACAAAAGGAGTGCTATTTATTAAACCACATCTAGGATAATTACTTCTTATATGTTTAGCCAATTCACATACAAGAAGTTCTTTTGAGAATGAGGCAAAAGGAGATGGGAATAAATGAGCCAAGATGGAAAAGGAGAGATGTCCACGTCTATTATGTTGCATTAATAGCCCTTGGGTTGAATCGCCACAAGCTGCAAGTGCAATATCATTACCTCTATAACTTAGATAATAGAGTCCATCACACTGGACCCTAGTCCTAAGAATTCTTCCTATCTTAAGCTCTTGAAAGGAACAACAATTAGATTCAAACCATGCTCTACAATTAAGTGAGTTGATAATACTACTAACAGATAAAAGATTAATTAAAAAATTATGAACATGTAAGACAGGACTATTGATCCATGCCCCATGATTGGGATAGATGACCCATCAGCTACACGAATTCTATCCTTTCTAGAGCAGAGTGAATAGGAGATAATCTTTTTTAGAAGAGCTTGTCATGTGGTTGGCAACACCTATGTCAATAATCCAAGGTTGGGAATCAAGACAAGGTTCACATTTAGAGGTTTGGTGACTACCCATTTGTCATGCCTAGAATTTTTATCCAAAGTTTCAAATGCTTACATGTGTATTTAACACTCGACTAGGATTCAGCTAAGGTATATAATAATAATATTGATAATAAAGTAACAAAGTACAAGTCTTTAAACTAATATTTAAATAAGTGTATAATTATTATAGAGGTAGATGGAATCTCTCAAAAAAATTAAAGAATTAAGCATTAGAAAAGAAACTAGTGATGGCGATAACACCAACTCTATAGGCAGTTTGACCAGGATTCAGCCTAATCCTTCAGATCACATTCTTCACTATAGAACCCATTTTCTAATGATCGATTATTGTAACGTAAGTATATGAAATACTCAACAACCCACACTAATTTGCATAAATAGCATTTAATAAATATTTAAGAATAGTAAAACAATTAAGTAATTAAACCATATTAAATCATCATTGTACAACCTATCTTGGTTGAATAGGCTCAAGTCACACCACACTTTGAGTTACCCTAATTCCCTCAATTAGCACATTATTTAGCATTAATGAGAAGTGTGAGACTAATCACAAAGAATATTGCTAGACTCACACATAACCATGGACATGGTTATTCGAACAGTTTTACTTAGATCAAAAGTATATAAATTTATCAACGAGACACAAACCCATAATATATTGTCATGCGCCTCAATACCACTATGTTACCTTGGTAAGGAATTATGACAAGAACCTTCGCATAACACACCAAATAGAATGATTATCTGTCAAGTCCTCAATAAAGATAGCTCAATCTCTAGACTAGAAAAACCCTTGGCTCTAAAACTATACTTATTGACAATGCCACTATATATTTATTAGCACTACTACTTATAAACTAAACATACCATGTTGCCTCCTATTGGGATATGCTGCACTACAGATCTAGCTATTATCCATTATGGCTTTTAATTAGTATGGTAAATGCTTCACAGCGGTAGTTTGTGATTACAATCATATGCTCACAACCCACCATTAGTTAAATATAAGTTGGACAATCATTAATTATTTATTAACCAAACATGATCATCTGTCGTGATCTACCATTAATTACTCATAATTAAGCATAAGTGAGACATTAGCTATCCCATGTTTCTAAGTATGGTTAAACAAATACACTAAATATCTAGTTGAACCATTAAGTCCAATCTAGTTAAATTATATCTCAGCGTAACAAGGAATAAGATAATCAATTTAAATTGACCATAACAAAGAAATATAGGCTCATAACACCCCATAACATTCAAAAATAAATAAAATTTAAATCTAGGATCAACGTGATCAAAGGATATTTAGATCTATATGACTTACCATATTGCTCTGCTAATACTTCTCAACCTTCTTGGGTAAAAATGACCTCTCTCATAATATCATAAACTAAAGGCAAACAATAGAACCAACAAAGACATTACATAAGAATAAAGAAACAACACATACATATATTTTAAATGGATAGATCTTAATTTTTAGAAAATTTAGCAACTTGAACCGGTTGATTTGGACTTCGGATGAATTAGTTATGATTTTTATAAGATTGAACCAATTTAAAACATATACATAAACTATTAAAGGATTATGACGCAATAAGGAAATTATTTTACATAATAAAAAGATAATTATTATGTCACATGGACTCGGTTTACCATGGACTGGGTGCACAGAAGCGGTCTACGGGAATAGACAGCCGAGATTGGTTAACTTAGAGTTAACCAAGGTTGGATAGCTAGGATCAATCCTGATCTAGGGTTCAGGATGGACACCACGTGGATGCCCAGCTGGCTGCCATAGAGGATGGGAAGGGCGACATGGCACTGGCACGGACATGCCGGTGGCGAGTGACATGCAAACCCAAGGTCACTGGCGTTCCATAGCACGATGACGACAGCGAATGACACCAAGAAGATGAGCACAACAAGGTGAACTTATCTAGGGGACAACAATGGGCGTTAGCTAGTGACTAGGCAGAAGAGGTGGCGGCATCTAGTCAACAACGGGGACGACATTTCGATGATGGACAGCGACCACGAACCAACAGACGGGTTCCAGCTCCTCTTTGTGAACCTAGCTAAGGATATGGCGGGCTCTGGTGGCGACCAATGCGGTGGTGTGGCTCGGCTGAAGGCGATGAGCAGCGACAATGCTTGAAGCTCGAGATGAGGCTAGGACTAGACGACACGTTAGACTAAAGTGGAGGTAGTGGTAGAATGAACACAGGGGTCCTATTTATAGCATGGGACAGGCAAGTCTAGGGTGAAAATAACAGCTAGAGTGGTAAAAAAATAGAGTTTGAAGATGTGGATAAGCTCAAATCTGAGCTCGATACAACATGAAAAGAACATAGTTTGACTTCAATTCTTGAAGGAAATGATAAAGGAGGATAAGGAAAATCATTCCGAAAACCATTCCCCTTATCTAATTTGGAAGGAAGACGAGCAAGGAGGCTAGATTCGATGCAGATTCGATAGTGGCTTGGACTTCTCTTCCGATCAGAGGTTGAAGATGGATCTGATAGGTCAGGCCTACCTATCGATGAGAGAGAAAGGGGAGAGGTCGACAGGCTGGCTTGCGCCACCACGAGCCGATATAGGGAGGAATGTGACATGTAGCTTGCATGGAAAAAGGGAGAGGCGATGGACTGAATTCAGGCCAGTAGCCTAGGGAGGGATTTTAGATTTAAACTATTCACTAAAATTCTATTTCATTTATTAAAAATACTTCCCTTGCTCAATTAATTCTAGAAAAATCCAGGGGCTAAAGTAACAAGTACAATATTTAATAAAATTTTATTTAACCTATTTTATATTGAAATTTAGGCTTTTAAATGATTTCTAAAAATACATTAATAAATATATTATAAAATTAAATAATTTTTAGAATGTGACACCATAATTGAGACATGGAACTAGAAGCACAAAAAAGATAAGAATAGCATCTACCGATAGCAACCTCCTTATGATTGAAATAAATTGCATTTGATTTTGCTTTTTTCCTCCTTGTTCACCTACTGCCTCAGATCTCCGCTTCTGCCACTATGGTGGGAGGGAGCTTGTAACAAGAGTTTGTGTTGTGACCAGCTTTACAAGAATACTCACATGTCTGCTTGAGATATTTTTGTAGCTCTGCCTCTTTGCATCCGTGCGATTTTCTTGAGCATAGGTCCTCCAGTCTGACCTAAGTTTTGGTTACACTTGACACATTTTCCACCTTTCTCCTCCAATGAGAGACTAAAATGTATGTGCTTGAATACTTTAAATATTAGAGAGAACAAAGCACAAGCAGCTCAAGTAAGGAACTAGTAAAGGATTTGTTGTGCAAAGATATTATGGCCCGAAGAAACTGTACTCGTGCGTCTCCTTGGCAAGAACACAGCCTCACACAAACAGCACCGCAACGCCCGAAGGCACCTTTTACTCAGCTCAAGTCCCCCTAAATCAAAGGGCAATAGAAATGGCAAGCACAAACAGCAACTTTGCTTCTGTCCAGTTGCAACGATGAGCGCCTTTTCACCAGCAGCAAGCCAATCTTTAGGCTCCAAAAAACCACAAAAAACTGGGCGGCACAGCACCCACCAAATTTCATCTGCTCAACACAGAAATCAACAAGAATCAAGCACTAGAATCACAGAGGATCAACCCGCTCTGATACCATGTTAATTAATTCACAGATTTGAAAGTTTTTTTAGAACTCTCTCTCTCTCTCTTCCTCTGTAAATTATTACGACAAATTTATGGTTATAAGAAGTGTTTTCGAATATGAATGTAATGGTATTAATACTTGTAATCCGCAATCCACACACATATATATGTACTGCTGGACCAAATATATAAGTACAAGGACATGATCAATCCTGAATATTGATCGAATTCGTTTTTGTTGCTATATAATCCCCACTTGTTGTGGAAAGCCTTGATCCTTGGAGGTGGAGCCATTTTCTGCTCTGATATAAGATATTCTTTTCTCGCAAGTTGATGTGTGCATAGTTAATTCGTATAAGGCGAGGAGAAAAGTAAACAATTAATAAATCGATCGATGTGCGAATATTTGAGTACCGATCAAAGCGTTCTGCATGCACTGGGAGATTCTTGGACAGATATGTAACTATAAACACACACACACACATCATAAGGAAACACAAACTCTAGCTTAGCTAACATCGCAGACCAGCTAGTCTGTCGATCAATATCAATTCAATCTAATTGAAGTTCTGGTTCTTGCTAATTAGACATCCTTCTTAATTTTCTTTTGGACCAGACTTTTTTCCTGCACAATATACTTTGATTTGCAGCATCTGAAATTGTACATATTTACTTGAATTGCTTATGCGTACGTATATATCATCAAGGCGCAGACCCATGCATGACCTGATCGATGTCTTAACTTTGTCATCACTGAAACTTCAGGTACCTAGATCTGCAGGGAACAGGCAGTAAGATGAATGCACGTTAGTACCCATGTTAGTTTAGTTGCTCATGTACTACATGTGTTCATTACAATGTTTTATCGAGTACAAGTGGTCAATCTGAAGATCGGGTCAATGTACTTATAAAACTGAACATTGTTATAGTTCTCTAGAAGTATAGCCATACAGGAAGAATGAATTGAATACTATAGCAATTTGTACGTATTTGTGAGTACTGTATACATAAGCTAGCGAGCTAGGTAGACAGCGAGCAAGTTGGCAGATAAAGTCGGTGTGTATGATCATGTATATATGTCTGGCATGTGTCATGCTTAACCTAATCCTGAGAGGTAGTACGTTCCAAACGGCTCTCTCTATCTGTCACACTATCACAAGTGCCCATCCCTCTTAAGCATATGCATGAGCCATGGATATATATATATATATATATATATATATATATATATATCAGGATTAGACTTCATGTGTCGTTGGCTGCACCATTACGTGACACCAGCAAGCTTAGCCACCGACGTCACATGCCGCACCGGCCACGTAGAGAGTAGAAACACTACCCACATGCATGCGCACGACAGCTGTAGACGTACGGTTACCTGCTTCCGTCATCGAGGCCGGAGGCTCCGCGGGAGGCGGCGGCGGCGGCGTAGCGGGGGAAGGGGACGCGGCCGGACTCGATGCGCGCGACGTCCTCGACGAGCTGCTCGAAGTGGCGGCGCACCTCGTCGGCGGACCTGGTGCCGCCCATGTAGCGGGACACGTTGTGCCACCGGTCCGGCGTCTCCTTGTCGTACACCGCCAGCGCGCACTCGAACTGCTTGTTCTGCCGCTGCGTCCACCCGCCTCCGCCTCCGCCGCGAGACGACGGCATCATCACCTGCTGCAGCTTCGAGCCGGCCACCGACGCCATAATGCTGCTAGCTAGCTAGCCTCTGCTTGTAAATTAAACTGTAATCTTATCTGGGCTGCTTATTTGTTCGTCAATGGCAGATCAGCGAACTTACAAACGATTCAGAAGAACGAGCGAGGTATATATATAGTGCACAAGCATGCATACGGCGGCTTGAACAGATATGCTACTGTACACTATGCTGACAAATAGCACGCTCGATCGATGAAGACGTGCATGCAGCTGATGGAGCTAGCTCCTCCCCATACATGGAATCGTTATTTTCGATCTTGTGCCCCCCTAGAGATTAGTGTCGGCAGCTGCTTGGCAAGTGTCACACTGTCTGGTACGTTTTTGGAGTTCAAGATGCTTGCTTGCTAGCTTGCTTGGCATTACTACATGAAATTTTACTGATTAATATGCACTCTTGGATCCAAGGTTAATTCAGTTTGTTACTCCCTCTGATAAAAAGTATAGGACGTATTTTGACCATTCAAAACCAAACTTTAACTGTAAATTTGTCTTACACTATTTCACTTGTGGATACAAAATCGTAGTCATAAGAAAATACTTCGAACATGAATAAAACAATTTCGTTTTTTGACAAAACTTAAATACTATTGGATTAAAAATTGGTTGACGCTCAAAATTAGTCAATCAAAATACATCTTATATTTCTGTACACAGAGGGTACTCTATATACTATAATATATGTAATATATATGATGCTTCCCTAAAACTGCTAAATCAATTTTGCAAGGGCACGGCTCTGCCCGAGCTAACGGCTCGCCTCTGACATGGAGAGGCAAGGCCACTCCTCGACTCACCATGTTGAGCATGCCCTGACTATATTCATTCTCAACATGAAAATATGCTGCAGAACTTGATAAAGTATTTCTAATATTGTAAAGTACTTTTTAGACAAAATTGAACATATATTTTTCATATATATTTACACAAGTGTAGACATGTATCTTGTATTGTAGTTTTGTATTGAAGATGATTCACAATGAGAAAAATAAAGCCTAATTAACTTCAGTGCAATATATCGACATTATTCGACTGAAAAGATAATCTCGGAATCTCTCACATTTCTTGTTCTCTGGAAAGCAAATGGCACTACAAGTTAATTAACTGAAAATCAATATATGCACTCCGAAGACCAAACAGAGTAATATTGCAGAAAACACTATGCAAGATACTGAACTACTGAATCCACTTTAGTATTACAGTGGCTCCCTAGGGTTGTGGAAGTCTAAGATCCACCGGAAAAGGAACAATATGCTGCCATTTCAAATCAAATTATCACGCAACTTGTTTCTCCAGGGTGCCAGATTCTGACAGCCACAGTCAAAGAATATATACCATGTATCCAAGCCCACAGGATTGCAGCCAGCTGATAGATAGATATATGCTAATTCTAACCGCGGTTAAACAGATTCTGAAACTTGCTATCCATCTGCAAATGGAATCGTTATCATTTCTTTAACGGCAACAGCGACCGGCCGGTCTGCAGGTCATGAAATGATCGGATCAATGGCGAAATGGCCATCAATGTATACATGTACTGCCTTGTTCTTCGATCCCCTGTCGGCCAGGAGCGTTGCTGAAGAAAAGTTGCAGGAATCCATTCCACTAGCTAGCTAGCTAGAGCTAGCTGCATGGAACTTTCAACAGCAGAGGTGGTCAAAGACTCCACAATTATTGCAAGGGATTCTACATTGTTCTGCTTCTGCTACTGTTAACCTTGGCCCTTGCAATATTCAGAACCATCCGTTGATTTTCTGAAGAATCCATTTACCGGAAAAGCAAGCTAAGCAGCTGATGAATTCGACCTCCACGAAAGCAAAGAAGCTATACATGCACAGTGGGGCATCCATTCTGCAATCTGCTCCATGTATATACGTAGGTGCTTTTTCTGAAGATGAGAAGAGAATTCTACTGAGAGAGAGACAATCTTTGAGAGGAGGAAGAAGATGTTGCTGGCACACGCCACGTACGCAGGCCGCTGGCTTTGCGGAGGTGCTAGCTGCTGCTGCCGCTGCGAGGTCGGAGATGAACATCTGCCGTGCCGAGTCAGCTGATTTTTCGTATCGGCGACCACAGCAGATAAGAGATCATATCGTCGCCGCTTTTGGAGATACCAGATGATGAAAACGACAGCAGATATCACCATATCAGGGCACATTATCTCTCAGAAAGCAATTCCATGTCCTCTGTCTGCTGCATGCCTGTTTAATCTTATGTTTATTTCCCAATTGCTATGTGCATGAATCACGGTCTGATATGAGTAACAAAAGGACAAAAAATTGCATGCAACTATACGTGTATGCAAGTTGATTTGAACTTTTGATGAACGTAGCTGCAAGCAGTGTTTCCCTTACCACTGGTTACCAACGGTAAAGACTCGGTAACCCACCATGTTAAAAAAAAGTTAATCGAAAATTTGAATTTTTTATGTATTTCATCCAGTTTTCTCACTAATCACTGCGATAAACGCACCGTTACCGGATTTACTGTCAGGTACGCTAACCCCTTCTCCTCAACAACAGTGTAAACCCTGGCTGCAAGAACTCAACAACAGTGTGGGGTTGAGTTTCATGTAACAAGAGTTCGTGGCACCTCTGCAACGAGACAATTCTGAATTTCTGACAGCATCTTTAAACATTATATGTTTGGTCATGCTATGTCTATTTTTAGGTCAGGCTGAGATGCCATGACTCTTACGGCACATAGTACTGTAGTTACAGGCGAAAAACTATAGCATTGGCGCATCTAATCTTTAGCGCAACCTGCAGTCAACTCAAGTTCAGTAATCGAACATGCTCTATCTGATCTTAATTGTGCTGGTATGTTTCTTCCTTTCTGTCTCTGCGTGTTGAAGGTTTAATTGATTAAGCTATGATTGATAAGTCATAGAGTTCTCCATGAAGTGACAAAAAGATAATTTAGGGGTAAAATTTTATCTCCATATTATTCACAGCTTAAAAGAAAATATTAAAAAAATAAATTATAATTAAAAAACTGTTGGTAACCGAATCTCACGGAGTCCGATCAAGCTAAGCGAGACCGTGAACGAGCCAACGGAGGTCCGATCGAGGAAGACAACGCTCTGGTCACGCGAAGGACTAGAAGATCTGTTTAGTTTCAGTACAGGTCCTTAATTTTCAAGATTTAAATATGTACCAGTCAATTTGACTCTGTAATTAATAAGAAAACAGAGGATAAATTTCGTGAGCCAATAGACTGGTGGACTGATACGGCTCATCCTATTGGCTAGGTGTCGATAGAAAAGGTAACACTCAAACATTAGTCGAAAAACCGATAAGATATAAGTGATAGAGGCGTGTAATAAAATAAAAGGCCTATCGACCAAAGAGCCGAAAACGCTTCGTAGAATGAAGGCGATGAAAGTGCAGAGTGAAGCTCTATCCTCTACGAAGTCACGAGGACCAGCGACCACCATAACGACACCGTTAGAACCAGCCTCAATAGATCAGACCAAATTAAGACAATATGAGACCTAAGGCACAAAGATGACAAAGACAAGATCAACCATAACAACAAGAAAAGAAAGGACAAGATCATCGGCTACCTACCGGCCGAATATCCAACGTAGGCCTATATCTAAACTTATGGACTATCTGAGACGATGAGGAACAAAACTCTCTAGATCTCGACACCAGCCCTATTAGACATGAATCTAAGAGATCGAACCTAACTGAAATAGTATCAGCCCAAAACCGACGTGATCGGATCGATCGCCAGTGGATTAATTGTTGAGCAATATATAAATCAGACATGAGGTGAGTGGCAAAGATAACTTATCGACTACTCACTCCGACAAAAACGTAACATGAATACTCATCGGGGCAACGGCTTGATCCATTGTTACCGAGCTTATAGATCAAACCTAACCGATATAGCACGATACCAGGGACAGCAAAGAAAGATCGATGTATCGACAAGCCTCACGCAAACATGATGCAGTACGTATAATCAGACTAAGAGATCAGACCTAACTGATATAACCTTAGATAGAGCAAAATAAACTATGATAATAACAGGACTTACTCTTTCGTCAAAGATTAAACTTAACTGATACACCCCCGTGTTGAGAGCCAAAACCCGCTAGAAAAAAAATCTAGACGAGCTAAGGTGACAATGCGCTGAAGTTGTATTATATGATCTGTTAATAATTCTTTAATAGGTTACAAGGATCTATATTTATATATTAGATTTATAAGATTCCAATGTGGTTATAGACAATCTCGGACAAAATTTTCTAAACATATAAGAAAACTAATATATAAGAAGTTGTAAAACTAATTAAACTAAATTTATTTAGCTTACATAATATATAAAATATTTTATATAGATAAAATAATATATCGTAGTTCTCACGACTCCTTCTTAGACTCGGTCTTATCTTAATAATTTTCTGTTTTTTACTAGACCGAATCTGTTCTTAGCCTGTCTGATCGGCTATTTTACCATGTCAATCAGTTTTCCTTATTTTATCGGTCGATCTCGTTTATAGGCTAACACATTCTGGTGTTAAAAAAACTCAAAATCAACTCTAAAATTAATTTTTAAAAGTTAAATTTTGGCTGCAGCTGAGCCAACACAATCGGAGGATAAAATTAGCTTGTTTGCATGGAGAACTAATCAAATAAGCACAATAAAAAAACTAACATAAAATTCTCTAGGTCCTTTTGTTTACTTTTGATATCTTTTTATCAAATGAAAACAAAGAAAAAATAGAAAGAGAGACCAAAGCTGCCAAAGCGGAAGCAAGCCCAACTCCTAGTTATTTCACAAACATGGGACAGGCCTGTCCGTCGCAATTTGGGTCTGGCCCATTTTATCATTGTTTGGGTTGGGCCTTTTTTTGTTTATTTCCTCCTTTCATCCTCCCTCTTCCTATGTCCAAAAGTTCCAAGCAGCTCCCCCTCCACCCTTCCCCCCGAACGGCGGCGATGGAATCCGACGGCGAGGAGGAGGCCGCGGCGACCCCGGGGACCGGCGGGGCGCCGGCGGCAGGGAGGCTGAAGGGCTGCCCGGAGCTCATGATGGACCGCGACATGCGGGAGATGGCGAAGACGGCTGCCTGGAGCGTCAGCTCCTGCAAGCCCGGCAACGGCGTCCCCTCTCTCCGCGACGACAACCTCGACACAAACTGGCAGTCAGTAACAGCCTCTACAAATGTTTACGGATTATTTTTTAGAGAGAGTAGAAAGGGAGTGATTTTGTTTTTTTTTGGGGGGGGCGGGGGGGGGGGGGGTTAGGGGATGAAGATGTGTAATTAGTGATTTGGGTTTGACATTTTTGGTTAGATCGGACGGCGCGCAGCCGCACTTGCTGAACATTCAGTTCCAGAAGAAGGTGCAGCTGCAGGTGCGTGAAGAGGGGTTCCTACTTGCCTCGGGTTTGTTTGATTCGAGTGAATCGTGCTTAATTATTCCCCCCCTGCTGTTGTGTGGTAGCTTGTTGTGCTGTATGTGGATTTCAAGCTCGACGAGATCTATACGCCCAGCAAGATCACTGTCCGGACCGGCGATGGTTTCCACAATCTCAAGGTGATCTCCAACATGAATAGCTGTGACAATGTTGCTTGGCGCTTATCTTAGCTTTTATGCAGATATGAATATCTGAATTTTAAGTAGATGTATGCTTCCATCTGAAAAAGGTCGTTGCTTTGGATCAAACATAATAATATGACGCTTGGAAAAGTTGTATAAGGAGCAGTTTGGCATAGTTTGTCTTGGTGTTTATCTTGTACTGAACTATACTAGCTCTCACTAGAAAACTGTGGCAGCATTTTCTCTCAAGGAACATGGACCTGTTCTGCTATGCTCCTGCACTAACTGAAATTATCAACTGAATGATGAATTAAGAATTGAACACCTTCAATTCACTTAGTGATAATATTGCATTGATCTAATGATGTATCATAATTTGCTCATGTCTGTAGGAAATTAAGACTCTGGAGCTTTCAAAGCCAATTGGGTGGGTTCATATATCATTATCTGGAGCTGATCCCCGGTATGCATTCTTAACGTAAATACAACTACTATTCAGAATTGTATCTGTTCAATGCAGGATGACGCCGTATGTTCAAGGATGACTTTTTGGTCTTTCATAGCATCGAAATTTTGAAAGCACATGACAAAAATTAAGTATTCTGATTATACAGTTATAATGTGAGCTCGTAAAGAATTGTGAAGTCATACATGTGGCCAAGCTAGGGAAATATCACTCCATATATCTATCAACAGTGAGAAGCAGCTATGGACCATAACACATGCTTATGACATTTAGAAAAGTGGGATATCTCATATTCTTAGGATAATGCCTGTGCAAGATGATGCTTATATTTCATAGTTCATCAATATGGTGCTAATTTTGTCTTTATTATCACCTGAATACTTTCTTCAACTTGAGAAACATCAGTACTCATTTCAGTCTAATAGTACTCCCTTTACAATATTTGGTCATGAGCACTCTAGATAATGGTTATAATACTGAGTGAATCTAATAAAATGCACTGAAAATTTATTCTTTCATTTCCCAGTCAAAACTATGTCAAGAATAGTTTCTTCTCGATTAAAATAAGATTACATCAGGGATCACCGTTGAGTCTTTACATCTTTGTATTGGTAATTGATGAGGTTACAAGAAACATTCAAAGAGATATCTCTTGGCGTATTCTCTTTGTAGATGATATAGTGTTAATTGATAAGAGCCGCGTAGGAGTAAATAAGAAACTAGATTTGTGACAGCATACTCTTAAGTCCAAAGGTTTTAGAATAACCAGAAATAAGACTGAATACTTGAGATATGACTTTAGCACTATAACACATGAGGAGAGATGTGAGTTTAAGAAACCAAGTGGTATCTACGAAGAACACTTTTTGATATATAAGATTATTGCTACAGATGGATGAAGATATTGATACAGACATTAGCCATAGAATCAAAACGGACTAGTTGAAGTGGCGCTAAGCATCTAACATCTTTTATAATAAGAGGGTATTTCAGAAGTTAAAAGGTAAGTTTTATAGAACAGTGATTAGACCTGCTATGCTATATGGAGCAGAATGTTAGTTTATAAAAAGACGTCATGTTTAACAGTTGAGTGTTATAGAATTGCGTATAATACGTTGGATTTGTGGTTATACAAGAATAGATTGAGTCTAGAACGAGGAAATACGTGATCGACTAGGGATAGCACCAATTGAAGAAAAACTAATCCAACATCAGTTGAGATAGTTTGGTCATATTCAAAGGAAACCCCTAGAGATGTCAATACATTATGGAATTCTAAGTTAAGATAATAAAGTAAAGAGGGGTAAAGTGAGACTAAAACTAATATGGAGAAAGACAATAAGAAGATATTTGAAAGAGTGTGATATAGCTGAAGATTTGTATTTAAATAGAAATGTTTGGAAAGCAGCTATTGACATGTCTGAACCGTGATTTGGAGATTCTTGTTGGGTTTCAACTCTAGCCTATTCTAACTTGTTTGGGACTGAAAAACTGTATTGAGTTGAGTTGCTATCTAATTTTTCTACTCTGTTGAAGATAATTGTATAATTATTTTTCTTGCAGCAGAGAAACTTGCATTCATACGTTTATGCTCCAAATTGTGCTTTTATCCAATCACCTTAACGGGAGGGATACCCATATTCGACAGATCAAGATATATGGGCCAAGCCCGTAAGTTGGATATTACACAGGCCTTTCTAGTTTTATCAATAGTACAAGATGCAATTGTTTCAATTAGTTTTGTTTCAATTAGATCAGGAATTTATGGGTATAGATCATAAGTTGGGTACCGTACAAGCAACCACCCACATATTGTAGTTGTATTAAGTAGTACAAGATGTGATAACCTCGATTAATTTCATATCAGACAGACCAGAATTTATGCACACAGACCATCAGTTGGATTTCATACAATCAACCACCTGCCCATATTGTTGTATTAAGTAGTACATGATTCAATAACCTATAATATTTTCCTGGTGGAAATAGTAAAGCCTACCGTCGTTCAATTAAAGGGAACAAATGAAAAATCTCACACATGAATATTCTAGCATTAATGTTATGATCCATTGCTTACTATATAGTCAGAGTCCATATAGAACTATATGCTTCCAGATAAACGGACAGTACATGCTGATGATCCTGAAAGAATAGTGCTGGTTGTATAGTATTGCCATTGTCGTGTCTAACTCTGAAGGTCTGAATCTTTTGCTGTGGTTTCATGTAGTATCACTCTTGATACCTCCATATATAAGGTTTTCCATCTCCATTCTTATTATACTGTTTCTTATTTTCAGGAACCATGTCCCCCACCAGCCATTTTACTTCACTTCAAAGGAATTCGTCACTTACTCTACTGTCAGGTGACAATTAGCTAATTTAATTCCATGGAACCCTCCACATTGAAGCTGTTGTTGAAGATTGAAGAAAGCTCAGCGCACAGAGTTCAGGTGCGGACCTAGATTGTGTGGTCGATCCCGTTCTGTGTACTTCAGAGTTCAGTTTCGCATGATGTGCACCCAGAAATCAACACCGGAAGTAGCTGCTGAAGCAACAAGTCTCATAAGTCATAACCTTTCCGGAGAATTGTTGTTCTTTTAATATGTAGAGAATTGATATTCTATTCGTCTGTCTGTACGAGCTACATTTTACGTCCATGGAATGTAACATTATTCTTCTCTCATGTGCAAGAAAAGAAAAGGTTTATTTACTCATTGAGGGCTTTTTTGGATTGGAGGAATTTCATATAATCTGTAGAGGATTGAAATCCTTGGTAATTTTTTCCTATGAGACTATTTGGAACGAAGGAACAGGAAGTCAAAAATTCCTATGGATTCAATTCAAGTTCTACACCCCAAATCCTTAGGAAAATAAGCATGAGCTCAAACCTCATGTTTTTATTAACTTTTGGGAAGTTCAATGCACGCTCTCCATTTCTCCATTTCTGCGAACAATCCGAAGGCACTTGACCTGCGTCCTGACCGGCCGGCCAGCTAAACCAAGCGCCAGGTCGACGGCGTCGGGCCGCCGGCCGCGCGCTACGTCCTGGTGTGCTTGCAGCCGGACGTGGTGTGGCACCCCCAGTGTCACGGCGATCACGGTGGTGATTGAAAGCATTGCACCGATGTACATGCAACAACAAAAATACGAAGAAGATCAATCTGTGTGATTGGAGATCAAATCTAATAAATAGAGATTGGAACGGATGAATGGATAGATGTTGATAATTGTTGTAAACCAACGGTCTAGATCATCGGATCCGTTTTCTTCCCTCTAGAAATAGAGATGTAAGAAGCTATATATCACTCGTATCCCTTTGGCCTCTCAACAAAATAATAAACATAGATATATATATATATAGGATGTAGCTCTTTTATTATTAAATATGTTATCGAATATATCAAAACACACGTCTTACCCTATCACTCTCTATATATAAAAGGTCTTATAAGAAGATAAATTTTATCTTTATTTTGATTCAAATTGGTTCACAAGAAAAAAATCTTTCTCCAAAAAATAAAATTTCATAATAGTATTCGTATTTTTTTGAAATCCTAGCGTGATATTCTATTTGTGAGGACCCGATGCTTGTATTCTTTCCTGCCTTCTTTTTTGGTGTGCTCTCTTGCTTACCCAACCCAATGGTTACTGGGCCGGACCTCTGTGATAGAACGAAAGAAAGACTATTTTGAAAGGATAACAAAAAATCATTTGATTTATTTTTTTATTCTTTACACATAAATAAATAAACATAGAAAGAAGAAGGATTGAGATATAGCTAAAGAATTTAAATATAAATGTTTGAACCGTGATTTTAGGTTTTCGTTGGGTTTTCAACTTTATTCTAATTTAACTTGAGTTGATGAGTTATTGGAATGCTTGAATTTTATATAAATTTTGCAAAAAAAAATGTATGGGAATCAGGATACATTCCTGCACTCCTACCGATTGAAACAGAGCAAAGTACTTCTAGAAAAAAAATAAAAGAACAAATACAACTATCGTTCAATCTTCTCTGGTCCGATTGCCCTGTGCCGATTTAATCGCAATCAAGGCCACCGGCCACGTTTCTCTAAAAACCCTTATATCTCCCTCACGCATAACGGACGCATTGCCATCACGTCGCCCGCAGCACAGCGCGTGGTTGTTGCTGAAAATGGCGCTTGTGGTGCATCATGGCACGCTGAATTGATGAGATGGTCCTCCTGACGACGTAGTTGCGGCATTTCCTGGCACTCTCGAGCAACCAGCCTGTCCTTCTGCTCTGCATAAATGTGCACGGTTGCGTCTCTTTTCTTACTCCTGCTAGCCTCTCATATTGTTTTCTCCCTGAAATTTCACTGACATTATCAATCAGCAGTAACCAGTTTCTTTGAATATTGCTACTTACCTGTTTTTAAATAATGAAAATGTTTAACATCTCCAACTCTGCAAATAGGCACGCAGTTAATAAGTTCTAAAAGATAAATAAAAGATTCAAGGTTATCTATCCCCATCTCCCTCTAGTGATATCTAGCTGAAATATCCAATTGAAATCACATAAATTTTATAATGAGAGCCTATAGACTATGCTTTTCAAAGTAGAATTAAATACCATGGCTACCAATTTTAAGAATATCTTAGTCATGAAAATAGGACCCTGGTAAAACACAAGGGCTGTCAACTGCAGAGTCTTTACTTTCTTTACGCATCATCATATTATATTTAGGGAGCTATAAACAAGTCTAGGGCAGGTAGTAGAATTGCATAGGTCAGCAGGAGACCACTGGACTAGTAATATATTTGCAAGCATGTAGGTTCTCCAATGATAAGTGCTGGTGGGCTGGCTCCCTACAAACATGCAATTTTCTCTACTGGGACCCAGCTTTAGCTGAATTCCAAGGACCAAAAAGACAGCAGCAGTCTTATTCTTTATTAATCAATTAATTTTCTAATCCTTTTTAGGGTTAGTAGCTAGAATGTGTAGTCTTTACTTAAAAAAGAGGATTCCGTAGTACTTGCATGTTCACCAATTTTACAGTTTTTTTTCTTGGATGATCATATTTGGCTTTGTTATAAAGCTGGATCCATATGAATATGTTGATCAAAATCTTGTTTTAATTGAACCTATGTACTATGAACATGGAAAGCCCTAAATTGAGCTCTCCTGCGTCAAATAAATAGCATCAGACAGCCAGATGCAAAGAAAGTAGTAGAACAAAAGCGACTGAAAGTCTGAAACAGCATGGCATTTTAAACTTGAGAATCGCAGCAAAGCAGGGTGCATTGTAAAGATCAAAGAAGTTAGCCGGCATGTATGTGTCAATCCAGATTGATGATGAGATTAAACCCGCTTTATCGCCTATCTGTGATCTCTTTTCCGCATTCTTTGTATCTAAGGCGTAAGATGGATTCCTTTAAAGCAACTAGATTTACTATCAAGGGCTTAATTCGCGTCATGAATCCCAAACTTTTGGTCAAATCAGTGTAGGTAGGACGTGCTTGAGCATTTTTAATCTGTAATTTTATATTCATGAACTGCATTTTTTTGGACAACCTGGACCTGAAGTTTTCATGTGCTGGCTTCTGTTTATATACTGCTTTATCGGTTTTGCCAGGCATAAAACGAAAATAGTGCATATCCAGTTTTAGAAAGACTTCACTTTTAAATACTGACTGAAACATGTATATCTAGATTCATATATAAAAAGTGATGTTTAGTGCTATTCTTTTTGCAGAACATTTGGAACTTTATTTATAATCTGTTTATAATGGGAAGAAAAATAAAACAGAGTGATATATTTCATCCTATCATAAATATTTAATATTTAGAACAAGATTCTTTAAAAGACTGGCCATCAGTAATTTCTCAAATAGTTATTTTAAAAATTAAACATAAGAAATGATATATATAGATTTTCCTAAAAATACTATTTTAATATTATAAACTTATTAAATTTTATAAACTTGTTATAATATAAAATTGATGGTTGGAATTTAAAATATTTGATTGAATCTTATCCTAAACATTAAATATTTATGAATAGAGCAGTATTATCTGAATATATATGCTACTTCTTAATTGTGTCACACTTAATTACCTTTGTTTTTTGTGATAAAAAATTCTGTCAGTTGAACTGAATGATTGGTGAACTAAAAATAGCATGGTGGAACAAAGATATGCACAATTTCATTCACATGAGTGGACGAAACTGACGGCCAAATCTTCATCATACAGTGATGCTGATCACAAACATGATGAGACAAATTAGCTTGTTAAGTTAGTAACCCACACAGACATAGACATGCCAAGAGCCAGGAGGATCCCAGCTATATTACCTGGAGATCTAGAAGATATATGACCGCATCACTGCATGGTTGGTCCAATGGATCCATCATGCAAATTATTAGACTTGCTACACGTAGGCACGTCGTCCAAACTAATAATCCAACAGAAGAACCCAAAACAATTAGGTGCTAACCAACCCCCCCCCCCCCCCCCCCTCAAACTGATGATGATCAAGCCAAAAACACCCTGGTAAAACCCTGACCCAACCAACCAACCAACTAACACCAATGCTGCTACATGACAACATTATTCTAGTATAGTCTTGGAGATCATGGATAGATAGATTATATATATTGTGATCTTTGATGACCCAAACTGGCAACCACGCCACACAATGGTAAAGGTGGTCTGGTGGTGACACAAGCCATTACCATATAGAATGCTAGAGTTGCTAGAATTCAAATGGTGATGTTAACGTCATGGGGACATTTCCATTGCTGTCTTGGAGCACGTCCTTGGTGCTTGGAGATGATGGTGATTGTTTGGGGGCCATTAGGAAGGAGAGGATTTGATTGGCATCAACTGTTAACTAACACATAGATATGCATGATGGTAGCTAGCTATAGCTCTTTTAATTAGTTGTTTGCCTTGATGGTTAGTTTTTACTAATAAGCTAGTTTTTGTTATCCTTGGATGAGCAGGAATGATGGAGAAGGGACAAAAGAAAACAGCAGAAAAAGGAGAAGATGGCATTGCAATGATTCGTGCGTGGCGAGTACTGATCGGAACACCCAATGAGATCACCCACTGGCCGTGTTCTGTGTTCTTGTCAGGCGTAATCCTTGCCATGCAAAAAGTGTTCATTATTGTTGTCCATGGATGATCCAGATTCATTTCAGGCAACTAGAAAAGCAAGTAAAAAGTGGATGTAGCTAGTCACTGAATTAATGTACACACCTGCCAGATCCAACATGCTGCTTGCCAATTGCTTCCATCGACGACTTGCCGGCACAGAGCCAACTGTCTCTTCCGTACGCTTTAATTTTCTTCAGACAACTCCGGCACAGAGCCTGCCGTGCATACTTACGTACAGAACGCATATATACACGCATGCAGCCCTTTCTTCTACCTCTGTCAGTCAGCCACCCACTCTCATGAGGTTTCGCGTGTATAGAAAGAAACTAAATGTTATATATATATATATATATATATATATATTATATAAAAGTAATAAATGTTGGCTTAGAACTGGATTAAAAAAAGAACATGACAAGAAACTCGGTTTTGCAGTACAGTACATTGATGAAAGGACAAGACAGCATCAACGACGGTCGTTTTCAGCACGCGAAACGCAGGAGGCGGATCGGGATCGGCAAAGCGATCGTCAGTCAGTCCGAATTCCGAAACGAAGAGAATCGCTGGATATCTCATGAGGCGTTGCTATCGCATTCAAGCGCCATGACCGGTACACACCCCCACCAAACCCTCCAAACAAGAGTACCACACCATGTCCGGTTGCTTGCCTGCTCCCCTCTGCCTGGATCGATCAAGCCATCGTTTTCTCACCAGATTTCACGCGCGCGGCGGCGCTCTTGTCCTGTACGCGGCGGTGCCCGGCCAACCGGTTTCACCGCGGAATTATGACGGCGGCGCCGGCGCCGGAGACCGCGCTGATGGATTAATTTGGTTATTTGGCCGAGGAAAAACATAGTGCAAATGCATGGTAGTATCGTGCAAGTACAACTTATTGTGGTTTGTTTGCAACTGACAACAGCAACTCTCCGTAACGGGCGTCGACGTGGTGGTCAGCATGAATCGGTTGCATGGTTGGTCCCGGCGATCGTAGGCGTAACGTTCGGCGACTGGAAGACTATTGTGTGGTGTGTGTGATCATGTGAAAACATGGAAGTATCAAGTATGTACGTACGACGCGTTTATATATGCTTGATGACTATTGTGTGATTTTACCTTTAGGACGCATCACCTGGCAGCATCCTAGTCATATAATTGGGTCACACAATGTTTTGTTCATAATATCTGGCATATTTTTAACGTTACCAAGCTGTATATACATTTGTATTTAGTGTATACTCGCCTACATTTATGATCATAATAGCTGTTTAATAGCAACACTGTAGTGCTCTCCTGTTAACAACTAGTCAATCGATCTAACATATACACGGCAGCTGATACACAGCATGCACGATGTAGGTACAATACTATTATATTATTCTTTTGAGATGAATCTTAAAAAATAAATTTAAATTAGTTTTTTTTAAAATCATATATATAAAGTTTTTACATAAATCTTACTGTTTAAGAGCTAAGAAAATATGTTGCCGTTTCATTCTTTTCCATTTGGAGGAAAAACATGCCACAAATGGCAATTAAAATTAGAGTTGTCGGTTCGCTCTCTACGTGCGTGCAACACCGATTTAAAAAACAAAAAAAGTAGTTGGATAAAAAAAATCAGCTACTTTTTTATTTTACGTGAGCACGTCTTTTAAACTAGAAATGGTTTTAAAAAATCTAAAAATTCCTTTAATAATCAAATAATTGAAATTTTAAATTTATAATAAACAATACTTAATTAATTATATACTAATGACCTACGTCATTTTACCTTAATTATATATAAGCCCGTTTGCAAGTGCGACGCTGAGTTAGTGACCATCCACGGGGACTGCCGGTGCCAAAACCACACCGGCAGGCAAGGCGAAAGACACGGTGTGATGTGAAACCGTGTGTCGAGGCGAGGCAACGCGAGGCAGCCGCCCCAGCCGCTCGAGATATCCTCCTCCCATGCCACCACTGCGCGCGCGCGCGCACAGCAACGAGACGACACATTTCCTTTTATTTTTTGCCCCGTCCGCCGCACGCCCCACCGACTCATTCCGCGGGCCCACCACGCCCCCAGTGACCCCACAGGGTAGAGTAATTTTTAATTCCAAAAAAACCGCCGGAAACACACACAACTCCGCCGCTGCTTCCCACTCTCCACCCCGCGCCTCGTCGCCTCCTCTCCTTCCCTCCCCACTAACCCCAAACCCCCTGTCCCCTCTCTCGGTCGCCGACCAGGGTGGCCTCTGCTGAGGCCTAGCGCGTACGTGGAGCCTGCCGCTGCGGCGGTGCACATGGATGTGCCGCGGAGGGAGCGGAGGCACCACCACCACCACCACCGGAAGGCGGCGGCGGCGGCGGCGGCGGCTCAGGCTCCGGTTACGGTTGCTGCTGTGGGTGTGGGTGGGAATGGGTTGGCGGCGGCGGCGCGGGAGGCGTACGGGGACGTGTTCGGGGGCCCGCCGCGGTTCGCCGCGCCGTTCGGTGGCGCGCCGGCGGACTACGCCGAGTTGTTCGGGGGCGTGGCCGCCACCTGCTCCATCCCGTTCCTCGACCTGCCTCCCGTGGCCGCCGTGGGCGCCGACTACAGCTTCTTTGGCCGCGCCGGGGCCGGGGACTACGGGGAGATCTTCGGCTGCTTCGACTTCGGGGACTTCGCGGTGCCATACGAGGAGATGTTCGGCGAGGCGGAGGCGGTGGGGGAGAGGGGAGCCGTGGAGATCGCCTCGTCGAGCGGGAGCTCCAGGTTTGTGCCATTTCTCCCTCCACTTGCTTCCTCATCTGCGGTCTGTTTCCATGGAAGAGTGTTTTTGTGTGATGCCGTTTTTAGTCTGGGTAAGCCTTGATTTTCTTCTCCATTTCAAATGTTTTCTTCTAGGATATAAGATTTGAAACACTATTGAGATTCGGAATTCATTTCTCTCTGAAAATGTCACTGCAACATGCTAGTAAAATGTCCTGATAGTGGGAAGGATTTACAAACTTCTTTTGCCTACCATCCTTTTTCTCGTAAAGGTGGTTATTTTTTTAAGGATATACTGTTAACTTTGCTCGCCATTCCTAGCTTTAGGGATTGGAGGAGAATCTACTTAGGGAGCATTAAGCATTTCTCCAATTATGTTGGTATTCCTAATGAATCACAAAGGTGGCTCCTTTGAGGAGAAAGTAGAGCCTTTTCTACGTGTTTCCAGGGTTAGCGTGAAATGGTGGCAACAGGGTAGGGTATTTGACTATTTTAGGTCTGTTTTGTGCAGAATCTGTCGTTCACAAGCTTTGATGTTTTCATGTACACAACATTTTGGAACTAACGTATCTGTGTTAGTTGGAGATCAATAATGTCTTCTTGACGTTAGGTAGAAAATTGAATTTATAAGGAGAGCAAGATACTTAGATCTGTCTAACAGAGGGAATCGGAGGGTAATCAAGGATGAGGCTTGTTATGGAAGAGTTCCTGAGTTGTATGGTTGGTTCAATTTGGTGACAGCCAGCCACTAGGCTTGGACGGTCAAGTCCATGTAGGCTTAGAACAACAACACAGTTTAGAGTAGATTAGAATTAAAATCCAATAAAAGTCTCCAATCACGGTTTAGTCATGTCAATATCTGCTTTATCTCACTCTTCTAAGTCCTTTTTTATTGCCTTTCTCCATATTAATTTTGTTAATTTTAATCAACCGCTACCTCTCTTCACGTATATACTCGTTTCGGACTCAATTCATTCTTGTATAACCACAAATCCAACGTAGCATATGTATTTCTACCATACTTAATTGTTGAACATAAAATCTTTTTATAGGTTAATATTCTGCACCATATAGTATAGCGGGTCTAATCGTCGTTCTATAAAACTTGACTTTTAGTTTTTACGGTATATTCTTATTACAGGGGATGCTAGATGATTAGCATCATTTCAATCAGTCCACTTTAATTCTATGGCTAATGTCCGTATTAATATCAGAGATGGTATAAATTGGCAAGGTATTGGTAGATGAGGAAAGTGTGATACACATAAATCCATATGCGATGTTGCACATTATTCTGTGATTTGTCAAATTGTAATGATCTACTAGGATTGGTATTTCTTGATTTATCATTTTAGCCTGTGTGTGCAGTTTCCATGTTCTGTGCTACTGAGATCAATGTTTATTTATACGTGGCCCATTTCTGTTGGCTGAGATTTTAGTGGCATGACCCATCGTACCATCTGGCACCAAAAAATTATTTATCCCCCTACATTCTTTGTACTCTTTATAGTCAATGGCACAGTTTTCTGTGATTCTAGAGGTTTTTTTTGTTAGTGGCTGCATTTTTTGGCACCACATTTGTATTTTACCTGTCCATGCCTTTTCCTCTTTAACTTGCATTTATAGCTAATAAGTGCATACTCTATATTCGTCACTTAGTTGTCACCTCTTTTGTATTTAGCAGTTCATCAACGAAAAACGAATTTAGCCAACCGGATGTGCAGTCATTTATGCTTCCTCAACATTTCAAGGGACATGGGTCTTCTGTAATTTCCTTCCCTCCAGACAATCAGCAGTTTGTCATGTCATATAACAAGACTACCCAGAGATCCGATGATCTAGTTGAGATGACTACCTGCATGGTTGATCCTTCAATGGATTATGTGGTTAATTCTTGTGAATTTTCTGAAGTCCCAGCAGCTAATCATGTTTCAAGGATGGATGATGGAATAGAAGCTAATGGAGAAAAAAGGAAGAAATCCACCCCAAGCGCTGCAAGTGTCAATCTAAGGAGTTCTGAGAGTGATTTCACAGATGATCAGAAGAAGCACATTCCAGCATGTCTGTCTATTTCTGAAAACGTTTCTGTAAATGAGAATCACCAGAACTCCAATAGTATTTCAACACCCAGTAATGGAACACCCTCTCCTGATTATGCCTTTCTAAGGGTATCTAATGTCAATGTGCAAACACAGACTGTCAAACCGCCACCTCCTTTGAAGCAGCAATCTATATTGCTTAAGAAGAGAGAGATTGCAGCAAAAGGAGATGCCCATCTTGAAAATCAGAGATGCACTCCAGCTTCTTCTGCTCATGCCCCTTCAAGGACCAGCACACCTCAGGCTGAAAGAAGATATGATAGTGCTTCGTTTGATACTGAGGCCAATCCCAGTTCTGCTGCAGCTGCTATGAAGGAGGCAATGGAATATGCAGAAGCTAGGTTAAGAGCGGCAAAAGAACTGATGGAGAGAAAAGGGGACAGTTTTAAACTTCGTAAGACACCAAGCCATCATAGAAGCACAAGATCTATGGAGATCAAGGTTCCTAAAGAGTCAGACACATTCAATGAAAAGCTTGCAGTGAAGAAGTCAACAAAAGAGGAAATGAACTCTGAGGATTCGTTGTTGGACAAGCACCAAAAAGCTAGTGAAGTTATAGTAGATCATTATGATGAGAGTGGAAAAAGGGCGCTGTCGCTGGAGAAACCTCAGCATATTATGCAAAGCTGCACTGTGCTCAATCAAACTTCCAGTAAATTAGGGAAATTAGGCAACTGGACATCAGGTGATGAATTTTATGAGCTGACTGGAGAAGACCAGAAACAGAAAACTGATACAGCCGTAGGGGGGCAAGATAAGTCTGAGGTAACTAATCTTGTCACCAACCTCAGCAAGGAACAAAAATGCGAAGTTATCGCAGCAGACTCTGACTTGGAAAGGTATGAAAAACTGTGGGAGGTTAATGATGGCAGGGATGTAGGAGTGAAGCATGTAAATCCAAGAGAAGATAATGCATCTCCAATGAGGCAAGATGGGGTGTCTACAATTCTTGAAGCTTCTACACAAAATGTAGGCCATGACAAAAATTATAACTCTCATCTTGAGGGACCTGCAGTTGTGGAAAATTCTAAAGAAGACCGTGATGGTGAAGACAGGGTTGTTGAGCTTCCTTGTAAGAGTGGGATCTCTATTTCAGAACTGAACTTGATGAAGGACATGCCCAGTTCATTCTCAGAGGCTTCTTCATCTGGAAAGCATGCTGCTGATTTTGATAACAGCATTACAAAGGAATGTTTGGTAGAAGGAACATCACAGGAGCCTAAAAGAACTAAAGGGGAACTTGAGGCAGCATGTGATGTTGAGATGCAATGCACTACAGGGGTTAGTGAAAAACTACAAGAACCTCCAGAAGTTATCAACGTTGATAACTCACGGGCAAGACAAATTAAATCATTGATTCTAGATGATCTTGAAGGGTCTTATGAAAGTCAAGCTTTCCCAAGGGACCTTGGTACTGCCGGGTCAGAAGCTGAAACTTATGGGAGGAGCCTTGGTACAGCTGGGTTGGAAACTGAAAGTTATGGGAGGGAAAAGTTCGGTTTTATCAAAGAATCATTCACACACAGCGCAAACGGGAACACAACTGAATCACCCTTAGAAAATCCAATCTCTGAAGAAGTTGATAAAGTTGAAACTGAAGAGAGAGTTGATTCATATGCACATTCTGAAGAGTCAATCGTGGATAAAGATGTTGAATGTCCTGAAGAGGGGAGTGATATTACTTCACAAAACAATAATCTGCCAGACCATGAAGAATCAACCATGCTGAATGTATTTGAGGTGGCCAGCAAGTTGATTAAAAGAGACCTAGATCAAGAAAAGCTAGATACATTACAGCGTGGTGAATTGGAAGCTAGAACAAGAGGACCTGATGGATTAGTTTCGGATAGTAAAGACAAAGACACAAAAGAAAACCCTTCAGAAACTAGTCACAAGACAGGTACTGAAGAGGTCTTGAGTCACGGTAACCAGGAGGACCAGAAGGTGCCTGAAATGGAGAAGACCAAAAGACAAGGTGATGTAAATGCACAAGGTAATGTAACTGTTGGTGAGTTAGGTACTGTAACCTGTTATGAAGATGAAGATGTTACCGGTGCTGCTAATAATTGTACCACTAGATTGACCACAAATTCAAAAGACCAGGCATCTTCCTCTTCAGAAGTTCAAACTGGCAGACAGAACTTGCCTCAAGATGCTGAACCTGCTATTTCTCAGGCATCCAATGGAAGTTTCCCTAGTCTTGAAAAGGCCAAAGGATTTTGCAAAGAAGTGGGGAGAGAATTACCAACAGATAAATCCGCAGCATTTGAAGAAGAGAATAGAAAGATAAGCAAAGGGGAAGAAAAATTCTCTAGAGAAGGGATATCAAAGGCAGAGCTAAAGCAGCAACAGTCTCATTCGGAGAAGAGTAGCAGTTTACCTAAATCTGCAGAAGGTCATATCCCATCTTCTGCTGATATGTCAAGAAAAGAGGCACCTGGGGTTCAGAGAACCAAAGAGAGGGGGAGTCTAAGAACAGAAAGGGAAGGAGAGAAGGACAAAGAGGCTTCTCAGAAACTTGAAGAAACAAAAGAAAGGGAAAAGAAGTTTGAGAAAGAAAGGGAAATTGCTGAGGAGAGGGAAAGGAAAAAAATAGAAGAACAGGAAAGGGAGAGGGAACGAGAAAAGGACAGACTTGCTGTTGAAAGAGCTACAAGAGAAGCACATGAGAGGGCCTTTGCTGAGGCTCGTGAAAGGGCAGAAAAAATAGCATTGGAAAGGGTTACTGCAGCACGGCAACGGGCTTCTGCTGAGGCCCGAGAAAAAGAAGAGAGAGCAAGTGCTGAAGCATCTGCTGAGAGGGCTGCTAGGATAAAAGCAGAACGTGCAGCAGTTGAGCGAGCAACTGCAGAAGCTCGGGAAAGGGCAATTGAAAAGGCTAAGGCTGAAAAGGCTGCTGCAGAGGCAAGAGAACAGAGAGAGCGGTACAGATCCTCTTTCAAGGCGAGTTTTAAGTCCACCAATCTGGTAGGTGAATACATTAAGTGATCCTGTTTAAGGATTTCACATAGTAATATGTAATGTTTTCTTTAATAAAATCTTGACAATATGAAATCTTGGTTCTGGATGCAGGATACTCGACAGGACACACAGTTTCAGAGAGCGACTTCTAGTAACTTAATGAGAAACCAAGATTCATATAGCAAAGGTACCTTTTTTTCCTCCACAAGTACTTTGTAAATTGTAATCTTACTTCTAGTGTTGCATTTTTTCTCTCAAAATAAAATGCATTGTGTGAATTGGTGGGTAATAGGATTTTTCGCTCTTTGGTATTTGTTGACAGGCGGCCTTGAGATTGAATCAGCATTAAGGCATAAGGCAATATTAGAGAGGCATCAACGCACAACTGAGCGTGTGGTAAGCCTGATTTTTTTTCCTTTTGTTTTACCCTTGTTTAGTTGTCTGTTTCATAGTAGTACTCATGATGTAAATGTTTACTGTTCTCAGACAAAAGCGCTTGCTGAGAAGAACATGCGGGACCTGCTGGCACAAAGAGAGCAAGGGGAGAAACATGTAAGATGTTTGGGCACAAACAAATTCTTCTCCTCTCGCTTGCATACAATTTCCTCATAGTATCTGCTGTTTATTTTCACGTTTCAGAGGCTGTCTGAATTCCTAGATCCTGAGATCAAGAGATGGTCAAATGGAAAGGAAGGAAATCTGCGAGCTTTGTTATCCACATTGCAATATGTAAGTAAACTATTTTAAATCCTGCACAGCTGTAAAATATTTCTGAGAGAATATATATTCATTTTTGAAATTTTCTCCCGTTTTCCCCTGGCAGATTCTTGGAGCTGACAGTGGTTGGCAGCCAGTGCCACTTACAGAACTAATTACATCTGCTTCTGCGAAGAAAGCCTACAGGAAGGCAACCCTTTGTGTCCATCCAGATAAATTACAACAAAGGGGTGCTACAATCAGACAGAAATACATATGTGAGAAGATTTTTGATCTTCTCAAGGTTTGTGCTCTGTTCGCAAAATTTGTTATGATTATTTGGCCCATGTCTTTCCTTTTCCTTTTCTGATTGCATGTGGGCAAGCATTTTTGCATGAACTGTGTTAATAGGAGCGTTCTGGCTTGTCAATTCTCGTTTTAGCAAGCATGCCTATGCAATTGTCAGAGCTAACTGCAAATCAACTCAAATTCTAGAATGAACCATCCCTTGATTCTTGACGTTTGCTATCTTGGAAGGAACTGTGATTTTTCTGGGTTCTCTTTGCATTGTGGCAAACAAACTTCTAGATACGGCGTTGTACTTCATGAATTTGGTTGGAATTCTGGACGTGCAGTTGTCCCTTTTCTTTACCCTACATTGTAGCTTAGCCTCAGTAATTTAAGCAAAGCTTACTTACTGGCTCCACTCTTTTTGCAGGATGCTTGGAACAAATTCACTTCGGAGGAGCGCTAGGATGGAAGCTAAAGCAGCCGATTTATTTTCGAGACTGAAAAATTTGTTAGTAGTTATATAGCCATATTGTTAGTTTGTTAATTCAAAATGGGTGTACATATGCAGTCCTAGATATGGTAGATGACGATGCTTGTCGCTCCTTGAATCCACTCAATAGAAGAGCTTCATTGCTCCTGTCTAGTCGAAATTATCACTCCATATTCCAGGGAGAATTCTGCCAATATTTTACCTGATGGCAGGAACTGGAATGGCGTCAGAATTTGCGATTTGTGAATCTGAAACTTTAAATTCCCTAGCTCAGTAGTATATCACTTGTACACTGTCACTGAATCTGGGCCATGCCTTCTGCTTCTGAGGGACATGGAGGAATGGTCGGGATGGGCTCGTATTAAGTCCAAACCACGAAGAGCTCTTCTGTTTAGATAATCCACGTGTCCGGTGGGCTTAGGCCTATCAAAATGAGGCCTATGTGGGCCGTGGGCTTTGAAATCGCGAAACGGGATTGTGGGGCCCGTGCGAGAACGTGGGGCAACAAAAGAGAATTTTCCGGAACGGGATCTCGTACGGCCACTGCCTTGTGGGCCCTCCCAACAGGTCTACCTTCTCCTCTACCCTTGCCTTCTGCAAACTTCTTCCGGCGGCGGCTGCCGGAGTTAGATCGCCGTGGCGTCACGGCAGCGGCGCCAGCAACCGTCAGCCATTGTTACGCTCTCACTCGCGCGCGGGCTGATCACAGACGACCTACCGACATGGATCATATCGGAGATGTCAGCGAACGCACGGCTGCATTGCGGCCTGCTAACTGACGATAAGCCTGAGGTCTGCAACAGATTATTTCTCGATGGATCAATGATCGTCGAATCCGTAGCAGCGAAACAGAAAAATGGAGACGATGGCAGGATTACGGTACATTTTTCCAGTCTTTTTGAGTTTATTTACATGACATGATGCCCCCAACGACCCCCAAAAGTTGCTGCTACTTCATTCGGGCAGATTATTAGTTATTACACACATTTAACCAGCGAAGAACCAAAGACTAGGTTGCTGCCGCTGCTACTACACCATCTTTCTCGATCATCCAGCTCTCATCATCTTCCTGGTATCTTCTTTGAGTTCTTCCCGATACGAAATCAAGGAACTTGCATGCCCTACTCCTCCAGAAAAGACGCGCTGCATTGCATTCGCAGGTTCAGACTTCAGAGAGTGTGGCCGCGGCGAGCTCTCTTATATGACCGTCCCGTCCTTGATGGTCGAGTTCTTCAGGATCATCACGATTCCCGACCTTATGTAATACCCTTCCTCTGGCCGATCAGCTTCTTGGACACCCTATCAGCGGCAGGTTGCAGTGTTCAGAATTTTGTATGAAACATATTTGGGATCCTGGGACTTTGGAACGCCTTTCGCTTGACCACTTACCTCGCTGTTTTTTATGACCACGTTCCTTCCAACCCTCGCGCTCATGTCGATTATGCAGTTGCTACGATGCATCAACAAAAGGGTTTAGATTGCGCGTAAAACAGGATACCGATGTTCATTGTGAATATTGTACTTCAAACCTTCAAGTCAGTATCTCACCTTATCTTTGTGTTTTCCCCTACACCAATGGGGACCTTGCCTTCTGACAGTAGTCTTGATATTTCATCTTCAGTTTCATACAAATCTGCACCCATCATCATGGTATTCTGCAAGTGTTGTTTGCAACAATCCCGGTGGTGTTCGATTAGGGTATACAGGTAGATCTGTGTATGCATACGGATTCAGATTAATCATTGGAGAAAGAGTACCTTGAGTTCACAGCCAGAGTTTAGGCGTGAGCGGACACCAACTATCGAATGCTCGATGGTACATTCACGCAAGAAACAGCCATGGGAAATGATTGCATCTTTAATCTGCACGCATGAATTCAGAAATCAGATATGAAAAGCGCACGTCAAAGTTTGATATAGAAAGTTCAGACATGTGATTCATACCCTGCATTTATCTGACTTTGTTGGTGGCAAGTATCGAGGTGAAGTGAAGAAGGGAGTTTTTGGATCATAAAATTCAAATTTGGGAGGCTGCAATGGAGGAACTTGTCAGTAAAGAGATAATTAAATCTGTTGAAAAGTCTGAACTGTACTTAACATTTGTACAGATTTTTTTAATGGATTCTGCAGATGTGTTAAAATCCAACTATCTGTACAGTCCGAGAACCCTAAAATTTTGAAGCAACCAAAAGTATATATTACCTGCTCGCAGAGGGCCATGTTTGCATCAAAAAACGATCTGATCGTACCAATGTCTTCCCAGTAGTCAGCAAAGACATATGCCTAACAACAACAAAAGTAGATGTATGTTCAGTTCACGCCACAAGGCAGACATGATTGTATAGATTGCATTTGATGCAAGTAGGAACTCCACCAGAAGTGGTGGCCACGACGACAACCCCCTCGAAAAGTGGCCAACCGGGTGTGCGGCTCACCGGCACACGGCCTACCAGGCTGAAGCCTCGCTGGTTAGAGTTTGGCAAAGAAAGGAAGGTGGCGACAAACCGGCTGACATCGCGCCTGATGCAGCCATCAGCTATAGCAAATGGATTCCCGCAAGAAGGCAAGCGGCTGCGGCAGTCTTCACCTTTTCTAAAAAGGAAGCTGTCCCGCACATTACCCCGTGCTCCAGGGCAGGCCAGCCAAACAGTAGTCTTGTACCATCTGTTGACTCAATCTTCGAGGTTGATAAAGAAGGCTTGCCTCTTAGGGATGAGGAAGTCAACCAGCCAAAGGCGGTTTGGTCGTTGGGCCCACAGCCCTCTGGCGCTACTTCCGAGACATCATTTGAGCTGGACAGCTCCAAGCCTCTTCATGCTCGTGCCACATCACCAGCTTTCCCTGAGAGCAGTCCGCCTTTTAACAAGGCTGGCGTCATGGGGTCCAAACCAACTTTGGATGCAGCTTCCCTTGGTTTGGGGGACTAGGAATCGGATCCCGAGCATATGTACTTCGACCCAATGATTGTTGAGGCTGTCGGTCAGGAGACAGTGGGGCCATGCTAGGCCGTAGCTACGTGCTAGTCAGCTGGGCTGCTTTTAGGGCCGCCAACTGAGGCCGGCACCAACACACTAGATTTGCCTCCTCTAGCCTGGCTAGCCAATGGGCCGCTAACTTCCTTCAAAGGCCTCGTTCCAACAGATGCGCAAGCCTAAGAGGGGCTGGTTGGAAACTATCTATTGCTTGTTGGCTCGGTTGGTGCCCCCTACTCCTAGCCTAGCAAGTTGAGACGGCCTCCAATCTGTGTACGTTCTCCCGAAAAGCCAAGCTAACCTTGCCACGAGCCATCCTCCCCACGTTGGACATGCAGTTACTACAACAACAGCTCCCATACCTACCAAGGGATTCCACTCCCCACCGTTCCAGCGAGCGCATAAAAAAGAAGACGTTCCATGGGGTGCCCACGCTATGCCGAGCACAACTCGTTCTGATGAAGAAGCTAGGGGTCTCCCCTCCCGATGCTACAGCCCCCTCCTCACAGTCGCCAGCGAAGTTCAAGAGAGCCACTCAACCAACAACACCTCCAAGCACTTGTTGACCTGTTCAACCTCAATATGTCGCAGTCGCAAGTGGAGCCAAGGTTGTCGGTCGTTGTGGCGGCATAGTCTCATTGCCTTGGTCGCCACCCCACGAAGCACCAATGACAAACATGAACTTCAATCTATTGATTTGGAACATAGGGGGCTCAATACTAGAGCTCAGCGCAACACAATGCATTCGGTCGCTTTGGAGAGCAAGTGTGCACTAGTGTGTATCCAAGAAACAAAACTTAGTGTAATCACGCACGCTTTGGCGACACAAATCCTTGGCACTAATCTAAGTTTCCATTACCTGCCAGTGGACCAAACTAGAGGAGGAATCCTCCTTGGCTAGGATCCTAGTGTCGTGTGCATCATCCTCTCCCTAGGAGAATTCTCTCTCTGAAAAGCTTAAGTTCATTGATGGGTCCTCACACTGGATCACGGCCATCTGTAGTCCCCAAGAGGACCTCGATAAGTTGTGATTCCTTTAGGGCTTCACAGAACCTTGGATAATTATTTGTGATTTAATCTCATCTATCAAGACGCTGACAAGAACAATGGCAACCTTTACCGACACATAATGGGCCACTTCCATCAAGTGCTGGAGGATCTAGAGCTTCAGAAGGTACACCTAAACGATTGAGCATTCACTTGGTCGAATGGGTGGGATAGGCCAACCCTAGAGTGGCTCGACCATGTGTTTGCCTCCAAGGATTGGCTCGTATTGCCCTCCTGCCCTACCATCTACCATGTCAGACCATTGCCCACTTTTACTAGCCACTTCAATGTTCTCGCCAATGAAAGGCCGCTTTCATTTAGAGTGACATTGGGCCAAATAGGAGGGGTTTCATCAGGTCGTTCAGGACGCTTGGGCGGCACACGATAAAATAGCCAACCCATCTACCGACTAGGTGGCAAACTATACTCGACTGCTAAGGCATTGCATAGCTGGGCCGACAAGAATATAGGCAACATCAAACTTCAGTCAGCAATTGCTAAATAAGTTATCGACCAATTTGATGTGGCAGAGAAATCACGGCCCTTGTCCCCGATAGAACGATACCACTTGAGAGGACTCAAGAAGAGTCTTGGCACTCACGTCCCTAGAGCGTGCCATGGTGAGATAATGCTCCAAAATCACCGAGCACAAACACGCATTTCTTGCACCTACACGCTGCCTATGGTAGCCGAAAATTTTTCATCCAATAGCTACCTTACGAGGGCAACATGGGGTATCCCATGCGGACAAGGAGCGAATGATTCAGGACCATTATGCGGGGATTCTTAGCACAACACCTTCACGCTCACATGCCTTGAACCTTTGCTTCTTCAGTCTTGCTAGGGAGCAATTGTCTAATTTGGAAATGCCATTTTTAAAGGAAGAAGTATGGGAGGCTATCAAGGTGATACCGAATGACAAATCGCCTAGGCCGGATGGATTCACAAGCTTGTTCAGCTTGTTCTACAAGAGCTGCTAGTCCATAATCAAGGAGAATGTTTTAACGGCCCTTGCCCAGCTGTACCGGATGAATGGATCTAGCTTCCACAAGATGAACATGGCATTCATCACCCTTTTGCCCAAGATAGCCGATGCGAGCCGGCTACGTGACTATCGCCCCCATAAACCTGCTACACAGCTTCACAGAGCTATTTGCCAAAATACTCTCCTGAAGACCAGCCCCAAAACTTGATGCCCTAATCTCCTTGAATCAAAGTGCGTTCATGAAAAGACGCTCTATCCATGACAACTTTATGCTAGTTCAGTAGTCAACCAAGAAACTACACGCTGGGAAGGAGCCGGCGCTGCTGCTAAAGCTTGATATAGCACAAGCCTTTGATTCTGTCTCTTGGCAGTTTCTCATGGAAGTTCTAGCGCAAAAAGGATTTGGACAGAGGTGGCAAGCCTGGATCGCCGCTCTATTTAGAACCTCAAGCACGAAGGTAATACTCAATGGAACACCAGGGAAGAAGATTTGGCACTCTTGTGGGGTATGTCAAGGTGATCCTTTTTCACCAATGCATTTTGTCCTAGCGATGGATTGAATGAGAGCTGTCATGTGAGGTATCAAGCTTTCCCCGTAAATACCTAGGATTGTTGCTCTCCCTAGGCAAGTTGAGGAAGGAAGACCTCCAATCTTTGGTTGACAAGGTCGCTTGATAGTTGCCATCTTGGAAGGCAAAGCAATTGCCCCAAGCAGGACGGCTAACCCTGGTGGAATCCGTCCTGACATCAATCCCAATCCACCTATTTGTCACCATCAATCCCCCTAACTGGGTAATCAAAGGGATTAATAAGCTCCAATGCAGCTTTTTCTAGAGAGAAAAGGCAAATGCCAAACGGGGCCACTACAAACTGGCATGGTCCAAAGTGTGTGCCCCAAAGAACGCTGGCGGCCTTGGCATCCACAACCTGTAGCTCATGAGGACAACACTACGGACACAATGGATATGGGCGTCTCAAACTACGGTGAATAAGCCATGGCGTGGGCTCATGATTCTGGTATCTCCACAAGAGCAAGAGATCTTCTCCGCCTCCACGATATTTAGTCTTGGCAACGGCAAATCAATCCTTTTCTAGAAAGATAGTTGATTGCAAGGGCATTGTATCAAAGCAATCACCCCAACCATCTACAACCAAGTCCTAGTTAGGCTACGTGTGAGATGATAGTAAAGCCAATGCACTAGGCTAGAAGTGGAACTCTATAGGGAAGTACTCAACTAGTTCTACATACTAGGCTTTGTTCCTAGGCAGAACCCTCTTCCCGGAAGAACCGGTCTAGAGAAATCGAGCGCCATACCGCTGCCGATATTTCACTTGGCTGGTTATGCAGCCGCTGCTAGACTATCGATCGGCTGTGTAGACGCGGCACTTGCATGCTATGTGACCAACATAGCAAATCGATTGATCACCTACTAGTCGCCTACCCGGAATCAAGACAGTACTAGTGGCAGGTGCTAAGTGCAATTGGCCGGCCAGATTGCCTCCCGAAAGCGCACGTCTCCTTCATGGAATGGTAGTGTGAGAGTCGGTTGACGATAGCAACACAACTCAGGCAGGGATTCAACACGATGGTTACGCTAGCTGTGTGGTCAATCTGGAAAGAGCGTAACAATCATGTGTTCAATCAACAAACCTAGACATGGAGGAAAGTAGCAATCGCAACGGCCGAGGAGGTGGCGCTGTGGTGAGAGTCTAGCTTCTTGCCATAAGCAAAGCCCCGGTTGCCTTGGTCGCATGAAGCCCGTTGCGAGATATAGACTACTTATCTCTCTTTTTTTCTTTTTCCTTCCTTTTGTTTTGTTGGTTATGTAACTTGCGTTGTAAATCTCCCCCAAAATCTTAATACAAAAATACGCATTGCGTATTCCTGAAAATTTTTTTGATGAAAGTGGCAATAGAGATTGAAAGTGGACTATCACCAAATTGGAACATGAGGCATGGTTTCCCAAACCGTGAAAGGAAATCACATCATGCACAAGCTTAAAAAATTTACCTGTACATTGTGCTCATGTAAAGCTCTTGGGAGGATTTCAGACCCAAAGTCATGTAGTTCCGTATATCTTGACCTAAAATGACACTGTTAGGATATAATGCTAGAGGAGAAGCGTATTACTGCAATAAGATTCTTACTTTAGAAGGTTTAAAAGAACATCTCTTTTAAAGACATAAACTCCCATCGAAGCAATGTAGGGATATTTTGTCGGGTCATCTATGGCAAAATTGAGAAAGCTGGTATCGACTCTCTGCAATGATCAATGACTTATACTTCAGATACTGCAATTTGTTTCATATCCACGAAATTAAAACATATATATAGTTTGGGATAAGGTTAATTCTAACCATCGCTTCCAAGTCAGCGCCCTTGGGTTTTTCAGAAAATTCAATTACACGGCCTGAACTGTCGAACTTCACTAGTCCATAGTCAGATGCTCGACTTCCATAACAAAGAAAACCAAATCAGGATGCACTGCAATTTCTGAGGACAAATGCCGATAGAACTAGCTAACTTTTGGAATATTGTACAATCTGTATACCTATCTCCAACAGGAGCACATGATAAAGTAATGTCAGCATTGTCGTCAACATGTTTCTGCGAATGGTGAATGGTGTATATCGGAGGGTTAGCCAGTCCAAAAGAAAAACATGTGTAAAAGTACAGAAGAATGAGACCAGAACAAACCTGCACGAGTTCCATGTAGTCCATACGATAAAGCTGATCTCCTGACAAGATTAAAATGTGTTCTATAGCTTTATGCTTGTAATAGTCCTGAACAGATACGTTACATACAACATAGCGAGTATTACTTTAACAATACAAATGATCAAGTATGAGCTGCAGATGCACCACGTGCTTCTAAATAGCAGTTACCTCAAGTACCCAGATAAATTTTCTAACTGCATCTGCTGTACCCTGGAACCAACCAGCAGCCTCCCCAGGCATTTGTGTAGCAGCTAGTACCTATCAGTTGGCAAAAATCATCTCAGTTAGTGCGAGCTGCAATTGTTTATCAAGTCAACAACTACGCAAATCAGGGAAGAACATAAGCATCACAAGCTCTTGACTGAAGTATATTCGTCAAGGTGAATTACCTCAACAGATCCATCAGTAAAGTTGATTCCACCACCAAGGTATGTCCGGTGAATGTGACGATTAAGAGATGCTGAGTTGAATTGAGTCATTATGAATATCTTGTTTATACCACTGTTGAAACAGTTGCTCATGGGGATATCGATAAGCCTATAGCACCCTCCAATAGGAACCTAGGTAACACAACAAAAGGAAAGAAACAAAGATTAGGCTGGGAATTTCAAGATGACTGAACAAACCACATGATAGTCTTTGATAGGCTTGAGCTTGAAATCACGTTGGCTAAAGTGGAGCCGTGGAGGGCACCATAGGGACCAGCTACCAAAATCATTGGGCCACGGCCACTAATAATTTATACACAATGCATAAACAATGCTATTGAATTACTTGCAAATGATACCCCTTTCCTGAAAAAAGCCTATCAACTTGAAACTTAATAAGCCTCAGAAATTGAATGCATCATCTTACAGCAGGTGTGGCCCTTGTGCTAGTGAGAGGGAAAAGTTCAGTCCCAGTGCCACCACCCAATATGACAGCAGCAACCTCATTTGGATCCGCATAGTTCCTCCGGAATGATGTTCGGACATGCTGCAAAAAATATTTTCATACAGAGTTTAGATATGCTAACAACTAAAAGCATTGCAGAGCAAAAGGACAGTGAGAAACCACCAATTTGATAACTGACAGTATGAAACTTACAAGAGTGTCTGGGCCAGCATCTGATGTGAGCACGCATTGTGCACTGTTTGAGGTGCCCCTAGCACCAAAACACACCCTCTTCAGTGCCCTCTCATGCCTGATGCTGCTACCGTCTCCGATCTTCAATCTGTCACTCCCTGAGCCATCACCACCTCTCCTTATTGGGCTCACACATGCTTTACCCTCTAAGGGGAACACACTGCTGAACTGCATCATCGAAATTCACCTGCAAGGTAATAAAGTCAATAGCCTTTACTAATTAACTGCTCTTGTATATTTCTTCACTGTGTAATTTTTCAAGAACCACAAGACAGATACATGCCAAAAACTATATTAGAGCACTGAAAGTAACCAGCCTTTCTTTGGTCTAAGCTTCTGAAAAAAGAACTACAACGTCAAGCAAAATAAGGACTATCTTTTTTCACGGTCCATAAGTAATTAAGAAGGGATCACAACAATGACCACGGAATGAAGGACAGGGTAGGGGCCTAGGGGGCCCTTGATGTATAACCGAGATTTTGAAAGTTAAGGAACGAAGTACTACGCATCAACAGAGAAAGCTATAGAAAAGACCTTGTGCCTTCTTTTGAGGATCTAGTCATGTGATTCACAAGATCTAAAGGATTGGAATCCCACTTCTTAAAATCTGAACTGAAGACGACACAAAGTAGAATAAGAAAGCTTTATAAATGAACTACACCTGAACGGAGTGAGTGATGACAAGTTGGTAGAAATAGCCGCAAAGTCGAACAGCGATGCCCCCAGACAGAAGCTTCAGAAAACATTCTTTTTTGTAAGCTTCAGAAAACATTTTTTTCTTGTCACCAACAGAGCAAACCACAACATGTGCACAGGAGGATTGCATAACCAAATGGGATTTGGGTGGCTTTACATCTAAATGGGAACGGGAGCTTCTCAACGCGAGAAAGCTGTAGTTTTTTCGATTATTCTAAGGATAGAAATGATGAAACGAAGCTGGTCAGAAGCCAAATATGCATAGAAGAGAGCACGGTGCACAGGATCCAAGAACGACCCTTTATTGTTGGAAAATGAAAACAAATGGGAGAAATCACCCCCAATCCACCGCAAACATCAAGAAACAGGCTCGATACCCAGAACCGAATCGCGTGCAAATAATAGACACCGTCGACTCATATAACAATCGTTGCAACAAATTCAGTTCAGTCGTTTTAAAAAAACAAAAACAAATTCAGTTCGAGAAATTATCTGCACGCCATGAGAATTGAGAAATTAAGAACCACCCTCCCTCTCCGTCCCGAAAATTCCTATCAAAACAATCTTTCTTTCTCCTGATCCCCCCGTCGCCGGCGTCCTCATGGTGACGGTCAGAAACACGCCGCCCAAACTTGCAGCATTTTTTTCCTTTTTTTACCATAAACTTGCAGCAAAATTTGAGACCAACGAAACTAGAGACGCTCGCATATCTTGATGCATCAAAAGACAAAGCATTTCACCGCCCATTTCAAGAACAACCAGCGCGCAAACTCCTACAGCTGAGAACGCCCCACCACCTTTCCACCACAATCATCAAATAAACAGCCACAATGCACAGGCGCACATAGAGAGAGAGAGAGAGATTGTGAAGGCGGGAGTGTTACCTAGGAATGGCCGGATCGATCGACGAGCGAGAGATCAAGGAAAGGCGGGGCCTTTGGGGATGAAAGGGGGAAGGGAGAGACGGAGACGGAGGAGGGAGGGAGGGAGGCTGATGCGGTGGCTGCCGCGATGGTGGGGGAAGGGTGGTGATGTGGAGCGCCCTATTTATAAGCGGGTGGGCGGTGGATTGGAGTGGAGGCCTGAAGGTGAACGAGCGGTACGTGCGAGAGGGGAAGGTAACAGCGAGCGAGGCTGGCGTGAAGGTGGCAGCGCTCGTTTGGCGTTTCGCCCGCCCATCCCCATGTGGGGGAAGGAGGCGAGTTCACGGTATACTCCCCTCCCCACCGTCCCCTTCGCTTTCACGTTTCTACCCTCTCCATCCACCGCTCGCCATGCCTCCCTTCCGGTGCCATATTTTGCCATCTCGCCTCCCATCATCGTCCTCTCGATCCGCTCCGGCGATACGCCTCCCACCATCACGTTTTTCTTGTCAATTGCCAACTCAAATACACAATCGAAATCGCTCTGAATTTTTCGTTTCCGTACGACGTGCTCCGTATTTACGCGAAAATAGAGTTACTGTTTAATAATTACCAGACAGATGCAAATGACCAACAATGCCTTGTACAAGTGGGAGAATAGTGACAATTACGCACGGGACTCTTGCAGGATAGTATGCGAGTGTGTGACATCCATCCAACATGAACGAGAAAACGAATCCCAAACAGCTTTGGCTTTGTCTCTTAAAATCTCTCTCTTTTGTTTTGCAGTGACAGTATTTACTTTCAGTCACTGAATAGGGAGTAGCAGACTAGCACTAGTACTAGCACACATCTTTCTCACCAAGAACGAAGCCTCGTCTTCTCCGCGGCAGGAAGCTATAGGACGGGGTGACACATGACGGCCGGAATTGAACCAACGGTGGAAATCGCGCGGCAGCAGCGGCACAGCACGGCGCGCCAACTGTTGCCACTGGGGGCCACCGGCCGCTGCTCCATGGCGTGAGGTTGGGGCCTGGCTGTCCTACGGCGAGGACGGACGGAGGAGGGGGCGTCTGGTCTCGCCACGCGTGGACCCTGCGTAGCGCACGGCGAGTAGCGGGTGTCCTCACGCGCGGCCCACCCGGATCGTACTGCGCCAGCGGCAGCAGCCTACACACGTGCCCTGTAGCCCTTGGTACAGGCTCTGCCCTCTGGACCGTCTTCCTCTCCCGGATCCATGGAGTGTTTTGCTGCACTGTTCAGTGCGTGGGTTCTGTTCCTTTGAGATATGAGCTGATATGCATAGTAAAATAAATAAAGTAATAAAATAATAATAATTTATAGAAAAATTTACATATTTAAGTATATTGTTAGTTAGTAGTTTAATTCATATTTAAGTATATTGTTAGCTAGTAGTTTAAAAACAATTACTGGAAGATGGAAAATAGATCGTCACGAAGAAACTTTAAAATTAATTTTCAAAATAAAAATTTTGGCTGTGGCTGATGATGAGGGGATTAGATTTAGAGGCTTATGATATGAGCACGGTTTTATTTAATTTGCAGTCCTTGATTGCTTAATTGTGACGTGTCTTCGCGCAAGTCAACCAAGTGGCAATGTGGCATAAGAAAAGGTGTATGTGTTCTGGTTTCCTTCTTCTTTTTCCTTTTTTTGTACTTGAATATGTAATGAAGACCGAAGAAATCACCAACTTTAGTTTCAGAGCCTGGATGATGAAAGCATGCGTGTATGAATCATAAATGGTGCTCTTGTGTTCTTTCGATCGGACTCAAGACGAACATATAATAAAAGAAGTGGACACAATTAAATCCTAGACCGACGTGCAACCACGTCACATGGTATCGTCGAGTGCCTGGACCTAACCTGAAAGAGATCGATCCACACGTACGGTTCTTTTCTCATCTGACGCAAATTTTACTTCACTGAAGATGCATATAGAATTCACCTATAGCTAGCTAGCTACTCCTAGGTGCCACCACGTTGGAATTCTTGTTTAATCTGTCGTACCATTAATTGGGGGTTGGGTTTTCAGTCCTAGTCAGACAAACTTGTTGCGTACAGTACTATCACTGTACGAGAATGCAAGACGAGCACAGCACGTATAGGTGTGTACGGCCGCGACTCTCACCACGCGCGCAGGCGCAGCTCTGAAAGCGACGGTAAATTTGCAGGGAAAAACGAGAGAAAATCATGCAGGCAGATCGAGCGAATGTGCGGAGGACATGCAGGCATCGCTGTCGGGCGCCGATCGGCCGGGATTCCCTTTCACCTGTCGCCTTCCCAGTGCGCACTGCAACATCATCTATCGCCCTCTTGAGCCCGCGCAGAGTTCTCATCGTTATTTACTACCTACTAAAATATAATAATTTATTACTATAAATCTAATTTAAATTTATAATATTAGATTATATCTAATTTAATAATAAATTATTATATTTTAGTATGAAAAATGTAATAATAAAAAAAGTAAGAGAAAAAGGAGAGACCGGAGCTGTGGTGAACGCAGAGCGCACACTGCACAGATCGAAGATGGATGGGTTATTAATTATCGTTTTATCATAATTATTTAAGGATATAAATAAATTAATTAACTACTATAAAATTAAAATATTGTTTTTATAAAAGTATTTTGAAATTTTTTTTATCGTTTAAGACCTGTTGTTAGCTATACAGCCTCTAGCATCAACGTGCCAGAGCCGGCGGATTCTGCTGTACTGCATATGTTGCGGCAAATTTGGCTGGATGGATAACACTGCAAACCCCGAGCATGCAGCAAGATGAAACGAAATAAACCACAACTCGAGTCATGAGGCATCCATGCATGGCTGCGTGCGAGAAACATCTTGTCCTTAGGCTGCGATGCGAGCGATCGAATAGAACAATGAGGCACAACTAGATTCGGTCAGCAACGAGAGAGAGCCAGCTAAATGCTCCACGTAATACTAGAGTAGCAGTGCTACTAGCAAGCAATGGCCGCTCGTCGCCGTCATTGACCCGTACTCAACGTGTCCAGTTTGGAGATGGACCAGTGAAACGGATAAAGTTCTCAAGGGATCCAGATCCTACAGATAGGCAAGCCGCCGGGAAAACTTTGCAAGATCCTACAGAGAGAAGTACAAATTACGTACTGTATTCCGTAATCTTGCTGTTAACACTATGGGGGTGTGATTGGGAAATATAAATGAATAAAGCGTTGCAATAAAATGAAGTAAGATGAATGGATTGTCGAGATTGAAACTTGCCTTTGGAGAGTGAGACAACATTTGCTTATCCTATTTTTCAAACATGCCTTATCTTGAATCGCCTCTTTAGCAAACTTGTAGAACCTAAAACTATTCTATATGGTTATAGTGTTCGACAACCACCAAACTATTCTCCGTTAAACTGAGGAAGAGAGGAAAAAGAAAGAAGAGTGAACTGGCATGGCATTTCACCGAATGGGCCGACACGAAGAGGTCTGCGCCCTCCACGTTACCAAACTGAAGCTAGGGCTGTCTCTCGTATTAGGCTGAGGCAATAGCCTAAAAAATAGTTAGGTCTGAGAGGCAATGGCTAAATGATAGCCGGCCGAGAGGATTATGAATATTGAATGGCGTTCAGCAACTTTGATGGAAGTGCGTATCCATCACTCTTTAAAGTCTCTCCTTTAGGTTTTTAAAATGCCACCCTATATAATATATCTTATAAAATATCATCCGATATTTTAAAAAATACCATTCAGAGAAGCCGGCCGGACGACGCTGGGGCTCGGTGCACTACCTCCCCTGCACTCCCCTCTCCCGAGCCGCTACTGTCCCTCCTCCCCACTCCCGACGTGACCAGGCGCCGCCGGCGAGGGGGATAGATGCCGAGCGCCGCCAGCGGGGAGAGCCCGGACAGAGCTGGGTGATGACCGCCACCGCCCCCCCCCCCCCCACCCCCCGGGGCACCGGCGCGAGAACTCTGTCGCGTATTCAGAAATTCAGAGAATGTTGTGCTTTGATGTTTCAGTGTATCTGTGTTTGTATTCAGAAATTCAGAGAATGTGTGCCTTGATGTTTCAGTGAAATTCAGAGAATCTGAGAATTGCATGTGTTTGGAGAGAACATTTACATCGCCTAGGAAAATAGTAAAATATATGGATAGGCGTGCCCATGTACCAAATACACTAAACAAAATAGAGAAAGAAAATGTATTTATTATAATTATCAAGGAATTAAAAAAATACAAAATCCTTAGTCAAATACGCTCCACGGCTCATAAGCAAGGTGAATTTGACTTTGAGCGGCTATGTTCTCTCGTTTTTCGAGGTCTTCAAACACCCCGTTAATTACTCTCGTGAGTTTAACTCGTGAGACATCTCTAATTAAGCTGCGCTGGAAGTGAGTGTAGATGGGCGCTGTCAGCGTCCACGGCCTTATCTGTCTATGCGTCGGTGTTAATGACATTGTCTCTGTATTGACTGCGTTCGCCCTGCCGTCTAGCCTCGTTGTTCTTGGACGGCGTGTAGTAGATGTACGTAGCTTCTCGAAGATATGCATGGTCAGGTGCTCAGCCTCGATGATTGGACGACATGATGGTAACTTCGTAGTAATCTTTACGGAGGAAATTAACATGAAGAGAGTGATAACCGGAACCCAATCAGGAACCCTAGACAACTAAGTTCTACTTCCCTGCGAGAGTTGGAAGCACGGGGGTGTGCGTGTGTATATCTTTAGGGACGTGCATCAATGTGCACACACGCGTGCACTCCTGTATTTAGAAGGCAGCGTTAGCATAGCTGTCTCGGTCGGTGGTGGCGCCACGCTCGAGCGCGTCCTCGGTGACAGCCTCTCGAAGACGTCGGCCGGTGGGTGAACGGATGAGGCCGGCAGTGGCGCCAAGCTCAAACGCGTCCTCGGCAAAACCCACGAAGACGGTGTCAGCGAGTGAATGGATGAGGCGGGTGGCGGTGTCGAGCTCGAGCACAGCGTCGGCGGCTGCCACGAAGACGATGTCGGCCGGAGGGTGAACGGATGAGGCCGGCGGCGACGTCAACTTGAGCACGGCGTCCGCGGGAAAAACTACAAAGATGATGTCAGGGTGTGTACAGATGATGTCGGCGGCGGCTCCATGATCGATCATGTCAGCAACGGCAGCTACGGGGACGCCGGCGGGTGTACGGATGACGCTGGATGCATGTTGATGCCGGTGGCAGCGCCGAGCTCAGTCACGTCATCGCCGGATGCATGTTGAGGCCGGTGGCTCGCCAAGCTCGAGCACGCCATCGGCGGGTGTTCGGATGAGGTCGGAGGGTGTGCCAAACTCGAGCACGTCATAAGCGGTCGGCGCCGTGCTGGAGCATGCCAGCAGCGGCAACCACGAACGGAACATCAGCGGCTGTCCCGCTGTATGAAGACGACGCCGGCGGTGGCGATAAGCTTGAGGTCGTCATCAGCGGCAGTCGAAGGCGATCAAGTACCCGGCAATGGCACGAGTGTAAAGACGGTGCCAGTGTCGAAGACGAGCGTAAAGGCGTCACCAGCGGCGGTCATGGACACGCACAAGGGCGTCATCGTTGTTGGCAGCGGTCACCGGAGGTAGTAACAAATGCATGGTCACCACCAGCGACTCGCTAACAGGTAGCATCGTGAAAGAGTACTCCATACATGTGTATCCAAGTCCTGGCAGCGAGCAGCATCTCCACCGCATGCTAGGCGATGGCGAAGAGCCTGCCTGCAACTGGGCACGTCGACGGTGAGCTTGAGAGCATTACCGGCGGCAACTTGGAATGGTTCGTCATTTTGTCTCTTGCATTGCCGACGACTATGGCGACTCCGGCGGCAACCTCTCGACTCCATGGATGGACATCATGAACCTGTAGAAAAGAAGAAAGTAACGTGGCAGCAGATTGGAGTGCTTGACTGCTTCGGTCTGTGTGCACATGTTTGCTGCTTGTGTCAGCAGTCGTGGTGTGTGCTGTGCTACCGCCCATGGCCTGAGGCCTCTGTTGCTCATAGCTGGCGCACATAATTCTTCTCACGCACCATGGCCTAGAGCTTCTCTTGCTACATGTGCGTGCTTCCCTCTGCTCGGTGTATGTTGTGCTCTACTGTGCAGGGCTGCGCAAGACGGTGGCATGAACGTGCAGGCCGATCGGCTCGTGCGTGTGTGTCCTCCTCCTGTGCAAATTATATGGCTCAGCATTTTATAGTGGAGAGGAGCCGGTGCATGCACAAAGCAGTGCAAGGAACGACAGGAACAGGTGCCATCTTTATTTGGTTCCCTTCTATACATACGCATCAGGAAGTTTCCCATTGATTTTCCATTAGGAAATAGTGTGACATGCTTCCATCTAAAATAATATTGTGACGGCATACTTCCATTTAGAAGGCTATACTCTGAAATTCTAGCATCAAATGAGATACGATCATGTGTATTTCCATCTTGTTATACTCATTGTATTGATCAGCAGAGATCATACATGGCTGCCGATTTCCATATTGACATTCATCTGGCTGACCTGTGGGACCGGGTGATCAAGTGTATATATATGGCACTTCAAAAGCTGGCCCGGCAAGTAACCCAGATCTGGTGCATGTGTGCATGCCTGACAGTGATCAACTTCAATCAAGACTAATTGCTGTGTTTAACTAATCATGGAATTTATGTAGACGACCAAAGTTCCAAGCACATAACCTGTTTTTTCCCCTTTGATTGGAGATCGGTGCTACAATTGGCACACACATCATTTTTTATAGTTCAGTTAAAAACGTGCACAAAATCTCATCGAACTGCATGTAATTGCTACATCTCTGACCATGTAATTACTGTCAATTGCAGATAGTCAAATGCACTTCAATACACCAGAAGCCTGCATTTTGCACATGTCCACAGCTTTGGATTGATAGCAAATGGCAGATGGTGCTGACAAAAAAAAAAGTCTCCAGAAGATGTCTGAACGATTCAATGGTACAATTAACAGATGCATCAAATAGATCACTTCACTTCAGATCACTTTAGCGTACACAACAAAAATTGCCAAAGAAATCAATCCAAAGCACAGCTTGATCCCAAATGATTGACCACAACATAGCAATAGACCCAAAACGGGCACTTTCAGTCACCTGTTCATACATAAATCCACCTTGTTTATGCATAAACCAAACCATACATATTATTCAACTGAGTTCACATCTCACCAATGCCACATCAGAAGGCAATGATCGAGGAGAAGGAGCTATGTCCTCCTTGTCCCCGGTGTCGCATGGTCCATGTGGTCTGACGAGCCTAGGGGAGCTCAGGGTGACAAGGACGAGAGAGCACGTGGAAGAGCTGAGCCCAGTGGCAGCTGACCTCCTCCTCCTACTCTCCAGCGGTGGCGACGGCTCTAGCTGGCAACGGCGGTGAGCTTCTTGTTTGGACAACGAGAAAAGAGAGAGGGAGAGGAGAGCTGGACAATTTGGTTGAAGGGGTGGGAGCAATTCAGTATTTTCATGTGACAAAGATGTGAAGAAAAAGATAAAAGAAAAAAATGGCCTAAACCCCTCAAAGTGGCATATTATCAAAGGTGGCAATGTAGTGGATGACATTTTATAAAATACATTGTAGAGGATGGCATTTTATCGAAGCCAAATTTAAAGAGTAGCATATCATCAATTTTCTCATCACTATCCTTATACCCATTATGCCGTTACACGATTTTTCAGCCGCTTCTCCTTTTGTGCCCTTCTCCTCGTTAGCATTGGGAGGCCAACCAAACCATGATGTCCTCCTTTTCCTCAAAATCCTCACTTGATTGCCCTCCTTTATCTTTTCCAGCTTCGGTATTCCCCGCCCTCATCTATCTTTAAGAGCACCCACAACGATGGGTTTCTCTACTATCTTCTAACCATTCTGACTTCTCCTTGCAATCCTTACTAGATCTATTGGTGTCTCCCACTATCTTCAAACCATTCCAACAATGAGTTTTCTCCACCATAAACACTGACTCACCACCTCTCCCTTGTTCCCATGGCTGAAGCAGTGCCATCGCCTCTTCACTATCCTGCCACTGCCACTACCAGCTTATCGAGGGATCAACTATTCTTCTAAGTCAAGGAACATCTCTTGCTTGCCCCACCCCTAATCCTTCCTGAAAGCATCTAGGCCCCTATGTGATATGGTTTTGGTGATTAATAACAATATAATCATCAGACTAATAATTTCTTATAAGAGTTTGAAAGGAAAAGGATTACGATTCTAATGATCCAAATAGCCATGTCAGTTGGACAATCCCTCAAAACATACTACAATCGAGAATCGGTCTCAAAATGACTTCAAATCAAAAGGAACATCGGTATGTCAAGACACACTCAAGGAGATGGGTGAATGTGATAGTTTTATATTCTTTGTTTTAAAAAAAACATACTGTAAAGAGGGAAGTTGGTGTAGTAGCTTGATATTATAAGTGATAAGGTCTAGCTATGGTGAACACTAAGTCTCTTGTCTCCTTAAAATAAGTGTTAAACCCTTAAAATGTTTGAGCAAAACCGTTGTTTCAAATCTCTTTGAGTTTCTCTGAAACCTATGTGAGTCAAACAATCCGAGTGATGTCGGACAATCTAATCCAGCACTAATCTGACCAGCTAAAATAGCTAGATTGGATGGTCCAAGATCGATGTTGAACAATCTGACTTAATCTCGATTACACGATTGTGTGTTGATCAAACAATGATCTTAAGTAAGCCAAACAATCCGGAGGATGCCAGATTGTCCGTCTAGTTCAATGTCTGATGTAGTCTAAGGCGTAAAGCTCAGTGTATGGATAACTCATCGGCTGGCTACTTCGATGAAATATTGCATAAAAACCTATCGACTTACGGCTCAATCTACTATTAGCAGTCTAGTAGGTCGAATTTAACCGATGCGGTATGAAACCGATGACGATAGAAGGAGCTTGATAAGTCAATAGAATCCATGCGAACGTGATGAGATATATCCGATTGGACATAACCAATGTAGTCTTAGACAGAATAGATACACTAGGATAATTGTGGGACTTACCCCTTCACCAGATATCGGACTTCACCGATGTAGCCCTGCATTGAGAGCTAAAACCAGTCGGTAAAAACCTAGATAAACTAGAATGGTGATATACCGAGATTGTATTGATCTATGTGGATGATTACAAGCTTCCAGTGAGTCTATATTTATACCCTGAGGTTACATAAGTCTGATGTGTTTACAAACAACCTTCGAACGTTATTTCCTAAATAGAAAATGAAACTCTCTCTAAAAAGTTAACAAAACTAACAAAACTTATTTATCTTATAAGATATATTTTACAAAAATACAAACACTCTATCATGACATCCACGACTCCTCCTCAAATCTAGTCTTATCTGAATAATCTTCTATCTTTGATTGAACTAAATCCATCATTATATATCCAATTGGCTTTTTTCCTATATCAATCGGTCTCTTTCCATAAGCCAATTGGCTCTCCAATCCTATCTACGGAACTTACCAAATTTTAGCGTTAACACATGCCTCATAATTTTAAAGCATGAGTCGTCATGCTTCGAAATTATCTTCTTTAGACTCCCACGACTCCAAAATCTCCTCCTTTGCTTCTTGCAATCGGCTTTCATAAGTTGATTTTGTCTGCATCAGATGTTCTAAGTTATCAAACTCTGGGAGAAAAACTTTCTTCTAATGCGACTTGATAATCCTTAGATGGCCAGCTTTGCTAACTGTTCATCGCTTAAGTCTAAGCTATAGTATCGGCTTCGTATATTATGGAATCTTTAAATATGTTCTAAAACCGATTCCTACACCCTTTGCTTCACCGATATCAAATCTATGAGCAGTATCTCGTGGATCCTCGTAAAGAAGTGCTTATGAAATAGTTCTTCTTAATCAGCCCATCCTCTGATTGAACTTAGCGGCAACGATGAAAACCAAGTAAAAGCCGATCCGGATAGTGACAATGGAAACAACCTGACTCTCAAAGCTTTTTTGCCAATGCTTGTCTGCATTGAGCTAATAATTGGTAGACATGTTCAACTATAGACATATTGACTTGCCCTGAGAACTTGGAGAAGTCTGGTATCTTGTATCGGCGTGGTAACGGTACTCTATCAAACCACTCAGGGTATGGAGGCTGATATATGAAAATTTTCTCCTTTGGTTTTAAGCCAAACTGTTCATTCATCACTTTGGATATCTTTGCAGTCCACTCATCGTATCCATCATGTTGCAATCCGAGCTGAACATAGCCATCGGACCAATTGAACATCGACATGTGTGGACTAATGTTTGCCGATGTATAAGCTGGTCGCTCTTGAGCAATTAATATATCTACTATTTTCTTTATTAAGCCCTGAAGCATGCTTGCCAACCCTCCAGATTGATTGATCAGTACATGACATATAGGTTTATCAACTAATTCTTGGACGGATTTCTATGAACTTGAAGATGCAGTTTGAGTTGGTTCACCGATCAGAGTTAGTTTTAGGAATGAATTTTTCTAGATCGGTCATTCTTGTGTCATACTAAAAGATTGCAAGCACAACTTGTTAAGATACATCATAGATTGCTCCACTTGCTGCCTCTATGTATCTATCAAATCTTCCTATACAATTGGGATAATGATATCTTCATCAACCTCTTTATCGGACAATCGTACCTTGGCATCTACCTCTTCTTCAGATATATTGATTAAAATTCGTCTTACCAAGCGTGCCAAAAAACGTGTTGATGTGCGGGGCGATCAGACTAGGCGAAGATGCACGCCGAGAGGGCAAGTGAGCGTGAACCGATGGAGGTCTGATGCGATTGTGCGAATATGTGAAGGCCTAGGAGATCTGTTTAACTTCAGTGCATGTTCTTCGACTTTGAGGTTCATTAGAATACACTCACGATTGTACCACCAGATGTACCAAAAGATATATGTTCACGCGTGAAGGAGATCGGACTGGACGGAGAGGCACACCGAGAGGGCAAGCAAGTGTGAACCGATGGATGTCCGATGCGATCACACGAATACGAAGGCCTGAGAGATCTGCTTAACTCCATTGTAAGTCATTCGGCTTCGAAGTTTGTTAGAGTACATTTCCGATTGTCCCATTGAGCGTGCCAAAAAACGTGTTGACGCACAGGGCGATCGGACCAGGAGGAGAGGCGTGTTGAGATAGCGAGCGAGCGCGAGCCAATGGAGGTCCGATGCAATCGCACCTGAACACGCGAAGGCCTAGGAGATCTGCTAGCTGTAGTGCAAGTCCTTTGGCTCTTTAGGGTCTTTTGGTTGCTGGAGTTACAGTGTGCCAGTCAATTTAATCTGTAATTGATAAGAAAGACATATAGAGTTAGATCATCGAGCCAATCGACCGATAGACTAATATGGATTCCTGCTATCGGCTAGATATGCCGATATGATTAAGAGAGCCATTGACTGTGAGTTCGATGTATCTCTGCTATCGGCTGGTAGCCGATAGGAATTATAGCACTCATACATTGGTTAGAAAGCTGGTAATGTCATATGCAAATAGCGAAAAATAAAATAAAAGACTCATCGGCTGTAGAGCCGATGATGTTCCGAACATAATATGCGATAAGTGTTAGAGAATGAGGTTCAATCTCCCAAAGGGACGAGACCCAGTGACCACCGATGACGGTACCATTAGAGCCAGCCTTAATAGATTGGACTAAACCAAGATAGTATAAGATTGAGACTAACGACACCAAAATGACGAGAGCTAGATCGGACGTAACGACAGAGGGACCGAGTAAACCCATCGGCTGCTATCGGCTGTGGGTCTGATGCACGCATATAAGTAAACTCATCGGCTAATCGAGCCGATGGGGGAACAAAACCCGATAGATTTCGATGCTAGATCTAAAAGAGTTAGATCAATCGTTAACAGATTAATCACTGGGTAAGATATATGTATATCGGCTGAGAAAGCCAATACACTAGGCATGAAGCTCAGTGTATGGATAACTCATCGGTTAGCTATTCTGATGAAATGTCGCGTGAAGACCTATTAACTTATGACTCAATCTACTATTAGCAGTCTAGTAGGTCGAACCTAACCGATGCAACACAAGACCGATGATGATAGAAGAAACTCGATAAACTGATATAATTCACGTGAATATGATGTGATATATCCAATCGGACTAAGAGATCGGACCTAACCGATATAAGCTTAGACAGAGCGGATACACTAGGATCTAATAATGTTACTTACCCATTCGTTGAAAATCAGAATTAACCGAGGCAACACTGCGTCAAGAGTCAGAACTCGCTAGTAAAAACTTAGATAAACTAGGGTGGCGATGCGTCGAGATTGTATTGATCTGTGTGGATGATTTACAAGTTTTTAGTGGGTCTATATTTATACCTTAAGTTTACACGAGTCCGATGTAGTTATAAATAATCTCCGGACGTTATTTTCTAAATAGAAAAAAAACTCTCTCTAAAAAGTTAACAAAACTAACTAATTATCATATCTATAAGATATATTTTATAAAGATAAAAATATCTTACCGTATCTTTCACGACTCCTTTTCAGATTCAATCTCATCTAGATAATCTTTCATTTTTGACTGAACCAAATACATTCTCATACATCTGATCGGCTCTTTCTCTTATCAATCAGTATTTTTTTCATAAGCTGATTGGCTCTCCGATTCTATCTGTAGGGCTTACAAAATTTTAGTGTTAACCTATTCCTCTTTCGAAGTGGAAAAGAATCACAACTATGAGATCATCTTTAGACTTTATGACCGAAGGATTGAGCAATAATATTATGTAAAGTGATCCAACAAAAATTAGTGGAGATTGTCGATCTTCGATACATCGGAAAAAAAATTGATCGTGTATATCTCCTTTGCATTATTTTTCTTACAATTTACTTTTCGCTTGCTGCTTTTTAATCTTGTATTGTAGAATTATTAGAATTACTAAAAAAATACTATAGCTTGTAAAACTTATGTTCACACATACGGTAGGCCTAGTTTGAGTTTCTCTTTATAACATCTTTGATTATACCCTTCCTTCTCCCATTTGCTATCCTCGAAATCGGAGTTCGTCGGAATTTACCAGGAGAAGGATAGAGGGATAAAATATAAAGTAAATTACAATGTTAGAAATTTCCGTGATTTTGTCATAAAATGTATCCGAACCCTATATCACTTCGGGTGGATTACCAGCACTGCCCTCAACGCGCGAAATTTTCACCGATCTGTCCTTGTTTCTTCTTCTTCACCCGCAAAGCCTCCTTTTCTCTCGGAACCCCCACGTCCAATCCGCTAAACCCCACTCCGCCTCACCTGCTCTCTCCGCCGCGCAGGGGCGCAGCGCCTCCCCTCTCCCTCACTCTCTACCTCCTCGCGACCGAGAATGTTCTACTCGCACCAGCTCCTCGCGCGGAAGGCTCCGCTCGGCCAGATATGGTGCCCTTACTTCCCTCTCCTCGCCTCTCGATTGCGTCGTCTCGGCTTCTCATGCGCCGTTCTGCAGTGTTCCGTTCTAATTTTATTTTCCGCGATTTTTGTGTGCTCGTTCCGCTCCGAAATCAGAATGCTCGTTACTTGGTTGGCGTTGATTAGGCTGCTGATTGCGCCGCTTTTGTTTCAGGATGGCGGCGACGCTTCACGCGAAGATCAACCGTAAGCGGCTTGACAAGCTCGACATTATCAAAATCTGGTGAGCGAATTGGCCCGAACGGTTTCTGGTTTCTTCGCTCCGAACTTGACGGAGACTTTTTTGGTGGTTTGTGTGTGATATTTTGGTTAGTGAGGAGATTTTGAACCCGTCGGTACCAATGGCTCTAAGGCTATCCGGAATCCTCATGGGTGAGTTCAGTTTGCTCGTTGTCTCGTATTCCCGTCGCATTTGTTTGTTTGGGGATAGTTTCTGATGCGCATGCTTGCGTCGCGTGAGTAGGTGGTGTGGTGATCGTGTACGAGAGGAAGGTGAAGGTTCTGTATGGTGAGTTGCTCGCTGATTGCTGCTCTTTTGTTTCCATTTTTTTTCGATATATTGTCGTCTCAAACTGTGTGATATCTTCTTCGCAGATGATGTGTCTCGGCTTCTGGTAAATTTTGAGTTCGAGTTTCGCTTAATTTCCTCGTTGATCCATTTACCTCTCCAAGCTAATGCGGTTCAAATTATGCTTGTACTAACTCCTCCCGCAGATTGAGATCAATGAGGCATGGCGGATCAAGCCGGTCGCAGACCCCACTGTACTTCCCAAGGGCAAAACCCAAGCCAAGTATGTTCCCTCTTTGTTTCCATGCCCTTCTAGGACTAGATGTTTCTAGATGCTTCATGCATGAATTGGGATTACGCTTGATTCCTTCGATGGAGGATTGATGAGCATGCATTATGTTGGTGATCAAGAGGATTGTCATGAAGCTTTTGTTTCCCTGCTGCCAGGGAATGGAAGTTTGTGTCTGATTTTCACCATCCGATGCTAATCTAATGGACGCTCCATTGGACACAGTTGCAAGTTTTCAAATGTCATCATCTTACTTGGTTCTAATTAGAACATGCTGCATCTGTATAATGTTGATTTTATTTATGATACCATTTCCTTGTAACATAGTACATTGTGATGTTTCCAGATGTACTTGATGTTGTCATATGACTGATTGTTCTATTCTACCTGTTGTCAATTGGTGGCCTGTGGGACCCTGCTGTTACTTGCCTCTTGTTCTCGTGCTGAATGTCATAACGCAGCCAATATCTGTATTATGTACAATTCTAGAAATGATCTGTGTTTCCTGGCCTAATCTTATTGTTTTCCCAATTTGTTTCCTGGCATCATAAATTTGGGGTTGAGAGGGACTTTTGTCTTGTTGTTCTAGCTGCCAATGGTCTTAGGCAGGCATTGTCAGTGAACAATACATGCTTTCTAGGATGAACATTTTTTCCTGGGTGTCAGTTGCTGGTGCCAAGGGAGCAGGTCTGAGGGCCATATGGTACTTGAGAAGCGTTGCTATCTTTAGAGTCTAGAGAATTCTATCACCTTTGAAAAACTGGAGGCAAACATTTCTTAATCATGTATCATGTTCAACGGACTGACTCTTGTGGGTGTACTATTGCCTTCCATTAGTGGCCTGCATCTGATATGTAACCATGTGGCTGTACCATCATTCACATTGGAATTATGTTCGATAGTTACTGCAATATTCACCTGATGTTAATACCTGTACGGTTGCAATTAGTTTAACCCTATTGGTTAGTTCCTCTGTATATTTGTATCCCAAGGGTTTTTTCAACTAATTTTTGTAAATAGCATAGAGTGGGTAAGAAAGTCATGGTTTGCTCATCTAAAATTGGGGCTGCAGGTATGAAGCAGTAACACTGCCAGAGAATATGATGGATATGAATGTGGAGCAGGAGCAGCCCATTCTTTTCTCAGAGGCTGATAATTCAAGGTTCCAGGGAATGGTAATCCCTGTAATAGTTATATTTTGGTGATATCTGATTGTATGAATTGAAGATGGCATTAAGTTATGAGCAATAACCACTTGGACAGGCTTGCTTTTAGTCTCCTGACCTTTGCCTGATTGTCTCTATTCCTCTGACTGAAATCCATCATGCATGTGCAGCGTTTAGAGGATTTGGATGAACAATATGTTAATGTCAACCTAGACGATGATGACTTCTCGCGCGCTGAGTATCGTCACCAAGGTTTTTCCTTCTTCTCTTATGAATTACTCTTTGTGGCTGCTTAAGGGATATTACTTTCTAACTGAAACATGAAACATGCTATCTCAGCGGATGCAGAAAATATCACCCTGGCTGATAATTTTGGGTCTGGGCTTGGAGACACTGATGTGTTCAATCGTTTTGAGAGGTAAAGCAAAGTTTTATTTTTCTTCTATTGTATCATTCTTGTATAGTACTACTATCACTTTCTTGTGTGCTTCTTCTTCCTTATTTTGGCCAGTACAAATATTCATTGAGCAATGTACCATGTCACCAGATTCGACATAACAGATGATGACACCACAGTCAATATCACTCCTGATGGACACCCACAGGTTCCAAGTACTCTGGTCCCTTCACCACCTAGGCAGGAAGACCCTCCTCAGCAACAAGAAAAGTATAACGCTGCCCCATCCCCTCTCTATGAAGAACCTCAACAAGGTCAGTTCAAGCACGGGGTTTTAGTCTATTTGATCCTAAATTTGGAAAGGCTACTATCATCCTGTAAACTTTTCAGCTTTCATGCCAAAAGACAGCAATTCTCATCTCTGTTTTTTGAGCATGCAATGTAATTTCAGTCAAGGGAAACTTCCATCCAAACTTCTTTCAGTGAATTTATAATTTGTTGTAGTTTCTTCAGGGACATGGAATTGATGGTCATCTCAATATGACAGCTAGATATTCTATCTTATCATATACTTTGCTATATTACGTTTGGTTAAGTAGCTAAAAGATTATCTTCACTCATTATCTTCTGTTATCTTTCTACATATTCAACAGTAGGGCTTTGTGAGGCTAGGTAGAGGTGCTGAGTGATTGCCATTGAATTCGCCACATGTATTATATGGCACTTTTTTTTGTCAATGGGATAACATAACACATTTTGTAGCTTGTCATCATTCACTCTAGTTTACTGGCTGAAATTCAGTCTATATTGTATTTGAATATTTCCTACTTGATAAACAAGACTTGCATATAGTCTCTGTCTCGTGACAATTTATTCTTCAGTTGGCTATATCTGATATAACATGGTTTGGGTACATTAATATACGCCATAGCTTTTCTGTAGGGGGTTCATCTCATGAGCAAGAGCAGCAGAAGATGAAGGTTTGTTATCAAGTGAGTTGTTACCTTCAGGGACATCTAGATGAAGAAGTTAATTGTTTTGTCTTATCTTGTTTGACCAGGGTCAGCAACCAGCTAAATCATCAAAGAGGAAAAAACGTATGAAAGACCACCAGGTGATGATGGATAACGACCAGATAATGATCCCAGGAAATGTATATCAAACATGGCTGAAGGATCCATCAAGCCTCATTGCCAAAAGGCGCAGAATCAATAGCGTATGTAATTGCTTTGAATACCTAATTCTGTGTAGAGTTTTGCAATGATGCAGAATTTTATTTACAAATCTGATGTCTTGCCATGTAATATTGCAGAAAATTAATCTTATTCGGTCAATCAAGATAAGCGACCTCATGGATTTGGCCCCCATTTCTCTTATATCTTCCTTGGACAAGTCACCCTTAGAATTTTATTATCCTAAGCAGCTTATGCAGCTTTGGAAGGAATGCACTGAAGTCAAGTCCCCAAAAGCTCCATCCTCAGGTTATTACACAATTTGTAGTTTCTTTTTCACCTTTTTGGATCACCAAGGAAACTGTAAGGTTTTTATAATTTAATCTGCTAACTTTGAACTGAGAATGTTGCGATCTTTCTTAAAGGAGGGCAGCAGTCATCATCACCAGAACAACAGCAAAGAAACTCGCCTCAGGCATTCCCACCCCAGGCTATTTCTAAATTCTATGTTTCTGGAAAAGAATTATTCTAGCTTTTCCTATTGAGTTGAATAGCATTAGCATTCATTTTTTAACTTGTTTGATAAGTGGTTCAATTTGCAGCCTCAGGTTGATAATGAGAAGGAAATGGGATTTCGCCCAGTGGACTTTGCAGATGACATTGAAAAGCTCCGAGGAAACACTAGTGCGGAATATGAAAGAAATTATGATGGTTTTCAGAGTGATCATATTGTTACTCCTGGAAGTCCTGGTAAGTACAAGAAAGAAATAGAACCAATTTTCCCATTTGTTTAGACACTGCATGACATCAGTCCTACTTTAGGGCTAAGTCACAGGTCTGCTTCAAGCTCTGGTGGCTCTGGACAGGGATTTATGCCATTGGATCCAGAAGTACAGTTGCCATCTGGAAGGTGAGTGTTGATTAACACTCCATCCATCCTTGAATGTAAGTGATTCTAGAGTTTAAATTTTGTCCATTAATATAAAGGATTCTACATTACTACATGTCCCATTAATCACCTCCTATTCAAATTTCTCCATTTTACCTCTAACCACCCTCCACTCCCTACATTAATAAGGGGCAGTATAGTCTTATTTTCTCTATCCTTAAATTCTCCGAAACAATTTAAAATCCCTTACATTGGAGGACGGAGGTAGTAACAAACCTATTGCCTTTATTAGTTTTCTGAACTATGACTTGCTCGTGGAATAAATAAAAATTTGTCCATTCAAACTTTTCAAGATGCACGTCTTTATACTGGAGCCTCCTTGGTTTATGCTCTGAAGCGTAGAAGTGATTAGTTGTCTTATTGATGGAAGTGTTAGGCAAAAAGAAAAGGAAATGCAGATTGTTGGTGTTAACTATCAACTATCAAGTGACAGCTTCCTATGGTCCTTCAATTTTCTTAGCACGATTCTGTGTGGTCATTGAACAGGTCCAAGAGGAGGCAGCATTCATCTGGAAAAAGCTTTGGGAACCTTGATCCAGTTGAAGAAGAATTTCCTCTCGAGCAAGAAGTGAGAGATTTCAAGATGAGAAGGCTTTCAGATGTTGGGCCAACTCCTGGTTGGCTTCTTTTCTGTCCTTATTTCAAATGATTATATATAGTGTGCAAATTTATTTCCTCCATCACCATACCAATTAACAGTTAAACTTGGTCACAGACCTTCTGGAAGAAACCGAACCTACTCAAACCCCATATGAAAAGAAATCCAATCCCATCGACCATGTCACACAATCAATCCACTCGTAAGTATCCTCAACTGATACATTATGTTTGTTCCACAGATTACAGTAGATGTATATTCTGTGATGTCCAAATTAAATCCATCCAGGTATCTCAAGCTACACTTTGACACCCCAGGGGCCTTACAGTCTGAATCATTTAGTCAGCTAGCATATGGGATGACTACAGCAAAGGCTGCCCGACTCTTCTATCAAACATGTGGTATGAATTCTATATCCCCAATGTGATTCAACAATCATGCAATTGCTAGAGTAAACAAGGAAGGAATGGTCTTACTGACTTTTCATGCCAAAAAAAGGGTGTTGCTGACATAATGTTAACATTTTATTTGCTGACTTGTTGACTATCCATAGTTTCCGTAAGTTTATTTTAACACTTGACAAGCTACACGTGCTTCCTTTCCTTATTGCAAGGAAATATTCCAAACTTTGTTTCAATTTATAATATCGCTGAAAACTTTTAAGTTAGACTTCTCTCATTATGTTTTCCCCCGGTCTTCTCTCATTATGTTGGCTAAGTAAATATAATAAGTTCACTTTATTAGTTCATTTAGTGTTAATGAAGAAAATAAATGTGTCATAGACCTATTTCCTGATAAGTTAACTGGGCAATACCTAGTTTGCTTAGCTATAGACAGATGTCAAAAAATCGTGAAGAAATACTTGGGAAAATCAGTCGACATCATCGTGGCTATGTTTTTTTTTTGGGAGAAATTGTAGCCATGTTTGATTTGGACGAGTTAGTGATTTTAGTTATGTCAATATAGTGGTTAAGTTTTTTTTTCCTCCCTTTATAAGAGAGGACAAGGGTGTTTTTGTTAGACCACTGGAATACTGGGCTGTATATATATAGGTCTGATCCCCTTTATAGAGTTGGGGTCTTAGTCTCACTGTATACATTCCTACATAGTATCAGAGTAAGTCTAGATATCTCCGGCACACTAGTTTTCTCCCACCGATGAGTCGACCTTTTTCTCCTCGTTATCGACGTTTCTCCTCATTGCCGACCTCCTTTTGCAAGGCCTCAACCCAGCGTGCCTTGTGACGGATAGACCGGGTCTCTCCGTCCTACCAAGCGCTACGGGCTCTCCGCCGTCCACAGCTCTATCTCGTCTATCCCGGTAACTTCTCGTTCCACCCTAGCCGACCCTCAGTGGCGCGCGGCCATGGCCGACGAGTATAAGGCCCTCATGGACAACGAGACCTGGCGCCTCGTCCCCCGTTCTCCCGACGCCAACATTGTGACCGGCAAGTAGATTTTTAAACACAAGTTCCACGCCGATGGCTCTCTTGCCTGTCACAAGGCACGTTGGGTAGTTCGGAGTTTCTCCCAACGCCCTGGTGTCGATTACGACGAGACTTTCAGTCCCGTCGTCAAACCCGCCACTATCCGGGTCGTCCTCACCTTGGCTGCCTCGTACTCCTGGCCGATCCATCAGCTTGACGTAAAGAACGTCTTTCTTCACGGTCATCTGATGGAAACGGTCTACGGTCAGCAGCCTCCAGGCTTCGTCGACCTCTCTCGTCCCAACGATGTCTGCCGTCTTCAATACTCTCTCTACAGCCTCAAACAAGCCCCTCACGCCTGGTACCAGCGCTTTGCTGCCTACCTTCGGCACATCGGCTTTGTGGCCTCTGTATCCGATAGCTCCCTATTCACTCTTCACATCAGCAACGCTTTCGTCTATCTCCTTTTATATGTCGACGACATTGTACTTACAGCGTCTTCGACATCCCTCCTACACCAGATCATGGCCCGACTTCACTCCGAGTTCGCCATGATCGATCTTGGTTCCCTCCACCACTTTCTTGGCATCTCCGTCACCCGTTCTTCTCACGGGTTCTTTCTTTCCCAGCACTAGTATGTCATCGATCTTCTCCAGCGTGCGGGCATGGCCGATTGTTACCCCACGGCCACCCTGGTCGACACTCAAGTCAAACTCTCCGCTGCCGATGGCACACTCGTCGCCGATCCCTCTCAGTATCGGAGTCTTGTCGGGGCTCTCTAATACCTCACCCTCACACGGCTCGACCTCACCTACACCGTCCAGCAAGTGTGCCTCTTTATGCACGTTCCGCGCGAATCTTATCTCGCGCTGCTCAAGCGCATCCTGCGCTACGTGAAGGGCATGCTCTCCAGCGGGCTGTACCTCAACTCCAGCCCCATCGACTCTCTCACCACATACTCCGACACGGACTGGACAGGCTGCCTCGACTCTCGACGCTCTATGTTCGGCTACTGCGTCTTTCTCGATGGCACTCTAGTCTCTTGGTCTTTAAAACGCCATACTATTTCTACAGTTTTACATCCTTAGCTTTACTTTTTAGCGTGGCAGTTCGATGGTGTTTCAGTTTTAGGTGCTTGTAGGTGTTATTCTTGGGTCGTTTCTTGTATTTACTGAAGACGCTTTGTTCTGCAGTTTTAGCAACTCTTGATTTTATCAAGGTTAAGCAGCTGGAACCATACGGAGACATCTTAATCTCGAGGGGACCAAAGATGTGACATCTTTTTTCACAAAAAGGAAGATGTGGTATCCTTATTAATGTTAATATTTGGATAACTTTCTGTCCGTTGTGGTTCTTGCACATCTCGTGTTATATATGGGGTTTTAAGTTCGCACAGGAAGTATAGAAAAAGTTCCAAAGAAGGCTTGTAGATACGTTGTATTGGGCCGTGTTGAAGCACTAATTTTGTGTAAGAAGTTTTGTGAGTGCCGACTTGCTTGACTTGATACTTGTTGTAGGGTTAAAATTACATGATATCCTTCACCTTCAGCCTTCAGGGTATGTTCTGTACATTTTAAAGATGAAATAGCTGGCTTTAACTCTTACATTCTTGTTCGATGCTTTTCTCTAGCCAACTGTGTGTCATTTTTGAACATGCAAATTTACTTGGTTGGCAACATTGGTAAAGCTTACAGGAACCACAATACCTATCTCATTACGTTGGTTTACATTGTTTTTTTAAATAAATCTATATATGGATGCAAGCATTAGCTGGAAGTATTATTATAATTAAGTTTATAGAAAAATATAGCCGTATTTTTAATATAAAATAAATATAGTATTAAAATATATTTAATATTAGATTTAATGAAACTAATTTAGTGTTGTGAATATTATTATATTTTATTATAAACTTAATTAAACATTAAACAACTTTTAAAAAAATAAAAATGTCTTTAAAAAACTTTAAAAAAAATCAAAATGTCTTACGTGGAACGAAGACAATATCTGTGGAACGGAGGGATAGCTTCGATCGTGGTACCACTAAGGCACTAACTGCTAGTAGCTACGGTCTGCGACAATGTTGTGTAGATGTCTACAGGCTACAGCAACATTTGATTGAACTTAATATAGGAGTACATTTTAAATGGATTGCTGCCAAAAGTCGACTGGTCCTTAAAACAAATTTCTTGTCTTCGTGAAACAGATGTGGTTTCTTACATCCAAATTTTAGCCTTCACCTCTCAAGGCTTGAGGCCTTGTGTGGGTAGGACGTAATCGGGGCCCATACACGTAAATGGGCCATATTAACTACGGCCGACAGAAACGAGGCCTATTTGTGTTTAACCATCCTTCCGTGTCCTTGGATAATACTAAAACCAACAGCAAACGTCGTTGTCCAAGAGCAGATTCAAATGGCGGCGGCGCCTTTCCGGCTCCGCCTCATCCATATCGGTCGGCCCGTCTGGACCGATGCCGTTCGCCTCGACCCACCACCGCCGCTCCCCCTGCATGAGCACGACCTCCTGCCCCGCCTGAAGCACCTGGTACGATCGGGCAGGCTAGCGGACGCGCGCCGGCTGTTCGACGGAATGCCGCGCCGCGACGAGGTCTCCTACGCCACCCTCCTCGCCGGACATGCCGCCGCGGGCGACTTCTCAGGCGCCATGGCGCTCTTCTCCCGCCTCCGCGCCTCCTCTCCGCCGCTCGCGGCCGCGGACCCTTTCGTCCTCAGCCTCGTGTTCAAGTCCTGCGCCAGGGCGACCGACGCCGGGTTCCTCCCGCACGCCGCGTCGCTGCACGCCTTCGCAGTCCGCTCCTCGGCCGTCTACTCCGTCTTCGTCGCCACGGCACTGGCTGACGTCTACGCCAAGGCTGGCTGCCTTGGCCTAGCGCTTAAGGTGTTCGACGAAATGCCGCACAAGAACGTGGTCTCGTGGACCACACTGGTGGCCTCGCTGACGAGGGCCGGCCGGCGTCACGAAGCGCTCCGCTGCTTCTCCGAGATGCGCGCCTCCGGCGTGCACTGCGACTCGTACGCCTACGCGGCCGCACTCACGGCGTGCGCTGACGCCATGCTGCTGTCTCGCGGGCGTGAGGTGCACGCGTTCTGCGCCAAGCTCGGCCTCGACGCGACGCCCTACGTGGCCAACACGCTCGCCACTCTGTACGCGCGCTGCAGCGACGTCGACCGCGCGCTAGCTGCCGTCAGCCGCATGGGTACGCGCGATGTTGCCGCATGGACGACGCTGATCGCCGCCTATGTCCAGACTGGCCGTGCTAAGGAGGCCATCGAGGCGTTTACCCGAATGCTTCGTGAGGAGTCATCAGCGTCCGCATCACCGAATGAATACACATATGCTGCAGTTATTGCTGCGTGTGCAGATATTGCCTGGGTCTGTCTTGGGGAGCAGTTGCATGCGCAAGCTGCAAGAAAAGGTTTCTCCGATGCCCGCTCGGTGGCCAATTCTCTTGTCACACTCTACACTCGCGCCGCAGGCTGTCTGTCGGCTGCTGATGCTGTTTTCCGGGAGAGTTTAGTCAAGGATGTTGTCTCTTGGAGTGCCATCATATCAGGCTATGCGCAGGAAGGCCTCGCTGAGGACGCATTCGCTCTTTTCAGAGAAATGAGGCATCACAGCAGCTGTCCTCGCCCAAATGAATTCAGTCTTGCCAGTCTCCTAAGTGTTTGTGCAACTGCTGTGGCACTGGATGCTGGACGCCAACTCCACGCACTTGCTGTCGCTGCTGGACTTGAACACCATGCAATGATCAGGAGCGCGCTAATTGACATGTATGGAAAGAGCGGTAGCATGTTAGATGCTGATATGGTATTCTCTCATCGTGTGAAAGATGATGTTGTTTCATGGACTGCAATGATCGTTGGACATGCCGAGCATGGACACAGCAAGAAGGCACTTGAGTTGTTCGAGGAGATGTGTTGTGTTGGACTAAAGCCAGACCATGTCACATTCATTGGTGTGCTCAATGCTTGCAGTCATGCTGGGGAAGTCGAGCTTGGATTGAGATACCTCAATGTAATGAACCAGAGTTATGGCCTGCACCCTGCCAAAGAGCACTATGGTTGTGTGGTGGATTTATTGGGCAGAGCTGGTAGAATAAATGAAGCCAAGGGACTGATTGGAAAGATGGCTGCCAATGAAAGAGATGGTGTTGTTTGGACATCTTTGCTTAGGGCATGTGCAGCCCGAGGAGAAGAGGAGACTGGAAAGAAAGCTGCAGAGAGGGCAATGGAGGCAGAACCATGGGGTGCAGGAGCACATGTGGCGATGGCAAATCTTTATGCCAGCAAGGGACAATGGCATGAGGCTGCACAAGAGCGGCATATGATGAAGCAGAAAGGGGTTGTGAAAGGTGCAGGCTGGTCATTAGTCGCGGTTGGAGGGGAGGGCAGGAGCGTAGGGGTGTTTGTAGCCAGTGATCACACACATCCCCAGGACAGTGCAATTTACAGTATGCTTGAGTTGATATATTATGGAGCTGGAATGGCTCGTTATGCACCTGATCAGTTGGATTTAGGATCTGAACTGGATATGATGATTAGCAGTTAACTGAGTAAGAAGAGCATTGGCTACATGAACATTTGTTTCCAGGCAGTTCAGCTTAAGGTCTGGTCATCCCATCAGCATTTCTGCTGCTGCGGTGAAGCATTGATTGAATAGTTTGTATGCCAATGCTAAGCTCATCTGAGAGAGAGCTTTCGATAAGATGGGTGCAAATACGTAGCAAGGGTGCTCGATACAGGCTTCAGCATTACGGCTTGAAATAGCTAACATGTCTTTTACAAGAATGAACTCCAATTCAAAGGGATAACCCACTGTAGGTTTCATATCCTAAATCGTAAATATATCAAGTTGATTTCTGCATCAGATGTACAGTGAGGAACTGAAGAAGCTCATTCCTGGCTCTGCTTAACAAGTAGTACAAATTTGAAGTATTTTATGCACAATGATTTGGAGCAGACAGGAATGTGGCAGGCTGCCAGATGTTGATCTTATTTCATCAGTTCTTTAGAAGGGAGCCGGACGACAGTAGATATATTCATAGCAGCATTGACACTTTGGTGGCACCGAAGTTGCATCAATATGTCTGGCATGCTGCTTGCTAAGTTACTTGATTCTTGACCAAGATATTATTGCTTGGTGATGATTCTTTTATACATTGTCAGTGTCAATCCTTGTACAATAATGGAGTTGTTAGTACCATATTCTTCCTGACAACTGCTCCTAGGATATTCTTCTTTTTGACAATTTTGATTATGTAACGGTGAATTATGTCTATTAGTATGTAGACTTTTGACTTCTTTTGTAAATATGCTCATTATTTACTGTCTTTTCTGACAGCTTGCACTTGCCCTATCTGATTTTGGAACAATTTGCAACTGCCTGATGACAAAGTTATATGCTCATCATGCAGATTCTTTTAGATGGAGCGCATACGTGTGCAGAATGATTGTTAAAAATTCAACAGAATTGAACAGATTATGGATATTCAAAGCGTTATGGAATCTTGCAGAACAACAATGCTATTTTCAGTGGTGTCCTTGGGGGGAAGCAGGTGAGTCCCTGCTCCATGACTCAAACTGATCATAAACAATCAGTCCTTAAAAAGATTGGATCACCACAATACCAGTAGAAAGGAGCACTAAAATCACCATGGCAGTGGGGGAGTTGTAGTAATGATGCTGCTTTGGTGATGGAGCTTAGGCTTTGGAACGCTTTAACTAACTTAGCCTACTCAATGATCCATAGCCATTAGCTCTTGCTTAGCTTTATACGGTCGTGACTTCGAGGTACCAAACCAATAGGGTCCTACTTAGAATCACAAGTCATAAATATGTCTAAAAAGAACAGCGAGTATTATTACTCTAATCTCCGCAATGATGGGTTTAGGGATGATTGATCAAATTCTCCAAAATGTACTACTGGTACCAGTAAGAAAATCACAAATCAATGAACAAGACTAAAGCAGCTATAGTAGCTCTCCTCCTAAACTTCTAGAGATGGCACCTTTCAATTCATTCCACTCCTAAGCTCCAATGCTAGTGAAAGAGGCCTAATACTGACGTGTTGAGCCCAGAATAAACACCTCCAAAGGCAAGACAGCTCGAATAAACCAAATATAAAGCTGCATTTCTTTCTATCTCACCTCTGAATTTTAGGTGGTCACAAGTTCAGAACTGAGTATTATCGTCGAATCCTGGAACCATTTAGCCGATCGATAATTGCGTGGCGACGCGGAGGAACATGGATGCAGCTGCGAATCGCGAATCTGGAACCAAGCATATGTTTTGCGTCGAGGCAATGACAAGGAGAATTAGGAAGATATGATCGCCTCTCTGGGAGCATTTGGAATTGGAAAGGTGCTTTAGTGGCAAGTGGTTCACTAAAGCGGAGCAAATAAGAGAACAGGCGATGCTTTTAGTTGCGGTATCTGATTCTATTCGCTGTTTGGAAGGTACATATCCATTTCTTAACACGGTTCCGGGTTGAATTTGTTGAGCTGATCTGGTGTGAGTATCAAACAGCTGGTCACCACGTAGCTTGCACGGGTGGAAAAGCAGAATAGTCTAGATGTATCAGTATGTTTGTCAGTGAGTCGGTTCCTATTCTGATGTCATTTGGTGGAATCAAAACATAATAGAGTATGATCACTAAAAACTAAAAGTTCTCACAGAATTAAAATTTAGTTTGATTGATAAAGTTAATTTTATTGTAGTCGAAATTCTAGACCGTTGTCACCGGTCCGACCAGTTTTCTATCGCTGATCCGACCAATATACAACTTTTAGTCCAACCATCGTTTTATTGTCGGTCCGATCACTTTACTCCATCCGGTTCGATAGCTGCATGGTCACTAGTCTAACCACCCCGATCTAACCAGTCCGACTGCCTGCAAATAAAGAAAAATAATATTGATAAAAATATCGAAAACCGATAAAACTCTTAAAATTTAATCAAATCTATTTCATTAAGATGCATCTATAAAGTTTATACAAAACACTATTTCTTAACTTACGAACTATAATTAAAAAACTCAAAAAAACCCTAACTTTTCTCTCTAAAAGTTATGTTACTTTAAAACTCAACCCACCATCTATTTATACCAATAGATAGCTACACAAAAATAACAAATTTAACTTAGTACTAGTACTCCTAATTTCATAGAAAACTCTCATGTATAGGTATCTAACTCATATATATCAATTATGAACTCTAATATTTTTAAATTTGAACTCTTTCTAAATTTGATTTTGATTTTTATATGCATACAATTTCTCGTGTGCCATATGAAAACTTTACATCCACGTGTATTGTTTTTTAGTTTTTAATATTTCACGTGATCTTCTTAATTGTCTAAGTCTAATCCAATTTATTATTGACAATACTCTTAAAACCTCAAGCAACAACTATACACGAACAACCAAAAAAAATTATGTTCGAGAATAAGTTCTCATCTAGCTTACGTATAGAAATTATTTAAAAGTAATAAATATGGAACAAACATCATACACCAGAAAATCAATCCGAAACCGACTATTATGCCTATGGTTTAACTAAAACTATTCACCGGTCTGATCGATAATATTCATAGTCGTTGATTGACAATAAATATAAACTTTTTACTTGATGACTTTAATCTTAATAAAATGTAAATCATATATGTATATTTTAGCGTCCGAGGCTCCTGTAGCTCAGTGGATAGGTGTCTGTTTCCTAAGCAGAAGGCCGTGGGTTCACCCCTATCTGGCGCATGTTCTATTTTTTTAACCATACCTGTTTTGGTTTCGCTGAGAATCTGTTTTTTTAACCATGCCTGTTTTGGCTTTGCTGCATACTTGTTTTGGTTTTGCTGAGAATCTGAACATGAATCAGAACTAAAAAGTTGTTTTCATCCCTTGTGAAAATCTTTATCATACCTGCTTTTTAAGCATACCTGTTTTGGTTTTGCTGACAAACTGAAATTGAATTAGAACTAAAAAGTTGTTTTCATCCTTGTGAAAATCTTTATCATACATGTTTTGGTTTTGCTGAGAATCTCTACATGAATTCAGAACTAAAAAGCTGTTTCCACCCCTTGTGAAAATCTTCATTTTTTTAACCATGATACCTTTTAGCTTTCCTGATAATCTGGACATGAATTTTGCTGAGTTCACTTTTTAACCATGCTACCTTTTAGTTTTCCTGAGAATCTGGACATGAATTTAGAGCTAATAAGTTGTTTTCATCCCTTGTGAAAATCTTCATTAAATAAAGGAGAGTAATAGTTAAACAAATTACTTTTGAAACCCTTGTCCTATTAGCACTCCATGTAGTATATGTTTTTTAATGTAAGTATAATACATCATTTACAAGCTACTTGATTATGCTAGCAAAAAATAAAATAAAATAAATCTAAAAACAATTCATACTTAAAAAAAGATTCAGCCAAGAGAGACTGCCGTAATTCACCACAATCCTATACATAACCTTAAATCATCCATAAGCTAATTAAGGTTCTGCTTATCGTATAATTATAAGCCAAAAGAGCTCCGGAGTCAATGGATCGAGGAGGAATGGAGACATGAAACTTCAATCTCAAAAAACATGATACGAAAAGAAGAGAGTATACCTCTTGAAAATGCTTGTTCGAGGGATGGAACTCGTTCCATATATTTTTGGAACAATGGTCCGAAATGATATGGGAAATAAGAAAACCATTGATGTATTAAGAATAAGCTATACCGTAAATAAATAAAAACTTTGAACTAGTATAGAAGAAATAAGTGATTTTCATGATACTTACAAACTTAAAGTGCTAAAGTGAAAAATAACAAATCATATCTCAGATATTTCTCTGGCGATCCCCATCCATCAATCATTCAATCTCCATCAACGGTCCATTAAAAAAAAATTAAAAAAAAAACAGTCCATGGAGTCCTCCGTGCGAGCCACGCGATGGCGGCGCTCCTCCCCTAGAGCCATGGCGGCGCTCCTCCCCTAGAGCCATGGCGGCGCTCCTCCCCTTTCCTCTTGGCGTGAAAGCAACGGCGTGCCCGCCTCCCCTCTGTAGTGGCTGCGCGCCCTCATCCCCTCGGTGCAATAGTGGAGGCGTCTCCATGCGCTTCGGCGAGACGACGACAAGCAGCGAGGTCCTATCTTTCCCATCGCTGGCCCTTCTCGTCTCGTCTTGCACTGAGACGACGATCCGTCCGTGTTCAGGACGTCGTCTCGTTGCTACTTTTGAAACGAAGTTTCGGAACGAGGAACACGGCTAAGGTCCGTGTGACTTAGGTTTAATTAAACCAGCCATACTATAGTTGCCCGACATGATTAGTGTAATCCAACACAATCGTAGTAGTCAATGATTGCCCTCACACTATTCTAAAGTAGTTCGTGCACTATACTGCACCCAGAAAACTATCCGGGAGCTTTTGCAGCCTAGAGTCAAGGGCACGAAAACTGTGCTTTGACGGAAGCAGTGGCGTTATATTCATGACCACCATATAACAACAACAGCAACATCAAAGTCATCAACAACAACAACAAAAAAAGTGATCAATATTGCAGTGACACGAGCCAATCGCTACGGCTGTTTAGTTAGTGATACCAAACTTGCTCGACTGCGACGAACGGCGCATCGTGCCACCATGTCTCCCCACCAAATCTCCTCTTTTTGTTAATATATGTCTCTAATCCCCTCACCTGGCTAAGCTACGCTAGCCCTAGTTAGTGCGAGGCGTGAAAAGTTAACTTTGCGATAAAACTAAAAAAATTGATCCGCCCTCACAAACCGGCACCTCGCATGCGTGCGCACGAACACGACCTGACGCATAATTAACAGTCTCCTATTTGAACTATAGCTTATATAGGCGCCAGCTTTGTTTTAGCCTTTGGGCAAAATCAAATTGTTCGACCCGTGTGCTTTTTGTTGTTGTTGTTGTTGTACCGAAAGGAAAGGAATGGAAGGCCCTTTTTTCTGCGAAATCATGCGAGTTTTTCTAATAGCACTGATCCTAAATGCTCTCTAATGAGCTGCATGTGACATTATATCCGTTCGATGTGGATGTGGATATAGACATAGGACTTCCATTTTCACCCTAGTTTAGTGACGACCAAAGCAGTAGCCGGAGGAAGCATTTTAGGCCCCATTTAAAACGCTAGAACAAGAAAACACGAAAATAGGAAAACACGTAATTTCGATAAAAATGCATATGAAAAGTTAAGAATTAAGCTTGTTTGAATGGACCAGAAAAAAACATAAAAAATATAGATAAGAAAATTAGACTCGAAGGAAAATGTTTAAGATGTTATAGCTATTGTTAAGTTTCCTCCGAAAATCTAGCTCATTGGAAAGGAATTTCACATATTTCGAAAAGCTACAATCAGTTGTTCCTAAAGAAACCAATGTAGAAATGTTCTATAGAATTAGAATTCTATAGGTCTGTTTCAACTTTCAAAGGAGAACTGCAATCGTTTGCTTACAGGTTACCAGGGGAGAACAGTGGACGAGGGCGGCTGTGATGTGAGGCCGGTCCACGGCAACGGCTGCTGCGTTGGACGTGTCGCGTCGCGGGCAAAAGGCACCACCACCACCCGCCCCGTCTCGGGCTCGCCATCTCCTCAGCTCCTCCCCCCTCCCGCCGCGCGCGCGCGCCGCGATCCCTTGCCTTCCCGTGGTCGCCACGCCGATTCTTTGGGCTCGTTTCGTGTCAGGCGGAGGAGTCGTCGCAGGGTCTCAAGCCGGGCGGTCGTGCCGCGTGCGTGTGCGCGCCCGGAAATCCGCCGTGGCGGGACACACCGAGCGGGCACGCCTGCTCATCTACAGCCTGCAATTGCCGTGTATGGTGATGTTGGGATGGGGGGTGCTGTGTGTGTCGTGGCAGAGCTGGCACGACCATACGCGTGAGGGGCATTTTTTGCCAAGCTCCGGCCTTGGCGCGAGGGCCACTTCTTCCACTGCCTGCCTCTGCACCTGCGCAACCAGGCACCGTAGGCCGCCCCGCAGTAACTATACTACTGTACAGCACAAGCGCCCGCGCATGCATCACCATTGATCAACTGGTAATGGCACAGGTTGTACACAGGGCCATGCACTGCACTGCACTCGGGTCATTTCTTCAGCCGTGCCTCGTGCATGCAGCAGCACTGCCGCTGCGATCCGTACAATGCATGTTTCAGTTTTTAAGTCCGGGAAAGTAGAGTAACTCGATTTGTTGATCTCAGATTATATCCTCGCTTCGCTTTGACCCAACCAGAAATATTTTTTCCTTGATTCCGTTAGCCTGCCTTCGTTTTTCTTCTCTTTTCAATCTCAACTATCTCATTTTATAGAAAAATTGCTTTAAAATTATATTACTTTATTTTAAAAAAGTTTTTTAAACTAATACTTATTAATTAATTGTGTGTTAATTCGTTGCTTCCTATTTTTTATTCTTATTTACAAGTTTTTTAAACCTCTAAATAATATGTTTTATATAAAATTTTCTAAAACAACCTTTTGTTATTTCTTTCGTTTATACCTTAAATAACGGCTATCTAAAATGGATGCTAAATTTAAGTAGGGTATCAAAGGCATCTAATAACACACCCTGATGAACATATGCAAGAAAAGAGTGTAATTGGAAGTGGTTGGGCAAACAGGTTGAGTTTGCGATTTTATTGAGCTGGCAACTTCAATGTTGACACTGAATTTCTTTTTTCTCTATTTTACTATGCTATGCAGCTAATAAAAAATCAATAGAACATGTTACTAAAATAATACCGTAGAATCATCTTTTCACTCTAAAGCAACTTTTAATTTATGTATAAGCCACACCTTTGTAGAGGAAAAAAAGCCTATGCATTCTAAATTTGTATTGACTTAAATAACTACAACCAGAGGTCCACAGTACGCACAATTTGGTGGTTCTAATGTTCTATCTACACCACCTATCAATTTTAGTCCTATAATCACCCCATTTCAAGAACTTTATATGCTATCATCAACAGCACCAATGTATTCTCCTAGAAATTTTAAAACTCAATATACTCACAAAAAAATTTATTAAGACCCACTACATAGGCTAGAAGACAAACACATGTATTAAACATGAAGGACAGAGAAAGCCACCAAAATTGAGGCTATATAAGCTCACATCCACCTCACCCCAACCAAAGAGAAGATTTCAAGCAGCTCTCACACTTCACTCTTCACTCTCTTCCAAACCTCTCTCTCTCTCTAGGTTCAAGCTGCTGCCTCCCTTGCATCAAAACTCACACAGCCAAGAAGGCAAGAACTGCCACTGCCACGCCGTGTACGATAACAGTGTGCTGCTGCCATGGGCGCCGCCGGAGCAGCGTTGCGGCTGCGCCTCCTCTACCGGATGCTGCGCGTGGGCGAGCTGCTTGCCTTGGTGGTTTTCTTGTCGTGGTCTTCTTCCCGCGTGCCCGCCGCTGCCGCCGCCGTGGTGCGGCTCGCCGGGTCGCTGCTGCTCAACGCACGGTTTGTGTTTGTCCTCGGCAACGCCATCGTGCTCCTGCTCCTCGCGCTCTCCAGGCACGACCTCTCTATCTCCTCGAGCCACTCCGCCGCCACCAGCGCTGGCGCCGGTTCCACGCCAGCGTCGACAGCACCACCCGCCGCCAGCTTCCCTGCGTTCATCGTCCCACAGCCGTCGCCGCCGCCGCCTCACGCCACCGAGGCCCCGTCAGCAGCAGCAGCAGCGCCTCCGGAGCCCGTGGTCCCCTGCGCCCCGTCGGCGGCGGCGGCTGCGCCGGTGCTGGCAGTGTTCGAGGACAAGCAGGCGGTGCGCGTCAACAAGGCCCGCGCGCCGAGGCGGAGCAGGTCGGAGAAGATGGGCCCGCGCGGCGCGTTCTGGCGGGCGGCGTCGCCGGAGCTGCGGCGTTCGGAGTCGGACAACGGGCGCAGGCGGCGCTCCTCGGTGACGGCGCGCGACGCGGAGGCGGTGTGCTGGGGCACGGACGACGCGGAGGAGTTCCGGCGGACGGTGGAGGCGTTCATCGCCAAGCAAACGAGGTTCCACCGCGAGGAGTCGATGACCTTGTCCATCGCCGCCGGCGTCGGCCACGGAGAGGTAGCACCGGCCATCGCCGGAGTTCTTGCGGTTGTCGAATAAGTTGGCCCACCTGTCGGTGAAAAAAAGACCCTGTGCAAACTACATAAATGGAGAATTGAATCTCTCCTTGGCTTACATGCTTGTGTGCACGTTTTGCCTTGCCCCGTTCTTGTTCTTGGCCTCCTCCTAATCTTTTTTCCATTTTACTTTTTTGGATTTCACGATCGAGTAGACGAGTTTTTACAGCCGTTGGATCGTGGATCCAACGGTGCTAACTTCGTTGATAGGAAACGTCGATCGTTGGGAGGAAAAGACGCAGATCGCTGGATAAAAATCTGAACTTGTTTGCTGCGAGACGTTCCATTTCTGAATATCTGACCTGACTCATGCGTCGGGACAGGGCTGCAGGACGAGCGTCAAACGGCGGAGAGCCCTACCCGGAATGGCCGTGCCGTGTAGCAGAGCAGACGGACGCTTGACACATTGACACGTGACATGATGGATGAGGGATTCAGAATCAGATGCCAAGTGCCCCCCAAGAGGAGAAGTAGATAAACCTGACACTCGACTAATACAGTAATTAACAGCAGCATGATACTTATCGACAGTAAGCGACAACAACAGCAGGCGTAGTTTGGTTTGGCTGGCATGCATGAAGAATTGAAGATGCAGGAGGAGCAGCAAGGAGAAAATGGTACCACACCTACGTCCAAAAACACTTTGTTTTTTCTCAACTCATCTGTACTAATATCATTACAAAGTTAAAATAACAATAATATACTTTAGTTTATTGAATTTTAATATAATTGTTTTCACATTTATAAACCTCGTGTATTTGTCTTTCACTCTTATAAAGTATGATATAATGATTGCTTTAAAGATAAATTTTTATGCGACAGATGATGGCAGAAAAATAAAGTAATTGTTAGAGGGAAAGAGTAAAATCGGAGGAGGTGACGCTGATGGGGAACTGAGGAAAGGTGCAAATCGGTGAAGTATTCCCTTGCTCGATATGCGCCCGTGGTTTCCTAGGAAAAGACGGATCGATCGATCGGTGGCTGGCCTTCTGCCTGATGCATCCATCCGTCCATGGATTGGCCATGGAACGTGGCCAAGCAGCCGAGGAAGGAAGCTACGGTTTGAGGCTTGCGTGGAGTGTGCAAGTTGCATTGGAAATATTGCTGTGCTGCTGCTGCCGCTGAACGCGTTGCACCGGCACTGTTGGTTTTGTTTGGTCAGTCGAGAGACGGAAAGGAAACGGAGGGAACAAATTCGATGCTGCTTGAGGGTTCGCTTCCGGCCATTATTCTCGTCTCCATTACTGCCTGCTCTCTCTCTCTCGCTAATACCCCACCACTCGACCACGATTCCTCTCGCTCACCTCGCATTCTAATTTTCCATTTTTTCCCCTTGTCTCTAAAAGCTTGAAACGAATCGAGAGAATGTAATATTAGAGTCGTGGATGTATGATCACGGCTGAAATTCTAGTGTCTATGAGTATGATGGTTGTACGCATTTTTTGATGATACAGAGGCCAGAAATTATATTTATATTGTAAAAAAAAACGATAGAATGTATCACCTAGGCTTCAATTCGCTACAATGGATTGCTTGTTGATTCGGGAGGGGCTCTTGGGCAGAATTCCATTTTGATTTTTTTTCTACAAGTTGTTTTTTACGAGTATCAGTTGGACACATATCAGATACTTTAATTTTGCTCGTCGCTGGAGCAAAAACAAATGCCACTATCACTCGGATGCTCACCTAGTTGAATGTTAATCATGGCGGCAGTGGCATTTTACTGAAGCAATTTCAGTGACTCTATGTACTTGGCCACTGAACTTTCACGAGGAAGAAAAGAAAAAAATGCATTGCCGGCTAAACAAAAACTTAAAATACCTCTCCTCAGGTTTCTTTACACATTACCCTTTCCTTTAGTTGCTTTGTTCCTTACACTAATTGTTCTTTTATTATCTCCACTACTGAGAATATTATCCACTGATATAGATTACATTACAGGTTCTCTCCAAATCCATTATCCATGAAATGATTCTTCTTGCGTGGCAGAGACAAAGGCGGAGCCAGCATCCTTCCATGTCCATATTCCAGCACCAAAATAATTTACAACTTTGTTGCATGCTTTGTTAATAATACTCCAATTCATGGACCCCCTTTGTCTAGACCAAAAAAATAAAATTCAGAAGCAGTTTATGCATCCATGTCCTTTGTTATCAGTGGATGATAGTAGTAGTAGTGGATACTACCAACAGAAGATGGCTTTTGGAATCCGTCACTTTGTATGGTCATAGTGCTGCTTGGCACTTAAGTATGCACCAACCTGGCCCTACCTGTCCTCTCTTTTGCACAAAATGAAATGTGTATAAGTAGGTTTGTGTGCAGTGTGCTCTTTTGATTATTTCACCAGAAGAGGCACATTACATTTTGGTATATATTCTTTTGTACGAAAATGTTGGCGTTTTGTTAGATCAAGCCATGGGGAATGATTGGAATGAACCAAAAGCTCCTTGAGGAATGGGTCTCTTCCCAGAACAACCAAAACCAAAGCCTAATGTGCTGCTGCACTATGTTCCCTTTTGTTCTAAACCAGTCTCTGTCGCTTGGTTTGTGCTACATAAAACTGGTTGAAGTTGCTGCTGCACTATGTTCCCTTTTGTTCTAAACCAGTCTCTGTCGCTTGGTCTGTGCTACATAAAACTGGTTGAAGTTGCAGCTCTCCTGAAAACTGTTTGGAGGACGATTTGGACGTCTCAATTCCTTGATGAATTTTTCTGCCGACGCTGTTCTTTTCTGCTTAACGGATGAATGGATGAATGCGCACATTTCCTGAGTTCTTAAACAGTACGATTTTTTAAATAAATAAATAAATAAATATGAATTTCTTATAATAATGCTTAAAATCTATTTTTCAACTTTATAGTATTTAATTCATTTATTTTTTTACCATAGAATAATTACCGCAGATCATTTAGCCATCTAGCACAAAAGAACACACTAGCTGAACTTAAAGAACAACATGAATCCAATTAAAGATGGGGAAAACAAAAAAAAGTAAAAAAAAACTTTTGAGAGCAGACTATATAGTACTCTGGGCCGGAGCGTGCAAGCGAGGCCCAAGTAGAGATCTGTGTGGGCCGTAAGTGGTCATCACCATTTAGCATATAGCCTGGTCTAGCCCCAGAAAAGGCAGCAACAAACGCCAACGCAGTAAAGCTTAGCGAGTCGCTGAACCACTTTGCAGTTTGCACATGGTTTTACAGGTTAAGAATGGGAGGAACTGTAGGAGAGAACTTAGCACGGAAGCAAGGGATCGTAAGGATACAGCCTGCCTGAAGTTGTGTAGGAGAACAAAGTGCATATACATTCTCAGAGAAGAATGAAGCAAGGAATTTAATTGAAAGCACCAATTGGAGATGGGTGACAATGTGCAGCATGGTTACTGTTTAAAAACATGCTCAGAAATCTCGACCAACTTTACTTCAAATTTAAAACTTTTTGTACGACTTTGAAAATCATCTTGGCTAATCCAATCGACAAGTGTGGCATTGCTGTGCATGTATCAACAATGTACACAAACTTGTATATTAAGAATGCCAAATAGAGAGTGGCGGCACGTATTATTGCTACGGTTTCTAAATATACTCTATCATGGTTTAGCTGTAAAAACTATTTTACTAATACCAATCAGCGATTGACGCTGGCTACGGTTTTCAAATATACTCTATTATCTTCATCTATTTTACACCAACTTTAAAATCTTTTACACAATTATGAAAATATTTTTAATAATACTAATCAATGATTGTGGTGGTCTATCGCTTCTAAATATACTGTATTATCTCGGCCTATTTCAATATGCTCGTGAGTAGATTTGGAAGCCACAAGCCCTACCCCAGCACAGGTACATCATAGTTTTCGCAATTTACGAAACTCAAGTAGCAATAATTTAGTCGTTTGTAGACAGAGGAGTAGGGCTCGGTGGGTGTGGCAGTACACCGAGCGGGAAGACGAGGGTTTTGCTGCTCCTCCTTCCAGACTCTCTGTGCGCGGCGGCGAGGCGACGCCACAGGAGCTCGCCGCCTTCGGATCGAGAGAGGGGAGAGGCCGGGGGCGGGGAAGTTTCCGTGGCGGCGGAGGAGCGGGGGGAGGGGACATGAGAGGCGGCGGCCGAGGGGGTGGCGGGAGGGTGCCCTTCCCCGCGGCGGCGGCGGAGGGGACGGCGACGGATGCGGCCACGATCCCGCCGGCATCGAAGAAGCTGGTGCAGGGCCTCAAGGGGATCCTGACCGACCGCTCCGAGGCCGAGATCTACGCCACGCTCCTGGATTGTGGCATGGACCCCGACGTCGCCGTCGAGCGCCTCATCTCCCAAGGTATGCCGTTTTCTGCTGGCGCCGCCGTCGCCTTTGCTCCCCGACGATTTGAATTGTACAGGTTTATTGTTTTGCGGCGCGGTGCTCGTGAGAGGGTAGGGTTTGATCCTCGCGTGACGATTGCCTCGGACCTGGGGTTGCGCCCTGAGCTAATCTGTTCCATTTTTAGTATTTTTTGTCACGTTCTCGTGCTGTTGTAACCCCAAAACTCGGACCTTTGCTAATGAATTGCTTGTCAATCTGGTCTTTCTTTTTCATTTTTGAACGTTGTAAACTGATTTGTATTCACTTGCTGCGAGTTTTATTCCATGTAGTTGCCTATGCTGGAAGCTAGTGATTCTTATTGTTTTTTGCAATGAATGAAGCCATCATATTTTTCTATTAAGACGCCATTTTTTCGCTTTGCTTGACAGTGGCTCCTTGTGATGTAGTAAGCAGATTCAATTTAATATTTTATTATGAGGGGCTTGATTTGTGTGCTTATGCAGGAATAGGATAATTGATCCATATATTAATATCTGCCAATCATTTTCCATGTTTGAGTTATGTGGTTGGTGTGTATAGATTGCACGTCGGATGGGACTGCAACATGTTATTCAACTCTAGCTATACAATGATTTGGACTTGGAAGCTTTATTCATGCACTTTATTACTTTCTTGTGGAGATCTATTTTGCATTTATTATTATTTAGTGTTACTTTGTTATCTGTTAAATAGCTTGGTCCGGTTACATTGCTTGTTTTTATAGGAAGCTGGCAAAGAGTACTTTAATTGTATTGGGAATTACATCCAGTGGCATTTATCTGTTTGTGTTTGGATAATATCTCTTTTTTTGTTGGGAGCTAGTGCATTAAAAGGTAGTAATTGTTTTACCTCTGTTAGAAACTAGTGTAATGAGAATAATTCCTTTGTTGGGAAGAAAGTGCAAGCATAAAAGTGGTACCTTAGGTGTTGATGGCCTTTGTTGGCCAAGGGAGCTAATGAAAAAAATTCCTGTTCTTTTATCTCTGAGTGTCATATTTGTCCTATACTCATGCACTATACAATGGTTGCCTGTGACATGTCATCTAGCTGATCTGTTTCTTATACATGCAGCATAGTATGGAACAGACCACAAATATTTAATTTCATGTTGGTTGTTCATCTAACTTTATTTTTCATGTCTGTTCAGATCCTTTTCATGAAGTGAGAAGAAAGCGTGACAAGAAAAAGGAGGTAATCATATGAGCTATGAATTCTCTATGCTGCCAGTTCTTAAGGAAGTTCACTGTTTGGTTTTCCATCCTGTTTATTATGTGTGAGTTTTCCATCTCGATGTGAGTTTAGTGCCATTCATTAGATATGGATTATCATTGTTATATGCTGCAATGTCTGATGAGTAGTACTGAATTTATTTCTCATTCTCATGATTAGCTTGAAATTGTATGCCATTTGTAGGGACTAGGTCATTGCATTCAAATGATTTGTTCTCACGGTACTGTATTAGTATATTTGATGGCTGTTTAGTTTTTTCTAGGGGAAATTTTGTAGATGTCATTAAATTGGACATGTTCCGCACATATGCCAACCTTTGTGTACTCTCACATATGCCGCTACTCTATAAGTACACTTCTGACTTATGCCATTATGTGACATAACATCCAAGCCAACCATTAGCTGGTATGGCCCTTAGGTGCTGTGTTGGTGGGACATCACATGAGGGGGGGAGGGGGTAAGCTGTCTGAGAATTTTGAAATCGTAACATTGAAATTCTTATTTCTTGTAATTTAAAAAATAATTTGAGATATTAATCTAAATTTTGATAATTTAAATTCCAAATCAAGACATTCAAATCTGAAATTTGTCTGAGGTTTGATAATGTAATTTGAATATTTTTACTTTAATTTGAATTTTATCAGAAGTATGAAAATCATAATTTTTTAGCATCATGAATTCAAACTCCAATCCTTTTAAGCATTCTTAAACCTCAGCTGGCCCCTATAATTGCTGTCCCATCAACACATCACCCAGGATCAAAACCAACTTCTTTCACATGCCTAATGGCTGGCCTGGACGGAATATGCCCCACAATGGCATATTTATGAGAAGCGCACCAAGGTATTAGTGGTATATGTGAGGCTTTGAGAGATTGCAAAAGTTACTAAATATCAGTGACTATGTGAAGTTTGTCCAAGTGACATTTGTATGCCGTTTGTTGTTCTAACAAACTTTATCATCTGTAGATCAAAGCTCCTCAGGAAATCAGGCCTCGTCCATTTTATAAATCTGCATTCCGAGGATCTAAGACTGGTTCTGATCGAAGTGGGCATTTCCACACAGGCTTGGGAGGTAGCGTGCAACATTCTGCATTGTGATATGATAATTAAATTTGATCTTTTAATCTAATGGAGGCACATTGTGATTACCTGTTAACATATTAGGAGATTCAACTGGTAGTGGTAAAGGCCCTACCAAGAAAGAAACAGAGTTACATTCTCTTCCAGATTCATCAGCCTCTGATTCTGTCAAGGAAAGCAATCCAAAGGAAAAGATTTCAGCAGCTGAGTAAGTGTTATTTCTTGATTTTGCATAGTGATTTTTAGCCATATATTTCTTGTTTTCAGTTAATGTTTCTTTTTATTTTTGTGTGTGTTATCCCTTGGTAATTGTTGATTGATGCTTGATATTTTGTTCACTCTTCCTTTTGGTAACGCAAAACACAAGCACAACAGAAATTACAGTGCACGTTTTGTCTGATGTAGCACTATATTTTATTTAGGTATCTGTTAGCTGTCTTCCCAGTATATGGTATTTGTATAATACATGACCTGGTATCCAACAGCCTGCAGTTCCTTTTTCCCTTTTTTTTTTGGGTGGGGGGTGGGGGTGAGGAGGTGGGTGGGGTTAGTTATGTGTATTAGTTTGGATGAATTATTCAGCTCCCATAGGTAAACATGAGAATTACCAACTACAATGTCTTAACGGAGACTCTCATGTAAAACTTTTTAGAAGGTTGACTTATCAAAATACCCAGTTTGTACAGAATGGAGTCAGGGTTTCTTCATATATATATATATATATATTATGACCTAAAAAGGAGGAATTGTATTATACAAATTTAGAAGTTCCAACTGCTAACGCCTTGGTAGAGTAGTTTGTTGTCTGGGGAGACATCATATGCAGTGTTCCTGAATTTTCCCTCTCTCTTCATCAAGCATTTTATCTTCGTCGCTCGCCATCTTTGCAGACCTTCTAACCTTTTTGACTCATTTTGCAGCCATGCTACTATCAATGACAGTTCTATTGTATCAAGTGGCCAAGCTGATGCAAAGTCCACCACTCTCCAGCCCCCTTCTCAAGCGAAGCATGGTTGGGGTGGGATGTCAGGACGCCCTTCCATGGCTGATATTGTCAAGATGGGCAGACCCCAAGCTAAACCTGTGAGCAGATCTGTTGCGAATAATACTGGCATGTCAGCCGTTGGCGGTCCAATAATTACCAATGCAATAAACCATACTTCAAAAGATTCACAGAACTTAGTTTTGCCTTCAGAAGTTGACTCTGTTACAACTGATAAAATACCAAATGGTACCAATGAGGTCTCCCTCCCATCTAATGACTCTATTGATGTATTACCTCCCAGAGAGGGATTGGAGGTGCCAGAATCTGTTGCCACTGTTAAACCAGGACCATCAACTGCTGATGTTAACAAAGATGAAGTCGAAGAAGACATGGATTTTGATAAAAACAAGGAGATGAATGCAAGCAGTGCAGACGGTCCAACATCTTCAGGACCATATACTGCATATAGCAAAGAAATACAATCAGAACATACTCAAATCACCCATCTGAACAAGGACTTGATAGTGGAAACAGATGGCTGTCAGTCTGATAGCAATGCATTTGAGAATAGCTGTGGTAAGTCATATAAGATAGCCCTTACCTTCTTTATGACTTTGTATGTATTTGTCTTTAACAAATGCGAAAATTTATTCTAGAAATCTAGAACATAGATTTTGTGTTCCAGCATGGTTTTTTACCCATCAGGCCATCGCCATTACATCGATCAGAAGTAATCTGATTGTATTTTTACTGGATGTTTGATCGCTGCCTATTCTGTGATTAGCTTTATGTATTGTTTTACAGTCTGACATGGATCTTAAGCAAGTTTCCATATCTAGTATTAACTAGCTGGGTTTCTTTCTTCTAGCCACTGCAAGCCTCGTATCCGATCAGTATTGACAAAACTGTTTTGAATTGTGCCGTTTTGCGTAGCTACTACCGAGGACTGGGACCACTGTTTGTTTCCATCAACTTTTACATCTGGTCTTTAGCATGGGATTGTAAATCAAATCCTCATGATGAGTAATGAGTTTGATACTACTATTATTTTGCACCGAATATCTTTTTAAGATCATTGCTCATTCGGCTGAGAAAGGACCAGTAGAAATTATTTTTATCTGTTTCTCTGGCTCCTGTGTTAGAAAATGTAGTCTATTCACTATTACCTTTTTAACCCAATCTCTACTGAAACTGCAACCTTTCATATTTCATGTCCTTATCAGGACCTTTTTATATCTTAGTGTCAGCACCATGGCCTGTGGAGGTTCTGCATGTGCCTTTTTGTATTACCTTTTTGCACGATATATTTTCATGTTCTATTGGTTTTTCTGTTGGAAATTATGAGTCTTCTTTCCATTTGTTTATGATTGTCTATTTCCTCAGTTGCAGATTCAGAGGGAAATATGTCTACTACTGACAAACAGTTTGAACAATTGAATCTATACGAGGAAAAAAGATCAAAATCATCCGAAGATAACCCAGCTGTAATAATTCCTGATCATCTTCAGGTTTCAAATGCTGATTGTGCACACTTGACATTTGGTAGTTTTGTGTCTGGAACACTTGATGCACCAGTCTCCTTGAAAACTGCCAATAGTGATGGGGAGGTTGCAGCAGTTTCTGATAACCATTCGATTGATCAGTCAGATGTCAGGTATGTCTTTGTCTGTCACATTCTTCATTTCTTTTTCATCATGTAACATCTATGTACTCCTTTTTCAGAATCCATGAGTATGAAAATAAGGATACAGTGGCACCTGCAGCTGATGAACATGTTGCTTCTTCAACAAAAAGTGACATGGAGAATCCTGATATTACTCCTGTACAACAGCCTGCATTGAGAACAACTGATTTAATGGATGTTACAAACAACACCGTGTACAATTTATCAACCTCCGATTATCCAACTTCAAGTGCAGTGCAACCAGATTCTTCTGCACACATTTATCTGCAAGAACATCGACAATTGCAAAATGTTTCACCCCTTTCTAGCTTTATGGTATATAGTGGATTTTTTGTTCTATTCAATAATTTTTACATTGATATGTTATTAGTAATTTCCATATGGAATTGTCTACATTAAAAAAAACAGAGATGTATTTTGTATAAACCCCACTATTTTCGTTTTTGCAACCATATCAATCAATGCATCTTCCAGTGCATGTTTTTTCTAAAATAACGAAACCAATGGCATCTAGGGATGCATAATTTCACTGAAGAAATCTGCTCTGATATTTCTGTTTTACTGTTGATATATTATAACCTAATTTGCACCCCCCCTATCTTATCTGTGCAGCAAGGAAATATCCCAAATGGACTATTGGCACCAGCACTTCCACCTGTGCGGGACTTCGATCCTGCTTTCTCATTTTTGCTTACTAACCCTCCATTCGCTACAATGGTTCATGGCACAACATCATCGTCCATGGGCAATGCAACTACTGTTTCTACACAACCACAAGAGGTATCGAACAACTCATTGAATATTTGGACTTCATACTTCCATGCTATCTTTTGGGTCCTAGAATCAATTCATAAACTTGCATTACTCTTTAAATAGACTTAGTAGCATACAGTATTTGTTCTGATAAAAGGGCGGCGTGTTTATGATTATTGACGAATTTAAAGCCAACAGTGTGGTTTGATGAGTTAGTATACTGTTTTTTCTCCTAGTTGCATCGCTGGCTGATGGTTTAGCTTGATGGCTTTATGATGTTTGTAGTTTGGACAAGCTGTTGCAAATTGCAACATGTATACTCTTGCTTTATGCTCTATAACTGTTTCTTTTGTTAATTGTACCGTCAAGGCCTTGTTAATAGGTCATGCAATAACTAATCAAGGTTCTGTCATATCGTTTGGTGGAGTTCCATTTGTATAGCGCTCTTTTTCTTTTTTCTGTTTGGCTCTTTCTGAAACCTGCTTTGCTCTCAAAACTGTTCATACTTACGCTACAGAAGTCATGCATCACCTTCTGGCTTGTCATTTTCTAGCAATTATTTTATTGCGAGTTACATTCTCTCTTCAAGCTGTACTTAATTATCCTCATTTGACCAAGGTGTATCTTTTAAGTGAATACATCTTGTTTTTCTTTTGGATTGTTTGTCTTTGTATCGTTGTTTTCATATTGGTGGCTCTTGCAGAATGTGAATCCAGGTGCTTCATCCAACCCTCAATTGAGTCAATCTCAGCCGAGCACCAGCACCAGCATTGCTTCTGGTCCTCCACTCCCTCAGCATCTCACTCTTCACCCTTATGCTCAAGCAACTCTTCCTCTTGGGTATGCAAGCATGATCGGCTACCCATCTCTGCCCCAAAGTTATGCGTATCTCCCGCCTGCGGCCTTTCAGCAACCATACATGAACAGTGGCTTATTTCACCAAGCAGCAGCTGCAGTTCCCAATTCCAGTGTAAAATACCCTCTGCCACAGTACAAAAGCAACGTTTCCCTTGCAAGCTTACCACAGCCAGCCTCGCTGCTCTCAAGCTATGTTGGGGGCTTTGGAGCTGCAAGCAGCATGCCAGGAAATTTTGCTTTGAACCAAGGCACACCATCAGCAACCGCTGCTCTTGGGTTTGATGGAACAGTGCCTGTGCAGTACAAAGATGGAAATCACTTTGTTTCCCTTCAGCAGGTAACTACTAGGGCACTTTAAGTTTTTACAAGCACAAAACAACTGGATTAAGTAGGGAACATTATTTCTAACTTACGTTAATTGCTGGCAGAACGAGAACCCTGCAACGTGGATGCATGGAGCTGGTTCGCGAACAATGCCACCTCTTGCAGCAAATGCCTTGTATGGCTATCAAGGGCAGCAGGGCCACCAAGGTGGCCTTCAGCAGGGGCAGCTGCCTTCACAATTTGGTGCCGCGCTTGGACAGTCGCAGCCTGGCCTGGGCCATGAACACTGAAACCCTAGCGACGGTAATTTAAGCACTGCAGCTGCTGCTGCTCAGGCTAACCAAATGTGGCCAAATAACTGCTGACCCAGCCATTGAATCCTTTGTGTGTGGTCCTGTTGTGGTGCGTGCTACGTCAGAGATGCCATGCAATATTTTTGGCCTGATTCAGGCTCCCAAATAGCAACTGTGTATATGAGTTGCTATCTCGACATTTTGGAGAGGCACAAGAGATATATGTTTGATCATCATGTTCTACCCCTTTAGCATTTCTAGGATGGCCTAAACTGCCTGTAGCTATCTTTATTTATGTTCTGATAGAAAAGAACCGTTCTTTCTCAGTTGGTTTTGTTCTTCCGTTTACATGTCATCATGTAACAATAAAACTGAGATATCTAACAAAGCAGCACCATGAATTTCAAGGAAGCAAAGGAGGAGGAGCTAGCTTTGTATCATCTGTGTTGCCTGCTTTTGCTTTTTTTTTTTTGGGGGTGGAGGTGGTTCTGGTTTATTATTGGTGCTGATTCGAGAAGGGATGCAAAATGGACGCAACAAAATCCTTTTGCCTTCTCTCTGGCCTCGTAGCAGGCGAGGTCGTAGCAGAGGCGGTCGCGGGCCAGCAGCTCGTTCTCCTCACCGAGTCATCCACTGCCGGCGACGTGCCCATTGCCGAAGGCGAGAAACCGACCACCCAGTCTCAACGAAGGCTCATCATGGCCGCCGGTAACCTGCAAGGCATGGTGGGGGTCAGCATTTCGTCAGTCTCGGTGGCACCACTCAACACGAATTTTTCAGCCTTAGCCTTTTTTTTACTTTATTTTATAAATAATTTCTTAAAAAACTTTAACCAGAAATAAATTATTTTAAGCTTCATGATGCTGATGCTGAGAGTCAACATTATGATGCTAACATCATTAGCATCGTTTGATAATTTTGTCACGCTAGCGGTGATGTAGGAGGGAGGTTAATACTAGCCTCTTTGGCGTTGTGAGTAGAGACCCTAACATCCACCCTCCATCCTCTATATAGCGTAATTTACATCCTAAATTTTATTATGTTATAATTAAATTAATTTTTATTACGTCTATATCATAATTCTATTTTTAATTCCTTAAATTTACTACGTCTATGTCTAATTTCTAAAATTTAATATATCATAGCTATATTAATTTTTGCTATACCTATAAAAATAAAAATTTAATATACTGGTACTAAATTTTATAAGCATGTCTGATTTTTTCACAAATATTTAAGTTTTACTATACCATAGTATACTAGCTTTTTACTATATCTATGTATCATAATTCAAACTTTTTAAATTTGTTATACATATGTTATAGTCAAATTTAATTAATACAAATTTAATATATTGAATTTTGATATGGCTTTACATATGTCCTAATTTTTTTCACTATGCATATGCCTCTCAAAATTGGATATACTTAAGCCTTAATTTTACCATGCTCTGAAATTTTACTATAAAGTATATTAATTTTTTACTATAACTATAGCATAACTCTCTAAATGTACTGTCTCAAAATTTAATATGTTATAGGTGTACTAAGTCTTAAAAAATAGGATATATGTATATGCATAGTAAAATTAATTAGTCTATAGGAAAATTTGATTATTCCATGAGCATAGTAAATTTAAAAAGTTTAAATTATGATATGATTATGCTAGTGACATAATAAAATTTAAGCGTTAGCAAAATTTAGTAATTAGGGCTTATAGTCATGAGAAAATTTAATTATGTCATAGGTATAGCAAACTTAAAATTTAATTATATCATAGTCATACTAAATTTAATAAGTCAATGAAATTAGAATTTTGATATAGATATAGTAAAAATAATATATTTATTCTATAGTAAAATTTAAAATTTAAACATGATAGAGGGTGAGGGTAGACGGTAGGGTCTCTGGTGTCGATCCACAACGTCTAGCACCAACCCCTACCACATCATCGCTAGCGTGGCAAAATTACTAGCGGAGGTGAGGAGATGGCACTAATAATGCTGGTGCTATGCTATTGACCCTTAGTGTCAGCGTCGTTAGCATTAAAAATAAACTATTTTTTTATTAAAGTTTTTTTTAAAACATATTTATAAAATAAGTTTTTTAAAAAGGATTAAATGTAAAAAAATGCAGCACCACTCAAACCAGCAGAAGTGATATATCGGATCTGTTTCTCACCTTTCAGAATTCAGATCTATGCTGCTTCTTGGATTGTTGGCTGACATTGTTGCTACTCAGGGAGTAGATAGACTGACAATATCATGCAGAGTAAAATTCAATGATGATGATCATAGAATTTTTTTAAGGAACAGTTGCTCTTTCAGATTCACATCTTTGCGCTGAAATGGATCCATATTTTCTTGTCCGTGTTCGTCTAAGCAGCGGAATTGTTTCACATACGGTAACAGAAGAGGAGCTCAATGTTCTTACTGATTCCTATGTACGTACAAAACCACAGCTAAAAAGCATATGCTACCTTCGCTAGTTCGCTACAGCTAGGACGAAGCTATCTTTCTCGTCGGCATGCTCGGCGCCACCCTGCTTCTCCTAGCTCTGATCGACCAAAACATATTTTGCACATTAATTCTCAGAGCTGTCTCTGCTTTCTAGTTGCATCTATTCACCAAAGCTACTTGACGGTGAGACTACAGCTTGCATCCTCACTTCCACACAGGGGCGAATCCAGCGATTTTGTCAAAAGAAATTTCAAGTATAGCTCAGCAGTTCACGGCAGAGAGGCCGAGATGGAGCGTTGGCCTCAGCGAGTCCCCTACCGGCGATCTGTCAAGGGCTTAGTCTGCATCGCATATGTTAAATCTAACAGTCACAAGCAACCCCCCGGGGGATTAAATTTCCGAACGCCTCTGGCCCCCGTAGTAGGCGAGATCTTTGCCGGCGCTTGCCGACGAGGAAAATTGGGGAAGGAGAGGCGGTGGATGCTATAGCTGTAGTGCAGCCGTGCAGAAGACCATCTTCCTAATAATTTGCACTCGTCAAGTTAATTTTCACAACATCAAAAGTCATCACCTCGTTTCATATATAGTACCCAGTACATTAATCAATTGAATTCCCATCGATGATGAAGGTGGAAAAGCACTCGCTCTTCCAGCTTAAATCTCGGCAATTTCCATGGTGATCGAACCAACCAGTCATCATTCTCACCCCCAAACTAGCAGCTTTTTTCTGCGTGCAGCCGTGCACGTACATAAAGAAGCAGCAGGACGTGGCCGCCGGCTGGCGATGCATGGGCAGCAGGGTCGTCGGAGATTGGAATTCACCCACCCCCAATGGGTCGCTCTTCAAGACGGCCGGCGCGAAATGGAGTTCAAGGTGGGTCGGAGTTTTATTCTCCGACCCCCTCAGGTCTGCATTTTTTCGCTACAAGAACGATGGGACTGGTTGTGATTTGACCGTGAAAACAACTACTATCAGCCGGGTGGGTCGTCACTTGTACAGGTTCAGAAGACACCGTTTAGACGAGGAGGCACACCAGCTACAAGGCCGTTCTCTTTATGCCGGGCATTTGCGCCGGCGCTGATGTTGTTGTCGCTGTATTCCGGAGGTGACATGGATCCGTACAACGGAAGGGAGTTGCCTTGGAAAAAGGTCGCGAAAGAGGCACGGCACCTTACTATAGCATGGATCGGCGTTCGAACAGGACATGCTTGGAGGGGCCGAGGGGCCAGGACCAAAGTTGAAGCACAGAGGGCCTCGTCGATGGCGAGGCGGCGGAGCTCCGACGGATTAGGAGAAGACGGCGATGCATAACCGCTTTGCCGTCTAACGGTCTTTTTTTTTTTTGCAAAATTGTATCAGTCCAATGTCTATCCAAACCACTCGTCTTTAATCTGACGGCTTTCATGGAACCAGAATTCGGGCAACTTTGAATTACAACATCTGTAAAGGAATGATAAGAAAAGTTTCCTGAGGGGCCTCTTTAATTTCTTAGTAATAATCTGCACCGCATATAGTCAATCAAACGGTCACAAACAGCCCGAGAGGAGTCAGAGATTAAATTTCCGAACCCCCTCCTGCACCAGCTTACAGGTCGGAGAATTAAATTGCCGTCCTCCCTCCTCTTCCGCCGTATATAGCTTTTTACCACCTGTTTTGCAAGTTTCATGCTCTTGCTTATTGTTTTGGTCTGGTTATCGACGATGGCATTTCATAAGCATGTAATTGGTGGTGACTCAAGGAAGCAAAATGGACGCTTGTAATTTGCTGAATGATATTCTGTGTTTTAAAATATAAGACATATTTTATTTTATTAGAACAATGCTTTTATCAAGGATTAATCTATTAATATATCACTTATATGATATAAAAGTCACATAATCATAAAAAATATTTTCAAATAAAATCAAATAACATAATTTTATGTCATAAGTATTATATTTTAATAGAGTATTCTTAAGGGTGTCCCACGCAATTGCGTGGTCTAGATTTCAATTTTCTGATATTTTTGAATTTTACATGGTTGTATAATAATGTTTTGCATATGTTTTTGTTAATATTTTTTAAACATGTGCATGTTTTCATGATCTCACTTACGAAGTGGTTTGAACTTGATGTCAAGGCTACTATCCGCATGTTTGATGCTATTTTAAGCTACGATTTAAGAGCAATATCCTTGAATTCTAAATAGTAACATATTCCAAACATATGGTTTTAGCAAGGAATAAGTTGATAGTACCATCTCAATGTGTTTATCTAAAAAGCACTCCCTTCTAATACTTGACATAATTTACCTCTCAACTTATAAAACCATTTGATTTACTAACCTGCCATCCCACCATCACCACCTGTGCAGCGAGGAGGGCGTAGGAGGCGGTAGATAAGACACCCCAAACTAGCACATGCTAGCAGCTTGATGTTTTCCTCATCGAGTCACCCACTGCCGGCGACGTGCGCATTGTCGGAAGAGAGAAACCGATCGCATCACCGTGGTCGTGTTTCCATCTGCGTTGGTGGTAGCCGCTCACACCAGAAAAGATGATACCTGATCTGTTTCCTTCGTCTTTCAAATCTATCCTACTTCTTGCATGGTCTGAGTAGATAACGACAGTACCATACAAACTGCAGAGTATAATTAAGTGATAATATCAGATAATTTATTTTAGTAATGCGGCCTGGCGAATTTTTTTTAGAATGGTTGCTCTTTCAGATTCACACCTCGAAAGAGCCGCTGTGTCTAGCCGTGGCAGCCCTTTAGTACCCGTGGGATCGTCGGATCGGAAACGGACGGCGTAGATTTCGTCAGTCGGACCAAACCCTGCAGCCTCGCCCTCAGCCTCCTCGCCCTCCTCCCCTAACACCCAGCGCCTCGGAAGTCAATCTTTTTGATATTTTCTTTGATCGATTTGCTCTCACGTATACATCTCTGTGCTCGGCTACCAAGGAGGCTACTCAAGGCAGGCGTTCATATACAGGTTACTGTCAGGTAACGATAATACCGCGGTAATCACACTAAATTCAAACAAATTTGTGGCAATCATACTAAATTCAAATAAATTTAAAAAATAATTTAAATTTTTGATAAATTTTGAATGATTCTTATGGTTTGGCACGGTTACCGAGCAGTTACCGCCACCCCCAATGGTAGCGAAACCTTTCTACGTCTGTACTTTCATTGCCATTTCAGTATATCATTTCACTGTTTAGTCACTAATGAGAAGGGTTACATGTTTTATTTCATTATTTGTGAAATTGCATTTGTGACTCTTAAAATTTATGCAGCCAATCTGTTTTGCAAGGTTGCTGTGCTTCGTCAACCTGAAGTGTAAACTGCTGCTACTATGTTCTAGAAAGCTCATTAATTGTTCCCATATTGTATATTTGCCGTTACTTACAAAAAAGGGCAGAAAAAATGGAGCCCACCGTAAGAAGTATGCAGTGTACTCATAGAACCTATAATGCTTATGTTATTGCATCCATGCTTTAGTTAACTGGTCATGCATGCTTCAGCGGATAAGCTTCGCCAGTCAGTACCAACACTTGGATCTTCTTCACGCACATCACCTGACCTGGTAGAAAAAATGAATTCATGTGTTTAGGTGTATGATGCGAAGTTGAAGGTTTTCTCTCTCTCTTTTTTAAATGGTTTATACCAACCTCTATAAATTGTCATTGACCTGTAATGTGCATCTTTTTATTTATTCAGACTTCCTATACTTTTCGTTTGGTCCTTTAGCCTATACACTATCTGTTTTCATGTGCTAATTTTTTTTATAATTGTAGTCTCTGAACAATATGTATAGATCAATGAGATGCCTTTATGAGATATAAACCAAACGGGTGCTATGGGAGGATACTATATACGTATTATTCTTCAGACATATTGGACTTCAATTGATCCACGCGGCGCGGCGTAGCACGCTTCTATTGCTAGTTATCTATCTATCTATCTATCTATCTATCTATATATAAGGCTATCTATCTTGCTGGCCTGCTCGGCGCAAACCTGCTTCTGCTAGCTCTGACCAAAAAATATTTTGCACATAATTTTCAGATCCGTCTCTGCGTTCTGGTTGTATCAATGCAAGTACCAAAAAACTCTATCCACCAAAGCCACGTGGTTTCTACGGATTTGATCGTGAGAATGCAGCTTGGATCTCACTTGTACAGGTTCAGAAATACCGTTGCGATGAGGAGGCAGGCCAGCGACAAGACTGTTCTCCTGCTGCCGGCCATGGCTGCGGCGGCGCCGATGTTGTCGCTATATCCCGGAGGTGACATGGATCCGTACAACGGAGGGGAGTTGTCGTAGCCACCGAAAGTTGGATTCGTCGGCATCGACGTGTTCAGAACCGAAGCACCGGTGCTGCCAATTCGATCACACAAAGAGCCAAAAAAATAAAAGAATTTTCAGTGCAATCGATATGCACCGGTGTAAATTTTCTCTGCTTTGATTCTTTCTTGCTTAATTATTTGAGTTGCTAGATTTTACCTCGTCGATGGGTACTTGCACGGTAAGATGCCCGCAGAATTGGATTTGGCAGTCACTGATGCTCTTGCTCTGCTAAAGATGGAAAAGTTTATTGCTTTTTTTTTTGGCGGTGGAGCTTACTGGTTTTGTTCTTCCGTTTACATATCATGATGTAACAATAAAACTGAGATATCTAACAAAGCAGTACCATGAATTACAGATATAAGAAGTCCCGTAATAAAGAAGTGTTGGTGGCGGGACGCGTTTTCTTATTTGAAACACGAATATGTAATATAATATAGTATGCCATCTTTAGTAAGTAGAAAAATATCATCATCAAAATTGAAACAAATATAACATAAAGGTTTTATCTCTAATATATTATATTATTAAGAGAATACTTAGAGAAGCTATCACGCTTGCTTTATGGATATAAGAATTATATGTCAATCAGAATTTTAGAAGTAAAAGTTTGATTAAGCGGGGCTAGAGCTCAAAATTATATTACATTTTAAATATATTTTCTTTCATGTGAAAGTATATTTGCTATAACATAAGAAAATTTTGTAACTACTGCTAGCTGTGTAATCTGCGCGTGCTACCGCGCTAGTTGCTTCATGTTTCACAAACTTTTCGGATGAGAATTGAGAAAGGCTGCCTGCCAAGGCCCAAAAGTCTTTAATCTATATGTACTTGAGATGAACAGGACGAAGAGATTAGAGAATGTCACTACTCACTTATGAGTTATGCCCCAGCCAACCTATTTGAATTTGAATTCTTCAGGTGTCATTGACAATCGACCCTGGTACTGAAATTCTGCAAAAGCAAGCGGCCTAGTTATATCGACCATCTGGTTGTTTTTCAAAGCTTGACCATCTGGCTCTGAATTTTGAAGAAGAGCTGAAATGAGCTCCATTGGTATCAGATCGACCTTGTCTCCCATCATTTCACTTTTTTTGGAAGCATATGCCATACTAAAAAATATTTTATAGATAAAATATTTATACACGTGTCCATAACAATTTAAAAACAAATACCATAAAATAAAATACGATAAAAAACATAAAATTAACTTTAAAATTAAATTTTAAAATTTAAATTTTAGCTTATAACCAGAAGTAGAAGAGAAACGATAGTAGCCAAGAATTTCAAGCGAAACTTATGTCACACCAGCATCTTAATTCTCTATAGCTTTTTTTGGAAGGGAATAATTCTCTGTAGCTCCCACCTCAATAATTCATTTTGTTAATTGCATCATCCTAACACAATAATGCCAGTATCTTATTTTCTCTGTAGCTTCCATCACTGAATCATGAACACAAAACCACCTTTCTCAAAAATATTTTTTCTTATTAATAAATGAACACCAAAGCACGTCAAAACGATATAAATTAATGACACAAAAGGCATGTCACAAGCACAGATGAAAGACGCGATGACCAAATCAAAACCAAACACCACAGAATATAAGCAAACCAAGCAATTGTTGACAGCAAACAAAGTTGTCTAGTTCCAAGACAAGACTTCAGAAACATATGATGAAACTACAGACAGTTAAGCATGGGTATTTGTGATCCAAGATGTAAAGGGCCCAACGATCTTCCAGCTCCAGCCAAGCATTTATCTGCCTGACTGATTGATGAACAAAATGGGACCCATACATGTGGTGAGATCCATTGCTTCGAGTCACTCAGGATTTGTCTCTTGAAGACAATGGTAGCCATGAGTTTGTGTGGCAGCCAGAGCAAAGAGAAGAGCATTAATGATTATCCCCAGGTGATTTCCAAAGATTTCACATCGCTAGCTTCAGAAATCTCCATCACTGAATTTTGGTCCGGAATATAAACTCTCCTCACATCGTGAGTTCATAACTTAACAAACAATTTGCTCAGAATGGTAGGCAATCATATCAATCAGAAGATACAGGTACGAGAAAGGACCTGAAGTCTCACTGGCCAGCACCACAGGTTGGTGGGCTAGGCAGCCTAGGTCCAAGACTCACCCCCTACTTAATACCATCAATATGAAAGCCTTCCTTTAAAAGATGCAGGTATGATTTTATTAAGATGATGAATTTTCGCTGTATTATTGCAGATGCCTCGTGTATCATTTGTTTCCGATAGAGGTTACACCCATGTACCCGCTCCTGCAAATGAAAAATTCCCCATACCTATCCTTGCCAAATGTAACAAAGAAAATTTTTTTCTATCCCCACCCTTAGCGTGGGGAATTAATCCCCATAGCATCCCTGCGGGATGAAACGACGATCGATGAGTGAGCAATGGGTCACAAGTGACATGCGGCGAGCCTTCAGCGGTTGGCCTTCCCTTTCCATGTTTGTGACGGTGGCGACACGTGGTAGGATCTGAGGGTTGGTCTTCCCTTCCTAGGCTTGTAGTGGCAACGCGTAGTAGGCTCTCAGCAGTGGCCGCTTAGTTCAAACTAGAGAGCAGTCGGAGGATGGAACATGGGGAGACAACTCTACGACGAGAAAGATCATATCTGCCACTTTTATTCGAGAGGAGATGGCTTTGAGAGAGAAAGGCCAGATCCGCTATTGAGAAGTAAATAGGCAGTAATGGACGGATCTAGTAGCACTTACAGCGACGACGGTGCATGACAGGATGGGCTTTCTAGCCTTTCCTTCCATGCTTGCGATGAGGGCGATGCACGGTTGGACATCAACCGGTCGGCGCTAACTAGAATCTTAAAAGTTTGGATTAGTGAATGGCATACGGTAAGACTTTTAGTGGAATTTTATCTTTTTTAGTCGGTAGTATATACTGTTCATCAGGTTTCGTAAAGAGGAGGACGGAGTATCATACCCAACCTCATCAAACCCAATGGATACACTATTTTCTCTGTTTGATTGCTACAAAGACTAAAATATAACCATATCTACCTTCTAATAGAAGAATACCTTGTGGGTAATTAGGTAACGGGTATCCATTACCATTCATATATCTTACATGTTTGAACACAATCTTAAACTACAAACTCACATGCTGAATACGCAACATTCTCTTCCTCAGAAAAGCAGGTGCACGTCTCTCTGCTTTTGGCAAGGCTGGCTGTCACCATAACAAAATCTTCTGCTGCTGCTGCTTGACAAGAAGAAGAAGATGCAGTTGTCTCGCAACAGTGGCCACTCCCATGCCGTCCATCTGTCTAGATGTGGGCAACCACATGAACAGGACAGCCAAATCACTGCTGCCTCAAGCCTTGATCTGATTATTTTCATGCCCTCTCAAGATATCTTCGCCTGTTCGTCCATGAAACACTCGCTGTATTGAAAATGTGAATGGACGAAAGCGATGTGGAATGATTGAGCCCTCTTGTTTGTGTTGGTCTCAGATTATTTGCCTCTCGAAGCTTCTCGTATCATTACCGAATGCCGATCACCATGTTCTTCCACGCAAACAGAAGAAAATATGCTGGTAGCATCATAGTTCACTAGTAGTATAATTTAATTTGGATTTACAAGGACGGACAGGGTTAATTTAATCTGATTAACCCACAATAATCACATACAAAACAGCGTGACAGCGACCGGTAATTCGGCTTCAACCACGATTAGAGGAGAGGTAATGGCACACCCCGTACTTGATTTATCGTAATCGTCCCTAATGGTGGATTAATTACACGGGACGTGACGCGCGTGGACGCGTGATACCCAAACTGCCCCTTGCCTTGCTTGCGGTTGCGAGTTGCGGCCTCACATTGCCACCCTGGACCCGTCGCCGGCTGACGTGCAGCCAGCCAGCGCGGCCGGTGGTTGCTGCTGAGTCAGCGCCGCCGCCGCGCGGTACTCGGCGCAGACCGGCCGGGCGGGCACCCCAAGCGCGGCGTCCACGGCGGCGTCGCTCCACCGGTCCCTCATTGCCCTGTTCAGCCGCGCCACGAACCCGCCGCGGCGGCGCTCCAGGTGCCTTAGGAACCGCGCCGACATGCACTGCCGGGAGTCGTAGTCGTCCACCGGCGAGGCCTCGACGGCTTCGTCAAAGCCGGAGGCGAGGTAGTCCACCATGGCGTCCGTGACCTGCGCCGGAGCCGCGCCGCGGCCGTCCCACAGCCACATGCGCGCGACGGCACGGCGCACCGCGGTCGCCACGGCGTCAGCGGCCTTGTCGCTGGTGGGGTACATGAGCCTGGGGCTCAGGGAAATGACGTACTGCCCGGGTGCCATACCGCCGCCGGCGGTGGCGGCGGCCACAGTCGCGTCATCGTCGGTGAGGTTGTGGCCGGCCATCTTGACTGTGACACGGACGACCCGCTTGCGCGGGAACGACGCGTCCGGGAACAGCGCCTCCTCCACACCGCGGGTGGCGTAGTGGAGGATGCGCTCGGCCTTGCCATTGGACACGAAGAAGAGGTCGAACCGCCGGCCGGCGACGGTGTCGCGCGGCGCGGCGTTGACGACGTCGATGTGGAAGCCCCTCGATGCCTTGTGCTGCGCGAACAGTGAGACCGAAGCGACAGCAAGAACAGCCACGACGCGGGCGACGATGCTGCCGGTGGAAGGTGAGGAGGAAGACTCCGCCGTGGCGACGGAGCAGGAGGAAGAGGAGGCGGTGGCGATGGGAAGGAGGAGAGGAGCATCCATTGGTGGGTGGCCGGAGACAAGCTTTGCCTTGGTGGTGGAGCTTGCAAGTGATGGAGCTTGATTATTGAGGTAGCAATAATGCGAGTGTCGCGCGTTATTTAAAGAAGTTTAACGTGGGAAGTGATTAGTTTTGGAGTTTGGTGCTTGATGTCTGTAGAAATATGAGAAATATGTAGAGTGACTAATATCCTAGAGTGTATAAGAAGGGTCAGCTAGCTATATATATGTATAGAATCCAGGTCAATGATCTGTCTAACACTCTCGCAGTCGTAGCAGAAGGAGAACGGACGCAGAGACTGGATCGAAAACTGGTGAACAAAGGCGTGGGCATGCCTTTGGTCATTATATCGGTAAACTAATGTGCCGATGGTACATGGAGCATCCAAATATGTTCTAATGCAACCTTGTTATGGATAAAATAGATATCGATCTCAATGTGCTTGGTGCGTCGATAATGGACCGGGTTGGCGATTATGTAAACAGCGGTGTTTGAGAAGCGGAGGTTGAGGCCTCGTAGAAGGGTGAGGACGAGTTGAGAGTCGGCCACAGGGTGGCCGACGTCTCGGAGAGCAGCAGCCTTGAACTTAAGGCGCTGATAGTACGAGGAGACAGAGGAGTCTGCTTGTACCATAGAGTGGAACTCGTTGAGGAGGAAGATGGCGCGAGGCTGCTTGTTGATGAGGAAAATTCGCTCGATGGCCATCCAGAGATCTCGGGCTTTAGGGTCGGTCGTCCATGGCGAGGTCGAGGACAAAGTCGTCGACCGAGCCAAGCAGCCAGCTGCGCACGCAACACTCGACGATGTCCCACTGAGGATTATCGGGACGAGGTGGAGCGGAGCCATCAATATAGGACCGGAGGCTGAATTTTCCACAGAAAAATTTGAAGAAGAAAACCTACTCGGAATAATTGGCGTTAAGGTTAGGAGAGATAGGAACGTGAGATTTCACGTTCACAGCAGCGTAAGGAGGGGAGAAGATCGGCGAGATGGTGCCTGAGGTGTGGTCTGAGGCACCGAGGGCCGGAGCAGACTCGGCGACTGAGAGAGTGCCGAAGCTGAGGACGGACTCGGTGGCCATGACGGGAGAACGGGAGCAAATAGCCGATGGGAGAAAGAAGCCAATGGGAGGGAGAAGCCAATGAGAGGATGGATCGGCCGATCAAGGATGTGAGAAGCCGATGAGAAGTGGGCCGGCCAGCCGATAAGGAGTGGTTGGTCGATGGGGAGAAGACAACAGAGTAGGTGAGGAAAAGGTGGTGGCAGAGTGGATGGGTCAGAGAGTAGTTGGGTCACGGACGTGCGAAGATTCACGTCTGTGAAGAGAAGATTCACGTCCATGGACTCGTGGAGGCCAAGGAGTGGCGCGGACGTGAAAAAGGCGGGGAGTGGTCGAACACGAAGAGAATATGTTCGCGTCCGGGAAGCAGGGATTCGTATCCGTGGATACGTGGACACGTTGGATTGCCTCGGACGTGAGGAAAGAAAGTTCACGTCCGAGAGCCGTTGAGCGTGTCGGAAAAGGCGAGAACCGAGGGAGGGTTCCAGCCGATGGAGAGCTAGACAAGTCCAGCCGATAGGAGGGCGGACGAGTTCAGCCAATGGAGATGACGAGCGCGGAGGTGCGCCGGCGTCAGAGAAGGAGAGATGCACAAAGTAAGAAGAAGAACGGAAACGGGTGCGAGGCGAGACGAGGAGACGGATCGAGACCGTCGTCTGGTCGCGCGGAGGTGGGACGGAGAAAAGAAGGTGACTGCGAGAGAGACGGGGAGAAGAAGAAACGGAGGCGAGAGAGCGAGGAGAGTGCCGGGAGGAGAGTACCGGGAAGAGGGTCGACGATGGGAAGAAGACGTCGACGACGAGGAGGAAATGGTTAGTTCGCCAGAGGAAGAAGATAGCGCGCCGAAGATATCTAGATTCGCTCTAATACCACGTAAAAATATGTACAGTGACTAAGATTCCGAGAGTATATAAGGAGGATTGGATCTATATATATATATATATAAACCAGCGTAGTGGTTGTCTAACAACTTCGTTCGTCAGCTTGCAGATATTTCCCTGGTTGGGTGGATGCCAAAATGCAAAACCAGAGTGGGCAGCAGGGGGCATATGGTCATTTATCTGCTGTTTTCTGGTGACCTTTAGTTTATTGTTCCATGATTTATTGATTTGGACCCACACACCACTACTATCACCACAGAACTCACCGGCCATTTCATCACAAAAACTCAAACCGTTAATTAATCTGACCAGTGACTACCGTGTAATCCTCGGCTCTCACCTCTAAAAAAAACTTACATCTTCCATGATATTTTCCCTTGCTAATACATTGACCCAAATATGTTTGTACCAGGAGAGTATTTTTAACCGGCTTGATGGCTGCACAAATGTTCTTTACGCATGCACAAACAAGGTTAGCTCCTAATTGTTTGCCACCCAGCCAGGCTGTAGCCATGTACTGAAAATTAAAAAAAAAAACCGTGTCGCCGCCGGTGGGCCTCCGACATGGCAGTTCGGCAACCACCGGTGGGCGCCAAGCCATGCACGCCATCACCGCGACCTCCCGTTCCGATGCACCAACTTAGTAGTCCCCGCCGTCGCGCGGCGCGGTGGTCTCTCTCGATGGGTCCCTCGAAACTAGCGGCTGACTGTGCACGACGGCTTGGCCTCTGCGGATTATGGCACATTCTACCACTACCCCACGGCTCCACGAGCGTTAGGCACATGCATCCAGCGAGTCTCCACGTACGGCTTCGTGTCGTTTAACGGTTATTGCCCTGTAGCCAAAATTCAGAGAGCTGGATTTGTACTCCCCCAGCTCCCACTTCCCAGCATTATCATTAGTTTGATCCAAAAGCACAGGTCAGCAATCAATTGGAGCCTCAAGTAGCTGAAGCACATTCCACCAGAAAGTTCAGTACACGAGGGCAGTGGAGTGGATAAACCAACACCATGCTGTCCATGCATGTGAAGACAGAAAAAGTGCTTGGGGGTTTGCCCTTTATATTTCGTTTTACAAGAGGGAAACCCTTGTATCATTCTTTTATGGTACACAACATGTTACAATGCTTCGAGGGGTGGGGGGGGGGATTCTTACACTGTTGTATCAACTTCGGCAAGCCGCTGCAACGTCCAAAGAATGCACAAGTTTGCTAACTGTGTACAGTGTTCTGAATGGGGGAAAGGGAAAAACAATATTTGTTGGACTTCTATACCTAGATCCTCTGGCAATTCAATTCCCAACTAGAAGATCAGCATGTCCTTTATGGGAACTGCATCTTTACCTCCAAATGCAAAATGGAATTGAGGCCTGAGCTCAACATCCACCATATATAACAAGCACACAACTTGCAGGAGCGACCTTCTATCAAGGTCATTTACTTGGCAATTCTTGACTAACCTGTAATTATGTGGAACCAATTACTGAAGAAACTAAGATAGAGACAGAAACTATGTGAAAGCCATAAGTATATATATAGTAGGCTCCAGCTGTTTACCTATACAGCAGAAATTTTCAGAAGAATAAGTGAGCAGAAATACAGGCATACAGAGATGGCAATCCCTGCAATAAAATTTTCATATAGTCGATTGTTGTCTCTACTGGGAATAAAAGCTCCCTTCAGTACACCTACGATCTCAAACACCCGGTGTGATAGCTGCAGTATGCGTCATGGAATTAATATCTTCAATGATTATATTTTGTGTAAAAATGCACCTGGGTTTGGTAAACTTACAAGAAGATAGATTGCTGTAGTAAGCATGAAGTTAAGCAATGGATAATCTGGTATAAAAGACAGGAGCCATTTTGGTTGCCCATTTGACATGCTAGACCTGTAAAAAAAGAATCAGAAGTAAGGAAGGCTCAAATATCTTTTAAGTTCAAAATAATTGTTCGCAATAGATGAAAATTTTGGACAATGGCAACAAATCCTACTCATACTTCATATTAAAAAGAAATGCCTCTGCTGAAAAGAAAGTTTTGATGTGTAGTCTATTCCAGAAATTTCATTTCCTCTGTGCTTTTCTTCAATTCTGGGTTCTCTTTGGAAGTAGAAACATATGGTTTTAATTTTTAGTGGCAATATCATAGTTCCTATGAATAGCTGTAGAATGCACATTTCACAAAGCAAGAAAACCCTGTGTCTTAGCCAGAAGTACCACGTGTTACACCAAGTACGTAAGAAACAAGGTTAAGTTCTCACAGCTTCAACACAAAATTCCTGTCAAATCACTTTTTATTTTCATTCTTAGTTTTGCCCATACATTTAACATGAGATAAGGGACAGGTTACTGGACTGGAGATGCATTAAGCAATTAAAAGAACAACAACATATGCTGAAATAATTCGTTCCCATACCTGAGCCAAATATGAATCTGGGAAATGTATGTCTCTAGTGTGATCTTGCCAAGCCAACTATTGAAAAAATAGATTAAACTCTTAGTGGCAGGGAAATCAAAGGAAGTAAATGGCTGAACCATCAATCTATGAGGTGCTTACGTGAGAAGAGCCAGAGAGGAACTCCTCAACTGCTGGGTGAAGTTGCGGAGGCAGATATAAACTCTGTAAAACAACAGTGCTGTGTCAACTGCATTGGGAAAAAAATCTACCACATGTCATATTGACAATGATAGTGTTTTTCATACATACGTGATAGGAATCCATGATGTGTAGGGATGGTACTTGTTGTATGTAATTTTGTCTAGCTTGTAGATATATTCATACCATAGATAGCCAGCCTACAAGAAGGAATCTAGTTGGTAGAGCAACAAAAAGGAAGTACATCACCTTGACATATATATATAGAAAGTTGGTGCATAGGTACAAGATGGACACGACTTACCATCAAAGAAAGAGTCACAATGGTTCCCTTGATAAACAGTCTAACCTTAGTCTCGGATTCCTCAAGCTTCTCCATCCATTGTTCAACCTATTTCAGATAGGGGCTCCACATTACATTAACAGATATAAACAAGGAACAGATTCTTAAAATAAGAGAACTCTTATGTGAGAGTATTTCTGTGTCACCACTATTATTTGTATACATAAGAAAGACTCCACAGGAAGAGATGCATGAAAGGAACACAGAACACATGATGCTCATTCACGCAGTTTCAAAGGGAGGAAATGTAGATCCATAACTGAATTACTTACATTAGGGTGGAAGTAAGCATAAATCATTCCAATAATCCATATGTATCGATCAAGGCCAGATCGGAAATGCCACTCATGCAAGAGGGGCAAGTTTGCCTTCAAAGGCTCTGGATCTTTATATCCTGTACTTGAAAGGAAAATGGGGTAAATTATATCCATGGATAACAATAATGCTATACAGAAATGCAAGACTAACTCACCTAGAAGAAATGTAGCGGGGGCCCATAAAAGTTCAAATACCCCAGGAATTTCCCACATCAAAATGACAGTCAAGAAGCAGCAAGCAAGCTTAATAGCCATCATAGATGGTTTCTCATTGTGCTTGTTAAACAGACCAAGCGATCCATATACCATCAGAGTAAACAACGTGTGCATTGGACAGATATAATACAGCATGTAATCATTGTCAAGGACAATGCAACAGAAAGCCACAAAGAAATTTAGCCTCCACATCATCTGCATTACAAATATGATCTTTAGTATTTCAACAATAGTTACAAATATCCAAGGAGTAAGAAACAAAGGTTAAGGTAGGATGGACACCTGTGCAAATCTTGCAATGCTAAAATCTTTCTTGATGTAATAATACGAGAAATTCCCGAATCCAGTCATCCAGACATAGGCAGCAATGAACACACGAATTGCATTGTATATTTCTGTGGCAGCGAAATAGTGGTACATCAGAAACAAGACCTGGAAAGGCAAATTTAATAATTAGAACAAACTTACAGCCAAAACACAGCTACTAAAAGGGTTGCATTAGACAACAGCAAGAATGAAATGCTACCACAGTAGTTGGAAATTTCTGAGGCAAGAAATTAATGTAACATACAGTTTTTCTCAAAATAAAAGCATTTCATTCACATAACACTGAGAGTGCAGTTTGGATACAGAATGCCCATAATAATTTTTTTTCCTAATTCAATGCCTACTAAAACAAGAAAAGGACCGCAACCCATTAATTTGGTCCTTTGTATACTATCTCAAAAGAAAGGCATAGTGGGGAGCAAATAAAAGCACAAAAATGGATGATTGTTTCTACTCATGATGGAAGAATCACTGAACTAACATCAATGCATTGCTTACGAGTACAAAACTGAAAGGATGAATGGTCAATGGTTGCATTGAAAATTCCTTTACAACCACGACCTCTAAGAAATAGTCATCCCTTTACCAAAAGAACAGAAGCAATGAAGTAAAGCCACTGACCTGCATCCACCCTTTCCATTCCTCAGTTTGGTGGCGATTAAGATAGAGTGTTGACTTTCCAGTAAAAGCCGATTTTTCATTGTGCTTCTTAAGTGAAGTAAGTGCCGACGCTATGATAAAAAGAATGTAGAGAAACAGAAACAGGTCGCGGTTGTAACTCTGCCGAAACAACACAAAGATTAGCATGAAAGTAAAAGAGCACTGTAGACATGAACAGCATATAGTGATTGTTTGGCCTGTTGAGGTTTATCCCTAAATTATTGCTTATTACATTAATGCCAAAAGTTGGTCAGCTAGACCCAACTTATAAACTGTTGCCCGTCTACAAGCCATATGCCCACATCCATTGGCTACATGTTCCGTACTGAGGGTGGAAAGCTTAAGCCAGTCAGATAACTGGATGTCTGGATAAGCTACAGATACATCACCTACTTGGCCCTGGCTCACTGCCTCTAGCTTATTTTAGTGATAAGCCTAAACTGAAGCTATGGTAAAAAAAAGTCCCTATAGCTTGCAGGTATTAATTGCTGGAAAAAAACAACGATGAAACAAGACAGTAGATCATGAAACCAGTAAGAACTATCCCCAGGGATGGGGAACATGCTAGTACTACCATCGAAATTTAGCCAAAAGCTACATGTTTTGTTTCCATTTACCACGTAATACATCATTGAGCGTTAAGAGTAAGGAACAGGAGCAACAGAGGTTACCTTCTTGCTTTCTGGAAATATATTTGTCCGGTCACAAATGTAAAAATAGACCAGAACAATGCCAAATTCGGCCCTGCAAGAAAGTTAAATGGCACATGAGAATCAAAAGGCCATCTCTTAGCCTGGAAGTCTAGAGTGGATAGAGTTTCTTCTGAATTGTCTTACATGGCTCTCAGTATACCACGGTTTTCAAGCAGAAACGACTCATCCATTGTTATAAACCTGCAACTCATAACCACATCAAGATATCACTTATATTATATGCAACGGCATGTGCTACATTCCTAAAAACTCTACTGCATTACGCATTCAGACAGTACCGTATTAAATTTGCTTTGGTAGACATGTTCCGGAGCTTTGCAGATGGTGATTTTGACTGTCCCCCTTCAAGTAATACAGCCTTATCATCTTCCTTGATAGTCTCGTTCTCCAAATTACCATCTGAGTGACTGCAGATGAAAAGAATGCCCAAATAGGGGGAGATTAGGCCATGGAATTTTCAACACTTCCATGAAGTAAGATCTGTCATGCCAATAGCATTATGAAAACTCTGGTTACAGGCCTGAATTATTAGGAGCAGTGGTGGGCAGTTGGCATCAAATATATGCATATATACAATACACTATAGGGTGTCAACAAACAACTCTAAGTTCCTAAAGTTAAGTGAATCTTACACTTTTCCATACGATGAAGATTTCCTGTATTCTAGGATTTCGGAATAGATCCATCCAATGAGGACAGGGAAAAGACCCAACAAAAACGACACCTGCAAGAAAGGAAAACTTTGAGTTATGTTAGTTCATGGCAGAGCCAGACAACAAGCTTTAACTAATAGTGATCTTTATCCAACACATCAAATTAGGAACAAATAATTCAACATTTGGTTATTTGAATTGTCATTGTAGCTACACTCAGATCCAACTCAACTCCCCAATTTTTGTTCTATATTGTATTCACGGAAGGGAAGTAACATTGCTATATCCTAGCACAGCCGATTTGACATAATGGTCTTTTTAGTCTAATGGTTTTCATCGGCGAATAAACTTGTTTTGTTTAAGGATCATCAGTAAGCCTAAAAAACCAGATTCTGAGTTTCAGTCAAATTGCATATATGATGGAAAAGAAATGGCAACCACGGCGACTTACAGATCACTCACAGAGACATGAGAATCTACTATTCTAAAGGGGAATCCCCTCCACAACATTCACAAATCATAAACTAGTTCGATTTCGCGAGCCATGTGAGAGTGAAACTAAATACTAGTAGCTTGGGAGCTAAGACACCTCCGAGGGCACGGAAGCCCACGACAGTGGTTAGGCGAGCACTCATGTGACGAGCGCAAACGTATTAGGCACGCAATTCAATTCCCTCTCGAATCCAGGAGGAAGAAACCTTAAAAATAATGCCATTAAAACCACCGCAAGCCGCACTCCGTTTGCCGGCTTGCCGCGCAGGACTAGTACACCCCTTGGAACGAACACTGCACGTACTCTCGCCAAATCCTCTCGTCGGAAATCGAAACGGGGCAGAAAGAAACAGCAAAGCAACGGCGAGAGTAAGCAGCAAAAATTGTCACTCCTACCTGGCCGGGCGTGACGGGGCCGAACACCTCCATTCCCTGCAGGGATCGAGATCCCGATCCCAGCAGGAGGAAGAACAGATCAAGCGCGGACCAGATCCAACAGAGTCAGCAGCACTCAGCAGCAGGTCATGGCGCGGGGGAAGGAAGGGAGCAGCGAAATGGGGAGGGTGATGGGGATAGGACTTATATACTGCTACCTACGCAACGCAATGGCGGGAGGGATTAGAGGGGGTTGGCGCCGGGAGATGGGGGGAGAGGAGATCTGAAGCAACCGCGCGCGGGAGACGGTGGCTGGTCGCGGTCGGGAGGGGAGGGAGGCCGGGGCGGATGGACGGATGATGGGAAAAGGCGGCGGCCGGAGGAAGGACGGGAAACGACGCAGCGGTTGGTTGGTCTGGTCGACGTGGTGTGGTGTGGTGGTTGTCGCGTTTGGTGGGGCTCCCTTTCCTTTCGTTTCTATCTTTTCTTTATTTTCATTTTCTTCCAAGGTATGTTTTAGGTGGAGAAGAAAAAAAATAGATAAAACAAGGTGAGTTATTATTATATAATTATTTGAGTATTAATTACTTTAAATTTAAAATATATATATATTAATATAATTTTTTAAAACAATTCTCTTTTGTCTAGGATGTCTTTAGGTGAAGGAGAAAAAAATACAGGTATTAATTATTTTAAATTTATATAATTTTTAAAGTAACTTTTTTATAGAAATTTTTTTAAAAATATTTTTGTTGTTTTGAATGAAGGAAAAAAAGGAAGAGATACCATTAATTAATTATTAATTATTTAAAACTTAAAAGAAATTAATATATTTTTTAAGTAATTTTATTATAAAATTTTTTAAAAATATATCGTTTAGAAAAACGTGAGCGTATAAAACGGGATTTTTCTTTTCCCGTGTCGTGAAGTAACGCAGCCAAGTTTAGTTTGGTTTGGACCCCATCTTGCGTCGTGCTCGGTCTTTCGATCTTCTCCGGTGCAATCACTCACTCAGTCCTAAGCTGCCGGTGCACCGAAGGCGAATTATTCTGAATCTTTGATTTTTCTCTCGAGTGTGGGGTGGACTTGGTTTTGATTATTGGGGTGATTGCTTTGTGGTGTTTGGTGGGTTAGTACGGGAGGAGGAATGATTAGGAGGAGGGTGTAATTTTAGTTTTGTGGGTTGGTGGAAAAGGAAAAGCATTCTGCAGCTGCAGGTTGGCTCTTTAGGAATTTAAGAGGGGAGAATGTGGCATGCTGCTCTTAGGATATATTTTCTGAGATTGTCTTTTTTTTTCCTTACTCGGTGTCTCCTACTTAACCAGATCTGGATTGATTTAAAGTTTGTGGGGCTCAATTCTACCCCTCTTCTTTTGTAATCTTCACAGCTTCCTACGACACTGTCTCTTTGATACAATGCTTCTTAACTTTATCGTATGTGGGATCTATATGTCATCCTTCTCACTTTCATGTGTTGCATCTTGCTTTCTTCTTGTGGTATGGTTTGCTCGCTTCTCGCTCCCAGCCTCCTACATCCCTCCTCTTTAATCATCTCCTATAATACCCTATTAATCCTTTCATTTAAATTTACTCCCTCTTGTCCAATATTCAATCCTAAACTCTTTACTCACTAAAGCACGATGGCCATAGTGGAAGAAGAGGAGCTCATCATTAATAGATTCATCAAGCTCAGCTTACGACTATCACCCCTATCCATGATAGCAACTTAGGTTCAAATCAAACCTACAGATCGATCAATGGACGGCGACTAGCATGGTGAAGGAATGGTGGACTACCATGGCATAGTATTCACGTCGAATCTCGCGCTTGCAACACGACCACACCGAAACCTGAAAGGTCTGCTTAGCTTCAGTGCATGTCTGTTGATTTTTCTGTATGGCTTAAGATACGCGCATCAAGGTCTAGAAGGTCCGCTTAGCTCCGGCACAGGTATCTCGGCTCGCTCCCTATCGTGACGGTGTAGGTGCTGGTGTACCAATCAATTTGACTCTGTAATTGATAAGGAGGTGAGGCGAACGGGTCAGTCGGACGATAGACCGATACGAGCTCTCGCTATCAGCTGGCCGCTAATAGGATCGAGTTGGTCATCGGCCGCGTCCGGATGACTCCTATTATCGGCTGGTCATCGATAGGGATTGGGATGTTCTTCTATCGACTAGGGAGCCAATAAAGGCGTGGACATATGTCAATAAAGAACGTGATGACTTTGGGTGTAGCGAAAGCGAGATCTTGATTCAGGTCGCAGAGCTGATAAAGGCACCAAAGGGTATTCAAAGAACAGCAAAACACGCGGGATCTCTTCTGGTTGCCGACGGAAGCTGTACCGCTCGTTCATCAACTGGAAAGCTGATGAAGGCATATGCGAACTGGCAAGAAATCATATAAAAGATACCGGCTGTAAAGCCGATGTCGCTTTGGATATGGTGGACGATGAACAAGGAGTGAGGCCCGCTCCTCCCACAACACGAGACCCGCCACCCACCGTGATGACGCTGCTAGCACCGATCTTAAAAATCGGACCTAATTGAGACAGTAAGAGACCGAGGCCAACGGCAACGGGACAGTGGACGTCAGATCGATCGTGCTGAAGGAAGGAAAGAGTGAACCCATCGAATAGCTGAGCCGATGAGAGGACATTTCTGAAGATATGCGTGCATCGACCGAAAATACCGATGCATTAGCCGTGACGTTCGATGGAAGTATCCGAAGACGGGTGCGTATCAGCTGAAGAGCCGATACGCTGGGCGTGTTGCTTAAGGTATAGATAACTTATCGGCTAACCATTTCGATGGAACGCCGGGCAGAGACCTACAGGCATACGGCTCAATCTACTGTCGATAGCCTCATAGGTCGATCCTAACCGATGCAGCACGGGACCGACAACGGTAGAGAGAGCTTGGTAAACCAATAAATCTTGCACGGACATGATGTGATATACTCTTGGACTAAGAGGTCAAACCTAACTGATGCAGTCTTAGACAGAGCAAGATATACTAGGATAGTGACGGGACTTACTTCTTCGTCGGAAATCGAACTTAATTGATGCAGCTCCGCATCGAGAATCAGTACCCGTTGGTAAAAAACTAGATAAACTAGAGTGACGATGCGTCAAAGTTATATTGATCGAGAGATAATTTATATACTTTCAGGAGATCTATATTTATACCCGGCATTACAAAGTCCGATATGGTTATAACAATCATCGGACATTACTTCCTAAAAAATATAATAGAAAAATATATTTAAAAAAGTTAATTGAACTAACGGAACCTTACTATTATAATATATAATTTATATAGATAAGTCATCCTATCGTGAGTTCTACTGCTCGTTCTTAAACTCGGATTATTTCTTGCTTCCTTCAATCGTTTTCTTTCCTGTAGTGATCAGACTCTTCCTGATCGTCTTTAACAAATTTAACACATATACACCTCCCTCTCCTCTCATTGACCATCAGCGGGTCATAACAACGCCTACTGCAATATTAGCAAAGACAAAAGAAGAGCCCTAATCATGGTGCTTGGTGGGGGCGCGAGAACTTGGAGAGTTTATTTTGCTATGAGAGTAGGCTTAAGTTTTGTAAACCTGTCTTGCAAATAAACTCATTTTCCTCCTTCTGTATGGAGGAAAAGAGGCAGCCCTCCTGCACTCTCTCTTTTTGGGAAAAAAAACTATCAACCTTATCTTTTTCTCTCTAGTTTATAAACATAAGCAAAATGTAAAATTTAATTTGAGTCGATTTTGATGTTTTTCATCTATCCGTAAATTATTTTAATAGCTAATATGCCGTTTTGCTTATAGTAAATATAAGCGTAATGATGAGGTGGTATACATAAATGTATCGAAACCTTAGTCGATTGACGTGCAACATCTTTATTTGATATTTAGTTAGAGCTTTTGTAACAGGGGTTTTGGATTAAACTTGTGTGACTTTTACAGTTAACCTCGTAATCCTAAACTTGTCTTGAGAGTAATTGGGCTTTTCAGGCCTATAAAAAGCCCGTCAATGCCGTGTGGAACGGGGCTACGGTGTCCGTTGGCCCGTCTGTACAATCTCCGACACATGCTGTCCGTATACGTGCACCCAACCACGTACGCACGCAAAAAAATATCGATCAAGTCAACTGAAAGCTCGCTTCGATTGGCGAGTTGCGACGGCATCCATCATGTTAGAGCAGCTTGTTTATTTCTCTGCCGGATGTGATGGTCGGAAGATTAACAGATTAATTATAGATGCTTGCGTCATTGCCAATGTCGTCGTTGTCGGCGCAAGCAGCATGTCAAATGTCAAATTGGGAGCGGTCTAATGCCATGGGCCCATGGTCAGTTGGTCGTCATAGCTACGCACGGCATAGTAGCGCTCCAAATCTCCAACGATACTCCGGCCACTCCATCGCACGTACGCATTCACCCTCGCATCGGGGCAGCCGGGCAGATCAGCAGCTGATCGGCATCGCGCTTTCGCCGGCCGGATTGCCGGAACGAGTCGGAAGAGAGTTTGGCACGGGCACGCTAGCTGTGCCAATTGCGTTCGCGCGAGAGGCTTCTCTTCAGAGGAACAGAGCAACATACACGTCCACTTGGACTCCGCCCGGCGTGCGTGCAGCCAATTCCAAGTTTCCAAGCCCAAACAGTAGCCGTTCGGCCGAGGGCGTCGACGTGATAGGAGGGGATCAATCTACCTCGCCGCATGTGCTCCACTACCTCCATCGCTAGGTAGCTAGCCACGCCACCGGCGCTCGTTTGTCCACGTCGGTCTTTCTCCCAGCACACGTTCGTCGTCCGTCGTTCGTCGTCGCGGCCATTCCTTCGCCAGTGTCGCTCTTCTGTTGTTTCCGCCGTTCGGGTTTTTGCCCATTTTCGATCCATTTCTGCTGCAAATATGCAATCCCTGCACGCAGCCTGCTCATGCCCAATGGGGATCCGGTTCGTCTGACTTCGGACGACGAAAGGCAGAGGCACACAGTAGTCTGAGTCTTGTGCTACAGCGAAGCCCTTGTAACAACAGTCAAAAATATCGTGTTCGTTCACTGTTTTATAGAACACTGTAGCAAGTTGGCTTTACCCGTTCGTTGCTCATCTGACGGCCAGAATCACCCAAAGTCACGGCACTGTTCACCTCTGCCTTCAAGAGCCTCAAGCTGGACCATCCTAATCCGGCCAATAGATGATTAGAGAGTGTTACGATTGAAAGGTCTAGCTTGTACGCATTGCCAACACTTGCTCTTGACGAGAAATGGTAACAGCCATTTTTATAACATATCCCTGTAGATCATTAATTTTTAGATTGACAAGCGGTTTTGGTTTAAAATGTAAATACCGCTACTAAAATTTAAAATTTAATTTTATAATTGTTTTGAGATTTTTTTTTCATCATAGTTTCTTGTTTAAGTTGCATAAATATACAATATTTTTTCTGCTAATACGCCGTTTAACGTATTTTTAGACAACCGAAGAGCCCTCGCCCTCAGGCTTGTCCATGATTGATTAATAAAAAATACACAAAGTTCATATCAGTGTCCTGCACATTGTAAAGTTTAAGTTTTCCTCGCGCTAACCAGAGTTGTCAATACCTATGAAAAACACACTTACTGTGATAGTACAATAATGATAACAGCATCCGTAATCACACTAAATTTAAACATTTTTTAAAAAATAATTTAAATTTTTAATAAATTTTGTCCCTTTCACGGTTACCGTGGTTATCATATCTACCGCGCTTACCGAGCAGGTACGATAACCCAGACCCAAAACCCTGGCGCTAACCGTAATTATGAAAAATGTGCAGGACCAAAGAGCAAAAGGTACATGAACATTTTCCACTGCAGAAGTCCAAGTGATAGACTCAGTAGCTCTACACGCTGCTTGCTCCTGAGCTCACACAAACGCCTCCGTTCTATGGCCCTCATGGATCCACAAATCCCCCTTTCTCCTGCTCCGCATGCTCCATATTTAAATCCTCCACGCCCTCCGTCCCTCCATCCGGAGCCGCCACTTCCCTCCTGGCTCTTCTTTCCCAGCCAATAGGAAGAGGGGAAAAAAATCTAGCCACCAAATTGAGCAAGATTCTGAGAGGAAGCCAATCACAAGCTTGCATTCGTTCACTTTCTTGGCTGTTACTGTCCGGGGAAGAGGTTCTTGGTGTCCAAAGAATTTGCCATCAGTGGTTCTTGGAAGCTCCAAAGTGCTATAGCTTCCTTTCTTCCTTCTTTGGGCTCTTGGATTGGCGGCACTGATTGTGGGAGATGTTGTCTTTGAGCTGCCCAAGAGTGTACATGAGCAGGAAGGCGTTGGATTTCGGTCAGCTGGCTTCCTGCCGGTACCGTTGGGCCGGCCGGGCTGGCATGCGGGTGGCGCCGAGGCGGCGCATGCCGTGTGTTTGTTTCGTGGCCTCACCCAACCAGCCAGGTTCTTTCATCCTACCGCTCCTGTTTCTACTGGTCAGTTGAGCAGTTGTGTTTTGGAGTTAGCTGAGTTAACGACTTAGCGTGTTTGTGCAGGCCTTGCTGCAATTGATGTGCCGGCCAAGGCGACTGCTAGTGCAGCAACAACAACAATTATCACTGAGCAAATTTCTGTTTCTTCGCTTTTGGAGGTTGTCTCTGACGACCTGCTGAAGCTCAACAATAATCTGAAATCGGTGAGCTTCTTCCCAAGGCCACACCTTTTGTTCGGCTCACTCAGAATTGCCTTAAAAGAGATGCATTTCGTGTAGGTTATACATTTTATTGCTCAGTAGTTTCTCTTTCTGTGAATTTGTCTGATACATTATCATGGCTGAAATGAGTTCTAGTTAAGATTTAAGAATCAAATCAGGAAAGAAGTTTTTTTTAGAGAAAATCAGGAAGAATCTATGGTCAGAGATAATTCATTTCGATTTTTAAACTGGCAAAACCAGAATCTCGATAGCTAAATACTTGGCATTTGCTCCTCATATACCAAAGCCGCTCACAGACTATAGGTAGATCAGTTGAGTGTCATGAATAACAGCTTAAGGACTATGCTTAGTTCATGTAATTGTAAGAAAATTAAGTCAAAACTCCAAAAGGAAGAGGTAGCCATTGTTTTCGAGGAGCACATGTACTTCTGAAGTGGACTGCTGAACGAACGAGAATATAGAGAAATACCACGACAGTTGCCTCGTGGTGCATCCCCTGGAAACCACCCTATATTCTTTATTTGTTGGCCTCATGTTTTGATGACTTGGAACTTAGCATCACCAGGAGTATGCAGACAGATTTTTCTGGTTCTTATTTGCTATATTTTTAGGGTCCATTATACTTTCTAATGACTTGCATGTTGTTGAATTGTAACTAGTCTTCCTACTCTGACTTACTTATAGATTTTTTTGTGGTTCTCCACAACACATGATTATCCCTCAAAACTACAATAGTTTATTGTTTATACGCTATCCACAGATCATCATTTTTTGTATAATTAAGAGAGCACACTACAGAGCATTACATATGGAATAGAAATATCTGCACTAGTTTGCTATATATGTAGTGTATGAGCACAAAAATTTTTGCTAGCCTAGTTCTTTCTGTGTTTTTCCTACCTACCACAGCAATTAGCTGACATGATTTTAATAGCTTGTTGGTGCAGAAAATCCAGTTTTAGTTTCTGCAGCAGAACAAATTTTCAGTGCTGGTGGAAAAAGATTAAGACCAGCATTAGTTTTTCTGGTGTCCAGAGCAACTGCTGAATTAGCTGGTTTGTCGTAAGTTGCTCATGTTGCATCTTTACTACATATAGTTCAGTGTTTTGCAATTATGTGCTCAATCCTTTTGTTTTTTTTGCAATTCAGGGAGCTTACTACAGAGCATCAACGCCTGGCAGAGATCATAGAGATGATTCACACGGCAAGTCTAATACATGACGATGTCATAGATGATAGTGGCATGCGGAGAGGTACATGCCATTCTAGTTACAAACAAGTCACTGTCAATAAATATCATCGATACTTTCATTTTTGTTTGGTTCACAGCCTCTTGAAACAATTTATAGATATACTTTTGGCATGGCAGAATGTGTGGGTTTCTTTTACTTTTTGCCTTTTAGGGGGATTCCTGTACTTTGGACATTGGTAAGCAAAAATTGACCAATTTATTCTGAAACACATCTGCTTATTTTCAGGGAAAGAAACCATTCATCAGCTATATGGAACACGGGTGGCTGTACTTGCTGGTGATTTTATGTTTGCACAATCTTCTTGGTTTCTTGCAAACTTAGAAAACATCGAAGTTATTAAGCTCATCAGCCAGGTAATGAATGACTTGAGCAAACTTCCATCTCTTCATCAAGACTGTACGTCGTTTGCTTATTGATGGTGTGTTGACAGGTGATCAAGGACTTTGCCAGTGGTGAGATAAAACAAGCATCTACTCTTTTTGACTGCGACGTCACCCTTGATGATTACCTGCTCAAGAGCTATTATAAAACTGCTTCTTTGCTCGCAGCGAGCACAAGATCTGCTGCCATATTCAGTGGTGTAAGCTCCACTATATGTGAACAAATGTATGAATACGGCAGGAATCTCGGGCTCTCATTCCAGGTAGTTGATGATATTCTTGACTTCACCCAATCAGCTGAACAACTTGGGAAACCAGCAGGAAGTGACTTAGTAAAGGGAAACCTGACAGCTCCAGTCATATTCGCTTTGCAAAATGAACCAAAACTAAGGGACATCATCGATTCTGAGTTCAGTGAAAGCGATTCATTGGCTACTGCAATTGAGTTGGTTCATAGAAGTGGTGGAATAAAAAGGGCGCAGGAGCTTGCCAAGGAGAAAGGTGACTTAGCTCTCCAAAATTTGCAGTGCTTTCCCAAGAGCCAGTTCAAAAGTACCCTTGAGAACGTGGTGAAATATAATCTTCAGAGGATCGACTAGATTGATTTCTCTCAAGATCAGATGTTCGCGTCCATGTGGGTTGGTAGCTCCATAGAACTTCATCTTGCTAGTGTCATGTCGATCTTGGGGAGATGATCACGAGCAATAACTTTGTTGTGGATTCACCACCATGTATCATAGCATCCTATTTTGCAGCTGCTTATGTAACTACAAGGCAGATAAAGGAAGCATAGTGTATATGCCATAGTATTTTCAACTTCTTGATACATGAAATAGTTTTTTTTTCTCTCTTTCTGACATTTCATTTGTCACTGGAGAATGACTATGAATTAATTAACACGTTTATACTTTATAGCCAGCACACTGTGAGTCACATGGGCACCTTGGAAAACAGTATTTGGATTCTGGAATAACGTGATACTGCTACGAGATTCCATCATGGCTCCATCTGTGCTGTTGAATGGTGCTGTAAGCCTGTAATCATCAGTAATCACTATCACTGATTAGAGCATGGACAGTGCCCTGGTACTACTTATGGTGACGCTAGTCAATGGACACATCTAATGCGATATGAATAACGAGATGGACATTGTAACGTACAGAAACTCTCCCATCATGCAGGAGTTCACTACTGTGAAAGCATGTTTTACTTGTTAATTAATTATGTCAGGTAAGGTACGGTGTGTGTCGGTGTGTCATATGTGCAATAAAATGGACGCGTCTCCTGTAATCCTAACATGTGATGTAGAGCTGTCACCTTGTACATCTGATTAAAAAGATTAGGCTGCTTGATACAGGAAGCCAGGAAGGTGATGTTTTTTTTGGCAGGTAGGCAATTTTTTTAATTACATAAAAGACAAAGATATTCATGAGGACGACTTCTAATACACTAACTCGTTGATGTTCACTAAAATACTATTAAAAACATACTCACGAATCCGTAATATTTTTGAACACCACACACTTTCACTCTATCATCACACTAATGTTGCCTTTCTCAAGTAGTCGCTTTTCGTTCTATGTCGTCCGGAGAACAAGTTTCTTTTACATTACAAACGGCTACAGTCTGATGGCAAAAGGCAAACTGTGACTTCAAGGCAAACTGGTTAGTTGCCATCTCAATTCCGTCAGAAAATGCCTGCCACCTAAACCGCAGTACCCCGTGCTAAAAGGCACAGATGACCAACCTAACCTACATCCATCACCAAATTGACAAAAAAAAATGCTAGACTGCAGGTTACCACAGCAAAAAGAAAATGAGAAAATGAAACAAGATGGTTGGTCTTTTAAATTCATAGAAAGTTACCTTTGATGACTGCCCACCGCAATGATGTTGAGAAATATTTGAATATAAAAATGATAAAAACTCACACCGACTAGTTATCAAATAATGTATGTTAGATCTTGTTTGGAACTCGAAAATCATAATAATACTTCACTTATATACAAATGTTTATATGATATTATTGCTTGCATCGGCTTAAGATACGAGCACGTGGAGGCTAGAAGCTCCATATCTAGCCTACATGCCCATAAGCATCCTATTATGTAAGTTAAGTTATGGTTTTATCTCCCTATATTAAAAAAAACTGTAATAAAAGAGGGTGGAAGGTAGATGTGTGCCGATAAATGACGACCGTGAAGATGTGGATCGGACGGCGGGGAGGCATCCAGCGGGTATTCTGAAGTCCGCATCCCCAACCGCCCGCACCAAACCCACCACTAGCAACCAGCCGGTGCGGGGCCCATGCCAATGCCATGTGGCCGGCGCGGATCGCGCAGACAAAGGCATCCTTAGATTCATTTACGGCAAGTCGGCAGCCACGACGCGCAAATTAATCTGCCCTCTTTTGATTTCGGCCTTTGCCCCGTTGCTCCTCCTCGCATCTCCTCCTTCTCTCCCTTCCTCTCTCGTGCGCTCGTTGGCGGAGGCGGCGAGATCGGGAGGAGGCCACCTCCATCAGCCCATCATCACTGAGCGCGCCGCGCGGCGCATCATCTAGCCTTCAAGAGTTCCTCCCTCAGGGCTCGCGCGGTGTGAGTTTGGGGGGCGGGGGTGCGTGTTTGCGCGTGGGTTTTGGGTGGTTGCGAGGCGGCTCCGAGGGGGCTGTGGGAGTGGTGTGGGGGGGGGGGGGGAGATCCGTCCGGGACCGGAATGCAGCAGGATCCGCGGAAGAAGGTGGGTTCGGGTTCCCCGGCGATCTCTGCATCTTCTCTCGTGTGTTCTGTGTGGCTCTGGACGTCTCTGGGTGCGCGTGGATATTGTTTTTGTTTGGTGCGGTGTGCAAATCGTCTCGGTGTTCTTCAATATATTTGTGTTCTAATGTTCTACTTAATAAGCTAGTTCGTTGTCTAATGGTGTTCAAGTGTTGCTGTTGATTTCAGTTCTAACTTCAATTTGCAAATAGGGCAGTTTGAACTTCACGTGGCCATTTTCCATTTTTATTCGAGATTTTTCTTTTAAATTTTTTTAATGGATTTAGCTTTTGAGTCCTTCGTATGGCCGAAATGTGTGATCTGGTTATCTCTGCGGTTGAAAAGGGCAAATGCCGTGTGCACCCAACTGAGTTACGAACAGCTCACACTTCACATGCCAAAGTTGACCTTAACCGTGTCGCTGCGAGATGCTTCTGTGCCGAACTAAACAACCCCGCATGCTGCTGCTTTGCCCTGTCGGTGGGCAAAGCGGTTCCCTTCACTCGTGGGGCTTCCGGCTTCGGAAATACGCACGAGTAAACCCATCTCAGTGGTAAAACTAAAACAGTTCATTGCTGTGTCCATGATTTTAATGCTGGTGGAAGCTTCTTAATGATCGGTTCTGTTGCATTGCAATGATTCTTTGACTCCCCACAAATATGATCCCATTTTGTGTCCGAGATTAATCATATCAAGTTCATTGTAATCTGCAGTGATGGGCTGTTGATTCACTGCGTGTAATTTGTTTTTTTCAGAGCTCTGCGGAGGCTGAGTTTTTTACAGAGTACGGTGATGCATACCGATACAAGATCCAAGAAGTCATTGGCAAGGGAAGCTATGGGGTTGTGTGCTCTGCCATTGATTTGCACACTAGACAGAAAGTGGCGATCAAGAAGGTGCACAATATTTTTGAGCATGTCTCGGATGCCGCACGTATTCTCCGTGAGATCAAGCTTCTGAGACTCCTAAGGCATCCGGACATTGTTGAGATCAAGCACATCATGCTACCTCCCTCGAGAAAGGACTTCAAAGATATTTATGTTGTTTTTGAGCTTATGGAGTCCGATCTCCACCAAGTTATAAAGGCAAATGACGACTTGACAAAAGAACACTACCAATTCTTCCTTTATCAATTACTCCGGGCCCTCAAATACATTCATACTGGTAGGAAGCCATTACCTTCTTAAGCTCTAGTTCCAGTTTGCCCTTTAGATAGTGAGCATTTATAGTCTGTATATTGATTGCCCCTTTTATCTCATTTTACAATGCATTATTTTGTGGTTAGTCTTATGTATTGCACATGTATTAATAGCATAGAGGGCAGTCACCTACTCATCATGCCCTTCAACCACTCTCTTCAAGGGTTTGTGTTTCAGTATAACTATACAAGAAAGGGTAGTTATGGCTGCCTCGGTGACCATGTCTAGACAATCTACACTGAATGTGAGATTACTTGTAATTACCAAAGGTTGCTTGGAGTGCACATAATTAACCATCATATTTTTGCAAACCAAGGTAACCAAAGGGGTTTGTGTATGATTTTATATAGATTATATTTTACATGCAGATTTCGCTATTCTGGTTCCTTGCTTTGCACTAGCTAGTGCAACTATGATACCTGTCACTATCTCTATATATTTTAATGCGTCCACATAACATATCCATTTACATAGCAGTCTGGATCCTTTTAAAAAAAAATTCAAACTAGTTTTCTTTTGGGCCACAGATGCTAAAGTTACATTGAAAGTAAACTATTCTACTATGCTTAATTGTAACAGTCAAGGTGTAAGACCTGACTATAAGTTCATGGAAGCTTTGTGAGTTACATAGAACTCTTGTCACCTTCTTCATTAATTTTACTTTATCTAGTAACCACTCTGATAAGGACACTGCAATCTGATTGCTTGAGGGGATTCTTGTCCACTGCCAACAATGCATCTACCTGCCTTGTTGTTTTTCCTTATTGGCACCTTGTGTAAAACATTATGACTTAATTGCATATTCTACTTTTACTTTTCTATCGCCATAATTTGTGCTAACACTGAATTTATATGACTGAAGCTAGTGTTTATCATCGTGATCTGAAGCCCAAGAACATTTTAGCAAATTCTAACTGCAAACTGAAAATATGTGATTTTGGACTAGCACGAGTTGCATTCAATGATACCCCAACAACAGTCTTCTGGACGGTATGTTACTAAGAAATAAGAACCCAATTCCAATTGATTTGGTTGATGTACCATGATTTATGGACATCGCATATGCTCTGCAGGATTATGTAGCAACAAGATGGTACAGGGCTCCAGAGCTCTGTGGATCCTTCTTCTCAAAGGTGAGCTTTGCAGTTCATGCATATGTTTGTGCTGATAGGAATACAATCTGCTTGTTGGTTCCAATAGTCTATGGTTGATGATACATGAATTAAAAACCATGATTGTGTGAACTTATCATATGCTTTTTTTATGGTGCTCTGGTGAACTTAGTTCGGTTCAATCTTGTTCTGTGTATCATTTTTTGTTCTGTTATGTATTTGTACCCAAGGACTTATTCTTACTTCCCATCAATTCTATGCTTTACACAAATATGAATTAATATCCTGCTGAATAGCAACTTTTACAAAAATTCATGTTACTATAAAAAGCAACAGTTTCTTACCATTAGAACAGTACAAGCATTATTTTTATATCTGCATGCCTGGCGAAATACTGTGTTGTTTTTATGCTTGTCATAATTCATTTCTATGATTTGGTTATATGCACCATCTTAATGTGTTTTGCATTATCATTTCCCAAAAATATGCAGTATACACCAGCCATTGACATTTGGAGCATCGGGTGCATCTTTGCAGAGGTGTTGACAGGGAAGCCTTTGTTTCCTGGTAAAAATGTCGTCCATCAGTTAGACTTGATGACTGATCTTCTAGGAACACCTTCTATGGATACAATTTCCCGGGTATGATAGTACAGTGTTAGGTGACATTTTTTGTAGGTTCTCCCAGAGGAGGCTTTAGTCACCCCAACATGTGACTTATTGTTTTCTTCCTTTCCAGATTCGGAATGAGAAAGCAAGAAGGTACTTGAGCAGCATGAGAAAGAAAGATTCAGTTCCATTTTCTCAAAAGTTCCCCAATGCAGATCCTTTGGCACTAAAACTCTTGCAACAATTATTAGCCTTTGATCCTAAGGACCGCCCAACTGCTGAAGAGGTAACTGTTCAGTGCTATTTTATCACTGTGACATCTCACTTTCTTTTTTATGTTACTGCTTGCCTAAGATGTTGCTTGCAACTTCAGTTTGGTATGCGAAGCATGTTGTGACATTTCTTGTGATACTTAAATATTGTCAGGCATTGACTGATCCATACTTTAAAGGCCTTTCCAAGGCTGATAGAGAACCATCATGCCAGCCAATCAGAAAAGTGGAGTTTGAATTTGAGCAGAGAAAACTGTCTAAGGAGGATATAAGGGAGCTGATATTCCAGGAGATATTGGAATATCATCCACAGTTGCTGAAGAACTACAGAAATGGAACAGAGAGAGCAACCTTTCTCTACCCAAGGTGTTAGCTTTTCTGTATTTCCACACGTATGGTGCTTTTGCATTTGCACGTACCATGTATTTATACATTTATTTCATTGTGTCAAGTCTCATTGACAGTGATACCTTGTGGTCATGCTTATATAGTGCGGTTGATCAGTTTAAGAAGCAATTTTCTCATCTTGAAGAAAGCAATGGAAGTGGCTCTGCAAATCCAATGGAAAGAAAACATGCATCCCTTCCTAGGTAATATGGCATCAAATTCTGGTCTTGTGTCAATATTTATTCGTTTTCCTTCTGTATTAGCTACACATGTGCAAACCACTTTGAGGTGTTCTTTGAAGTTCATTTCAAGATTTCTCCATATCAAGGCTTCCTTGGTGCCAAATGATGAAAGAAACATCTAAACCAGGTCCAGGATTTCTTGTCTGGATGGAAAACTGGGCTATATAAACTTTAGACTGAAGTAACTGGGGATAGGATAGCCACATGAGTTCAAAGAAAATAATTATTTTATTCCTGGAGTTTGTCAAAATTCTTGTGCATAGTCTTGTATACCAAGGACAATACTGGAGATGTTTATAGGAATATGTTGTTCTGTCAATGTTGTAGAGTTGGGCTGGGCGCACATAACTGATATCTAGGTGGTGAAATTCTCTGTTCAACTTGCTATCTAATGTGATGGATGAAAGAACTATTTCACGCTAGATTCATATGATATCAGAATCTTGCTGTCTAGATATTCTGACATTGAAAAATGTGAGTTGATCGGTATGCATTCAGAACGATATACCCCACTTATGTATTCTTCACTTTGTTTGGCCTTCTATCAAATGATTCATCGTTTGGTTTGAGGAAAAGTTGAGTCTTTTGCTAATGTACTGCTATATTTTTTAAGGTCAACTACTATTCACTCTACTCCAATTCCTGCCAAGGAACAAGCTGTTGTGGCCTCATTGAAGAGCAGGACTGCCTCTGATGAACCTTGTAAAATTCCCTGGGTCATGGGAGGAATTCCTGGAAATGTTCCCGCTGCTTCTCAGGCTCCACAAGGGGCAAAAGCAGGTGCATCTGTGTTTCATTTGTTATGATCTACTTGTCCTGTTTATATTTCTAATATATTTTCTATTTTCCAGTGGCACCAGGGAGACCTGTTGGTTCATTATTACCTTATGAGACAGGAAGCACCAATGATCCTTATGGTGCAAGGGGACCAGTGATGAGTTCAGGGTATCCTCCCCAACAAGAAGTCTCACAAGCATATGGTTATCGTCAAATGCCTGCAAGGATGAGCTGTGTTGATCAATCACAGGCCATGGATGCTTATAAAATGCATTCACAGACGCAGGCCTATGCTTGTGCGAATGCCAAAGTCACGGTTGATGTTGCTCTGGACATGAGAGCATCCCCCTTCCATCATCCAGCAGGATCAAAGAATGACTCGTTAGGTAGAATGGTAACACAAACTGACATATACACAAGATCTCTTAATGGCATTGTTTCTGCCGCGGCTTCGGCAAGCGTTGGTACTAACAGAAAGGTTGGTGCTGTACCCCTCAGCACCTCGAGGATGTATTAGTGACTAACAGCCTAATCGATTGGCATATATTGGATTTCCTTGCTGGAGCGGCTCATATTTATTCACTAGCCGCCAGTAATAAATGGAGAAATTTGCCTGGGGGATGATTAGATTGATGAGAGCAACTGATTGAGGTGATTCAGTCCTACTCTTCTTGGCCTCTTCCATCTGTTGTTTGACCTGATGAGCTAATGTAGAATTGTTGCTCTTCGCTGTGCACCAGACAACAGAGATGTGTACTCTACATGGAACCTTTCTTGCTAAATTACAAAATACATCACACAGGTCATCAGGTCATCAGAAGTTTCGTCTTCCACCTTGCTAAGCAGGCTACTAGTACAACAGAAATGCTTACGCGCAAAGCGACTGCGTTTGTCTCCTCACAGCTGAAGACATCTGGCTTTCATGCTTACACAAGTACAGCACGTGCAGTGTGAGTCAGCCCGCTCGGCACCGACTTCAGCGCCGCCCCTTCCCCCGCCGCCATCCCCGCCAACCAGTCCGTCGTCGCCGAGCACGTCCTCGCCGCTCTCCAGTCCTTCTCCCTCGAACCGAGCTTCCGTGCCCGCCGCTGTACCTCACCGGCGAGAGCTACGCCGGCAAGACCATCCCCGCGGCCGGCGCGCTCATAGTAGCAGCAAACCCGACGTTGCCGGACGAACAGAGGATCAGCCTGCGCGGCGTGGCCGTCGGCAACGGCATGACGCACCCCGTCGCGCAGGTGACGACGCACGCGGACATCGCCTACTTCATGGGCCTGATCAACGGGAAGCAGAAACGCGAGGTGGAGGCGATGCAGGCGAAGGCGGTGGAGATGATCAAGGTGGAGAGGTGGACGGAGGCGTACCTCGCGCAGGAGGACTGCTGCTCGCCACCAAAAAATCCCGCGACCGAGGAGGGACGGCGGCTCGATCACGCGAAGTTCTCGAAGGTTTACTTATCTTCAGTGCAAGTACTTAGGTCTCGAGGTTCGTGGGCGTACCAGTCAATTTGACCTTGCAATTGACAAAGAGGTGAGACGAGCGGGTCCGATACAGACGCTCGCTATCGGCTGGCTGCCGATAGGTTCGGGATGCTGTTTGATCGGTTGGGGAGCCGATGTGGATAGGTGTTGACGAACGGTCGATCGTAGAGCCGATGGAAGAACTAGGGTGTGCTCAGAGGATATCGAGGCGCACGGGATCCCTCCGGACAGCCGAACAGTGATTCATCGGCTGGAAAAACCGATGAAAGCGGCGTAAGAAGGCACGGGCTACAAAGCCAATGCCGCTTCGGATATGACAGCAAGAGACCCGTCGCCCGTCGTGGCAGCGCCATCAACACCGAATCTCGAAGATCGGAGCTAACCGAGACAGTACGAGGCCGGGGCCAGCGACGATGATACGGAGGACGCCGGATCGGCTATGCCGTAACAAGGATAAGAACGAACCCATCGGCTAGCTGAGCCGATGAGGGGACACCTCTCTGAAGGTGGGTACGTATTGACTGGAGGTCCAATATGTTTGGCGTTACGCGTTGTGGGACGTCTCTAAAGGCTGATGCGTATCGGGCGAGGGGCCGATGAGCTGGGCGTGAAGCACAGAGCATGGATAACTTATCGGCTAGCACTCCGATGATACGCCGTGCAGAAGCCTATAGGCCTGAAGCTCGATCTACTGTCGGCAGCCCCGTAGGTCAGACCTAACCGATGCAGCACGAGACTGACGACGGCAAAGGGAACTTAACGGGCCGATAGGTTCAGTACAGACGTGATGCGATACATCTGATCGGCCTAAGAGGTCGGATCTAATTGATGCAGCCTTAGACAGAGCAAGACATAACACGATGGTGGTGGGACTTATCCCTTCGCCGGAGATCGGACTTAACCGATATAGCCCTGCATCAAGAGCCAGAACCCGCCGGTAGAACCTAGATGAACTAGGGTGGCGATGCGCCAAATTTGAATATGATCGAGAGATATTTTATATGTTTCCAGGGGGTCTATATTTATACCCTGGATTTACAGACAGAGTCCGACGTGTCTACGACCATCGGACATTATTTCCTAGTAAGAACAAAGGAAAAATATTCCTAAAGAAGTTAACTAACCAGCTAGACCTCTCTAATTGAGTAAGGTTATAATTTACAAAAATAAGCATCCTGCCGTGGAGTCCACGGCTCCTCGGCAAACTCGGTTTCATATGAATAATCTTTCAATTTGTAACCGAGTCTTTCTTTGCTGCAATCTGATTGGCTTCTCCACTGTAGCTATCAGACCTTTTTTAATCAAGCCGATCCTTCTCCTTTCTTTCCTCAGACTTCTCGGACCTGATACCGATTAGACAATCCCCTGTCTTCAAACCGATCCAATCTTCTATTAATCTGATCGGTTTTTCTACAGTTCTCCATCGGCTTTGTCTTAGTATCTCCATCGCCCGATGACTGTATCAAACCCTCCAATGGACCTCTCAGCCGATCGGTTTTAGCCCCATCGGATCTCCCAGCCGATCGGCTTTAGCGCTATCGGATCCGCCAGATTTTGGCGTTAATACCTGCTCAAGTGGATGGAGAACGCCTCCGGGGTGGTGTCTCTGTTCGACGTGGAGGAGCAGCGGTCGCTGTTCGGGGTGGCCGCGGCCCTCGTGCCGTTGCTCAACGGCGGCGAGGCGAAGGCGGCGCTGGGAGCACGGGCCGACGTGGAGTGGAAGATGTGCAGCGCGGCGGTGGGCAGGGCACAGCAGGAGGACGTGATGAAGAGCGTGAAGCCAGAGGTGGAGGCGCTGCTGCGGGGGCCGAAGCCGGCGACGCGCGTGCTGCTGTATGGTGGGATCCGCGACGTAAAGAACGGGCCGGTGTGCACGGAGGCGTGGGTGCGGGAGCTGGAGTGGGACGGGCTGGCCGCGTTCCAGGACGCCGGCCGCGCCGTGTGGCGAACCCGGAACGGGCCGCTCGCCGGGACCGTGCAGAGGCACGGCGCGCTCGTGAACGTGGCCGTTTGTGCAGGGGCGCGCGTCGCAGGAGATGATCGAGGACTGGGTCTTCGGCAAGGGGTTGTCCGGCTCAGCCGGCGGGAAGGCGTCAGGCATTGACACTTCGTTTTCATGGCAGTCCGCGGGCACAGACCACTGTATGCAGTATTGAGCTCTCTAGTCTGTATGTCCAAAAGCATGAAGGAAACAAAAATCTTGGTGCCACTTCATCGTATGATCGAAACGAGGGGATCTGATTGAAACCAGGGTAGACCAGGTGATCTATCGTTTCTGCTCGGTGGTTCGCCTGTAGCGGAGGAGCTGAACCGCCGGACAGAGTAAGAGCTGACCACTGGAGGCGGCGGCGACGGACAACGACCACCCATAAGCCGTGGCAACAGCCGCCGTTGCTCCTCCTCGAGTCCAACCGCTGAGTCGACGAGCGCCGTATAACCCTCGGGTCGATCGATCGCTTACGTGTTGACACCCAATTTGTTCCCTTAAATGTGAGAGAAAAAAGGTATACGAGGGATTCATCGATAATTCGATTCCACCCCTAGCGTCCTCATAATCCCTCTCGATCGGAACGGAGAAGGAACCCGAACCCCCGATGGCGCCGCCGCCGGAGTGGGCTGTATTGCGCCGCTCGCCCAGCGCCACCGTCGACCACCGCCCTGAGGATGCCGGCATCTCCCTCTCTCTCGAAGCGCCGCCGCTCATCTCGCAGCTCGTCGGCAGCGGCAGTGCCGTCGTCCTCGCCGCTGACCCCTCCTCCATCCTTCTCCTCTCCTCCGGCCCCTCCTGCACGCCTTACCACCTCTGGGACGCAGTCTAAGATGCCACCATCCACGTCCCCGCCGCCACCGAGACGCCTGTAAACGACGACGCGGTCGCCGCCGCCGGCCTCATCGTCGTCCTCGGAAGATTCGACCACTGCCACACCATAGTCGCTGATCTCTCGCTCTCCCCTCCCCCGTCCGTGACCGCGCCGCCACCCTGCGCTGCTTCTCCACAGACACTCGCAAGTGGATCCACAAGTAGATTCCACTACCATCCCCGCCGCCGATCAACTTCCGGTGGCGCAGCACCTACGCTCTCTCCAAGGAGAGACTCTGGTGGGTAGATCTCCTGCAGGGCCTCCTCGCCTGCAACCCCTTCGCCAACAATCCACACCTCCACTTCGTGCCGCTCCCAAGCTGCTACCAGCCATCAACGCGCAGCCGCAGCGAGGAGGAGCGCCGCCGCAAGGGTCTCGGAGACAATCGCTGCGTTGGTGTTAGCCGTGGGAAGCTGCGGCTGGTAGTGATTGACAGGTGCACCCCCTCTGATTCTCCCGAGGATCAAATTGTGGACACTGGCCGATCATGAGGCCGGCAAATGGATTCTTGATTTGGATGTACCATTCCAACAAATTTGGGATGATCAGAGTTACGGTGACACTGGGCTTCCAATGGAGAGGCCTGTGCTTGAGTTCGTCCACCCCAGTAATCCTCACGTGGTCTACTTGTTCCTAGATTGGCAGCTCTTCACCGTCGACCTGCAGATGAAGAAGGTTACAGAGAGTGCTTGTGTATCTGATGGGAGAGATGATCATGGTGAGCCTTCTAGCAGCAGCAGCCTCCTTGCTTGGGAGCTTCCACCGTGCCTACGAACGGCTTCATCATGTGAGCATTTGGTTTACATTACAATTGAGAACCTAATTCTCTGTTGATTACTCAATTGTATCATAGGTTGCAACTAATGTTTTGTTTTAGTAGGTCCATCGAGAGCACAAGGGTCAAGGTCAATCTTTGGTTTTGATAGTGTTGCTGTAGAAATGTGTACCGTGACTAAGATTATAATGAGGGTCGGGTCTATATATATACAATCCAAGCTAGTGGTCTAACACCCACCGTAGTCGCAGCGGGAGGAAAATGGACGCAGAGACTGGACCGAAAACTGGAGAACAAAGGCGTGGACAGAGCTTTAGTCATTATATCGGCGAACTGGTACGTCGATGATACATGAAGCATCTGAACCTGTCATAATACGATCTTGTCACGGACAAAATGGATATCGATCTTGATATGCTTGGTGCATTGATGATGAACCGGGTTGACGGTCATGTAGACGGCACTGACATTGTCGCAGTAGACGACGGTTACGGAGGAGAGGGGTGCACGGAGCTCCTGGAGAAGCTGGTGAAGCCAGCAGCACTCGGCGATGGTGTGGGCGACGGCGCGGTACTCGGCTTCGGCGCTAGACTGGGACACTGTAGTCTGGCGTTTTGAGGACCAGGAGACTAGAGTGTCACCGAGAAAGGCGCAGTAGCCAGACGTAGAGCGTCGAGAGTCGGGGCAGCCTGCCTAGTCCGCGTCGGAGTACGCGGTGAGGGAGTCAATGGGGCTAAAGCGGAGATGCAGCCTGCTGGAGAGCGTGTCCTTCACGTAGCGTAGGATGCGCTTGAACTGCGCGAGGTGAGGTTCGCGCGGAGTGTGCATGAAGAGGCACACTTGCTGAACAGCGTACGTGAGGTTGGGCCATGTGAGGGTGAGGTATTGGAGAGCCCCGGTAAGACTCCGATACTGAGAGGGATCGGTAACGAGTGCGCCATCGGTAGCGGAGAGTTTGGCTCGAGTGTCGACCGGGGTGGTCGTGGGGTGACAATCGGCCATGCCCATACGCTGAAGAAGGCTGATGGCGTACTAGCGCTAGGAAATAAAGAGCCCGTGAGAGGAATGAGTGACGAAGATGCCAAGAAAGTGGTGGAGAGGACCAAGATCGGTCATGATGAACTCAGAGTGGAGTCGGGCCATGATCTGGTCGAGGAGAGATGTTGAAGACGCTGTAAGGACAATGTCGTCGATATATAGAAGGAGATAGGCAGTAGCGGAGCCAATATGAAGAGTGAACAGGGAGCTATTGGACGCAGAGGCCACGAAGCCGATGTGCCGAAGATAGGCAGCAAAACGTTGGTACCAGACACGAGGGGCTTGTTTGAGGCCGTAGAGGGAACGTTGAAGAAGGCAGACATCGTCGGGACGAGAAGGGTCGACGAAGCCTGGGGATTGCTGGCAGTAGACCGTTTCCGTCAGATGACCATGAAGAAAGACGTTCTTCACGTCAAGCTAATGGATCGGCCAGGAGTACGAGGCAGCCAAAGTGAGGACGACCCGGATGGTGGCGGGTTTAACGATGGAACTAAAGGTCTCGTCGTAATCGACACCGGGGCGTTGGGAGAAAACCCGAACTACCCAGCGAGCCTTGTAACGGGCAAGAGAGCCATTGGCGTGGAACTTGTGTTTAAAAATCCACTTACCGATCACAATGTTGGTGCTAGGAGGACGGGGGATGAGACACCAAGTCTCGTTGTCTATTAGGGCCTTGTACTCGTCGGCCATGGCCGCGCGCCACTGAGGGTCGGCTAGGACGGAGCGAGATGTCGCCAGGATGGGCAAGATAGAGCTGTGGACAGTGGAGAGCCCATAGCGCTTGGTGGGGCGGAGAGACCCAGTCTGTGAGCGAGTGATCATATGAGAGGTGGAGGGAACTGGAGCCAATGGGAGTACGGGAGAGATGGGAAGAACTGGTGGGGTGGGGCGTCATTGGCTCCGGATCGGTGGCTGTAGGTGAGAGGAAAGGAGGGAACTAGATCGGCCTGAGCCGATGGAGTCGGATAGGCCGATTGGTCCGGTCGATCCGATGGAGATGGAGCAGCCAATAGGGAAGCGGGAGCCGATGGAGGCTGAGGAGCCGATGGAAATGGGGTGTTCGATGGAAAAGGGACGGGATCGGCTGAAGGCGATGAGAAAGGTGGGGCCGATGGGGGTCCGATGGGTGGGATATCAGACCGAATAGTAGTGGAATAGGTGAAAGGTAAGTCCTCAGCAGCGGCCTATAAGGGGGCCGATAAAGAGGACAGTGGAGGAGACCGGGTCGACACGGTGTTGGTAAGGAGGAAGTCGAGATCGCTAGAGAAGGATCTCGGATGAAGCAGGCCGAAGGAAAAGCATGCCTCATCAAAAATGATATGACAAGAGACGATGACCCGTCGAATAGAAAGGTCGAGACATCGGTATCCCTTATGAGAGGAGGGATAGCCGAGGAGAATGTAGGCAGTGGAGCGGGGAAAGAGTTTGTGGGAAGCAGTGGCGGTGAGGTTTGGGTAGCAAAGCACTTGAAGACGTGAAGGTGGGAGTAGTCGGGCGTCGTGCGGTAAAGAAGGACATATGGAACGTTGTTTTGAAACGTAGGAGCATGGGCGCCGATTGAAGAGATAAGTCGCAGTAGCTAGAGCTTCTGTCCAGTAAATGGTAGGTAAGTGGGCATGAAGTAGTATAGTGCGACTGATGTTGTTGAGGGTGCGAAGGAGACGCTCGGTTTTACCGTTCTGAGGAGAGGTGTAGGGGCAGGAGAGCCGTAGATGGATGCCCTGCAAGGTGAGGAAGATTGTAATGGTACGGTTAACGAATTTCGTACCGTTATCGGCTTGTATAGCCTTGATGGAGAGGTTGAACTGAGTAGAAACGTATATGGCGAAGTTAGTGAGGTGAGAGGCGACCTCGAATTTGCTGATGACCGAAAAAGTCCAATAATAGTGTGTGTAATCATCAAGTATGGCAAGATAATACTGATTATCGGAGACACTTTTAACTGGAGATGTCCATACATCACAATGTATAAATTCAAACGGGCGCGAGGTATAAGAGAGAGAGCTAGAAAAATGCAGACGCACATGTTTGTCAAGTTGACATGAGTGGCAAACTGTAGAGCTGTTGTGGGTACATCGAATGGAGGCGCTGTGACGGAGGGTGGCGATAGCGTCGGGGCCGGGGTGGCCAAGGCGAAGATGCCAAAGGTTGGTGGAGAGACGACGCTGGCGTGTGGAGTAGACGGTACAGCGGGAATGGTATAGAGGTCTCCGCCACTATTGCAGCGAAGGATCTGTCGCTGGGTTGGGATATTCTTCATAGAGAAACCAGAAGCGTTAAATTCGATGGAGCATTTGTTGTCTCTTGTAAATTGACAAATAGATACAAGATTGTGAATAAGGGAAGGTATGATAAGAACATTGCGAAGGGGGAGGTTAGTGGTGGATGTAGACAGAGAGGAGTCACCTTGGTATTAGACAGGAAGAGAGTGACCATTGCCGATGGTGACAAAGGGGGAGGAAGAGAGGTGACAAGAACGAAGTATACCGGCCGATGACGTCATGTGGGAAGACGCCCCAGAGTCCAGCACCCAAGGGTTCTAGGAGGGAATCGACTGGGTGGGTGGTGTCGGTAGCATCGGCTGATACGGCAGAATGTGAGCCGATACTAGGTGAGTCTGAGGATGGGCGCCAAGAATCCCTGGTTGCCATCCAATAGGGTTGTGTGGCTAGGGTTGGGGTGTCCAGGGATTGTAACAGAGCCACGGACCCGTGGGACCAGCAGGTTGGGCAGGGACTGAGGCAGGTTGCGATTACATCGAACCCTGTAAGGTCCTGCCTTTGCCTTTGTCCTTGCCTTTCCCGGTGTGGGCTGTGTTGCCATGGCTGGAGCCATGGCCGCCAGAGCCACGGGAGGAAGCGGCAGCGCATGATGCTCGGCAACCATTATCGGTTGCGGCAAGAAGAGCGGTGTGGGCCACTGTCTTCTCGTCGTTGGCCAGACGGAGTTCTTTAAGAACTAACATGTCATGGGCCCGAACAAACGATAGAAGGGGTGTGGCGTTGGCGATGTCATCGGCGGTGTTGGAGAAGCGGGGGTTGAGGCCTCGTAGAAGGGTAAGAACGAGTTGAGAGTCGGCCACAGGGTGGCCGACATCCTGGAGAGCAGCAGCCTTGACTTTGAGGCGCTGGCAGTATGAGGAGACAGAGGAGTCTCCTTGTACCTTGGAAAAGAACTCATTGAGGAAGATGGCGCGGGGCTGCTTGTTCACAAGTAAGATCCGCTCGATAGCCACTCAGAGATCCCGGGCGGTGGGGTCGGTATCGTCCATGGCGAGGTCGAGCACAGAGTCGTCGACCGAGCCGAGCAGCCAGCTACGCATGCAGCACTCGGCGATGTCCCACTAGGGGTCATCGGGGCGAGGTGGAGCAGAGCCATCGATATGTGACCGTAGGTCGAACTTTTCACAGAGGGATTTAAAGAAGAAACCCACTTAAAATAGTTTGCGTTAATGTCAAGAGAGATAGGAACGTGAGATTTCACGTTTATAGCAGCGTAGAGAGGGGAGAAGATCGGCGAGGTGGTGCTCAAAGTGTGGTCTAGGGCACCAAGAGCCGGAGTAGACTCTGACGACTGGGAGAGTGCCGAAGATGAGGACGGACTTGGTGGCCATGACAAGAGAAGAACAGGGACAAATAGTCGATGGGAGGACGGATCGGCCGATCAAAGAGATAAGAAGCCGATAGAGAGTGGGCTGGCCAGCCGATGGGGAGTGGTTGGTCGATGTAGAGTAGACAGCGGAGTAGGTGAGGAAAAGGTGGTGGCAGAGTTGGTGGGTCAGAGAGTAGTTAGGTCACAGACGTGCGAGGATTCACGTCCATGAAGAGAAAATTCACGTCCGTGGACTCGTGGAGGCCAAGGAGTGGAGCGGACGCGAAAAAGGCGAAGAGGGGCCGGACGTGAGGGAAGAAGGTTCGCGTCCGAGAGCCGTTGAGCGTGTTGAAAAAGGCCGAAACCGAGGGAGGGTTTCAGCCGATAGGGGCTGGACAAGTCCAGTCGATAGGAGGGCGGACGAGTTCAGCCGATAGAGACGACGAGCGTAGAGATGCGCCGGTGTCAGAGAAGAAAGAATGCATGAAGTAAGAAGAAGGGCGAAGACGGGTGCAAGGCGAGACGAGGAGGCGGATGGAGACGTCGCCTTATCGCGCGAAGGTGGAACGGAGAAAAGAAAGTGATTGCGGGAAAGACGGGGAGAAGAAGGAAACAGAGACGAGAGAGCGAGGAGAGTACCGGAAAGAGGATCGACGAGGAGGAGGAAGAAAAAGGTCAGCTCACCGGTGGGAGAAAACTAGCGTGTCGAGGATGTCTAAACTCGCTCTGATACCATATATAAATATATACAGTGACTAAGATCTCAAGTATATACAAGATAGGTCGGGTATATATATATATATAACCCAGGCTAGTAGTAGTCTTGCCAATGCTTTTCACGACGCATACGGCCAAGCACTTGCTGACATGGAGTTTCCCCAGCTGGCTAAAATTGCACTTGCATATCTTAACAAAAAGAACAAGTTCAAGCAACTGAGCGTCTTTTGCTGCAAATTTTTGTGGAGGAAACTATAACAAAGCGGAAGAAATATGCCCGTCTGAACTTCTATGCTAACACTGGCTTTGAAAAGGTTCTAGTGTTTGCCGAGTTTCACACAGATGCTGTGTGTGATAATGAACCCAATGAGTGGGCCTTGTCTTCATGCAAAACATTAACAAGGAATTATCAAGGTAATACTTTCTCTTTCAAGAAGTTCCTTACAAGTTTGGGCCTGTTGATGTTATCTTAATGTATATAATGCATTGTAAGTGATAAGGATTATTCCATGCATCTCAACATTTAAAAGTAATTATAGATAACTAATAGCATGCCCAGTATAAGCTTCGAGTTGTTTTTTGGGCATAGTACTGCTCGGTGGAAACTTTTGAGCTGTATAAGCAGTGATCCATGCTGCCATTGTGTCGTCAATGACAGCAGCAACTGATTTAATAAGCGTAGAAATCTGACTGGAAGTTTATCAGATGGACAAGAGCGACTATTAGTAGTGATTCAGTTTAGGCTCTCGGGCTCTCGGCATCTCCCATCGGTTGTTTGACCTGACCATATTAAATAAGAAACTAAAAGAAATGCTGCTCTCCTATTACCAGGAAACGGAGACCATTTGGCCCTCTTCTGGCACGCGCAAAGCAGCCACGTTTTGGCTCACTAGTCACTAGATTAAGCTTTAAGGCGTGCCGTGTGACGGTGTCAGTTTGGAACAATAACTAGTTTAATATTTTTTATCGTTTTGGCCAACTTCAAAATATATATAATAAATAAATGTTTAATAAAATTATTGAAGTATTTTTTAGACTTATCTATATATGTTGTCCCACTACCCTTAAACTAAATATTTTAAAATTTATTATTAGCCAAACTTTTAAAAAAAATTTGACCTCAATCTTATGTAAAACGCTAGGAATTATAAAACTCCTCAATTGACTATTACTTGATGATAATGCAGACAATGCGCTTCAAACATCGGTTGTATATTATCAGGTAAACATCGTCTGGCTGGAGGGCGGACAAGGCTGCTCCGGCTTCCTCAGTAACTTCCTCCAGCTTGGCCCCTACCTGTTCGCCGGCAGCTCGAACGGCTCCGGCGGCGGCTCACTGTCGCCCAATCCCTTCGCGTGAAACCGCCGGTCTGGTCTCCTCTTCATTGACAGCCCGCTCGGCACTGGATTCAGCGCCACGCCTTCTCCCGCCGCCATCCCCACCAACCAGTCCGTCGTCGCCGAGCACGTCCTCGCCGCTCTCCAGTCGTTTTCCTCCCTCGAACAGAGCTTCCGTGCCCGCCCGCTGTTCCTCACTGGCGAGACAATCCCCGCGGCCGGCTCGCTCATAGTAGCAACAAACCCCACGTTGCCGGAGCAGAAGAGAATCAACCTGCGAGGCGTGGCCATCGGTAACGGGATGACGCACCCCGTCGCAGAGGTGGCCACGCATGCGGACATCGCCCACTTGATGGGACTGATCAAGGCGAAGCAGAATCACGAGGTCGAGGCGATGCAGGCGGAGGCGGTGGCTCTGACAAAGGCGGAGAGGTGGCGCGAGGCGTCCACCACGCGGGCGCGGCTGGTGTCGTGGCTGGAGAACGCCACGGGCGTCGTGACGCTGCTCGACGTGGAGGCACGGCAGTCGGTGGCGGTGGGGGCCGCGGGGCTCGAGGAGTTCATTCATAGCGCCGAGGTGAAGGCGGCGCTGGGCGGCCGGTCCGACGGGGCGTGGGAGGGCCTGCTCCGCGGCGCAGCAGGACGACGCGATGAAGAGCGCGAAGCATCAATCAGGTGGAGGCGCTGCTGCGGGGCCGATTAATTCCTTGTAGCGCCGCGGAGAGGATTTCGCGTGGGCCTGCTGGATCGGATCGCGATCCAAATCCCGATGGGCCCGACAGGATCGCTAGCATAGATGACGTGGGCTCTAACTCAATCACAAGCTGTAGCCCAAAATCCAAAATACGATGGCCCCAATGCGGTCGCCATCCAAAAATCCGCGACGGTTCTCGCTTGGCTCGGGTACGCAGCACGCTGTTCGAGTTCCCTCAAGGAAGCCAGGTTGAAGGCGGCCGCCGGGCTCCCGTGACGCGACGTCGCGCCCTACTCCTGCACCTCGGCGGTGGGCGCGGATTGCACGGCACACGTTTGGCCAACTCCCACCTACTCCCGGCAGGCGGCAGCTTTGGATGGTAAGAATTGACGACAGCATTCAATTTCAACGGGAGACATGGATTCAACAAGGGACGAGAGGCACAGTGGCCGAGGGTTGGTGAGGGGCTTTGGTTTGATTTCTGCCTTCCAACAGATCAAACCAGCAATAAATGTACTACAGTAGATGGCAGAACCTCTCATCCCCGCTTCAGTTTGTCGCGGTGACGAGACGTGCAGTGCGGATCACATATTCGGGCGAAGGGTGTTCGTCCCCTGAGGGCACATCCCCCTACACCGGTTATGGGGATTCGAGCTGTCCTTCGTGCCTTCGTGGAAATACCAGCATTGGTAATTCTAGCATACGCCCGATGCTACAGTTGCATACTGTACGGGAACGAGCCACCAGATATTCGGATGTCATTTTCTCCGCACAATCACACTGCTTACAGCATACACCATGACGTCTCTTTTGTCCAAGATTTCTCTTGTTAGGCCATCATTCACAGTGCAAAGACGTCTGCCCTGCAGCGAGCCTCAGCAACATGCAGCTGTGTTTGTTTACTTCCCTGAAGAGCTGCTTGTCTCATGCCACCGAAAATGAACGCCTCACTCAGGTATGGTGTCAGCCTGCTTCCCCTTCATTGATTTCTCATTGATGTGACTACTACCAACACATGTCACCACCTAACTCAAACAAGGGTACCTTTTATGTTTAATATATTTACTCAGGCTTAAGTCTCCAACTAAACAACACAACTCTCCACATGCCTGGCCAGCCAAAACCAACAGAAAATTTTGTTCTACACAGGCATGAATTTTTCTCAGGCACATCACCAGAACACCAACCAAACAGACTCTGAGGGCCTTGTCAGGCTTTGTTAGGTTGAAGACGCGCAGGGAAACGGATGGAAAGTCGTGTTGGAGAGATCATGCCCTCACAATAAGCACCAGTTCTTTTCTAAGCTTCCTTGGCTACAGCCATCAAGATTCTGCTACAGTCCTCGCTATCATCGACGATGTTGCTCCGCCATCAAAGATGTCATTCCATCTTTCAAATCGTCGGATCTAAAGCGATGATGATGAAGCAGATCTGGTCGTGCACGTTGCTAATTTACCTCCTCCTCAACCGCCAACAACTGAAGGAGGGAGAGGCGCTACGTTCTTAGCTAGAGGAGAAAGAGGAAGAAACGATGGTGGCGTTAGAATGTTGAGAGTAGAGAGGTGTTATTGTTGACCTCGATTTGTCACTTCAAAGTTTGATACGTCACCCTAAACTCGATCCACCGCTGCAGAGAAAAGGGAAGTTGGCACCAATTGCACATGTAAGAAAGGTGGCATGGTTGGTAGGGGTAGGAGTTTATATTTGTTTCTCTGTTAGTATAAAATATTAGATTTCTATGTAAATTAAAAAATCATAAGGATTAAAATATAAAATATTAGAGACTGAAGAGACAACTGAGCCCACTTGCACTGTAAAAGAATAGATTTTTAGAAGAGTAATCTCAGCCTACGCTTGGGACCCCTCACTTTGAGTGGCTTGCGTTGTGAATAGCCTTAATGACAACAGGCAAGACACACGGTACTAGTCCGGCACACTGACGGAGAGATGCAGACAGCTTTGTCCTATCTCGATCTGATTATTACCGGCACGAGCCAGTGAGTTGATCGGTGCATACACCAGCTGCCAGTCAACGCCGCGGACCGCACTGACAAACTCCCGCATCATCCTGTTCCTATCCCAGCCGCGCAGCGCAGTCACCGATGTCTCCGCCGCTTCTCCTCGCCGTCCTCCTGCTCGTCGGCTTCGTCACTGCCGTCGTCTCACTGTCAGCTGCTGCTGCGGCGGTGTTCCCGAAAGAAGCCCTGCCGACCAAGTCCGGCTACCTGGCCATTCCGGAAGCCAACGCGTCGCTCTTCTTCGCCTACTACGAGGCCACGCACCCGCTCACGCCGCCGGCCTCCACGCCGCTACTCCTCTGGCTCCAGGGCGGGCCGGGCTGCTCCGGGCTCACGGGCAACTTCTTCGAGCTCGGCCCCTACTTCGTCAGCCCAGACTCCGCCTCCCTCTCGCCCAACCCGTTTTCTTGGAATCGCCGGTTTGGTCTTCTCTTCATCGACAACCCACTCGGCACGGGCTTCAGCGCCGCGCCTTCCCCCGCCGCCATCCCCATCAACCAGTCCGTCGTCGCAGCGCACCTCTTCGCCGCGCTCCAGTCGTTCTTCGCACTCCAGCCGGGCTTCCGCTCCCGCCCCTTGTTCCTCACCGGCGAGAGCTACGCCGGCAAGTATGTCCCGGCGGCTGGATCGTACATCGTGGCCGTGAACCCCACGCTGCCGAAGCAGCTGCGGATTAACCTCCGCGGCGTGGCCATCGGCAACGGACTGACGCACCCCGTCGCGCAGGTGGCCACGCACGCCGACACCGCCTACTTCATGGGGCTGATCAACGCCAAGCAGAAGCGGGAGCTGGAGGCGCTGCAGGCGAGAGCGGTGGAGCTGACGAACGCGGCGAGGTGGCGCGAGGCGGCCGACGCGAGGGGGCTGGTGCTGTCGTGGCTGGAGAACGCGACGGGCCTGGCGACGCTGTACGACGCGGCGAAGCAGCGCCCCTACGAGACGGAGCCCGTGGGGAAGTTCCTGAACCGGGCGGAGGTGAAGGCGGCGCTGGGCGCGCGCGGCGACGTGGAGTGGGAGGAGTGCAGCGGTGCGGTGGGCGCGGCGATGCACGAGGACGTGATGAAGAGCGTGAAGCCGGAGGTGGAGGCGCTGCTGCGCGGGACGCGGGTGCTGCTGTACCAGGGCATCCGCGACCTCAGGGACGGCGTGGTGTCCACGGAGGCGTGGATGCGGGAGGTGGAGTGGGACGGCCTGCGCGCCTTCCTCGACGCCGACCGCGCCGTGTGGCGCGTCGGCGAGGAGCTCGCCGGGTACGTGCAGCGCTCCGGCCTGCTCTCGCACGTCGTCGCCTACGGCACCGGGCACCTCATGCCGGCGGACAATGGCCGCGCGGCGCAGGAGATGATCGAGGACTGGGTGTTGCAGGCGGGGGTATTCGGGCGCGGCGACAGCAGCAGCATGAGGCGCGCGGCCTGACGCCGATGGTGTCCGTGGGAGATGAGGCAGCATCTCTGGCCGTGTCAAACTCTTATTCTGATTAGGACATCGATCAGAGTACGTCGAGGAATACGATTCCAGGGAAATACAAGCATTTCATTTGAATTTACAATGGTTACTTATTATGATGATTTTGTTTGATCGAATTCATCGTGATTAACTGCCCTTATTTCATCGAGGTTATCTAACTGCCCTTATTTCATCGAGGTTATCTCCAGAAGGCAGCTTATCCAGGATCGTTTTGTTTAGTCCAGGTATATATTTTTTGAAGCGAAAATTTTCAGTCCAAGATCAGAAGACAATCCGAATTAAGGATCACTTTGTTGATTGTACCAATGAAGCATATAAGCAAATCTTAGGAACACGAAGCTCCTTATTTTGATCAGAAAAATGGTCCATTTTTGCTGTCCACCTAATCTTTGAACTTCTTTTCTCGTTCGGAAAAGTATATTCCTTGCTCCTCAACTATTGCCTGAGTGCTTGCTTTTGCTCTATCAACTATAAAACTGGATATGAAAATTTTTGTCTCCTTTGGTGCTTTGGAGATTGGTTTGTCACACGAGGCACTTACGTGGCACATCGACATGGCATTCACCCAATGTGGCAGCTTGCATGGCATTCCACCTATCTTCTTCTCTTTTCCCCCCTGCTAGGCGACAGCCAGCGGCTACCGCTTTGAGCAGCTCGGTGAGGCAGACAGCTTCTCTGTTGCAGGGCCGTCGTGCTTCTCGTCCAACGTGGCGGAGGCGGTCGACCTCCCCCACTGCATGCGGCTGTTGAGCTTGAGCTCTGAGAGGCTCCCCTTGTTGAGGTAGACATGCACGGCGATGGCATTGCTATTGGTTGAGATAGCAGCGACATTGGTCAGGGAAATCATGGCAGGGCATAGGTAGAGCCTCCTCCAGCCATACCATCGTCGTACTTCGTAGGAGTAGAGCTCACCATATCTAGACCTTCGCTATCCTCCACCGATGTGTCGGAGCTCACCTCCCTAGCTTCCTAGGACTCTGCTCATCTACGCTGTCATCATTGCCCTATGCCACCTTCGGCTCTTCTTAAGTGCGTGGACCAAACCAACATCATAAAAAAAATTTAATTTAAAATCCAGAAACTAAAAATTACAACTTTTAAAAATGTTTTACAAATTGTGCATTAGGTTGGTATTTATTGGATCATTCTTTTTTTTCTTGTCTGTTGTTCAACTGTTAGCCTAAGTCTAGTTAACCTCTCCAACCCTAAAGTCCACCTATTTTGTGCTAACCAAACCAATACACAATCTCCTTTACCACTTACCTAGCCCCTTTTATGACCAACCCGGCCTGCCCTCCTCTAGCCCAATCAACCAAGCAGGCTATGCTGATCTTCTCTGTCTCGCCCTGGCAAGGCTTGCCAGCCAACCCATTAAGCCGAGATGGCCTGACTAAGCCTAGTCTAGCTAGTCGACCGAAGCCGCACGACAGTGCTTGTGTCTGACCTAGCCAACACAAGCACAACTACTTCTCTCGTGACTTGTCCCATGGCCACTGATCCCTCTAGGCATCGCGCAGTCATCGCATCATACCATGATTAAGCCAAGTTGCCCACACGCACAAGGCCGTCCACCGCATCGTGTGCCACCTTGTCCATGCCGATGCCCTACACCGCGTCAACTCGTGCCATTGCCTACCGAGCCGTGCGTGCCTGCATTAGCCATAGTGCAAGCGGACACCGACCATCGTGTTGAGAGGCCCACGCGACTTGTTGACGATGCATCCCCGCATTGGCCAACCTTGCTCATTGCGCCACCTCACATACTCGCTTAGGTCTTGCGCGTCCTAGCCACATCCGTACATCTTGGCCTTGTGTGTCATCCATAGGAGAGAAGGACGACCATACCACCTATAATTGAGATTAACCACCTCTGTGGCCTTGTTGCCTCTCTTTCTTTCTAGGCCAAGCCAACTAATCATTGACCTACCCATAAATCATGCTTGCTTTATGAAACCAAACCTAGGCCTTCCTTGATCCCTATGTGCATCATTGTATGTTGTAGTGGCGACTTGCAAGTACTTTTTATACTTGCCATTGCTATTCCTCTCTCCTTTTAGAGTTGGAGACATGAAATGATCTTCACAAGGATCTTACCGAGGTTAAGAAGATAGTGGAAGCGCCATAGGGATTTTGGATCCCCAGTTAATGCTTGCAGAGTAGAGTTGAACCGTCGCAGCTTCACTTCCGCTACCTTATCTATGTCTTTTGTTATTTGGTATTATAGATGGCCATGCTTGGTTTATTTGGATTCTACTCTGACAACCCTTATTATATTAATGTATGGTAAGACTGTTAAAGGATACAAGGGATGTATTGTCAAGTTATATATATTATATATATATGTATGTACCATCTACTGATCTAAGAAATGATGCAAGAGATACATTAGGTTTCTAGTTTTTAAAATCGGGGGCAGACACGCCTCTCCTCAGCTCCATCTCTCCGAGACACCTTGTTATGAATGCAAGCATCTTCTTATCCTCATCAACGTCAAGTAGTTGGCCAAGCAACAGCCAGCTCAGTGCCCTCCTCCCCATTGCTAGAAGAAGCTGTTGCGAGAAGGAGAAGCACAAGAGAAAGCCAAGTGACAGTATCAATAGAGATGATCTGGAGATGACGGAACTCTAGGGTGGGGGAGCATCACAGGAGCTTCATCTTCTTTGTCGCTGCCACTATAGCCTAGGTCGTCAACCACTACCTACCGCCTAGGAGAGATATGGGGAAGAGGACAACGAAGATAGGAGGAAGAAGATACTGCACCATTTTCTATGTAAGCCGCCATGTAGATGCCACACTAGTTAAATGCTATGTCAATATATCATATAAGTACCACCTGTGATAAAATCATTGTCCAAACCATCCAAGGAGACAAAATAACCCGGTGAGTGCTCATATCAGCTTATGTGGTCGAGGGAGTAACATAAGAATCGGGTAATAGTTGAGGAAGAAACAATGGACTTTTTCGTTTGTCATTTTACCCACCAAAACTAAATTCTGTCCCACACCTGGATCGGCCTGAATTGAGCCCATCCAAACAAAGGGCAGGCTTCCAATCTTGTCATCGGCCCCTGCATGGGTGGATGCGACGTGGTCATGTGGCCATCACTGTCCATCTTTATCCCCGATTTTTAGCTCGATCGTCCAATGCGGCCCAGTCACTGAACCACATCAAATCCATCGACATTAAGGTAACATCAGAATTCACATCGACAAGACACAGATTCCTCATCTTCAGTTTTGGAAAGATGGTGCCTATATAGGCACCAGCTCACTACCAAATTAACAATTTTCATCACTCCACCACTGGCATCGATCCATTGCGATTTTGTGGACAAAGGAAAAAAACGAGGACAAAACATGGATGTATGTCTGTGTGTGTGTGGATACTTTATTTGGTCAGGCGGTAACCATATAGCCGCACAATTTTTATCTCAAGTTGCACGCATTGATGTAAACCGTAAATATACTAAAGATTTAGTAGCCGTGGTGACCGCCTGTCACGGATGGAATGTCTTGCGGGCTGTAGAGAGGAAGAGGAGGCATTATCGGCGGGGCGGCGTGAACGCTCGGCACGTAGCCCATCTGCTGCTGGTTCATCGTCGCCACGCGGGCGGCGATCAGGGCGTCGTCGTCGGGGCAGAAGCCAGGAAACGACGGCGGCGGCGCGGCGAGCGGGTTGCCGCCGCCGGCCATGACCCCGCGCGCCGCCATGAGCCCGGCCTGCTGCTGCATGTGCACGTGGTAGCTCACGGGGCTCGGGTGCGTGTGCTGCCCTTCGTACGTGGTGATCACCATGGATGGGTCCTGCTGCGACCTTTCCACCCGCTTCTTCACCCCGCACCGCGGCGCCGTGCACAGGTAATAGCTCCTGCATGCATGCGCGGATAATCTCAGAATCTCAAATAAAACAGCCTTGTTGCTAATGCTGGTAGCTAGTAGCTACTAGCTAATGTCAAAATGCATGTTGGCCGGAGGACGGCTGATTGAGAATGCATGCGTGTGAAAAGTTCCAGATCGACCACGCGTGCATGTGAAATTTTGCAGGAGGTGACCTTGGATAGGAGCTGTTCTTGACGGCTTTCTGACCGTACTTGCGCCACCGGTAGCCGTCCTCGAGGTGGTCGACCTCGCTCTTGGTCATGAACGCCACACGTGGCTCTCGCGCCTTCTTCTCCCCTTTCTTCTTCGCCTGCTTGTTCGTCCTGCATGCACCAGACATGCTATCGATCTCAGTAATTAAATTGGCCCCTTTGCTCATATCAGCCACGGTGCATGATTTCTATTTGTGTCGTGAATCATCTGTTAATCACTATACTTTCGTCAGTTAATCATTCATTCATGCGGTTCTTATGAAAAAAAGTACTAGCCAACAAACCCTAAATTCTGATGTCCACACTTCACTCGCGGTATATACACACAAGAATCTTTGTATTCAGGCTCAAAAAGTTAAGTTGTACCGAGGAATTATGAACTAAGTAGATGTACACTCCGAAGCAAAATTAATTCCCTAGTTTCCAGATCTATTTAGCCATGCACGTGATCATCAAAAATAAATTCAGCAAGGATCTAGCCAGCATAAACAAGATAAGAAACTGAACTCACTTGCAACTCTGAACGGTTGATCCCTCACCATCGATATCCTCCTCCGGCCGACGGCGACCTTTCTTGCACCTGCGCAGCTCATCCTCTCCAGCCGCCTCGCTGGACGACGACAGCACCGACGAGTTCGGCGTGACTGGCGCCGCCCCGCCGGCATGCTCCACCACCATTTCGTGCTTCGCGGCAGCATCGCCCAACGTGTACGACGCGTCCACGGGGACGTCCTGCAGGAATACTTGCAGATAATCCGTGATGCTGGAGTAGTACGGGTAACCCCCATCATCGCCTCCGGACGCCGCCGATCTATCAAAAAAGAAGCTGCCCACCACGTCGTCGTGGTCCAAGGGGAGGAAGCCTGCGGCGGCAAGAGGATCACCGGAGAGGCCATGGGCTCCTCTTCCTCCTCCAGACATGGAGTGTGACTCTGGGGAAGAGGCGTTGAACGCAGCAAGAGCAGTCTGCTGGATTGACTCTTGGGAGCAAATGAGAGAGGCTTGCAAAGGCGAAAGATCTGACTGGCCTTTTTGGAGTAAACTGGAAACTTAATTAGTGCGCGTGCGTTGTGTGCTAAAATAGTGCGAGTACACTTCTGCCACCACCATACGTTTGATGTTTATATGCTCGTCTTATTCCGTGCTTATTTCTTAATCTGATCGATCATTTTACACATTTTTGCTTAAATCTGGTGTGTTCTTTTTGGTGGAATGGATCCATTCCTTCTTAGCGTGGCATCCTTTTCAAGCTAAGCACTATTTGAGCCTTTTTTGCTTTTTTTTTGTCATGTGAAATGTGAATGCTTTTGGGCAGGACGCAAATACACTTGGTTTAATTACACGTGTAGTCTTCTGCCGAACTCGGTCCTTTTTCTTGTGAAGGACAGATAATCAAGTACTACCTGCAAATGCAAATGTAAGATTGAGCTTGCAATAATTAAATAATGTGAACGTACCTGACGACGTGCAATCGTAAAAATATTTAACCTAATGTTGACCGCTGCTAAGTTGGGAGTGTAGTCAAGAGCCTATATACACAGCAGGGCGAGTCGAAGGTGCAGTATTCTGTTACACTGCCTTATGTCGGGTTGTATATATGTAAAGCTTGATGCTTGCACCAATTTATCTATACTATTACTTTAAAAAAAATGAGTGACGCCAGCTTCACCACCAACTCTCCTAAGCTTGACATTGTGGGATGTGTTTGAAGGACATTTTTCATTCAATTATGTTATACCCAAAAGTAACGGTTAAAAAATTTAAAAAGGTAAAAACCCTGATTAATTTATTTGCAATGGGCTGATGATATTTTTTTAATATCGTAACAGCGTACGTGCATTTTTGTTAGTATATTAAAAAAATTGCAACCATGTGCAGACAAAAAAATACTAATCTTTTTTTAATGAACACAAAAGTATATAGCTAGCTAGTGCAGCCGTTGACGGCTGTCGCTGGCACCGGTGCTACATCCATCAAGACGGCGCCAATCTAGCTGGTGGTCAAACCTTTCTGGAGTGGTAGTATCGTACATGCATCATGCGATTAATGTAGATCCAATATTCCAATACACACCACTAGTGATGAACTGGTACATTGCTGGACTCGTCTATCGGTTTGGGTATCCTTCCTTGCAGCCGCAATCTCAACACGCGCAGGCAACAGTCTCGCTGGTGCGCCAAAAGGCCGTAGCGGTCTAGCCTGACGTATCCGGGCCCACCTGCCGGGCACGCTTGGGGCCCACCTGTCGGCGACACAGATATGCTTGGGCTGGTGTTGGCGACACGTGCCGAGACATCGGCGGGACACGTGCGGATGCGGTGGACGGGCGGGCGGGCGGCGTGTGGGCCCTTGGCGCATCGGAGCGTGGGGATTTTTCGCACGCGGGCGGTGTGAACACCCACGGCCGCCGCGACGGCGAGAGGGGGAGAGGACGACGGCAACGGGGGACTTCCGCATTCGCTTCGCTGGCTATATCCTATAGCTTGGGAATTGTGTGCGCCGTCGGTGGACGGACACATCACAGATGTGATGCGCGTGCGCGCCAACGTCGTCGTCGTCGCCAAGCGCGTTGCTATTGCCTGCCAGTGCACGGGCGGCCGGCGATACACGCCGAATCCGCTATCTGCAGGAGATGCTTTGCGCGTGTGTCCGATCACCGACAGTTTTTCTCCACACGTGTTTTGCTGTAGTCGGATTGTGATGCGTACATGCGACTAAGCGTGTGACTGAAATTAAATAAAGCAAAAAAAGAATGCCTTTTTTTTCTTCTTCTCTGGGTCTGGAAGTAAGGTTGCGTACTACTCTACCTTGACTGTCATGCTAAAGATGCGCTTTGGAAATTCCTAGGCACTATAGCTAAAGAGGCTGACGAACTACGAGCCCAAATAGTGGTACATCTTGTAGGGACACCGCTTTGCAACCGAATAATGGCAACAGAAGCCTAGTTAGTCAATTAGCCCATTTCCTACCTCAAAAAAACAACAAAGCCCATTAGCCCACTAAAGCACCGAAGCGAAGCTTCACCAACCTAAAAGGCATTAATCCCTCCCCTCCCCTCCCGCATCGTGCTCCAGTAGGGTTTTGCTTCACTCTACCTTTGCACGGCGACGAGGAAGAAGAGGCGCGATACCACCACCCCACGGCCATGGCGAACCCAACGCAGGGGTCTCTGAAGGCCAGGACGAATCCCAGGGGAGGCCTGGGAGGAGGGCCGGCGCTTCGCTGCCCGCCGCGGAGGATCCGTCCCGGTTGGCGGCGAAGCGTTCGGTGCGGAAGTGTAGCACGTGGACGATGAGGACGGCGAACGTGGCGGCGCTTTACGACTTCATCCCCCTCATCATCGCCATCGGCATGAACTCTGAACCCAAGCCTTCCATCGGCCAGCTCCTCTCCCCGCTCTGATCCGCTTCGGCCCCCCTCGGCTCCGCGCTCACCTTCTTTTGGGCTTTGCTACATGATCGTACTTACTGCATAGTTAGTCTGCGATTAGTAGTAATTTGCTAGTACGTTGGCTACTATATGTTAGCAATTTCGAGAAGTTAGGACTTAGCATCGATCGTCATGTAACCTTTGTGATGAATTGGTGATGCCTGCTTCTTGGGTCTCTGAAGCCTTCGTTGTTTCATCTTTGATTCTGATGCGCACCTGGCATGCCAAGTGTGGTTCTATGCTTGCCTTATGAAATGCTATCATTGCAGCCTCCTTTGTGATGATTTGGTGATGCCTGCGTTTGATTCTGATGCGTACCTGGCATGCCAAATGTGTTTTTGATGATTGCCTTATGAGATGCTTATCATTGCAGCTTCCTTGATCTGTCCTTGTGCAGGACAGCCAATAGTTTGAGTAATTCAAGGGTGTTTCAGTCTTTTTCTGGATGCCTTCAGGCTAGAAATACCAAAGATGAATATCTATTCTCTTTACTGTATCTTGAATTCCAGTTCTTGGCAATGCTGCATGCGTCTACAGTTCTACTGCCGTTGCATTTGTTCTTGTTGCTGTTTATTCAATGCCTATCTCAGTGGATACTGCTGCATTGGTTCCAGAATTCAGAGTTTTGGCACACACATATATCCGCCGTTCTAAATGGATACTGCTGCATTGGTTCCAAAATTCAGAGTTTTGGCACACACATATATCCGCGGTTCCGCACAGATAGAGATACTTTTCAGTGCCTGAAAGGTTATATATGATGTTATTCTAAATCTGAGTGATTACTGGCATATCGCTGCAATGCTGCTCATCCATGGTATTTAATTTTTTTTACTGGAGTTTCTAGGACACCTTGCTGCTGTCTTATGCAGGAATTTTGATTTTTTTTTCTAATGCTCTTGTCGTCTACCGATCTCAATGGATACTGCTGTACTTATTCCAGAATTCAGAGTTTCCCATACATACGCATATGTACACACAGATATAGAGATTTTTTATTATGGTGCTTGAAGGTTATATCTGATGTTATTCGAAATTTGGGTGATTAATGCCGTTCATCCATGGTTGTCGTGTTTACTGGTGTTTTTGCAAGGATTGCTTGTTACTGTGTGTTTACAAGAATTTGGTGACGGTGATCTTCCTTGAGATTTCTCCATGGAAATAGGGGTACAATTAGAATATCCACTCCATTGATTGATATGTATCTTATTGTCAGTGTGGTAACATGGGCGGAATAATTCTGGAACAATTATGAATGAGGCACCAGCCGGGTTGTACCACTGTACCAGTGTTCGTTAATTTTAACCGTCTAGTAGTATGTCCCAGGAAGGTGAATTTTCCTTTCCAGATGGCACGCGGAAAACATACCTTAGCACGGTTGTTTTCATGTGAGAAACAGCATGATCGACTGGAGAATGTCATTGTTTGAAACTTTGAATGAAACAACGACAGGAACAGGGGCTTCAAGTCTGTCGATCCACCTCTGGTTCATGCACTGCCTTTTCATAGATGAAGATTTTTCTAGCAAAATGATAATCATAAGAAGAAGTATAAATTAATTAAATGAAGTATCATTTGTCAACCCAATAAGCAAGGTGGTTTGGGTGTGCTGAATATTGACATCCAAAACCAATGTCTTTTGAGTAAGTGGTTGTTTAAATTATTTAATGAGAATATAATATGGCAGCAATTACTTAGAATTAAGTATCTAGAGAATTACTATTGCTCAGGTAGTTTAAAAACAAGTGATTTTCATTACTGCGTTGGCCTCATGAATGTAAAGGATCATTTTTTTACTATAGGATCTTTTATTGTAAATGATAGTAAGCATACTAATAAATGGTTAGAAAATACTTCGAGAAGCAATTCACATGTCTATATAAAATCATGCGTTGGAAGAGTGCTACAATTACAACGGTCATGAGTACAATTCTCCTTAATGTTTCCTTTAGAAGGATATTGGTGGGGCACAATTTACTCTTATAACATAACTTGGCTGCTAAAATTGTGCATATCCATTTGAATGATACTAGAGACCAGTTTAAATGAAATTTGCATCAAAATGGTCAATCTCCGGTTCATTCTATGTATACCGTGATGACAAACAATAGACATATAACATAATGATGCAGTGATAAGATGGGGTAGTAATGGTTATATAGACGGTGGATGGTGATAAAGAAGACACTCTAGTAGGTCAGGTAGGGAAAAGGACAGATAGTGGCAAAGTGATGATGGTGGAGTTTAAGGATATGTGAAACAAGGTGGACAACAAGGTGGTAGCAGGGTGGATTGGTCGAGTTCTCATGCGAACACTAGTGGTATAAAACCAAGGAAGTAGGCAAAGTCCTTGAGTTGGGTGACATAGGCGTCGTACTTCTCCCTGGTAGCGAAGCATTCTCGGCTAGCCATCTACAAAAATTTTAAAATAAGAAAATGATCATTTTTAAATTCTAAGACAAAAAATATATACAACTAAGTTTTCACAAATATGCACACACATATATATAGAGTATAGGTGTGTGTATATATATAGCATATGTATATATACGGAGATTTTTAAGAATATAGTCCTTGAGGGCTTTTATTATAAGGTGTTTCGTCTTAGGCCCAAATCTATCTAATATCATCTTATGGTTCCCTAAACTCTATTAGATATAAAGTACTAGCTAATATAGGTTAGAGGTCAACTTAAGAACCTTTAAATACTATACCAGTCCTAGGATATACAAGCTGGTATACACAGGATAATAGTGGACTCAGAAATAACTAGATTAAATTGTCATTATAGATAGATTTCAGATAGCCAACATAACACACGAGCCAAAAGCAAAAACGGTGACTAAGCGAAAGCTGATAGCAGAAAACAACTTAAGCAACTAAGTACTAGCTACAATATCTAGTCAACTAATTTATTCCACAGTCACATTTTAGAAACTAGTCCCGAAACCCTATAAGTCTTCATACTTGGGCTCCTTCTGGAGAAACTCCTTGTGAATGGTTTTGCGTCGTTTTCTTCAAACTATATATATATATATATAAGTAAGGATGATTACTTTAACTACTCAGCAATCTAGAGATAAAGATAACATATTTTGGCTTAATAAGAAATAATAAGGTTTTTATTTATGAAAGTAGTTTTTTTCTTTAAAGAAGGTATTACTCATATCTCGATTCATTGCAACAACTTATCTCTGTGATTACGAGTGATACCAATGTTTAATATTACCTTATATTTTCTTTATTAACTCATTTTTGCTTTGTCAACAATTAACACATAATGGAATATTATCTCTTAATTAAACTAACATTTACAGTACAAGTTTCGCCTTCTAGGTATTACAACATTATAGTGCCAACATAACTCCAAATCACATATATTTGTTTCTAATCATAAATGTTGACCGTTTGCCACACAAGTGAACTCTAGAAACGGATCCCATCCCAACAATTTTGTTTACCAATTCTTGGTAAAAATAAAACTACGCTATGAGAAACACCTCATATTCGTCCATAACTATAGTCACAACTATTTAAATAATTTAGCTAAAGTCTAGAGGTTACACGTTTTACTCACATATCATAAACTTTTCTTTTTATATAATATGTGCCGATCAAACATTATTAGTAAAGGAGAGCTCAGCACAAGATTTTTTTAAAACTACTTCATAAATATCTCATATCACATATATTTAAGAGATATGCATATTCATGCCGAGTCAGTTTTACCTGCTTTTATGATAAATTTGTTAGGCATGTGTTCTTAGGTAAATCCCAATATACATGTATCTCAATTGAAATTGATTGTTTTCCTACTTTTGTACTATTAAGCAATATGATTTCCTAATTTCATTAACTGATTTTCCTGTTCTTGCCGTTTACTTTTGGCCCTATTTTGAATTGGTACGATAGCAGAGGTGCTCCTACAGTAACGCGTGGGGTTTAAACTAGTTTCAACGTACCGTTTTTGGAACCACCCATATTCCTATATCGTATAGGATTTTATATGAAATGGTTCAACTCCCATTAAAATGGTTGACAAGCTATTATTGATGTGTCATAATTAGTTTTGTTCATTAGATTATATTTTCGGGTTTGTAATTTTATATGAAACGGTTCAACTCCCGTTAAAATGTTAACAAACTATTGTTAAAGGGCCTTAGCTGTCTAAACCAATTTCTCCACTTTATCTTTATATTAATGTGTTGTTCAATGTGATGATTCTTTCTAGCGATTAATAAAAGTATTTAAAAAAGAACTCTCAACAAATCGTTAAATTGTAACCTTGCACTGAAAATTAAACTCAGCCTACAGAACTGTAGTAGAAGTACACATACACAACCAGCTTGCCTTTTCGATGTGTCCCATGATGCAGTGACCTGGATTCGTTTCAAAATTCGAATATACAACTTGGAAATCGAAGCAGAAAAAATGGAAATAAAACCGCAACATAAAAAATTTCGAGTGCCCGCAAAAGTCACCCGGAAAAGGATCGCCTCGCCGGCCGTTCCCTCCCCCAAATCAATCAATAGCCGGCCGGCCTCGTCCGCCACCGCCACCGCCATCCCCCCTTCCTTCTCCTCTCCCGCACCCCGCCGCCTGCAGCCGCGCGGCGAGAGCTACCGGCGATGGCGACGGCAGGCGGTCCGGCGAGGGCACACACGGTCCGCGACCTCGCGGAAGAGGGGAAGAAGCGGGCCGTGCTGCTCCTCGTCTTCGCCTTTGGGCTCGCCTTCCTCATGTCCCGTGAGTTCTCCCAAACCCTAACGCAGTGCTTACCTGCTGATAGCTTCGCTCTCCAATAGGTAGGGGTCGGTAATTTTGTTTGCCGATGCATTGTTCGGTTACTAGTTCCGTGATTAGGGTTTATGTTGGTTGCTCGTTCGGATACATCTGAATCGAAACGTGTTTCTCGGGTAATCATCCTTCCTAGATGTGGTTAGCGGGAGTAGTGATATACTGATATTTGTTTCACCATCATTTCTACTCACTGTTGGAGTAGTGAGGTTAGTTTGTTCCAGCTGTTATTGCACTGAGTTCTTAATTTCTACTCTTTACTGTTTTTCTAGTAGCAAGAGCGTGATTAGTTTTTTTTCCAGCGGTGCTGCGAATCGTTGCATTGAGTAGTTGGTACATCAGGGTAGACTTGGCTTTGAGTGGGTCGTTTTTTCGTGTTTATATGATATGTTACTTCTTCGAGAAGTTTCTTATTGTCCATTCAATGGTTTCATGCCTTCATCTGTAGTGGCATGTTGGTGCTTGTACTATTTTTAATTACACGTTGAATGTAGTACTAATCATATCTTAGATTGCATGATGGAGTGTAGAGGCAATGGAGATAAGCATTACACATGTCAGCTCAATTGTGGATTTGCATATGGCTAGGGATCTCAAAGTGTGTTTCTGAGAAAGTTGGAAAAAAGTGCTAATTTTTGAAGAAGAAATTGTACTACTAGTTAACCCTGTATTATACTGAATTAAAGTAATGACTGATTTTGTCCATTGCAGTGACAAGCTCTTCAGTTTGGATTAACTTGCCATTTGCCACAGCTTTGATTGTTCTATTTCGCTACATATCACTTGACTATGATTTCCGTAGAAAGAGCACAGCTACCACAGATAATGATGCCAGTCGTCCACTTATCAAAACAAAAAGTATTGAGTCAAATAAAACCACCTCTATTCAAAAAGATGGAAATTCAGATTGGAGGAGCAAGGTGAATTCCCCTCCAGTTGAAGCAGCATTTGAACAGTTCACAAGACACCTTGTCACAGAGTGGGTAACAGATCTGTGGTACTCCCGTGTAACACCTGACAAGGAAGGCCCAGAGGAACTCATCAATGTAGTTAATACTGTCCTGGGAGAAGTATCAGTCCGGGCAAGAAACGTTAATCTTATCACTCTGCTAACCAGGTTGTGAAAAGTCTAATTTATCACATGAAACAGTGCAAATTTTAAGAACAATGGATGTCTTACAGTAAAACCTCCTCTACCTTTTTCAGAGATATGGTTGATCTTATATGCAAAAACTTGGAGCTTTATCATTTATGTCAAGCCAAGATTGGAAAAGAGAAGTTTGTTAATCTTCCAACAGAGCGTCGTGATGCTGAACTGAAACTGACCCTTATTACCGAAAACAAGTTACATCCAATTTTATTTTCTGCCAGTGCTGAACACAAGGTAAGCCCAAATGGATTATGAAGCTTTCAGTTGACTGTAGTAAGTTACTGTGTTTTCAGATCTCAGCTAGTTGTGAAATTTGATGGACTGGTAGGGCTGGAATTTTGATTATGTTTCGTAAGTACCACTAATAATCACAATATTCTCTTTGAATGCACCATTAAATTCCTGCTTCTTCGCATCGATGACTGATTATAATTATGACTTGAATTACATATATACCTTTATATTATCCAGCTACCCATGGTACTGATCTGTGCATGGGATAAACTGAGTGTTGCTAGGTTAATACATATTTAAAAATTTGGTAGGTTAGTCATATGCATTCCTGGTGATTTCGTGTATAAACTGTTTGTGACATACAACATATTAATTTTTATTCCCATTGTTTATCTGTTTAAGCATCAAAGCTCATGTGATAACATGGTATATGTTTTTTTCCTTGCAGGTCTTACAAAGTCTTGCTGATGGGTTGATATCGGTAACAGCAAAACCTCAGGATCTGCAGTGCTACTTTTTCCGATGTACTGCACGAGAACTTCTTGCCTGTGCAGTTATGAGACCTGTCTTGAATTTAGCAAACCCAAGGTAGTGAGCACACCACTCCTGCTCTACTTGATGCTATATTTTTTTTATTGTCATCATTTTGAGATGTAAATTTGCAGGTTTATAAATGAAAGAATTGAATCTTTGGCTCTTTCTCATGCCAACAAAGCAGAAAGAGGAGTTGCAGAATCCTTGGAGCATGCTACAATGGTTAAGCAAAGGGAACCTCCTATGCCCACTGTTGATGAACTTGCTGCACTAATAGATCCCACAAGTCCAGGGGTTGAACTTGTGCGATTTAGTCAGGATCAGTCCAAAGCTGCACTAGATACACAACTCAGTAAAACTAAAAATCCATCTAACCTCAAACCAAATTTCTCTAATACTTCTTTGACCAATAGTTCACATCCACTTGAGTCTAGCATTTTGACTTCCACTACCCATGTTCATTCGAATTCCAGTATGTCATTCCATCCCCAAAGTAGTGACAGGACAGCTGCAGAATGTTATGGCGGAGAGTGGGCACAGACCATGGATATCAGCTCTCAGCGAAAAAATCAAGCCCTAGCTCCTGAGCACCTCGAGAATATGTGGACTAAAGGGAAGAATTACAAATTAGAAAATGCAAAACATGCTGTGAAAGTACCTGCCAAATCTTCTTCTTTAGGCACTGTTCCAGTGCAGCAATCAGCTCCTTACAGAACTTTGATTGGTCATTATCCTAGTGCTCCACAAAGGCAGACAGCTTTGACTCGTTCTGAGGACCAACATTTGATTAAACACTCAACTACTTCTGCATACTTAAATGGCACCAATCACCTGAGGATGTCTTCATCCAGAGAAAGTGCAGATCATGCCAGCCAAGAAGACTTTGGAGTGGAGAGTGAGAGTTCATATGCCACCGAGGATGACGAGAATAACAATGTGACTGGGCTTGACTCTCCAGTAACAAGAGTTTGGGACAGCAAAAGTAAAGGAAATGCCACCTCGTCACATATACATCATCCACTTGAATCTTCAGTTTTCCACAAAGCAAAGAAGAACAGAAATCATATTGGCAAGTTGAAAATGTCAAAAACTTCAGGTAGGAAAAGGTCAAGGTCAAATTCTCAAAAGCCTCCTGTCTGGCAAGAGGTGGATAGATCATCTTTCTTGGTGGAGGATGATTTAGATGTACTGAATATATCTGCAGATGATTCAAGGACAGATGGACTGTATAATGATACTAAGGTGGAAAGTATGTCAAGGATGTTTAGTGGTGCAAGTGCTTCATCTTTGTCATTGGCATCAACTGACTCTTCATATTCATCAAATTATTCCACCACTAATGTGTTGCAAGACTCATATTTGAAGTTGAAATGTGAGGTATTACATTCTCCTTTTAATTACCCCGGTCCTGATAACTATAGATGGCACATATATTTATTCAATTTCTTATTCAGGTGGTAGGAGCTAGCATTGTGAAAAGTGGATCTGGCATGTTTGCTGTATATTCTGTTTCTGTGACTGATGCCAATGGTAATAGTTGGTCCATCAAGAGGAGGTGATTATGTTCTAGTTTTGTATTCACATGAGCTGCAACAAATATGGCACTCATGATTATTCAAACGTGCTAATACTGCTTTTTAAGTGGAATATTCGCTATTTTTTACCTTGATCAGATTTCGTCATTTTGAAGAGCTACATCGGCGTTTGAAAGAATATTCTCAGTACAATCTTCACTTGCCTCCAAAGCACTTTCTCTCTTCAGGGCTAGAGGTCCCTGTTGTTCGAGAGAGATGCAAGTTGCTTGACATATATCTAAAGGTGTTTTTCTTGTGTTGTTTGAAGATTCTAAGTTTAATTTTTCAATCTCTCCATACCTTACAATTCAAATTAAAGACCGGCTTTCATGATGTCTAAAACAGCGCAAAACATATCACAAGCAACACTGAATTTTCTTACTACTGTCTTAAGAGGTATACCAGATAGTGCTCTTCTTAGACTTTTCTTGACATATCAATGGGCTTGCAAGCATGCATGTGCAGCTAATTACATCTTCATCTATGTTAGTTTGTTGGATTGTTATATCTTTAGTAAACATCTGTGAGCTTTGTTTTCTGTTCTCCTGTTATATGGTAACCTATGTTATTTCATGTGTTGCTTCAAGTGTTTTGTTGTCTGTGAACATATTGCATGCTTATGAAATTTGAATGTTTAGTTAAACAAAACACACTATAGTCACATGATTATTTGTTCTACAGAAGCTTCTTCAGATTCCTACTGTTTCAAGCTGTATAGAGGTCTGGGATTTTCTAAGTGTTGATTCACAGGTTAGTGTTTTATTTAAGTTTATTGTGCCAACCTTTTGAAACCGGTATATTAAAATTTAAAAGTCAATAACTTGTCAAATGTCCTCACTGCAGACATACATCTTCACAGACACTCTCTCAGTTATCCAGACACTGTCAGGTGAATAATCCCCTTGTAGTTGAGTAGCCACTTGCTCTTTTTGAAACAGCTATGCATTTTCATGCTATTTAATGCCCATTCTCTGATATCATCCAGTAAATTTAGATGAAAGATCAAAAGAGAAGAATACCAAACCATTCAATTCTTCCCAAGCTTTGAGTGGGAATTTGGTCTCTGCTGGCCAATCTTTAGGTGTACATAAAGTTGATACCATGCCGAAGGAGAAGGATAAAGATTTTGATGCTGCTGATGGTTTGAGATCGAGGGAGAGGAATGCGGAACAGAATTTAGGAATTAGTGTTGGCAACACAAATGACAATCTTCATGAAGACCTCTCTGGAAGTGATTCTGAACAGAACGAGCATTCATTTTTAATAAACTCGGGAAATTCTAAAAGGATGGTATCAAGTGAAACTGACTACCCACCTCAAAGTTTGGAGTCTGATGGATACTCAGTAACTCCTAATGATGTAAGTTTAATTAGTTGTACTGGCACATTTTGTTATCATTCTTGCATTTGAGCAGTCTTTTGTTTCTCTCTTTTTGTTCTTTTACTTTAATTGCATGTGGTGCACCAGTTGCCTGCCTGACTGAACTTCAAAACTACTCTAATGCAGTGGATGGCTCCAAATCTTAGCGTGCCCTTATTTCATTTGGTTGATGTGGTTTTTCAGCTCCAAGATGGTGGCTGGATCAGGTACATCATTATGATTTCTAACTTTTAGCATATCTAACTTTAGTATTTGACATATAGAATTAATCCCAAGTAAAATAGTTCCTAATGACGTTGTTCTTTTTTATTTTTAGGAGGCAAGCATTTTGGGTAGCGAAGCAAATACTGCAATTGGGAATGGGAGACACATTTGATGACTGGCTTGTTGAGAAAATCCAGTTACTTAGGAAGGGGAGGATTGTTGCTTTTGCAGTTAAGCGGGTTGAACAAGTAAGTGTCAAATCCTTAGCAACGCAGGTGCCAAGTGCCACCAGAGGGAAAGGGAACTTATTTTCTATGATGTGTTTAAATAAATTCTTGTATAATTCTTTGGTCTGAACTTTCTAATTCCAACCTGTACAGATACTCTGGCCAGATGGAATTTTCATGACAAAACATCCTAAGAGAAAAGCTGCAACACCTCCTCCTGGTTCCCCAAATAATGGCATGGCCAACTACTTGACTGATGAACAACGACTAGAGGATGCTCATCGTGCAAATTTTGTCCATGAACTAATGATAGGTGAACTCTATACGCTATATATTCTTTGGATGATGCTAGACCACTTTATTGTGTTAAAATATATAGTTTTCCATTTTAGTTTGCTTCCATAGTGGTGGAGATGTGATGATTCCCTTCTAACAGACTTGTTGCCTAAATCCGAATACTTTGTAACTGCTCTTAGTCTTCAAACCCGCACGTTGTTTTAGCGCTGTCAGCTTACTGTTTCATCTGCACAGATAAAGCACCATCTTCGCTAGTGAGTCTTGTTGGTCGAAAGGAGTATGAAAGATGTGCGCAGGATGTCTACTTCTTTCTTCAGGTAAATATGCCCAGAGGGTTCAGATGATACCCTTTTTTTTGCTAGGAAAAAAGCTGGTCGTATTGAATTCAAATTACCGCTTTGTTAAGCTTTCTGCATGATACTACCATTAAAACTCATAACATTCTTCAAAAGAAATGTTTAAATCATTGTTTAAGCAGCTAAGTAGGCAATCTTTCCATTCACATGCCTAATTTTTGGTGTTTTGTGAGTTCATGTTTTAGTAGAAGGTAGGATATTAGTTTGTCTCCCAGAAATTCATAGAGTAATAATGCTTTTTTTAAAGTAAATATATGTCTAAAATGTCTAATTTTGTGACTTGATTAAACTTCCCTGAACTAAATTTGGGAGTTTATTGAAGCAATAATATGTACAAAAAACTGGTATACCTTTTCCACATATGTATGTCCTTGTGGCAGGGACATACTCAAGCTTGGTTGACTTTGACGTTTACAATCTAAAAATTAAGTTATCTTGATCTGCCAGAGTATATGGACAGATTAATTGTAAATGATGATTTCGTGATATTATTGTAATTTATGAAGTTTTTCTAACATAAACACGGGACAGCTATAAATATTGATGATCAAAGCTCTCCTCTCTCACACACACAAACTATAAATGTAAAAAAAAACACGCATTTGTGAAAAGAGATTTATTAGGAAAACAACATTAAGATCAACTACAGTATCATCAGTAACTATATGATCGTTGACTGATGTATAGAGTTTGTTTTCTACAGTCTCCAGTTTGTTTGAAGCAGCTAGCATTTGAACTCCTAGAGCTCCTTGTACTAGCTGCATTTCCAGAGTTGGATGACACTGTGAGGAAGTGGCATGAAGATAAACGGCAGTTCTACTCCTTGAAATGATTTTTGATGGTATGCTGCAGGGTCAAACACGTATGCTTGATGCAGAATCCAGATCCATTTCAGTGTAAATAAGGTGATTCCGAAATCAATGCTGTCTTGGCATTATTTCAGTTTAAACAGAGGCGACTTTGTGCAGTGTGAATATGATTAGTTAGCAGTTTGTGAGAACCCCCGCCCCGCGGACCGGTAGGCCGTTTTTTTGTTCGACAGACTGGTCTTCTTTTTCTTATTGAATCATAGAGTTTGGTATACATAATGCAGGCTGAAAGAAAGAAAGCACACGGTGCTTTTTCTGTAGGTGTAGGGTAGCTGTACTTTTTTGTTAGCGTCTGGTTTTTGTCCCTGGTGTTACAACCTCTGTAAACTTCACTACGTTGAATGAAGATAAAGAATGGACCGAAGAATTCAAAGAATTCCTCCTTTGCTGGTTGTTAGTTCTTACAGCCCTATCTGAGTCGTCCTTGATTGCCGCTGACTCGTTAAACCTTTGGCCCTTGGCTGGATCTTTTCTATGAACATTTCAGCTTACGGTTCAGCTACCTGCAGCAGCTGTTGTTGAAGAGTGGATCTGTAGATCTCCGGTAACAGTAGACAGGTTTTCATTCACAGCACGCTACGCCTCGGGAATTGGGATGGCCGCGATTCGGCAGGGAACTGGAACGCAACACCGGCCGGGCGACGCGCTGCATCACCTGTGCTGCACTGCACTTGGCATCTGCAAGTGCACCGCATGAGGCCGGAGGTCACCAGCTATCAGGCAAACCAACCGTATCACAGCACGGCCACGCGCGCATGTCCAAAACGCCGGCTTGTGGTCGTACACGGCCGAATGCAAGGACGGTCTCCGGGATTGTTCTCTGAACCTCTCCTGGCCCACGAACCTGTTTTCCCATGACGACTTGGCTGTGGTTTTGCAAGCTGATGACATCACGGACACACTGCCTGTCTGAACCGGCCGAAGCATATCACCTCTCGCCCAGGTTCATGCAGAGGCACGGACCTCACAGTAGAGATCGATCTCCCTTCCCTTTGGCCCCTGCATCGCACTCTTTGTCGCGGTGTTGACGTATTCATGCCATGCCATGCCATGGAAGCTAGGCTCCTGATCAAGCTGCTCCTGTGAGCCTGTGATGCTGTGAAGACATTGCAGCGACGAGCCGCAGCTGCCATTCTTCGTCCAGGTAACTAGCTGCTGCTCATGATTCGCCATTACTAGGCAGGCAGCACATAGTCGCAGCTGATCCAAGGCAACAAGCCTCGTGATGGACCCTGCTGACGGTCGCCTGCGTCATAGCGTCCTCGTTTCTTGGACACTGGTTGTTATGTACATTGGCTCCAAGTACGTAGTACATTTGAATTCAACATTAGATTAATCTTTTCTTCCGGGAGCTATAGTCTCATTAGTTGGCTGTCTCTTTCTTTCTGTAACTATTTGGTTCCTTGGAGTTAGCTCTGGTCTGGATCATGCATGGTTTTTTTGGCCTGTAATTGCGCGACATCAGTGCAGAAGACACTAGCTGAAACGATGTGCTAATAATAAAATCAATCATGGCCTGCTCCTACTGCATTGGAATTTGGAGGCTTTCAACATTGAACTATGATGCATCATGTATCCTAGCCCTGATATCATGCGGTTACAAGCTGCTAAAAAGTTTGTGCTGCGAAGGTTACAAAAGTTGCCTTGACGGCAGAGTGAAAATTGGGCCGTTGGGTTTGTTCTTGCTGAATTAATTGTTCGGTTTTGTTTGAAATCTAAGCGAGGGAGATGATCCTGGGAACAAGCTGGAGCTAGGTGATTAGATGTAGTTATGTGAATGTCTGCTTGTGTTTGATGTGATCTGCATGCTGACTGCTGAATATGAAACAAATTTAGGTCAGAGGGAGATCAAGCTAGGACTAACGCGGCGACGAGGATTATTCAGGCATGGATGCCAGTGCAGTGCCTCCCGTGACAAAACAGTTGCCAGTTAGAAACCAGAGAATCTGGATTGGTCTCTTCGCACATATGTCAAAGCTCACCAACCGGTTGGGTGTATAGTCAGTGAAGTTTATTTAGTGCTCTGCTTGCAGAAGCTTAAACATGCTCATATGGTGTAACGGCAAGCTCTGTACCATCATTCATGAGCAAGCATCCTCTCAGCCGGCCGACCGGCACCTTTGATTGGAGCCATCGAGGAGATACGCTTGTGTTGCACTCTGTTCTCACTCGATGCTGCTCTTGAACCTTTCTTCGTCCAATTCGATCTCTTCTTTTCATGTGCTGAATGGAGATTGGACTATCTACTTAGCATCTTGGATACTTGGTACTATCAGCCACTTGCATTAGTTGCACGGGTAAATAACAGAATGATTGGGGCGTTGATAATTTTTCGAGAGAACAAATAAATAAATTAAACATTTAAAATTAAAACAACTGATTTTAAAAAGTTTTCTATGAAAAGCTGATGTAGAAAGTTTCTTTTTTAATAAAAATCATATCTCTTAGGAGCTTGAAAAGTATGCGCGCGATAATCTGTGATCTAAAAAGAACGCACGGGCTTTTGGTTCTGGTGGTGATACTGAATTACTGAAACCTGAGACGCGCGTGTTATCCTGCATCCTCTGCTCCCTGGGCCGCCGGCTCAGGCCACAACCTGCTGCCGGCCGCGCGCGCTCATGCACCATCTTTCTTGTATCGGAGGTGGCGATCAGCGAGCCACCCAACCGGATCGCCGCGCATGCATGCAGCGGCCGCAGCTAACGAGGCACGGAGAAATTATCGGTTTCCGCGTCGCAAGTGCGTGTCATGAACAGGTTGCTGCACACAAGGATATGTCAAGGTGCAGCGAAGAGCAGTGTGGATGGTCTGCACGATCATATTGCAACCTGCTACTTGAAGTGCAGGGATAGGTCGCGATCAATAATTTATGATCATTAGTTAGATGATCAACCACAGTCATCTCACCAATCATATAGAGTCTATGGGTACGTGGTCGAGTAGGTCCTGCTCATCATCATGTATGCAAGAATGCGGGTGACTGATATTGTTAGGGCGGAATAGATGTCCTAACTACGAATAAACAGTAGGAACTCATTTACGCCACCTTACTGTTTTCGAGTCTCTAATCTGCCACCCAATAATCAGTGCTCCATTACGGACACAGCTGTTTGTTTACTACTCCCCTACACAGTTCGATCAAGACACTAGCTAGCATGTTGTTTCTTGCCATCCTCATCAGCTCTATTAGTGCAAGTATACTTACTATTAGAGAGTCTTTTTACGATGCTCTCATTATACTACCACTACCAGTAGAAACGATCCGAACCATTGAACTATAGGGGTATATTACTACTTCACTAACTCCGTGGTTAGGGTAATTTTGGATTGTTTCCTTTTGTTAGTCGAGTCCATCGGTCAACGACGGCGCATCCTTCCACCACACCCGTCTCGCTCGTCGCATCCTGCTTTTGCCATCGCCAAATCCTGCCGCCGCCGGCGCTCTACTCCCGCGGCCTTTGTCAGAAGGCGTTCAGCCCTGCAGGCCGTTGCCGTTCATTCCCCCGTCGCCTCCTCCATTCGTCGCCGCAAGAATCGCTTGATTTGTCAACCGTTTCGCCGCCGCGCGTGCGCGCTGGAGTATACGATAGGCTTGTACTATACCCTGATCAATGAAACGATTTTTTTCTGTTTATTTTGTTCGATAATATGGTGTATGTAACAAGAATGAAAACGATCAATTTAATTAATCTTGATGATGGCGATTGTTTTCGAGTTTCTTCTTGCCGGCTGCGTCTTGTGACTGTTTACCGGCGGCGGCGGCGGCGGCTGGAGCTCATTTTTTTTCATGACAGTGGCTGGGAAGTTACAAGCAAGCATCCAACGTTAGTGCGGCTTTCTTGAAGTTTGTCTGGTTGCGTATGCTCATGATCGATAGATGCATACAATAAGTAACCGGGCAATACACAAACACATAAGTTCATTGATCGACGGAGGCCGCGTGGGAAGGAGTTGCGACTCGATCGCGCTCGATCGGCCCAGCACGGGCAGAAGCGCTAGGTGAATAATTCGAAAAACTTCAATTTTGCCGCTCACTCCCATATTTTAATAGACAATTACATCCTTTTACATTTCTATTGCTTTTAATTGAGGTGTTAGTGTAAAATGATTTGGCCCCTTAGATATAAATATATCTATGGTTTAGGTTGTTTTCTACTGATAGTAGAGAGCAACGGCTCTACTTATTAACCATGATTGCTAAGTTGTCTGATTATGTAAGAGTTTTAGATGGAATTTTTATGTAAGATTGATTTCTACTTGTGAACGTTCCAGCGCATATTTTTATGTAAGAGTTTTTAGATGGGATTTTAAGGCCATAGCCATCTGATTTAAGTTGAAAGTTTACTAAAAAAAAGAGGAGATAAGTGTGCGCTAGGAACGCACCATACGTTAATTAGTAATCCTCACTGGTTAAAAGTGTCATTTCTCAGAGGATTATTTGTCCCAGCATGTTGTATGTGCGGTCAGAGCTAGAGGCGTGCATCGCAAAGCCAACTGGTGCTCCACGACACCGACACCTGCACCTATCTGGCTGCCACGTCGGACGATCGCTCGCCATCGCCCAACTATTTAGCCACCTCGCCGACTACATGCAACTTGAGCGGCACCAGCTGCTACCTGCTACTGCAAGCATCTGCAGCTTGCAACTTGCAAGCCAAAGAGAGGAATCCAGAGCACCCAGAGCTAGCTAGGCACACTTGTGCGTTGTGTCCGTCATGGACAAGAGCCGCGACGGCAAGTTCAGGCGCGACGGCGTTGGCGTCAGCGTCGGCGGCCGGCTGAGGCAGCGGCTCTCGCAGATCCTGCTACACTCTTCCTGCACCACCACGTCTGCCACGGCATTCGTCAGCCCCGCCAAGACCAATGCCGTGGCCGGGAACGCCGCCGCCGGCTCGCGCCAAGGACCACCTCCCACCGGGGCCGGCGCCCACGAGCCAAAGACCAAGATCGATTGCAGCGTCCGGCGACGGCGCCGGCGCAGCTCGTGGTCTCTGGTTCACATCTCCATCGACTGCTCCGGCGCCACCAGTGCGCGGCACTCTGCCCGCTCTGTCGGCGCCGCTGCCGTCATGCCTTCGCCGGTGGCGCCGTCCAAGGACGTGAAGGTTGTCGGGAGCAAGGCTCGCAATGGGAAGCCGCGGTCGCTGTCGTACAGTTGCTCGTCCTCTACCGACACCGACGACGAGCTCCCGCCGTTCAGCAGCGACGGGGAGGGCGGCGAGGGTGCGGAGACGAGATTGTCAACGCTCTTCTCATCCCTCAGCATCTCCTCCGACTCCACCTCCGACTTCTACAACAGCACCGGCGGGTCAAAGCGCCAGCACCAAAAGAACCCACCTCGCCGCGTGCCTCGCCGCACGCCGCCGCTAGGCGCCAAGCCCCCCGACGAGGAGGCCGCTAAGCAGCACGACGACAAGGACGCCAAGAAAGCCGACGGCGGTAAGCACGGCGGCGTGGTCGCGGCGGGCAGCGTGGCGGTGGTGAAGCGGTCGCACAACCCGTACGCCGACTTCCGGAGCTCGATGGTAGAGATGGTCGTGGAGCGGCGCATCTGCGGCGCCGACGCCATGGGCGACCTCCTGGTGTCGTACCTGTCCCTCAACTCCCGGCGCCACCACCCGGCCATCCTCGCCGCCTTCGAGGACGTCTGGGAAGCCGTCTTCGGCACGCCCTGATCGATCTCCATCGTTGTAACAAATGCAATGTACAGCTTGTTCTTCCAAGCATCCAACTACTTAGAACTTATCATTATTTCATCCAGTTCAGTTCTCTGATGAAGACAACAAGTACCCATCCATCCATTGCTTGAATCCCGAGTTGATATGTACAGAGAAAGAAATGGGTGTTCGATGAAAACTAATCTGCTAGTGTGGTCCACGCACGCACGCGCATGCAAGATCTCTGTTGATGCGAGGTTGTCATGAGGATGGCACTAAAACAAACTGGGGAACTCATCTCTTGTCATGCAGTAGAGCAGCGTGGCCGTGTTGAGTCGAGTTAAGCCGTACACCTGGTGATTGGTATGCGTAGGGCCTCTACACTTGATTAGCATCAGGACGGGCACGATGCCTAGTGGATTACTGGATACACCCATCATCTTTGTCTCCTCTCGGACACCATCATTGTTGTCACGACCCTGTACGTGCGCACTCCCTGGACTGGCTTCTGAAAATTCCATTACGAGCCATGAAATATTTTACGCAAAATTATACCATGATGCAGGATTTTGTTACCGCTCTAAAAGCGGAGTCATCGTTCGTCCCCTTCCCTACCCCATTCCAGCATGAATCTTACGTCACGCACAGTGAGCAACCATCACCTCCCTGAAAAACCAGACAAAAATCGAGTAATACTCCGAGTCCATTCCAGCGTTCCAGTCGCACAGATCTATTTCCGATTACATGACTTAATGTAGCATGCTGCTAGTTTAGACAGACGACAGAATATAAGTTTAAAATGAAGCGACCAGTCCAAGTACAAACGATCAAATGGGCCTAGCTGTTAAAAACAACAGATTCAGCGTAGGCAACTAGCTAGCTAGACAGGCGAGGCTGGAGAATGGTGAGGGAGCAAGTTGACGGCGAGCTGGTGGAAGTTTCTCCCAACAATCTCCGACGAGCAGGCGATGTGATTACGGAGTTAATCAGTGGTTAATCGCACAAGTAGAACAAGCACAAGACGCCGCGGGGCTGCTTGTCCGTACATGGAGAGCACATTGCAGGGCAGATTCTCCCCTGCATTGAACGCTAACCTCTCCTCTCGATCTCACACTCATGTGCGCAGCAGCTAACCTATTAGTATTGCCCCTACGTTTACTTTCTCCTTTTTAAATAAACTGGATTTCGTAGGTGTTACAGCGAATGCATGGTTCGTCGTCTTGTAAGTGGAGGATGCTAATGCTAGATTGTTTGGCTAACTAAATTGTACCAGTAGCTGTTTTTTTTTCATTGTCGTGAAATTCTACTGGTAGCTGCTAAGTGCTAACCATACGCTACGTCCTGAAGAATAGCGTTACTACCAGAAACAGAAATGGAGTTTGCACTAAGCCTCTAACCACAGAGGGAGGCACAATTAAGATGGGCCAATTGCGTCTGCGTAGGGGCAGAGAGATCTCTACATACCTCGAGGTCTCGTAATGCCGTCCCCCCACCCTTTATTTGCCTAGAAATTGTAATGGTTGGAGCTGAATACACACCTAGGGTTTGTCATGGGCATTTTGATATTTTTTGAAAAAAAACTAAGCTAACACACACATAAACTCATAGAGCTAATGGAAATCTAACTCTAGTGGCATGGGAGGGATCAGATTGATATCTGAAGGGGTATAGAAGGTATTAGGTAAATTATAAGGGTATGAGAAATATTGGGTGAGTTTTCATTGAGATACGAGGAATTTACTCATTATAGATCCGTGCATATCAATAAATCTTGATAGCAATAGTAAACATGAGTAGCTGTAATTGTTGTATAAATCAATTAGTGTTCATGATACAAATTAGTCAGAAATAGAGCATGTATATAAGACCTGATCATGCATGTGAATTTAAATACAAAAGTCAGAATTTCCTAATTCTGTTCATGCAAGCATATCACTCTAGCATATCAACATCATCAGAATTGGTCTATCTGTCAACCAAGAACCTAGAATAGTTTGAGACCATCATGAGCCTAGCAACCATTCTAAATCAATAGATCATGGCTATAATATCTCAACTATGAGGTTATAGTATCACACATCCCAGCAATATATTCAGTGAGGCATCTAGAGGAGAAGAATACTTATAGGTACAGGAGAGTTAGAAAAAAAAAGGGGATTACTTGTGAATGTTGTGGCCGTCGGAGTTGCCAGTGCAGCAACTAGCCATCTCCACGGCGACCACCATCAGGGTCTAGTGCAGACGGTCATGGGGCCGGTTGCATTCAGACCAGATGAGAAAGGAGGGGGATAGAGAGAAGTAGAGAATGGTGGTGCAGACAGGGGGAGAGCTCGGGGCTCTGATTAGCGGCCACGGCTGCGGAGGAGTCGCCGGAAGCAGAGCTTGGTAGCATCGCTGGAGAGGCTGGAGCCAGTAGAACGAGTGAAAGAGAGGAGATAGAGAAAGAAGACAGCAGAGGAGCCCAGGAGGCTGGCTCGAGCTGATCAAGCGACTTGGCTTAGCCGAGCTGGCTCTGGTCTAGCTTCTGAGCAAGCCAGAATAGGCAAGCTGACCAGGTTGCAAATAAGTTGTTTTGTAAAAGATAAGAATGGGAATATTTTAGTTGATTTGAATCTTTTCAAAACTAACTTGGTAAATTTATATGATGTACTATTGCAGTTCTTTATTTTCTATATTTCCATCAGATTCTTGACTTAGCCAAAGCTCATTTAAAAAAACAAAATTAATTTTAATACAATTTAATTAAGTATCATACTTCTAAATTCAAATAGTTTGAAAATAAAATTCTCAGGAGAAATCTGAAATAATGCAGTAGCTCATAAGACACAGTAGGTTTACTATTCATAAGCTTCATTCATATGCATTGCATAAACGTATACGTTCGGAATATGTACGTATTTAGACTTTCGTATTTTTTAGAAGTTCGAGTTTCCGAGGAGTCATTCGTTTCGACTGAATCTGGAGGCACTCGTGGTGTTTTCTATCCAGGCAAGTCCATCTCTTGATGATATTGTTTAGTTATTTTAAATATTTGCAACCTATATAACTCTCACCATTGCATAGAAAATCAGAACTTTACTTTGGAATATTAATTATGTGCATGTGAATATTTGGCTCTGTTCCTTGATGATTGGCAGCCTGAACTTGTGTGTTGGGGAGTTCCGCTGTATGTACTTGACATCATAAGATTAATTAACAATTATAAGGTATACAAGCGTAAGTAGGGATACGTGCCAACCATATGAGTTAGAATGGAAAGACCTCCCTTAATAATAGGGTTAAGGATTTCCACGAACCTATGAGCTAGCAACGAGGATTGTTGTTGTTACGAGATCTGACTAGATGATGTGGATTGCTATTATTATAGGATCTAATGATCTACTAGTGATGGTGGAGATCGTCCACAGATATAATTGACAAATAGTATTGATAAAAAGGATGTGATTTTAACCTTACTGGCATACATTGTGAAGTGTGCTCAAGTGCTGGTGTGGTGTTGGTGTAGCATGGGCATTAAAAGGTTTAAGGCGGTTGGGATATAGCGGCACACTATTATAAAAATGTATTACATTGTGGTATATTACTCATTGTTTTAGGTAGAAATGGTGAACGCGGCAGAAAAGGAACTATCAAAGATGCAGTAGATTTTCTAATTAAAATTTGAAATTTTACAAGAAAGATTTGCCAAAATCGTTAGAAATTCGTTGATGGATCTAGGATCCTATAGGTAGTTGCATTTAAAAACTTCTTGATGGTCCTGTTAAGTACCATTTGTACTTATACCTTATGTTAATTTCTTGAGTATAGATGTTGCAGCACTAGAAACTGTTGAAGAAGAGCATACAAATGGAGCAGAAGAGAATCAAATGATGGATGAGGGCTTTGAACGACTCAACGATGATACCGAGGTCGACAGTATATACTATGTGCTGTTATAGTAGTATTAGCAGCAGCAGTAACGTTAGTAGTAGTAGCTGTAGCGTTTGCAATAGTAGTTGGAGTGGTTGTACTGTATAATTTCCAGCTTTTGGTTTTGTACATTTTTGCTGTTGTTGCTCAAGGTCTATCTTGAGCTTGATCTTTATGTTATTTGTAATAATTAGAACCACTACAATGTTTTTTTATGTTCCTTATGTGCATATTTCTAGGTAAACGGTGTTTATCAAGAGATATGCCGTAGACCGGTATTAAAAGTGGAATACGTGGGTTGCCCGTAGTTTGCTTATCTAGAATTGCACCTGAATATAAAGGTAGCATGTATTAGGTATCATGCAATAATATCTGAAAAAGGTTTTGCTCAAACCAAGTATCACCAAGCAGAGCCTCCGGCTGTGCAGGACGAGTCTGCTCGACCAAAGGACACTAAGCCTATCCTTTCCTTGCCTGATTCGGTTGTGTTTCCCTGACCTGCTGCTGTAATTTTGACAAATAACTTGGTAAAAATAGCTGAACATTTCCAAAATCTTCAGTAGTATAAAAACGCATGATCCCAATAAGCACTGACCTTTATTTTGCAGAAAGTGCTCGGTGCATTTTCTTCACCTTTTTTGTTGCCTATCACTTTCGCTGGCAATGGAGTTCTGATGATGCCCAGCAAATGACCGTACATCGATTTCAGTATGCATCCATTTGAAGATGTGTTTCCTTGTGTATCATCTTTCTAATTTCTCAAAATCATAGACATAATTTTCACTAAGACATGATAAGAAATACCTTGCTACCTACACAAAAGAGGCATCAGTAGAACCTCTCAATCTTGCCTTGGCATTCAATAATGCCTGGCAGATCGATTCACTAGTTTGCAAACCAGCACGGACCATGTCATCAAGCAGAGCCTCAGCTTCCAGACATTTATCATCCTTGCAAAGAACACGGATTGTTAAGCCGTAACTTGTGGAATTTGGAACCAAACCCTTCTGCCTCATCTCCATGATCAACTTCAGAGCCTTGTATGAGCTCCCTTCTCTCCCATAGCCATAAATCATCATGTCATAGATCACATTGCTTGGCTCAACACCTTTCTTGACCATTGACTGAACCAGCTTCCTGGCGTCCTTCATATTCCCTTCCATGCAGAGTGCACGGACCAGAACACCGTAAGTGCGCACATCCACCTCAAGACCTGCCTTTTCCATCCCTGCGAGCATCTCAAAAGCCTTATCCATATCATTTTCTCTGGAAAATGAATCAATTAGTATTGTGTATGTCACTTTGGTCGGTTCCAAGCCTCGCTCCCTCATGTCAGATAAAGCCCTATTTGCCCGGGTCATATCTCTAGCGCGACAGAAGCCGGCAATAAGCATATTGTATGTGACCGCACTCGGTTGGAAACCAGCAGCCTTCATCTGGTTGAAGAAATACAAAGCATTGGACATCTTACCTGCTTTGCCATAGCCATCAACAAGAAGGTTAAACGTAATGATGCTCGGACAGGTAACCTCCCTTCGCATCATATCCAACAGCTTGGCGGCATCCCATAACTTGCCATACCTACACAGGCCGGCAATGAGAGTGTTATAGCTGACCACATTGCGTACGATGCCCCTCACAGGCATTTCGTCGAACAAGCTACGAGCGCGCTCGAATTCCCCTGTCTTGCACCACTCCCCAATCAAGCAGTTGTAGGTGTAGAGGTTTGGCTCGACTCCACCCCTCCTCATCTCCTCAAACAAGGCGAAACCTTTCTCCCTTTGGCCATGAATGAAGTAGCCGTGTATCAGAGCAGTGTAGGTGACCTCATTAGGCACCAGGCCCAGGAGCGGCATTACGTCGAACACCCTCCGGGCTTCCGCCACATCGCCGCCCGTGCAGCAGCCGTGGAGGAGCGCCGTGCACGCGGTCACGTCCAGCGCCGCATCTCCGGCCTTGGTCCCGCGGGCGAGCACCGCGAGCGCTGAGCGGACGTCGCCGGCCGCGCAAAGCCGGCACACGGCTGCGGCTGTGGTTCCCCGCATTGGAGACGCCTTCGGGTATGGGCCGCAGCGGTGGACCGAAGCTATTAGGCTGGAGTCAAGGCCATAAATGGCCCAATTTACAGTAATATTTCATTTCAGCCCATTTATCTCAGACATCATGCGTGGCCGATCTTTTACTATTGCTTGGATTCTTTTTTGAGTCACACCACTGCACGCCGGCGGCACCGACACACTCCAGGAACTAGCACCACACCAGCCATCGCTATGTAGGACCGAACGCTGCTAGACCTACAATGAAGCCATTACCAAAGCATTGACCAACACCTCTAAATAGTTGACCTATAACCTTCTAGACACTACCAATGAGAAGGGTTATAGAAAGAGAAAGCGAGAGAGAAGAACATCCACATCTCCCTCATATAGACTCGTTGCCAATCAAGAACACTGCTTCAACTACTTCAAGGTTGAAAAGGCAAAAGACAAGACCTCAAGAGCGACACATCTAGGGAGGACATGATACCGTAAGCATCGTCGCCGCCCATCCAGGGTTTGGACTCGATTTTCACCAGGAGGTTTCCGCCAGAAAGAGAGCGTGACCCCTCAAAAACACCCTCAAGAGGGAAAATGATGATCAAAAGTGTCACCGTTGCCGACCTAGTAGCAGCCAGGGAAGGCTTTCGCCTATAGCTTACCCTCCCTTACAGCCACATGCCAAGCCAAACTTGTCGTCAGCGTACAGACACTGTAGCACTAATGCCTACCATTAGCCAACCTCCTCGCTTGCCGTCATTGCTGCAGCTTGCATAGCCTCTTGTCATCACCACCCATGCCGTCTCCCACCATCGGCCAAGCATAGGGGTGGGCTGTCGCCAACACCGCCACACGCAGTCAGTGCCATAGCCCCTTAGCCCTCATTGCGGCCATAGTCCTCACTGTCTTGTCACCGGTGACCAACAAGAGAGGAGGGGGAGAGAGTTGCCACATCGCCGCCACACCTAGCTAACGCTGTGGCCACTCCTACCCTTCCCTGCAACAATTGCCGCCAAGTGTGAGAAAGGAGAGTAGCATTGACACCACCATACCTAGCTAACGCAGTAGCCGCTCCTTCTCGTCCGCTGTAGCTAGAGACTACCGCACCTTGCATGCTGCTAATTTCGAGTCATGATGAGGGTTCGGCCTCTTGCGCCGAAGGGACTCTAGATCTAACCATAGGGCCAGTATATCCAGTGACTCCCACCGCTGCCTCCTTGTGTGTTGCTCCACCGTCGTCTTCTCAGGCGTTGCTCTTCCATCCCTGTCCCAACTCCATGCCTTCTCGCCTTTGGCCACTGCCTACTGCCACACATCGCCTCCTTTCGTCCCTAAAAGGGCTAGATTTAGTCAAGGACACACTTGATTGGCTGTCCCTGTTGGCTTCCATAGAGCGGGGAGGGGAAGGAGAAGGAAGCATTTGTCGCCAACCTCCTATTGCCGTCATTTGTGCCAGTCTCCCGCTATTGTCGGTCGTGCCTCCTGCCGTCGGGCGCGTCGGCCTCCGCTGCCGTTGCCCATGTTGTGCTGGCTACTTAATCTTGGCCAGATCCAGTCATGAAGGCGTCAGATCCACATCCTCGCCAAGGCACATCACTGTGGCCTTCTATGCTTCAACTGTCGCATGCCGTGCCGTCTTCCTCACGTGAGAGATCGTTCGCTTGTTGGGGTTTGGCCCCGTCGCCACTATCCTGACTCGTCATGCGGTTCTCTAGCAGCGTCCTCCGACGAGGGTGAGGTGAAGGAAAGAGGGAAGGGGACAGTGGCGACTAGGGTTTTGCTCTCGAGCTGTCCACGTGAGGACAACATAGGGGAATGAGATTACTGAAGAAGAACATAGGGCAATCTAGATGCATATTGCTTGGATTTTCAAGAGCACTATTTTACGCATGTTAGGTTACTAACACCAATCCCAATGTTAGTTTTATGCTGGTTTCATTCTTATGTCTTCTACATAAATTTGATAACATGCCAACATAATTATAAATAGAGGGGATAAGTTCCATCTAGATAAAACTGGCTATATACAGTTTTCAAAACTATGAAACTGGTATTAGACATGTTTCATTTCTCATACATCCAACCAATCTCATAATAATTGAAGATTAATCCATTGACCAGAGCAGTGTTTGACAAGAACGACACTACAGTGTCACGGACTCAGTTGAAGCCATGCGCATGCCATTGGTGACGATAGTAGTAGTATAATTATCGGGCCTGTTCCGTTCAGAAACCGACGTTCCCCACTCAAAGCGAGAAAGAGAAACCGTACACAAATCTCTCGCAAATTTGATCAGTACCACGCAGTCACGCGTCGTTGCCGGACCGTTCCAAGCACATAATAGTGACAGTGTTGCTGGGGTTCTCTCGCAAATTAGCCGCCGTGCGAGCCGGGCTAAATCATCCAAGTTGCACGCGCGTACAGACGTCTCACATGTGATTCGAGCCAGCAGGCACGTAGCAGCGCCCCCGTCCTAGTCTACTCTCGGTCCCAAATCTTAGCCAAACTGATTCGTCCGCCCGTCCATTGGTGTCACGCGTGTTGCATCTGCACGCATCACCGCGATTTTTTTAGGGGGTTACGTTGACCAAATCTTGTGTTCACAGAAGCCAGCGTGCGAAAACTGACCTGAGAGCCCATCGGCATCCCATCCACAGTACGCTGTATCTCTCGCTCACTGTCAAATTCAATTCACTGTCTTGTCCTTAAAAATTCCTGCGGCTTTCGGAACTCCTCTGTATAAAAATTCCCCAATCTACGCAGTCCAAAGATTCCGATGGAGACATGGACACGTCTCACATGGGTATATGCTAGGATCGAACGACGTTGTTTGCAGCTTATTACGGTTCTCCTCCCTCTCTCTCATTTGACGTTAACGACAGTCAAATTCAATAACTAATAGCAAAACTGATATTAATGTCAATGTTGCCTTTTTGCGCTTATGTTAAACAACTCAACAGGGGCTATGCCTGAATGGCATAATTCCAGGTTTATTCCGTACTTCATGCAGCTACCAGGTGTGCCAGATGGTTCCTCTGTTCCTGACCAGTGCTCGGTTTCGCAGATCCAGGTTTGCCCGACTCTCTCTCTCTCTCTCGACATTGGGAGCAAAGTCAGATGAAAACCAATAAGAAAGTGACAGCCAGTGACAAGCGCACACACATTGAGGCTGTCTGTCAGGCGCCTACTAAATACAACACGTGAAACGGGAATAAAATTAGGTCTTGGAAGCTAAGACTGCCGATTACGTGCAGATCCTGACACGATCTAAGCTATAGCTTAGTTATCCTCTCTCCCGTTTCCGGCGAGTGCTTGCACTGATCAATCTCCGCCGCTTTTCGTGCCCACCACTTCCACACAAAGCCATTGTGTTTGACTTTCTAGTTAGCAGGGCTACTTAATTCCATTAATCTCGCCGCTATAAATACGCGCCACTCGTCGCAAGGTCAACCCCTCCTCATGACCCTCACACACGCAGACACGCGCTAGCTCTCTTTCCCGCTTTCGCTGCTGCCGAATTAGTAAGCAGGTCAAGAAACTGATCATGGAGTACTCCAACGATTGGGATCTGCAGGCAGTGGTCAGGAGCTGCGGCACGGCCGTCGCCGACTCGGAACCGGAGCAGGCGCCGGCGTCGCGGCGAGCAGAAACCGTCGTCGTTGGACGTGCTGGGGCGCCGGGGTTTGTCGGGCAACCGGTGAGGGTTGCTGCTGCTGCTGCGGCGGCGGCGGCGGCCTCGTACTACGACTTGGAGTACTTGGACCTGTACCATGAGTTGACTAGGGCGCCGTTCTTGGTCACGCCGTCGGCGAGCCGCGAGCGAGGGGAGGGCGCGCACGAGGTGCTCATCTCCTTCCCGGCTGCCTCGACGTCCGGGCAGAGGCAGCTGCTTCCCAGGAAGCAGCCTGGCCGGAAACCGGGCGTTCGCACTCCCAGGCCCAAGAGAAGGTAGAAAGAAATAATCCATGCACTGAGAAATTCTATGCTTCCAGCTCTAGCTTATTCCACTATGTTTCGTGAATTGGCGCTAACAGTCGTGGTTGCTCGATGCAGCAAGAAGAGCCAGCTGAAGAAAGTGGTGTGCGAGGTGCCGGCTGCCGACGGCGGCGTCTCCACCGACCTGTGGGCATGGCGCAAGTACGGCCAGAAACCTATCAAGGGCTCGCCGTATCCTAGGTAACCCACTCCTGGCCATTAAACCGTAGACCAGCTGCGCTGCACCAATATACAATTTCATACAGCGTCATGTATCGTATAATCCTAGAGTATATTTGGGTCAGTTGATTGATTGCTTATGCATGTATCGCTTGAAAAGGGGATACTACAAGTGCAGTAGCTTCAAGGCGTGCATGGCGCGGAAGATGGTGGAGCGTTCGCCGGAGAAGCCCGGGGTGATGGTCGTCACCTACATCGCCGAGCACTGCCACGCGGTGCCCACGCAGCTCAACTCGCTCGCCGGCACCACGCGCAACAAGCCCGCGTCGCCTGACCACAACCAGCAACAGCCGCAGCCGCAGCCGTCCAGCGGGCAGTCTCCCTGTGCAACGTCGACGGACGAGGCGGCGACGGCGGCCAAGAGGGAGGACAGCACTGACACGTGCTCCATGGCGGACGACGAGAACGACCTCTGGGCGCCGGTGGAGATGGATATGGTCGATTTCTGTAACCCCTTCGACGATGATCTAGACTACTTTTTGGATGACGACGGCGTTCTTGGACGCCGGCTGTCGCTCTAGTAGGTGGACCTAATTGAGTAATTGACTATGCATCGACTGTCATGTTCTTTTCTCCATTATATTGATCGAGATAGCTAAGATATATAGTAGTCGTACGCGTTGCGCTCAGAATGATCAAAACCTATGTTCTGTACAGCATCACGTTCTTCCCACTGATGATTTTTATATGCCTAGTATTTAGTAGTTGATCGATCGAGATCCTACGTCACATTGGTTCCCTTCTGAATTCGGATGCCGGGCTAGCTAACAATTGCACAAGGGAAATGGTAGGTTTGAGATGACTGAAATTGTGAGGAATTTCATCCAACTTCAACATTTGGATTGGGGATGCATAAATGCACGAGGGAGAGAGATGGCGAGGACTTACCATCAATAACGATGTCCTTAGTGAGCCTTAGCGTCAACGGCACCAAAACATCAGTAATCTTTACTACATTAGTGACTAAAGGCTGGCTACGAGGACTGCTTTATAGAAATGGCTAGAGAGGTGGTGGACAACAGATAGGCGGCGAGGTGGTAGTGGCATCACACATGGCTTAGAGGAGGACAATGAGCCAAGGGCGTGAGATAGGTAGTGGTTAGGAGGTAAGCTGAGGGTGTTAGAGATATTACATGATTATGTGTAAATTCTAAATAGGATTCCTCTCTCCTTGTCCTGTTCATCTTGTAATTAGGTTGAGTTATAACTGAGTCCGTTTTGTACATATTATCATGTTTTGGTCCTATAAATAAACATCAGGTGGCACCCTATGGGGTGTACAGACGATTCGAAAAAAACTCTATTATGGTATGAGAGCATATCTCTTCCATATACATCTAACGTTGCGATTAGAATCCATTGAGATCAGAATCCGAAGTCATGGCATCTTTGTCAACGACCACCATGATGGATGTTCTCGGCTAAGTACTAGAGAGGTTGACAAGGGAGAATCATCTCCTATGAAAGGTGAAAGCCTTTAGAAGAAACCTAGAAAGGTGAATAGGCGTCCCTGAAATTTTTTCAAAATACAACAGTCAAATTCAACTTGACTGAAACCTCTGGTTCAACCGATCGGAACTTCCGATCAATTGTGTGAAGCTCTAAAGAGCTACACACAACAAGGTTAATGACAAGATAAAAGGAGTTATTAGGAGTAAAGATGGTATACACACAGAACAATAGGCATATCATAGAAAAGGTGCTAGCTTGAACAATTAAAAAACAAGAGAGCAACAACAATACACCGGGATAAAGGAGACAAGTGATTTTTTCCCAAAGTACAGATCACATAGATCCTATTCTCCATTGAGGAGCTCTTAAAATCCAGGTCTCAATTAAACCCTTGTCTCACCAAGCGACTATAAAGATCTGCTTGGTTTTTACTTAAAGTTCTCTCTTTTCCTTTCGAAGGTAAAATCCACCCTTACAAACTTGCTTGAGTCAATCCACATCGTTAGAAAACTCACAGGCGACGCCTAACCATCTAGGAGGTTTTCCTCTAAAAGTAATAAGCAACAAACAGCATCCCACATTGATTCTCAAGTGCTCAAGATTCTCTAGCTCTCTTATCTAGAAAAAGCACTCAAACCCATTTAGGATTTTCACTCAAATTCCCATGGAAGCTCAAAAACTAGGTGAGAGAGGTTTTGGAACCCTAAGAGAAGCTATGAGATAGAAAAACAAAAGTGGAAACGCCTAAAGAGCTCTAGAGGGGTGGAGGGGCTTTATACCCACACCCAACACCATGTAATTATTACTCACAAATTTAAACAATGGAAGTTCTAACCCCTGGGCCTAAAACCTATGGCTAACACTTAGCAGTTAGCAGACACAATGGACCAGCCCCCATGATTTGAACTTCCGACCCACCCAGGCAAGCAAACTCATAGCATGTGCAAGTGTTGTGTAACGGTATCTCTCTTTTAAGATGTTATGTTTGAGCACTTGTATACACTTAGAGCACTATTTGCAATCCTCCTTTATAGTACGGCTTTCCTAGACTCAAATTTAAAATTCAAATAAATTTAAAATAAACTCTAAATCCTCTTGTTGTGTTGTGTTATGAATTTGTTGGAGTCAACATACATCACACTAAGTACCAAAGGGACTAATTGCTACATACATTTCAACAAACTTATTAGTCTCTTAACTAACTTGTTATTAATCATGTAAAACCCACTTAGGAGGATAGATATACTTTCAATCTCCCCTTTTTTGTGATTAATGATAACATGGTTAAAGCTTACGATAGAATTAATATAATTTGAATTTTTAATGAAGGCAGGTGAGAAAAGCTCCCCTAGGCATATGCACATTAGTGTGAGAGAGAAGCCCATATGCATTATGTGAAAGGGATGAATATGGAGAGCATAACTCAACTTTTCTCATTTGTGGGGTGCAATGTGTGGCTTAATATATAAGAGAAGTAAGTGCAAATGACATGCAATCATACAAAAAAGGACAAAACAACATTACACCACATTACCAATCACGCATTACATGAACAATAACAAAATTAAGATACTGAGAAACTTTTAGCTAATGATGGTGATGTACTTGGCCTAGAAGATAGTAAGAGGTATAGAAGTATAGTAGGTGCACTACAATATTTAACAATGACTCATCTAGATATTGCTTTCTTGATGAATAAAGTGTGTCAATATTTGTATGCACCTATGACGACTCATTGTGCTGTTGCAAAAAGAATTTTTAAGATATGTAAAAAAAAGAATTTTGAGATATGTAAAAGGTATTGTTCATATTGGCTTGTTCTTTAGAAAAGTTCTTTGTTTCTGATCGGTGCATATAGTGATGCTGATTGGGCAGGATACTTGGATGATATAAGATCTATAGGTGGATTTGTGGTGTTTCTTAGATATAATCTTATTTCTTGAAGTACAAGAAAGCATGCAACTATGTCGAGATGAAGTACTGGGATAGAATATAAAGCATTAGCTAATGCTATTGCCAAGGTTATTTGGATTGAATCTCTACTAACTGAACTTGGTATTGATAGATAAGAAACATCATGACTATGGTGTCATAGTCTTGGGCAACATATATTTTAGCAAATGCAGTATTTCATGCAAGGGCTAAGCATGTTGAAATTGACTTTCATTTTGTTCGAGAAAGAGTTGCCAAGAAGATACTAGAATTTTTTTTGTCTTTTTGTGTGATCAGATTGTTGATGTCTTTACTAAAGCCTTGATAGCTAGTCGTTTGGTTGATTTTCAACACAATCTCAACTTGGAGATGTTGAGATCGAGGGAGGGTGTTAGAGATATTACATGATTATATGTAGTTTTTAAATAGGATTCTTCTCTCTATATAGTTCATCTTGTATTTAGGCTGAGTTGTAACCAAGTCAATTTTATACACATTAACATGTTTTGGTCCTATCAATAAATATCAGGTGGCACCCTAAAGGTGTACAGATGACTAAAAAAAAACTTTGTTAAGGGAATCTCACCGTCACTTAGGCTTAGAAAAAAGAAGGGAAAGGAGGGAAAGGAAGGGTGAGGGTGGAGGCCGTTGGAGCAGGCCTTGCAAGTACTAGCAAGGCAGGAGGAAGGGTACAAAAGTGAGGGGAGGAGTAGTAGCGGCACGAGACCTCAATCTACAAGCTTGTCATGAGGGGAGAGAAAGGGAAGACGAAAGATATGGTTGCATGCATGAATTCTTGGCAAGATATGGCTATCCAAAAGTGACTAAAATTTATAGATATTTTTATATAGTCATGAAAATTATGGTGTTGAAAAAGGTTTGTCTATTTGGCATTGCCTGATTTTAGGTAAAATCTAACCTACTTTTCCTCTCTCTCACTCCACCAGATTGATTTCTCCTATCGGCCCATTGCTTCACGTACACATTCCCCATTGCCTCATCACACACCACACCAACACTCACAAAAAGCCCACCAAACTACACTATCCACGCCACCTCCTCCCTCCTCGTACACCGCCAACCCTCTACCTTGACTACCCTCTAAAGCCACCTCCTCCATCCAGCCTTCCTCCCACCTCTACCCTTAACCCCGGTGACCTAAGTTGGTGTACTTGCCAGAGTTTAGAGCTCTACAATCACTAGAAAACTTCAACACTGGTGAGTCTTTCATCTACTATCTCACCCTCTCTCCTCCAAAGGTTGAGGACGACCATTGACCCTTGGATTCTTAACCAAATGGCATGACATAATGGATAGCAGAACTAGAAAAAAAAAGTGGACTTATAGTCTTAGCATCGAATGGTTATGGGTGCATTTGGGGTAGTATTTCTGGTATAGACCGTTCAGCTCCTGAAAACCAGTGCGCCCTGTGGGACACATCCAATGTTCAATTGACATTTGCATGGGCCTAACAAGGTATATAGGCCGGGCTGGATAAGCAGCTAGGATCGCTGTGCTTGGCCCCATGCTCCGTGCCCTGCGTATCGGAAAGAGCCAACTCATCTCGTCAGCGCTTGTATAGTCCACAGTGTACAGTGCATAGACATCTTTTTCCGTGTTCTTCGTGTTGACAACCTGACATTGGAGATTGGATCAACCAACGACTGTTGAGACCTGCGATCTAGTGGCTGATGCATTCTGACTTATGAGCTGGTCAGATGCAACCGCTATTAGTAAGCAGACGCAGACAGTTCTTAATAGGTGTTTTGCGCTGAAATTATCGTGGCAATGCTCTACCGGAAGTCACAGCTCAGTCCATTTCTGATCCAGAGACGGGAGTAGACTAAAATGCAACGCCTGTATAATTAAACTAGGATAGGGCCACGATATTACCTGTCCCAAACCGGAGCCGTTTTCACTGACGTTCCCAGGACAAATCAACCATGTCAACACAAGTAATCCCATACAAACAAGCAAGCTCAGTTCCCTAGCTCACTCTTGCAAACATTACGAATACAGGTGATTAAGATGCTCGTACAGTAGTACTATGCAGTGCAAGAACAACACATGTACAAAGGTACAGAGCAGCAGCCATTATTTGCGCTGCGAGACGCATACAGAGACAGAGTTGGTGGATGAGATTAGATTAGATTAGAACATGTCCTTGAGTGTGGGGAGCTTCATCTCGCCGCTGGTGGAGAGCGGGATGGTGAAGTTGCCGACGATGGGGAGGTCGATGGTGAGGCCGACCTCCAGCTCGTAGTCGATGTCCCAGTCCCGCCCTACGTCCTTCACCAGCGAGATGAGGAAGTCGTAGGGGATCTTGGCCGGTATCTCCAGCTTCGTCGTGCCGCTCGCCGCGATCCACCCCGGATCGGGCATCGTGCCGGACGCCACAACACTGGTCCAATCAATCAATCCACCAGTTAGCAAGCAAGCAATCAAGCATGAGATGGATGGATCAGACTGCCAAAAGAGTACTCCATGTATGATCGTGAATGATCGAGGCTGTCACGTACTTGCCGGCGCACTTGAGGGTGTAGGTGAGCTCGCAGATGGGGAGGCGGTGGTCGTAGGGGTTGGAGACGCTGACGTTGCTGTGCACCGTGATGCACTCCCGGCTCATCCCCTTGAACGACAAGCTGTCCAGCGACGCCTCCGGCTTGGGGATGTGCGCGATCTTCTCCGCCACGAACCCCTTCGCCTTGTCCATCAAGCTCGACATGGCCGACGCCCCCGACGCTGTGACCTCCTCTGCTTTCTTCCCCTGCCTCGGGGCGGATTCGCTAAGCTTGGAATTATCTCGGATCAAGCTGGTGGTGTGGCGCCGGAGGGCATGGACGCGGAGGAAGGAAATATAGCGGGGCGAAGAAGGAGAGGAAAGCACGGCGCGGCCGCGTGGAATCCGAGTGGACTTTTGCGGTTTTGGAACGTGAAACCTGGCGATTTCGCGTGGCCGCCTGAGCTGTTGCTTTGATAAGCAAGTTTGTGCTAAACTTTTGGCGTAAATCTGTGTGGCAGCAAGGGGGATTTGATAATTGGAAAGGGGAACGGACGGTGCTGAGTCGGCGGAGAGATCCTTCCTGCTTATCGCTTTGCCTGCGGAGCGCTGCTGCACCGAATCACCACCGATCGGCGATCGCATCTCACGCGGTCATATAAAACTGTCAACTGTGCGACGTAGTACGGTGCTACTACTGTTAGATCTGGAAGAGCTTCGCTTCGCGTAAAATGTGTTTACGGAGTAGTACTTACGTGTTGGATGGTTGGATCCAAACGCTGCTCTACCGCTGCGGAAGAGTCAACAGGCGATAAGAAGGGCGATCCATGGCATGTGATTCGACGACTGCGACACCGGGCGTATTGGGCTTTAGCACGACGTAGTTCCAACGGACAGCCCGTATACTCGACAGCTCTCTGCATTTCGGCCCAGTACTCTTCCAACGAGTAGATACGCGTTTACGGTTAGGCTGCGGGCGTTGGGCACGTGACGGTTACATCGCGGAGGCGTCCGTCCGTGTCTGACCGAATTTACGCCGACGTTCTCAAGCAGCGCTCCGAGTGCGACCACCAACCCCCCAACCACCAAACTGGCGCCAAATCGCTGCAGCATTTGCCGCTGCGCCACCGTGCACGACAGCAACCCGCCTTAATTCCTTCCCCAACGGCCAACCCCCTTTCGTCTCCGCAAGACTGACCGCCATTCCAAATCCCAACTCAACCACGCCACTCACTCACCACAAACACGATTCATGGCGGAAGCCGAGCCCAAGAAACCCAAAGCCGAAGATGTCGACGTCGTCTTTGACGCCGCCAACGTGAAGGCCAAGTCCAAAGCCAAAGCCATCTACAGCGATGCTGACGTCGAGACCGCGAAGCCGGCGGAGCATGGCCACGGCAGCCGCCTGCTGCGGCGCGCGTGCTACGGCCTGGGCGTGGTCGCCGCGGCGGCTGCGGCGGTGATGCTGGTCCTGTCGCTCACCGTGCTCAAGGTGAGGGATCCCACCCTGTCCATGGATTCCGTGACGGTGGAACGCTTCAACGTGCGGTTCGGCACGGAGGCCTCCCGGCCGCTGCGGATCAACGTGACGCTGGTCGCGGGCATCGTGATCAAGAACCCCAACTACGAGTCCATGCGGTTCGGCGCGAGCACCACGGAGTTCTACGTCGACGGCGTGCCAGAGTACGTCGGGCTGGGCAGCACGCCGCCGGGGGAGGCGGCGGCGCGGGGCACAAGCCGGGTGCGGGTCGGCATGGACGTGTTCGTCGACAGGGTTGGACCGGCGGTGGTCGCGGAGGTGCTGTTCGGCCGTGGCGAGGTGTGGCTGGCCAGCCACACCGCCGTCGACGGCAGGGTGAGCGTGCTGGGCGGACTGTACGGGCGGCGCACAGTGCGCGTGGCGATGCGGTGCCGCGTCGTGCTGCGTGTGTCGACCGTGGTCGTCGTGGCGGCTGGCTCCCCGTCGTGCGTCGCCGATTTCAGCAGCCACTGACGTGCACGGGATGAGTGGCTTTGCGCATCCGATAGGTATAGTTTTCACGTTTTTTTGCTTTACTGGCGATGGACGGATTAATGAGCCGTTCGCTAATTCCTCTCTCCCTTGTCAGATAACTTCTGTTGATCATATCTTTTTTTTTAACTTTCGTATTGTACCATAAGCTGTACCGTGTTCATCCTAACTTTGAGCTGAGCAAAAAAAGTACGATGAGATTCTTTGTCGAAATTCGAAAACGTGTGCAAGTAAGTTTTTCCTTCTTGTGATCCTGCTATTTGATTGCTCACGGACCAGGTAACGTTATGAATCTTTACTGGCAGCTGGAAGGCTATGACAGTCCTCTTTTGAGTTTATTGGAGGGAGCTATTTTCTTATTTACCGTGAGCACGGTTTTAAAACGCTAAACAGCTGCCTTCTGCAAAACTTTTTATATAAAAAGTTTCTAAAAATCAAATAAATTCATCTTTAAGTTTGTAATAACTAATATATAATTAATTATATGTTGATGGTCTTTTCCGTTTTAAGTATGAATTATAAGCTACTACAACTGTTTTAAAATATAAATATTTCTAGAATTTAAACTTTATATTATATATGTTGATTCCCATGACTCTTATTATTTCAATAATTCCTCAGATTCTTTTCAATCTAGGCAGTAACTGAAAATGAATCTTTTAACCAAACTTTGATATTTGGTAAATAAGCTAGAAATAAACTTTATTTTTTATTTTAGAACGGAGGAATTAAGGTATAAGCTACAAAATAACACTGCCTAGGTCTAATTCGCTAGTAGGATTGACTCCCGTTACGAATCTACAACTGCAAATTGGTTGCCGGTACTACCGCAACGTCTTGCACGCTACTAAATATGGTCGCTAAAAACTCCCAAGTTCCAGTTCCTAGGCAACCTTCATGGGGCTTTCCCTTTATTGTGATCCAGATGATCCTGGGCCTGTCTCCAAACATCTAACAAGCCTAGAGCCTGTGGGCTGTGGCAGTGGTACCAAAGGTTGAGCCTGGTTGTACCGGAAGCCCCCTGCCGAGCTCACCATCCGCCTCAGTGTCTCAACCGCAACAACGGTGTACCAGCACCAGCTTTTTTTTTTGTTGTTGCTTTTTTAAGGAGCAACAGTTTTCTTTGCAGGAGACAGGGATATCTATTGGGTGCCCAAATAATTGGCCGAAATCCCAATGACTTAAAACGTGTTTCATGAACGAGATAGTAGGCAGCACTGTAGCAACTAGGAGTTCAGAGCTTCCATGCACATGAGGCATGCACAATCTCTCGGCGGTTTACCACCACCTGGACAAAACTACCACTGTGCTGCTACTGTAGCACGCCCCAGGAGGATAAGGAGCACAAGCATGCATGCTCCCTTTCTCCAGAGGAAAAGGGGGGAAAAAAAGATGGGCTCATGGAAAAATAACACTGCGCTTTGGAAAAGCAAAAGCAACGGGAAAAAATACTCTCTTTTTTTTCCATGGCAAAGGTAAATAATGAAAATGCATGCATGTTTCTTCCTGCCCTAATGTGGATTGTGGAGGAGAAACGGCCATGCACCTGTCCTGGGCTCCCTGGCTGTTTGACCTTGGAAAGTATCCAATGCATCTGCACTGAACAATGGAATACATGGAACAGAGCTTGGAACAATCTCTTGGCCTTGCAGAGATCAGATATTCTCGCCATCTTCTCGGCCCAAGGGAAACAAGCGTACGTCCATGCACCTCTGACTCCTCAAAAACGGAACAGAAAAAATATGTAATCCAAAGAGAATGCGTCTCTCCAAGCAAGTTGGGGGTAGGTATTAATGTATTATTACACCTGCGGCAGCCACCGTGTCCTTCGACCGATGTCAAGAACCAAAGATGCAGATTCGTGCGCCGGAGCGTGCAGTGCCACTCACCCAGTCGACGTGACGCCACGGCCTCGGGATTCTTGGCGCCCCGCCGCTCTGATAACTCCACATTTATTCTGCTTCATTTGGGCAGTATTCAATGGTCAGTTATCCCTACTATACATTTTGTTACTGTACTGCAGTAGAATTTCACAGTGGAGCACAGGCCATTTCTTTTGCCCTGTTTATCCTTTTCAGTCAAATACTCTCCATCTTCAGAACTGGACTACTAGTACTGAAGTGCAGACTGTGCGGTGCTCCTCCATTTTGAGTCCCACAAAACATTGCGAGTCGCTTTTGTTTTAAGGGCGGCTACGACTAGGAGATTAACGAGATTCACAGGAGCCTCATGATCAGACTGAGGGCCCGCGTAACGCTGCATAGTCCAACCATCATTGCAGCGGCGAGGCACCGCAGGGGTATGCAGTTTTGTCGTCGGCAAAAACAAGGAAGAACAACGGAAGAAATACTCACTTGAAGAAGCCAAGCAGTGATCTCAACAACCTATACTTGAATACTTGACTGCGCAGTGAGTGCTGGCAGTAGCAGCATTGGCCCATTTCAGCCTCACAATGAAACCACTGACACAGTGACACTGCACTGGAAAAAAAAATCTGTAACCGCAATCAGAACTGCAAACCACCTCGGGGTCGCCGCTAAATGCTGACGGCAAGGCAGGGTCAGGGCACACTTCCTTTTTTTTCGCTTTGCTTGCTCATCCCCTGCCTTTCCGGCAGAATTAGGCCGGATTAGGGCTGAGGTAATTAAAGAAGGTCGACAAAAGTAAAGCGAAACTGGCTGGTGGTCAGACTAAACAAGTTAAGCTCTTGCACAAGTCTCTCTCCCTGCGTCTGCGTCGTGCTGGCTCGCAGTCGTCAAAACTTTGGTCATTGCGTTGCATGAAAGATGCAACCTTTGCCTGTGACACGAGACGAGACGAGATAGAAGATGGTAAACGGAAGGGACCTCTTTCCCGAGACAAGAGGAGGGGGCGGAGCATGCAAATGCAACATCGCAGCAGCAAACGGAGGAGGAGGAAATCACGGAGCAGCCAAAGAAAAGCAAAGGCGGCAGCGCTGCATCAGCTGATGAGCGAACGAACGAAATGTTACCACTTCCAGTAGCCATAGTAAACATGGCAAAAGAAATAGAGAGGCACGATTCCCGATGGCCTCCTCAGAATCACGCACGGATCTTTGTCTTCTCTCCGGCCGGCTCGCCTCGCCACCCGCGTAGTGCGTACAACGCTTTTGCTCTCCTCCTCCTGCCTCTTCCTCCCTCCTCTCCTCGTCATCATGGCGCCACGCCATCAAGGCCCCCCCGAGCTTTTCCTCAGCTTTTCCCCACTATCCACATGAACGCCTCAGCTTTACAGAAAAGACACCACATAACCCTGCTTATTAGCCATTCACCACTCAACAAGTACTAACACGAACAAATGCACGTCGAGACTGAATCAAGGAGATCGACCAGTTACACAGCTAACCATAGGGTGATTGCACACTGGATTTGAGTGGACAGATGGTTCTGAAAAAGGGTGAAGAGACATTGGTGAAAGCCTAGTCTTCAAATACATTGGTGAATGCCAGTATTAGTAGAAGTCAAATGGCAACAATGTACGTACGTACTGCTTAATTACATGTCGTGTTGCGATTGCGAGTCGCTTGTACAAGAGCAAACTAGAAAGAAGTACAAAAGCAAGCTAGAAAGAAGAGAAAAGAAACAAACAATGCAAGAGAAAAGAGAGCACGAGCACACAAAACAATCCACGCTTCTACACTACACGACGGATAAAGAGGCCTAAAAGGAGCCCTTTTCCCACTCTCTCCTAACAAAAAAAAAAACTTCACTGAGGCTCAATAAAGCCTTCAACTAAAATTCAGGACGTCGTGAAACGCACACCCCACACCCATACACAAAGAGATGATAAATCTTTAGCTTGTTCAACCGCCGCATGCTCATCAAACTTTAATAATTTGTACTTTAAATTCTTGGACCATCTTTTCTGAAATTTAGGAGGAAGCTTCTGCCATTCGAACTCAATTTCGTCGAGACTTGAGATGGGTCGTTAGACGTCGTAACCATGAGGATTAAGCTAATAATGGCTACGGATCAGGTTCGCGTTTCCCTGGGTCACTTCTTGACCGTGACAGCGACGAGTCGCAGTCTGACACGGACGCTGAAAAATGGAGATCTTTTTGCCAAATTAGCTTACACAGATCTGGCTTAATTTAGGAACAATGTTTGCTTTAACTAAGTGTATCAATGACACGTACGCACCTCGGTGCAGAGACTCCTTGCAGTGAGCGATGGCGCTGGCAATGCCGTCCTGCTTCTCAAGAAGGGAGTCGTCTCGCCGGGACGGCGGCGGCGCCGAACTGGTCGCTGCCAACGTCGTCGCCGCCGACGCTGACCGGCTCTTCCGAAGACGACGGAGCCCTCCTATTGCCTCGCCGGCGGCGCGGGGAGCCGTCCTCCTGAATCGCCTGGAGATCTTGGTCAGGTACCGGCGGATGACGTCCCTCGACGGCGCTCGCCTGGGCTCGGGAACCTCCTCCTCGCCGTCGTCTGCCGGTGATTCCATGAACAGCCTTAGAGACCGCGCGCTGAAGGAGCTCCGGGCGAAGCTGTGGCGGCCGCCGTAGAACCCGGCCTTCTTGGCACCGAAGCTCAGCGTCCGCCGGTCACCGCCGCGTTTAGCGCAGAACTGACGCGATGGCTGGAAGTTGACCTTGCGGCTCAGCTCCGACGTGCAGAACTTGAGCGCCGGCGGCGTGGCGGCGCCGAAGAAGAGGGACTCGTAGGACGGCGAGGCGGAGCGGCTGCGGTGGAGGGAGATGATGAAGTCGAGCTCGGTGCACTCGTCGTCGGAGTCGTCGGACCCCGACTGGCTGCCGGAGCTGGAGGAGGCCCGGACGGAGAGGTCGAGGTCGAAGAAGGGGCCCTCGTCCTCGCTGTCCCGGCCGGCGTCGGACGCTGCCGCCGGCGTCGCAGCAGCAGCAGCCGCCGTGATGGTTGACACGGCGCGACGCCGCGCCGCCAGGAGGCGGAAGATGTGCATGGTGCGTGCACGCGCGGTTGGGAGGGGAGCGTGTCGTGTGCCGCGACGGCGACGTGGGCTTTGTGGGTGGAGGCGAGCGTGGGTCGGGACGGGAGGGTTTTAAACTGGTTCGTTCCGAAGCAGCAGTAGCGGAGCGCGAACGAGGGAGCTAGCCCGCGGATTACACAGCGTGAGTGCGTTCGGTAGGGTCGCGCTTCGGCTGGACGTCGGAGGTGTTGGGCCGCCGGGTTAAAGATTATCTGTTTTTTATATAATTATTTAACAGTATCGGAGCAGCCATAAAATTAAAAATTTATTTTAAAAATATAAGATGATGCGAAAAACTTTTAAAAAATATATCGGTTTAAATACGTACCTGCCAAAGCTTAAAAAAACAGCGTACTCGCCAAAGCCGGAAAACAATCTTCCGTGCTCCAAACGCATCCAAATGTTTGTGGCGTGCGTGGCGCGGGCGGCAGGGGATCAATCGGCAGGCGGCATCGCATCCAGCGTACTGCCTCCTGCGTCCTGGGCGCTGGGTCCAAACCACGATGGCCATTGGGCATCTGTATCCACTGCCAATCAGAAAGCCATTTCTGCCTTCCATGCTAGGATGGTCATGTTTACAAGTCTTCGGTAGTTTGATATCAATGACGTGAATGAAAATGGTGAGATCATGTCACACTGAAGCTCAAAAATATGTCTGGTTTCGTCAAAGAAGCGAGGTCCCCCCGTTGGTCTCTCGGCTCTTGGAGTCTTCACACCGCTTTCAGACATGCAGAGAAAGGAAAGGAAAGGAAAAACCTTCCGCGTGGTTTATAAATGCTCGTTAACCGCAAAGAAAGACTGCATGTAGTTGAATCTCTTTCTATCCAGTTGTGCTAACATGCAGACATGTAAAAACGAGGGAAAAGACTAACCCACAGGGTCCCAAACACCACATGCAGTACGAAACAGAAGCTTCATAAAAGTCAGGAAAATGACCGAGAAAAAGTGGCTCGTTGGCACAGAAAGCGAGCAGGCTTGGATGGGCGGCGGGCTAATGCTGCTCAGCTTTACCAACTATCACCTCTTCAGTTAATCGAGTGCGTGTGGTGCTATGGGATTTCAGTTAATCGAGCGAAGGCTGCAGTGCAGAGTCACCAGAGTGCACCGCAGACGCAGACGAAGAATGACAGAGGCTGGTTGCAGTGCCATTGATGAGTCCATTCCCCATTTTGCAAGCTTTTACAGCTTTTCTTCTGGTTTAGTAGTTACCTCTGGTTCACCCCCTACTCTCGTCTATACCCCGTCTATATATCCCAGTTTATCCACGATGTTGTACGCTTCACTCTCCCAAGTAGTATTTGTGATTGACAACATACACAAAGGCCAGGCCAGGTGCACCAGCATACTCTTTCTAGTGTCACGAGCTCATTTGAAACACATAATTTTCGAAAACATAAGATTCAATTCTCTTGGCATCTTAAATCCTATACATGCAAAAATATAGAAAAATTACACAAATAGCCATTCCTTTTTCAATACTATTTGAACCTTATAATTTTTTTTCAAAAAATCGTTTGTTCCAAGCTTATATTGCCGTGTCAACAATGCCTTAAGAGTGGAGGATATTTCTAGCATGGCGGGAGGCCAGGGCCGTTTGGATATCAAACACTATTCACAGAAGATGACAACCAAGATTACAAACCGGTTCATTGATCAGTTTCTCAATTCTTATCGGCTCGATCCGACACCAACAACCGCAAGAACAGAACAATCACCGTTACATTTATCAATTATAAAGGAGACGTACTAAGAATTAATCCACTTGTAGAGTAGACATGGAAGGGTGGAAGTAGAACAGAATAACAAGAAATGTTGGGAGTAGGTACACATGCATCTTTCCTTCTGCGTTCTGCTCGTGGGATTCAAAGACATGATCAATCTGACGGTACAGAACATTTGGCTGCTGTTGTTTCCCTTTCTTTCTTGATCTGATTCTAGGACATGATCAGTTAGATGGTACAATATTTTGACTGCCGTACTACGTCAACTCATTTCAGTTTTGCGAGAGTGCGGGCTGTCACGACTCACTACTCATCAGCACACGAACAAGGCAAGCATAGATCGGCCTCTGATGCATCTTTTCAGTGCGACAGCGAACACTGAAGTGAAGGACGCAATCCTACGATTGACCGTTCAAAGCTCGTCATCTGTGTCCGGGAAAAGAGATCGAGGGAACGTACTGGAGTACTAGCAGTAAAATGATGAACTTGGCTAAACAGTGTTGTACTGCTGATTTAATAAGTCATGAAAGAAGTAGTATATATCCAGAAATTCTTGATTTCTATATTTAGGTAGGAGTAATATACTTCGACAGAGAATCACATGTGCTACGGAACAGTGTCATGCTACCGTGTTAAACTCAAAAAATGCATCTAAAAAGACAAAAAAATATATGAAAAATATTCTGAGATATACAACACTACACACAAAAAAAATCAACTCAAAATTTGATGTACGCACGGAGGGAAAAAAAACTCGTTGTCCAAATAGTGCTCAAACAGGTCAAACCTGAGATTTGTTCATTTTGTTTCTCCATGTTTGAGTTGATTTTTTTTCCTGTGGTGCTACGTGTTGCGGACGTCTCAGAAGGTTTTCTTTTCTTATCTTTCTAATGCACCTATATCACGACACTGTTCGGTAGCCCTCGATATTCTATCTAGGTAACCTAGGGTAGCTAGCCTCCGGCTGATCGGTGGCTCTTTGGGCTCCGCAGCTTCGGGCTTTATGGCTCATTTGCAACGAAGAAATCTAAAAAAAATATATACAGAATTAGAATATCATTCAAGTACTACAGGAACACAATCATAAGTAATTAATCAAAACTTGTGTTTGTGTTTGGATGGCTTAGAAATTTTTAGGTAATTATATATAGAGATATAGAGAGAGTTTGTATGGTACTTATCAAAGAAAAGACGATAAGCCTAGATTGTATGTTTAAAATCCTATATAAATATATTTTTTAATTTAATAAGTTCAACATCTTTGTAGAAAAAAATTCGTAAGGATGAAACACCACCATTTCTTTTATAAAAATCCTACAAACTAAACTAAAGCAGCCCTTAATGTGGACCATGACAATTTTTATAAAAAGGTTTGTTGCCAACAAGTAAAAGCTGTTTGTCACCGATGCTCGACAACGTCGTCTGCCACACGAGTATACCCTGATTCAAAAAATACTAATGCTAGGTAAAGTATTCAGTGTTTTTGCCAAAGCGTTGGAGCAGGAATGACGCGAAGGGTCCAAAATATGATCCTAGCGGCCATCCTGTTATTTAGCTCAGGGTGTTTGGATAGTGACCTCGGCACGGCCCAGCACCATGATAGAGACAGCATCCTACGCCGAGGAGCATCACTTTTATTTCTCAGCAACACAATCCATTTGGACCCACTTAAATAGTGGGAATCGGCTCCAACAATCAGCACACCACTTATTCCTTTAGTTTATCTTGGATGCGTGCAATCGCACGAGTTTAATTGATTTGCATGGCTCTGCACTGCAGCTCGGTGCAAACGTAACCGAAAGACTGACTAACTAGCTCACAAAATCATAAATATACTTTCCCATGCTATTGGCTTTAGTGAGGGTTTATATATACCGGTAAATTAAAGAAGCGGCCAGATGAGTTAGGTACAGAGGCAGTCAGGCAGCAAAGGTAGCTAATGGAAACAACGGAGAAACTCATCAGCCACATGTTGTCAAACATTGTGGCTATTAATTAACCGCTGCCAGTTTGACACCCAATCTATGAACTTGAAAAGATGGAATTAGCACACGGATTGAATGACGAATCAAGCAGGTGAGGCTAGACAAAGCACGCATAACAAAGATGCAATGCAATGGAGGACAGGGACCAAACTGTTGGTGGAATGGCAAACTGAGCTGACCGCTACTTGAAACGCCGACGTGCTTTTTACACTCGACTCCGACTGATATACTATGCAGTTTAATATGCTCACTTAACACTGCCCTCTTTTTCCGTGAGACGTCTAATCGCTGTCACGGCCGCTTATCTTAGCCATGTCGCGTAAGAGAAGAGATCGTCGAGGTAACAGTAGCTAAGGCTGAAAACAGATTAGATTTAGATGGGTAATGATATTATTATATACTACACCATATTTATTATCGGATTGGATACATATATCAAAATCATAATCATCTAATAGTACATACATATATAAAATAAAGATAATAAATGATAATATAGCATCAAATAATGAGCCTAATCGAGGACTGAGGCTAGCTCACGGTGGTGTGAAGCAGCCAGGCATGGGTTCAATCCTTGGGATCGAACATGCACGCCTCATCGTTGGATTTTCCGTCTTTTCCCGGGACAAAGATCAGCTGGTCCTCCTTAGAAATAAGGATACACACGCGTGCGCGTTTAGCGCGACTATACGTTACCCATACACTGAGTGCTTTAAGTATGTAAGTCTCTAGTTAAAAACTTGTGTTCGACATGCACACGTGTGTGGTGCCAAGTGTAGAGTGTGTTCGTGTGCGTCCGGTTTATACCCTCTAAACAATAATGAGCCTAGTTAGACCTAAACTCGTGAGAGAGTCTAGAAGTTAAAAATATAGATGAGCCACTTAAATTGACTATGATGATATATAATTCAATTGTATGGTGGGTCATATGGCCTAGAAAATCCGATTGTCTGAATATCACTTTGTCGGACAATCTTCATAAAAAAAATTGGATGAGTTCTCCTTGAAAGGGCTGAGCAATGGGTTCTAGAGGGTAGGGTGTTCACAACCATAAGAACGATCACATTGCATCATGAGTTTTCACAAACCACTTTATATTTTGCAAACACGACAAGGAATAGGGGTTATTAATGAAAAACTAGGTCGGTCTATAGATTTATCAAAATTAGGCCGATCAAATTAGTGTACAACAATTTTACAAATAAATTATTTTATAAATTAGAAGTAATATGATCGAAGAGTGACTTGTCTTTGTTTTTTTTCAAAATCTTCGAATATCTTATGTCCAATGATTTTTTTGAAACATTGATTATGCAAGAGAAAACACACAAAAATAGAATATTATTATTAATAACTAACAGTAACATTAGATATATCTTAATTTTTTTAAAAAAATTTAGAAACTAGAACGAGGGGTTAATTAGAGTTAGAATAGTGAGATGTATGTTTTTAAAGTTTAATTGATTTTCCAAAAATAGAAATTAATTATTTTAATTAAAAATGAATATTCTTAAGAATATTCATTAGCTGACAAGTGAAGCCATAAGTCAGAGAGAGAAGGTGTATGGTTTATGGTGGATTGGGTCCATGCACTAGAGAGAAAGAGAGGCTTTGGACTATGGCCTATTGGGCTAATGGGCTGCATAGGTCGGCTCAGAGGCTAGTGGGCTGCCCCACCACGGCTTATCCCAGCTGACTGGTGCCCATGGGGAGCAGATGTGGCAACCTTGTGGCTTGCCACATCGGCATGGACCAAGGGGTTTTAATCCAGAAGGATTGACGGTCGGTGATGTCGGATGTCAAGCTGTTGAACAACGATGAGGTAGGAGGAGCGGGTGTCATCGATGCAATGAGGGAAAGATGGTGAGTAATGTGAGTGGATCGGATGGGGGACAACGGTGATCGACGGCGTGGAGCTGATAGCTCGACAACACTCGTGCGTTATTTGGTCACAGGCGGTGAGGCTCACTGGCAGATAGGCTCGAGATGGCTACAGTACGTGCGTTGTTACATGGGGAAGCGAAAGAGAGGGACAAGAGGCCACCACCTTCAATGGTGGCGAGAGACCGAAGCAACGACAATGGTAGTCGACGGTGGTGGATTTGGGTGTTTCGATGAGGGACAGTGAGAGATGTTGGTCCTATGGATAGAGAGTGGAGGGCGTCTACACGTGGGCTGCCAGGTGGGCACGCGTGGAGTATGAGTGGCTAGCTATTGGGTTAGGAGAAACATATGAACACGTGCGCGGATGACTCGGGCAGCCGCTGTGTGTTGCGCTCTTTGTGGGCCCTGGTCCGTGCGGCTATGTATGGCAAAAGGGAGAAGGCGAACCGGGCCACGTGTGGAGGAGATAAAAGAGAGACAAGGAAAAGCTGGGTCGGTCGAGGAAAAGTTTGAGAATCAATACGATGGAACAACAACCTCTGGGGGATTTTGTTTGAGGGTTATTTCGAGGATTAAAACTGGACATTTGAACTCAAAATTGATTTCTTGAGTTTACAAAATTCTAGAGATTGCAAACAAGTTTCCACACCAGGACTTGGATGTTTTTGAAATATGTTTGGATTCTAAAGATATCCAAGGAAGGGAAAATAGAGGGAATTTCAAGGAGGATTTTAATTCAAAATTTAAAATTTAAACCTAGTACTAATAAAGTTTTTTTGATGGATGTTTCAATTCTAGGATAAAAGGATTCGATGGACTTTGAAAAGAATGGAGGGACATTCAAAATTTAAGATTCGAATCTCGGTATTTGAATATAAATTTTTGGTTTAGGATTTTTAGGTTTATAAGGAGGAATTTAATTTCACACACAAATAACCAAAAATTTTAAGATTAGAGTTTTTATTAAAATAGTTTTTTAATGACCCAAAAATCAAAACGTTATATTACATGACACCACATCTTAGAAAAAAACACAGTGGACTTGCATGATAGTCCAATAAAAAAATAAAACTTAAAATAGGCACAAACGACCCCCACCTCTCCTTCTCTCTTATGCTATCTATCTTCTCCGACGCTGTTAAGAGGCTCCTCCTGATTGGATTGATTTCTCCTAAATGAACACTATCATAAGGACAAGGAAGCAGTGAACAAAATGAGGGGTTTGTAGCTCTGACTAGGTTGACTTCTCTCAGGACCTGTACCACTCTCATGAGTAGTATAGGAGTTCATGTCCCTATTGTCGTAGCTCCTTTGCTGTCATGTCTTTCCAAGTGAGCGACGTTAAAGAGGTAAGAGAGAAAAAGGGGAGAGAGAATGGTAGAAGAGTTATGAGGTGATTGAGGGGGCATGTCATAATGAGATTGTATTTAGTATTTTTAATAAAATACCACGTATAATGTTACGTTAGTGTAGGTTGATCTGATCAATCCATCACATAGCATAAAACCACCGTCCAAACTGAAAGAGAGGTGTATTGAATATATGAGAGTGTATTTATATTTGATTTTGGGTGGAGAAACCAAAATGCTAGAGTTGAGGGAGGCAAAATATACTGTTATTCCCCGGATGTTCGCCTGGAGCAGCCCCTGGCTGACTGACTGCTATTCCCGCGGTAGGCCTTCCTATTGGAACACAAGTATATCAGGCTTATGGGTTTTCTCTGTGCTTCGGGTCTACGGGCTTGTAGCCAACACGACAACAAGTCAACCCTCAAACCCTAGATCCCCAATCCGTAGCACCATCGGCACGGCCTCCGCCGCCGTCTTCTTCGTCTCTTTTCTCGTGCACTTCGTATTCTCTCTCTCTCTCTGCCTCTCTGGGTATTGATCTCTTCCTTTCTGTATGGGTGCAACGAAGAGTTTGGTTCTTATATCGATCGCCGCTGATGGTGATATGATGTGTGCATTTACCTTTTGGTTCGTATTCGCCGAACATCCGTTTTAAGGTTCTCCTCTCTTGTTTTGCCAACTCTGTTCTGATTTCTCTTCATTTTGAGCGGTTTGGTTTGGCTTTGGTTAACGAGGGACCTGGGGATGAACTGCTTTTCCTACGTGCGGTATTGTCCAAGTTTACCCCTCGGATACCATCACTGCATCTGACTCCCAAATTCTTGCATCACTATATCACTAGTGTTGCAGATCGGGATCTCGTTTGCGATATCGTCTGAAAATTCGACTTCTTTTTTTTTTTGTTGCTTGTTGATCTCGCGAAGATCCCAGTAGAGGGGCGTGCTGCACTCCATGGTTGAGGACTCTCTAACAATCTTAAATGTCGCATAGGAAGGAACAGAGGCCGTGGATTCGTGGATGTGTGATTAGTACGTGCAATTCTTGGAGGCGCATCCTTTTATTCGGCTGCCATTTGGAACTCTGATTTGTTCTCGACTGAACGGAAGTATCGTGATGTGCAATCTGGCCTGTTCTCTGCATAAAAAAACAATTTTTTTCTGTGCGAATCTCGATTTTAGTTACGGCTGAGATTCGTACACTACATGGAACTGATACCGTCATCACTCATCTGTGCAGAATGACAGGTTTAAATTGCTAGTACCATAATTCCATCACTTGCCCGCGTGTGGAAGTTTAGGTTTGAAACTGCCGGACATTGGAATACCACAGGCACCGAAGTGCTTAAAGTGCAGCGTTGGCTGCCGATCGATGACCATGATCATCTAGTAGTAAAACCGAAGCTTAATATTCTGCGAAAACTTCAAAACTGAACCTAATGGCTTGACATGCACATGCTCGATTGAAGCTGGGCATCTGCACAGCTCTCTCCCTGATCAACCTCTTGATCGAGGATATGTAATGCTACTTTCAGCACCAGGACTCATCAGAGGCATCTAATTCTCAGAAGCGTAGTACTGATTGTAAAAAAATACTACTACTAATTTAACATATGGAATGATTTACAGCTAAGCTAAACTGAGCTTTACATCACAGCGTTTATGCTAAAATTATCCATGAATAATACAATATAAACCGCTCAATCCAAATGCAAGTACAGACTAACAAACGAAGAGAATCACAATCTAGGATGTATATAAATACTCGTTCTGTATATAAAAGAATTGCACATGGTAATCCTTTCCCACTACCAAACTCATGCTCTCTACCGAGTTGCTCTCCTCCACAAATGCAGGCATTCCTGGGGCCAAATTTGTCGATCTCTACAGGAAGTACGTCAGCTGCTGCTTCTTCCTGGAGCCACCTTCTCCATAGAGGTCGTTCCATTGCTTCAGCTCGTTCATGACAGCACCCTCGGCGGCGAAGCTCGCAGCAACCTGCATCATCGGACAACGGTTCACTGTCGGTATCTGTTTCATGTCATTGTAATTGTGTTACTCAGGACAGCACTGCAGCAACTTACTTGATTCTTTGCCTGCCTCAAGTCTTCCATTGTCAGTGGCCTGAGCTCAGTAGTCACTTCATCTCCACCTTTGGCCTGCGCTTCTGAGTTATCCGGGTTGCTTTCTGTTTTGTTTTCTTTGTTTTCTGAATTCTCCTTCTCCTTACTTTCAGGATTTTCTGAATTCTCCTTTTTACTTTCAGAATTTTCTGAATTCTCTGCAGTAGCCACCTTCTCTTTTGCCTCGTTTGCTCTTCTTTCCTGAGGAGCGAAATGATGTATTGTTAGACAAGTATGCTGCGCCTACAAGCGGAGGACAGGGTGATTTTTCATAGTTGGCTATTGCACTCAAGGTCAAACCGAAATTTTTAGCATCACAGCAGTCGCAATCTTACCATCTCCTTATCTCGTTCTCTCTTGAGGAGCTCCCGAACAGGGAGGTAAGCTGCTGTCACACAAAGATTCTGGTGCAAAAAAAATCACAAAATTTCATTTACTCAATCGGATAATTTCAGCACAGAAGCTTACTATTGATTCAGGTTCAAAGCAGTGCACAAACCTTAAGGTCGCTGCCACTGTATCCTTCGGTCATGGTTGCAAGCTCCTTGAAATCGATATCTTCAGCAACCTTCTCTTTTGACAATAGTGTCCTTAAGATCAGCTCTCTGCTATCTAGAGTTGGAAGGCCAACCATGATTCTGTTCAGTATAACAAATAAGGGAAATGAATTAGCATCTCTTTATGAAACAGCCGGTTTCATCTTTTCTCCCTCGAAATAATGCAACATCTGAACATACCTGCGCTCAAATCTCCTAATGATGGCTTCATCAAGATCAAAGGGTCTGTTTGTAGCAGCAAGAACAAGGATCCTTTCACCAGACTTTGACAAGAGACCATCCCAGTGACTCATGAACTCATTCTTGATCTTCCGCATCGCTTCATGTTCACCACATCGAGCACGCTGCCCTAACATACTGTCTACCTCATCCACAAAAATGATTGTAGGAGCAACCTTAGCAGCCAAACTGAACAATGCACGGACATTTTTCTCGTCCTCTCCAAACCATTTCGATGTGATCGTGGACATTGAAACATTGATGAAGCTGGCACCGGTGTCGTTTGCTATAGCCTTAGCAAGCATTGTCTTTCCTGTTCCCGGTGGCCCGAACAGCAATATTCCTCGACAAGGCTTAAGAAGTCCTCCTCTAAAAAGATCAGGCCGTCGAAGAGGCAGCATTACCAACTCCTGAAGCGACTCTTTGATGTCAGCCAGGGCTCCAATGTCATCAAATGTCACTCCTATTTCACTGGCTGGTATAACCTCTGGTCTGATGCGCTTCTCAAACTCGTTATCTGGAATTTCCTGTTCAGTAAGAAGAACACAGACGGCTAAAACTCCAGTCCTAGTAATGACCAGAAAGAAGAACTGTAATACTGGCTTTGCACAGTTAGCAGGCTGCTGAATTTGTAGAATGAAAGCACCGAAACTGAAATAACGAGTAAAACTTACTGGTTTTGGTGGTGCTAATGGACCATCACCATCTTTAAGTGGCACCATGGTTGATTTCTCTGTATCGGGCTTTTTGGATCCATTGGCACCTTTCAGATCATCCTTTACAAACAGGAGAATTGTAGTTAGTCTCATTAATAAATTGGCATACCATTTAAGTAGCTGTACAATATGCTTGCAGCCTTAGATTCACACTTTACCTCCAGTTTCAGAGTCTCTTTCCCACCAAAGCCACTTTCTTGGAAAATGCTTAGTCCATGGGACAAACTGTAAAATATTGTACTAAGAAAATAAGAACAAAAACTAAATATGAACTGAATATCAAGCCAATTGATCAAACCTTTTAGATGATAGAACAAGCTTTCCATTTTTGTATTCAGGATCCTTGTTGTGGATCAAATGATACGAGACTGCCGAGACAATAATTTCCTCTATGTAGTTGCTGAGAACCATAGTATCAGCTTGGCAGATTGAGCTCAAATCATCACAGTCTAGATCGTTCGCTGACAGTACCTCTATGATGTGGTTTCTATTATCTTGAATCTGGATTTTTTTTGTGTCTTCTTCCATTTGTGTTTTCCAACTATCGAGATGGGTCTCCTCTTCGGGAGGTTTAATATCAATATGAAAAGGGAACAGACTACTAACTCTCTCATCAACATCCCTGTGATCACTATCTGAATCAAGTAATCTGGAGCCAAGTATCAACACTTGTCCAGGTAACTTGCCTAACATTTTCTGGAACAAAGAGCAAGTCCTTTGCGATCTATGAAGTATGTGGTCAACATCCCTTATGTAAAGAATAACCGGATTATTATCAGCCACAGAAACCATGACCTAAAAAATTGGTAACAGTATAAGTAATCGTAGTTTGACACAGCCAGTCAAGTTATAAGTAATCATAATTTAACACAGCCAGTCAAGTTTAGTCAGGGTGTATAATACCTTGTAAAGTGATTGTATCAGAACTTTCTCATCGAAACACCAGCTACTGGTTCGCCTAGCTGAAACTGCTTCAGTAGAAAAAGGGGGGAAACATAAGAAACTTCTTCAGCATATTATTATTGTTCTCCTGTTCTATCATATTACAGGTGCCAAAGAACCGTATATCAAAGAATATGCTTTTATTTTTCAGAAACGCTGATCTAAATATAATAGGAAGGCCATACATACGTCTGAAGTTCATTTTGATGGACTAATACAGAGACATGCATAATTTTACCAGAAAATGGGGATGCCGGGCAGCCTGAAACTGGTGGAGATAAGTGACTGTGATCTACGAGCTGTCTACACTACATGCTTCACATGCGCAAAATTAAAATGACTAAAATAGAAGCATAAGGCATAACCAAACAAAGTTCACCTGAACGTGCAGAACACTGCGAGGAAACATCGCTGATTTCAGAAGACACACAAGCATTTTTCCGAAGTGAAGGCACATTGCTAGTGGCTTCAGAGTCTCTGAAGAAAATGCAAGGACGGATAAATAATCATGCATAAGTTCAGTTCATCTCAGATTTGATAACTGAAAAAACATGTATATTACCTGGACCTGACATCTGCACCGCTTGTCTGACGTTGCAATGATTCTGCATGAGTGTTTCATGCACAACAGAGCAAGAAATGTCAGAAATCTTTGAGAGAACAAGAATAAGTAGCACATGGTAGGGAGTTGTCATATCTTGAGTTAGACACTGAAGTATATTGAAATAAAATCATAGTAGCACAAAATAATTTAATGTAGTGATACCTCTAGGTTCAGAACTCTTAGGAAATATTGTGAAAGATCCAATCAAATCAGACATCCTTCCGAACGTGCTCTCTGAAATGGACTGGTTATGAACCTGTACAAACACGAAAAACAGAAAATCCATGAACATCATGCGATTAAAAAGGAACAGATGTAATGAGCTATGCTGGTATACATAAGTGTATGATCATGATCTGTGCCTATTTTCTTAGATAAATCAGATGGACAACAGTATCGCTGAGGTCAACCTGGAACCCTGCTTTCAGAATTTTCATTTGGCAAAGTAAAAATACTTGAGGTTCCCCAATCAACAGAGGGTAGCCTCTGAGATGTTGAAATTCCATTTCCGTCTAAACATGATGCTACGTTAACTGACTCTCAGTGATTATTCAAGCCTCTCCGTTCCATCACAATGGAAAAAAAGTATGGACGTTGTTAACTCACCAAGCCTTTGCTGGAGCTTCCATATTTACTTTGGATCTACAACAGTATTCAGCAACAGAAAATTCAGAATGGAAACAGAACATATGAAGAGTAAGCATTGCAAGTCAGTAACAGTTTCCAAGTTACCCGGAGCGAGAAGTCGGTGACATCCAGGATTAGCAACTGGGCCTTGTAATAGTGCGACAGAGCTCTGGCTAGAGACTGCAGGTAAGGCTCTGCACATTGCGGCAGCATCAGTCAACAGCATTAATTCACAGCAGCTAACTCAGAATGTCCAAGAGTAGAAACAGAGTTCACACATCCAGCCAATGAATCCAACACGAACCTGTGGGACCAGAGAGCAGTATCGCGCGGCTCGCGGCACAGAGGTTCCGGATGTGCTTGGACAAATGCGCTTGCTTGAGGTGAACGAAAGCCGCGCTGATGAGCACCTCCTTCGTCCGCTCGCTGCAAAACCAAGCACTCCTACTACTTCAGTGCCTATCCACCATGTCAGTGACCACATCGCAAACAGAGCATAGCGCTAGAGTAGAGCAGAGGCAGAAAATGCAAACAAAATTACAAACTAAACGAGCCGTGATTCGGGATCAGCTTTGAACTTTTCTAGAACAAGACGCCTAATGGTGCCATGGTTTGATCGACCTGTAAAGCATGCTATGCATGCAGTAGTACATACAGAGACAGAGTTGCAAAAGCCATCAGATGAGGAAGTATCCAACCAAATCATTCTCGTAATAACGACAGCCCAAAAAGGCGAGGAGAAAAAAAAAACGCCACAGCTTCGCGCGTCGGATCGCACGCAAACACTAGCTCTGCGAAGCGAACGCCGAAGCCAACCAAATCGACAAACTCTTCACCCCCTAGAGCGAACCCCACCCGCACCCGCACCCGCCGTACCGTACCAACCTGAGGTAGTAGCCGAATTCGTCGAAGGTGACGTCGCTCTCGCGGCCGTCCACCACCAGCCGCCGCAGCTCCGCCTCCAGCTCCCCCACGCCGATCCCCGGAGCGGTCCACCTCGCCGACGCGAGCCCCAGCCCCACGCCGACTCCCACGCTGAGGGCTGACACGAACAGGTTCCCCTGCTCCATGGGCGCGTCCGTACGCCTCGCAAAACCCTAGCCACCCGGCCGCGCGATCCAACACTCGAAGGAGTGCGAGATGCGAGGCAGGAGGAGGAAATGAGCCATGGGGGGGAAAGAGTTGGTGGGTTTATATAGGAAGGGGAAGGGCATGGGCATGGCGGCGCCGAACATGGTATTTGTTTAAACAGTGGATCTTTGTAAATACTGCTTCTTAGATTTGTAAATTTCAAAAAAGTGAGAATTTGATACTATTATTATAGTCATTTCTTCTCTTAAAGCAAAAGGGCTAACTTTTGAATTTGGAGACAGCTCATTTCTAGTGGATGGAGATGGAGTGCTATATGGGACTTATTTGTAGCGGAGAAAACAAATCCAATTTATAGGAGTATAATTTTTGTACATTGCCCCTACGCAAGCGATCTAAAACGGCCACATTGAGTGTGAGGTGTCATGCACTTTGAGATGTCCATGGCATGTGAATTGTCTTGGTCAGGGTATCTTTTGTCTACCCAAAGGAGGTAATGTCCCAAACGTTTTTGCCAAGTGTACAATTGACTTGTTTGCTGTAGGAGTAAAAATGACTTATTATTTACCTATGCAACATAGTGAATTACTACTTTTCAATATCTTTAAGTATGTCGGTGCCTTGTCAGTGGAAATATCAATCACATTTATTTCGCCTTTCTGATTAATTTGTTACTTTATTATATTCATGCACCTGTTGTTTTCCAGTACCCTTACTTCTTTTCATTTTTGTCCCAGCGTGTTTGACTGTTTTATTAGAAAAACCGCGTTGTGAAGTTTGCTTGTGCCCATGGAGGCGAACACGGATCACTTGTGATGCTTCCATGCCTTTAACAATAATTACTCCCTCAGTTTTCAACTATTTTTAAAATCAAATTTCTTTAAGTTAACCATAGAAAAAACATATCAATATTTTAACCCAAAATAAATATACTATAGAAATATATTCAATATTAAATTTAATGAAGTGTTATAGACCTGATTATATTTTTCTTTAAATTTAATCAAATTAAAGAAATTAAACTTAAAAAATCAAAATGACTTATAATATAATATAAAATTATAAAATAGAGGTAGTCTTTTTTTTAAAAAAAAAAGCTACGAGGGTATGCAGCTTTAATTTGGTACGTGCAGCTATATATGGCCGTGCTGAGTAGTGGCTTGCACTCATGCTGCCAACGGAAGAGGGCGCTTTATAAAGCTGGGAGCCAAGTATGTGCAGTGGTCGGCGTCGTGTGTGATGGGCCTGACGTGTCCGGGTCGGACTTTGACGTGGATCCGACGCGGCAGCCGGTCCACCCCGCCCTCCTTTGCACGCAACGATTCGGTCGGTGATCGTGTAAGGTGCCATCGCCACGTCACACTACTGGACGGACTGCCTCCCTTAGAAATCTATCTAAGCTTAACTAGCTTGCTTTGTTTACATGCTAGTTAATTAGCAGAGGAACATTCGTATGTCGTGTGCGATCGAGTAATGCTAATGGCCTAGACTCCGTCTATCACCAACACAGGTCCACAACCTAGCAAGCTAGCTAGCTAGCTAACATTGTAATTCCAAATATAAAGACATTGTTCTGAGTCTCATATTTGCTTATACTGGATCCGGATTGTCTACAGTACCACAGACAGTAACTGTTCGTGTGAAGAGCACAGCAAGCCATGCTATGAACATCGCCGATTACTGTGGACATAAGCTATGGCAGACTATTGCGATTACTGTATCGTGCGATCTCAGATGTCCGTTTTTCATCGGACGGGAGGGAATGCCCCTAGGGCGAATTACTGTAGCTATATGCTACTGCAGAGGAACCCATTCCCTGATACTTGTTCTTAGTTTAATCAGTCCGTACGAATAAAACAATTTTTTAAGTGCATGCATGTGCACCGGGCTGGAATGGTACATCCAACAAATTGAGCTACTGGCTGATTGGTCACTGTGTTCGGTCAAGTTCATAAAACAAAACACTACTAATTAAAGGGTGTGCTAGCTTGTTAGCGTCACCCATGAGCTGAAAATACGGATTTTTGTTGTTGTTATATTCCTTAATCGATCTGAGAAAGTACACCCAGATTCATTTATTATTTCATTTTCAACATTATATCCCGTTTTAGCTGAATACATATGTACGCAAATCATATTGATTTCATTATTACTAGCCACATAATCGTACTTTGCACTATTTTTGACCCTGTTTAAGAACCCTTTATATATGCTCCATTAATCTAACTTTTAAGAAGGTTTTGACATCATCTAGTTTTTGAGTTAGTTTATTTACAGGATATTGATTGATCTAACTAATTATAGATTTTGCCAAGTTTTACTGCATGTTTGTAAGAGGAGGCACTAGAAGCCTCAGGATTTTTTTCTTCTTTTTCTTTGCCCCCTCTATCTTATGTGCCTAAGGGAGGCACTAGAAACATCAAGAAATTCCTATACGTTTATTAGCCCACCGGTTCCTCTTTTTTTTTTTCACTGCATATAGCCATGAACCCCTTTGGTCGAATGGCCATTAGTTATCCAAACCCTTTATCTGACGGCTATTATGTTTTTATAATGTGTCACATTATTTTTTCGAGAAACCTTACCGCTTTCATATATAAGATTGGCTCTCCTAGTTTTGTTTCCTATCTATATTAATTACCAGAACTATACATGACGACTACATATAATATATGCATAACTGGTCTATTGTTCATTAATGTTCTAGTTATATACAATATTTTATTGGATAAAAAACCAAGGATGATTTATTTTTTAAAATTAAGGGATGAAAAAACAAGTACTTTAGCTGGAAAATTAACCTTTTTTAGAGGAAAGTATATAGGGGTAATTATCAAATTTGTCCCACTATACTTAATTTTACGTATTGAAATTAAAGGACGTACGGTGCAGAATTAAACCCACTCGATAATGATATGGTAAGCAGGAAAAAAGGTGTGATGTGTCCTAGACGACTAAAAATAAATTAATATGGTAAAAGTTGTGAACGTGCAAAAGGCAAAAGCAAACAGACAGATCAGTTTAGTGCTAAACGCACGGTAGGATCCAACTTCCAGCTGGTAGTATCTAATAAGTTACTTTGCAGTTGCATGGCACTTTGCTTTAATGCGGTACAGAATCTTTACTTGTCTGGAAAAATAACATTTTTATCCTCAAAAGATTCTTTCATGTTCATGGTTAATTAAGGGATCTCACAGTACTTAAGCAAAATACGGTTTGCTAGCTACTGAACAATGAACACTAGGTATAAATATCGTAAGGAGAAGTGATATTCATACAAAGATCAAGGATCATTTGGGGATAAAAATTAAAACCTAATTTAAGTTATCTTGGGAAAAAAATATCAGGTGTTTCATAAAACACCACAGTATATACAACACACGGTAACAGAGAGAGAGAGAGAGAGAAAGAGAGAGATTGTTGGTCGGAAAAGTATGAGCACCGGAAGCTATATAATTGGTGGGCACTCACCCTTTTTAATCAACATCTTTTTGTTGTTGTTAATTTACCATCGACGCAGAATTAAGCAAGAGTCAATTGACAAATGGAGAGGCTGACTAGCTATTGGTGCCTCCATTTCGGCAAAGTTGGCACTCGATCGATCATCTGCGACCTTTTCTTAAACAAAACAAAATCTAAAGTCTAAACAAACTCCAACTTGTGGGGTTGTACGTACGTGAAAGGTGTAATAAAAAAGTCAAATAAAGTTGCATGCACTAGCTTGTTAATTGTTTGATCACTAGCTATGTGCAAATGCAATGCATACGAAGCTCTCTTTCTGCAGGGTTAATTAGCGACCAAGTCATCTCATCAGTGTGTGGGTGAGTGATGCGACCTTAGTTTGTAAATTTTTCTTTTTATTTTTTCCCTCAACTGCTGTTGTCGCTCTCCTGCTTTTTGGCCATCTTTTGTTTGCTATGGCAACTTTTCAAAGTGTTGCTTTCTACTAGCACAATGAACGACTCTGCAATAATATTCGTTACGTGAAGAAATCCACTTCGTACTTTTGAGCCAGAGCCAGCTGCGGCTGTGCAGTAGGATCGGAGTATGTAGCTTGCTGCAGTTTTGCTTGGGGAGGAAGGGTACTCTTAATTGCTCTCCTCTACTCTATTAGTATTTAATTAATTAGGGTGCGTCCTCCTTAGATGATGACGAAAACATGAAACTAAGTTTACGACAACTATGTAAATGCCCACACAAATAAACTAAAGATTAGAAAGTTGGTAAGTTGAATTAAAAAAGTTATCTAAAAATACTAACGAAGAAAGTTTTTACAAAAAATATACATGTGATAATTCATATATAATCTGTAAGCTACCAACAATGCATGCACCCTTATGGTTGGATGTCTAAATCTAGCTATCTTGTCAAGATTAGATAGCTAATGATGGTTTAAGAAGGAAAACTTAGCTCGCACTTACGCTTGATTTTGATGTGAGCTAATAATTAAGAGCACTTTCTCTGATTTAAAAATACTTAACTTTGATCACTATTTTCTATTACAATATATATATATAGGAATATTAATAAATATATAATTTTATTGAAGAAAATTTTAAGAATAATCCATATATATATGTGTGTGTGTGAGAGAGATCTCCACGTTTCTTAAAGCAAATATTTTAAAAATTATTTATAGTTAAACTTTTAAAATTTTGATACTAACCGGAGGAGTGGTATTAATTCCTGACTGATCGATGATGCTGATGCTTCAGCCTGAATAGTAGTACTGTTACGTTGGGATCATTATCTCTGCGGCTAGCTAACTAGTAGCAGCACACATGTACAGCTCCATGCATGCTATCGCAACGATCTGGGCACACATACTCACGGCTAGGAAAAAAAAAATTCTATGTTGATGAGGCAGTAGTAGTGATGAATTAACCGTACGTACGTAACGGACGCTTGCGTTGCGCGGCAGCTGAGCTGACGCCTACACACGACGACCACCTCACATCGATCGTCCATCCTGTAAGTGCATGCATTTTGTATGTGCAGCAGTGCAATTTTGCAGGCGCTGAAACTTCGTCGGCTATACGTGTACGTGTCGACGGGTAGTTCGACTGTGCCCCTCCATCCAGGCCGACCCGCCCGCCGCTGTCGGATTTTTCCTCGGATCCATGCATCATGCGTGCACGACCTCCACTCGCCGGTGGATCCAAGTGACTGCATGCTGCCCATGCATGTTCATGGCGCTAGTAGCTAGCTAAGCTAGTATTCCACCGGCGTCGTCTCCGGTCGGCCTTCTCACACCAGCTTCACTGATGACTACTCCTGGAATGGAATAAAAGGAATAGAAGACAAATAATCCCCAACATTGTTCATGCAAAATTCGACAGTGACTCTGAGAAAAATATGTTGCACAGGATATATGGGACTGTCTTTTCATCAATTAGCTTAAAACTTGCTAAAAATCAGTCACGTTTTTCTCAATGGCCACCATTGTTCCAAATTTTGCGTTGCATCTATAACCCTAATTCCCTCTCCAACACCTTGGCATGATTCACATGCCGCCGGGCAGGCCTTTGCTCGGTGGCTGCAGTGAAGGCCACAGGTTGCTCTCTCCCTGCCACTTTCCTCCCTCCTCATCCTTCATCTCTACCACTCCATTGGAGACACCATTGTCATTGTCTTCTCGATCTTTGGCACGATTCCCCCACTCAGTGTGAATCTACGGTTTTTAGACCAATAAAATAATACACACATATCCATTGCTAAATGTCATTGTATACAATAATTAATATTATAAGGTTTATTTGAGTGAGTTTCAGATAGACTAAGCATTATCAGATACAATACCAAAGTATCAAATTAATAAATAAGATAGTAGAAGTGAAGTTGTGACGGCTCATAACTATTCCATAGGCATCAATTGTGGGAAACTAAATCTCCTAGTGCGTCTCTTCCGTCTCCCTAGCCTTAGGAAGATGTTCATACGGATCATCTCCTGCCTCTATGGGAAAATAACAATGATGAGTACGTAGAATACTATATTCGTAAGCCACCGCTTCAACATGATTAATGCACACAAAATTCGTAGAAGGCCATGGTTCTTTTGCATAAAGCTAATTTTTATAAACATTTTTACAAACATATGACTTAGCCATTTTAACTAAAAACATGCCAATTTTTTCTTATCTAATCATTCTCTAAGGGTTGTGTTCCAAGCCACCCTTGGGTTGGTTTACCCCTATGCTCAATTATCCACATAATTTCCTTTGTCACCTACCCTCACCCTAGGTAGTTCCACATTCATGTAGAATATCCCAGCCATGTTCTAAGTCAAGTTTAAAAAATTATTAATCTAGTTAAGAATAGTATAAGTCTCGATGCTTCTTTAACCATGAGCACGACTATTTGAATAGTTTAATTTACTCGCACTACAGTGGATATATGCTTTACCCGCACTCAATGACTTGTTCAACATATGACCTAATCCTAGCATATGAGATTTATCATGGTCTAGTTTTGTAGGCCCCTTCCCGTAATGGTACTCGTCTCATGAACTATGTATCCCCATCATCTACTTAGCTTCTCAAATTAGTAATGAGAGGAGTTTTGGCATTTTCGGTGTATCAAGGGGATAAGTCTTTAACATCAATTATTCAAGTTTTAGTTATATAAGTCATGTTGCATGTGGATCAATTTGTCATATCACACATGATCTTCGTCACCACAGTTTAGAATCACACATGACAAAGGTATCGTCCCCTTCTGTGGCCCTAGCTCACTAGGTATATACTCATTCAAGAAGATGTAATCGTACTTAGTTCGTTTCCTGCCTGTTTTCTTGACTTGTTACTTAATTGACTAGGGTTGACACTAGCCTTTGCCAAAATCCACCCAAATCAACCAACCGTCCTTATCTAAAATAGTTTTGTTGTAATGAAGATTTTGGGTATTTGCATACACTTTTCATGTGTCTAGCAAGATAACAATACATGTCTCCATCAACTTTCTAACAATCACCGCTACCCTAGTGACTATCTCCCAGAATAAATATTTTATATGACCATCATCTAAGTAGTATTGCTAAGCATGTGTCAAAAGTTTGACTATGGACTTGAGTACAAGTATGGACATCAAGGTACAAAATTATTAAGGCAGTCATAAGATCAATTTAGGTACAAAATTTAAACATAGCATATAGTTTATTTTAAAACAAAAATATTTTGCAATATAGGTACACCATGATCAAGGAAGGGGTTGTGATGACTTGCTTTGCTCGGCTAGAGTGTCCTTGACGTTATAATCGAGCTAATCTTCCTCACAAATATAACCTATCATAAATGTCATCTAAATATGGGTTCTAATCACAAAACAAAATAATACATAAATTCATCAAAAATACACAAACAACATAATTTATGCCATTGGGTAGATCTTTAATTTACATAAATGTTGGTGGATGTTTCACTGGGTTTTGACGTAAAATGAGTGAGTTATAGGTTTTCTAATATTCAAATTTGCTAAATCAAATGTGAAATGGTACTGTTTAAGAATACATTTTGAATTTATCTATGGTATTTCTAGTGGGTCTAAGCTATTTTCTAAGTATTTCTATTTATTTTCATAAAAAAAGGCTTTAATAAATAGGTGTGCCAGGCCAATGGTTGACTAGGTCTATTTGACCCAACAGTGGCAGGGCCACATGTTAACTAGGGAAAAATTAATCCCCTCCTATTTCTCTCTTTCCTATTCTTTCGCTCTCCCTCTCCGTAGGATCGCGTGGGCGCGCGCGCCTAGCAGCGGCAACTAGCAACGAAAGGCTAAGGGATGACTTACCTTGAGTTCGGCTAAAGGCAGCGGTGGCATGGCAGTGAAGCAAGGAGGCCACGGTTCACAAGTAGGAGGGAGGACGTCACCATCCATGGGGCGGCAACATGCTTTGCTCTGAGTCAAAGTTGTGCATTGGATGGTAGAGGTGCGGCAAGTGCAACCGTGGCGAGGAAGGCTCACCTTGCTTTGTTGAAGTAGAGGTGGGGGTGGCGATGGAATTCGAGTGACATCTCTATTTTATAGGCAATCAGAAGGAGGGGAGGGGCACGACGAGAGTGAGGTTGTAGTGGGGCCGACGGTGTCACACGCATGGCATGATGGCGTGAAACAGTGGGGCGGTGATGGTAGACGGTGGGGCAGTAGCTCTTGTAGTGAACGCGGGTGGTAGGGTGTTAGTGTTAAAGAGGGGGTGGTGTGGGGTGATGTTGCATGCAGGGATGGCGTGTGTGGGTGGCGTCGTGCAATGGTGGTAGAGGCAGTAGTGGAGTCAGCAATGGTAGAGGATGATAGGTACAGGGTCAACAAGGTTGCAAGCATAGCAGGGTAGGGCACATTAGGCACGGGTAGATCCACGCGATAGCTGTGAGGTCGGCATGAAAATCGAGCGGCCTGTGATGTGCAGAAGGGTTGTGGCGACGTGTAGCGATGGCAGCGTTGGTAGAGACACAGGGCATTGGAGCCATGGTAGGAGTGGTAGGTGGTGGCGTGTGGTGATGTGTAGCTTTGGCTGGCACGGCGTTCGCCCCGGCCAACACACTTCCGTGTGGATGGTGCAAGGCATGGGTGGCAGCGATAGGGCCAATGGGTGCAGGCCATGTTGTTCTTCTTCTTAGCTAGGCTAGGCTAAGTTGAAATGATGGTGGATGATAAATAGTGCCGATTTTTGTACATTAAGGAAAAAAAGGATTGCTGATCTCTCAGTTTCGGTGTTTTGAAATAGGTTCAAAACAATGTTTAATTTTTAGGTTTCTTTTTTATATGGAGATGTGAAAATTCAAATTATTATTTGAATTTAAATTTCCTTGAAGAAGGAAATGCTTCTAGAGTTATAGCTAGGTTTCAATGAGGAAGCAGACTTTTTGTAAAGTGATGTAGATAGACTTTGTAACATAGTTTCCTTATAAGTTAATAGTTTATATATATAGCCAATTTGATTTGAGATACTATAATTTGGAAATTTGTTTTTTTATTAAATTGAGGTATTGGTCCAAGGTAAAATAAAAGGAAGCATAAGAACCAACATGATGCAATATTTTGGAATTTTTTGATGGTTCAAAATTTTTGGAATTTTTTTGATGGTTCAAAATTTTTAGGTTTCAAGTTTTAAGGTTCGTATTTTTTAGAATGTTACACCTGGCCTCTCTCTTTCATCGCTGGTGGTTGAATCCACGGGATTTGCCACCCCTATCCTACCTCCTAACTACATGGCCTTATTTGCCCTCATCACCGATCTTGCTCACCACTCTCCTTCATCCTCAAGGCTCTAGCGGTGCTATCATCGTCTCACTCCTTGTGGCCTACTACCTACCCTATACCAATCTGGCCGTCCCTCTAGGCCCACCCTTATTGCCTCTATACCCTCATTCCACTACCACTAGTCTAAAAAAACTTAATTTGATGAAAGCTAGCTTGCTGGAGGTCGTCAGCAATGAAGGCTTACAAAGAAAGTGTTCATTGCCAGTGAGTCCTCATCATCCTTCTCTCTCACACCTCTTGTCCTTGCTATCTCTAAATACTTATCCAACAGTGTTTATCAGTCGAGTAAGATTTAGAGAATTCTCAATGGAGATATATATCCATCGGCATTAGCCTCCAATCATACTGTACCCCAGGCACACTGTTCAATCAAATTAAAGCACCGACATGAACCATCCATCCATCCATCCAACTGGCCGGCCACTAGGGTGACTTGTACTGTTACATGCATGTAGGGCATGGCATGCAATTCCCATAACCTGTGAGGATAAGATGATCCTGCACCTAGGTAGCTCTATCCGGCTGCACTGTCTCTGCATCTGCCTGTGTCTGCATGTTGATGTCGGGAATATACGTAGTGCATTTCTAATTGGATGCAGCAGCATTCTGTAGTAATATTCAACCCATGATGCATCTCTAATACCTAGCTAGCTGCTAACAGTACACTGTCTTGCTCTGATCAGATCAATGCTCTGTATTATATTTGGCATGCAGTGAGTGTGTGTATATGCGCGCTGAAAGATTAGAAGACATAGTGTACTATATACTGCTGTCACTCTGTCAGTCAATTAGCATATGTCAATTAGTGGAGTTGTTAGGTCCTGAGAATACTCTATATGTAGTGTGTATACGATCGATCTATCGATTCTTATACGTGCAAACTACGTTGGCAGAGTCCATTTTAATTATGCTCCAATGATCGATCATCTTTAGTTTAAAGAATACCTAGCTAGGTCGATCGATCAGATAACATATGTTTGTCTGGTTGGTGCAATATTAATTTTCTTATCGCAATGATATTCTTTAGCTACTCAGTCGATTGTCTCTGCTACTGTCTACCGCAGGTAAATCCAACTGTAATCCTCCTACCCCATTTGTTCAGGTTAATCTACTCTCTTCTCTTGTGCTCCATTGCTAACAAGGCTCTCTCCCCGTGTTGCTTGCCTGGTCTACTTCGGCCGCCGCTTGTGATCCGTAACCGCCTCTATACCTCTTGACCACTTTATTTTTCTTTGTGATGCTTTATAATAGTCTGTTTATACTAAAATTTAATAAGCCTGACAGTTAGTATTAGAGAGCCGATCAACTTATAAAAAGAGTTTGATTAATATAAAAAAAGAGGCGATCGGACGGATTGAGAATTGATTCGATTCAATTAAAAATAAAAGATTATTCAGATAGAACCGAATCTGAGAAGCAGTCGTGAAAAGCAAGGCATGATACTTTTATCTATATACACAATATATCTTATAAGATATTTTTTATTAACTTTTTAGAAATAGTTTCCTTTTATATTTTAGAAAATAACATCCGGAGGTTGCTTGTAACCGCGTCATACTCTTGTAATTATAGGATTTAAATATAGACCTATCTCTTGATCAAATACAACTTCAACATATCGCTACCTTAGTTCATCTAAGTTGTTACTGGTGGGTTCTAACTCTCGACGTGAGCCTATATCAGTTAAATCTAAACTGCAGTGAAGAGGTAAGTCCTACCATTATCTTGATGTATTTGCTGCATCGGTTAGTTTCAATATCTTAGTCCGATCAGATATTTTATATCACGTTCGTATGAGATTTATTGGCTTATCAAGCTTTTTTTACTGTCATCAGTCTCATGTTATATTGGTTAGATCTAACCTACTAGACTGTTGATAGTAAATTGAGACATAAGCCGATGGGTCTTTACTCGGCATTTTATCGGAGTAGTTAGCCGATGAGTTATCCACACATTGAGTCACACGCTTAGTGTATCAGCTTCTCGGCCAATGTATATATATCTTCAGTGATTTTCTCTTATCGGCTTAGTTAGCCAATAGGTTTGCCCTTTTCTTCCGTCCATGCGTCTGATCTAGCGTTCGTTGTCTTGTTGCCGTTAGCCTTAGTCTCATACCGTTTCGATTTAGTCTGATCTATCAAGACTAGCTCTAACGGTATTGTCATGGTGGTCACTGGATCACGTACTTTTAGAAGATCAGGTCTCGCTCCTTGCTACTTATCGCATATTCTATTCGGAGCACCAACGACTTTGCAGCCGATGGGTACTTTATTTTATTCAGAGCATCACTCTATTCTAAAACATCATCGGCTCTATAGCCGATGTGTCCTTTAGCTTATTGCTTGCTATTTACTTATGCTTTCATCGGCTTTCTAGCCTATGAATAAGCGTTACACCTTCTATTGATAACCAATCGATAGGAGGAGTCTATATATATACTTATTGACTATTCTATCCTAGAATATTATTAGCTCTATAACTGATATATCTTTTATTCACTTCATCGCCATCTGCTTACGTCTTTATTGGCTTTTCAGCCGATAGACAAACGTTTTAACCCCTATCGGCAACTAGCCGATAGCATAAGTACATCAGACGCAACCGATGTTTATCTCAACCCTATCGACGACCGGCCAATAGCAAGAGTTCGTATCGGTCGATTAACTCATCGGCTTATTTACTTGTCAATTATAGAGTCAAATTGATTGGTACGTCCGCAACTTCATCAAACCCGATGAAGGAGTCTCGAATCCGAAGGACCTATACTGGAGTAAAACAGATCCTATGCCTCAATATGTTCGTGTCATTGCATCGGACCTTTATCGGTGAACATGGAGGATTGATTCGGTGCGAACAAGTCTATACTGGCAATAAAATCAATATATAACATTTATCTTTTTTAATTGTATGGATCATATTTATTTATACCATCAGTAGTAGATTTTTTCGTATAGATAATGGTAGAACTCATAATTATTAATGGATAAGATCTTTTTACCGGTGATAATATATACAATAGAAGACCACCGTAAGTCTCCTCTCTTGATCCTGTCACCAACATTGCCTGCTAGTAGTATTATTGATCGATGGTGCCACTGCTGCTCTAGACTTCATCTAATCCCCAATGCTAGCTGGTGTCAGTTGAGCGAGCTCCTCTCCCCCCTTCCTTCTGTTCTCACCACATTCAGTTCCCTAATCTAGTCATCTTACCAAGGAGGTGCGCTGGTGTCTCCATTGTGTCATCACCACTCACTAGAGCTCAGTCTTCGGCTCACCGGAGAAGAAGAGGGGCTTGAGACCTTTAGGTCACCGGCTCGAGGAGATGAAGGAAAAATCAGAAGATTGAGCCACTAAATTGAGACTCAAGGGCCTTAGTCTCAGGCGATTGAAAATTCTAAAATATTACTGTAATATACATTAACACATTTTTCTCACTAACGATTGTTTGACTTGGGCTTTAAAAGTACTTTTGTATTGTTTTGTATAATGATCACTATCAATCACATCTCTAGCTTAGTATTCAGCCACGATCCACATACGAACCCATTCGGTCCACTATGCATTTCTGTGTATATAGTTGTTAGAGACAAATGACAAGCACGAAACACCAAAAATTAGGTCAGACGCTACAGCAGGCTGATGTAGTCTAAAGAAAAGGAAAGAGAGAGACTCATACCAAAAACCTTCCATTGGTATGGAAGTATAGTTTTAAGCTTTCCTCTTTTCAGCTTGAAATGGAATGCAACATAAAGTGACTAAGGCCTTGTTATTTTTTTAAAAAATAAGTTAATACTTAATTAATAATATGATAACTTACCGTTTTACGTATTGAAGGCTGGGTGGCAACCCCGCTGAAACGAACGCAGCCAAAATTAAACTGAACGAGTGGCAAGAGTGTAAAGTCTCTGATCGATTTAAGTTTTGCAAGGCCAGCCATTCAATCTGCTATGTAGATAGTGCGTGTCCTATTAGGCCATTACATGCATACACATGCATAAAGGCACTTTTGCCACCCTATCAGCACTATGCCCGGGATTGGAATCCATGTTTGACAGGGACCGGGATCGATTGTATGTCGTGTCAAAAAGATACAAAATTTCTTTTCGATCGAGTTGATACCACTGGGCCATGGCATGGGTGTTTCTCTTTGGAGGGTAATTAAGTACATGAATAATCAAATAACTCCAGAGCATAAACACAAATATTTATGGGATGCATGCTACGACGGATCCAGAAAATTGACATATCGATGTCATAGAATAGTTAGGGTATCGCAACGTGCTTCAACTACGATGTTAGTGTTATATTTCAGGTATTAGCAATTTAGTCAGAGGTTTCGCCGAAGTTCATCGAGGACCCTAACTCTATCGTTGTAGATCTGCCCCATGACTAGATGTGCACGTGTGTACCCTCCCTAAATTGGTAGACACCGGCACTAAATCTAGGTTATAAATTCTGAGGTGTGGAATATACTAATTACACACTTCAACACCTAGCAATTTGGCCATATATTTTTCTCACCAACAGTTTGGTTAATTGATGCCGTGCATGCATCATGCTTCTCCACAGTTGACAGGTTTTATTTCAAAGTAGAGCTACTAATTAAGCTAGTGGGGCATGCAACTTGAGCTCCCATGATATGTTCACGTCGCCCCTCCACGGAAAGCCCACTGCGCATCGCTCGCGGCGGCCACTTCTGATTGGCGATTAATGAATTTAGCACGCACATCCTAGGATCGAGACATATATACTTTAGGTATTGATTAATCCCGATTAGCACTAGCTAGACGAAGGAACGATCGATCGACGAGGGAATTAGGCCGACCAAGTGAGCAGCCAATCAGATCACCCGATTCCTCGATCGATTGGCTAGCAATATACACCATCTTAATTAGTCTAACTAGCCATCAACCCGTCCACTTGCATGGACAAACATGAGTTTTCTTATAACTTATGTCGATTAATGTATATGTAAAGTTTCACATTGTATTTTATTTCTCAATAATATTTATTTTTAATACGAATTTAACATATTTCTAAATTATATTTCTACCTGGACTCTTTTTTAATCTAAATTTAAAATATTTCTAAGTTATACTCCTACATCTACTCTTTTCTTAATAATATTTATTTTTAATACAAATTTTAGATATTTATAAATTGTTCCATAATACTTTTTAAATTTGTATTCTAGATATTTATAAATTTTATTTGTATGCGGACTCTTTCTCTGAATATTATTTATTTTTTAATCTAAATTTTAGATGTTCCTAAATTGTATTTCTACATAGAATCTTTCCTCAATATTAATTATTTTTAAATTTTTAATTCAAATTTTAGATATTCTTCTAAATTATATTTCTACGTGTACTCTTAGTTCAATATTAGTTATTTTTTATTTTTTAATCTAAATTTTAGATTGTTTTTCTAAATTATATTTTTACATGAACTCTTATCTCAATATTGATTATTTTAAATTATGTATCCAAATTTTAGATTTTTCTAAATTGTATTTCTACATATACTCTTCCTTAATTTTCTTTATTTTTTAATTCTAAAGTTCAGATATTTAAAATTGTATTTCTACTTGGACTGTTTTTTCTTTTTTAAATAATGTGGTAATTTCTATATTTTTTATCTTATAGGATTAATGTAGCCTCCAATTAGTATATATAAAGATTTTAGGTTTTTCTAAATTGCATTTCTATATTGTCTCTTCCACAATTTTTTTATTTTTTAATTCTGAATTTTAGATATTTTAAATTGTATTTCTACTTGGACTCTTTTTTCCCTTTTTCAATTAATTCAAGAATTTATATCACTTTCGATTTTTGTGGAAAATTTTAGTTTTTTTTATCTTATAGGATTAATGTGGAGGCTCATAGTAGAGCCTCCAATTAGTATATATAAATATCTAATTGAAATACTAGTATGAGCCTCCACTTAGTATATATAAATATCTAATTGAAATACTAGTTGTAATTTAGTAGTAAGTGATTATGATTTATGCGCGCGGGAGACGACATGGATATGATATATGCTGCTGTGGCAGTTTGATACAGTAGAGAGGATATATTAAGTCGAGGTTGGACATGCATGCATGCAAGGCCCCAATGGCAGCTACTGATCGATCATGGATAAAGCTACGGCGTATAGCTGACGAGAAATACTACTGTATATAAGCTGCAGTGTGCATGCGTCCATAATTAATTAACAACAGTGGGCGAGCAGTACACATGGCGATGCATGCGTGGACGACAGTGGTTGGCTAGCTACTGCTTGCTTAGCTAGGCTGGTCCTCGATCTCGTCGTCCTCGGACAAGGACGACAATTACCTGTACTAGCTAGCTTCCTACTAGCTTGCATTGCATGCATATTGTGGTCGATATCATGATGGATGGATCGTGCAGCCACGTCACCATGCCTACAACTTTCATATATGCAAATTGTAACAGTGTAAGAGAGAGACTAGCTAGCTCGAACCCCATATATACATGATGCATATATGGAATGGATCTGCTTGTCGGGGCAGACACCAACACGTCTGCAAGTGCATGCATGCATGCATTTCGATATCTATATACTACTACTACTACTACTACTCACGCCTAGCTTGATCACTGTACGTGCGTAGCGTGAAATGATATGATCCTAAGTGTGTATATATATCGATGTGTGGTCCTGCATGCGCATTCAGTGGAGCACACAGTGTTCATCTGATGGCCGGCATGTGATGTTTGTCCCTACCATGCACCGTTAATCCAATCATCGATTACTGATCGATCCGGGCATGTATTGGGCAGCCAGATCACATCGATCGATCGATGAGAATACATACATGTATTGGAATTCGGCAGACGCCGATTGATGATAATGCTGCGTGCTCTGAGGCCCAATATCATGGCCCATCTATGGACATGGGCCACGGCAATAGGCCGGCCGGAGTGTTGAGCCTGTGGAACAACGATCCATCTGCTTCTATGTGGGAACATTTATTGTTTGCCATCTTCACAAAACGCCCATGCCCAAATGCCACACCCAAATTTCTGTTCTCGTCTGCCACCTACTGAGACTTTTTCAACTTTTTTCGTCCACGTGGTGTCTCTCTCTTTTTTTTTCATTATCTTTTCTGAGCTCCGGTCATCTCCCTATTGCTGCTAGAAAGGTGTGGCGATGTATGTAGTCGGGTACGTACGTACTCCTACGTAGCTTCTGGACCATCATCTATCCACGCACACGTCGCACAGCACACAAAACTCAACGTCTTCACGAGCAAGCTGCTGCTTGTCATATATATGTGACCAATTCAAGTCGATCACCTCCACGTACGGCCGTCTTAGACCATGCAAGTATACAGTCTAATGATGCACTCCTACTCCCTCCGTTCAAAGAATATAAACATCTCTAAGGGGACTTTAAGTAAAATTAAAATAGAGATGAAATTAATTCGATAACTTTGAGAGTTCATCTGACTGAGAAAAATCGTACTCAGAGATATACCTACCAGTAGACAGTACATGTAACGATCGATTGAATTGGAAAATCAATATTCCAGGCATATTTAAATTTGTGGATAAATTTTAAGCTCCAAAAAATGATTATGTTGGTAGAGGGAGAGAGTTCGTGGTTAATTCCAACGAAATACAACCACTGACGAGAGCTACGGTGACATATGTATTCCGTCCACTAGTCATTATCGACTAATAGATGACCAGACCATTAATTGTACTCGACGCCGGCCGCAAGCTAGCTTTCCCACTGCTTTCTCTAGTAAATTCTCGTTTTTAGCAACACGCGAGTTATTTCCTACAACACATTTCGGAGCGAAGTTGTTCTCATCAATAGTTAAAGCAAAAGGTCTAAATTCCCCTTAAACTAGTTTAGACGGAGGTCCGTTTAGCAGCCCATATTCAAGCCTCCAACTTTGCAATACTGTGTATATTACTTTGGAAGGTGATTTTGTACCGTGATTTTACATATTAGGAAGTTTAAACAGCGGTTTTGAATAATTAACGCAACATATTTACATATAGTCAATCCTGGGCGCTTAATTTATCCTCTATGGTGATGATATACTAGTATTATATATTAATATTTGTTTGTAAGTGAGAGCGGATAAGTAGGAAAAAAGAAATATTTAAGTGTAGACTTAAACATATTGGACTGTCTATGTCACATGATCAAATTCATCTAAATTATATATAAATCGGATAAAAACTAGGTTACAAAACCCCCTAAAGATTATACGAATGGTATACGAATGATATTGTAAGGTTTGGGGATTGGATATTTGGTTTAAAGTTAATGTTAATGATGATATAGACTTTCAGTAAAATTTAGAGATGTATTTGGACTTTTTCTATAATTAAAAGAATAACTCAAGTGACTTTGTGGCACTACTTTTATATTATGTTGAAATAGTTGAGCCACTTATACATCATAAATGACTATAATACCATCTTCGTCTTCGTTCTATTCTATGATTTAAATTTTACAAATCATTAAAGACTAAATTTCGATATTAAGGACACCCTAATCCATCTCCCATGGAAGGCCTACCAAACCAACCGACCTCATTTCCTCTCCTCCAAAATCCAAACCAAACCACCTCATTTTAGATTTCAACCCAACCCACCCCAAACCATTACACTACAATGGGTTTAGTCCACTCCATTAGAATGGACTCGATCCATGGATCTATGCTACAGTGTAGAGAGCTTGGAGGTCAGGAGGCCTTGTTCAGTGCAGCATTTCTGCCCGTTAGCATACAGGAACTCAAGGATCATAATAAAAGCAGCATTTTTTGGCCACTTTTTCAAGACAGAATGATTAAGTGCATCGTAATAATTTGGAGAGTTACTTAACAACTGTTTTTAATATAACTCCAGAACGACATGTGGACTATTAATTCAAGACAAATATTTTAAAAAAACAGCATTGCTTGCTGATGTCTAGAAAATTTGGCAAAAACAAGAAAATAAAACCACAAAATACTCAGAATGATAAGCATCGCATTGTTTGCTGATCTAGCACTGAAATAATTCCTAGAAGGCCAATGATATCACATAATTACAATTAAGTCAACTGCTCACTACATCTCGAGAGCAATAATAAGGGTCATAATAAGGTTTATATCTTCAACAAAAGCTACCAAGCATAACATGCCATTCAGCCCCATCTATGCCTTGATCCAAATGCAGATGTAGATAATCTGAAGGAGATAGAAGCCATCAGAAATTTATATTTCAGGAATAACTAGAAATTTGGTTGCCTTAAGAAAGCAAATATGCAAAATAACGTTGAAAGATTGCATGCTGAATATTATTTCTATGTAAGCCATTTTCTAGAGACAATGCTTTTTACAACTTGGAGGACCTTTGCAGTGTTGTCAAACAAAATGTGCCAAATTGAATTAATCGATAAACAATGCAAGTTGTTGTGTAATGGCAAGATGAGATTCATACAAGTATACAACGATAAACAGTGGCAAATTTCTCCACTGTTTATATCTTGCCAGATTTAGATTCCAAAGGCAACAGCAGCACTAAAACAAAAGCATATGAAATGGGAGTACAGCAGCGTACCTGTGTGCTAAAATAAGAGGAGCACTAGTGACGACAAAAATTCAGATTGAGAAACTAAGGCATGACTAGCATGAGTCATTGGAGACATTATTCTTGATCAAAAGCATGCAGGCAACGATGGCCTGATTTGATGCGAAATGCTTGTAGTGCGTATGGGTCTTCTGGAGCTTGACAAACCCACCCTAGAGAAATATAAATTGAACACACGAATACTCCTGCATCAGTAATCAAACAACAGATAGCTACCAAATAGAGAAAACGACCAAATTAGCAAGAGTGGATATGTTTTATTTGATTATTTCTAGTTCAGGGCAGAAGCAATGATGTTCAAATAAATAAAGAAGAAATCATTTCTAGATCAGGGCAGCAGCAATGAAATCATTTGCACTAGATAGGCAAATTATACCTTTAATTGCCTTGTTTCTTGTGTCTAAATAACCAATCTTTCGCACAAACAAGTGTCTCAAGCATATCCGGTGTCAAAGAGCTTCTTGTGTCTCCAAGTATCCTTCCTCCATAAATGAAAGCGGATTCTGAGGGCACAGTGCTAAGTGAAATTGCAAGAAAGTCCCGAGCCATAATTTCTCTTCCACCAAGCCAAAACATCAAAATCCTTACTATCATCCTCACACACTTCTTCTAAATATGTGTCAATCTCCGACTTACGTATACGTGTCCGGTTTGACTTGAAAATGGCAAACTCATGGTCAAACTTTCTTTTTCCTAGAACTGGTGAACCTACACCACTAGCTTCTCCTTGCCCAGAATGTGACATTGAGGATACACCCCTTCTCCTTGCAATTCCTTCGTATACTCTAAAGTACGATTTCATCCACTCTATAACAGAATCCACTTCAGTTTCAGCCTCATTCAAATTGGGAGACACCTTCGCGTAAAAAAAAAATCCAATTAGTCCCTGTTCCTTCTTGGATCTAATACAGTTCTAATGACAAGTGCCAAATTAAAATTGTTTGGCAGTTTTTCATCCCAATATTTAGCAAACTTCGTATGCAAAGCACTAGCCAATTGCATCAAAATATTACTTGTTTGCCAATCAAAATCACTCAAAGCATGGCGAATACAAAGAACCAAATGCAAGAACGACTGTGCGGTTAGTTTCCTATCAGCTGAGACAGGTATTGTAGCCTCTTCAAACGCCTTAAGAAATTCACAAATTGATTCAGCAGTCAGCCATTCTTGGTCATTTGGCGCAACTTCATCATTTTCAGTGGCATAACTATTAACGTCCGATCATTTTGAAAGTTGCGTTCCAACGGTTAGCTACATCAACAGAGAAACCAGACTTTGAAGGAAGACCTGAACTATTAGTAATTGAATTGAAGGGTTGGACATGTGAGGGCGAATTTTCTATGTACTTCAAGAGCTCACGTATCTTATGTATTTCCCCACGTATTAACTTCATTCCATCTTGAACCAATAAATTGAGGACGTGTGCGCAGCATCGAACATGAAAAAGTCTACCTCCAAATAACAATTCATGCTTTTGATTTTTCACCAGTTCCTCACAAGCAACCGTGTTATTACTCGCATTATGTAAAGGTGGTGTAGACAGTTTGCCCCTCAAGCCCCAATCAGTCAAACACCTCGTGATGGCTTCATTGTCGCCACCACCACGTTCCCTGCGCGCGCTTTGGGATGTTGGAAGGGGAAGGGGGAGAGCCAGAGGAGAGGAAGGAAGGGAGAGGGAGAGGAGCGGCGACGCCCGACGGCGGCGGCGGAGTGGAGGCTGTGGAGCGAGAGCGAACGGGCGTTGCCCCGTCCACCGTAGCAGGCTGCAAGTCCATGTTCTCCACCCATGGATCGGCTCTTTTAGTCAGCCCGGATCCACCCCAAACCAAACCGTAATCCAATCCGAGCCGAAATGATCCAAATCATCCTCCAGCCCACTTAATCCAAACAGATGCGCTCCACTGGCAGGCCTAAGCGGTTCGACCAGTTGAACACCTCCTCCGGCCGCCTCGAGCGCCAGTTCTCCGACTTCCGCGGGATGCTGCCGCATGAGCCGCCCGACATCGAGACAGCTGAGTCCAAGATCTCCGAGGAGGCCGACGGCTTCTTCGCCGCGCTCCAAGGCCCCGAGCTCGACACCCTCCGAGTACGTACACAACCGTGTGCTGTTACTTCAAAACATTAGTTTTTTTTTGGAAAGTTTCATATCATCCGAATATTTATAAAAATCATTTTTTAAAAAAATCAGATGATATATTAGTTCACAAAGTACAGATTTAAATTTGATATATAAATAAAATAAAAGAACAAATATGACCCAACACTTTAATTTGTTATTTTTTTCAGCTTTTGCAAGTCAAATTTAAAATTATCTTTAAAAAAGGATTATCTTATTATTTAATATTGATTGAGGTGATTTAGCCATGTTCGAAAAAGGCTTCCAGTGACAATAGAATCATAAGTTAGCATAATAATATAAAAAGTTTTTGTTAGGTTTTAACTCTTGAGATTAAATTGTTGTTGTTAATGATTATCTATTATTTGTAATAGAAAAATAAGCACCATGTTTACCCCTCAATGCTTATAAATTCTCACATTAACTATTGATTGAGGCTAGATTATAACGTTCTATATTAAATAAAGTGTTGAATACAATCAATTATCTTAAAATTCGGATTGAATAATTAAAAATAGTAAAATAGAAGTTCATGTCAAAATACAATTAGCTATCTCTAAAATTCGGATTGGAAAATCAATCTATTAGAACTAGAGTCCATGTCAAAGTACAGTATGCATAACAATGGTTGAAAACAGAAACGACGGTCACGGATGATACGTGCAGATGTGCAGTAGCTATAACTGCACGTATCGATCAGGCGATGATAAGAGAAATCTTAACTGCATTAAAATCTGCCCTGACTTATGTTTTTGCAATCTGACACATATTCTGAAAAAAGGTGTTGTTAAGTAATCTATGGCACCAACCAGCTTACGCTGCAAATCCGACATGTACTTTTTTTTGAGAATTAACTAAATCTGACATGTACTTGCGATCGATTTGTCACTAAACGGGTAGTCAAGTCTGTTTCCCGTCAAAAGTCACTTTCCTGTTTCACCATATCAAAGCAGTATAGGTTTTCTACTGCATAACAAGATACAGAAGATTAATTAATTGGTCCATACAATTAGTGTGAGAAACTAGACAAACTAAGCCTTAATTTATATATATATGAGAGAACTCAAACTCCCTCCAGAATTTTAAGTTAACAACAACAACATTACAATAACTTTTCTATCCAATTGTTTCTGTGTAATTGCACAAAACAATACCAACAATAATTTTTAACTTATTTGTTTCATAGGCTAAAAAATATAGATTTAGCATGAAGCATGCTTTTATAGTGTAGATTTATAAGTATTTGCAGCTGTTATTTAGAAAGTATGGGTCCGAGTTTACAACCTGAAGTCAAGGCTATCAAATAAAAAAAAACTGAGAGTTCTTGATTGTATCCTCAATTCCTGTAATTTCTTAATTCAACCGGAACCCAAGATAATTATATCGTAATTAACTAACTAAAGATTTTATGTCAATGATATATCTCCAATATCCTAGCTTTATATTTCCTAAAAAAATTAACTATACTAACAACAATCAACAGCTGAACTTAAGTATCCTCGTAAATTACCAACGTTCAAAAATATTACTTATCTAAAAATTATTCCATAAAAAAATCGACAGCTGAACTTAAATATAACTTTATGTTTATGGTTTGCTACTGACAATTTCACTTGGTTTGAAAAAAAAGAAAGAATTGTGTGGACAACAAAGCCAGCCTTGCGAGAAGACTCTGAAGTCGAGAGCTAAAAACTATCATGTTATATAGAGAAAAAAAATCTGCACCGGTAGTTAAGATGTGAGACTAGGTAATAATGGGATAGAATTAACAAAAAAGACCACACCAAGATGCGATTAAAAAAACACCCAGATTCAGATGAAACACCCAGCTCAACTCCCAGATTAACAGCACTGAGATGGGAGGTCACGATGGTTAGTGAGAAATCAAAAATGTTGAGCTGCTCAAACTCTAAGAAAGAGCAGCAAGCACGAGATAAGTAGAACAGTCGATGGACATGAAAGAGGAGAATGTAAATGAGTTATAGTATCAATGCTACTCGCTAAACAAACATAAGTTAGCTTGGGACAAGTATAAAGATCTCAAAAGAGAGATGACAAATAGTACAAAAGGGAAGATGGTATACCATATGAAGGAGGCTCGCGTGACACAAGAAAAAGGGAAATTGGTTTGATGACTTTGAAAAATCCCCAGAGTTTAGAAATATGCCATCGAAAGTCATTGGTATACTTTAGTACCATTCAAAGCTTCCTACGTTTAGGTTTTTACATGTCATGATGAATTAGGAGTTTGACTTGGCGTTATGCTAACAAAGCAAACCCATCAACAATTACCTGTGACATAAACGTTGATCTTATAAGCTTTCTCCGAAAGCAACACATTAGTTAGAGTGTTTTTTTTCACCTTACCATATTATAATAAAATCAAATTAATTTATTTGTCAGAAATCAGCGTCCATTACATTTTCTAAAAACGAACTTTATGTTTAAAACCATTATATTTAATACATATATATTTCAAATATCGAAGAATATTCTAAATATCAAACTATACCAATAATGCAATAGTATTAAATGTAGCTACGCAAATACACGGGCTACTTATATATATATAAAAACATATGTTAAGAATTGTATATAATATCTAAATACCAACTTTATGTTTAAAACCATTATATTTAATACATGTATATTTCAAATATCGAAGTATCAAACTATACAAATAATACAATAGTATTAAATCTAGCAGTGTAAATATGCGGGCTACATACTAGTTATATCTATAAAAACATATGTTAATAATTGTATATAATATCTAACCATGCTTTTAAAATCTTATTGTATACAAAACACATAATGATGGAAAAACTAAAATAGATTAGAAGAACAACTTAGGTCAGCGAGATGGGGAATATACCTTTTTGCATTAATTTTTTTTGTCACATCTATTCTTACAAAAATTCTACGGCTAGGGAGTAGTATCATTGAATATCATTCATTGGGTGAAATAAATGGACAGCCCACATGGGCCACATCTATTGAAAGGCACCTTAATAGCATCACCTAAAGTCTTGAAATCTCATTCTTCATCCTAAAGCCAATACAGTAAAAGCATCGCTATAACAAGATAGATGGCCTGATCTCCACGTCCATTGGCCAAAGTTGGCTAATTGCATGGATTGGCTATCACTTCTTTCCTACCAAATTCTTTTTCCCCTACATCTCCCACCTGCAACACTATGCCTCAGCGCATCTCACACCACTACTTGCTCTCCACTCGATGCATCCTCTTCGACGTTATTGGCTCCCCTTCTGCCCGATGCCTCTGCCCTAGCTACCTCCTGCCTGTGCCTCTACCTTGGTGTCCATATAGTTGTCAAGGAGAGCTAGATAGCCAGAAGAGCGTGATGATACCGTCGACAACCAACGGAGAGGATCACCACAAGGCCCGTGTGTGGCAACTTGCATGTGTAGTTAAGCATGACGTGGAGACAAACACATTAGGTGCATAGCAAAGGAGGAGGCGAGCCAGCATTAGGAGGAAGAGGCAGTGAACACGACAGCTCTACCTATACCATTGTCAGCTCTGTTTCCCGCCTACAACAAAACAAACATTTAGACACACCTAATTTGTAGTCTAAGAGATGTTTTGAGCCATTTACAGGCTTATATAGCATCCCGCTTTTGTGAGTGGGCTCCACTAATGTCTCTACCTCTATTAATTCGTCTCATGGTGCGTCATTATGAGTAATTGAGACGTGTTACGTGGATGCCTAAATCCATACATATGCCAGGTTGTAGGATACCATGCTTGCCAATATTGAGAGCATTTACATCTGAGCAGCATTGTATTATCGCCATCAACATATCAAATTCCACAAAACAGTAACACACTCCAATAGATGAAATGCAAATATATTAAGAGCAATTGTGTTTAAAAAGTATGCTAAACAGCCATACAAAAAATGAGATTTGCATCATCTCTAAAAAAAGAAATTTATAACTTTTCATAAGCTAATACTTGCTTTATCTCCTCCCTTGTTCACGGCATTATGTAGCATTCCTTACAAATCCATTGTCTTGTAAAATAAACTGTGTGAAAACCAAATCAGTTCACATGAAGTTTTAAATTTTCTTAAGGTTAAACTTATTTAGAGATCAAATTTATAGAAAGATGTAGCACTATTTTCAACATAAAACAAATATACTATCAAAATATATTCAATGTTCTATTTAATAAAACTAATTTAGTATTATAGATACTTCTAAATTTTTTCTAAATTTTTTTAAACTTTAAAAAGTTTAACTTTAGAAAAAAATCAAAACATTTTATAATATGAAACGGAGGAATCTAGCTAAGCTTACTAGGCCATACACAGTGAATTAGATAATCCATACATCTATTGATTCATAGAAGATATGCCAGAAGCCTGTTCTTAGGAATTGTTTACTAGCTTTACTAAAGATCTACGAAATCGAGCCTTGATAAAGTTCTACAAGATAGTGCGTTTCAATTTGTATATTTCTGAACAAAGAGACTACAGACATATTACAGTATTAAAATGGGAATATTTTCTTACAGATCTACAGCAATTTACTTGAATGGCTACTTGATATATACTTTTATGAGGCTAGAACTTCTCATCATCGGTAGAAGTAACAATTAAGAAGTTATGATGGCCACACCTTGACACTTCAGCAGTTACCCTTCCTCATGCATGTAAATAATTGACGATTCAAGAGATTCACAAAGTACCAATAAATTTTCTACAAGCAAGACCAAGTGCTTATCTTTCTGAATACAAGAATCTCAGAGTATGATCATCAAAATATTTTTTTCCTAAAAATCTACAAAAAATTACCTTCAACAATACTCATCTGTAGTTTTGTACCTTGTTGAAGCAAACATCAAATGAAATGAAAACAGTAGCAATTAAGAACTTACGATGGGCCATGGAAAAGTCCAACGAAGAGGACCTGAGCATTGTCTTAATTCCTTGCCCAATGATAATGTAATCTTGAGATACAAAATTATAAGTTTGATTCCTCTGAATTCCAATCATCTTGGTTGTTTTGTAGACTGAATAGATATGTGATTAAACATCACAGATCGCAATGCATTGAACCAGTGTGCCTGCACATGTGAATTATCACATATGCAATTTAAACAAGAAAATTTGTTGTCAAATATGTAATGGACCGCGCTCTTAATGAATACTCTTCTAGAACAAGTGTTGTGTCATACTAGTATGGATTGATCTACAGAGGTTCAAAAGCATCAAATCGATTTATCAAATCTCTGCATGTATTGTTAATGGCATTTCATTAAACAACTAATACCATGGCAAAGCCCTGAAGCAAAAGGAACGAAATGGTAGGTACAGATAGTTTCTTTTGTACTTGTGCAGGATTACAAGTTTATAACAAAACAGCCCAATGGGGGTACAACTCCACACAAATACTGAACAAATTGAATCACACAATTGGACAAATCAAGCTCCCCGTCGTCGCAGCCGCGTCTCTCCCTCGTTTGCCCTCGCCAGCCCAGCCTCTATTCCCATCGGCAGCCACCAGACGACGGCTCCACGGCGTTAAGTACGCTCTCGCACAATGCGGACTCCTCTGGCAACCAAGGCACTCCTTAGTTACAGTATTGATCAAAATTGACACTAGAATTTTGTACTCTCTGTAACAAAATCTTGATAAATCAACAAACATATGAACTCAAAAAAAAAAAAAAAAACTGTGGAGACCGATCGATGCATGCCTACTGCATGCACTAGCAACCCAGCATGGGCGATTGGGCGCTGCTGCTTCTCTGAGGCCTCACTCGGGCCGAGGCCCAATTTTATGGCCCATCTATGGGCATGGGCCACCGCGGTACTCTGGCCGGAGTGTCGGCCCTAAAAAGTTGACGGAAGAAGCGATTCCACTCTTATAATTTTAAGACTCCACTCTTATTTTTAAAGCTTAAAAACCACCTACTAAAAATCAGAGGAGCCAAAAAAAAAAGAACTTAAAAAGCCTAAGCCTAAACCAAACCCAAGAAAATCAGATTTTGGACCGCCATCCACGCACAGCACAAGCAGTGAACGTCTTGATGACCAAGCTTTTATGTAGCCAATTCAAGTCAAGCCATCACCTTTGTGTGAATCTCTTTTCTGTGAGAGTCTCAAACAAAGAAAAAAAAAATCAAGCCGACCACCTCGACGGCCGTCTAAGATTCTACATAGATTTGGTGGACCGGTACTACATCTGTTAACGACGCACGACCTGGATTTTGATCGATCGAGATGCATCATCACCTGGCATTTTTGACGATGGACTCAGTCATATCTGGCATGCTAATTAAAGACCGTGCAATGCAAGTATGCAACAACTATTAATGCAGGTACGTGCTTAATTCCAAGGAAATACAATCGTTTCTTACAGTGCTCTATACGTGTGTGTGTGTGTGTATACACACACACACACATATATCGTCCATTAGTCACGACTAATAGATGATCAGACTATCAATTGTACTTTACACAGGCCACTTTCCCCGCAAGCTGCAGTCATGCCATCTTCATTTTTGAGAACACGCAAGTGATGTTTCCTACTCTCGTTCTAACGAGAAGTTGTCTTGACGTCTTCAATAATTAAAAAGAATATCTTAAATGACAAATGACTGTGACGATTATTTATTAAGAGATGCATGCTTGAAAAGATGAAAAAAAAAGAGTACACGTTGTAAAAGCATGTATATCTGGTAAAGAGCGGGTAAAGCTGAAAAAGACCGTTTTTGTTTTAATAAACAAATCCATCTTTTGTTAGCTTTATATCGAAGAAACAAGGAGTATAATACGAGCTCCACTTTCAGGCAATGAGCTAGCTTAATCATAATTGCTTAAGGTTTAATAAAGTCATTTGGACGAGACTAGGCGGTGAATGCAACGCTGAAAAGTTTTGTCCCGGGGATCACTACGAAAGCATTGGCGCCTTTTTTTTTCATGTGAAAAACTATACTTCAAATAAAGCTAAGAAAATAAAAGGTCTACGCTAATGAAAAGAAGCAAGAAAAGGGCAATTTAAAACAAACTATATACAAATTAATTTACTACTCTAGTTAGGAACCGAAGACGGCCGTAGATTTCTTATGGTAACCTCCTGAGTTTTAGTGTCTAACTCACAATGGATACGATACATGTGCTTATATTTAATCCATTCCCAGTGCAAGTTTTATTATAGTTTCAATTTCATTAAATCAGATGTCATATAGGCTAAATTGATGATAGGTAAATTTATGAAGGAGAGAAAGAATATGTTTCATCTGAATGAAACCTGTTATACACACCTATCTATGCTTATTGTGACCAACTTATTTTATAACATAATTTAATAATTTAATGATACGGCTAGCATATGACACCAGATAATAAAATTATGTATTGAACGTCTCTGTTGCATTCACCAACCTAAATCTCATTAGATGACGTGGGAGTATTGAAAACTGCGAAATGAAACTCCTGAGCTTATGGTTATTTTTTTTATTATGTTTATAATGGTGGGTATGTGCACGTATATAGGAGGTATATATACTCTTTGTTTCAGGTATATATATACTCTCTTTGTTTCATTAAAAAAGAACAAAGGGCCCTCTACTCCTAATGAAGAAGAAATTAGCTTACTTGCTGCCTACTTGGAAAGTTTGGGCCGTCGCCAAACAAGATCGAGGACTCTCTGTAGCTAGACCGTCCGTGCACCCAGGCCCCAGGGACCCGAAAGATAACCAAGAAATGTTGACAATCAAAGCAAAGTAAAGGAGACCGGAGAAAAAGCTGGACATACAAGACTAGTCAAAACCCCTCACCTGCAAACAATGCTCGACGAATCGATTCCTGTATATTTCCTTTTTTTTCCCCAAGTATCTCCTTTTGATTTCAAGGGACCCTTTTTTTCCATTCCAAAGTCGATAGATATGTGCTCGTACTTCCTTTCGTGCATACAATTTCTATCGTTTAATTCAATTCTGATGTCCAAGGACTTTTTACGAGTCACGCACGCACGTGCCATCATCACTTAACATATTTTCCCTTCAAGCAGGTCTCTCATCTAGAAGTAGACGTACAGTACAATCATGCATGCAGCCAAGCATGACTCTCTTAGCTTATATACGTTTATGCACTATATATCCTCATCTTTCTATCTACACCTATCTATTTACATATCTATCTATCTTTACCTCTACTAATTAGACGCAAGAAAACTCTCGCATGTTAAAAAAAAATCTGACTATTAATCAATTGAATCGTGTTACGTGATAGATCAAGAGTTTAGGTTAGATAAAACATCACTTAAATAGAAAATATCTGTTAGAGACATTTTTTAATACTGTAGAGATATTTGAAAATGACTCATAAGTGTCGTATGTGAATTGTAAAATATCTTTATGACTTATGGCATTTTAATAGAGGCATTTTTATGTCTATAAAAGAGTAGTTATTTTTTAGAAACATTAAATTATATCACTACATAGCAAATAATTGTAAAAAAAGAGAAAAATATATTGCATGCTAATCGTTGAACTTAAGATCTCCTAGGAAAATCACACTAAACCTCAATGAACTAGCATATAACAGCTCGTTATTTTTTATTTAAAAAAGTTCTAGTTCTAAAATTTTTTTGTTAGTAGTAACATTAATTCTCATCCAAATTCTAAAATCTTTGGATCGTTCAAAGTTTCTAAGATTTCTCTAAATGTTCAAAATTAAATTTTGATTATAGAACTTTGATTGTAACAGTAGTAAACATTTGTAACGCACACTTTTTTTTTAAAAAAATGTTAATCAATTTTTATAACAAATTACACAAAAGAGAGTTACTACAAAGTACTCTCATGGTAGGATTGAGGATATAACCTCGTGAGAAAGTACACACTTGTGCTTTTCAGAAATAGTTTTAAATGTGTTAGTGAAATAAATCCAATAGTTCTTTAAATCCTATGTTATATTTTTGTTATGGCTTACTGAGTAGATGTAATTATGCTTACTCTCTCACCCTATAGCAAGCCAGGTAAAGTTATTGAAGATGAAGGGACTGTTAAGAATCCATATAAAGAGTTACTAAAAGTTTAAGCGGAGTATAAAAAATTTTAGGGATTCATTCAGTTCCCAAATATATCGTGTGGATTAGAATCATCTTATTTTTCTTACAAGTTAGAATTTTGTGACTGGTACCTTAGTGTAGTTATGTTGATGTGATACATTTTTCTTATAAGCGTGTGCTACAAAGAGAGGAGTGACACATAGCAATGTAAACCCCATATCATTACTTGTCTATATATGTTATGTGTAACTTATATCTACTTATTGTGCATATACATCTTTGAAATAATGCATCTACAAAGGTTAAAATGCCTCAAGAAAATGCATTTACATATAAGAAAAATTATAGAGAGCCAAAAAGAAGTCTCTAGAAGATACATTTAGCAAAAAGTTCTAGATCTATTATAAAGTGCCTCTAGGGTAAAAATATTATGGGAAAAATTTAAAAATGCCTCAAATCTAGTATAAAGAATTCGTGATTTTAAAGGCACTTCCCAAATCACCTCTAGAAAAGTGATTTTGCATGGTGGTTTTGTTGTTGTGCATACAATTGAAAATAGCATGAGCTCCTCATTTTAGTTTTTTTTCCAAATTTAATAATTATAAAATTTGGAGTTAATTAATATGAAGTTGTGTTCCTCTTGAACTCTTAATTTAGAAATTTATTTATTAGGATCTGAAATCCAAACTTAAAAACTAGTAAGTTGTAACTAATGTAGATCACTCTTCTTTTAATATAAGAATCTATAATAAAAACCAACATGTTTAGCATATGGTAATTTTTTTTGTACTCATAACATTAGAAATAATAGTCCGTGTAATATGTGGGTTGGTAACTACTACTACTAATTACTAATTAGTTGGGAGCTAGAAAGATATGGCCATTAATTACCGTATAATCATAGAATTTTTGTTAAATAAAATATGTATTTGGAAATATCATGGAACTCGTGAATTTTTACTTTACAGGCTTAGATAAAACAAGAGTCCATATCAATTACACACTTAACTATTAATTCTGAACTATGGAAATATTAAAACAGAAAACACTAATTATATATTCTCCAAAATCCAAACTGAGCAAAACTTTGTATTATTTGTGTTTGAATTTGAAAAACATTGAATTATGTAACATACAAATTTGAAGTGAGAATTTTTTACATGCTCCTGAGTTTTTCTCAATCTCTTCTATACCTCTGAATTTTACCTCATCCTCACTTTACCTCATCCTCACGTGCCCTTAAATTTTTATTTTGAGAGTTGATCGTTAATTTTTTTTAAAAAAATAACTATATTGTCCTCTTGCAAACTTATGTGCTACCTTACAAACAAAAATACAATTCTCAATGTGAAAAAGGTTCATTTGTAAAAAAAAATGGGGTAGAATTATTTGACCCTAAATTTGAAAAAAATGGAATTTTAAATTTTAAATAAATTTTAAATTCAATTTGATGAAATTTGTACAAAATTTCCACGAAAATTTAAATAAAAATAAAAATAAATTTTGTTTCCAATTTTTTGGGTGAAACTCTTGTATGTATTTAATCAGATTTTTAAATGTTTGAAAATTTTAAATTTTGATTTTCAAATTTGGCATCAAATAATTTTGTCCCCTTTGATTTTAGTATAAATTAAAATTTTCACATTGAGATTTTTGTTTTTAATCAGGTAACACATAATTATGAGAAAGAGGGGATATAGTCCTTTTTAGAAAAACATATCGGTTTGCTCACTATCAACTAATTAATCTTAGAGAAATATAGGAGATAAGTCAAAATTCAAGAACACATAAATAATAGAGCATGAACTCAGGGGCACGTACGGAATCTTCTCCAGATTGAAACTTTAACACGATACAATAAGATATTTTGTAATTCCAAAATATCAAATAAAACATAAAAACAATAGAAGATATATTAAAATGGATTCTGAATTTAGCATTTTATTTAATTCTAAAATTTGAAAATAATAGTTAGCAACAAGTAATTAATGTGGACTGTTCTTTAATCCAAATATAATATGATATAACTCAAATATAACCAATGTATTTGAGATATAATTAAAATTTAATATTACTGATTCCAGTAACTGGTGCAATGCATTGGTCAACTACTAGTACTTCTAACATGTTGATCTAGCTAGCTAGCCCACATGGGTGTTGCTATATTTATGATGCCTTACCAGGATTGATTGATCCTACACTACCACAGAATTTATTAAATGTGACAACATATTAATGTTGGTTAGAAAAAAAGCAACATTGACCCGCGGGGGAGGGGGGGGGTGGTTTTTGTCCCCCAGATCTGTGCACGCTCTGGACGGCACTGATGATACCGATTCAAAGAATACGTTTGAGAGCTATTTGTACCGATTACAGAACTGGCATTGATGGTATTAGTAATATTAAATTTGTGACGGACACTAATGATGGGGTAATTTTGACCATCGATCCTGTCACGGCGAATTTTGGCGTGAAACTTGAGCTAGCTAGCTACCTTAATTTGAGTGCTAGGACGACTTTGACGCGTGTAACAAGAACGATCGATTCAGCATCAACGTGTACGGCAATTTTAACCTACTTAGCCAATAGGAGTGTGTGTGTGTGTATATACACACACTACTACATGACTTTGTGTAGCTAGACCAGTATATTTTACGGCCGCGTGAAATATAGCCTGATTTATCGTAATTTTGTTTGATGAGATGCGTTATTACCAGTCAAAATCTCTTACCAGGTGTGTCACACCACTGGGAAAAAACAGATATGCATGTTCTATGTTTTGCCACAGATAAGACATCAATTTTGTAGAAGGCTAACGAAGATAGAAAAAGGGGAACACCTTTGTATATGATAGTATTTTGTAAACTTACATTTGTCGATAGTATTTTGTAGAATAGATCGTTTGCCAGTGATGAAAAAAAATAGAATTTCTCGATATTATATGGCACGGCCGCATATGTACGCACATTTTGAGTATTATATGTAATCTTTATTGTCATTTTGTTCAGTGCAGCTGTACGTACAGTTGACTTAAACTCCCTTGATTAATTAAGTGTATATCGCGGCAACATTAATTATCCCCCAAGTCAATATATGGCGCATCTTTTAGTTTGGGTATAACTGGTGCTGACACGTTGCGTAATTAAGTTTCTAGACTAACATATGTACATATTGATCGTTTCTGATCACAGCAGATGATCGATCTATTAATTATAACCCGGTCAATCGGTTGCTTTCATGTTCCTGAAACAAACGGTGCGCCATCCGTCCTAGCGTCATTACAGCTGACCGATGGATCGATACATTCTTTCAACGATCGATCACTTATGCTCGATATATAATCTTGTTTAATCAAGAATACGTAGTTTTGCAAAATTTGCTATATAAAACTCCATCTTATGGTACATATACATTCGTTGTTCTTGCCTTAATTACTCTTGAAGTGCGCACATGAGAATCTCTAGCATTATAAATATCAAAGACGCCGACGAGATCGCGTTTCTGCGCGCGGTCGTGCGGAGTCCTGCCCGTTTCCGTCCAATCGGATATACAGACGGCTGCGGAGAGAAACAGGGGGATCGACCTACGAGCGAACAGCGCATTTTTCCTTTTTTTTAATTACCGATTGTATGGTGATTTTGTTCCTCAACCCTGAATGTTCCTTCATCTATTGTGGGCATAAATTTAGCATCCAATTTTATAAAGAAAAAATATACGGTTATGTTAAAGGGCTTAGATAGTTTTTTCTCTCTCGCGCTGTAACTGCAGATACTTTGTTTGTCTTATAAAAGTATATGTAGTTAAGGATCTAGGAGGGAACGAATTAAATTAGGAAAGACATGCGGGAACGACGCACGTGGTGTGACTTAATGAAATTAGAGTTAGTCAAGGATTGATCTGGACCTTTTTAAATCAGGCACAAGAAAAGAGACCTGGCCGCCAGTCTGTATTGTTCACAAGAAAAGGACTGACCTCAACTTTTGAGTTTTGACTCCCCTGTCTCAGCTTCCTGTTTTATTGTTCACTCAGTTTTAAAATATTTCTATGCTAATTGCTATGACCCTTATCATTTTAATTATTCTAGAGTTAATTAGGTGCTTACAAAGAAAATCTAATTAATTTAAAACTTAAACATTAACTAATGAAATAAGTGAAAGATAATATTTTTAATATAATCTTAATATTTAATAGACAATTTAAAAATATAGGCATCAAAACCAAGGTCTTGATGACGATCTGTTTCCCGTCGACCAAGGTCCAAGTTAGGTGCTCCCTGTTATAGAGCACGGAGTACATGTTTTTTCCCTGCCAACCTCCTTAATTTGATATCCTCTCTCTCTCTGCTGCCAAGAAAATTAGCATCTGCTACCTTTGTCCACCGAATCATCGATCGAACCAAACACCAGCTGCAGGCCAGGCTTCTACATGTACGCCTACATCGATCGATCGATCGAGCAGCTTAATTACTTGTGTCCAAACTTAATTAGCTTTCAATCAAGTAATCTGAGATTTGAAGGTCGCAAGATAGCTAGCTATGTCAGTACACTAGACAGGTTGCTCTTTTCCGGCCATGAGCTAGCTAGTCTTGCGCCGGACTACGGAATAGCTTCATCTACCTCTAGGTCTAACGAAGACATACTAGAAATAGTTTTTAAAGTAACAATTTAAAAGTCTCTAACCCATTAGTAACAATTATTAATATCAATCGATAACACCAACTAATACTAAATATATATACATGATCTGATATTGTTAACAACCGGTATTAATGTTGCTGAATACATTATCACTTTCTATAGACATCAACCCATACTAATAACTACATATTAGTATCGGCCGATGTTTCGAACCGGTATTAACGATTATTTTTAACGCTAAAATTGTATATATATATATGTATGTATAACTCATCATCTCAAAAATATATATAAATAAATAAGAAAGAATTAAGATTTAAAAAATAAGAAAAAAAGAATTTATCTTAATTATAAAAATAAAAGTAATCTAAGTATACATGAAACATAAGAAAAAAAAGGTTAAAAAAGAGGAGTCATAGCCGGATTTGTCCAAATATTTTTGTAGATTCCACCAATCAAAATACTTTACATAAATATTATTAGTAATACTCTTCATCTACTTAACTTTTGAGGTTAGAACATTTAAAATTATTAATTTTTTTATATAATTCTTTACGAAGAACTGACAATGGATGTATAATGGAGACCAATGGTTGAAGTAACTCATCGATGGCATCTATTATTTTTTTAGGTTGCCAATGTACCTACAACTAAGGGTTTCATATGTTGTACATGTAAAAAATTATAAGACTCATAAGGAGTATTCTTACTTAAGAATTCTTCATAACCACTTACCCTCAGGATTCATGCCTGAGCACGAAGAAAGAGGGGTTACAATGGAAGACGATAATGAAGAAGACAACAACATTACTCACCGGGCTCAGTACGATGACTTTATGAGTACTACAATAGAAGAGACGGAAGGAAAGATTATGGAAGATGACAGTCCAAATAATCTTAGTCAGATGTTGTGTCATACAAAGAAAGACTGTGAAAGTGAAAAAAAAAGAAATTCATGAAAGAGAAGAAACATAAATGCAATAATAAATTCATAAATCTAAAGTCTTATGACTACCACGTGTTGATGACACAATCATTTCCTTTAAAGTCTCTCTGTTTCGATCCCAATAAGTGCAGATGACTAGTGTAGCCGTAATGATTAATGAGTATGGTATAACAACAATAGATCTTAACAAGATTGAATACTCAATCGAACCATTCATCACCAATGATGTGACTTAAGTTTTTCTTAATTCTTAAATTATTTATTCTAATTTTAATGTTTTCGATATTATTTCTCCTACTTTTCTAGTTTTTAAAATATTTTTCATAATTTTAATATTTTTAAAATTAATTATCCTAATTTTCCTGTTTATAATATCATTTCCATAGTTTTCATGCTTTTTAAATTATTTTTCATATATTTCCTGTTTTCTAAATTTTGTATCATATTTTAACTAATTGAATTTTTTATATCAGTTGTTAAAAACAACTGATACTAAAAAAATTCATCTTTAGTTCCGGTTATTAATATCAACCGGGTTTAAAAATATTTTAGCCGGGTGAGAATGAAATCTCTTTATTATCGGTTGTTAAGAACAACCATTATTAAACCGTTATTAAAGATTGTATCTTTAGTCTTTGTTGTTAATACCAAGTGAGACTAGAAATATTTTGGCTGAGCAAAAAGAATCTTTAGTACCCATTGTTATATACAATTGGGACTAAAAATGATGGTATATATATACTATTTCTTTGTCTTCTCTGATATCTAAGTCCTCAGGTGGTGTTCTTGTTGTATTTTCACAGCGCCGTCCTCCATACTGATACCATCCACACCGATGCTATCACGTACTTGTCTTTCTATTAACGATGCCACCCTTCATGTCGCGTACCCCTCCTTCCATCGACGACGTAGCCCTGAACGCCGACACGCTCCTACCTTTCCACCAATGCCGCCGCCAAGCTCTCATCTTTCCACCAACAAAGATGTCGCCGTTGACACTAGTATCATTTCTAAAGTAAAAACTCCTTCCAATAGATTACATAATGGCTATTTAAGAAACTCATTGAATTTATTATAAATGATGTTGTTAATTATATATATATGTATCTATATTATATATATAAAGCAATATAGAAATAAAAAACAATAAAAAAAAGCATAGAAAAAAACTTTAGTATCGGTTGTTATTATCAACGGGTACTAGTTTTTATGTTAAGTAAGCGACAACTATACTAAAGATAGTTTTATTACCGATTGAACCAGAAATAAAAATACATTAGATTATTCGTACCGGTTTCAAAAGACAGCCGATTCTAAATAACATTTCTGTAGTATTAGTGCACCCTAAACAAGTGGAGCGCCGTACGGCCGACAGATTACTGAAAGAAAGCAATGTATACTAATATAATTTGCTGATAACTGCTATACTGTACGTGCTTGGATTTTTTTTAAGTAAAGGGATTGTTAGGTTTTAGCTGATTATATTTTTGTTTCATATAAATAATATACTAATAGAGTAATAGTTTGTTAAAATTTTATTCTAACAAAATAAAATATATCCTAAAGTAATATTTTAATAGAGTATATACGTAGTCTACGGTGTGGACGCATGTCAATGGGTCAAGTCAAAAAAAACCGTCCCAATTACTGCTATTACCTGCGTCACCGATCGATAATTATCCTGGCCTTATTAAAATAGGAATTGCTAACCTTCGTTACGACCAGCGCCGGTACTGGCGATGTATCGCAAACGTGCCCCCGCAAAAAAATAAAAAATAAAAAGGAAGAGAGAAATCGTAAGGACAGAGATCTCTAGCTAATCTGGGGCTACGTGCATGGAACCTTCGCACGGTATCCCACGGGCATCGTCCGACGTGTCCGCGTCACTGCCCGCCGCCGCCGCTCTTCGCTTCCTACTTGCACGTAGCGTAGCGTCATCCCCTCCTCCATCTCTTTTGTCATGTACCCATCCATGGCTGTACTCCTCTTCGATTTGGAGCCGTCTATATAAGCATCCCCACCGCGCTGCTCTGCTCCGCTACTACCTCACAAGGTTGCACGCATTCCAGGTCCGGCCATGGCGTCCACCCAGAGCATCCATGTAGCCGTAGGATTGGGAAGCAGCAGGGCACGGTGTCCCTCGCCGCCGGCACCGCTTCTCGTTCGAGTCCCATCGCATGCCGCTACTGCCGCATCCATGTGTGATGGACAGGGGAAAGAGCTGCAGCCCTGCTCTGACATGACTGACAGTTTCAGCAGGCTGGAGTCGGCGACGAGCATTCCGGCGGGGGTTCGCGCTGACGACGCGCGGGAGGTGCCGTACTCCGTATCGTTCAGCGTGCCGGCGTCGCCGTCGGGGATGCACGTCGGCGCGTCCATCTGTGGCGGTGCCCGCGATGTGCGGGTGCAGGCGGCGCCGTCCGAGACCAAGATCGACATCCACCCCGCCGAGCCGCCGCAACTGCTGAGGCACCAGACGCGGTTCCACTCGCAGCCGACCCTGACGATGGTCAGAGGAGCCGACGGCGAGCCGCCGGTGCAGCGCGCAGTGCCACGGAGCGACAGCACGCGTGACCGGCGGTTCGACCAGTTCAAGACCTTCTCCGGCCGCCTCGAGCGCCAGTTCTCCAGCCTCCGCGGGATGCTGCCGCAGGAGCCGGCCGACATCGAGACAGCACAGTCGAAGATATCCGAGGAGGAGGTCGACGGCGGCGAGGTGCCCACCGCTGACCGCTACTTCGCCGCACTCGAAGGTCCCGAGCTCGACACCCTCCGAGTACGTACACAACCATGTCATTTCAACACGTTAGCTTCAATTTCTTGCCATGTAACGATCGAGTAATGACGTCGGCGTTCATGGCGTGCACACAGGCGACGGAGGTGCCGGTGCTGCCCAAGGACGAGAAGTGGCCGTTCTTGCTGCGGTTCCCGATCAGCGCGTTCGGGATGTGCCTGGGCGTGAGCAGCCAGGCGATGCTGTGGAAGACGCTGGCGACGGAGCCCTCCACGGCGTTCCTCGGCGTCAGCCTGTATGTCAACCACGTCCTGTGGTGGGTGTCCGTCGCGCTCGTGGGCCTCATCTCGGCCATCTACCTCCTCAAGGTCATCTTCTACTTCGAGGCCGTCCGCCGCGAGTTCCACCACCCCATCCGCGTCAACTTCTTCTTCGCGCCGTGGATCGCCTGCCTCTTCCTGGTGAAGGGCTTACCGCGACCGGTGTGGACGATCCACCACGTCGTGTGGTTCCTTCTTATGGCGCCCATCTTCCTCCTCGACCTCAAGATCTACGGGCAGTGGATGTCCGGCGGCGAGCGGCGGCTGTCCAAGGTGGCCAACCCGTCGAACCACCTGGCCATCGTCGGCAACTTCGTCGGCGCGCTGCTCGGCGCAAGGATGGGGCTCCGGGAGGTCCCCATTTTCTTCTTCGCCGTCGGGCTGGTCCACTACATCGTGCTGTTCGTCACGCTCTACCAGCGGCTGCCGACCAACGTGCAGCTCCCCAAGGAGCTGCACCCGGTGTTCTTCCTGTTCATCGCCGCGCCGAGCGTGGCATCCATGGCGTGGGCGAGGCTGTGCGGCGAGTTCAACTTCGGCGCGAGGATCGCATACTTCGTGGCGCTCTTCCTCTACATGTCGCTGGTGGTGCGCGTTAACATGTTCAGGGGGTTCAGGTTCTCGCTGGCGTGGTGGGCGTACACGTTCCCGATGACGAGCGCGGCGATCGCGACGGTGCTGTACGCGTCGGAGGTGACCAGCGTGGTGTCGAGGTCGCTGGCGGTGGGGCTGTCCGTGATCGCCACCGTGACGGTGACCGCCGTCCTTGCCACCACGATGTACCACGCCTTCGTGCGCAAGGACCTCTTCCCCAACGACGTGTCCATCGCCATCACCAAGAGGAAGCCCAAGTTCAGCAAGATCCTCGCGCACCTGCGCTCCTCCGGCGCCGACGTCAGGGAGCTCGTCTTCTCCATCTCTTCCAAGAACGGCGCCTCCGACTCCGACGACTCTGCTTCGGCCATCTCCAAGGAGAGCAGCAGCTCCGGCGATCAGTCCCCGATGCCACACGGCGGAGCAGGACGTTAGCTAATTAGTACGCTGTCGCATGCGACATCTACGCGCGCGCGTGTACAGACTCAGAAATCGGGTCTCCGGTATTTCACCGTCGATTTGTTGTTACCTTAGTCTAGCAAGACACGCACGATAGACATGCGGAGGTCTTATTAATGACAGGGGAGAGCATACAGAGCTACACAACCAGATTGGTGAGCCCCGTGCTGCAAGGTAAGGTAGCTATGTAAGAACATAGGAATGGTTTGATTTTTCGACCCGGCATTGAAGCTGGCAGTGATGGATAACGTCGAATTGTCGATAGTTACTCGGTCGCCAGCGGCTACTTAGATAAGCTAGGAAATATGACAGCACTGACTAGAACTGAATATTTATAAGCAAGAATACGGCCTCATCTGATCACTAGTTGTAGATTAAGCACGAACTTGTATCATCAAGGGCAACACCCAGCTGAAGGGCTCAGTGACTTCAGTCCAAACAAATGTTGAATCGAAGGCTGGGTTCGTTATATATATATATATATATATATATAAAGACGAATCGTCGGCCAACGCCCAGCGGCCAGGAGACGAGGCCGCGGCACATGCGCCCGGCAGCCACGCGACGAATTAGCGGACTATACGCGAGCTGCCAAGCGACGCCGAGTCGATGAGGCGGCATACTGCAAATTTACAACAATGACATGTATTTTATTTCCCTCTTTACCTCTCCACCAATTCTACTTCACCTACTATATATTACGTGTAGTAGAATTATATCTTGTCCGTTAAATCGAATCCAATGGACGGCTCAGGCCTAACTGAAGGTACAATAAAAAAATCTCTAAATTTTGTTTCGTCTCTTACATATCCCTGACGAGATTTTATTTTGATCCCTCTGTACCCATTGTATTAGTTAACCGTGTGTTGATCATTAATTTTTTTTTTCAAAATGGCTACATTGCCCTAATCTCCGGTTCCTATGTGCTAGCCTAGCCTACGGGGGAAAACACAATTCTCAACTTAGAAAAAGATTCCTTTGTAAAAAAAATCAAAGAGGGTAGAATTATTTGACAACAAATTTAACAACTGAAATTTAAAATTTTAAACTAAATGTCAATCCAAATTTGATATATTTTAGAGGCATATATTACTAAATTTCTTCTTTTTTATAATGGATATAGATCCGGCCTATACAGTTCTATATGCGGCAATATATGGGTGTTCTGGATGGATAAATTCTGCACCTAACACTGTTAGGTTACCATCACAAATAACAATTTCATAAGGGCACTTGTAATTCGTCCGCCGTTAAAATATTTTTTTAGCAAAAAAAACCTTTTTTTAAAAAAAGTTCCTTGTGTATATTTAAGATCTAAAAGTGTAAAAAAATCAACTAAATCCCTCCTTGAACCCTCTAAAAAAACTCCTAAAAATTCTAAATTCCAGAATTTAAATTTTGCAAAATTCAAGATTTCTCCGAAATTCTTTCTAAAAATTTCTCTCTAAAATCCCTCGAAATATCTTTCCCAAAATTTCCTAAAACCCCTAAATTCAAACCATAAGTTTAAATTTAAATCCTAATTCCAAATTCCTTCCTAAAATTTATGAAAAATTCTCACTTGAGTCGCCCCTTTTCTTTTTCCTCTCTAGTCTAAGATTTTCTTGGCCTAGCTCTCCAACCACCTCCCAACAACGCACGGCATAGCATTGCCGGCCCATGGACATGGGCAGGCGTTGTGCCCTTCCACTGTCCCCTAGGCCTACTCAGTAGACGCACGCGCATGCCCAGGACTGCTTGCCGACCGCTACCGCTTCCCTTCTCTCGTGCGACACACAAGACCCATGTATTAGCTTCAACTCTCACCACCAAGCCACCTGCACCACACACACTAGACGTTTGGCGCAATGCCGCGCCTGTGCGCCACACCCACGTAACCGCGCTATGCTGTATCGCACCCGTGTCACACTGAGGCCGCTATTGTCGTGCATCGTACCGTTTATGCGCCTATGCTGCACCATACCGCCACCCACATCACCCTACTCGTAAATCCCAATGACACATCCACATCGTCCCAAGTCCACCACTCTACTCCCATACCACAACGACCGTCGCACCGCCAAGCCACCTGGACCCCGCCGCTGCCGCTCCACGCCAAGCGCCCCTACTTCCATGACCAGTGCACCATCCACACTGATCGAACCTCGCCGTTGCTTCCCCACGCGCGTACGCCAGGTCTACCCTACTTCCTTATTGTCGCCACGCCCCTCCAAACCCCAGTGACACCACCACGCTACCCTTTTTCCTATCATGGTGCTGTCCCATGTTTCCCATTTACTCCCTTACCTACCTGTCCTATTGCCATGGTAGGAAACCTGGCGAAGTAGCCACGTCATCAACTCGCACCACCTATAAAAAACACTCGAGGCGCTCTCCTCATCACGCTACCCCAAGCCTCTGTGCTTACATTGTCAGCTACACCCGTTGCCTGCACGTCCTCTAGCCTCGACCATGCTAACGCCATCCTCCCTACGTCGCGCCTCCTCTCGTGTCGATGTCACCCCCCTTTCCTCTGGTGTCATCCCCGACATCTTGTACCGCATTACCCTACTCATCTCTGATGCTGGTGCCGCTTTCTACGATCACGCCAATGTTGCCCTCCCCGCACCGCACCTTCTTCCGCGTTGACATCGCCCTATTAGCCTCCTCCCGTAATATCGTCGCTTTCCCTACTAGTTGCCTACCACGCTGCCTTGTGCCGTCGCTAAAAATAGAAGAAGTTGGCCCACTAGTGAGAACCATGCGCATCCGACCTATTTTCAGCCATACAACCCAAGTCTAAAACCACGTCTCTCTTTCTTGGGCCAAAGCCTAGTTCACGTCCTCTGCAGCACTTGAGCCCACCTCTATAAGTCTAATCTGCATCCCTTATTCAATCCTGATTCCCCATCCAGCTATGTCTATAACTCAGGCCATCAACCCTTTCCATTCACAAAAATCTACCTTACCTCCCTCTCAGAGTATTATTCTTTTTCCAAAATATAATAACCCTTTTACATTGGTCCAGAAAATCAATTAATTCACTATGTTCAACTTTTATCCAATGGCACAATTAATTAATAATAGTAATATTTTATTTTAGATCTTGGTGTGGTTTTCTCTCTTTTGCAATTAGTCATCGACGATGAGAGTTACTTGGACATGGATATCTAGGAGATTTCTCATCGACTAAGACCAGGTAAGCCACCCTTTTGGCTCATATATTATAAAATTTTTTTATTGCAAACATGCATATTTAGCATACACATTAATTTATCCGGTCATTGGTCTATAAGTAAGCATATGATCAATGGACCTACCTACTACTTATACTATTTTCGGTAGGATCTAATAAACCAAATCGTTGTCGCTCCACTATAGTGATGCCATGATACTTACACCCTCTAGACATAGGTGTACATCCACAACATACTATGCTATAAATATATGTGCTAGATTATTGTTATGGAAACACATGAGTTGTGAAAAGTTAGCGGTTTTGGAAAACAAAAGGATTTTATGAGAAAACTTACAGTGCAAATCCTCTCCTATGTGCTTTAGTTTTGTAGTCGCACATAAGGACCAATTCCTTTGGAAAGTTCATTGAACATAAAACAGTACAACCACACGGGTAGCATAGAATGCCCCTAGCAGAGTAAGTAGCTAAAATATGGGTGTCTTACATGTTAACAATTGAGAAACGTCAGAATAGGGAGGCAAAAGACATTCTCTTGATATGTGGGTTTGTTTTAACCGTGAGATACGATTGGTGCGATACGATGTATCTTGAGTAGATGATGGCCTAAGACTGGCTGATACTTGGTTTTAGAGAGTATCCCAATTGTGTGGCATGAAATGTCTTTGGGTTGGTTATGGAAAAGCTTTACAGTGAACTCTCCTTTGCTGGCCACATATTGGCCCAACTGTGCTAGATAAAGCGGGATGCTCACGATGTGTGGGTAAAGTATACAACCTCTGCAGAGTTTAGTAAACTATTTAAACAACTATGCCCACGGTTATGGACGGATGTGAAGTGTTTCTTATAGCATAGATTTATTTTGAAGACATGTTTGATAAATTGGTTTCTAAGATGAGAGTCGTTACCAAAGTCCTTCTTTGTGACATACGGTCAGCCTTCGTGTTTGGAAACATATCTGTGTGACCTAGGGTGTCAGTTGCCACCATATAGCTAAGATGGCCAAGTTAGGATGTAGGCCAAAAAAGCTGGTTGTGAGGCCAAGAAGGCCGAGTTTGGGTTGGCTAGTCAAGAAAACTAGACCCGAAGTCGAGAAGGCTGGTTAACCATGACACTTGGTTAATGGTTGGTTTTTGAGAAAATGTTGGTTTATGTTTTGGAAGAAGAAAAGAAATTGGCGAAGAAAAAGATGTTTTTAATTACTAAAATTTGGCTTTTCGCTAGAGTTGTTGTAAAGCTACTCAGAGACAGATCGAGGGAGATATCTTCCTCCGAAAGAATTATTGAAATTCACACTTAGAGTTTTGATAAATATTTTAAATAAGTGGTTTGCCAAATATGTCTAAATATTCCTTTATAGCTTGCACTTGTACATTTCCCGTAGCAAAGCTAAGTACGAAAGTATTCATCGCTTCATTGTTGTTTTTTTCTTGGCTTAAATTTAGGTAGAAAATAAATGTTGGGGGGTTTCATCCCTAGACTCAAACTACTGCTAGAGTGGTGTCCTAGCTTCACTAAATTCTACTGTTATTGCTTTTGATTACAGGTTACAATCCAGGGATTATCCAAAGATGTAATATAAAGGTATATTATATTTATAATGTAGAAAATTTTATATTGATTTATTACGTTAATGCTGGTAACTGTATAGTGATACTAGGATTAGTACCTGTTTTGTGGTTTTATAGGGAAACGGCTTGCTGTTTTCCTACAGAACGCCCTCTCGGCTTCATTGGCATAGTGGCACAGGGACGGGGTGTGACAACACTCTTTAGGGACATGCTATGTTACATTTGCAAGAAACCCCTATCATTTCAGCTACTTTTGGACGGTCTAGATTGCTTTGAAATTCATGCTGCTAGAATAACTTCACCTTATCTTCTTCTCCATCCTTCTACCCCATATATCACTAGTTGCCACCGCTTCTTAGCCCCTTGCCTCCCTAAAACCAGAAGGCGCCAACAGGACTGGCGAGACCCACCAAAACTAGCTTTTCCTCTCTTCATTTCCTGTCTCTTCTCCTCCCTAAGCCATACGGCGATGAGGTGCTCCTATCTCATTGGCTTCCCCATCTTCGATGGGTCCCCGCTGCTCGCATCTCCTAACTATTATGATCTAAAGCCTACGCCACTAACCCCACCCATCGTCCTCCTCCAATACTTTGGTTGCTATGACGTTGTTCTCGTCTTGTTGTTCGGCTGTGTCTATTATCCATGACAGTCCTCTAACCTTGATGAAACCCCTTCTTTTCCCTTTCTAAACCTGACCTAGTGGGTGTCATCAGCCTTAAAGAAGAGGAGCTCGTCGGACCTAGAGGAGAAGAAACGTAGACACAAATCTTGGTGTAGATCTGGGGCTAAAGAAATATGTAAGAAATCTCTCCCAATTTTCTGATAATGCCATTTAACAAAGCCAAATTTTTATAAAGGATGCACGTTCATTTTGACAGCACGATTTATGTAGAGGATTGCTAGACTAGTAGATCCTACCAACGACGTTGGGTCCAATAAATTTCTTTAGTTTTTGACGTGTTTTTTTTGTGTGTAGACCCACTCACTCTGCTCGTTATTAGCACGTACAATTGTTTGTGTAACCTTGAAGAAACAGACGGTGCAAATATCAACCGGTTCAAATCGTGTTGCACCCGTCGACGTAGCACACTTGGAAACTTCTCATAGTTCAGCAGTAGTACTCCTTGTATCATGCCGACACCGTCTCACCGACATTTTGCCATGAACGGTAATACAAATGCAGTAACTTCTTTTGCACTACCATTTCCCCCTGAATGCATCTACGATAATCTCTGCCTCTAATCTACTGAACATAGACAGGGCACCGATCGACGAGTATTTCACATTCTCACACATTTGACACATAGATATTCATGTCGCGTAGTACATACATGTTACGATTAGCTGCCATTAAGTGAACCGAATAAAACCCCTGACCAAACCGACAAGCATTCATTTGGGTGACGACTGCTCGTCCGCTCCGCTCCCCACCCAGCAAACATTTCATCTCCATTACTCCTCCCCTCTCGGTTTCAGGGGGTCGACGATGTATGCGTACACACACCCGACAAGGACGAATACATTACACATTTATACATTGCATGCTGGTCTCATCTCATGGTCATGGTGGTGGTGACCAAAAACCGCAAAATTATGTCGGCATGATGTCCCAATTACGAGCGACTGTACCATTCATCCTGTCAGAAATTCAGATTCAGATATCTTACCTGCCCAAAGTAACTCTCTTTTCTCTTCAGTTTACTACTACTGTTAAGGTCATTGCTAGTTTAAATCTTACGTATCTAATTTTAGTTTAGATGATTAATTCTTCACGAATTCTGCATTCGCGCGAGCCACAATCTGTGGACGCCAAGCAATTAGTGGTCAGAGAGTGTAATCAAATTCCATACCCAATTTTAGATCAATTGTTTGTGTAATAAATGGAGAAGAAAGGCTAGAAAAGTTGCAACTTGATCGCAACACAAAATCGTAAGGTGTTTGTTTGGCGTCCGTTCGGTATTCTAGCTGATGAAGGTGTTCGTCCGGTATCCGGCCTCCAATCCATTAAAATCTTCTAACATTTGGTATCAAAGCTGCCTGATCTCAAAGCCATGAGGTCGCATGCATTCCTCGCGCCGGCGGTTAGTGTCACTGTCTATGCGCACATCAGGAAGATTTGGTGGTTGTGCCTCAGGCAGCGGTGGTGATGACCGCGGGCTGGTAATCCGCCACGTGATAAAGGAGACAGGAGGCTCAGCAAACTACCAGTTGCTAATGAAGATGAACTACAACGACTGATCCTTACTGATGAAGATCAAGTCGAAGGCATGATGTCTGTGTGGTGCCATCGAGTCGGGAGGCGTCGAACTCCATGAAGACCAGATGCCATTGGACGCCATCTGTAGCATAGTCCTACCCGAGATGATCTCGACGCTAGCGACCAAGGAATCCACCAAGGCAACATGGGAGTGCATCAAGACCATGCGGATTGGAGATGATCGCATTTGCAAGGCCATTGCACAGAGGGTGCACATGAAGTATGAGGCGCTTGTGTTTTGTGACGGTGAAACGGTGGAACATTTCACCATGAGACTCAACAGCATCGTCAATCAACTCGTTGTCCTTGGTGACACCGAGCCTGCCAATAAGATCGTCGAGAAATACCTATGTGTCGCTCGCCCCAGGTTCAGCCAACTTGTCCTCTCAATCAAAACCTTACTAGATATTTCCACCTTATCAGTTGAGGAGATCACTGGGAGGCTTAAGGTGGCGAAAGACTTAGGGAAGTCCCCAGTGCCCCCACTTGGTGCTGGCGGCAAGCTGTTCCTCAAGGAAGAGAAGTGGCTTGAGCGGCACAAGAAGAAGGAAAAGGAGGTGAAGCCCATAGTTGGTGGCTCGAGTGGCTGCAATAGATGCTGTGGTGGCAAGGGCAAAATGGCAGAATCGGTGCTAGGAGCTTGGATGGGTCAACCTTGATGCCGAGCCATAAAGACAACATGTGTTGTAGCCACGGGAAACTTGGCCACAGGGCCAAGGACTGCAGAAGCAAGCTTAGGTGGGAGGAACACGCTCAGGTGGCTCAAGATGACGAACCCACACTCATGCTGCTCACGGGCGGCTACATAGACGAGATTGAAACGATCAAAACAGAGGAACGGGATGTTCCTATGCTGACCTAGATCTAGGTCGCATAGCTTGCATGTGCGCCAACAGGATTTGAATCCTGATTATCTCAATTTGGGGTAGAACTCGTCGAGTTGACGCCGTCGATGCCGTGCCCACAACAAGTTGACATCGAACTGGTGGAGAAGAAGGTATTCGCAATGCTGGATGATGCCGTGGATTGGGATCCACGGCACTGGATCCTTGACTCTGGCACGTCTAATCACATGATCGGCTACAGGGAGGCCTTCTCCGATCTTGACATGAAGATCACTGTCAATGTTTGACTCGTCAACGGCTCGATCATTCGGATCAAGGGGTGTGGGACAGCGCTGTTCGCCTGCAAGAATGGGAAGCACCGAGTACTCGCCCACACTTACTACCTTCCATGACTTGTTGCCAACATTATTAGTGTTGGGCAGTTGGACGAGACCAGATTCAAAGTGGAGGTTGAGGACGGCGTGATGCGAGTCTGGGATGAGTAGCGGCATCTGCTTGCTCGAATCCATCGCTGTTTAGGCTGGCTTTACGTGCTCGACATCAACCTTGCATGGCCGGTGTGCCTAGCGGCGCTCACTGGGGAAGACACATGGAGGTGGCATGCTCGCTACGGGCACATCAGCTTCACCGCTTTACGCAAGATGCGCAGAGACAACCTAGTGCGCGGTTTGCCAATATTGTCACAAGTTGAATAGGTTTGTAAGGCCTGTCTTGCCGGGAAATAGCGAAAACACCATTCCCACAATGCACGCTGCAACAGTCTGATGAGCTCCTTGTGCTGCTCCATGGTGATTTTTGTGGACCAATCTCACCAGCGACACCCAGCGGTAACCGCTACTTCATGCTGCTCATTGATGATTACAGCCGCTATATGTGGCTAACACTACTCGCCTCCGAGGATGTTGCACTTGAGGTCATCAAATGCGTTCAGGCAGCAGCCAAAAGGAAAAGCGGGTCCAAACTCCGCGCTCGACGCACGGACCGCGGAGGAGAATTCACTACTGGGGACTTCAACGAGTATTGTACCAAGCTGGGTCTAAGGCATGAACTCACGACGCTATACTCACCACAACAGAACGGCATCGTCGAGCGTCAAAATCAGTCTATGCTTGGTATGGCTCAGAGCATGTTTAAGGCAAAGGGCCTCCCAGTTATATTCTGGAAGGAGGCAGTGAATACTGCCATCTACCTGTTGAACAGATCCTCATCAAAGAGCATTAGTGGCAAGACCCCATATGAGCTCTGGAATGGTGTTCAATTGATTGTGCACCATCTTCGCACATTTGGGTGTGTAGCTCATGTCAAGATGACTACACCAAACGCAAAGAAACTAGATGATAGGAGCTAGCCCATGATCTTTGTGGGCTATGAGCTAGGATCAAAGGTATATCACGCCTACGATCCGGTCACATGATGTGTCCACATCTCTTGCGACATCATCTTTGATGAGGAAGCTCAGTGGAAGTGGGACGGCAAGGCAACTATCGATATTGACACCGACTTCACCATTGAGTATTCCATTGAGTATTCCATTGAGTATTCCTCTGTACATCATTCGGAGATGGTGTCTTCAATGCAACCAAACATGGAATAACCAACTGTGCCCACCTCACCAACGCCGGCTTTGCCACGAATGTCAACACTAGGATCCAGATTGTCTGCACCGAGCTTAGCAACGCCACGAACCTTGACATCAATTGGGGCGCCCTCAGTGGAGTTTGTCTCGCCATTGCCCATAGTAGAGGACGACCTCAATGCCGATCATGACGATGCACCGCTCCGATTTTGGAGTGTCGACAATGTGCTTGGCCCGGTGACTGCGTCGGGACTCGCTGCGCACACACGACGACTGAGGGCTGGTATGTTCACCACATGGATGTAAAGTTCACATTCCTCAATGGTGAACTTCAGGAGGAAGTTTATGTCATGCAACCACCAGGCTTCATCATTGATGGAGAATAGCACAAGGTGCTGTGCCTTGATAAGGCGCTCTATGGACTTCGTCAGGCACCACGCGCGTGGTACGCCAAGCTCAACGTGTCACTATTATCATTGGGTTTCCACCACAGCATCTCTGAGCATGCCGTGTATAGGTGCGGAATGGGTGTACGCCGCCTGGTGGTTGGTGTGTATGTTGATGACCTCGTCATCACCAGTGGCGACTCTACCAAGCTCGAACAATTCAAGAAGGAGATGAAGGGGACGTTCTAGATAAGCGACCTTGGTTTGATGTTGTATTATCTCGGCTTGGAGGTGAATTAGACCAGCAATGGTATCACTCTGAGTCAGCGCGCCTATGCCCAGAAGATCTTGGAGGCGGCAGGTATGGCCGAGAGCAATCCTAGCCTCACACCCATGGAACCCTGTCAAAAGCTCAGCAAACACAGCATTGCCCCTACTATTGATGCAACTGAGTACAGACAAATCGTAGGATGATTGTGCTACTTGGTAAATTCAAGACCAGATTTGAAATTTTCGGTGGGCTATGTCAGCAGGTTTATGGAGAAATCCACTACTGAACATCTAGCTGCTGTAAAAGGGTGCTCCGATATGTCACCGGTACTATCAATTTTGGCTATCATTATAGAAGGAAGAAAGGCAATGTGCACTTGATTAGCTACATCGATAATGATCTTGTCGATGGCATCAACACCCACAAAAGCACCTCCGACGTGTTCTTCTTCCTCGACCACAACCTGATCACCTGTCAATTGTAAAAACAAAAGGTCATGGTCTTATCATCTTGTAAAGCCGAGTACATTGCAGTAACAACTGCGGCTTGCTAGGAGATATGGTTAGGGCGGCTCCTCGCAGAGCTCCGAGGAGAGGAGGCCGACACAGTTACTTTAAAGATCAACGATCAATCCACAATTCTACTCAGTAATAACCTTGTTTTTTATGATCGCAACAAACATATTAACACTAGATATTACTACATCAGCATCTAGAAAGGTAGGATGAATGTTGAGTACATCAACACTGTTAAACAGCTTACAGACATCGTTTACTTGGACGAGATCGGTCTGTGGAGCTGCGTTCTAAGATCGGCCTCATCGAGATTGCTTAGCCATGTAAGGTTTAGGGTTCAGGGGGAGATTTGTTAGTTTAAATCTTGCCTATCTAATTTTAGTTTAGATAACTAAATCTTCACGAATTCTGCGTTCACGCGAGCTCCGATCTGTAGACGCCGCGTAATTAATGGCCAGAGTGTTAGGGAAACAGATGGAGATCGAGCCATGCCGGATCATAGGGATGGACATAAGCAATCCACGGCATGTAATCGAATTCCATACCCAATTTTAGATCAATTGCATGATAGTTTGCTTAACAAATGGAGAAGAAAGGATCAGAAAATCGCAGCACAAAAGTGTTCGTCCGGTGTTCGTTCGGCGTCCGTTCGGTATTCCAGTCGTCGAAGATGTTCGTCGGATGTCCCGGCCTCAGATCTATTGAAATCTCCTGACAGTCATAAGCTGTGTGCGAGATTAGTAGTAGTAGTGTGTTCGTCAAAGCTGCTGGAATAAAGCAAGTGGTAATAAGGACAATGAGGTTAGGACAACAAGATCCGCCACAGTGCAGCAGTACAGCGCAGTTAGCCGGGGACAAAACAAAACAAAGCAACCAACCAAACCCAACAGACCAAAAGCTCTGATCAATGATTCCCCCCGTCAGATTGCAACCTCCACCTGCTAATGCCAATCCAACCGAGATCGCTTCTTCACCGTCGCTAGCTAGTAGCTGGAGCTCAGCTCCCCGTCGCTGTCAGTGTCACCCCACCACCACCGCCCGCCTCCACTCGTTCCCTCCGCGCCAAAGCCCCGTGCTTTGCAGCTGCGTGTGTGCTTATATGCAAGTGCACACTTGCTTGGCAATTTATTAGTAGTTATAGTTAGCTTCGCTTACCCTCCCCGCTTCTTCGGTTCTGCCCATCCCACTCCTCGCCGTCGGTGGCCACCGCCAACCGGAGCGACGAGGCCGGAGCGGTGGTGCAATGCAGCCGTTGCGGCCGAGCCCGGCGGCAGGCGGATGGGCGGGGGTCGCCGGGCTGGGGCCCACCACTGTCGACGAGGCCTCCATGGAGCGGAGCAAGAGCTTCGTCAAGTCCCTGCAGGTGCGCCGCATTCCCTCTCCCTCCTCCCTTCCAACCCAGATCCCTCACGAGCACACGAGGGGGAAAAATGTCGTCTTTGCTTTGCTTTGTCCATGGATCCGGCCGGTTCTTGGAAATGGTATGTGGTGGTGAACTGGTGATGCCTATGCGCGCGTGTGCAGGAGCTCAAGAACTTGCGGCCTCAGCTCTACTCCGCCGCCGAGTACTGCGAGAAATCCTACCTCCACAGCGAGCAGAAGCAGATGTGAGTGAGGTTTCTTCTTCTCCTGCACTGCACTGTCCAGCTCTGGACATTTTATTGCTGATACCATTTTAATTTACATTCATATAAAATCCCTGCTAAATTTGTATTTTTGCATGGTATCTAGCTCTAATTTTGTCGTCTGGCATAGGGGTTGAATTGAATCGAACTGAATCGTTTGTACATCGTGTGCTAGCAATTACATATGATAGGTATTGGAGGCTAAACCACCCAAGTGGAGGACAGCAACATGTGTGACAAGGGGACTTGATGTGGAGATGTGACTAGAAAACAAACTCTACTTGTTAAAAGAACAATATAGGATGTACCATGTACTCTCTGGAATTTTGGAACTATCTAACAACCATCTCTGTACCATGTACTACCAATTGCAACCCACATGTTGCCATTCCATTTAAACTAAAATAAAAGGGGATTTTGTCATATTTGTTACTGTAGAAGAAATTCTGAAACATGCATTCTAAAATGTTCATTTTACAAAAAAAAATTGTTTCTTAGTGCAGCATATTTTCATAATTTGCAGCTTTTCTGCTGATATAGGGTGCTGGAAAACCTGAAAGATTATGCTGTACGGGCCATCGTCAATGCTGTTGATCACCTTGGTACTGTTGCATACAAATTAACAGACCTGTTTGAGCAGCAAGCTTCTGAGGTCTCTACTGCTGAGCTGAAGGTTGCACGCTTAAACCAGGTAAAGCTATCTATCTGCTTCGCATGCATTACATGCTGATGAAACCATGATAATTTAACTGACAATATCAGTCTATCCTGTCGCCCAATTTATAGCAAATCCTCACCTGTCAAATCTACACCGACAGAGCAGGCCTCAGGCAGCAGCAAATTGGTGGAACAACCTTGAAGCATCATAAGCACTATATCCTACCATGTAAGGAAGTGTACAATTAGGAACTTATCCTCTGATTTTTATTAACAAAATGCTGAATCTTACCTACTTGCCAAGCTAGCTACCAGCCATAAAAGAACTCAGGTTGCACACCTGCAAAAAGACAATGGTCAGGATTCAATGCTTAGACCTTATCCTTCAGGTGGACTTTCTTATTCCTTCTTTTTGTTCAGATTGCAAATTTTATGATGCTACTTTTCATATGAACCAACAATATTTCATATATGGACTGCAGCAAAGACCCTTTCATGGCATCTGGCTTCAGAGAACAGCATTTTGACACCTGGAGCACAGAAATATACATTTATGTGAGATACTATGATTAGCATTCCTATTTTGTTCAGTTTTGTATAAATCACGCCCTACTTCATTTACTACGGTGCAGTGGAGCTATTCTCTTTTGATCTAATTTGTTGTCATCTTCCTTTGTGCAGGCTAGGGGATACTACATCGTCTAAGCCTGCATCAAATAGTTCCTTGTACCTTCTAGGTAATCAACCACTCTGCTATTTAATGTATTAGAGAACATGTTATGGACATGATTTGATGATGGATGTGCACGCATCTTTTTACTGTAAAAATAGGGAATTTTGAATACTATTTGTACTCCAATTGATATTCCATCTAAATAACTGATGTTTCAGGTAAGGACCTACCTGCTTCCCCCATGCACAAACCTCTGCAACTGAATGGGAACACCAGTTTTGATGCTATGAAAAATGTTGGTGCAAAGGTAAATAGTTACAAGTGTACCATCATACTTGTGTATATTCAGTAAAATGTTAGTTTCGGTTTCATTAGTACTTGCGACAAATGCAAATTACCATGTCTGTGTTTTCAGGACCAGCCTGGTTTCAAGCATATGTCGACATTTAATTCTTTGGACAAACCTAAAGGACGTGAAATCCAAAAGGTTCCAGTTGGCACTAAAAGCATGCTAGCTACCCTCTTTATCAAGCATAAGTCAGCAAAGATGAGAAAGACCTCAGTTCGATGATTAGTTCCCGTTTGTGTGAAGCGATATCACTGTAAAGTTCAAGCTTACTTTACATCTGGTTTTCGCCAGTGGTTTAGAGCTGAATGTCAAGTGTCAATTTTCAGGTTCAGAATTTGTGAAGTTATTCCTGCTGATGAACGAAATGTAATAATTCTAGATCTGCGTCCAATTAGTTCCATGTTGTTGTTCTATTCTGCTTCTAAGAAGCCTCGGCTTTCAGCAGACTATAAAATTCGTCTCTGAAATGGAGCTCATGCTTGCTGCTGGCTTGCAGAAATATCTATTGCTTATGTTCTTCGTTGCCTTTTCAAGGGAGATCTGTAGCAAATTTACTGGCATGGTCCTCTCATCGCGAGCATTAGTCGCGATCCAAATTCTGGTGGTCCAATTGGGTTGTGGAATCTGGCTGAGAAGCAAGATCTACTGGGCTGAACATTAATAGACCCCAGTCCATTCCAAAACCTTAATCCTTCTCGTTAAGGAACGTTCAGATATACTGTACTCATGTACGTTATCAAATTCTTCTTCTGGCGAATAAAAAAATTGGATGCTCCACAGTCAAGATGATAAAAAAAACATCTTCACATCTGTGCAATGTACATTACTCATGTTTCCAAAGCCTCTTATGAAATGATTGCACTGTATTTTTGTATTACAAGGCTACAGAACGAGATGGATAATAGGCATTTCGAAGTATACATCATACTTCAGCATCACCTGAAAACCGTCACCTTGCCTAATATGATCAGTAGAAACAGTTTTACAAGCCCTTTTTATCAAGAGACAGAAAACATATAGCCAGAAAGCACAGGACACATACACGCAGATTGTCGGTGAGATGGTGGTAGAGAAAGGTACGGCCACAGCATGGAAACACCGAAACGCACCACACCCACTTCAGAGCAAACGATGAGAAGAGCTATCCATCATACACAAGAAGTCCAATATGCCTTGCAGACACTTCATTGCATTCCGCCGGTACGAACTGCCCTTTGTAACATTTACAAAGATAATGATCACCTCTCTAAGATGGAACCATAGGGAATTTGTGAAAAGAAAAAAACTTCACAATAACTGTAGGAAAGGCTTAAAACATGTGCCGCCGGTTTGGTACGATCTCAGGGCTGTTATTCTTCATCATGGCAACAAACTCCTGGTAGTTAATTCTTCCATCCTAAGCAGTAAGTCAGGATAATTGCATTTAGTAGGAAATCTATGCAGTGTCCATTTGAATGTTCACTTTTGAAGAACAGCATCAGTAATTTTCAGTTATTCACCCACATGATGTTGGTTGAAGCATATTGCTCAGAGAAGGAATGATTTCTCGATAGCTAAAGCTTATACAGAGCAGCTTACGTGTATAGGTGCTCATACAACATAATAAGGGTTTCTTCCTACAATTTTCCTCCTGTTCCCTATCATGTCGCTGGTGCTTCTAAGCCTCATCCTCGTCTATTCACACAATTATGTGGCCAGTTTTAGCGGCGAAGTAGCCTGAAACAATGGCTGAAACAATCATCCACAAGTTCACTTTCCACCGTGATGTCTTGGGCCTTAATTTATGTCACACAAAAGGGGGCAAAACGAGTGGTTAGCATATCATCATGGAGAGGACAATATCGGTGCATATATACCAACTGCCTACTTCCCCTCAGCTGGCCTGGTACTCACGAACCAGGTCAGATAACTCTTTGTTCTTCTCAAAGACAAGGCCTGCCTTTGCAGGATCAGCGGTTTTCAGGGCCTCTTTAAGTAGATGGTAAAGCTCCTTTTGCTTCAGCGCATAATGTCTTTTGATGTCCATTTGCACATCTGGAGCAACCCTAGATCCTGAAGGAGAACCAAGCTGCTAAACAGCATCGTAGATCCTGTTAACATTCTGATGAACAGTGATAATGCCGCCCTGTGACCTTTGCATTGAAAACATAAACATGAATGTATCATATCAAGCTAAGCCCAAAAAAACAGATAATCAAGATACAACCTAGAACATTTAATTTGGACTATCACCACCTATTAGTTTTTCTAATATTGGAATGTGGTTGCAAGGTGTTAAAAAAGACTAGAGAATCTTATTTTGGTTAGAGCAAGTGCTATGTGTTGGGCTATATGGATAAGTCGTAATGGTGTGGTTTTTAAGAAAACAAATGTTTATTTTCCTATATAGGTAATTTTCAAAGGCACCCATTGGATTTGATTTAGAACAACACCATGCCATCTTCTAGAGACTTTTGATGGAAATATTCACTGAGCAAAAATGGAAGTATACTAATAAGATTTATGCTTGATGTTACTTATAATTAAGTTTGTTTTCATTGGATAATTTACTGTTTTATGGTGTGGTGAATAATGACTACAAGATTAATAAGTAATGGCTGTGCAAAGACTAGGATTTTTATTTCATTATCTAAAACAACCGAGAGCATTTGAGTCAAGCACATTACTGTGAACGTATCACAACCCCACTACAAGGTAGGGTCTGACTGCATACCAGCTGACACTATCTACAAAACTTGTACACACGAGGAAGAGGAATCTGCTAGATGACCATACAGTATACAGCCTCTGATGGCATGGTTTACTGTTACACAGTGAATATCAGCCATCAGGTGCAATACACAGAAAAGGAAATCAAACATATTATGGTTCTGTCACGTCTCCAGGAATACAATTAATAGAAGGGGGATGATGACAAATTTAATTAGAGACAAGTTGGAAGTGCCTCCTTAGAGGAATTAAATAATTTTACTGAGCTGCTATCCCCTCGTGCAGGTCTGCATGACATGCAGGGGGCTGTGCTCGTCCTAGAAGCCAAATGTATTGTTACCGCGTTTTAACTTGAAGGCTTGAAGCTAACAAGGAACGATAGATAGTACTCCTACTTGATATGAAAATTGTGCATTAAGAAATATATAAGGTAGGTCAACTGTTTCTATTCTCAATGCACCAAAATACGGGAAACACAATTCAATAATATAAAATACATGTATTTATAGAGGATGTATGAAGTTACTAAGGCCATTCACAGTAAAGAGTTTCATTTCACGGTTTTTAATAGTGCTGTCATCTAAAAAAGGTTTGGGTTAATGGATGAAATAAAGTTCTCCAATGTACAGTTTTATTTTTTTAGTTTTATATGCTAGTCATAACATTTAATTATTAAATTGTGTTGTGAAATGATTTGGTCACAATGTGGTTTTATTTATGTTTCTAAGGCATAGAATTGAACAATTCAGTCACAATGGAGTTTTGTTATATTTTTAAGACATAAATAAATGTGTATATCAAGTTTGATGAAACTTATACATACTTTCACTTCATAAATTTTTTGACATATCATCAATTTAGCCTATATGACATCTTATTTATTTAATCAGTAAAGTTCATTTGGGTATCACGTTTTCAGATAACTTTAATCTTTCTGGATGAACATGCATCACAGTCCATCAGGTTCTGATCTAAAATTCAGCATGTAATTTAAAAGAAAAGACATTTTACTTAACTGGTTTAGGGTTACAGACAGTACTTGTACAAGATCAAATATTTTTGGCAATCTACTTTAAGGAGATTAGGCCCTGAAGGATGTTAAAACATGTCTTTCAAGATCCGGTGGAAGTCAGCTATGTGCATTGCCTTAGTTCTTTCAAGGAGGGTGCCAATCCAATTATTCTACAGTTGGAGCAGGAGACTGTATGTTGGTGCATTCAAGTTGTAGAAGTGAGATAGTATATGCGGAATTAAACACGATCAAGGAGTGGAGACACCAAGACACCGATGGTGGCTGGCTGGCTGGCTGGAAATAGATACAGAGTAAGTGGTCACGGTGATCCTAATGATCCTTGTCTAGGGATGAACCACATTATATTAGAAGGGAGCTTTTACGGTGGTTGAGAGGTATCTTAGATACTTCCTCGGCTACTAGATATCCACTGTCGATTAGCCAAAGGGTAATTAAGAGATAGAAACGATATAAACATGGGTAATTTAGGCATTATTTTTATCCATGATTCTCTCATTTCTGTTACACCCATCGATCTGCCGCTTGCCCCTTAAGAGACTGCAATTAGGCATGCGCTAATTCTCCATCGATCATTTCTATACTCATCTGCGCACCATAGATATCTAGAAGATACAGACTATTGATCAATTACTTAGTTTAACCTTCCGTTCTATTACTGATTATATATATATGAACCGCAATTAAATATCAATTACTGAGTTTAATTACCATAATTACACATCCTGGAGATATGGATCAATTACTCAGTTCCATTAGTAGTTCGACGATCTGCAATACTGATTAATTATTTATTTTGGTTAGTAGTTTCACACTAATAATTAGTTATATAATTTTATTATTAGTTACTAATCTGCAATATCATAATCATTACAAACGTTGCTCTTGCGTTTAACAATCTGGCCAGCTGCAAGAACTCATGGTAATATAAGCAGGATCGTCGAGAACAATGACTATTCCTGATTTGTCGTTCACCTTTTATTGTGATTATGGATACTAAATTACCAATCTAACCTTCCACCAAATCTTTTGAGTTAATACCTAGCCCACATTTTAAGTACCTATGTGTAGGTAGCTTGCACTGTGAGTCGTTAGATTGGAGGGAACCAACGGCTCTCATATTCTCCAAGCACCATAGAACTAGCTAGGACCGAGAAAGAAACAACATAGGGAGTTCGATTCGTAGATTAGATCGGGCGTAGAGAAAATAAATCGCGTAGGGTTGTGTGCATTGGTCTGTAGATTGAAACAGTAGGTCGGGGATGGAATCGAGAGGGTAAGGAGGAGTACCTTGCCACCTCGTGTAGATGATGCAGAGGCGTCAGAGCTGAGGAGGCGCCGGAGGACTAGTGATCCGTGGTGAAGCCTTGCCGGTGAAGGTGAAGCTCAGCTGAGGACCGCCCCAATACCCGGACAGGCAGCCAGCGGCGGAAAGGCTCGGGCAAGGGAATCTCCATCGCCGTCCAACCCTCCCCTCGACTCTAAACCCTAGGATTTTTTAGCGGGCCAGACCGGCGCCGGCGGAATTTTTTTATTTATATATTTCTTTATTAAAATATTTGCAAAATATATATTTCTGTTTAAAAATTTTATATATCTATACCCAATATTTTTATTTATAAAAAACGTCATTCCACCTACTTCATGTAATAATATTATACAAGCGGTCTAAAAAAAGAAGTCGTATGTAAATTTTGTTTTTTTTTTAAAAAAATATTGGGTATAGATGTGTAAACTTTTTAAATAAAAATATTTTTTATAAATATTTAAATAAAAATATATAAAAATAAAAAAATTTGGCGGCGGCGATTTCTCTTGTTTCCGAGATCCCCTCCTCCCTCTTGTCACTTCACTTGTTTTTTTATTATTTAAGATACGCATACTCTGGTAGAGAGAGAAAGAATTAAGATTGAGAGCAGGAACAGATCTTAAGACAGAAAAATAGATTGTGGCCATGGATATGTTTGAATCCGTTCCTTAACCTGCATCCAGCGGCTTATTGATTTTGTTTCATCTGACAAGTTACCTACTACTTCTTTCCTTTATTTTTTAGCGTATTGTTGTAGTTGGGACGGTTTTAGATCCACTAGCTGATAGAAAAATCTTGTGTTTTGTTCCGCTTGATTGAACAAATTTTTTCCCCAACTAGTTTGGAGGTTTCAATCCTTTGCAAAAGTATCTACGGCCTTGCAAAATTACACTAGTAGTTTCTTGTGCTTTGCTCCGCTTGTGTTTCTGCACAACAAATAGTGGTTTGATTAGAGAGAAACAAATTTGATTGTCTGCTTGCCTATTATTGTTCTTGAGCTTTGTTCTTTTCTTTGGTTTATGCGGCGCTATTCTATTCATAATCTTGCATATGGATCAATTAAGTGTTCGGGCCCAACGCTTCCAGAGGTACGTTAATGAAACCGTAGTACTTACGTTGCATGTAGAATCTCTCTATCTATTACTGCTTTAACACCACAAATTGTCTGGACTAAACTAGCTAAACACGTTTATGAATTGATCTTGTAATTTTGCAATCTTTTACAGTCCTACCATATTAGTAGCAACCTTTATTCCAACTGCTGCACATTTATTTAAACTCTCGTGCAAGAAACTCTCTTCCATGAGTTTTAAGATCCCCCCATTTGTTTTTAAATGAGTAGATTTTTTGTCTTCCCGCTTGTGATTCATCTACTTTAGACTGTTGTGGTGTTATTTCATTATGCCCTTGTTTATATCTGCTAGAACCCTCAAGGTGCAGCTTGTATCTAACCCCTTCCACTGCATACTTACCGTGCAAAAACTGGTCCCTCATGCCATTACGATGACGAGGTGCCTCAATACTGTGTAAATCAAATAAACATTCTAGTAGTATTCATGTGCAGCTCTTGCTACCATCCTCAGTCTGCGTGTTTTTTATGCTGCCTCACATAACTCCTTATGAAGGTTGAGCTTAATACGTGCTGTTAAGCATATGACCAACATGTGATCTTCTGCTCATTTGTACCTTAAAAACTTGCCAAACCTGGAGATATGTGACATTTGTAGGCAGACCATTGGCCGCCTCAGTTCCATCTCAATGTTTCTGCAGATTAAAAGCACCCATATCGGCTAGCTCTTATAGAGATGACACAGCAAATCATCTCCAATGCATAGAAAGCACGCATTTTTTAAAACCCCAAGTGGGTGCTTTACCCTCAGTCGCTTGCCATGGTTCTTCAAGTTGCCTCTTGCATAAACATCTAATAAAATTGTTGCTTTCTATGTTGTCCATAAAACTCTGCAGGCATCATTAAGACTTTCTATATTATGCCCTCGTCTCAGTATCTGAGGTTTTGGTTTGTATCTGGCACCATAGCTGCCAAGACAATTGGACTAAATAGTAGTGGTTATATGTCACAAGTTTTCTGACTATATGTGTATTCCAAATGTTATTTATTACGTATCTAGTAGTTGTTTTCTTTTTCTTGCTGCATTTGACTTATATTAGCATTTTATTCGCAACAAAACGTTATTTGGTGCATTTTGGTTGGCACCAATATGCGATACCAATATTGTTTATTACTCTGTGCCTAAGTCATACAAGCTTAGATTTCTTAGTGTTAACTTGCTCTGGCTTTGTTTTATTTTTTATGAAGGCATAAAAAACATTATGTATATTGCTTTTAGTGCTCAAAATGCCTGCAACGATTACATTCCAATGCAATGTACAGTAAAAAATTTCTCCCACTCCTGTGCATGCAGAACATCTGGTGTCATATACATTCCTTGATGTCAATGCGGATGCTGCTCGTTTTGCATGTGTCTCTCGGGCATTTGCACATTCCTGGAGATGGCTTCCCAACCTCAACTTCAGTGAGGAATCATTAGGCATAGATAATAATACATGCAAAAAAAAAGAGAAATTGAGAGATTTCAACAGCAAAATTGACTGGATTATGAAAAACCACTCAGGCATTGGTGTGAAGAAACTCAATGTTCAGGTTGGTACTGTTTATAGTCAGGATAACTGTTGTCATCTTGCTCATCTCGACAGTTGGCTTCAGCTTGCTGTTAAACTAAGGATTGAAGAGCTGATCGTTAATCTGTCATCACTGAATGGAAAATACAATTTCCCATGTGAACTTTTATCTGGTGGAACTGGAGATTCACTTCGGTATATTTATCTTGCCTCTTGCAACTTTCATCCCAATTGGTTTCTTGAAAAGCTTGACAAGACTGCAGCTGTGTATGGTGCATATCACGGAAAACGGGCTAAGGTGTCTTCTTTCCGTTTCATTGGGTTTGGAACAGTTGGAACTCAGGTACTGCAGTACGATAAAACGCTTGAAGATACCATGCCTGCAGCGTCTCAGCTACCTAGAGGTTACAACTTGCACCGAGCTGCAAGTTATAGAGAGCAAAGCACCAAATCTCTCCGGTTTTCACATTGCAGGTGCCCTCCATGTACAACTGTCACTTGGTGAAACAGTGCAAATTAAGCAATTGTACAGGTTCTATAATGATGCTACCTCTTATGCTCGTACTGAGCTGCCATCCAGCATGCCAAATCTTGAAAAGCTTATTATACATTCGGACACTCAGGTATATATATGCTCTTAAGATTTTAAAATGACCAACTCGTGATATGCTTATAACCAAAAGTCTTACAATGAAACCTATTTGAATCTACAGATGGTCAATACACCAACGGTGCCTAGCAAATTCTATCACCTCAAGTACTTGGGTATTGCTCTTGGTGGACAAACCTATGATTATCTCTCTGGTTTCCTTTTTAGATGCTTCTCCTCTCTTGGAGACTTTCGTATTGTATGTACATCCCGTAAAGATATAAGTAAATATGGTGGAATTGCTAATTAGTTTTTTTTTCACCTTTAGGTACTCCAAGGACGCATGGAACGTGTCTCAATTTTTGGGGACAGTTTAGGTCTAAGGATGATGCCAGAGCACCGTCATGACAAACTCAAGTGTGCGGAGATAATCAATTTCTCTTCTGTGAGGAGTTTGGTTGAGTTAACATGTCACATTGTTGAATCAACAACAGCACTTTGAATGTCTTACAGCAGAAATGTAGTATACAGTGAGACTAAAATCCTAACTATATATAGAAAGTTGGGTCTATATATATATAAGTTCAGTGGTCTAATACCCCCGCAGTCATAGCGAAAGAGAAACGGACGCAGAGACTAGAGCAAAAACTGGTGAATAAAGGTATGAGTAGAGCTTTGGTTATAATATCGGCAAACTGGTGCATTAACGGTATATGGAGCACCCGAACTTGTTCTAGCACGACCTTGTCACGTACGAAGTGAATGTCAATCTCTATATGCTTCGTCCGTCGATGATGAACCGGGTTGGTGGTTATGTAGACGGCGCTGACGTTGTCACAGTAAACGACGGTCGTAGAAGTGATAGATGTACAGATCTCCTGGAGTAGTTGGCTAAGTCAGCAACACTCGGCGACGACGTGGGCAACGGCACGATACTCGGCTTCGGCGCTGGACCGAGACACTGTAGTCTAGCGCTTAGAGGACCAAGAGACTAGAGTGTCACCGAGGAAGACGCAGTAGTCGAAGGTGGAGCGTCGGAAGTTAGGGCAACCCACCCAGTCCGCGTCAGAATACACGGTGAGAGTCGATGGAACCGGAACTAAGATGTGGGCCGATGGATAGTGCGCCTTTTATGTAGCGAAGGATACGCTTGAGCAGCGCGAGATGAGGTTCGCGTGGAGCATGCATAAAGAGACACACTTGCTGAACGGTATAGGTGAGATCGGACCATGTGAGTGTGAGGTACTGGAGGGCACCAGCAAGACTCTGGTACTAGGAGGGGTCGGCGATGAGAGAGCCATCGGTGACGGAAAGCTTAGCACGAGTGTCGATGAGAGTGGCGGTGGAGTGACATTTGGCCATACCCGCACACTGGAGAAGATCAATGACATACTGGAGATGGAAGAGAAACAACCCATGAGGAGAGCATGTGACAGAGATGCCAAGGAAGTGATGGAGAGGACCTAGATCGGTCATGGCAAATTTTGAATGAAGTCGGGCCATGATGTGCTATAGGGTGGTCGTCGAGGACGCCGTAAGAACAATGTCGTCGACATAGAGGAGAAGGTAGGCGGTGGTGTGTCTGGTGTAAAGGACAAAGAGGGACGTATCAGAGATGAAGGTCACAAAGCCGATGTGCTAAAGATAGGCAACAAAGCGCTGGTACCAAGTCCGAGTGGCCTATTTGAGGCCATAGAGAGAACGCTGAAGGAGGCAGACGTTGTTGAGATGAGATGGGTCGACTAGAGGCTGCTGGTAGTAGACCGTTTCCGTCAGATGGCCGTGAAGAAAGACATTCTTCATGTCGAGCTGATGGATCGACCAAGAGCGCGAGGCAGCATGAGTGAGAACAACCCGAATGGTAGCAGGCTTGACGACAGGACTGAAGGTCTCGTCGTAGTCAACACCGGAACGTTGGGAGAAATCACGAACTACCCAGTGTGCCTTGTGATAAGCAAGCGATCCATCGAAGTGAAACTTATGTTTAAAGATCCACTTGTCGGTCACAACGTTGACACCGGGAGGATGAGGGACGAGACGCCAGGTCTCGTTATCCATAAGTGCCTTGTACTCATTGGCCATAGCCACGCGCTACTAAGGATCAGCCAAGGTAGAACGATGAGTCACTGGGATGAGTGAAATGGTATAATGGATTACGAAGAACCCGTAGCGCTTGGTAGGACGGAGTGACCCGGTTTATGATTGGGTGATCATATGAGAGGAGGAGGAGGTAGTAGAGTTCGCATGAGCCGATGGGAGCATTAGTGGTGGGATAGGGACAGAAGGGGGGAGGGTGGTATCAGCTCGGGATCAGCGACTGTATGTTTGGGGAAAGGGCTGAACGAGATTAGCCTGAGCCGATGGAGGGTGAGGGGCCGATAGGGGTTGGTGAGCTGATGAAGGTTGGTGAGCCGATAGAGGTTGATGAGACGATGAAGGTTGGCGAACCGATAGAGACGGAGTAGCCGATGGAGTTGGTGTGGTCGATGGGGGTGAGACAGTATCAGCCTGAGCCGATGGAGGTTGGGGAGCCGATGAGGGTGATATGGCCAATGGAGGTTTGATGTGAGTAGCATCGGAGCGGAGAGGAGTGGAATAGTCAAGCAAAAAGTCCTTAGGAGCGGCCGATAGGGAGTAGGTGGCCGATGAGAGTGGTTGGCCGATAGGAGTAGGTGGCGGAATAGTTGAGCGAGGAGTGGGTGGCAGTGTAGGTAGGTCACGAGTGTGAAAGAGTAGGTGGGTCACGGGTGTGAGAAGGTTCACGTCTGTGAAGGGAGGTTTCATGTCTATGGACTCGTGGACACAACGGAGTGGGGCGGACGCGAAAAATCGGAGAAGGCGCGGATACGAAGAAAGGAGGTTTGCGTCCGGAAAGCAGAAATTCATGTCTGTGGACACGTGGACACGTCGGAGTGGCTCGGACGTGAGTGGAGAAGTTTCGTGTCCGAGAGCAGGTGAGCGTGTGGGAAAAGCGGAAACCGAGAGAGAGTTTCAGTCGATGGAGGGCGGATGGGCCCAACCGATAGAGACGGCAAGCGCAAAGTTGCGTCAGCATCGGAAGAGGGGAAGGTACGCCGAAGCAAGGAAAAAAGCTAAGGCGGGTCTGAACGAGACGATGAGGTGGATGGAGGAGAAGAAAGCCGTCTACAGAGGAGACGGGGAGGAGAAGGCCGTTTGCGGAGGAGACGGAGAGGATGAGAGCCGAGACAAGAAGACAGAGGAGAAATACCGGAGGAGAAGGTCTACGACGGAAAGAAAGCGTCGGCTAGCAGGCGAGAGGATGCTAGCGCGCCAGAGATGTCTAGACCTGCTCTGATACTATACAAAAATATAGTATATAGTGAGACTGAGACCCTAACTCTATACAGGGGATCAGGTATATATATATATGTCCAGTGGTGTAACACTTACGCTGGACAAAACGCAAGGTTTGCCTAGATGTTCTGTGAACAAACTTGGTAAATGCATTTTGTTGCACAGAGAGGCACTCATGGAAGCCTATAGAGCACTCAAGCCTGTCCAAACATACATCAAGTTGAAAGTTCCCTCCAAAGTTGAGTTAAACGTCTTGGAGCCTCGCAGCCGGTGCCATGGTGTTGACCTTTAGATGTCAAAAATGTGCGTGTGGTTCTCCTAAACAATTATTGCAACTGTCAGTTACAAGTGTTGTGTTTTATTAGTTGTGCATTTGTTCCGAAACTATCAGCCCTGTCTAGAGTTTCAGGTTTAGGTTTGTAATATGACATGGATGTGGTACATGTTAGCTAGTGTTATTTCATCTTTTGAGACCTGTAATTCTCTATTTGCTGTCTCGGTTGGGAAGCAGATGCTGTTGGATAAAAGGGGAGGAACTCTTGGTTCTTTCAGTTCTCTGAGGAAGGATCAAAGGCAGCTCTAAACATTACACTAGCACCAGGCCTTTGACATGAACCTATCTAAATAGTGTGGCTTTGCAATGACTTAAGATTGAAATCAAAATTAATTTAAATCGTCTCGAGTCCTTTATCATCCTTTAGGGTCTCCATACACCAATTAAATCGCCATTAGAAATGATAACTCCACTTAATCTCAATAAGATTATTAGTCCTCTAATTATCTTATCATTTATTATACAAAATTCACTAGTGCCTAAGATTATTAGTCGCCTAATTGTTTTATTATCTATTATCTAAAATTCACTAAAGACCTGAGATTATTAGTCTCCTAATTGTCATAAACCTACTAAAGACCTAATGCGCTTTCAAACATGAACAAGAACATCTGTGGCGGCAAGTGGTTGTTGTTCCTGTTCCAATCACCGAAATATCACACCAGCCTCACCAAGCGGTGCTGGCATGGAGGCCCGGTGCAGCCGCCAGATAGCAAACAATCAAAGTTGTTCAAGAGGATGTCATTTGTGAGTGGGACATCGAAGAGGATGGCAAAAGGTCAATTACCGTTTCTCTGTGTGGGGAACTCTAATTTATTTGGGACTTCGGTTATCAAGAGATAAAGGCCAAATTATAAACCAAAAGGTGAATTTGGCTGCAATAAAAAAGGTACAAAACGAGAAACAAAGAAACAGTCACTTTGGGTCGGTTTCAGTTAATAAAAGTGCCCACTCTTAACTAGGACAATGCCATGGACCACAGGGCGTCGGAACAATTGCATAGTTGACACTGGGCTAAAGAGAGGAATGACAATACTTTTTTATTAGATTAATTTTTTGAGTCAAAAGTTACATGGCCCTTTATTCATACTACATTGAAAATGATATGTATTTGTGAAGCTAGTATGTGATGTTTGGTTCATATCCACACTTCATCATAACTTTAACAAGTCCATTTAATTATAGAAAATTTAACAATTAGATTTGAGAAACTTAACAATTAGATTGAGATGGCTAAAATGACTCATGTTAGCGGCTAGTTTAGAAAAGATGAGTATTCCTACAAAACAAATCGCACTGTGTCTGCATTTTTTTTTTAAATCTGTGTGGTCGTAGATCAATATACCCATGCTTAGTTATTCCTTTCTCCTTAGAGAGAACTACAGATTTTCCGGGACTGTTCTGGATGCAGCAATAGAAGTTTCTGATGCTTTGGGAAACAGATGCTGTTTATTAAGAGGAGAGAAACTCTCAGTGCTTTCAGTTCTCTAAGAAAGGATCAAAGGCAAGCATTTGGACACAAGCACCAGGCCTTGACATGAACCTCTTTTAATAGTTTGGATTTCTTATCACTCAAATTCAAAATAAAAATTAAATTAAATTGTCTCAGATGCTGTTTTCCTTTGATCCAAACAGGGCCTAAAGGCATCCCCTACAAAAAAACATTAACACAACTAGGGGAATTTCCCACACAAAAAATTGCACAGTCTAGTTTAGTTGGATTTGATCTACAACTCTTAGATATCAAAACATTGCAAAAATGAAGATATCTCTATGAAAAACAAGATTATAAAATCCTCCAGGTTTTATATATTTTTGTTGGAAAGGTGTACAAGATGTTTTACATTCAAAAGCATCCAATGGTTCTAGGGTAAGGCATACCTTGAGCATCAGCATATGCGGGGTCATTATAAAGTTACCTCAACTACAATTTTACACATTTTCTTTTGAAGTTATATGCTTTTAACATTGTGATATCTTAGTTATAAAATTTGGATGATCATCTATGATTATTTTGTACACATGCAAAAATTATAGTATAGATGGCAAATGGCAAAAAAAAAACCAAAATGTTATTTGTCAATGTCATCTTATAGTTTCAAATTGCAAATACTTTATCAATGTTAAATACTAGAATTTTTATTTTTTTTCCTATTTTTCTTTCATAATTATCATTTCTTAGAATCCATAAAATAACTTATAACCACAAAAAAACAAGCACAAAAGGATATGAAGAGATTAATAATTTTTATTCTACCAGTTATCATTTCTTCAGAAAACTGGATACATTTAGGACATCACTAACACTAATGACGATAGAAGCTACATCACAAACTGACACGTAGCATGCGAAAAAAAACAGAGCAAAGAAAGACCGTGAACGATCATGTAAGTACTACAATGACTTAGGAAAATGGAATATAATAAGACTCTCACAGCAAGAAGAGCCCGACAACGACGATGGCGTGAATGTGGGCGGTGAAGTCGTCTGGGATAGAACAACCTGTGAGGACACGATGAACAACCTTGATGATATAGTTGGTCATGAAAATGATGCGAAGTTATAGCTTAGAGACTTGACAAGTAAAACATTTGTAATCAAGTGATCATTGAAGGTAGCAACATTATCGAGTCTCAATAACTTTCTAATTGCCCTCCATCCTTCTCTATAGTGATCATTGAACGTATTACTCTCACCGGCCATGTTATTAGTACATTTGCTATTTAAAAGGATTTTGATATTATCTACAGGGGATAAATAGACGAAACTTAAAAATTACTTAGCATTAAAAAACCAACTGGCACTTTCGATACTTTATTAGAATTTTTGATCCAAGCTCATTGTTAGATAGAGAGCCTTGATCAAAACTTTCAATCCCTTGGTGAAATTCCCATACAGGGAATACACAACGAGCATAACCACTAGGGAACCTAGCTAGCAATAGGGTACGGAAACAATAATGTTGTAGGAAACAAAGGGAATAAGGAGAGATAAGGAAGACAATTTATTTTTTATTGAAATTTAAATCCCAATAATATTACGCCTTTGTTGAGAGGCTTAAAGGAGCTAAATCTCTCTCGATTTTAAGTCTCATCAAGCAAGCATCAAAGTTAAAGCTTTATTCTTCAAACAACCATCAAAGCAAGTCTCTGTTTTTAAGTGACCATTAAGATCCAAGCTTAAATAATAAGTAATTATCTCTGATGGAGTTTACTCTACCATATAACCTCTAAAATCAAGCTCAGTTCTCACTCAATTAGCTATTTCCTTGTGAAAGTGAGAAAAAATAATTCACAAATTTTTTCAAGCTATCCACAATTAGAGATGGCAATGGTTCCGGTTGAGGCATCCAAATCAACACTATAGTACTTATGCACCCATTGCTTCTAGAGGCTTTGAATAGGTTGGTGGCATTATTTGAATACGAGGTGATATTCCAAAGAGTGTTAAATTGTACTACTAAGAAGATTTGTGAGTTTCATATAAACTCTTGAACTTCTCTAGTAGTGTTATTTGAACTCCTTATGAAAACAATTGATTCATTGATAAAGTTAAGCTTCGGTCAACTACTCAACTCTCTCTTCCCCCTTTACTATCCGAAGCCTTCATAAACTTAACCAATTGGCTTAAAGCTGCTTTACTAGAACTTTTGAGCTCATCATTATCACAACTTACTAGGATGACAAATAATTAAAATTACTTAAGAGGATAGCATTTGAAAGTGTGTCATTGAAGAGAATAGCAAAAAGTTAAGACCACTTTCTCTATGCGGGAGGAACTCTGATTTATTTGGAACTTCGTTTATCGATAGATAAAGCTGTATTCCTGAAAAAAGTGAAGTTCCGACAAGAAGTATTCTTGCAAAACAAATTGCACTGTGTCTGCGTTTTTTTAATTATTTTCGTGTGGTCTAGATCGATATACCCATGCTTAGCTAATCCTTTCTCCTTAGTGAGAAAACTACGGCCGATCCATAGATAGAACAAGAATTGAGGAGGATCATGGAGCAGCTCCGGCAGGTTGGCGAGGCCCTCGGCGGCGTCAATTCCCTCATGACCTTCCACGACGACCTCCGGATCAACCCACGCCAATGCGGCCTCCTCGCCCACGCCTACGCCCTGAACTTCGACGCCGTCGCCGGCGAGGTGCGCGCCCACCTCCGTTTCGACGAGCGCCTCGCCAGGTGGAAGCTCCTCGGGGATCCTCCACCGCGTCGTCTGCGATGGCGAAAGCTACCTCCGGCAGTGCCTCGAGCCGCGTGACTGGTGGACGTGCGCCGCGGCGGCCACGCATGGCACCGAGTGCGTTGAGCACCACCTCCATAACCTCCTCTGGTGCGTCGCCGTCGTGATCGAGGCCATTGAGAACGTCGGCGAGGTCACGGGCTCCGACCCCGACGAGCTCGGCCGGAGGCGGCTGGCGTTGGCCAGAGACTACGACAAGGACCTACTCGATCCCAAGCTTTTCCGGCGGAGGCTCGGCAAGACGTACCTGGCCACGTGGGAGCTCGCCGCCAGGATGGAAATGGCGTTGAAGGAGGACAGGTGGCTGCTATTCCAGCTTCTTGACGAGAGGAAGGGCCCGACGTCGCCGGAGCCATTGACGCGGCAGGAACACCGGCTCACCGACCTCCTCGCCGCGCCGCGCGGGAAGCTGCACCCGGTGTCCCTTGTCCTGAGCGACTTCCACATGCGCGGAGCCTCGGAGGAAGCCTCAAGGAGGTGCAGTGGATGGGGGAGGCGTTCGCCGTGAAGCATCTCGTCGGGGTCGACGCCGACGCGGCGGCCGCCGAGGTCGCCCTGCTCACGTCGGTGTCGCACCCAAACGTGGCACACTGCCGCTACTGCTTCCACGACGAGGAGAAGAGGGAGCTATTCGTCGTCATGGACCAGCTCATGAGCAAGGACGTCGGCTGCTACGTCATGGAGGTGACCTCCGCCAAGCGGCGGTTGCCGTTCCCGCTCATCGTCGTCGTCGACAGCATGCTGCAGATCGCGCGCGGCATGGAGCACCTGCTCTCCAAGAAGATATACCACGGGGACCTCAACCCGTCCAACGTGCTCGTCAAGCCGCGCCATGGCGACGCCTACCTGCAAGTCAAAGTCACCGGCTTCGGCCACGGCCAGTTCACGTCCGCCGTGTCCAACTCCACCACGAAGCCGCCGGCCAATGCCAATGGAAACCCTTGCATTTGGTTCGCGCCGGAAGTGCTGGGAAACGAGCCGACGGCGAGGTGCACCGAGAAGGCGGACGTGTACAGCTTCGGGATGATCTGCTTCGAGCTACACACCGGCAAGATCCCGTTCGAGGACAACCACCTGCATGGGGACATCATGAGCAAGAACATCCGCGCCGGCGAGCGGCCGCTGTTCCCTTTCCAGTCGCGGAAATACCTGACCAGCGTCACCAAGCGGTGCTGGCACGGCGACCCGGCGCAGCGGCCGGCGTTCCACTCCATCTGCCGCGTTCTCCGCTACGTGAAGCGGTTCTTGGTGACGAACCCGGAGCAGGGCCAGCCGGACGCGCTCGGGCCGCCGGTGGACTACCTCGACATCGAGGCGCAGCTGCAAAGGAGGTTCCCTGAGTGGCAAGGCAACGCGGCGGCGCGCGTCTCCGACGTGCCGTTCCAGATGTACGCGTACAGGGTGATGGAGAAGGAGAGGACCAACTCGATCAGGGACAGGAGCTCCGACTCCAGCAGCAACGGCAATTCGCTGTGCGGCGACGAGAGCGTCCACAGCGGGTCCAGCACGACGGTGACGGACGCCGACAAGCAGCCGGCGTCGATCTGGTCGCTTCCCGATCGGAGCGGCAGCAGGAGGTCGTCGCCGCGCGTGGTGGACAGCAAGGCCATCGCCGTCGCCAAGGCAGGCAAGTGTCGCAGCTGCGTTGCTCATCTAGGCCTTGCAGCTTTGCTCCATGTCCATGACGTGTGCGTGCTCTGGTGCAGGGCCACTGCAGAAGTCGAGGTCGATGGGCGTGGTGAGGCCGCCGCAGGTCGTCGCCCGGCGAACGCCGAGGATAAAGTTCGACGGGCATCTGAATTCGGCGGCAACTCCGCCTTCACGATGGCGTAAATCCGGCGGGAACGCTTCAGATTCCGAATTAGCATAGGAAAATGTTGCAGTGCAGGATAACCCTCTTACCGTATGATAAACGTTTTCACTTGTTTCAGAAGACAGATACGTCAACAGTGGTTTTGTTTTTTCACTCTAGTTTAAGCAAACAGATATTTGTAAAACAGATACTCAAGGAATGGACAAAGGAAATGCTGGTATAAAATGCACCCAGTTGCTAATAATACTACTTATCAGCATCAGCGAACTTAGGCAAAGAGAGGAAAATCATGAAAATCAACTATTAGCAGCACACAGCATACTGCATAAGTGTCAATCTGAATACATCATGACGACTGAGTAGACTTTATCAGTTAGGCAAATGCTTCATGCTTTACAGCCAACTTATTATTTTTCCCACGAGTCCAGCAACGATTAAGGTCTGGAGACCAGTAGTAGGATATATCAACATGGGCTGAGGGGGCCTTAATGCTGACTGAAGCCTCGGTGCTATAATCCTTCTACTTGCCCTTCCTACAAAAACAGGAACTCAACCCCCTACAAAAATAGCAGTTGATAATGGCCAGCACTAACTCCAATTCTTCAGTCTGATATCCTCATCTCTACTCCTAGAACGTCTTTCACAACCTCGTATGTCACAAATGCAATGGCAATAGAAGGCACCACCTGAAGAAAAGCCAAACAAAGGACAGCATATTATAAACAAGCACTACTACAATTCATTAAGGTTGCACATATTTGAATTCGTTGTAGGAACCTTCACCTTGACTGAATTGGGCACAAGACCCTTGTACAAAGCACCAACACCTTCATAACGAACAGTTTTCCTAAATGCATCGATCATACCATTGTACTGGAGTGCCTCTTTGCCTTCACCAGTAACAATAGAAGCAGCATGATTCCAACCAACCATCTGCATTCTCCTCCTAATGACATCAAGAGGGTATGCAACAGTCTGGCCTATGGTTCCAGCCACAGCTCCACATCCAAGCCTAGTAACTACATGCAACTCATTGTCCTTGGCAAGATCAAACGGATTTGTCTTTAGAAGCCAGTCCTTTAGAGACTCATATACAGCAAAGTTGAGGCCAACATATGGAACCTGCAAGAAGATAACAAAGAATAAAGTGGAAAGCACTCATCAGCAAGGCATAAACCGCAAGGCATAGCTGTTTGCTAATTAAGAGCAGACTTACCACTCCGATAACAGATGGAAGCCACCCTCTGTATAGAGCACGAAAGCCCTCTTCACGGTATACTGTGCCCAGTGCATGAAACATACCACGGTACTGATAAGGAGACTTTTCTGTCTGCACATGACATTTGCAGGTCAATAGATGGAATATGAAACACAGGTAGATTGAGTTGGCTTGGCTGTGTGAGGATGATATAGTAATGAGAGAAAGCAAATAACCTATACATTACCTGCACAGTAATCCTACCCCTTACCATATCCATTGGGTAAGTGGCAGACATGGCAATGATACCAGCACAGGCACCAGCTCCAAGGCGCAATAGTGGACTAAGCTGAGCATCCTCTGTGCAACATAGGAACATGTCAAGTGCTGAATCCATATTTTCTTATCAACTTCATATGATACATCAACAGGAATATGAATTCCTATATTCACTTGTAGCAGGACATCCATAATAAACAGATGTGCATGAATGCATGAAAGAAATCTATTTGTAAAGAAAGAGACATGAACATCAGGCACTCAGCTCCCCAGCATTTCAACGTTAACTTAGTACAGAGGATGTTCAAGCTGGTGAGCAACAACTGCTCTTACATGCTCTATCATTCTATAGCAGGACTACAAAGGTTGCTAGCAGAAACAACAAAAGGTTTAGACGTACAAGGCCATCCAGGTACATGAATGTTTTGTCTTATTCTACCAGGCATCCCAATTTTAAGGCAACCATACTATATCTTGAAACTAAAAACTGAACAAGAGATGGATAAGCTGAGTATACAAAGTCAACTCTCGTCAGTTTCTTATAGATAAAGAGCAAAGCCAGTAGAGAGGTCAATCGGTCATTCCAGTCATGATGCACATAACAATCAAAGGTCTGTGCAATAACGTCATGGTGTGTAAAAACTTCAAAATAGCTAGTAAGATGCATACACAGAAAAAACTGTGCAGGTAATGGAGAGAGGCATACCATGCCCCGTTTGTTGCCGGTAAAGCCACAAAATTCCACTGCAAAAACGAAAAAGGGCAAGAATATATTAGTAGTGTTTTCATGAAACAAAACCATAATAATAGTAGAGTAAAAAGGAAATGCTTCTGACCAAGTTCAGGTCAAAGAAAGCCATTATGCAACAGAGAAAAGGTCTGCAAAGTGCAAAGTACAAATAGCAAGTAGGTGGCAAGTGCAAGCAGTAATGCAAGGCAACAATAATTGGAAACAAAGAACACACCTTGATGCTTGCTCATAGCTAAAAAACTTCACAGCAGAATTTGGAACAATTCTGGCACAATTGGTACCATTGCCCTTAAAAAGTCCACGGAGACCCTCTGTTCTCCATATGTACTTAAGACCTTGAACTGTCCCATTGTACTTGATACTGTGAGGGTTTTGAACCTGCACTAGGCAAGGTAACAAGAATCAGGTGTTAGACCCAACTCATACAGCACATTCTGCACAAACTGCATGAATAAATGTACAATTTTTGCAACAGCTAGACTAGGGTCTGGCACCAAGTGTGGTATCTCTACTTCAACATTACTTATAGCTGTGTCAATCTATGTGCAGTGAAAGAGGTTATGTTTCAAGTAAGCTCAGCAAAGAAGATACATTACCAAATTTTAACAGTCAAAGTTGTCAAAAAGACAAAATTGCCCTGACATGATATTAGACAGTGAATATTTCTATACATTGACATGGTAGAGATTTAGTTTGCAGACCTTTACATGCCTGCTAATGTGAATAGCACTAACAAATGCCAACAGTATAAAAATAAAACACCACTATAGTATTAGAAGTAATATTACTACATTCCTCTAGTTTCCACAGAAAAAGGAAAGTACATGCATGCACACACAATTGAAAAAAATTAATAACAGTAACATTGGACCAAATACTGAAATGCAACATAAAAAATCACCTGAAGCAGGATCTTCAGTCGTTCGAGTGGAGCAACAGCAGTACGTGATCTGTTTAATACATATACATAAAGAAAATAAACTTATAAGCATAAAAGTATAATTAGTTGGAAAAAGATTGCTCCTCAGAACGTATAATGAAACACTAATGAACAAAAAATGGACCAGATAACATTCTAGTTGATCTGTGTTTTTGGCTGAAACATAAAATAAATAATTTCTGCTTGGACTTCAACTGACTATGACAACACTTGATAGCTAGAGTTTCAGTCGAAGAAAATAAGTTGCCATAGCCTTAAACCAACCAATTATATCACATGACTTAACTATAATTTATTATTGTTCAGCTTTAGTTGCAAATGCAATTGAGTGATTATAAAGAAAGACATGCTTAATGAAAACTAGATTATTAAACCATAAAAGTGAAAACTAATTGGTGTGACACAAACAAACAAACATGTAAAAAGCCTGATGCATATTCCTGTTTTTGGAGGAATCAGACAGTTATTTGTAAAACCCAACTGTCAATGTTGAAATGTCCAGCTCAGCTGTTCAGATGATTTATCATAAAACTTCAAGAAAACAGACAAGATAAAGGGTGCAAATTGAATAGACCCATAGGATGAGAAAGCCAATACTGCCCGTACACTGTTTTGTTAGGGCTTTGGTATACTGATCCAAATAATAATATTTTTGCATTCAATACAATAATTTCAAGTGGTGACCAATTTATAGCAGATCACAGACCAAAGCAAACACACAAGACGAAAATTTTAATCCAGACGGCCAGTCTACACGAGATGGACCGCAAATGCATTCGTCCATATGGCCCAGTGAATCGAACCAGCCAACGAGTCAACGAAACGAGATCTGATTGCCTCGTCGCTAGGGTTTAAGCGTCGCGAATTCATCATAGATCACACATGTCCGCAACAGACGTTCATGCACAAGTTATAACAGCACACACATGGCCGAAACCAATCACGACGAGAATAAATAAATAAATTATGTAGACCACGAGAAGCGCAAATCCATCAAGGATCAAACGCAAATCTGATAGAAACCAATGAATCTAATCTGGGAGCCATCCACCGAGTGCGATATTACCATAACTTATAGAGAAGTCGACACCGATATGAGGAGATGGGCACACAGAGGAGAAGAAAGGGGGAAGAGAGACAGATTGAGTGAGGAGGAACTCACACTCCACCGGCGACGCCACCGGCGACAAGCGACTTGCAGATGGAGAGGACCTGGTGGCCAGGGGCCTTAACCCCCTCGCGCGCGAGCTTGGCCTCCTCCGCCAGGTTGACGATGGTGGTGACGGCCGTGCCCCCCCTGCCCTTCCCCACCACGTCCTCCGAGGCCATGTCCCCCAGGCCGCACGCGCACCTCCCTCGCCGCCCGGATCGCCCTCGGCCTCACCTCGGCTTGGAGGAGGAGGAGGACAAGACCCGCTCGCCCTGCTCCGCTCGGGTTGGGGTTTTCGTGGCGTCGTCGTCGGCGGCGGCGGGAGGAGGGAGAGGAGAGGAGTGCGGTGGTGGATAATTAACCCATCATTCGGCGTCTCGTTGCGCACCCGTTTGCCTGCTTTTTATCGGAAAGGAGAAATTGTTGCGCGCACGCGGGTCACCGCCTGTCCCTCGCTGACTGCAGGTGGGGCCGACTAGTATGGGGCCCACATGGCAGGGAAGAGGACAACGTGCGTGGGTGCTTTTCGTCGCCGCGGGAGGGGGAGGGGGCGATCTCGCCGTCCGTGCTCATCTTCCCCGCGGGATCGGCCTCGGGATGGACCGAAGTGGGACCCACCTGTCATTCACTCAAGTGTGGCTTAACGGAAACCTAGATCCGTCGCCACGGCCTTCCCTGCTGGGCTTCCGATCTACCTGCCCTCTAAACTTATTTTCCCTGAAGATAAATTTCATAATTAACAGCCGGGAAGAATCATTTCTTGACTTTTAAATAACATCTGAAAAATGTTGGCTTCAAAGGATCTGCGAATGCAATTTGTTCGTCATTGTTGATAAGCCCATGACCACATCATGCGTACTTTCCAAGGCATGAAAATGATTCTAGTGCACACCTGTCTCGCCTGGGCAGCATATGTATTTCCTTCATTTGGTTTTGTATTCATTTATTCTTTCCTCCCAGCTTCCATCGTATAATTCTTCGCACCCTACTATTCCATCCTTTCCTTTGCTGTAAAAAAAAAGAACATTGCTTGATTCCTAAGCCATGGGAGTTTGGTGAGTCATTTGGTTGCGCTAGTGAGAGAACTAATAGGTAATTTGGTACGTAACACTGACTGCACTTCATCCAGACCACTCCAGTAGGCTATTGAATTGAGTGGCGCCTGCATCACACATAAATCACATATATACGTGGAAATGTGTGTGTGTGTATGCTGAAAATGAGTGGCTGTTGGGTTCACTAGTTTCCATGGCCTGGTTTATTTCTTTGTTGGCTTTGTGGAAAAAGAGAAGTTGATAGCAGGCGTAGACTGATATTTGGCCTTTCCTGCTCGACTTGGGCCAAACCTTTGCTCATATATGGCTGTAGCAAGCAGTTCCAGGACCACGTATCAATGACTAGTAGCGTGCAAAAGGGCAGTGGCGACTGATCGATCGATACGCAAGTGCGAGTATGCAGCAGCGATCACACACACATCCAAGGTTGTTGCTGTGGATAAAACATCGTGGACCCACCAGAACCGGACGCGCGGCAAATTCAGTCCCAATAATACTGGTAGCACAGTTTTTTTATAGTATATATAATACTGCAACTAACTAAACTAGTGGAGAAGAATATGTACGTGAATGTATACGTTGTCTTGTAGGGGAAAATGGAGGAGTACGCGTGAAATAAATGTAACTTAATAAACCTAGATTTAAATTTTAGATTTAACAGAAAATACTTGTATTTATAAGTTAATTATTTTTTTAAGTGTAGGCAACGTAATTATTAGACAACGAGACACCAGGTAGTCTTATAGTAAGTTGTGCCGGTTCAATCTTTAAAGATGTTTATAACGCTAACGATAAGTTGTGTGTTTATATAGTTAAATATACGCCCATTTTAAACATATGTGCTTATACTGTGTTCAAGAATTTTTTTTTTTTGAGAAGTATACCATGCTATATAGAATCAAAGCGCCGCAATGTGATGGCCAGATATTGAGAGGCTAAGTACACCATCGAATATATATATATATAATTAAAATATTTAAAAAATTATAGATTATACTTTTAACGTTATTTGAGAGGTTTTTTTAAAAAAAGTCTTACCAAAGATAAAAAATTTACAGGAGCCTTCTTATCGTATTAGTTGAGAGTGTTTTTTCCCACTATAAGGGGTGCCTACAAAATAGACGTATGAAGAAGGAGGGATATATCATTTTCACAGGCGATCCCTTATAGCTCTAAGATAGGGTTTTTTAGGCAGCTACCTATAAAGTCAATCCCAGCCGCCTAAAAAACATTCTAGCAGAGGCTGGTTTTATAGTGTGATCGAAAGAGGCTACAGTTTAGTAGCTCTAGTGTCTAATACGTTATACCTACTCTAAAAAAGTTAACATGATTATTAGAAATAAAAATATAATTTATAGTTTATAGAACTGATAATAAATTTTTATCACATAAAATGAATAATAGTTACCATTACAAAGTAAATAACATTACTATACATATATTTTATACAGCATAGAAAAAAATATTTACGACTCTCTAGATTACGACAACTTAAATTACACATCCATTCGACTTGCACTACACAACTGAATCACCAATTACACGATAACGCTTAGGCTGGGTTAGTCTTAAAGTGGTGCCTTTCCCTATGGGACGTGTTCCAGAGGATCTTGCTCCTAATGGACGGGTTTCTGCTTCATCCAGAACCTCTGCATCTATTGAACACTTCTTGTAAATATGCCTCTCCTTATCGCACTTGCTACAACGTTTTAATCTTTCACCTACTACGAACTCATTCATGTCGTTACGAATCCATTAGTCTTACGATGACATATCTTGTCCCTCATTTTCATTGGGTCCAAAATATTAAAAAAACTAAGGTTGTTGGGCAGTGAAAGACACTGTAATATCGAAGCTATATACATCGCCACTCTAAGTACGCAAGATAGTTTCTTTTCTAAAATAAGGCAACACAGATGATGATCCAGTATTCCATACTCCATGCACGTAGCAATAACATAGGAATATGTCTTGTGGTATAGCCTTGGCTTTTGGCATGAGCACGAGCAGGTCCTGTTGTCCTTTGGACACTTTTGCGCAACTTTCTTATGGTAGATTTCACGTTTGGTCTTATCAACACATAAGATTTCTAATATGTGTTGTTGTGTACCTTAAGATATAACTCGATATTGCTAGGCTTTTTTTATATTTTTTATCTAAGTACTTTATTATTATTGTGCTAAAGAAAATGCCATTGTCTAATATAAAAGGTACAGCTACTTTGTTCTGATATCTAAAATACTTGCATGTGCCATATATGATAAATTCAACAATGATAACAAGCAGTAACTCTCTTACACCACACATCATCCAGTTATAAATCTCAGCTAAATTAGTGATTATTATGCTAAACCTAGTGTCACCATTGTTATACAATAAAACTCATTTCTCTTTTGACTCATTCTCAATCCCAATGAGAAAATTTTCTAACATAAGATACTGACCTTCTTTTTACAATATGATCATCACTGGTGTGTGGTTCTAGAGCTTTGGAAGCCTTACCACTTATAGGTGTTGATATTCTTGACTATTTATTTGTTTGTTTCATTGTTAGCTCGTCTAAGCCTCCTTCAAAGCTCATTGAATTTTTTTCTATTGATTTTAGACACAGTGCCTCTTGAAAAGATCTATAAGGTGTTTCTCCATGAACTACTCATAGAAATTAGCATCCATGTGACACATGCACTATCTATTATGAACATCTGGTCACTTGTACATACTTCTTCTCCACGTTACCATCTCTCAAATACTCAATAGCCCATAGAAGACCGGTGTGACGGTCATGTATAAGGTATGCACCTGGCCTCATACTCATAACTACGTCTTTTACTCGCTTTAGAAACTAATACCAATTTTTGGTGTTCTCGCTCTTAATGAAATGAAAGTCATGAGTAACACCCGATTATTCACATCAACTCCAATTGCTGTTAATATTTGTCCTCTGTACTTTCCAGTTAGGAATGTCCCATCGATGCAAAGTATGGAATGGCAATGCACAAATATATTAATACACACACTTAATGCAAAGAAAATCTGTTGAAACACACTAGCTATGGGAGTGATTTGAGGTCGTAGTAGCTTCCTAGATTTCTTTGAAGAATGTAAGCTAAAAAAATAATGCAAATTATCATATGAAGATTTGAATGTGCCAATTCTTATCTCCACAATCTTCTGTTTTGTCCTTCTTGCCTTCGTATAGCTGATTATGTACTTAAATTTGTTATTAATATGCCTTATAATTAAACTTGGTTCGTACATTATGTTGTGCACAACATCAGAGTATATTTCTATTGCAAAAGTATAAATATTATATTTTTATGGTATTTTTCGATCCTATGTAAGTGACAATTATACTCGGTGATGATTGTCATTTTTCAATAATTCTTTCATTTACTCTTGATTGCATGCACCCATCATGGACATGCACCCATCATGGACACCCATAAATTGAGTATATACAATTCACTTCGTATACTGACTTGCTTAACTTCATAAGCTAGAACTTCCGCTAAAGTGATATCGTTTAGTGCTTAAATGTCTCCTTCAATTCCTCTTTATATGCATATTTAGCCTATTGAATAACCACGATCTCTTTGTACTCCCATGTTACGTGATGCCCCTTAAAGATAACAAGTTTAGATAAGTTATTGTTGGACTATTGTGATGATTTATATTACCATCCTCCTCGTCCGATGATTTATCATCATTCGCATACTCATTATCAGAATCTTTTCTATCCATCACCTCAATGATGGTGTTGTTTTCCTCTCCCTTGTCTACCAATCCTCTTGGCTCTCTGTCTTCTTATCCTCTTCCTCTTCCTCCTACTTCTTCTTTTTATTCTTCTTCTTGTTGATGCTTTGATTTATTTTCCTCCACATCACATCCTGTCATACTATGACCTTTTTATCTTGTATAGCCATTGAAACAAGTATTGTTTTTCTTATACACTACCTAAGAATGCTAGGTAGACAACTTCATTCTAATGCATTCTTTATGTACCATCTCTATGTGGTAGTAAAATCCACCGATATCCATTCAAAAAAACTTTTGATTGCCTAGCTCAAAGCAACAACACGGTTATTGTATTTAATTTGGGGTTGATTCGAAAACCTCGTATTAACTAATTGTATACTACTAGAAAACTTATCTTATCTGGTATTTCAATACACCTAAGAGTTGAGCCAAGCTATAACAGATCTATATTATAATAACTATATCTAACATTTTCTCGACCATAATATAACTGAAATATCACTTTATTTGATATATCTGTTCATAAAAAAATAGAGTTAAACTAAGTAGAAATTAATCATTATAATCTAGTACCATGCATTTAATTGAAGTACTATCATTAAAGTATGAGTAAATTGAAGAACACAGAAATTAGAACTTTATCACATACTATTCGCACAGTCGCAGGACAAGGATCGCACGTACAAGATAGGCCACTATATATGGCACTATGCAACAGTACCGGAAAACTAACCAACCAACGCGGCGCGTACTTTGACTTTGACTTTGAAACTAGTAGCTGGAGGAGTAGCTAGCTAGCTTGAATGAAAGTGTTTTTTTTTTCAAAACTTGAATGAAAGGTTGAAATGTACAAGTCGATCTCTACCGGAGTATCTGTGTTGCGGCTCGCGCGTGCGTGCGTGTGGACAAGTCATCGAATTAACGGTCGGAAACTACCGTACGTAGTAGTAAGTCGTAAACACGTACTGCAGGTGCAACGCGAAAGTGACCATCGTCATGCGGCAAAACTAGCTAGCTAAGAGTCGTCGGTAACGTACGTGCACCAACTACATACGCAACCTTAATTACAATGCATGAATGAACCAAAGCATGCATACAAATACAAGCTAGCAGCTGCCTACGTACGTATATATATGCTGATGCATGCATATATACTACTGGAGTAGCAGCTCCTTCCGTCACGTAACGTCTGGACCTAGCTACAGGTACGGGAATTTTACTATACGTACGTAAACGTAAGTCCGCACTCTCACACCCTGTACAAACGTACGTTTGAGTCAATCTGCAGCGTAAGTATACGATCGATGTAACGCACACCGTGGTGCGTACATGCATGCAATATTGGACATGAATTAGCAGTCGCCCGACCTGAAGTTGAACGCCAATTAAGCTAGCAATCGATGGATAGAGAGCATTTTCATCTCTCAAGGAGACATCCGTTTGTTTCATACATGTTAACTAACTAATCATTAATTTTTTTTAAAAAAATTATAAGGTAGACTAATATAAGATATATTATTTCATAAATATACAAGTTTATATAATAAAAATAAAAAAATCTATGAATGTGCGTATATTAGTTTTAGTTTAATTTTAATTTGTTCTCCATGAAAACTTTCGATGCATATGTTAGTGAAGTGGAACCAAACATCAGACATAAAAGTGTGCAAATGGCATCCGCGAATCCCCCAGGAATCTTGGTATGAAGCCTCGGGCTTATGCTCATCTCAGAGCTCAAGCTAAATAGCCTGAGTTAGAATAACTGAACTAATTGGCCCGAGTTAATCAGTTCGAGTTGTCTAGCCCAAGCTGGTCTACACAGGTTGTTCACTTCGACCTCACCAGCCTAGAGTGAGAGCCCTGAGTTGGCCTCCATAGGAAAATAACCCCGTGTAAGATAATTAAGCTCGTGTGCTCTTCCTGTGGTCATGGTGGCATCAGTGTGGGAATGGAACATGTTGAAATATTCCAATTGTAGCATTCAATGCGAAAGGCTTTTTTTACTCATTCTAGCATGACATGTGTGCACCCTTGATAGCCAGGACAACAAGATAGATATTCATCCTAATAGACAAGATGGATACTATCCTCCACACCCACTGTAGCAAGAGAGGCCTTGTTAAAATATGCCACATCCTCTGCCCTTCATGTGTCTGACCAACTCACTACATAGCGAGCCCCATCAGATAAGTGCGACGTGTATCGCTGTACAATGGTGTGGGGCTTATGGAGCATGTGTATGACAAGATTTTACTAATTATACGTAAATTCTATATGTAGGACTCATAAGACTTGGGTCATAAGCTTTTCTCTCTTTCTATTGTGATATCTCTAAGAATATATAAGAGAAAGATTGTGGATAGAGAGAAGGGAGGAGACAAAGGAAAGAAAGAGAGAACCACGTTGAAGGGGAAAGCTACTGTAGTTCATATCCAAATAAAGCAAGAACATATGAGTAGGGTGTTATACTATTGAGTAGCTTGAACATATCTAAATGAATCCATATTTATCTTACTACTAGTGATTGGAGCTATATTAACTCTATGATCTATCCGCACGATCGAGCCCTACTCTATGGTTCGAACTCAGGAGGAGCCTACCTAGGTCTCTACTTTTGTTGCCTATTCACCAACATGGATGATCTTGGTTATTTGAATGATTTAAAAGGAGAGATGCTAGGATTTTTGAGGGAATCAGTAAAACCGTCATTGAGGTCTCTTGGGTATAGCAAAAGAACCGTGGGCATGGTGTGCTGTTGGTCTTGGAGGCACCACCAATGAAATATAAGACTTAGGTTGATTCTCTTTTGTTCTTCCAAGCAGTTAGTTGTTTGTCGACAAATAACTCCTTGTTTTAGGTTTTTTTACAGTAATCTTGTTTTTTTAATATGTAATATCTCCTCACGATCTTGATAAAATTGGTCGGGGCTTCTCTTTACCATCAATTTCATATTAATTTTATCATTTTTTAGTTTTTTAATAACTATTTAGATAATATTTAAGAAATAAGAGAATATCACATTGAGAGATAAAAATTCCTCCTCTCTAGATGTGGCTACAGTATTCACCGATATGATCCATCCATGCATCATCCCTCCGTCATCGAATCAGGTCAGATATTACGTGGTACTACTTACGTACGTAGTACCATTTATATCTCGTTAACAGCATGCATGGATGCTTGATGAATGACCCGGACTAGCCAGCATGCATCAGCAAGCGCCGTACGTACGTACACTTGCTTTGTCTTATAAGTCATTACCCGTCACTATTATATACAGAAGTCGTTCCTCTTAACTTGAAAAAGTCAGAAACCATCTATATAAGTCAAAACCAAGGGCTAGGAAAACCACTTTAATTTACCATCAAATTTCTCGTATGTAAAACCTGTTTTTGCAGCGTACCAATTGTCAGCTAAGTCACCGAATCTTCGTCTAGGCAACGTTAAAACTTCTAGAAATATCATATTTTATTAGCAGAGTCTAAAAATATTATATTAATTAATTGTCAGCTTAATTGGTTAGTTTCATTACGTGAAACCTACCCATAAAGAATCGGTGCTCACATTTAATTTATGGATAATTATTTTTTAATAGCAGATAGTCAATCCACTAACAGTTTACCAATCTATCTATATATATATATATATATATATATTAGTCAAGCCTCTTTGAAATATTCATATAAGTATAATATAATTGTATATATTTATAGGGATGAGTATATATCCAGTACCTAGATTAGATTCGAAATATCACGGTGAAATACAATAAAACATGATTTTACTGCTACTATTACTGGAGTTCAGTCCTGTTCGTGTGATTTTGTACAAGACCGTAAAATAAACCCTTGCAGTGTACTGCAACTGTACGTACATATATACAGAAAGACATTCCTACAAACATTTCTTTCTTATACAGATTGCGTATTAATTTACTATAATTATCGCATACTTCATGTATACATGTTGCTGCGAAATCCATAGAATTCTCCTAGGATGCGTGCATTGTGAAATCTGAAATGAAACGGCCTTGGTTGCTGCAACTACCGCAGGATCGATCGACTACAATCAGGTCAAGGCTTATTTGCAGGAAATTAGAGAATAAACTCTCAGACTATATACAGATTTGGACGTTTACAAGCTTGTTACTATTCAGAAAGACGAATAATTCTTAACTACGACTCAACCTATTTGATTTTGGGTCATAACAAAATCAAGACGCATATGTTGATCTGGAACGAAAGTACTGGTCAGCCAACGATCTCGTTCTTGGAACCATTTGTTTTTTCTTCTTTTTTTAGACTAGTTAGGCCATGCCAGACGAGCAAGCAATTCAAAAGTACTGTTTAATTAAAGAGTTATTGCTAGCTCACGACACAGTACCGTCATTATATTGGTTCCTCATCACTGTCTCTTCATTACTAGAGAGAAATTAAGGAGTGTGGTTGGTTTATTCGTACATAAATCAGCTCTCATGCATGTTGCTGCTGAATATATACAGATACACTATGTGGTTTTGAATTTGTTGGCTGGTTTTTGGGTTAGGTGTACAATACGAAATCATTGAAACAGTATTAGAGATATAGTCAAATACAGCTTTGTTGTCACGGTTAAATAAAAGTGATGAAAAATTGATTTATATTAAAATTGATAAAATTATACTACATTGAAATTAATAAAATTAGTTTATATTAAAATTAGTATTACAAAATAAGTTTATATTAAAATTGGTATAGCATAATTAGTTTATATTAAAATTGTTTATCACAAAGTATGGTGAGTGTGTGTATGCATCAACAGGTTAGGTTGTGAAAATTTGTATGTGCGAAATGTTTTTTATATGTGTGCATGTATTAAATGATGAAAATAGATAAAAAAATTACTGAAAAAATTTAAAAGAAATTTGGATAAAAATTAATAAATTAAATTTTAGAGTTTGCTACGATTGCGGGCATGCCCAATAAAAAATGGACTGACGATGGTGAGCGAGTGAGCTAGCATGGACTAAAGAAGACTAAAAGCTAGCAAGGCAATGGGTTAAGCTGACTTGGCAAATAGGCCAAGAGTTAGTGTGTTGGCGTAACGGGTTGACAGCACGAAATTGGCGTAGCAGCAAAAGTGTAAGCGGGGTGTGGGAGATGTGCGACTGAAGTGCGTGACTAGTGTGGGCGAGAGTGCAGGTGCATGTAACACAATGACTGACATGTGGGACTAGACATGGTACACGCGTGACGGCACATGATATCTAGAGGGATAGGTGTTGTCATCGAATTGGCATAGTAGTGTGAAAACAATGTACGAGCGTATAGTCTTCTGTGTATTAGGTGATATGGCGTAATCTGGAGCGTCGATTTCAAAACTAACGGCTGAGAATAAGAAAAGCAGTGGTTACAAAATCTCAAGTTAATTTTTTTTAGATTTTTTGATTATTTTTTACAATAAAAGATGGTAATGTATTAGGGATTTTACAAAGAGAGTTAAGAGAGATTTTTTGTAAAATTTTTGTAAGTATAATTTTAGTAATAAAGTTAAAGTTTATAGAAGATTAGTATGGTAATTAATGCAAGCGATTGATTTTAAATTAATTTATTTTCCTCTATGATTTGGATTGATTTCTTTAATCTAAAATTTAGCTATGATGTTTTTCTAGTAATCTGAAAAGTTTGATTGGTTAATTATTTTTATATCGTATTATTAATTAATTAGTGTTTAATTAATTTCGGTCAAAATTCTTCTGAGTAATTTTGCTTTGTTAATATCTTGAAATCCAAAAGTAGTCGGGTTTGTTTACAAATTTTGTCTAGTATATTTTATCAAATTTCTACTTTGATCGGGGTTACGGATATACGACTATAATCTATTTAGTGATAAAATAGTGTTTCATCTAGATTTTGAAAATATTATTTTTTAGGTTTTGTAATTAAGGTGAAGTGTTAAATTTTATTTTTAACTTTCAAAATTATTCACTCCCTCTAATTGTATATTTTAGTGTGAGTCGATACTACTGATCAAATTTTGGCATTATTGAATATTTGGTAACACCACAAAACGAATATGTTTTTTACTAAATTTTAGTAATTTTAGAAGTTTTCACTCTTAAAAACTTGACCAAAAGTTGGCAATTCTTTTAAACCAAGCATATTTAACACTGCAAAAATTTAACATTGTCAAGATAGGGTTGAAAGTTGCACTAGAGTCGAGAATGAACAAGCCCTATATCTCTCATTTCGTTTTTACTCGACATTTAGGGCATCAATATGGTCTCTCAGACATGTTTAATTAGTCATTGCCTTTTCTAATCATATAGTGATAAAAAAAATTTAATAAAAATATTTTTCATGATAAATCTACCAATGGCCTTTTCACAGAGTATCAAATCTCAAGAAGATTTGACTACACATGTCATCTATTTGAAATCGGATTGAGCACTATAGAATGCAACGACACAATAGCAGGGGCCGTTGCAATCTTCAGGGTGGTAATGATAGTCAAATGACTCAAGGATGCGTGGCGCAACGTGTATCATGTTATGCACAGGATTCCTTCCCATGTTCAGGGTTAGGTTGTCTCTCTATCAAAGTACTTTGATGCTCTTGGAGTCTTATCACCAACCATGAGTATTCCTTTCTCCCATTTCTTACTAAACGATTTATGTTTTAAAAAAATAAGAAAATTGATTTAAAAATAGTATTAATTTATTTTTAAATATTTTTAACTAATACTTAATTAATTATACACTAATTCGTCGCATATTTTTTCTCGTTGGAGAGAAGCTTGCAACTAGTTTTGCCACCAAAATAATACTATCAATCATGTTTCTGTTGGCGAACAAACCTAAGATATCAATTGTTATATTTTTTTAATAAGATTTAGTTTGTGGTCATCTCCCTCAAACACATAACAAACAAAGCTGAGGCATGAGTGGACACAAATTGACAACTTTCTATCGACCCACTTCTATTTCTCTTTAAGAAAGAAAGAAAGAAAAAAGATTGAACAGAGACCTGACTGAAAAGCTAGCTCATGGTTGTTAAAAGTATTAATTAAAGTGATTAGGGTTTGTTCACGATCGAACATTGCACATGAGTCAGCTAAAAAAGTTTTGAACATTTTTGAGATGTGACTGAGAGCTTATCAACACGAACAAACTCCTCTATCCATACCTATACATGTTCTAATACAGTGCATGCATGCCCTACGGCATGAAACATCATTTTTTTCGGCACATTGTATTAATAAAGAATTGATCACTGTACGCTTTTATTTAACACAGGAGCATGCTGCACATGACTAGGTTAATTAGTTGCACTTTAATACTATATATTTAACTAGGATTAGTTGGAAGTGGTGATCATTCAGAGATGATTTTGATAGATTAGAAAATTAAAGGGAAGGAAACCACGCACTACCGGCCATATGTGAATTGAGAGTTTCCTACATACACCACAGAAAACTAGCTGGTTATTAACTTCTTGCTATCCTAACTTAAACACTCCCTCCGGTTCTATAAATATCACTAAAATTTGTAGATTAGATTAAGATTAAACTGTTTAATTTTTTATAATTAATAATTTTTAAAGTATCTAGTTTGAAGCTAGGACAACATGCATATGCATATATGAATCTTATAAATACTTTAATAAAAATAAATAAATATATATATATTATAAAAAATATAGTCTATGTTTTGAGGATAAGAATTATCAAACTAAATATATATTCCTACATCTACACTACAGGAACATAGCTAGCTGGTTATTAACTTCTTGCTATCTTAACTAAATATACATTCCCACACACTGCAACAAAATCTTTAGTTAGATGCACTTGTCTAGAGGTATATTACACAATATTTAAATATATTTCAAAACCGATTTCTCATTTCTCTATTTCACCGATATAGATTCTATTAGCCGCATCTCATGGATCTTCATATTCATAAAGAAGTGTGTGTAAAAATGTTCTTCTAAATTGACTCGGATGGTGACAATGATAAAAACCAAACAAAAACTAATGTGGAAAGTGACAATGGAAACAACCTAAGCTTCTTTTGCTGATGCTTGTTCGCACTGAACCAAAAATCGATAGACATGTTTAACTATAGATATATTATCTTGCTCTAAAAACTTAAAGAAGTCTAATATTTTATATCAGCATGATAATGGTATTATATCAAACCACTCAGGGTATGGAGATCAATATATAGAATTATCCTTCTTTTGCTTCAAGCTGAACTATTACTTTATTATTTTAAATATCTTGCCAGTTCACTCATCGTCTTCATCGTGTTGCCCCCGAGCTAAATATAGCCATCTATCAATTGAACATCAATATCTGTAGACCGATATCTACCAATGTATGAATTGATGGCTCTTGAATAATAAAGTCATTCACTCTTTTCTCTATCAAGTCTTAAAACATTACTTGTTAACTCTTCAGATTAATTGATCAGCACGTAATGTATAGCTTTATCAACTGATTCTTGGATAGATTTCTGTGGATTTGAAGATACAAGTTGAGTTGTTTCACCGATTATAGTTAGTCTTGAGAATGAATTCTTCAGATTGATCCTTCTTACATCATGCTAAAAGACTGCAAGCATAAATTCTCAAAATATTTTATAAATTGCTTCACCTATTATCTCTGTATATCTATCAATTCTTTCAATACAATTGAAATAATAATATCTTCATCGGCTTCTATATCGGAGGAGCATGCTTGACATCCACTTTTTTTAAACACATTGAAATTCGGTTCCCACCAATATGCTAAAAAATATGTTCACGCGCGCTGAGAAGATTGGATTGAACGGAGATGCATGTTGAGAGGGAGCATAAGCACTGATGGAGATCCGAAACGTGAATGCCTAACACCACAATGTCACCACCAATAACAACAACAGCGCCTACGACTTCTTACCGTCAGGCTTGTCAGGGTAATCTCTATTCAGAAGCTCGAGGAGAAGAACGGCAGCAGAGTCTTCAGCCTTCTTCACACTAGGCATTGGTTCTCCAATGCATTCATCAGTCCATCCACGATCGGAAGTATTCACAATTACAGCATAGACAAATCTTTTAGCATGGGCAGGGCCACCCTCGTTTACGCACCTGTAGTGTGGCATTGGCCACTGCCTTCTCAAGTAGATATCGTTCAGGGTCTGCCTGGTGAACATCTGAGCACCATTTTTCTTCTCGCTATCTTTTTCATCGTCTTTCTTTGCTGCGGTTTCCTTCTCCTTCAGGACCACAAGTGCATTCGTCGCCGCCAGCTTCTGTGCCATCTTCTTCTGAGGGTTCTGGGCTATACCAATCTGAACACCATCATCAAAGACTTCAACAGTAGCTATATTGCCTGCTCGGGATGCTTTGTATTCCAAGCCTTCAGCTTGCTGCTGGCAGCGTTCTTGGAGCTCCCTAGCTGGATGCATTGGAAGGGTCTCTGGCGTTACCATCGGATGAAGGAGTGGTTGAAAAACCTGGTGCAGAATAGTGCAGAATTTACCTAGAGAACTTAATCGAATGGTGACTTCAACAAGTTCCATTTCAAATGGTCCAGAAATGATATACCTTCCAGACCACTGATGTATCATATCCACTATCCAGGAATATTGCGCCAGCAATCGACTCAACAATGTCACCAATAACTTTAGGAGCCTTACAATCCCCAAGCCCAAAAGAATTGAAACCTGATTTCAAAAGCTCCTCTTGGACATCCTTCACAAACTCTCGGATCTACAGAAGATTCAAATAAAGAGTAAGACATTGATTTCACAAAAAGGGGAAAAAAGGTTCTTCCTAATAAAACAGTACCCACCAACGATGTTTAGTTTGTAACGCAAAAAGAAAAAAAAAACCTACCTGTGTTTCCAATGCTGTTGATCCATGGCGGAGATGTACATGCAGTTTATGCTTAACTGCAACCCTCGCAAAATTCTCATTATTAACAGCTGCAGTTCTCAAATCAGTCAAGCGCCCAGGAGGTAGGTCAGTATATGTAAAAAACAAATGCCTAGTTATGAGATGATCCAACACAGCATCCCCAACAAATTCCAAACGCTGGTAACAGGACACACCAGAAGACGGTCTCGATGCATGTGTTATGGCCTCAACAAGTAAACCTTTATCCTGGAATTTGATACCAAGTGATGGAACATGCTAGGATTTGTTTCTGACGTTAGAGATAACTTTAAATTAGGGTGGATCTGACGTTGGCTGTTTGACTATAACACCACAAGGGTTGCGCCTTAGCAACAGCTACACCATCTTTGACTAGAATGTTCTTACCGTGCTAAGAACACATCTAAACCTACTAGCAACTGAGAATAAGCAAAAATAAAATAAACAAGCAATTAACTCACGGATAGAAGATTTAAAGGCGAATCTGAATCACGAGTTGGGGTCTTGAATCAAGCAAACGGATGGTCTAATCGACACACGCGCTCACAAGGAAGTAACAGTAGCTAAATTTACAACAAAACAAAACCCAACCTTTATCATTACGGCTGCTACAAGTATTTATATTTGGAAGAGAGCCAGGAGGCGTAAAGGAGTGTAAACCCTAACTTAAAAAGGTCCACTAGTGGGCTAAACGAGATACAAGGGCCTCGGCCTAAGATTAGAGGTCCAAACATCTTTCTACAATTTCTGGTCAGCTTCGATAGAATCTAGCGGTGTTTCTGGATTCATCTGAAAGTAGACATCAAGGCCTTTCCAACAAGTGCTCATAGGCCTTAAACAAACTCCAGAGTGAAGAGTTATAGTCGATTGAAGTTGTTGCTACCTGGAGGTTCAAACTTGATGTCCGAACTTACAGTCCGATCTCTTAGTCTGGTTATCCTTTGATCATGGCAGTTTCCAATTGATACTTATCATGGCTGCTCCTAGACCAATCTAATTCATCTCCTAAGTACCCCATTCGTTAAGCAACTTGTTTGGATAATAAGAAATAATTTTATCTAGTAGTTAAGTTGTCATGCTCTAGCTTGAGTCATTAGGCCCTATTGTGCAGTAGGTGTGATTGTATCCATAGAAGAGATGTCCTCATCACCAAGGCACAAAGAAACAATGGCTCCAATACTAGACTTATTGATAATGCCACCAATTTATTGGCACTACCGTCTATAAATTAAACACACTATGATGCCTCCTACTAGGATATGCTTCAGTATAGATCTAGTTATTACCCATTCTGGCTTATGGTTAGTGCAATAAATACTTCATAACAGTAGCTCATGAACCAATTCTTAATTGTCATGAGTACGACCATTACAACCATGTGCTTATAAACCACCTTTAGTTAATTTTTTATTGAAACATTAATTAACCAACTATGACCAACCATCGTGAGCTACCATTAATTAACAATCATTAATTATGAGTGAAACATTTATGATCCCATATAAAATGATACTATTGTTTCTAAGTATTGCTAACTAATTATAATAAATATGTAGTTAACCATTATATAAAGTCTAAGCTAGTCTAGTTAGATCCCAAGGTATCTAGGAATACGCTAATCGATGCAAATTGTACTAACAAAGGAATATAAGTTCACACCAGCTAATGACATTTTAAAAAAAATGCACATTAGAATTAAAGTTCATCATGCTCAAATGGTGTTTTGTATCTATGTGACTTTTGCTACTCTAAAAAGACTTTTGGACCTTCCTCGACAAAGATGGGTTCTTCCAAAATATTGAAAACTAAAGGTAAATAACAAAATCAACAAAAAAATACATAAAAACAAAGAAATGACACATGTGGATATTTTTAATGGATAGATCTTGATTTTTAGATAAATTAGCAACTTGAAATGACAGATTTGGAGTTATGGTGAATTAGTTATGAATTTTCTAAAATTAATTTGATTTAAATCATATACATAATTTTATTAAAGGATTATAACACAATAAAGAATTAATTTTGAATAAGAAAATGGTTTATTGCATTATATGGATTTGGCTCACTATAGACCAGGTTAACCGAGACGGTCTTTGAGAATCAACGGCCGAGATTGATTTGGCCAAAAGTTAACTGGGACCGAATGACCAAGATCGATCCCAATCTAGCGACCATCTAGGACAAGAAGGATGACGTGGTGTTGATGTGGACCAGCCGGCAACGAGCAGCTTGGAGACCTATGGTTGCCAGCATTCCACGACACGGTGACATGAACCAAGGGCACCGAGATGATGAGCACAACAAGATGAATTCACTGAGGTACTACTTGGAAGGTTGATTGACAATGGTCAGCGAAGAGGTGGAAGCTATGGCAGCTTTAAGTTGATGGTTAAGATGACATTTCAGTGATGAGCAACGAAGGCAACGTGATGGCTGGGGTGCTCCTTCTTTATGCGAACTTGACGGTGGACAAAAAGGCGACATGGCTCCACTTGAGACAATGGGTAGCGACAACTCTTAAGCTCGTGGCACGGCTAGGGCCAGGCGACATGGCGGGCTAAAGCGAGGGTGGTGGCAGAAAGAGGAGGGGATAAGGGTCCTATTTATAGCATGGGATGTGACAGTTCGGGGTGGAAATGATGGTTAGGACGGCAAAAAAAACCTAGAGTCTTCACTGGTTGGGTAAGCTCGAGTCCGAGCTCGATACGAAGTGATTTCTTTGGGACTTTCTTCATTTCCTAGGGGAAAAGATAGAGGATAATAAAGGGAATATTTCTCATCAACTAATTTGATGCGGGAGCCAACAGAGCACATGGATTTTGTGTGGAAGAGGTAGAAGAGGTAGCAGTGTCGGACTTTAGCTCTGCCCCGAGCTAGAAGATGAATCTCACAGGTGGGCCCCACCTATCAACAAAAATGAGAGGGAGGGCACTAGCAGGCTGGCGTGGGATGAAGGCAACATGGGTTATGGCCTCGCATGGCCGAATTTTGGTCGAGTGGCCTAGGGGAAATTTTCAAAGGATTACCAATTAATTTAATTATTTAAATGTTATTTCTTTTATAACAATACTTTCCTTGGTCAATTAATTCCAAGAAAAATCTAAGGGCTAAACGAATAGATAAAGTATTTAATAAAATTTTAGCTAGCCTATTTTATGTTAAAATTTATTAAGGATTTTATTAGGGTTTCTCTTTAGGCTTTTAGATAATTCTAGAAATACTATATTAAGCACATTATTAAATCACATGATTTTTAGGGGACGACATAGCGTCTACTAATAAAACTCTAACCTTTTATTTACAAAAGAGGCCATGGAATATGAGGTTGTCAACCCTTGTGAGATGAGAGAAATGTCGGCAGAGTATATCCTTCTGAATGTTGTGTGCCCAAAAGTGCATTTCCATAACAATTTGGTAAATTTTAAACTTCAGACACATTGATACAAACAGTGTAATTAATTTGTAATGTGTCTTTGATATTATGATTTATTTCTACATCTAACTTTAGTTTATATCATGTTATATTGTATTATATCTTTGGCATCAACAATCTGCAAGTAGTATAAATGGAATGAATATGATATATTTGTGAAGTGTATGAATGGATTTTTAATGCAATTATGATGGATGCATATGCCATATATGTGTGAATTGTATGAAATGGAAATTTGATGTAATTTGGATCGATCGGACATGGCAGAGCCAATGGAGGTCTGATCCAATGCAAACGCACAAATACACCGATGCCTGGGAGATCTGCTTCGCTCTAGTGTAGCTCCTTCTACTTCAATGGATGGCGTGTGCTCCCGATTGTCCTTTGGCTTCGTTGATTGGTTCAGAGCATGTCGAGGTCCTTCGTCTTCGTTGTCCCTTATCGAGACGATGGAGATACAGGCGTGTCGTTAATTTGACCCTATAATTGATAAAGAGATAAAAAGAATGAGTCAGTTGAACGATGGTCCAATACGAACTTTTACTATCGGCTGGCCGCTGTTAGGGTTGAGATAGTCCTCAGTTGCATTTGATGTGCTCCTTCTATCAACTGGTTATCGATAAGGACTAAAACACTTTCTTCGGCTAGGAAGCCAATGAAGACGTAAGCAGATGACGACGAAGTGAATGAAAGTTTACCGATAGCGCTCCGGGTATAACAAAGGAGTAACACTGGTCCATCAGCTGTAAAGCCGACAAAGGTATAAAAAGATATTCAAAGAATACGATAACGATTCAATTGTTTTCAAAGATGATGGTACTCTAGAATAGGGTATTCAATGAATAGCATGCGGGATCCTCCTATCAGCTGATTGCCGATGGAGGCTATGACGCTCGTTCATCGGCTGAAAAGCCGATGAAGGCATATGTAGATTAGCAAGGAATAATATAAAAGATTCATCGATGGAAAAGTCGATGCCGCTTTGAATATAATGTACGATGAATAAGAAGGAGCGAGACTCGATCCTCTGAAAGTAAGAGACCCAGTAACTATCATGATGGTACCGTTAGAGTCAACCTCTATACATTAGAACAAACCGAGACAATATGAGACTGAGACTAACGTCAATGAGATGGTGGACACTCGATCGGATGTGCGGGCAAAAGGAAAAGACAAACCCATCAACTAGAAGAGCCGATAAGAGAAGATCTATAAAGATATATGTATTGACTAGGAGGCCGATACACCAAGCGTGAGATTCAAAAGAAGTTACTAAATATGTATGTGTATCGGCTAAGTAGCCAATACACTAGACATGATACTCGATGTATGGATAACTTATTGGTTATATACTCTGATGAAACGTCGAGTAAAGACCCATTGGCTTATGGCTCAATCTACTATTAGCAGTCTAAATAGGTCGAACCTAACCAATGCAGTATGAGACTAATAAGGTAAAAGGAGCTTGATAAATCGATAGATCCCACGCGGGCGTGATGTGATATATCCAATCGGACTAAGAGTTTAGATCTAATCAATGCAACGTTAGATATAGTGAATGCATCAGGATAATGACGAGGCTTATCTTTTTGCTAAAGTTCGGACCTAACCGATGCAGTCCCACTTCGAGAACCAGAACCCGTAAGTAAAAACATAGATAAATTAGGGTGATGATGTGCCACGGTTGTATTGATATGAGAAATGAATTACAAGTTTTTATGGGGTCTATATTTATATCATGGGATTACAACAGTCCGACGCGGTTACTATAACTATTGGACGTTATTTCCTAAAAACATAAAAGAAAAATACATCTAGAAAGTTAACAAAACTAACTAAACATACATATTTTTATAAGATATCTCCTATATAGATAAAGTAACCTGCCATGGTTTCCACAGTTACTCCTCAGATTCAGTCCTATCTAGATAATATTTTATTATTTTATTAAATCAAATCATTTCTCGATCTGTTCAATCGGTTATTTCCTTATATCAATTAAATTCATTCCAATATGTTGATCGGCTCTCCAATCTATCCACGTGGTTACCAAATTTTGATGTAAACGATGAGTTATGTGATATATGTGTGAATTATATGAAATGGAAATTTGATATATGTGTGCCGAACTATATGATATATATGATATATGAGGGGTGATATGTAGGTATATGCAGGTGATTTGTGTTTTTTTTAACAGGAGCATGGCTATCAAATTCTGAGGCTAACCAAAAACCAGAAAAAAACATTCTGATAGTTGATCATATGTAACGGCTCACGATTATTAGCCATTACAGATGAGGGGATACGTCACTAGGAGGCTCCCTCGTCTATAACAGCTCTTGACTAAGAGTCATTATAGATAATGGGTCATTTGTAATAGCTCCACATTAGCAACTATTACAGATGTGGTGTTCTCTTGATGGCATGTTTCACTTATCTATAACAACTCCTAACAACTCTTAATCATGAACATGCTATTTGTAACAGGCCTTTAGCCGTTACATATTAATTTGCCACGTCAGTGGCCAACGGTATGTAACGGCTGGTTTGTCTGTTACATATGATTGTTTAGATGCTTTAGAAATCGGACTTTGACCTTGATCATCGATAAGTGCTACGTTGCTAACCATGTTCATCATACAATCGAAAAGTATAAACTTTAATGGCGCAATCAAATTAACATTATGAAATTATAAAGCAAAACTAGCTATTCACCTTTTTGGGACACGAGCATCTCATGTGAGTGTGTCATGATTGTTATAGAGTAGAGGAAAAAACTAATACATGGTTGGTACACACTACTAGTCATATTTTCTTTTTCTGCGCTTGCGTATGCATGCATTGCATTGTCCACATTAAAGAAACAAATTGATGTGTGCTTTGAACGGGACAGCCAATGAGATCTTGCATTTAAAGCAATTACACTTGGAGAAATAATAACTGCATCCAACCATCAACGCGCAAGATCAGTTAGCCTCTAGGATTGGAGCACACACATATATTTACACAAAAGGAGAGCATCAAGATGATGCAACACGTACTGACAAAACCGGGGAAAATCATCTTTTTTTCTAATTTACAAACTACTAGTGTTGTTAATTACTCCTAGCTGTTACAAGAGCAAATCACGCCCACCCCCCAGGTTAAATTACCGGGTCGAAATAATTACATTAGCCTACGCTAACTTTGATGTGTGCACACATACATAGACATATATACATACATGCATACATACATATATATATATATATACACACACACATACATACTGTCGATTTCGTTCAGAGTCTTTATCTTTGGTAGTGCATGCATGTTTTACATATGCACACATCAGCACACGTGAAGAATTTGGGCTAATCGCATGCCATATATGTACACATCAAGCTGCGTATATGGACCATTCAACACGCTGGGCCAAACGGATATCTGTCACAAATCCATTTTTATGTTGAAAATTTGGCTGGCATGCAATTCCATGGCGTGACAGGACATATATGATGTTTCTGGCGACAATCCAAAATCACATGTACAGAAGATACACATACATACATATATACGTATAAAGGGCAACTAGTTAGTTAGTTTTGGTCTGATATGATCGAAGCCTATATATCCTCGAACCAAACCAAACACAAATAATCCAAACTCGATGGATCCAGCTAGCTAGAAAGTGTACTCCATGCATGCATGTGCCCAACTGAAATCGATTTCTCTCTCTATCCATTTTGGAGCTTTCAAACGGAACATATGGACATATAAACAGACAGCACCGACAGGTAAACGCACGCACTGTGACAACTAACAAGGATAACATGGCATGTATACATATCAATATCGTACAGGAGTAGCACTCTCCGATCAGTCACGTGAACGAGCCTGTCAAAGTTTTTTTACTACTCCATATTACCATATAAAATAAATAATTGAATTTTATTAAATATATTAGTTTCACTTGTTTCCTTATTTAAATATGTATTCACTTGTTTATACTAAATATTAGATTATTCAATAATATAAAAAAAATATCAAGAACCAATCAGCAAGAACCGTAAAAACAAGGGCATTTTAAAGCAGCATAGATGCCATGAAAAAAATCTAAATTTTAATTAGTTTTGGCACATGAATATATATGTAAATATATAGAGGTGGATTTCCTTTTTAAAATATTTTATAATTTATAAATTAAAGTCAACTCTGTATTCGGTCACATACATGAAAGACGTACATGTGCACATCACTACAATATGCGCGCATGTATATACGGTATCTGCATTTGCCAGGTAGCTAGACAGATTTCTTTTGTGGAGAAAGGTAGACAATGATTTTATATATTTTACAGAACGTGTGAATACCAGTGTCCAAATTAAAAAAACTTTGATGAGAGGAAATATCATCCAGCCATTAATTTGAGTCACTACCAAGTAGCTAGAGTGCTCATGTCGATCGATCGGTAGGAATCACAAGTTGCTTATATGTACTATCGTGCTTGCGTCGCGAATTAATTTCATATAATGTATTCTGCTATATGTGTATCTAAATAAATAATTAATTGGTCCCCAGCGACCGTAATAAGTGTATCCACATTTCTTTGTCTCCATCGTTTTCGCAGAGTGTCAACACCAACACATTGTTGAGAGCAACGTTTTAATTGTTTGAAATTAATTAACCACAGTCTTAATTTGACTTAACATCATGTCTGACCCTCGCAATCTTTACAGTAAATCAAGATGTATTTTTAGGTCAATTATTATTAACCATATATAATATGTATAACAAAGCTTGATGATAGGGAGTAGTATTATATATGCTACTGTACCTCCGGTTGAAATAGATGAAGTTTAGTCGAAAATAGAAACCGTAAATTAGTAATAGACTAAAAATAGTATTAGTAGATTTGATATGAAAAACACTTTTATGGAGCTATGATTTTTTAAATACTTTTTACAAATATATAGAAGCAATAGGAGGCAGTAAATGCATCAGAGAGACAAGTGATTATATAAAGTGGTAGGGTCCACAAGTGATTATATAAAGTGGTAGGGTCCACTTGTCATATGCTTGCGTAGATGCATGCAAGATTGACCAGAGCAGTGTTGGGTCGTACGTGTAGCCGCTGGATGAGTAAGGCCAGTGGAGTGTAGTAGCTGCAGCTCTCATCAGCTAGCTAGTGCCCATGGAGCAGCGACGACGGTGCGTGTAACGAACAGAAATTCGATCAGAAACGGAAGCAAATCAGTGTAGCAAGCAACCGATCGAGAGCCAAGTTGCAGCGGCGTAGTAATACCAATTGGCCTCTCTCTGATGTGCCTACCTGAATGAAGATAGCTAGCTAGCCTACTCTCCTTTTAGTGAGAGTGAACTAACTGTGGTCCACGTATACTCAGTCCAGCCATGGCGTGCGTGAATTGTGATTCAGATTTGCACTAGCTAGCTAGGGACCAATCAAAAGCTCGCTCTCACCTATCATTTTGTGTGCAACCTGCATCTGCTAGATGGCCTTGCCACATTCTCAAGGATAGCACACAGCTAAGTCTCTGAATAAGCATGATGCATACTGGATGACTCTATCATGAAATTAGCTTCCGGCTTCAAGTGTTCCATCTTTTCTCTGATGAAATTGGTCGACAGAATCATCGTTCACATATATAGTGTGTGCTTGCATGCATGTAATCCTCATGAACAGATTGGTTGAAACAATATATATATATATATATATATGTTAATTTGGGCACTGCTAGTAGCTACAGAATTCAGACAAGTCAGAATCGTTGATGCAGATGGCATGTCGTGATGTGTGTCTGTCAGTCTGTCAGGATCGATATGTACAGACGCATGTAGCTAGATCGATCGACGATGGCTTGACGACTGTTCGTCGTCGTTGCAATGGCACTGTAGCGAGCGAGCGAAAGACGACGATGATCGATGGGGAATTGGGGACAGTGGGGCTGCAAGCAGCGATGCAGAGGGCCCGACAGGGATGGCCAACACTCCAGCTGCAACTTGGCCCTGCCGATCGACGGCTGTTCGTTTCGATCCATCCATCCTTAATTTGCTGCTGCTGGTTTCGTATTCAACTACTTAGTCCTAAATTATAATTTACTAGTCTAGCACTATCATTCACGTAATACTACAAAACACGTACACATCATCTAATATTATAATTTTAAAAGAGCTTATTTAGATTTATACTATTTAATTATAGACTTAATTATTATATTTTAAAACAGACAGATAGGAATACTCCATTTTTCCGAGACAGGCCACGACAACCGTCCCCTCCCCTTGCCATTGCAGTTGCACGGCACCAGCTTCAGCTACTAGTGCTGCATCTCTGTATCTGGATATACTCCACCTTTTTTACACATATACTCCGATTAACTGCTAGTCTATCCTTGTTGATTATTGATTTTATCCGATGCATATATATCTACCCGGCCGACCAGCAATGGGCAGAGAATCTGATAATAACTGCTTTGTATCAGCCCATCTGACCAAGCTAATTAATTAATTAATGGCCTACGGCTCTGCCTCTGCCTTGTACTATACAGCATGTCCATATGATTTGTAAGGTTAAGTACTCTAAAATGTGAGAATTAATGGAGTTAAGCAGGGTAGGAGAAGAAAACGGTGACACATGCAAGACACCGGCCAGGAATATATCGATTGCATTTAACAATGTCTACGCTACGCTCACCGGTACAAGCTACCGTATATATGCATATTAAACCAGGTTAGTTAGCATGTCGACCACACTACAAAATCCAAGTTGATCAACATGTCTCGATGGTTTAATTGTCTAAAATTAATGGTACTGATTTCGGAGCCGCAGCTAGTATTGTGGTGGTGGTTTATATAAAAACAACAGATACCACTAGTATTAGTATAGCTATGCAGTACATATGCTTACATAATTTGCGTTTGATTGAACGCATGAGCTGTGTTCAGTAATAAAATAATAAGAATATGTGTTTGTTTATTTGAGTTTCGAGACTTAGTTTTAGAATTAATTTCAGTGATTCTTTTTTAACCGTTTTCGTTAACCAGCCTTCGCTTTACACCATGCATTAAGTTTAGCACTGTACAAATATTACCATAAAATTATTTTTCATATCACATCGGTCATGTGTTTTTTTCTAAGCCGTAGTAAAAAAAATTCTTCCAACTCGAAGCAGCCTTATGCCATGCCCAACGCAGGCCAAGTAGTGGTGGTCTCAATATGTTACGTGTGCTAAAGCCACACCATCCGCGATAGATGCTTTTTTAGTTATTTATATGTCAGTCCTTGTAATATTTCTTATTATTGAAATAATTCAAAATTTTATACACCCAGTAATAACAAAGAAAGACACACATACCTCTATCCTTTAGGCGAGCCCACATGTTCTCTTTTCTTCCTATCTTTCCCTCCCACCAAATCCTTTCTCTGTCATCGTCCTCGTCCAACAGTGAGGCGATGACCTCTCATGCTACTGCCTCTTCCCCTCTCATCTCTCACACCATCATCTCTCTTCTTCGCCAGACACTACCGTAAAATTGTCCCACAAGCTCACCATCGCTAGCACCGATAGCAGCACAAATTGAGTAACAGGGATGAGCATGGCTGTCATCGCCGTGGCTCTTCTCTTCCTTTTTGCAGTGAGTACAATTGAAGCTGGCAAGTGCATTTTGAGCAATAAACTCAAGATGAGCCGAAACTCCTTCCCCCTCTCTTTTTCCCCTCTTAGACCATCTTCTCTGCGCTAAGACAACCATGACCTCTAATGGTCATGCGCGTCTCAAGGACAATTGATATAGTGTCATATTGGGCATGACCTTACGCCAATTATGAACCAGTGCATTTATCTACTGGTTGATATGAAATGCTATTTTTCCACTAATAAATAATTTGGTCATAAGGCACTATCCGGTGCAAAACAAGAAAAAAAAGAAGATAATACCGGGCAAGCACTACCAATTACGTGCATGTTAGGCACACGTACATAGAAAAAAGAAAAAGAGCAACAAAAAAGGAGATCACGAGGTGACTTGTCATTAGTGGGGGCTTTTATTTTTGGAAAAAGAAAAGGTTGCTAGCTAGCTCATGTGTGCCCAAAGGGCAATAGAAAAACATACCTTCAGCTCTACACTGATATATGCATGGATTATCCTAAAATGGTAGTCCGATGGCACATTCTTTGCATGACTACATTCTCTGATTAGTACATTACGTGTTACACACCACATACGTATTGTTTGGACGGTTCTAAAGCAAGCGCACCTGCAATAGTATATTAAAGTAACTGCAAGCAGGCAAGCAGCAAGAAACTAACCGTGCTTAATTGCATAATAGAATGCATATCCCTACTCCACTATCTCGCGCCATATATGCTCCTTGATGTTATAATCTTGGAATTCATAGATAAGGGTATTTTATTTTATTTTGGATGGTGTATGTACTATAGAATTACGTGCTGGATCAAACCTATGTGATTTGTAAACATTACGTCAACTGTACTTTTTAAAAGCGAGTTGAGGGTTTGTCCTATCAGACCATCACTTATGTTTTATATATGCCCAACAGTACAGCCCATAGATGTAAAACTTTCCATTACTAGAGAAATCTTACTCCATATATAATTTGTTACACGGGTACACTTGTACTACTTTTACTTAAAAGAAAAATCTGTTTATGCCTATGAACCTGGTTAACTGCAGTAGTATAGTAGTAAGTAAATCTAGAGTAAGAAGTCCAAGCACGCAGATACGATGAAGTCACCTCCTCCATTAATGCACATCTATACACTTGTCAGTGTGCCTAGTGATGTACGCGCCGAATACGTACGCGTGTATGCATGGGTCGAGGCTAAACTCCTTTTAATAAGCTTTCTAAAAAAACCAAAAGAGAAATAACACTCAAGCATTGCTCATGCAGATATGGGGATGAAATCACCACGGCCACTCACCATCGTCGCCGCTGTTACACGTGTGCGCGGTCTGAAATGATAATACTACTAGTAGATGCCATTGCATATGCATAGATATATACTACTGCATCGTAGATGCTATTGTATATGCATAGACATATACTACTATATCCGTTCCATATAGTAAAAGTTTTAATTTTTTTAAAGTTAAACCTTTTATATTTAACTAAATCTATAAAAATATATATTAATTTTTAACATAAAATAAATAAATATAGAATCTAAATATATTCAATATTAGATTTAATAAAACTAAATTAGTGTGATATTTTCTTACAAACTTGGTTAAACATAAGGATATTTAACTTTTATAGTATGCGGAGGAAGTACTGTACACTTTGAATTAATCATCGTACATATCTTTTTCAGACAGAAAAATGGGTGCAGAGACAGTAGGGTAGGTCACTGCTGCAGATATGCAGAAATCATATTTATTGATATACGAATACATATGTATACTATCTCGTGCAGCCATGCTGATGTATACGACCGACCGTATTAATACCGTCTAAGTACACCCTAGTACGTGGGTACAGTTGTCAGTATACTCTACGGCGCCGAATACATCCACACGTGTACGACGCCAGCCAAATCGCACGCATCTTCACATCACAAGGGAGTCCAAAGAAAAGATAGAGAGGGAAAAAAAAAGAGGAGAGAAGACAAGGTAGTGGGGGAGAAAGAGACAAGGAAACGCATGAGATGAGAGAGAAATGGAGGCATCGGCATCATCAGCAGCCGCAGCCGAGCCGGAGGCGGAGCAGAAAGCAGCGACCGCGCGCGGTGGTCGCGATCGCGCGCGTCTCCTCTTCCCTCGCATCGGCACCTGCGAGCGGCCTACAAAAGCGGGGGCAGAGGATCGCCACACCCACACCTGCCCTGGTCGGCTCCCCCTCTCCTCTCCTCATTTCGTCTTGTGTTAAGCGCTTAACCACCCCATTGTACAACCCCCCCCCCCCCCGCCGTCTCTCTCTCTCTCTCTCTCTGCTTCGGCCTCGTATTGACTAATAAAAAAAACAATTCCTCCCCCTCCTCCTCTTGATTCCGTTCCGCCCGAGACACAAAGTCGTCTTACATGTGGTTGTTGCTCTCGCTTGATTCTTCTTCTTCTTCTCACCGCTAGTCTCGTCCGTCCTTCCCGTCCGTTGGGGTCGGAGCCTCGCCGCCTCCGAAGACCGGAGCCTGCCGGCGGCGGCGCGCGCGGGCGGTCGCTTTCTCGCCGCCCCTCTCGGTGAGTGATTCGATTGATTCTTTCGAGGAAAAGCTTTGGATTTTGGGGGTCTGTTCTAGCCTTTTCCTGTTTTGCGGGAGACGGATTTCTGTTTTGCTGGGGATTATGTGCCGAGGAAAAGATCGTTCCTTGTTTTTTAAGGATGGTACTTCGAGGGTCCTAGGGGGATATACTCTGTAAAGATGGGATTTTTAGGTGGGTAAATAATGTTGATATACTCTGAGAATATACTGCATAAAGTTTTTGTTGTTCACAGATAAGATTAGGCCGTCCTTATTCTCCTTTTCATGCAACTGTTCCCTCTAGCTAGGATGGAAAATAATGGCGAATTAGTCAGAAACTAGCTGCTGATTACTTCGCTTCGTTCTCCTTAACCGCAGTGTTTATGGTGATTTCATTCCAGCCTTGGTTGATTTCTCATGGTTGTCTCAACTTTGGGTTGGTTTCCGATTTATTTGGCGGTAAATACCTTCCAATAATCTCTGGTCAACGACGTATTAAAACTTGAAAGGGGCTCTGTCTCAGGTTGACCCAAGCCATGATTCGCCCATGCTTTGCAGCCAAGATATGATGTGCAATGCTAATACAATTCAGAGAGCATATGTTCTTTCCTCTTTTGCTTTGGTTCAGAGAGCAACTTTTAGCAGCCACGCCTCTCACAAGTTGATAAATTGATATAGTATATGCTAGCACTCGGCACAGTTAGCACAAAGATTGTTGGCACTTGGGCCGATATAAAAAAGCTCACATTTTTATCCGTCCGTGGCAATGTCTGCGCAGTTATATTGTCGATTTGATTTCTTTTGTAGTTATTGTTAGGTCAAGTCGTGTCGCAATTACTCCCCCTTTGTTCCATTGTTAGTAGGTTCCTGTTTAGTCCGTCGGGGGATGGTCTCTTCCTGTGCCTGTCTTTCTTGATTGTGAAGGACCCTACTTAAATAATTCATCAAATCAAGTATCTTTTGTCTGTTTTGGGTTATCTCCTCCTTTGTGGTTCGTCCAAAATTGCGCGAAAGAAACACTTCTATATGACTGCTTTTGTCGAGAGGCTTGCACCAAACATTCCTGAAGGCACTGCTTCAGTATCAGAGTGTTATAGATTGTATCGCCTTCCGGGGCAGTTGTAATGGTTGGCTGACTGATTTTACGCGTTTTCATAGTTCATACTTGGGATTGGGGAGGATTTACTGTTACGGTAAGCTCTAACGATTCTATGCAAGTATTTCTACTTTCAAATTTAGATTTCAGTGGAACTGTTTTCTCATTATGTTAGTTGGTTTTTGCATCAAGAACCAGCTTAACAATACTACTAGTAGATGGTTCAGTAAGTTGCCACCATGTCTTTGTAAGGCTGGCAGCTTAAGTACGGCTTTTATATGGCAATATATATGTTGCAATTCTAGCGCTGGTGGTATCTCATGAGGAAAAGTGAGCATCAGTGTCTTCCTTTGTTGGGGTTCTGATTGATTGCATTAGTACACGCTGTGTTGGAAAGCAAAGACTAATACACTAGTATTTTTCTTTTTGTGTCAGTGACTCTGTTTCCACAGATGGTTTGTAAAGTGGCCCTATTTTCCATGGTCGTTAGCTTTAGTAAGTATACTGTATGCTGCTGATGGCTTATCCTTTTCTTCCTCCCTTTCTACTTTGTCATCTGGGCACGCATTGCTATGCAGTTCCTGAGATGGTTAGTGCGTAGCCCACTATTCTGTCGGCAATAAAGCTATGCGATCTTCAAAATTTTCTTACCATTCTGATGCCAACTCCTACTGCACTATCAGTTCTTGGTTTCCAGCTCAGTTAGTGGTTAGAAATTTCAGCCTTTTGTCTTGCATTATGTCTTCAAACTTTGTACTTTCCTAGCATTGGTTTAAATTTGCTAAACAGTTACTAATAGATTTTCTCGTTTCCACTTTTGTTGGTTATTTGCAGTGATTCCTCTTCCAAATCAGGTGGTGAATCCAGGATTCTACCATTACAATGACGATCTGCAGCTGTCAAGAGACAATCAATGAGTTTGAGATGTTAACGCATGATGCTGGGCGTGTGCAGCAGGATACACTGAAAAAGATCCTTGAGATAAATGCTAATGCTGAGTACCTGCAGAACTATGGGCTTGGGGGGAGGACTGATGCCGAGAGCTTCAAATCCTGCATCCCATTGTGTGTGCACAACGATATTGAGCCTTATATCCAGAGGATTGTTGATGGCGATACCTCACCAGTGGTCACTGGAAAGCCCATCACAAACCTCTCTCTCAGGTACCCATTGCTCGAAATTTGTTGCCTTATCGTGCTCATCGCTTACTAGCTTATGAAAATGGATGTTCATAGTTGGCTTCTTCTGTGCTTTCATCCAGTTCCGGTACAACACATGGAAAGCCCAAGTTCATTCCATTTAATGATGAATTGCTTGAGACCACACTTCAAATATTCCGTACCTCTTACGCATTTAGGAATCGGTAAAGACCTTTATTTTATTATTATGTTTAAGTAATGTTTCCTTCTCTGAATGTTCAACAAACTTTGATGACCAAGTTCAATATAAGTTATTGTTTTTATACATTGTGTTGTGCTCCCCAGGATATTAGAATATTTTTTTGTTTTGCGTTTACAGTGAATACCCTATTGGCCAAGGAAAAGCATTGCAGTTTGTTTATGGTAGCAAGCAAGTTATAACGAAAGGTGGCATCCTTGCAACAACTGCAACAACAAACTTGTATCGGAGACAGCGTTACAAGGAAGGAATGAAGAATATCCAGTCACAGTGTTGCAGTCCTGATGAAGTTATCTTTGGCCCTGATTTCCACCAATCCTTGTATTGTCACTTGCTGTGTGGGTTGATATACTCAGAGGAGGTCCATTCAGTGTTCTCAACATTTGCCCACAGCCTAGTCCATGCGTTCCAAACATTCGAGGAGGTTTGGGAAGATCTATGTGCTGATATAAGAGATGGTGTTCTCTCAAATAAAGTTACAGCACCATCAATTCGTGAGGCTGTTTCAAAAATCCTGAAGCCAAATCCTGAACTTGCTGACTCAATCTACAAGAAGTGTATTGGTTTGAGCAACTGGTACGGAGTGATCCCAGCACTGTGGCCAAATGCAAAGTACGTGTATGGTATCATGACAGGATCCATGGAGCCATATCTGAAAAAGTTAAGGCATTACGCTGGGCACTTGCCACTTATAAGTGCTGACTATGGTGCATCAGAAGGATGGGTTGGCTCTAACATAAACCCCACTGTGCCACCAGAGCAGGTGACCTATGCTGTTCTTCCACAAACTGGTTATTTCGAGTTCATTCCTTTGGAGAAACCAGTAGGGGAGGAGACAGAAAACAGTGCCTCTATTCATTACATAGAATCAGATCCAGTTGGCTTGACTGAAGTTGAGGTCGGCAAAATATATGAAGTTGTAATAACTAACTTTGCAGGTACATTCTTTCTTTTCTATCTATTCTGAATCTCTAAATTGGGTTAAATCTCCATCATCTAAGTGTATAGCAATGAGAATTCTACACAAAGCAAGGGGCAACCATCGCTAGTTCTACTTCTGGCGCTGTCATCTGGGTCAGACATGTTACCATAAGATTTATCAGAAATAGCTAGTGGTTTGTGTGATATATTATTTCAGAAGAATATATTGATTAGCCTTGTCCCTTCAATCTTAAACCTGTTTTTGAGAAGCTTAAAGCTCTTTTATATGTAGAAAATAGAAAAATCACATGGTTGCAATGTATACATGAATATTATTAAGCACATGGGGGGAGTAATTATTGCCAACGTTTGTGGTCCACTCCTTGCTGCTTACTCTTTAGGATAATCTTAAAACTGTAGGAGCTACCAGATGATCTCTCTTTTTATGCCAACCATACCAGACTCACCAATAACATTTCAATTCTTTATTGCTATTTAGGCAAACATGCAATGATTTTCTGTTAGGACACAGAAAATTTACTTTTTTGCTATTTTCTTTTAGGGAGATGTTTAAGCAACGCTAAAATCTTTTCCTTTTTTTCTATTTTGTTCTAGGTCTATATCGGTACAGGCTAGGAGATGTCGTGAAGATAGCCAGGTTCCACAACTCCACACCTGAGCTCCAATTTATCTGTCGCAGAAGCCTAGTGCTGAGCATCAACATTGACAAGAACACCGAGAAAGACCTCCAATTGGCTGTTGAGGAGGCATCAAAGCTCCTGGAAGGGGAGAAGCTCGAAGTCGTGGATTTCACGAGCTTCGTGGAAAGATCAAGTGATCCAGGGCGCTATGTGATCTTCTGGGAGTTGAGCGCCGATGCTAGCGACGAGGTCTTAAGCAGCTGCGCAAATGCCTTGGATCTAGCCTTTGTCGATGCAGGCTACATGGGTTCGAGGAAGATCAAGATGATTGGTCCTCTTGAACTCCGGATCCTTAGGAAGGGAACCTTCAAGGAGATTCTAAATCACTTCCTGAGCCTTGGTGGTGCAGTGAGCCAGTTCAAGACGCCTCGGTTCGTGAACCCATCAAACAGCAAAGTGTTGCAGATACTAAATAGAAATGTGACCCATTGGTATTTCAGTACCGCCTATGGACTCTGATACTAAAACATGATCTAGATGCTAGCAGCAGCATGTAATTGCCTTTCCCTTTTGTTTTTTTCAGCTTTGTTTTAGTCTCCTCTGGGAGAAAACGTTTGGTTTAGTCTCTTCGAATAATCTGTTTTCTTGTATTAATTGTGTTAACATCAAAGTAAGCGATTATAAAGAAAATCGATTTAGTAAAGAAGAGTTCGATTGTTATACGCAAAAGATTCGGTCTAATTTTAGAAGACTAAGACTATCTAAATAAGATTGAGGAGCTCTTGTGTAATTTACATTAGGATCATTTATTTATCTAAATTATATCTTATATTTTTTATTTCAGTTAAATTTCTTAGAGATTTTTTTAATATTTTTTAGAAAATAATGTTTGATGTTTATTATAACCATGTTGAGTAAATATAGACCTCAAACTGTAATACATCTTTGATCAATATAACTTCAACGTATTATTACCCTAATTTATCTATATTTTTATCAGTAGATTTTGGTTCTTGACGTGGGGCTGTATCGATTAAATTCAATCTCTAGTAAAAAGGTAAGTCTCGTTACTATTTCGATATATCTTGCTCTGTCTAAGGCTGTATCGGTTAGGTTCGATCTCTTAATCAAATCGAGTTTATCACATCATGCTCGTACGAGATCTATCGGTTTATCAAGCTCTCTTTGCTGTCGTCGGTCTCGTGCTGTATCAGTTAGGTTCAACCTACGAGGCTGTCGATAGTAGATTGAGTTGTCGATAGTAGATTGAGTTGTAGGCCAGTAGGTCTCTGTCTGGTATTTTATCAGAGTGATTAGCCGATGAGTTATCAATATCTTGAGCAACACATCTAGCATATCGGTTCCTCAGCCGATATGCACCTGTCTTTAGAGGCTTCCGTTGAACGTCACGCTTAGTGCATCGGCCTTTCGGTCGATGCACGTATATTTTCAGAGATGCCCTCTCATCGGCTTAGCTAGCTAATGGGTTCGCGCCGCCCTTCCTTCAGCACGACCGATCTGATGTCCGCCGTCCAGTTGCTATTGGTCTCAGTCTTTTACTGTCTCGGTTAGATTCGATCTTCAAGATCGGTACTAGTGGTATTGTCATGGTAGGCGACGGGTCTCGTTCTGTGGAAAGATTGGGTCTCGCTCCTTGTTCATCATCCACCATATCCGGAACGGCATCGGTTTTACAACCAATGTGTTTTTATTCGATTTCTTGCCAGTTCACATATGCATTTATCGGTTTTTTAGCCGACGAATGAGCGCTATAGCTTCCGTCGGTAATTAGGAGAAATCTCGCGTGCTTTGCTATTCTTTGAATACCTTTAGTGCCTCTATCGGCTCTACAGCCGATAGATTAGGGTCTCACTTTCGCTACACCTAGAGCCATCATATCATTCGTCGACATTTGTCGACATCTTCATCGGCATTTATCGACATCTTCATCGGCTCCTCAGCCAATAACAGGAGCCATCCGAATACGACCGATGACTAACTCGATCCTATCGGTGGCTAGCCAACAGTAAGAGCTCGTATCGGTCTATCGTCCGCCTGACCCATTCGTCTCACGTCCTTGTCAATTACAGTATTAAATTGACTAGCACGCTCGCACCTACACTATCGCGACAGAGGGACCCACGTCGAAACTAAGTGGATCTCTCAGGCCTCGACGCATGTATCATGAGTCATGAAGAGAAGCCAACAGATCTGTACTAGAACTAAGCAGACATTTCAGACGTCAGCGTGGTCACGTCGCGCGCACGAGATCCGATGTGGCTAAATTGTGTGACTAGAATCTATGTAAATGGCCATCTGTTTTTTGGCCTTTGGCGGGAATAGTGATGTTTAAACTCTCATCTAAACATCATAGTTCAGTTCCTTTGTATGTAAGAAAATGAAACTCAGTGATATCAATCTCTACTCATTGAGCTAAGTGTAAAGATGGCATACGGACACAGGAAAAGGAAGTAATCATAAACATTGATGAATCACTCTAAAACTAAAATCATTGCAATCTTTTTGTTGCTGGCTTGATTATAACTAACACATGAAAAATAAATCAAATCATCATAAACATCCCAAATTAAGTTTATGTGATGTCTGCACCTTAATCTACATTATTGTCCGTGTCTTACTTGCAAGGGAGATGCTTCTGCAGCAGGGTCACCAATATTTTTCTTACTGCATCAGCTTACAAGCTTCAGATGAGGCCCAGATTAAAAACTTGAAGCACCCGACCACATCACAAATGACAACTGATACACGCGTTATATTTGTCAAGAGATCATCGAGCTCTTTCCTTTTTTTCATACGCGGGCCTATAGTTGATCAGATCAGATAATTAATTAAAACTATCATATTTCAATGCTAGAAGAAACCATATATGTATAATACACTTAGTTGAGATTATGCAATATATCAGCAGCAGCTTAATTACCATAGGGGATGGTCAATCTCTGTATCAGGAAGCTGGTCAGCAAGCAGGTTGAGCAGCTTCTTGTTATCCTGGGCATACTCTGAAGGCAACGATGGGTGGTCAAGCTGCAGCTGAGCGACCATACGGAACAACTCTTCTTTCATCTCCTCTATTTCAGCTATACAATCGTCGTGATGTGGGTTTTCACCAGAGAGGATGCTGGCCGCACGAACGCACACAATTTGTCAAGCATTAGTATGGATGTATATATGCTGCGACTTTCTTCACAGATTGAAGATAGAGCATAATTAATATAGACAGCCACTGTTTTTAAATATATGATATTATTAACTTTAGTCATATCATTTGTATTATTCATACTGTCATTTATTATTAAAAGTACTTTAAACACAATTTATTTTTTTATATTTTCATTAACTTTTTTAAATAAAATATCAAAAGTAAACGTCTTATTTAAAAAAATAAAGGGGTATATAGTAAGCAAAACCATAACTGTATCCAGAAAAAGAGATCATGAACTATGTATAACGACATATCCTATTTTTGTTCATAGGATTTGCGAGATGCTTTACAATAGTCTCTGCTAATTAATCTAGATCGTTTATTTTTTAATCCAATAAATTGTATTTAATTATCAGTAGAACTCATAAATTTAATAATAATATATAATATCGGTAGTGTATTGACCACCATAAAACACAACACTGTAAAAAAAAGTAACAAATTTTCTTGGATAAAAGAAACGCATCTCGTTGCCCTAGAAAGAAACATGTAGTCAAGATGCCAAGAATCCAGAATCATTTGGTGGTATGATGCGAACTGTCAATCTAATAGACTTTAATACACGTACGACGCATATATAGATGCAATTGATACCTTGTTATGGCTGCTGCTGCTGCTGCTTTAATGGTTCGCCGGCAGTGGAGGAGCCGAACCGGCGGAGAGAGCAAGAAGAGCTAGACATCACACAAGGAGAAGGACGACATCCATGGACAAGCCCCGGCGCCAACAGCCGCCAATGTTCCTCCTTGACAGCAGCCGCCGGCGAGACGAGCGCCGTCACCTACGGTCGTCGGCGCGCGCCGACGCCGAGCTTCCTCGCCGCTAATCGAAGCGCGGCCATGCCGGCTAGTTTCTTTGATCGCTAGCTAGCTCGTCGTCGATCGATCGATTTGGGTGTACGATATGTCGTTATTGTTCGTCGATCTCGGTGTACGATGATATATTAGACAGTTAATCTTCAGCTGTTCCGACTCGAAGACGTCTCGGAACGTAAACGGGCCGGATCGGATCGGAAGCTGTAATTTCTGCTTAATTCTGCCTTATATATATATGTGTGTTAGATTTAATTGGATAATTGAGTTATTTAAATCAAATAGATTTTAAGTCTTATTAGGCTAAGAGTTACATGTGTGCTAATTAAAAAGAAGGTGAAAAAGTTTTTAAGAATTAATTCAAAGATTCATTATGGAATAATATCCTATATCAATTATGTCAATTACCTTTCCTTTTATCTTCCATAAGTCATGTTCTTTTTTTATGAAAGGAGAATTTATAAAAGGAGAATAGAATTCGCCTTTACACGTGACAAAAACTACTTAATTTTTTCATCATGACATCTATGTATGCTAGTTCTCTCCTCTAGAATCTCGTCTTTCTGATTTTACATATCGCATGACTGCTTGCTGATTCATTTGAAGTTAAAGGACTACTTCAACTCTATCCTTATTACCATGGCTATTGACAACATTAACCTTATCAAAACAGCAATAGCAATAATTCTGCTTCTGCTGCTATCATGACTATTATTGTAGCACCGTATATTTATCTTTTCATTTGTTCATATTTAATGATTATGTTTTTATGTGTAAATGAGAGATATGTTTTTTCCTTAAATAGTGTATGGCTATCATCGTCATGACTGTTTATTTTAGATTAATTTTTTTAAAAAAATTACTAATATTTCCAACAATATATATACATAGCCTGCCTTATTTTACTGTCCTTAATTTTGTCCAATTAATTAACAGCCTTTCTACATCACCAAACTGTGCTGGTTCTCCATATAATAAAAGAAATTATACAGTTACACTTACCTAGCTAATGTATTTCATTAATCAGATGGCACCATTAAAAAATTAGGATTTTTTACAGTACACCAAAGTATTGTGAGTCATCCATCCTCTATTGATCCAACAAATTAATAATATTCTCTTACCTTTTGAGAGGCAACAGTCTCATTCATTACCATCTAAAGACAATTAATATGAAAACTGCGCCTAGCGCAGATGGCCAGAGCGCGGCTGTGCACGCCCACCTGTGTTTGTCTTCGACTCTGCTTGGCGTCGGCGCGCGTGTTCATATTTCTCTCTTAATTCCATCGATACCAAAGCTTCTCTTTTGATATCCAACTTTTAAGGACAATTAATGCCAATTACTATATTTCATTAAGAAAAGAAATATGTTTCCTTATTTCAGCATCAAAATTCGTTCTCAAAAAGATATGAAGAGTTCTCAAAAGATCATTTCAATAAAACTAAATATTCTGAATACAAATTGTGGTATCCGGATTGCATGCAGATTCTTTTTTTTTTTAATTTCAGTTTCAGCTTATAAGGTAAGATTCAAAGGAATCTATAAATTTTTGTATTGCAAGTATTTCGGTATATATAACTCAATAATTTTAAATCTAGAACTTTCACTTGTTTACATGTTATTTTTTTCGAATATTACAAGATTTTGAAGTTTTTAAAAATATTACATACAGCATCCATGCGTGCATAATAACTTTAGTCAGGATAATTCATTCTCATTAGCATTTTCCTCCTTGGGCTGATTTCTTTATGGAAGGAGATAATAGTTATATATAGATTTTTTTATTGGAAAGGTAATAATAAAATAATCAACGGTTCAGATATTATCTCTAGGTATGGAGCACCCTAAAAGAAATTAACAAGCTACATGTATATACAGGTGATCAGATCAGATATAATTTAATTAAAGCAATCATATATTTTCAATTATTGTTAAAATTAGTAAGCTACATGTATATGCATGTAGCTTAATTAATTACCATTGAGGGTCATGAACATCTACATCGCGACGTTGATCGACGAGCATTTTGAGCAGCTTCTTGCAATCCCGGGCGTACTGTGAACGCGACGACGACGGGTAGTCAGTCTCCAGCTGAGCGAGCATTTGTTGCAGCTCTTCTTTCTTCTCCGCAATTTCAGGAATACAATCCTCGCAACGTTGTACACTTATGCGCCGAGGTTTCCACCAGAGAAAGGATACTGCCCACAAAGTTTGTCAATTAAGCATTAGTAATAAGAATGTATATGTGCTGTGAATTTCTTCACAAATTGGCGTAATTAATATGTACTAGTAGCTAGCTCCCTCCGATCGTATATATTTAATGGTTATTACGACAAAACTTGATTTTTTTTAAACAAACAACATCAGTCAGTGATATTTGATATTGATATAGTATAAAAAATTATAAAAGTATATCCTGTGAAACTATAATAAAAAAAGAATAAAACAAACGCACCACTAGCTCCTACACAAACCAACGGTCCTATACCATACCGGCCACTGCTATATGTGACCGGACACCATTAAACCTACAATAGCACCACCACTGCCTACCACAACCTCCAAAGAGCTGCCCGCCATCATTCAAAACCACCACACCAGCTGTCTAAAAACATAGTAGATGAGAATGAGACCGTAGATAACATCTCCAACGATGTCACAGACAATCAACTCTCAGGTCATCAACATTGTTGCAAACCAAATCACCATGGGGCTGGTGCAATGGCCTCTCTCAACATGGATTTGCCTCTTGCCATTGCCACTGGCCAATCTTCTCAAGGGTTACGCATGCCAGACGACACCTCCATCGTGATCTTCTCCCTGCTCTATCACATCACCGCTGCATCCATACGCCTTATGCACAACGGCTACCGGCCAACCTCCTATACCACGCCGTCCTCATGGCTTTCCTTTGCTGCCTTTCACCACTGGCCACTGTCCTACTTGCCAGCATGGGAGAGTGGATTGATCTAGCCATCTCCACCCACATCATCGTCCACAGGAGGGGTCCGCACCATAGACCATCACCTTGCGCTGCACACCACTACCTCCTCGCTAGGGACGCTAGATCCAGTCGAGGATGTACTAGATCTAGCTGTCTCCACCCATGTCATTGAGGATGTGTTAGAAACAATTAAAATATCTACGATATATCATTTTATAAACATAAAAGTTTAAATTTGACATCTATAAATTTAAATTAAACTTTGAGTAGCCTGTGTTTATCCATAATTATATTTGTTTTTTTATATAATTTATAGAAGGTAATTTTTTTGCTAGGTGGGCGGTGAATAAATGTCCCAACCAAATTTATTAAGAATGACAGAGGTAAAAATATTTTACAACAGACATGGTTGTTGAGAAACACTTAAACAACATCTACTGTAGGATGAAGATGACACTGCAACACCCAGGCCAAACAACTGCACCAGTCACACCAGGAAACAAGAACTTGGCTTCTGGCATTGAAGCCTCCACACGAACACATGAAGCCCCAAATAAATTGAAATTGTATGTTCGTAGAGTAATACGTTATCAATATAATTTTTATGACTATTTATGTGGTATGAAAGGAGGGCACGTACCTCGAGAGTTTAAAAGAGTTTCAAATGCTTAGTTTAATATTAAAAGTAAATAGTTGACATGTTTAAAATCGTTTTGAAAAAATATTATAATATTATAAACAAATATTATAATATTATAAACTTACTAGATTTTATAAATTTATTGTAATATAAAATTAAATGTTAAGGTTTTAAAAGTTTAACCAAATTTAATATGAAGGTCGAATATCTATAACAGAAGGAAGTAGGAAACTAGCTAGTAGGAACCAAAACAAAAACTGTATTGAGGAAAGACATCACGAACATGTGTACAGTTAACGACCTAACCTATTTTGTCCATGTACAGGATTTGTGAATAGTAGAAGTAAGTAGTAATTTTGTTTGAGATAAGACGCATATCGTCGCTCTAGAAAGAAATTAAGGTGTGAAGACGATAAGAATCCAAAATCATTTAATTGGTGGCATGATGCGAACTGCATGTCAACCAGTCAATCTAATAGATTGACTAATACACGATGCGTAGACGCAGTTGATACCTTAATGTTAGAACTGCTGCTTGATGGTTCGCCGGCAATGGAGGAGCTGAACCGGCGTAGGGGAGAGTAAGAGCTAGCCAACAACCGCCGCTGCTCCTCCTTGACAGCCGGCGAGACGAACGCCGTCACCTGCGGTCGTCGGAGCTCGCCGCCGACGCCGAGCTTCCTCGCCGGTAATCGAAGCGCGGCCATGCTGGCTAGTATAGTTTCTTCGATCGCCGCTAGCTCGTCGATGTATATATATATCATTAATCGTTCGCTACTCGATCTCGATCTATCGCTGAACACCACTTTACAGTAGTGCAGGTAGTAAATGAGTTGATTGCACTTATCAGTATACATACATAGAAACGAGAGATAGATAGAAACCATGCTGTGTTTAAGCTAGCACATCCACTCGTTGGGCATAAATAAGTCATTAGCCCATAAACTCCTTTTCACAATCTTGAAGAAGCTAGAGAGAAATTTCATAACGTGTAGTTGACGTCCATGAAGCTAAGGATCTGGCGGACGGCACTGGCGATGTCCTCCGCCGAGAATCTTGCCTCGCCGGCGATCTGTCAGCAGTTCGTCTGGTCAGTACTCGATCTAGCTAGCTCTCTGTGATTTACAAGAAGCTAGCATCTGCTGATCATGGAGTGTATATATACCTTGACGTTGAAGGAGTAGAGGACGGTCTGATCGATGGTGGTGATGTTGGTGTGGAGGATGGACATCTGCATGTCCTCCAACGCCGCCACTGTCTTGATCAGCTGCCCCGGCCGCCGCCGTGACAGGATCTTGATCATGGCGTCCACGCCGAGCACCCGCACCTCGATGTCCGCGAGGCACGACTTGTTCTCCGCCATCTCCTCCCGGAGCCCGCCGGGCACGACGTCGCCGCTGCCGGCGGCGTCGAGGTCCAGTATCTTGGCACTGGGGCTGCCATCGCCGCTGCCACCGCTGGACGACGCAGGAAACGGGATGGTAGAGGGAAAGAACGGCGTCGCCGGTAGCTGCGGCTGCTGCTGCATGTGTGCCGACAGCACTGCTCCGTCCCCGACCGGCCGCGGTGGTGCGTCGCCGCCGTACAGGCGCCGCCGCTTCTGCGACTCCAGGCACTGGATCAGCTGCTCCAGCTCTCGTATGAACTCTATTGCACCACCTATGATAGACGCTTGGTCTCCCTGCACCAGCCATGCATGCACGCGAGCTAAGATCACTACGTGTTCTTGTGCAAATCAAATGCTATGGCGACGCCGCGACGGCGAGAGATCGTGACGGAGAGAGAAGGTACCCTTTGGACGTAGGAACCTGGCATGAGTGACCGGAGGACCCTGAGGTACTCGTTCATCTGGCGGCGGCGGTTGCGCTCGACGGCGATGTGCGTCATCCGTTGGCTCTCCACCTCCTCGTTCGTCTTGACCGTCCGGGTACGCTTCCGCCGCCCGCTCTTGCCCTGGTCCGCGGCCTTCTCCGCACGGCCACTGCCGTCAGCCTGCTGCACCATCGTCGTGCTCTCGGACACGCCACCGGCGTCGACCGTCTGCTTGCTGCCCTCCTCGTCAACCTTATGCGCTTGCGCGCCGCGAGGATTGGGCACGGCGGGGAGGGACGGCAACGACTGGAACCTGAGGAAGTAGATGTCGTCGTCGTCATCGTCGCCGCCGCCGTTGTCGGACGCCGCCGGCTGGTTGAGCGCGAGCTTGGGGCTTAAGTCGGCGAACTGCAGCACGTCGGAGAAGGTGAGCTTGTCGAACGACACCTGACTCTGCGGCCCGGGGGTCGTTGGCGGAGGCTGCCCCAGCATGTAGTCGACCATCTCGCCGCCGGCAACGGTCTCGTCCAGCGGCGCCTCGTCCAACGGCGCAAAGCTGTCCAGGTGGCTTCTCTGCTGCTGCACATGAATACATGATCATTGAACACAAGATCACTAAATCGTAAACCCGTAATACTGCATCACACACCAAACAAACTCCGCATGTCAAAGAAAAAAGATTTGCTTTCATGCACACACGCATGTAAATACCACCTCTTTGTCCATCACCGATCAGAGCAAACAGCTGATCGATCGCACAGCTCGATCTAAGCTTTGATGAACTCACGACGGGCACACGCAGAGAGGCTCACACACCGTGCGTGTAGGTGTACGTGTGCATGGCTACTAATCTCAGTGGATCTGAACTGAACTGAGGTAGCTGTGCAAGAAGGAGATGGAGGAGCAAGCTAGCTAAGAGACTAGTAACAAGCTGGGTGTGTTTGTCGATTATTCTGGAGGAGCTAAGCTTTAATTAAAAAGGGATGGGGATGCATGCATGGGAGCGGGAGAGGAGCCAGCTGCCGGCGGCGGCAAGGACGCTGAATTCGACCGCCAAGGAGGCTCGGTTGGATCCATTCTCCGCGCCGGTGAGTTATAATTTTCACATGCGAGGCGCTCCCCGCCATTGCTTTTTTTTTCCTTATCCTAATTGGCTTCCATCTTGCTGAATTCTGCTCCGTTGTTGCGTCGTTGGATACCTTCTTTCCTCTGCTTTTGCTTGTTGGCCATGTGAAGCTTGCCATGGCATGGGTCAAGAAGATGTATCCATCGATTTTGATTGGTTCATATGCCGCCCGCCCGTGATAATTCTCCGCCGCGTTAAAGAGATATATGATGATGTATGCCGGCGTGTCACCGGCGAAATGCAGTTTTCTAAGCTTTATTAAGCCTCAAGCCCAGTTCTCAGTTTCATGTTCGGCCCAGGTTGAGTCCTAAAATGCGTTCTTGAAACGTCCTAATAGCTGGCTGATCAAGGTTGAGCAACTAGTAATAATCGATGCGATTCAGAAATCAGAACCCAAACAATTGTCCTACCCGACCTGTCGCTACATAGCAGGCTAGCAATGGTTCGACTTCGATCAAGCTCAATAAAAAAAATTGAGAGAAAATAAGATTGGAAAAAAAAAAGGATCAGTTTTATGTCAGACGGGAATCAAGATGGAGGCACAGAAGCTAGCAGCAGCTTACCACCAAAGAAGCGTGGCCTTTGGTGCAAGTAGAATGGAGATGCTTCCACGCGCGCGAAGGTCACCGGCGCCGCGCCGTGCGTGGGATCGCCGGAGCACACGGGGAGGAGGAGGACGACGACGAGGAGACTGTCAGAATTATTGGGCTAATTTGGCCACTAATTGATTAGACCATTTAATAATTCTTAAGAAATCTTGAAGTCGACCCAATTAAATTAGTATCATATTACTAATCTAACAAAAAGTTGGAGGTTGCACTCCTTATATAAAGAGATCATCGCTTTGTATAAAGATCAATTTTAACAAATAAGATAGTAATTAAAGAAGTTGCTCTAAAGGTTTAGTTATGCTCTTGTTGTTACTAGTCTATACACCGATTAGGATTTCCCTCTAGTAGGTGTGCTATTAGAGATAGTTTTTCCATCCCATCGCTGGTGTACACAAATGATAAGATCTTTGAAACCATCGTTATTAAGATTCTATATCGAGAGGGTGGATAAGCTTTTTGAGAAGTGCTCGACACGACTACTAACTTCCTCAATTTATTCATGAAGAGTTCAGCAACGGCTCTCAACAAAACTTCTTTCTTGGATGATAGGTATGTGTATTATTATCTAATAATGTATTTCTAAATTATTTTTCCATATTAGAATTATCCATGATGGTTATTTTCTTTTTATAAATTGTGTTTTATTACTTATAATTATAATATCTAGTATATTTGATAGAGTTATATTTCTTAATAGAATATACTCACGCTTTATGATGATAGTAATTAACATCATCTATATGATTTATTTGTGGATTAAATTAAACCTAAAAGTATTAATTACTTCTTCAATCCAAAAACTTTGCTTCTTCGGAATCTAATCTAACTAGAGTTCACTCATAGTTCGTTTCTAACATTAGTAAAGAACTGCTTGGGCTTCTGTGTACTCTGAATTCTTAGGAGTAACTACAAAAATTTGTCTCTGTTTTGTACGTATAATGGTGTTCTATATACTTTAGAGCCTTTTGTTCATCCATTTTAGGTACACGGGTTTCCGCAAGACCATTCTATTGGGCAGGATGAAACTTGTTGAACTTTTGGATAGTTTCCAAACAGGTGCAATGTCCTAGAATGAATTCTCTGCTGCTGTGAAGAAGGCACACCAGCATCGCCTGGGTCAGCCAACGGACAGAAAGGTCCAAAAACTTTATTATAACACCTTAGTTTAACTATGGCTAGATTTGTCGATACACTGAGGCTGGATAAGTTAACCGGTGTGCACTTCAAATGATGACAAACTAAAGTTACATTATGGCTAATGATTATGAATGGCTATTAGGTTGTGTCTAGCAAGCCTAAAGAAACCCTTGCTACTAATAAGAAGAAAGAGTTTGAGGATGCCAACATGTTGAATGTGTTCTTAATGTTTTTGTTGATCATCTTTGTGATGTATACATGCACATAAAAGATGCAAATGAACTATGAGAAGCATTGAATGCTAAATTTGGTGCATCAGATGGAGGCAATGAATTTTATGTCATGGAGCAATATCACGACTACAAAATGGTTGATAATCGTTATGTAGTTGAGTAGACTCATGAAATACAATGTATTGTGAATGAACTTGAACTACTTAAGTGCACTTTAAAGTTTGTGGGTAGGGGTATTATAGCCAATTTGCCTTCTTCTTTAAGAAATTTTTGTCACAACTCTAAAACACAAGAGACAAGAGATATGTGTTGAGAGTTTGATCTCGTCTCTTGATGCTAAGGAAAAAATCCTGGCTAAGGATGTGCACGGTAAAGGAGTTGAGGGACAATCTAGTGTCAATATGGTACAACGCTCCTTGCATGGCAAGAACAAAAGAAATACATAGAAAAACATAACACCGATATTAAGAAGAAGAAGAAGAATTAGAAGAAGAAGAAGAATAGAGCACATGACCCATGCTTTGTGTGTGGTGAAATTAGACATTACGCTAAAAGATGTCCAAACCGCAAAGAAAGAAAGGGTGATGTAGGACAAACCTCAAAAGTTATCAACATGATCATTGGCAACCTAAAGGAGGAAATGATAGGGATGATTGTCTAACTATAGTTTATTCAGTGAGTCAACCTATAAATTGGTGGACTATACATGTGCTCGCCGCCAAAAAATCTCACGACCGGGGAGGGACGGTGGCTTGGTCATGCGAAAGCCTGGGAGGTCTGCTTGTCTCCAGTGCAGGTCCTTAGATCTCGAGGTTCGCGGGTGTGCCAGTCAATTTGATCCTGCAATTGACAAGGAAGTGAGACGAGCGAATCCGATACAGGCACTTCCTATCGGCTGGCTGCTGATAGGTTCGGGATACTATTCGATCGGCTGGGGAGCCGATGTGGATAGGTGTTGACGAGCGGTCAACCGCAGAGCCTATGGAGGAACCATAGTGTATTCAGAGGATGGCGAGGCGCACGGGATCCCTCCAGACAGCCGAACAGTGATTCATCGGCTGGAAAAACTGATGAGTGCGGATGCGGCCTAGGCGATGATTAACGCAAGAAGGCACGGGCTGCAAAGCGGATGCCGCTCCGGATATTACAGCAAGAGACCCGTCGCCCGCCGTGGCAACGCCATCAACACCGAACCTCGAAGATCGGACCTAACCGAGATAGTACGAGGCCGAGGCCAGCGGCGATGATACGAAAGACACCGGATCGGTTATACCGTAGCAAGGATAGGAACGAACCCATCGGCTAGCTGAGCCGATGAGGGGACGCCTCTCTGAAGACGGGTGCGTATCGGCTGGGGGTCCGATACGTTTGGCGTTACGCGTCGTGGGACTCCTCTAAAGGTTGATGCGTATCGGCTAAGGGGACGATGCGCTGGGTGTGAAGCACAGAGCATGGATAACTCATCGGCTAGCACTCCGATGACACGCCGTGTAGGAGACTATAGGCCTGAAGCTCGATGTACCATCGGCAGCCTCGTAGGTCGGACCTAACCAATGCAGCACGAGACTGACAACGGCAGAGGAAGCTTAACGGGTCGATAGATCCAGCACGGACGTGATGCGATACATCCGATCGGCCTAAGAGGTTGGACCTAACCGATGCAGCCTCAGACGGAGCAAGACATAACGGGATGGTGGCGGGACTTACCCCTTCGCTAGAGATCGGACTTAACCGATACAGCCCTGCGTCGAGAGTCAGAACCCGCTGGTAAAACCTAGATAAACTAGGGTGACGATGCGCCGAATTTGTATATGATCGAGAGATATGTTACATATTTCTAGGGGGCCTATATTTATACCCTGGATTTACAGACAGAGTCCGATGCGTCTACGACCATCAGACATTATTTCCTAGTAAGAAAAAAGGAAAATATTCCTAAAGCAGTTAACTAACCAGCTAAACCTCCCTAATTGAGTAAGGTTACAATTTACAAAAATAAACACCCTGCCGTGGAGTCCACGGCTCTTCCGCAAACCCGGTTTCATCTGAATAATCTTTCAATTTGCAACCGGGCCTTCCTTTGCCGCAACCTGATCGGCTTTTCTACTGTAGCTATCAGACCTTATTTTAGCCAAGCCGATCCTTTCACTTCCTTCCCTCAGGATTTTCGGATCTAATCCCGATTGGACAATCCCCTGTCTTCAAGCCGATCCAATCTTCTACTAATCTGATCGGCCTTTCTACAGTTCTCCATCGGCTTTGTCTCAGTATCTCCATCGGCCGATGACTGCATTAAACCCTCCATCGGACCTCTCAGTCGATCGGCTTTAGCCCCATTGAATCTCCTAGCCGATCGGCTTAAGCGTCATCGGATCATTCAGATTTTGGCGTTAACAACATGTTTGTGCTGACATCTCTTTATTCACTTCTTACAAGGTCACACAAGATACTTCTGTCTTAATAGGGAATGGGGCGCATGCTTCTATTCATGATGTAGGCACGATGGAGTTGAAATTTACTTCTAAAAAGATCGTGCAACTAAATAGCATTCAGCATGTCCCTTCGATTAATTAGAATCTTGTTGGTGACTCTCTTCTATGTAAAGAAGGGTATAAGGTGGTGCTTGAGTCCAATAAAATAGTTGTCTGTTTTTTATTGGTAAAGGCTAGGAATGTAGAGGTCTATTCCATTTTTCCCTCTATAATGTTTGCCATAATGTAGTAAACCATATACGTGATAATGAAGGTGAGACCAATATATAGTACTCATGGTTATGTCTGCATGAATCAGATTGCTAGTATGAGTTTAATCTCAAAAATTTTTATTATCAATGGTTCTAAGTGTCAAATTTGTGTGCAATCCAAGTAACCTCATAAGGCTCATAACGCAGCAGAGGAGAGGAATTTGACACCATTAGAACTCATATATTTAGATCTTTCTAAGATAAATGGTGTGTTGATGAAAGAGGAAAAAAGATACATCGTCTTTCTTAATCGACGATGTGTCTAGATATTATTGTGTGTGTGTTGAAAACTAAGAATGAGGCTCTAGACTTCTTTAAAATTTATAAGTCAGAAGCTGAAAATAAACTTGAGAGAAAAATCAAGAGGCTTAGATCAAATTATGGAGGAGAATATTTCTCTAATGAGTTTGAATTATTGTATGCGGAACATAGGATTATACATGAGAGGAGAAATGGGGTTGTTGAATCAAACGAGGTTGTCGAGAGAAGAAAACTCACATTGATAGACTTAGTTAACACCATGTTAGATACTATGAGATTATCTAAGACATTGTGGGGGAAGCAATATTGACCTCAAGTCATGTGTTAAATCAAGTTCCGAATAAGAATAAGGAGAAAACTCCATATGAGATATGAAAAAGGAGAAAACCATCACTTTCTTACTTATGGATGATACTCTCATGTCCATATCTAAAGCATATGCATCTCTAGATGCATACTACTAGGAGATAGCTTGTAGTAAAATGAATTTCATCCTAACTAATGAGACTTGGGAAGTATTGGATCGACCCTATGGCTGTAAACCTATTGATTGTAAGTGGGTGTTTAAAAAGAAGTTTTAACCTGATGGTATAATTGAAAAATATAAGACATGGTTTATGGCTAAGGATTATACTCAAAAGGAAGGTGAAGATTTCTTTGACAAATATGCACATGTTGCTAGTTTGACCACTATATGAGTACTACTTTCATTGTTTGCCTCGCATGATCTTCTCATTCATCAAATAAAAGTTAAGATAACTTTCCTTAATGGAGAGCTAGAAGAAGAAATTTATATGTAACAACCAAAGAGGTTTGTAGTAAAAGGTCAAAAAGACAAAGTATGCAGATTACTGAAATCTTTATTTGGCCTGAAACAAGCTCCTAAACAATGGTATAAGAAGTTTGATAGAACTTTATTATCTACATGTCTTGTAGTAAATAAGTCTGATAAATGTGTGTATCACCACTATGGTGGAGATGGAGTTATATCGTGCTTATGTGTTGATGACATATTTATCTTTGGAAGAAACCTTGGTGTGATCAATGAGGTCAAGTCTTTCTTATCTCAAAACTTTAATATGAAGGATCTGAGAGTGGTTGATATAATCTTAAACATCAAGCTAATCAAAAGTGATGATGTGATTATGATGTTACAATCCCATTATGTGGAGAAATTCTTACAACGTTTTGGCTATATGGATAATAAGCCATCTATAACACCTTATGATCCTAGTGTGACTCTTAATAAAAATTAAAAAATTGTTAAAGATCAACTAAGGTACTCTCAGATAGTTGGATCAATTATGTATCTAGCAAGTGTAACTAGGCTAGACATCGCATGTGCTAAGATCAAATTGAGCCGATTTATGTCTAAGTTGGGCGATGATCATTGGCAAGCAGTTGAGCGAGTTATGTGCTATTTGCTAGGTACTATGGATTATGTCATTCATTATACCGGGTATTCAACTGTACTAGAGAGTATAGCGATTCAAATTGGATACCTGACGTTGATGAAATTAAGGCCACAAATGGATATGTATTTACTCTTGAAGATGGTGACATTTCATGGAGAGGTCTTGTAAACATAACATATTAACGTAGTTAACTATAAAAGAAGAACTTACAGTATTTGATATAGTCACTATAGAAGCATAATTACTATGTGAGTTCTTGATGGACTTGCCTATGGATGAAAAATCAGTGCCAGTTATCCTTATGAACTGTGACAATTAATCCGTGATTACCCAGCTATGCAGTGCTAAGGATAATACGCTTAAGGTATATCATAAAATTAAGAAACTCTAGAGTGATAGCGTTGTACTATGTCCATATGGCAAAGAACCTATAAGATTATTTTACAATAGGACTATCACGTAATGTGATAGAAAATACATCGAGAGAGTTAGGTATGAGAACCACATGAGTTAACCATAGTGATCACTCACCTTATGTGATCGGAGATCCCGTGAATTAGGATATTGGGAAACAAGCTATAGGACAACTGCAGGAGAGTACATACACAAATTTAACCCACTTCGAATAAGATGCGGTACCCTCAAATCTGTAAGGAAGCATGGCTATGGTCTTGATATGTTCTATTGACTTTAATTAGCGAAGGAGCTTGTCTACAGACCATCCTTGAATGAATACACCTATATATGAGCATGATTGTTAGTTGCAGTCTATGATACATGGGTACTTTCTAAAAATCACATAAAGAGACCAAGGAGATGACTTATATGATGTACTCGAGAGAGAGCCTATTTTTAGCAAGTATTAGTTCTGACTTTATGCAAAATTTATCTACACAAAACCTATAATTCAAGATATAATTTATTGTTCAAGTTGTAGGTAAGTGTAGCTTGAAATTCTAGATAAAAGTTTAACCTAACAATCTCCACCCAATTTAGGCCACTAATTGATTGGCCATTTAATAATTCATAAGAAATCTCAAATGTCTATTAATGTCCAATTATATTAGTACCATATTACTAATCTAAGGAGAGGATTCATTTTAAGAAATAAGCTAGTAATTAAAGAAGTTGATTTAAAGGTTTAGGTACGCTCTTGTCTATACACCGATTAGGGTTTGCCTCTCCACTCACTATGTTATCGGCGATAGGTTTTCCATTTCATTGTTGGCGTGCGCTGACGATCGAGAGAGTATGTCTCTAAAACCATTGTCCTTAATATCTTACACCACAAGAGGGTGAATAAGATTTTTGAAAATCTCTTGACACTACTACTCTCTTACTCGGCTTATTCGGTACGAGTTCAGTCACCGTTCTCAATAAAGTTTCTTTCTCAATTGACATATAAATGTATTATTATCTAATCATGTATTTCTAAGTTAATTTTTTTAAAATATATTAGTATTATAGATGTTAGATTTTGTTTATGTTTTTTTGGTTGTTTTTTTACTAATGATTATAATATCGAGTATTTGAATATAGTTATATGTATTAATACAGTATACTCGTGCTATATGATGATAATTAAGATCATCTGCATAATTTATTTCTAGATTAAGTTAAACCTAAAAATGTTAATTACTTCTTCGGAGACCAGTGTAGTCTTCTCTTCCCATCTTGCAGCGCAAGGCAAGACCAGTGTAGTGATCTGGAACAGGGGAAGTCACGGCCTGGGCTCATCTCCACACGTCGGCCCAACAGATGGCTTCTGTCCCATACGTGTCATGCATTATAAGGCCGAAACAGCGGCCATCCCCTGGATGGGCTGGAAATTTAGTTCAATTATCCAGCCCATCCGGGGATGATGGGCCACAATATGGGCCTTAGAGAATAGCAAGCTACCCATGTGATTTGATATTTGCCAAACAAACTGGTTTTACTGTTAGGCAAACAGCGAAACAGATATACACGTCTGATGATTTTTTTTTATCATGCATGAATATTTTTTTATTACACAACAGACGCGCGCACATTACTACATATAGCATCACACTCCCACGCTCATAAAAGCGCCCTCTAACACACACTAAAAAAAGCAATAGTTACTAATTTTTTATTAAAAACCCAAATATTCGTAGGCAAACCTCTAATGGATAGAGTGATGCATCCATCACTCATCACCATACGGAATTACACAAGCAGTGAAAGAAATAGGATTGCAGATAATAATTTAACTGATGATACTACGAATCTGAATCGCATGTATGATTATTTTGGCCCAATATGAATATCTTACAGTACAGATATGTCTGATGGAAAATATTAATGCTACGGAAAGAAACAAACATGTCCTCGTTGATCCTCATTCAAACACGATTTTTTTTCAAACAATTGTGGCGTTTTCTTGGATACAAATAGCGCACAAACCGGATTGTCCGTACCATTTCTCAGCACAAGAAGCTGCAAATCTGCAATGTTCTTCTGCTGGTGGAAACTCTAAATCTGAAACATGCAGAGGACAGTCGGTGTAGCATTGCATTGCTATTCGACAGCCAAACTAATTCAATTAAGCAAGTTGAATGCGACTTTCTTTTGGAGCTGTCTGTCCGAGTGTTTGTGGTTGACGGTGGTTGGTTGGTGCTGGCTTAATTAGATTGGTGATCTTCTTTGGCCACTTTCGACCTCGAGAGTTTGGTGCCCTGCTTCGCTGTTTCTCATCACCCTTGACATGACTCTCACACTTTTCAGGTTTTCAGTCCCTACTCCTTAATTAGTTTGCTATAATCTCGCTTTATCGCCTGCATTGCTTGCCTAATTGTAACCTGCAGCTAGCTATAGCCAGTAGATTAGCATGCAAGCATTTAGAATTTGGAAACATTTTTTTCAATGTAAGTTCAGGTTTCATTATCTGAATAAATGTAAGTTCAGGCTTAATTATCCTGAGTACTCCAGAACCAAACAGCCATACAGATCCATGCCTGAGATACTCAAGTGCAGTTTGGTTCAAGTTTCATAGTCTAAAAAATGTAAGTTCAAGTTCAACTAGGTGTACTCAAGAACCCAATAGACTGTTCAGACTTTTCATTTTCAATGTAAGTACAGTTTTGGATCTCTCTGAACTTTCTCATTTTTCGCATGTTCAGGCTCTTGTCAATGCCTGTGTTGAAGACAAATCGTCGTGTACTGGATGTTCAGGCTCTTGTGTCATATTTGATCAAATACTGATGAATATAACCTGACAAAACTATAATAAATAAACAGAGACAGGCCACATGTTTAGGTCCATATATTCGTCTGGTTTTGTCGTTGACAAACTGATTGCTTGGATTATAACACTGTTACTCCTCTCATGAATTACTAATTACAATTAGTAGTGTTGTTGAATCAATGAGATACAGGACTAAAAAATGAGGTCCACGGGAGCTCATTTGTTAACGTGCATTAACCACTGTTTAGTGCTGCTGTTACAAGGGGCAGCCCCCTGATACACAAATTTATGTCGCAAAATGCACCGTACAAACACATGCAAATTAAAATTACAATTGTTTGATCTGTCAACTCCTCTTGGGATCATATTCAGATAGCCAACTCCTGCATAATTTGCAAAAAAAAGCATGTGGTTGTTGTGCAATCCAAATTATGAGATGAACCTTCGAATGCTAATGAAAAATTACAAAAAAAAAATTATACATAAGCAGCCACACCTAAGATAGTTGTCCAATTATTTTTGTTCCTTTTAGTTGTGTTCTTGAGCATAGCCACTAATCACGCTGTTACTGTTGACAATAAAAAAGGCAGCAGTGGCGCGTTTAAGAAAAAGGCGCATTCTTAGTCAAAGCCAGATCAGACCAGCTGTCACCGCTTCCTCCACGTGGGCCCACTGCGTCAGCGTCTCAACCAGGTCATCCCCAACTGAATCCCGCGGGTCCGCCAAACTCTATCGCGATGAAACCTCTAAAATGTTGAAAATTACAAATCAGTCCCTCGATTCCCTCCGATACATAGGCTTCTCTTCCACTCACCCCCTCCCTCCCCTCGTCTTCCTCGCTGCAGCACGCGGCCGCCACCACGCTGCCGCTGCGCCGCTCTCTCGCCAATGGCGAGCCCCACTGCCCACCGCCTCCTTGCCGCGTAGCCCTGACGGTGAGCCGGCGGCGGCGGCTTCTCCGCATCCCCGCGCTGTAGATTCTGCGCCGGCGACGTGAGCTCCGTACGTTGGGGTCGAGGTAACCGCCGCCACCGCCTCCTCCACTTCGACTCCGTAGCATTCAGAAGCCGTGACCTACTACCTTGAAATATTCACATTTCGTATTTGGTTCTACTAATTTCAAGCAACTTATGGAAGTTAACCGCGGGCTTGTTGATTCGGCGAAGAGGGGAAATCCCGTTTCCGGAGGCGGCATGGGGAGTGAGCCGAAGGAGATGAAGTACAGGAGAAGGGCTAGGGTTCCAGAGCCCGTTGATTACGGGAAATGCGGCGACCAGAGTGGTTTGCTGGACTGGGGCGCGCTCAAGGAGAACCCCGTGGAGTTGCTCCGGAAGCTCGACGAGTTACGGGACCAGATCATCACCACCAGGTCCTACGAGATCGAGGGGCAGCCACGGGAACGCGACCCCATGAGCCGCCGCACGGTCTCACTGCGCCCCTCGCACGCCGAGCCGCCGCCGCTAGGCCATGGGCACGAGCACTACCGCTCGCGCTACGCGGGACGGTACGGGTCTGGATTCCTGCAGACTCCGAATGACCATCTGCATCGCTCTTTGCATAGCGAAAGGTATGCGAGGCAGCCGAGGGGGCGGCGCCAGCAATGGCCGCCGGAGAGGCAGTGGGAGAATTCTGGGTATCTTCAGGGGAATCACCACCGGAGCACATGCCAGTGTGCACAGTGCCTTCACGGCCATAGGTCCGTGATGCAGGAAGAGCACATTCCCATGGCGAGGTACTTTGCAGGGCAACAGGGGTCGTACATGTTCGAGAGGTCTCCATCAGTCTCATCAAGGTCTGTCGCTTCATCATTATACTCTCATTTTTCGGTGTCGAAGAGGAAGGCAGAGTATTTCAGGAAGAAGGCAGAGAGTTTCTGTCGTCCAGTGAGGGGTGCCGCTCCTTTCGTTGTGTGCAGCTCTTGTAATCAGCTGATGCAGCTGCCTCCTGGGAAATGCACAGCTCGGAAGCAGATTCAAGTTCGGTGTGGTTCTTGCTCGGAGATCATTAGTTTCAAGCTCAAGGAAGTGAAAGTTCATCCTTTGGTTTCACCAACTTCTTTCCCCACATCAAAAACAGTGGGGAGTTCCAGTTGTCAGGTTAACCAAAGTTTTGGGTGGTACCAACATCAGGATGGAGGAAATTCTAGTTTCCATAAGCTGCAAGTACATGAGAGGTGGCAGCAGAACAAGGATCATACTTCTAGTTATGATAGACCAGACAAAGAGCGCGGATCAAACAGGAGCAGCCAATTACTATCAGTATCTGTTAGAAGGTCCAGACTCGCAGATAGCCCAAAGGATATACTATGTCAAGGAGATGCATACAGTCAAATGGAAAAATCGGCATTTGGTACAGTCAGTCCACAGGCCCCAGTTATAGAGGACAAATGTGTCGATCCATTTTCCAGTCGTCAAAAATGTTGTAGTGGTGGAGATCGCACCAGCAAGGGATGTAGCCTAAATAGCATGGTGGATTCTGTTGATGCTAACGTTAGGGATGAAAGGTTGGACGTGAAACATGAGCAGAACAGCAAAGATCATAAAGAAGGATTTGGAGAAGAAACTGTTAATGGAAGACACGAGCAAAAACACAAAGAAAGTACAAGTGATTTTTGTGACGATGGAAGCATGGGTAACACACACATTCTGAGGGCTGATAATGATGATACCAGAAGCCTTGAAGATGGAGACGTGAGCAAAAAGTATGAAGAAAAAAGCGAACAAGATGACAACAGCTTTCAAGCAGAATGCATTACTGAGCGTTATAGCAAATGCAGCAAAGAAGATAATAACAGTGCCATTCAAGTTGAAACCATAGCCACTCTATGCAAACAAGATGACTTAGATGATTGTTATAGTGAATTGTGCTCCCCAAATTATGAACATGCCATAGTGCCATCCAAGATTGAGTCATCAGTTAATGAGCGCACCAATTCTAGTTCTCGTGTTTTTTCTGAGGCTGAGCTAGATGAAGTTCAGTCTGCAGCTGTTAAGAATGGGGATTCAAAATTTTTTGCTGGTTTTTTGAAGAAAGGTTTGAAGGACCTTTCGTTGTTCAATCAATCAGTGGACAGTGCTAAGGTTTCAATCAATGGTCATCCAATCTCCGAATGTGCCCTACGGAAGGCCGAGAAGAAGGCTGGTCCAGTTTGCCCTGGTTCATATTGGTAAGTCACCTTCTCCCTTTGTAAATTTGGAATTTGTTATACACTGATGTTCTTAGCGTTTGATATATACCATGTTGACACTGGTCATTGTTTTTCTTTAGCATCACTTGATCATTTGACTATGAAATCAAGAGATACAAAACTACAGGAAAAAGAGATTGGTGTTCTTCTTCTGAAGAATCTATCTTAACAGTAGGAATTATGTTGAAGTATACTGCACAACTGTGATTAAATGATTGTGTCAATTCTCAATTGTATAGCAACCAACTAATGTTCCCAATGTAATTCTGATTTTCTTGATAACTTTTCTCTGCCAAATCAACCACTTCCCTGAGTTGATTAATAGAACAGTTTGTGCAGTAATGAGATATCTGGAAGATTCTTGTTCTGCAAAGTGCTTTTTTTTTTGGCTGTTGATTGCTCCCATTAAATGTTAGTAGCTCAAAAATTTTCTTGCATGGACTAACTCCTGCATTAACATTTGTTATTTTTTTTGTCACGGTCTCACTTTGTCTTGGCACTTTAGTAACTACTTGCAAACATAGTTTTTGTTCTGTTATTGCTAATCATAATGGTGCAATGTGAACTATAATTTGTTTTCCCACATCTGCATGCTTACAGCATCTAGAAGGCAAGCTCCACAATTCAATGGTGTGCCTTTTACTAGCTACAGTTTTACAAATAATCTGATGGTGTTTTAAATTTAATCTGATGAGTATACATTGACAAGGAAATTGCAAAGTTAGTATTGTAAAACTTACTCTGGGTGCATCATCTACCTAATGTAGTTTTCAAAACAAGTTTGATGGACCGTCATCAACTTAAATTCACAAGGCATTGGGAATTTCTGTGAAGCAAGATAACATTCCGTATTCTCTTACTGTAATTTAGGTATGACTACCGTGCTGGATTTTGGGGTGTCGTGGGACATGAGTGTAGTGGCATCATCCCTGTAAGATGATTATTTTTCTTGTAATGCTTTTTCTACAATTTTATGGTTTGCATGTCATGACAGAACGTTGTTTTTTCAGCCATTTATAAAGGAATTTAATTATGAAATGCCAGAAAATTGTGCCGGTGGGAACACAGGAGTTTTTGTCAACGGTAGAGAACTTCATCAGAAAGATTTTGAATTGCTTGCAGGAAGAGGCCTCCCACGGATATCTGGAAAATCATATTCTGTTGAGATCTCTGGAAATGTGATTGATGAAACAACTGGCAAGAAATTGCGAAAGCTTGGAAAGCTTGCTCCTTCGTAAGTTTCTCCTTCAGCTCATTTTGAACAACACCCTGTGAAATAGCATTTCCTTTTATCTATTGCCCAATATTTCCACCTTTTGGCCTCCTTACATTAGTTATTTGCGTTTTTAATTTCAAAATATTGAAGCCAGTGTGATTAATTGTAGATGTTCATCCTAGGAAGTCTTTGCATCATTCTCTCCTTTATTTGATAAATTAATCCAATGCTTTAGTTACCCCTTGGCGTTCATCATTTGGGATGAATCACCTTACAGATCAAAATCAACTTTTTTTTTTGAAACAAAGGCAGAATCTGTGCCTCATTTCATTGATAAAGAAGAGATAGACATCGACCCAAGAAAGGGTTCACAGTTCACACAAAAAAATCAGCTTTTCTGGACAATTCGGTTCTGCTTTATTAAGACAGCCCACTACAAGTTGCTTGAGAGTTAGAGCTCTAGCTTATGAAGACATCAAACAAAGAACGACCTAATGAACTGAGTCTGACTAAGTATTAAGGTTGGGAGTTGAGTGTGTGATCCAACAAGAAAGAAGAGCCATGAGAAGGTTCAGGTTGCGGCTTAAGATGTATTAGTAAAGTGGTAATCAAACAAGGTTACAAGGCATTCAACACATCCCAAAATGGTGAAACTACAACTCTGTACAACAGAACCAATAAGGGAAGAAAAGTCCAAGATTACTAACTGAAAAAACATGAGAAAAATGCAACTGTAGTCAAATAGTAATAGAGTAATCGCATCATCTTCTGACAAAGCTAGAAACAATAGCCAGCTCTTTATGTTGCCAGATTAACACCCCACCCGACCGGCCCACCCACCCCCCAAAAAAATTGAAGCATCTGCAAACATGAATAGCAGGCAACTCAGTCAATTGCAGTGGTGTTCACTATGTTTTCATGTTGCACCTGTTGCTCTTATGTCACAACAGTGGTGTTCATTATGTTTTCATGTTGTGCCTGTTGCTTTTATGTCACAAGTCTTCAAATCATGGCCTCCAGTTCACCTTATCATCCATGCCAGAGAATTAATTAATTTATTGTTGTTCTTATATCATTTCAAAGTAACTATAAAAGCCCAACAAGAAGCAGCCAACAACAATACATGATTCTTTTTCCCTTTTCACCTCAATTCCAACCACATAGTGCCGAAAGTCCTCTATCCAAATTAATGCCGGATAAAAAAGATTTTGGATATAGTTTTCCTTGCGACGGCCCAGGTCGCGGCGGTACTTGTGATATTTCTGCTTGGGACGCGTTTTATTTGGCAGTTTTCTGGATGTTAAATACCATTGGATGTCTCTCTGGACATCTATACTAAGCTAATTCATCTCACACCACAGAGCAGAGGAAATTTAGCTATAGAACACTAGAACCTGATATGATCAATAATTTCAGCTTGCTAGCATAGTTTATAACTCTTCCAACCAGTCGGGTTCTATTTCTTCAATTAGATTTCCAGTTTCAGTGTTTAATTAGATTGGTCATTACGCCCTATACAAGCTTCATTATCCATGATTTTAGAGGTATCTTAGAATGCAAACATTCACCATTATTGGATCTTTTACCCCTCCAAAGGATAAAGCTCTGTATGCATCACCCTGTCTTTTGGCTATTTTCATCTTGCTGTGATTGTTTCAGTATTTTCATTGTTTCTAGTCTATTGTATACAGTAGAAGTAAATCATCAGATGAAACTGTGCAAGCTCATGAAACCGTTCCTCGAATAAAATTATGAGAGCTTTGTGTTACTAATTTATTTTACTCATAGTGATCACTGCAGTGTCAACTCTGAGACTGAATAACATAAATTTTATCATCAACTATGTCTTGATCAGATTCCTTAAAACCAGGCACTAACAATTTCAAAATTTAATGATCAGAGTTGAGAAGTTGAAACGTGGATTTGGCATGCACGTCCCTGAAGAGATAAGTTAGCTCTCTGGCTCTGATGCTGTCCTGTTACTTTGCAAAAAATTGTTTTCCACGTAAAAGCTGTCAGGGGAGTTAAATTGGATTGTGGCATGGAAGAAGCCTTTAGATCGTACTTCTTGAAGCTTGAGTGTGCAGCGTACACGAGAAACTAAGACGGCCAGATTTTTTTTAATGTATTTACCACTCTTACTCATTCGATGTTGACACATCGTCGGGCAAATTACATTACTTCATTTGAAGCATTCTTTAGGTATATGTCCTAATCATGTGGGCAGCTCTAAGTGCGTTATGTGTCTGTATATGTTGTTTCTTGCCCCCTGCATATGCTGTTAATACAGAGCATAGATAACATGCTGAATGTGTGTCGTTATGGGCTTGTAGTATATACTATAGCAGTGTCTTTTTACGTTATATCCTCATATATGTAAAGTTGTAAATATTTACTCTTAGCCACCTCTTGCTAGGTGGCTAATGTGAATGCTTGGTGGCTTTTGGGCTTGAGATTTCATTCATAAAGGTATTGAATTCGTACTTTCTACTGAAACCCAACTCTAGTTTGGATGACCAAATGCAGCCATTTTTTCTCCCTAAGACTCCCTGTAGCCATTACTCAATAATTGGAAGCATGCATCAGCTTATTGGTACATGGTTTGAAATATGTAACCATGCACCCAGTGTTGTGATTCTAGTTTCTATTTCTTTGCTTTTTAATATATCAATGTATTTTCCCTGTCAACCGTGTTGGCACATGAACAGCTTGGGGTGCTGAAATAACCATGTTATACAATGTAAAGAATTCTGTTAATACAAAGTAATTTTTTTTATCTAGAACAAACCCGTATGTCATGGAATGCCAAAAGTCGTTGGAAGAATTGTACTGCCTGACTTTATAATGTGGAAATTTGAAATATATGCGCATTGCAACAGCGGCTTATCTGCCAGAACAACTCCATCTTCATTTGGCTGGAGCCTGGAAGTCGCATGGTATCACGCATGCATGTGTATCGTTGGGCATCGGTGCGTTGACCTGTATTACCCACAGTTCTCAACATGATCACTCTAGTCTGTACAAACAGTTGAATATGCCTCCGTGTATCTGTTGTACAAAACAGGCAGATGGTAAACTGGTGATCCCAGAGCAAGTATTGTTTATGTCGTTTTAGTCTACGTGTCAGTACAGGTGTCATGTGGTATTCGTTACTAGTACGTAACTACTGTGTGTGCTGCAGTTAGTAGTTGTACCGCCTGAACAAGCAACGTGAGTACTAGATAATCTCTTTGAATGCCTTCGGTTGGGAGGCTACTACTACAATGCATGAGCGGTTGGTTGGCATGGTGCAAGTGATCGATGACAGGGAAGTGGTGGCACGCCGGGTTCCATCGGACGACGGCGATCGTGGCGCTGCGTGGGATGGTGTGGGCGCTCGCCGCCGTCGCCTTCTACGCCTACGGGTGCTCGACCACTGCGGGGCCAACGGCCGCCGCCACATCCGCTTCCGCGATCTCGCCGCCGACGTCCTTGGTCCGTCGCTGCATGCACCGCACACCTCATCATCTTCTTCTGATTACTCCATTGGATGCAGCCGTTAATTACCTGATTAAGAGTGTCATTAATTCAATTTTTGTCTTTTCTTGGCAGGATCTGTTCTACTTGGTGGTGACCGTGCAAACTGACATCAACGCCGGGAATTTACCATCGGGAGCATCCTGCTTGCAGCTGACTGCTTACAAGTATGTAATACTATCGTGCACGCACGGCTTGCCTTCCCAAGAAACTGAATTCAGACTAACCTCAACAATTCCTCAATATTGTTTGTTTATTTATGTTTGCACTTCATTTTTACTGTCAAGATTATGTGGAAAATCTTGACTCCATGCTCATATGTTGGTTACCATCTTTCTTTGTGGGAAGGGATCATACACGAATAGAATACTCCCTCCTGTTTCACAATATAACTATTTTAGATCTTAGCAGTTCTACTTTGTTCACAAATAGTATTTATAAAAATAAGTTATATTATGACAGTTGTTTTTTTAAGACATTATTCTTACGTGATTTTTTTATTTTCTGTTATTAATAATTAAAGTTTAAAATGCTAAACTTAGCACTATTTTAAAAATAGTTATATGAATGTTACGTGTTCCTAAAATATGTTTGCCTATGTCAACAATATTGGCTACAGTGAGTTGACTTAGAGTTGTGGAATACCATGATCTCATTTCATAGCTTGAAATAATTATAACCAAAGACGTACTTTCTTTTTCTAAGATAACGGAAGACCAAGCCGTACTATTTATTATATGCAATAATGACAGAGACAATTTGAGCTTTTTTATTGAAGTTTTATTGATATTTAAGTCGTTAACAACATAAATAAATATAAATTATTTTTTCCGTCAATACACTATTTAGTGTATTTTTTATATTTAGCTAACTGAGAGCCTATCCGACTTATCCAAGGGATGAGCTAGGCAACTGTTCATGTGTGTCAACTATGTCCTACCCATTAAATTAGGAACACTCGGTAACTTCGTAATGCTGCTGGCTTGCAGCCTAGCTATCTGTTAAATATATTATCAGATACCCTTTTCTCTTTTTTTCCCCTTCTTTTAACATCATGAAACTGCTAGACTTGGGCTGGTTTCCTACATCTTCCTTCTCTATACACCAATTTATTAACATATAATTAATTAAATATTAACTAAAAATTAAAAAAATAGATTAATATGGTTTTTTAAAACAACATTAAAAAGCTAATGTGTGGGTAGAAAAGTTAGAAAAGGGAGAAACAAAAGCACCTTAATCTAGAGTTCATGTACCATTTCGCTTCGTCTGAGACATGATGTTTTTCCACATATATGTGCAGATAATGTACGCAGACCTTGCACCAGATGGTCCTCTGAAGATGTACCATTTCATCGTCGTCGTCACCGTGGTTCTGTCCTTTGCTCTCCCAGCTGCCGTCGTTCCACTGGCTGCGTTACATCAACCTCGGCTCGCTGCTCCTCAGCTTCGGCTACACCATCCTGGTCTCAGCTGCCTGCGTACGAGCAGGTACTCGATCACCTCTGAGTATACTTCCTTGACGTTCAGATTCAGAGTTGAGGGTGTATCAGGGTGCCATCTCGTACTGACTGGTGGCGCACTGACACTGTGACAGTCAGCATGCAACACCAGGATTAAGATTAACACGACACGGAGCTATGTCAACCGCATCTCTTAAGACTGAAATTTTGTTGCAATAGTGGTGGTGTTCTGGTCTGACAGGTGCATTGAGCAATGCTCCGGCGAAGGACTACTCCCTGAGCTCGTCCAATTCGGTGAGGACCTTCAATGATTTCCTCTCCATTTCCATCCTCGCCTCCGTCTTCTGCAACTGCATTCTGCCTGAAATCCAGGTACTAGGCTACTAGCCTGTCTGTTTCTGAAAATCTGACAGCTTGTGTGTGACTGAATTAATTAGCGGGATGGTAATGCGTTCAGGCCACGCTGGCGCCGGCGGCGGCCGGGAAGATGTTGAAGGCGCTGGTGCTGTGCTACGCGGTGGTGTTCTTCACTTTCTACTTCCCGGCCATCACCGGCTACTGGGTGTTCGGTAACCAGAAGTAGTCCAACGTCCTGCAGAGCCTCATGCCGGACAAGGGCCCCTCCCTGGCGCCGACGTGGCTTCTCGGCCTCGCCGTCGTTCTCGTCCACCTCCAGCTGCTCGCCATCCCGCTGGTATACTCGCAGGTGGCTTACGAGATCATGGAGAAGAGCTCGGCGGACGCGGCACGGGGCCGGTTCTCGCGGCGGAACGTGCTGCCCCGGGTGGCGCTCCGGACGGCGTACGTCGCCGCGTGCGCGTTAGTGGCGGCGATGCTTCCCTTCTTCGGCGACATCGTGGGCGTCGTTGGTGCCGTCGGGTAAATCCCGCTTGACTTCGTGCTCTCCGTCGTCATATACAACATGGCCCTCGGGCCGCCCAGGAGGTCGCCGGTGTACCTCGCCAACGTGGCCATCATGGCCGTCTTCACCGGCATCGCCTCCGTCCGGAAGCTCGTGCTCGACGCCGGCCAGTTCAAGCTCTTCAGCGGCAACGTCGTCGACTGAAATGGACCTAGCGATAGTGCTTCATTTTGGCGCTTTTTTTTTGGACGCTTTGACTATTGACATTTGTATTCATTAGGCTTCACAAAAAAATTGTAAAAGAGAAAGATGAAAAATTATCAATTCATCACGAAGAGGGGAAAAAGATAAAAACGAATAGACGCGTCTGCTGAAGAAAGTTCACTCCATGTTGTGTTGTACAGTTCATGGACAATGGTGAAAATTCCAAATTCAATTCGAACTCGGACTCGTCGAGCTCCTCGTGCCGGCGCTGCATGTGGTTGGGTGCGTCCTCGCCGTCGTCGCCATGGCCTTGCCGCTTTCTCAGGTGCGTGCATGCGTTTCATCGGCAGCTCAGCTCAGTCAGAAAGATCGTCGGTGGCAAAACGCGCGTGGCGAACGATCACTCTGCTCTGATGTGATATGGAACAGGGCGAGAGTGCAGGGTACAGCCATGAGAGGGAGACGCACGCGGCGAACACGCTGCTAGCCGCGGCGCTCGTGTGGTTGCTGGGATCGGTACTCAACTCGTGCCAGGTGTACGAGCGCGCCGACGGGCGGGCGCAGTTGCTGCAGTCGAGCGTGCAGGTGCCTCTGCTTCTCGGGAGCCTACTCTTCCTGGTCGCCGGAGTCGTCAACCGCCGCGGCGAGCCGACGGTGCTAGTGGTAAGCGCTCGAGCAACCTCGTGGGCGTTGGCGTGCATGCGCACGCGACGCCATGACCACCGTAGGGTTCACTGTGCAGGGGCGGAGCTGGGCGTGGACGTGCCTGTTCGGGAGCGTGCTGTGGCTGGTGGGGGCGGTGTTCAACATGGTGAAGGTGTTCATGATGCACCAGAGTGACGCGCTGCGGCTGGAGAAGCTGCGCGGCGGCGCGCAGGAGCGGCTGAGCCGGGACCGGGAGGGACGCGTGCCGCTCAACTGGGAGGAGGGCGGCGCTGCCCGCTGAGTTGCGCTGAGAAGCCATCTTCTTCCTCAGGTGTGCCGTAAAAAAGTTGAAAGTTGCTTATAACTTGAGAGAGGAAATAATTCTATGCGATGTACTAGTGGTCATAAGAAATCGTGAGTTGTTTGCCACTATGTTCGATTGAAGATTGACAATGCAGGCAGGGAATGCAGAAGCCACTGATCCACCGTGGTTGTATCCATTGCATAGAAAATGCAACAATGGATGCAAAGTTGTGCCATTGCGATCGTCTTGGCTCGTACAGGCGAAGTCTATATACAATCAGCAATAGCATTCGCAAAAACTTGGGCAAGAAGCTGCCCTACAAGAAACGACGCAGTCTGCTCCTCGATCGCCAAGAGTCACATTCCGCGGCAAGGGGCTCAGTCGCGCCCACCTCGCCAGCAGAGCAGCCTCCTCAGTCCTCACTGCCTCCCCAGCTCCTCTCTGCAAACTCCAACTCCACCATCTGTACCCTGAGCTCTGCCAGCCTTCACGTTCTCCCCAGCCTGATACAAACAAAACAACGAAAATTTACATGGATTTTTAAAGGCACACAGAACAAGTCAACACCCCCTGTTGTTGCGTTCTTTACAGATCGACCAAGCCACAAGGGTGACTACCGCGTCGAAGCCCCGTCTTTTCGATTTGTCGACGCGTCTCCTGGTAACACACCACCACCAGATTGCACTGGTTTGTTAACCAGATTTTGAGAATAGACACACGAGTCAAAATAGTGCAACATTGGTGAAATTGGAGAACAAGTGTCGATTGCAATGTACCACCTGCAGCTAGAAGCTATTGAAGCCATTCGCAAGATATTCGGTGAGTTTGCACATTCAGACAACAAAATTGTTTAGCACAAAAAAAAAAAGTGGTGCAGCTCTTTTGCATTTTGGCTTGGGGGCCAGATTTGCCATATGCAATCCAAATGGTAATCTTCAAACAGAGTAAGACATTGACTTTAATCCGCATCAAAGTCTTATGTCGTGTTTCTCTGGTCGGGAGAAGAAAAACGAAACGGCGTAAGATGCTTGGTTGCGTGGGATGATATTGTTGCACCTAAACAAAAATGGAGGGCAGGAACCCATGGCCTTGACTGTCAGAACTCAGCACTTCTTATCGAGAGGATTCATGCAGTTCATGATAGACACACGACACATGGGCATAGTGGATCTGGAGAGGAGCAAGCAAATTTGTGACATCTGTTGCCAAGGGACTGAGGATGTTACACACATATGACTACGCTGCCCCTTCACGGAAGCAATTCGTGCTACAAAGGTATTTTGAGTACTAACACAAATCCAGATTTTTGTTATGGAGCTAACATCGAAGTCTCCTCAGTTATGGAGTTAACAATGATGCTCATTTGACCCCCTTTTTAACCTTGAAATATACTTCTCACCACAGGTTATCAGTACCTATTGATTGATAGTTCTCACGATGTAAGGGGCAATGAGCCGGCAATAGAAGGAGCAACACACCAGATCTAATCACTATTGGATCTATACCCGTCATGCAGGGCAGCGGCTTGGGCGACAACGAGGGGGCGGCGAACTAGGCGACGACGAGCTGGTGTTGAGGGAGGATGAGGTGGTGAAATAAAGCTTGAGAAGGTGGTGGCATCTAGAGAAGGTGCCGATGGAGGCACATTTAGGCGGATCCATGGAGGTGCTCATGGCAACAGAGACGACGTAGTTCGAGCTCGCCTACATAGAGATCACAAAGGTGAAGGTAGGGGACCTCAAGAAGACCGAGGTGGTTGGTTGCTCTAGCGAGGAGCTCTAGGCAATATTCTCTAGCAAGAATGAAATGGAAGATGAAGAGAATAAAAAAGGAAAAAAGAAAGAGGAGAGCGGTATGTGGGTATTATATTTATTTTAACTTTTGTTGAGTTGGTTGCTACATTAAAGTGCTATATTAAAGGGGATATTTTGTCTGATTTGAAAAATTGGAGAGAGAAAATTATCAAGTTGAGGGGAATAATTTATACTTTAGTGATAATTGAGGAGATAAATGGGAGTTATATTTGTTTCAGCAGAGCTCGGGCATAGGTGCCTAGCCAACCGAGATCAAGCGGATCGGCTATTTATGTAGTAATCGCGGATTGGGATCGCATGCGGTCCGGCATGTAAAGCTACTGCACGCATTATCGCCCGTCCAAATTTTGATGAATGGTTGTCATTAGCAGTGGCATCAACGCTACAGTAATCTGCAGTGCATTAATGGATGGATTTCAGTCCTTGGATTTTAATCCGACAGGCAGCAATAGACCGCATAAGTTGCAGTCACACTATCGACTGCACCGAATCCGAATCCGGTAATTACGTCTAGCGAAGACACGGATGTCTAGTTGGCTTTATGTTGTTTCGTCCGTTTGGTTACTAATTACTACATCTGTTTACGATTTTGGTAATACATTTATATTATTAAAGTATGTTAGTTGAGATTAAGATGAGTTTAAAGTAATTCATTGACCCGTGTGTTTATTCATCAGCAATGGACAATGGTATTACAATGCATGCGTTCTGTTGAATATTCGACAGGAACAGCAGCCTAAGAACGGTCGGTTACCATATCCAAATCCAATGGCGCAGCCCATCTCCCTCTCCTACCCGCTCGCCAATGCGGCGGCGCTGCGGACAGGCGGGCTGGCGCCCTCGTCTCGCTGCTACGGGAGTGCGCCGACCTCCACGGGGATGACACCGACCGCGTCGCGCGTCGCCTGGCCCCGCAGCTGCACTCGCGGGACCCCCGGGTGACGTGCGCGCTCGTCGACCTCCTCGCGCGCCTGCTCGACGAGGCGGCGGAGGACGGCAAGGACGCCGAGCTCTGGAACAAGCATGTCGCCATGCTGGCCGAGGCGGAGGAGTGGGCCGAGGCGATCGCCGTGTTCAGGGAGATGCAGGCGCGCGGGGTGCCCTGTGTCCTGACGCCACCACCTTGTCGACCCTCCTCAAATCAGTGGCCAGCACGGGGCTGCTTGGCCTTGGCGTGGAGATCCACTGCTTCTTCCTGAGGAACCAGCTCGAGCCGGACGTCTACACGGGGATGGCGCTCGTGGACATGTGCGCCAAATGCGGCTGCCTCGATTGCGCCCAGAAGGTGTTCGACGCGCTGGAGCACAGCAACCTGACCACCTGGAACTCGCTAGTCGCAGGGTACGCCAACGCCGGGCAGTTCGACAGAGCGTTAGAGCTCGTGGAGTTGATGAAGAGGAATAGGCTTGATCCGGATATAACCACTTGGAATTGACTAATCACTGGTTACACCATGAGCGGGCTGAGCTCGCAGGCGGTGCTGCTGCTCCGGCAGATCCAGGCAGCTGGTGTGACACCCAATGTGGGCTCATGGACGTCATTGATCTCAGGGAGCTGCCACAATGGGGAGTACGAAGATTCATTCTACTTCTGTCATGAGATGCAGAAGGATGGTCTACAGCCCAGCTTGGTTACCATGTCAGTGTTGCTCCGGGCTTGCGCTGGATTAGCCCTGCTAAAGAAGGGCAAGGAGCTGCACTGCTTCGCGCTGTGAAGTGCCTATGATTGTGACACGGTTGTGAGCACAGCGTTAATTGACATGTACTCGAAGACGGGGAGCTTGGTTAGTGCAAAAACAATATTTGGAAGGATCCAGCAGAAGAATTTGGTGTGCTGCAATGCGATACTGACTGGTCTGGCAGTCCATGGACAAGGTCGCGAGGCAATAGAACTGTTCCATGACATGTGGAACTTAGGATTGAAGCTGGACTCTATAACCTTCACTGCACTTCTAACTGCCTGCAGCTCGATGGGCTTGGTTACAGAAGGGTGGGAATACTTCGATAGCATGGAGTCCAAGTATGGTGTCACGCCAACGACAGAGAATTATACCTGCATGGTTGACCTCTTGGCAAGGTGTGGATATCTTGATGAGGCGATGGACTTCATTGAGAAGTCACCGATCGATATGGGAGCAAGCTTGTGGGGAGCACTTCTCACAGGTTGCTCGATACATGGGAATCTTACTCTTGCAGAGGTGGCTGCAAGGAATTTGTTCAGACTGGAGCTTTACAATTCAGCCAACTATTTGCTGATGATGAACTTGTATGAGCATGAGCAGATGTATGATGAAGCTGAGAGCCTGAAGTACGCAATGAAAGCAAGAGGAGCGGATAGTAGACCTGGGTGGAGTTGGATACAGATTGAGCAAGGTATCCATGTCTTTGAGGTCGATGGGAAGCCACATCTTGAAACTGCAGAGGTATATGAAGAGCTTATTCGTCTGGTGTTTCAAATAAAAAAAGGCAGGATATGTACCGGCCACCAGCTGCATAGTGTATAATGTTCAGGAAGAAGAGAAAGAGAAACTTCTCCTTGGCCATACTGAGAAGTTTGCCATCACTTAAGGGCTGATCCGCTCGGATGCAAGTAGAATGCTTTGTCAGGGTGATCAAGAACACCAGGATGTGCAACGACTGCCATGAGGTGGCAAAGCATATTTCTTCTCTGTGTGATCGACAAATTATTCTTCGTGATGCTGTTAGGTTTCACCATTTTGTGGATGGGAAATGTTCTTGCAATGATTACTGGTGAACAATGAACTACCTGATCAATTCATCCACCATTACTGGCTCCTACTGGCTTTCTTCGTCCAGCTCATGGCGCGGGCGAGTGAGCATGTCCGGTTCGAGAAGAGGGTGAAGGAGAAGATGGAGGAGGGGAGGAGGATAGGGAGAAGAGGAAGGTAAAACGACCCATCAGTTCTTTTACTTTCTGTATAGATTGGATGGATCTGTGAATAGTGAATTCTATTGGGCAATTCAGGCTATCTTTTTTTATTTTTTGAAAGGCCCAAGTCAGGCTATCTGAGCATTGGGCTAGCTAAGTGGGGTTCCGCCACTTAATTGGTGAAGTATTTTGCTTCATCATATTTGAGCTGACCATCATAATCGCAGCCATAATAGGAATCTTATCTCTTAGCAGCACGTAGTTCGTGTGCAGTAGCCTTCTTTTGTATCTGTCAACAAGAGAAATCTGGTTTCGTTCTGATACTGATCTGTGCTCACTCAAATAATTTACTTGTGTCATCACCATGGATGTAAATTGTGATAGCAGGCAAGCTTGGCTGTCAATACGGTATCATCATCTCAATGCCAACGTCCAGAAGGCAAGGGACAACGCCAGTGGGCCAAAGGCTTGATGTCGACAGCACATGAGGTGGCCTCTCCCCTATGTGCAGTTATGTGTCTTGGCGTTACAATGCCATACATGAGGAAGGGTCCATTGGATGGAGGGTGGGTTGACATCGTGTGCTTGAGTTCTGCAATTTTAGTAAGCTGTGTTGTTGGGCCAAACATTGTGATCGCTACAAGAATTCCCAAGGTGAAGTATGGGCATACTCTTGTCACAAAATGAGGATTTGGGGGGTTTCAGCAGTATATTTGAGTGAGTCCAAAATGGCAAATATATGTGTATGATAACGTTGCATTTGTAAGAAACTAAACACTAGAAGGTATAAAACTAAACACGAGAATAAAGCCATCGGTAATAAAAGACTTCATAAACTATCCTTTTTTTTTACTGATTTGGAGACTTTGAGATAATCCAGCTCTGACGAGATGCTAGCCGGTGACGATGGTGATACATTTGTATAACATTGACAAATTGAAAGGATGTAATGGACTTTGTAGACACGATGTATTGTAAAGGAAATATGACATAGCAATAGGACTAATACCATAGCAAAAGTTACTAGGGATGTTGTTTTCATGCCCTAATGGATGGAATTTGGTTTATAGATGGGTGATAATCATGATGGGCATCAATCCTCTATTTCTCCAGAGTAGTCCACTGGCACGAGCGAGTGAACGAAACTACTGACGCACCTCATTCCTCTCTGTTAAGAGCAAAGAAGCAGAGAGACAAGGCATACTAGCAGTGAAGTGCTAGCGGGGGGATCCCAATGAGCTGTGGTGACCGGCGCAGAGCAGCAGATCCCGCTGCGACGGGCGGCGTTGACGGGAGCCGCGACGGCGACTGAAGAAGCGGTGACGAGCGGCAGCTGCGACCGGTCAGCGACTGGCTCGATGATGGAGGACGACGAGGTGGGTGTTTGTCTTCGCGGCGCGCCGAGACGGAGACGGCCACGAGCGGAGGGAGACCCAGAAGATCTGGGGTGTTTGTCTTACAACTCTGTCGCAGTGAATTGGGGGTACTCTGTCCCAGTGAATTGTTATCTGCTTTTCATTGTTCACCACGATATATCCTTTCTACATGAAGCGTATGTAGAAATATATATCTATAAAGGCAATGGGGTCTATATATATATATACAATTCAGTGGAACACCCTCCCGTAGTCGCAGCAGGAAAAAAACGGATGCAGAGACTGAACCGAAAACTGATGAACAAAGGCATGGGCAGGTCTTTGGTCATTATATCAGCAAACTGGTGCGCCGATGGTACATGGAGCATTCGAACCTGTCCTAATGCGACCTTATCACGGACAAAATGGATATCGATCTCGATATGTTTAGTGCGTCGATGATAAACCGAGTTGGCGGTCATATAGACAGCACTGACATTGTCGCAGTAAACGACGGTCGTAGAGGAGAGAGGTGCACGGAGCTCCTGGAGAAGCTGGCGAAGCCAGCAACACTCGGTGACGGCGTAGGCGACAGCGCGCTACTCGGCTTCGGAGCTAGATCGTGACACTGTAGTCTGGCATTTTGAGGACCAGGAGACTAGAGTGTCACCGAGAAAGACGCACTAGCCAGACGTAGAGCGTCGAGAGTCGGGGCAGCCTGCTCAGTCCATGTCGGAGTACGCGGTGAGGGAGTCGATGGGACTAGAGCTAAGATGCAGCCCGCTGGAGAGCGTGCCCTTCACGTAGCGCAGGATGCGCTTGAGCAGCGCAATGTGAGGTTCGCGCGGAGCGTGCATGAAGAGGCACACTTGCTGGACGGCGTACGTGAGGTCGGGCCGTGTGAGGGTGAGGTATTGGAGAGCCCCGGTAAGACTTCGATACTGAGAGGGATCGGCAACGAGTGCGCCATCGACAGCGGAGAGTTTGGCTCAAGTGTCGACCGGGGTGGCCATGGGATGACAATCGGCCATGCCCGCACGCTAGAGAAGGTCGATGGTGTACTGGTACTGGGAAAGAAAGAGCCCGTGAGAGGAACGGGTGACGGAGATGCCAAGGAAGTGGTGGAGAGGACTAAGATCGGTCATGGCGAACTCAAAGTGGAGTCGGGCCATGATCTGGTCGAGGAGAGATGTCGAAGACGCTGTAAGGACAATGTCATTGACATGTAGAAGGAGATAGGCGGTAGCGAAGCCGATATAGAGAGTGAACAGGTAGCTATCGGACGTAGAGGCCATGAAGCCGATGTGCCGAAGATAGGCCGTAAAGCGCTGGTACCAAGCACGAGGGGCTTGTTTGAGGCCATAGAGGTAATGTTGAAGAAGGCAGACATCGTCGGAATGAAAGGGGTCGACGAAGCCTGGGGGCTACTGGCAGTAGACCGTTTCCGTCAGATGACCGTGAAGAAAGGTGTTCTTCACATCAAGCTGATGGATCGGCCAGGAGTGCGAGGCAACCAAAGTGACGACGACCCGGATGGTGACGGGTTTGACGACGGGACTGAAAGTCGCGTCGTAATCGACACCGGGGCGTTGGGAGAAACCCCAGACTACCCAACGTGCCTTGTGACAGGCATGGGAGCCATCGGCGTGGAACTTGTTTTTAAAAATCCACTTGCCGATCATAATGTTGGCACCGGGAGGACGGGGGATGAGACGCCAGGTCTTGTTGTCCATTAGGGTCTTGTACTCGTCGGCCATGGCCGCGCGCCACTGAGAATCGGCCAGGATGGAGCGAGAGGTCACCGAGATGGGCGAGATAGAGCTATAGACGGTGGAGAGCCCGTAGCGCTTGGTGGGGCAGAGAGACCTGGTTTATGAGCGAGTAACCATATGAGAGATGGAGGGAACGGGAGCCGATGGGAGTACGGTAGAGGTGGAAAGAACTGGTTGGGTGGGGGCGTCATCGGCTCTGGATCGGCGGCTATAGGTGAGAGAAAAGGGGGAACTAGATCGGCCTGAGACGATGGAGTCGGATGGGCCGATTGGTCCGGTCGGTCTGATGGAGATGGAGCAGCTGATAGGGAGGGGGAGCTGATGGAGGCTGAGGAGCCGATGGAAGTGGGGTGTCTGATGGAAAAAGGATGGGATCGGCTGAAACCGATGAGAGTGGTGGGGCCGATGGGGGTCAAGATCGCTAGAGGAGGATTTCGGATGAAGCAGATCGAAGGAAAAGCATGTATCGTCAAAGATGACATGACGAGAGACGATGACCCATCGGATGGAAAGGTCGAGACATTGGTATCCCTTATGAGAGGAGGGATAGCAGAGGAGAATGCAAGGGGTGGAGCAGGGAGCGAGTTTGTGGGAAGCAGTGGCGGTGAGGTTTGGATAGCAGAGGCACCCAGAGACGCGAAGGTGGGAGTAGTCGGGCATCATGCGGTAAAGAAGGACATTTGGAACGTTGTTTTGAACGAAGGAGCACGGGTGCCGATTGAGAAGATAAGTCACAGTGACCAGAGGTTCTATCCAGTAAGTGGCAAGTAAGTGGGCGTGAAGTAGCATAGTGCGACTTATGTTGTTGAGGGTGCGAAGGAGACACTCGGCTTTGCCGTTCTGGGAAGAGGTGTAGGGGCAGGAGAGCCGTAGATAGATGCCCTGTGAGGTGAGGAAGGTTGTAACAGTATGGTTAACAAATTTTGTACCGTTATTGGCTTGTAGAGCCTTGATGGGGAGGTTGAACTGAGTAAAAACGTATGTGGCGAAGTTAGTGAGGTGAGAGACAACCTTGGATTTGTTGATGAGCGGAAAAGTCCAGCAATAGTGTGTGTAATCGTCAAGTATGGCAAGGTAATACTGATTACCGGAGACACTTTTAACTGGAGATGTCCATATATCACAATGTATAAGTTCAAATGGGTGCAAGGTACAAGAAAGAACTAGAAAAAGGCAGACGCACATTTTTGCCAAGTTGACACGAGTGGTAAACTGTGAAGCTGCTGTGAGTACATCGGATGGAGGCGCTGCGACGAAGGGTGACGACAGCGTCGAGGCCGGGGTGGTCGAGACAAAGATGCTAGAGGTTGATGAAGAGGGCGACGCTAGCGTGTGGAGTGGATGGCGCAGCGGGAATGGTGTAGAGGTCTCCACCACTATTGCAGCGAAAGATCTGTCGTCGGGTTGAGATATCCTTCATAGAGAAACCAGAAGCGTCAAATTCAATTGAGCAGTTGTTGTCTCGTGTAAATTAGTGAATAGATACAAGATTGTAAATAAGAGAAGGTACGAAAAGAACATTGCGAAGGGGGAGGTTAGTGGTGGGTGTAGACTGAGAGGAGTCACCTCGGCATTGGACAGGAAGAGAGTGGTCATTGTCGATGGTAACAAAGGGGGAGGAAGAGGAGTGACAAGAACGGAATATACCAGCCGATGATGCCATGTGGGAGGACGCCCTAGAGTCTAGCACCCAAGGGTGCTGTGGTTGGAGTGTCATCTAGTTGAGGGCAGCGACGAGGCCAGCCTGGTTCTAGGAGGGAACCGACTGGGTGGGTGGTGTCGGTAGCATCGGCTAAGGCGGCAGAATGGGAGCCGATACCAGGTGAGCCTGAGGATGGGTACCGAGAACTCCTGGTTGCCATCCGATGGGGCTACGTGGAGTGGTTGGCCGATGTGGAGTAGGCATCGGAGTAAGTGAGGAAAAGATGGTGGCAGAGTAGGTGGGTCAGAGAGTAGTTGGGTCACGGACGTGCGAGGATTCACATCCGTAAAGGGAAGATTCATGTCCGTGGACTCGTGGAGGCCAAGGAGTGGAGTGAATGCGAAAAAAGGTGGAGAAGGGCCGGACGAGAAGATAAGATGTTCGCGTTTGGAAGGCAGGGATTCGTGTCCGTGGACACGTCAGATTGGCTCGGACGTGGGGGAAGAAAGTCTGCGTCTGAGAGCCGTTGAGCGTGTCGAAAAAGCGAGAACCGAGGGAGGGTTCTAGCCGATGGAGGGTGGACAAGTCCAGCCATGGGAGGGCGGACGAGTTCAGCCGATGGAGACGACGAGCGCAGAGGTGCGCTGGCGTTAGAGAAGAAAGGATGCATGAAGTAAGAAGAAGGGCGGAGATGGGTGCGAGGCAAGACGAGGAGGTGGATGGAGACCATCGTCTTGTCGCGCGGAGGTGGAACGGAGAAAAGAAAGTGACTGCGGGAAAGACGAGGAGAAGAAAAAAACGGAGACGAGAGAGCAAGGAGAATACCGGGAAGAAGGTCGACGACGGAGAGAAACGTCGACGATGAGGAGGAAAAGGTCGGTTCACCGATAGGAGAAAGCTAGCGCGTCGAAGATAATTGCTTTTATACTATGTAGAAATGTGTACAGTGAGACTAAGATCTAAGTGTATATAAGGAGTGTATATAAGGAGGTCGGATCTATATGTTGAGGATCTAACAGTACATCTCTGGATTCAAATGCATTTTTTTTACCCAAGTCTAACCTTGCTTTTCAAAAGATAGCTTACTTTTGTTGAACAGACGCTTTGATTACATCCAAATAAAGTGCTGCTAAGCTGGCTGTTGGATATAAGCATTAACACTTCTACTTGTACTACATGACCAAATTAATCAAATTCAAAATTGTAAAACAAATGCAGAAGGTGTTATGGTCGTAAGCCTGATATTTGTGATGAACTGTCACCTTGATTTGCAGTTTTATTTTAATCCAATTGGTCTATGAGGAAGTACGATTAGATCACTAGATTTTTCTTGCCAGTCAATAGTCATGGCTGTGCGATCCTTAACCTAAGAAATAGATTTTCCGTCTTGTGTTCCCTTAGCATCTTATTGCACTTGCTTGAATTGCAATTTTTAACAAATGATTATTGTATGCATGTGCATTTATTAAATATGGTGTGTGATTAACTATTTCCCTCTTAAGGGAGAGTATATTTCATTACGTTTCTAATTTTCTGTTCCCAAATGGTGCCAACTGTTGCAAATTAGTTAATTTAGTTGGTGATTAGAACATTTTCGTTTAATTATATCTCTGAAATAATCATTTGATATTTTAATGATAAACTAATGAAGGTGATTTTTGAATTACATTATTGCTTCATCTAACCATATTCAGACTTCGAATCCGATACTGGTCCTACTATCCTTATTAACTACTTTTGCTTATGCTATGTTAATCGCTTCTGTTCCATTTTTTATTTGTTAGAAATGTCACAGGAACCTAAACTCTCTGCTAGGTAGTTCAAACAGATTCAAGACATGATCAAACGAAATGGTTATTTGGAAATAACCCAAAATAGGTAGAATTGCACATTAGAGCATTATGGCATCTTACTGTGCAGCAGAGCGATAGTAAGTGTCTACATTTGTCGCACTTTGTTAGGAGGATTGAAGCATATACCTTCCTGGCATGTGTTAATGACTTAAGGTTTCATGCTCAGCCATTGATGGCATACTATTTTCATTGGTTTACATGAGTGTTTGGATGTTTGGCTGTTTTCAGATGGGCATGTACTTGTGAAAAATCTGAATTAGATTTGAGTGTCTGACTTGGTTAAAAGAATTGGACGCAGATGTCCGCGTAGCACTGCTACTATTATTCTTGTGATTCTCCAGTCTCATTTTTGTTTTTAAGGGATTTAACTCTCTTTTTGTTTGTGTGTTGTTTCTCCATTGATGTGTAATACTAATCAATGAGCCAGTTCTGTTTCAAATTAGATGACGACGTATTGACTTTCAGTTAGCATTTTGTTTGAATGCTCACATCACATCTAGTGGCTCATTTGCGTACTAACTCAGACAGGCAGGCTCAAGACAGACTTCAGGCATTTTACTAGTCAGATCGATGCATTCCATCTCACCCAAAGAAGGATAATGCATGATATAACAAATAATTTTGTTCTATTTTCAGAAAACATAAGTAATACCTTCAAATTTGATGTACTGCTTAGAGCCTTATAGCTTATAATAGATGCCCATCCGTTGTAATGTGAATTCTTTTCTTTTATAATTCATTCTTATTATTTAAAAAATAAAAAAGTCCTTCTCTTACGAGCGTAACCACCTACTTAAAAAAACATACAACCACCTTCTTAAAAAAACAAAATAATTCTATATATAGCCAAATTACATGATTCTATTATTATTAATTATATATAAATAACGCACAGACATATTATAACTTATTATTAATTATATATACGTATTATTGGTGTTTGAAAAAAAAAAGACTCAAGCGGTTTCAGGGTTTGTGGTGCACCGCGATTTTGTACGAGTATCGCATGGTGCAGTCTCAGTTTCAGGGTTAACTTCAATTGACGGTTAGATTAAAGCACGTGAGCAAGGAGAGGTAGCCGCGTTCCCCGATGGTATAGCAAACAGATTTGTGCTTCACCATCCGGAGCCCCCTGCCAAGCTCGCCGGACCGCACCACCTCGACGGCTGTCAGGACGGCGAACACTTCCTCGTCGGTGCAATCCCAGACCCCCGCCGCTTGCTTGGGCTTGCCGAAGATCCTGAAGATGCAGAACTTGGCGGAGCCCAGGTTCACGAGGTTGGAGTAATGAAGCTTCCATCCCTTGGGTGTTGGTTTGACGTCGTGTTCCCAGACGTTGCGCACCACCGGCCGGTCGGCGGCGGCGGCGGCGAGGTCGGAGGCGCACAAAGGGTTACCTTTATGGTTCCTCGAGAGGCCGAACCAGAGCTTGTGGTCGGGGACGTACTCGGCGAGGCCGGTGAAGGGCAGCGCCCAGGCACGGCGAGAGACGTCGAATGCGAAGGTGCCGACGTCCTCCTCGGAGAACCAGATACTGTCGCCGCCGCCGACGGTGTAGACTCGGTGGGATCCACGGGACAGCTCTCCGGGAGGCACCGGGAGTTGTTCGCAGCCCCAATCCTCGTACGAGAAGCGCGCCGTGTCCTGTACCTCGGCGGGGAAATCGTCGTCCAGGTCAGGGACGTCCCTGCGGACGAGCGCCTGGAAGCACTTCTTCCTGTCGAGGACGTAGAGGTCGCCGGCGTCATCGACCGGCAAGGAGACGGGCCAATCCATAGGTGGTCGGTGGAAGGCTGGTCCGGTTCGCAGGATGCGGAAGCGGTCGTCGTAGATGGTGGTGCGGCCAGTCTGGTAGGTGGCCAACACCTTGTCGTGCACGAGGAGCATGAACTCCATGCGGCCATTGCGATGTTTGGCAGTGGGAGAGCAGAATCTCGCGCATGTCAGGGGCAGGGGAGCCTCCTCACAGCCGCCCGGCGATGGCGATGGCGATGGCGATGGCGATGGCGATGGCGATGGATTGGGACAAAAGAAGCGGGAGATGTTGATGCGGCGTAGGTTGTACACCTGTTGACCGTCTCCCCGAGAGTCCTCCGTCGCCATAAACAGGAATCGCCGCAGGAGGCTCATGGCTACCGAAAGTCTCTCTCCTGCTTCCCTACCTATTTCGTCAAGAAAGAAAGAAGAAGAAACAGTCAGTATGAACCCAAAACCAAAGAATCCGGGCTGCTGAGACAATACGCTCAATACCGCGTATCCTCTTATTTAGAACATAGGTTATCTATGACAGTATCCGGTAGTATTGGCTTTAACGGGTCGTAGAAGGACCACTAAAAATGCCGTACGGCTTACCCGTCACAGATAAGCATAGGTTATCTTAAGTCTATAGGATGATCTCACCTATGACGAGTTACTATGACGAGTTACTGACCTATCATAGATAAGTTTATGTATATTTGATTAGTTTAAAACTGTTAGCCGAACTCCTCACTGCGGCGAGCTTCCAAGCGCACGAACTCACGCGAACGCGAACACAGAGAACTTAAACATTGCTTCAGCGACTGTGTTTCTTTGTTCAGTGCTCCTACTTATACACGATGAGCTACTAAGAAAAGCAAAAAAAAAGGGAGTTGGTGGACAGGCTATCCTCGGTCACCATGCCCGCTGTGTGCGCCATACCTCCGAGCTCCGTGGAGTCCGTGACATCCCACGCACTGGAGCGCATTGTGCTGACGTTGTACTGCGCCTCATGACACACCCCGGCCACCATGCCCGCCGTGCGTGCCATACCTCCGAGCTCCATGGAGTCCATGCCGTCACACGCACTGGAGCGCGTCGTGCGGACGCTGTGCACTGCCCACGACACAGGTCGTGGGCGTGGTACAGGACGCGCCTAGGAGGATGTAAATCCAAACCAGGCTCAACGGGAAATCGATGAAAAGATGAACAAAGCGAAAAATTGACAACAGGTTTACTAATTTTGCCAACACTTCACCCCCTAAACCTGTTGTCCATGGCCGACCTTGATGATACCAAGCTGAACACGGATTTCGCAGAAACAATCATGCGCCAGCGGCTTCGTCAGGATGTCAGCGAGCTGTTCCTCTGTCCGAACATGCTCAATACTCATCCTCTCATCTCCAACACAATCTCGGATAAAATGATAACGCACATCGATGTGTTTGCTTCGATCATGAAAAACGGGATTCTTACTGAGGGCAATTGCAGATTGACTGTCCATCTTCAAGAGGAACGAGGCTCGCCGCTCGCCGTCGAGTTCTACAAGCAGCCGTGCCAGCCAGATCCCTTGGCAGGCGGCCGTTGTACCTGCAATGTACTCAGCTTCGCAGGACGAGAGAGCGACCACCTTCTGTTTCTGTGATTGCCATGTCACTGCGCAGGAGTCGAGGAAGAACAGCACTCCAGTGGTGCTTTTCCTTGTATCAATGTCGCCGCCCATATCGGCATCACTGTACCCGAGCAGCTTCAGCTCCCGCGCTCCACGCTGGTAGCAACACCCGTAGTCGATGGTTCCGGCAATGTAGCGCAGGATCCGCTTGACGGCGTTGAGATGCTCCATCGTTGGTCGCTCCATAAAGCGACTAACATACCCGACTGAGAAAGCGATGTCAGGCCGGGTATGCACAAGGTACCGGAGACAGCCGACCAAGCCCCGGTATTCGATGGCGTCCACCGCCTCGGCGTTGCTTGTCTTGGACAGCTTCAGCCGAGGCTCCATCGGGGTGTGACAGGGATTGCAAGTCCCTATCCCCACTCGGTCTAGGATCTTCCAAGCGTACGTCGTCTGAGCGAGCTTGATGCCGTCGTCTCCTTGCTGCACTTCGATCCCCAGATAAAAGCACAAGAGACCGAGATCGAACTTGGATTTCATTTGCACCTTGAAGTGGTTGATCTCGGCGACGACGTTCTCGATGATGACGAGGTCATTGACATAGACTCCCACCAGCAACCGGGAAGCTCCTCTTCCTCTGGCGTAGACCGCATGCTCCGATTCGCTGTGGCTGAAGCCCAGCTCGCCCAGAGTGTGGTCCAACTTGGCGTTCCATGCCCTCGGTGCTTGTCGAAGGCCATAGAGGGCCTTGTCAAGCCGCAGCACCATGTTCTCCTTTCCTGCGACAACGAAGCCGGGGGGTTGCCGCACGTAAACCTCCTCGTTCAGTTCCCCGTTCAAGAAGGCGGACTTTACGTCCATATGGTGAACCGGCCACCCCTCCTAGGCGGCGAGCGCGAGCAGCAAACGGACGGACTCGATCCGAGCGACAGGGGCGAACACTTCATCGAAGTCCACCCCGGCCTGCTGGACGTACCCCTTAGCGACAAGTCTCGCCTTGTGCTTCACGACGTCACCGGCGGCATTTCTCTTTGTCTTGTAGATCCATTTGAGGCCGATCGGTCGGTGCCCAGGTGGTAGCGGTACAAGATGCCAGGTACTGTTGTTCTCGATTGAGTCCATCTCCTCCAGCATCGCTCGACGCCAAGGCTGCAACTTCTCAGCCTCCGCGAACGAGGCGGGCTCGCCCTCGATTTGCAGATGGAGCTCTGCGGCAACTTGTCGAACAGCAAGACCAGGAGGAGTCGCGTTCCCGAGAACGTTGTCGAGGGTGCGATACCTTGGCTCGACGTCATCGTTGTCGGCATCCCAGTACTCCTCGGCGTTCGGTGGCGGCGACACAAACTCTGGTGAGGTGGGTGTCACCGCAGGTTCAGACGAGTGTTGCGCCGACGACGCTACAGGGGTGCTTGCCATGGACACGCCGAGGCTTGGTGCGGGAGCTGGACTGGCATGGGTCGGACTAGCGGTCGCCTCAGACCCACCCCTGGCGATGTCGATGTAGTGGTCCCCGGCGCCGGTCTGCAAGTCATGGTACTCCACCACGAGCTCCGAGTCGGTGCACACTCCGTCACCATTCTCCCAGGTCCAGGACATGGTTTCGTCGAACACAGCATCCCGGGACACGATGGCGCGCGCGCCACTGGGTCGTAGAAGCGCCACGCCTTGGCGCCGGGCTCGTACCCGATGAACACGACAGACGTGCCGTGGTCCTCCAGCTTTTTGAGATTTGGTTTCACCGTCTTGACGAAGGCAGTGCAGCCGAACATGCGAAAGTAGGAGACATCGGGCCGCCTGCCACGCCATGCCTCGTAAGGCGTCACGCTGTCAAGGGCTTTTGTGGGTGCGCGGTTTAGGATCCAGATGGCGGTGGCGATGGCTTCTCCCTAAAAAACAGACGGCATGCCCCTGCTTTTTAGCAGAGCACGCGCCATGTTGACGACGCTCTGAATCCTCCGCTCGATGACCCCGTTCTGCTGGGGCGTGTACGACGCCGTGTGCTGTCGTTCCATGCCACGGTCAGCGCAGTATGTTTTGAACTCGTCGGAGGTGAACTCGTCGTCGTTGTCCGTTCTGAGAGCGCACAGGTGCCGCCCGGTTTCCACTTCAACCCAAGCCTAGAACTACTTGATGGCAGCCAGCGTGTCGCTCTTAGCCGCTAGCAAGGCCACCCACATGAACCTGCTCTTGTCATTCACCAGAAGCAGAAAGAATTTCTTACCGCCAGGAGTCACCGGCGTGATGGGGCCACACAGGTCGTCATGGACTAGGTCCAGCAACCCCTCCGCCCGCTGCTTGGCCTGCGATGGGAATGGCCTCCACTTGAGCTTGGTGGTGATGCACTCGGTGCAGAACTGACGAACTTGATCGATAGAAGGAAGCCACTGCACCATCCCGCGTTTCTCCATCTTGTGCAGGGCGTCGAAGTTCATATGTCCGAACCGCTCATGCCACAGCCACGCGTCGTCGGTGGCGCGCGCAACCAGGCAGAGCGGCCGGGCCATCTTCACTTGCAAGAGGTAGAGGCGTTCTGCCAAACGCCTTACACGCAGGATCAAGCGATCCTTGTCGTCGCGGACGCGGAGCACCCCGTTCCTGATGTGCACGTCACAATCCCCTTCATCGAGTTGCCCAAGGCTTACGATGTTGGAGACGAGGCGCGGGATGTAATACACCCCCGTGAGCGGGAGGTGCTCACCGGTCCTTCCCTCAAACAGAACAGTGCCGGAGCCTTGGATCTCCACCTCAAAGCCGACGCCGAAACGGACGGTGCCGTGGATCGCCGTGTCGATGTCGATGAAGGCGTAGCGATTTCCCGTCATGTGATTCGTCGCCCCGGTGTCCAAGTACCAGGTGGAATTGTCGCGCTCGTTGTCGTCTCCGAGCTACGCGAACACCTTGGCCTCCACGATGCGGAGGGGATGGCTCGCCGATGGAGCCTGAACTGGCTTGGCGGCGGTTGGAGACGACGCTGGACGCAGAGTGGCATGGGCCATCAACAGCGTAGGCTCCCTTTCCTTTTTCGCCTCCGCGACATGGGCCTTGGCCTTAGGTTTGCTCCTGCATTCCCTGGCCCAGTGGCCCATCTTGCCGCAGTGTGCACATTGATCTTTAGCTAGATTGGGCTTTTCGCCGTCGTGGGTTGGCCCGTCGGCCTTCCCCTTGCCTTTAGCGCGTCCACGGCCGCCGCGCTTCTTGCCGCCGGCGTAGCCGCTGGAGCTGCCGCCACCGCCTCTAGAGGAATGGCCACCGCTCTTCCCACCGGCCTCGCGGATCTTGAGCCTAGCCAGCCACTCCTCCTCGCAGAGAAGCAGCCGGCCGTGGTTGTCGTGGATGGGTTGAGGCTTGCGGCGTTGTTCAATGGCGTGCAGTCGCCCGGTCACCTCCTCCACGGAGATGGTGCGGATGTCGAGTAGCATCTCGATAGAGATGGCTACCTACGTCAGATGTTCGGGCACGAGTTGTAGCATCTTCCTCACGATCTCGACATCGGTGACGTTGTCGCCGAGGATGCGTAGGTCGGACGCCAACCTGTTGATGCGGTTCGCAAAGTCCTCCACGGTCTCCGAGTCCTTCCACACCAGCGCGTTGAACTCGCGGCGGAGCTGCTGGGCGTTGGCCTCCCGGACGTGATCGACGCCCACCCGGATGGCCTTGATCGCCGCCCATGCCTCCGCGGCAGAGCCCCTCTTCTCCCGCAGAGTGGACAGCATGTCCACCGGCACCGAGCGTAGAATAGCGGCGAGTGCCAGGCGATCGTGGCGGTACTCGATGTCGTCGTCATCGAACAGCTCGACGGCGTACCACCAACCGGTTGCCTCGAAGTTCACCTGCATCAATATAGACTACTCTTGGTAGTTTGTGCGGGTGAGCATGGGCCACTGGACGCCGACAGCAGGGTTGTCGGTGCGCTGGACGACGAGCTCGTGGCGCCCACGGCGTGGCGCTGGCGATGGCGTGTACCATTGCCCACCGCGCCCACGGCGGCGGTGTGGCGTGCGCGACCGATCTCCAACCGGTGCCGATTGGCGGTCCATCTCCCAATCTCTGCTCTGATACCAAATGTTAGCCGAACTCCTCGCTAGTCACCGGAACAGAACTGCGGCGAGCTTCCAAGCGCACGAACTCACGCGAACGCAAACACAGAGAACTGGAATTTGGTTGCTTCAGCGACTGTGTTTCTTTGTTCAGTGCTCCTACTTATACACGATGAGCTACTAAGAAAAGCAAAAAAAGGGAGTTGGTGGATAGGCTATCCCCGGCCACCATGCCCGCCGTGCGCTCCATACCTTCGAGCTCTGTGGAGTCCGTGCCATCCCACGCACTGGAGCGCGTTGTGCTGACGTTGAACTGCGCCTCACGACACACCCCGGCCACCATGCCCGCCGTGCGCGTCATACCTCCGAGCTCCGTGGAGTCCATACCGTCACACGCACTGGAGCGCGTCGTATGGACGCTGTGCACTGCCCACGACACAGGTCGTGGGCGCGGTACAGGACGCGCCTGGGAGGATGTAAATTCAAACCAGGCTCAACGGGAAATTAACGAAAAGATGAACAAAGCGAAAAATTGACAACAGGTTTACTAATTTTGCCAACAAAAACAACATCCATCTAAGGATAAGTTTCTGTATAGATTAGTTTAAAACAACACCCGTCTGAGGTGACTGAGCACCTCTAATGTGTGGATGCCTTTATAGCCCATCAGAGATGACTTGATGCATGTTTGATCAGTATGTTGTTGCTAACCGATAGAGATATAATATCTTCTATATATATCCACTTATAATCGCATTGTCATCATACCCTATGCATTATACACAATTCGGATGGAATGCCATGGGGGTGAATCTTTGTTCTAAATTTGGCTAAGGGTAAAAAAATGATATGAAATCTAATATTCCATTTATAATTTGTTTTAATGTAGCTAATTTTGTCACATAATTTCTATTACTCCAGACAAACCATAACTAAATGTACAACACTAACCACTTGAGCCAGAAGTACAAAAATAGAGTTATTGAATTTTTGAATGATACGGAAGATGATAAGAGAAGTAGAAGCAATAGATATGTAACTTGTCCATGCGTAGACTGCAAAAATAAGAAGATGTTTACACATAGAGTGTATTTATATTCTTATTTGATATAAAGAGGTTTTTATAAAAAAACTATAGTTGCTAGAGTAAACACGGTGAGCAAGATCGGTTGAATATTTTAGTTGATCAAATGGATGATGGGCAGTACAAGGTACAAGAAGATGGAGATGATATGTCCGTACCTTCTCTGTTGGGAAGTGATATCATTGATGCCGACCATGATCTTTTTAAGATGTTTCGTGATATAGAGGAGGCATCTTACAATGAGAGTGATTATGAGAAGTTCTTTGCTTTGGTGAATGATTCTGAGCTACCTATATATCTCAAATGTCAGTAGAACCACATGAAGCTATTTGTTATCCTTTACCTAATAAATTTTAAGTCAAGTAACAGGTGGTCAAATAAAAGTTTAATAGATTTGTTTGATTTTCTAAAGGACTTGTTGCTCGAGGAGAACAAAATACCGAAGATGACATGTGAAGCAAAGTAAGTGCTATATCTGTTAGGGTTAAAAGTTAGAAGAATTCACGTTTATCAAAATAAATATATCTTATTCTACAAGGAATACGCCAACTTAGATGTGTGTCTAAAATGCAAAGCTTCTCGATACAAGTGAAAGAAGAGTAGTCTTGAGATGCGGAAATCCAAGAGGGTTGGTCCCATAAAGGTTATGTGGTATCTCTCTATTACTGACCACATCAAGTGAATGCTTGCCAATCACAAGAAAGCTAAGTTGGTTTGTTGGCATATAATAAATAGAAAAGAGGATAGTATGCTAAGGCATCTGGCCGACTCAGCGCAATGGAAGAACACCGATAGCGATTACCTTGAATTTATGAAAGATCTGAGAAATATTAGGTTTGGTCTGAGTATGGATGACATAAATCTTTTCGGTGACCTAAGCAGTCATTATAGCACTTGGCCAATGTTTTTCGTGAACTACAACATGTCGCCTTACTAGTGCTTTTTAGTGCTTTACAACAAGTATGACCATGGTGCTTGCCAAGAAGCTTCGCTTGAAGAAGTGCGACGAGGTGATAATAGCGTGCATGCATATTCTGATAATGAAGAAGTTATTCTTATGTAATACAACCATATGAGATATACTCATTTTTGTTGACGATATCTATGTTAAAGTGACTATGATGTTTGATTCAACACTAAAAAAAGTAAGCATATGAATTGTATTTATGTCTAAACACGTCCTTTAAAAATGTATTTGAACATATGATAAATGCATGGTCTTTTAAAAATATTATTATGTGTTTATAGATGATTCATGTCTAGTTGAGAAATGGCTTAAGACTATAATTTAAATGATTTTTAAACTATATATTGTAAATGATGTGGATAAGCTATGAATTAGGTACAAGCTGGTCAAACAGACCTATAATGGGTTTGTATTTATGGCTCGTCATAGATCAGTTTGACCAACTTGAATGCAGTGACTTCCTATATAAAACTTAAGTCACCACACATCCACATCTTCCCGTCCATATTCGTCACTGTCGCAAACCCAAGATCTATCGCTGTCAGCCCAGTCCCTCCCTCCCTGAGCTCCATCATCCCTAGCGCCACGCCACCTAACTGCCACCGCCACCACTAGCATCGCTTCGAGCTCCATCAACGCCAATTCGCGAGCCCAAGCTCCACCTACCCCAACCTCCCCAAGCTCTATCAACATCGACCCACACTCCTCGAAGCTCCATTGCCACTAGCTCGCGCACCATCCCTGGCCTTGCCCTTCCCAAGCTCCACCGACCCTAACCTTCCCAAGCTCCATCGATGTCAACCCGCCCTCCCCGAGCTCCATCATCCCTAGCGCTACACCAACTGACTCCCACCACCACCACTGACACCGTTCCAAGCTTCATCGATGCTGACCCACGCGGTCGAAGCTCCAGTGGTCCGGCCTCCCTGAGCTACATCATCAACGGCCTATGCTCCTCGAGGTACACTGACCCGGCCTTCTCGAGCTCAATTCGCTAGTTAAAATTTTGACATATGATTTATATATGGTAGGTTCAAATAAATGTTTTAGTTTTAGATTTCTATCCTAGTTAGAATATATAGTTTGACACTACAAAGTAAGATTTATATATGGTAGGTTCAAATAAATGTTTTAGTTTTAGATTTCTATAAAATTTGATCCTAATTACAATATATAGTTTGACACTACTCCCTTACACCGATTGAAATATATAGTTTGACCATAGTTAGTCTCATTTTATGTAACTAGCTTTTCATTTATGAAAAATTATTAAGGGGTCAAATTTAGATCTTATTAACTACTAAAAGTATAAAAAACCCAATTTAGTATGCATGAGTAGCTTAATTTAAACATCTTGTTTTATTTCTATTAGTCAACTACAAGTTCTCTTTTTTTTCCTCTAGTTAATTAAGTATGTATGTATCGTGGAATAGGTGTATTCATGTTAATTAAAATTATGTCGTACAATCACTCCTTTATGTATATATGTAATATTCAATTCTTCTTTCTAATTTAATAAAATGATAAATTATTTATTGCAATCCTTCATACGAACACGTATGGTGGCAAGTATATAATTTTTTGATAATTTTGTGGCTCCATGTATTAGAGAATTTGACAAATATATGTGCATATACATGCTTTTAAATAAATATGAGAAATGTATGTTTGTTGCATACGTAATTATGGATGTGAATTGGATATATAAATAATAGATGTGAATTGGATGTGTGAATGAGGCTGGAGAGAAATGGGGGTCTAGGTCTAGGATATGCTATATGTTTTAAGAAGGCATAGCTAACTACTAAGATTAGCCAATAATTAAATTAATTTTTTTAAAATATCCACACCACTATTGGGTTTTAAAAAAGCTTTCACGAGTGACCACTACCATTGACGAGTTATATAAAAGACCCGTCAAATATCGATCAACTCTCACGGGTTATAACATAACCTATCAAAGATGACCTAATTCTCTCTTATAGCTTTTTACTATAAGTCGTTAGAGGTGACTCACCTATGATGAGTGGTAATATGATATTAATGCTGGGCATACCACACTCATGATAGGCTTTTCTTATGGTCCGTCATAGATAGAATTATCTCTGACGGGCCTTCACCCATCACAGGTACGTGAAGTTATAAGTAATTACTTAGCTGTGACAAGAGCCGAACCCATCAGATTGAGCCTCTAGGTTCGTCACAGGTGGTATGTCCCGACATAGTAGCTGATAATCGCAGATCCAGATAGTATGCCCTCACGGATGGAAGAAGGCAGGAGGATGATGAAAAACAACAAAAATCCTCTAGGAATTGTGGATCGTGTACTAGCGGCGGCTATCAAAGAGCTTGTAAGTGAGGAGATAGGATTTTAGGAGAAAAAAACTGATATAGACAAGGGCAAGGTTTCTTAAACCGTCGGCTACTGCATGATTAGCATGGTAATCATACATACAGTAACGGTAATACCGTTGTAACCCCGCTAAATTTAAACAAATTTAAAAAATAATTTAAAATTTTGATAAATTTTATACGGTTTGTTGCGGTTATCGCCAAGTGCAGTAACCTCCACCCCCTGCGATAGGGAAAACCCTAGAGAGGGGTTCTCTCCTCCACCACCTTCTACCCATTTTGAGTATAACGCCTTTGGCCGCTAAATCCGAATAAGAAATCTTGAGTGACAATTAATGCAAAAGTTTAATGGCAAACAGTGGCACCGGAAGAAGTGCATGTGACTGTAAGTTGTAGTCATGGCCAAATGGGCTAGACCTTGTTAAGTTGGTCTGGGCATGTATGCACTGCCTAAGAATGGCACGGCATATTTGGTCATGAGTTGTGTTGGCACGGCCAATTTCATCATATGTTGTGTCGGCACAGCCCATCTAAGCCAGCACACACGGTGGCCTAGCCCAAGACACATCTCATTTTTCAATATTTTTCTATAATCCTTCTATTTTGCCTCTTATTTTCCTATATTTACCTTCTAATTTTCTCCGTTTTCACCCCTCCCCAACCCCTTCCCTCTAAAAAAAATCTTCCAATTTTTCATAGCACCGTAAAAAACCCATTTTATCTCCAGTTTCTTAACTTTTTCTATTTTTTTCCTTTCTCCGTTGGGCAGGCCATGCTGATGGGCCATTTTCATGGCCAGGCCACCCTGGCACGGCACGCCTCTGCCTTCGGCCGTGAGGCCGAAGCACGTTGGTCAGCACGGCCCATCCCATCTGTACTGTGGAATCTATTCGGCCACCTATAGTGAGTTGACTATGCAACTATGCACATGTGACCGGACAAGGCCAGGTTGAGAACATATCAAGCCAAATCCAATTACACTCATGATGCAACGACGACAAAGCTAGAAGAAACAAACCCTACACTAATCGATCACATCCCAACTCATTGATCGAAAATCTAGGCTAAAACATCACCTCCTTGATGAACGCAGCAATTGATCATTTATGCCACAAAGCACTGAATTATTGGATAATTACAAATCATTGTTTCAGTTACATTTTGAATCAATCGGCGCAAAAATTGACCTTTTGTAAATAAAAAAAAGGGAACCTTGACATCTTTTATTGCCATTGCTCACGGGATGAATTCTATGGCTAAACATACGGCTGGGTATATGATCTAATTTGTACAAAAGCTCATCCCAGATGTACTAGTCAGCTCTGCACATGGCAATGGTTGCACATCAAGTGCACCACCACTAACAGCTCGGCATTTCCATGGACCAACAGAAGCACTGCCATAGAGCTTGACATTTGAAAGGCAAATTCTACTGAAAACTGAGTTCCTGATGCCCCTTATCAGCCCAGCTTGTCGGATGTTCTGACCCCAAACATTTCTTATCGTCACACCGTGAACAGCAGGAAGCATGCTCGGGTTGTATGACGCATCAGGGTGCCCTCCAACATCTCCAGCAATTCTCAGACCATATCGAGCTCCATTCAAGGTCACTTCAGAGACTGTGATGTTCCGGATGAATCCTCCCCTTCCAGAGTTGGTCTTGATATGGATTCCGACGCCCATGCTGAAAAAATTCAGGTGCTCTACATGGACGTTCTCAACACCACCAGAGGTCTCACTTCCCACTGCAAAGCCTGCAAATGGTCCTGATCCTGTTATCCGTCTGATTGTGATGCCGGAGCTGGGACGCCCAAAGGCTATGCCATACTCATCCCAGCCACTCTTGATGGAAATCAAGTCATCTCCTGTCGAAATGTAGGAATCCTCAATGCAGACATTGCTGCTTGAATCTGCAGTGTTAAGTCAAAGATCTTGATTCAGAATAGAAATTAGGCATAGGGAATTTTCCAAAGATTTACAAAGTGAAAGAACACTGTACCTGGATCAATTCCATCGGTATTTGGGGAGTCATGTGGAGCCAACACAGTCACATTTGCAATTACTACATTGCTGCAGACACAGGAAGAGCTACCCACATCTTAGGACACATTAACTGATAGAAACGTAATATGTTAATGGAATGGAGAGTTCAAAAGTGGAGTGTAATATGTGAACAATGGAGGCGACAACAATGCCTGGATCAGTCTAAACTCTGAAGTAACAAAAGTGATATGTTTGTGCTCACCTGCAATACACCGGATGAATGTTCCAAAATGGCGAATCCTGGAAGACGACATTGGAGATGATCACATCAGTGGATGATATTAGCTCCAAAAGATGTGGTCTTGTGAAGGGCAGTGTGCGCTTCTTCCACATATCCCACCACACGCTGCCTTGCCCATCAATGGTTCCATTCTCACCTGCAAAGTCACAGAAAGGTGAGATCTTGAGCAACAATCGTCCCAAAGACGAAATGTTGGATGATGTTTTCATCAGCATGCTTAAGAAGTCTGAATAAATAAAGAAAAGGTGAACTTTTTTAAATGCAGGTCTGATGAATTAGAACCTGTGATGAACACATCCTGGAGGCCATTGCCATAGATCAAGCTCATGTATCTTCCGCCTGGCAGCTCGCGTCCTCTCCCGTACGACGGCAACGGGTCTATCAACGGCCAGTTCGACGTGTCCTGATCCACAAATGTGCAAATTATGCTCAACACAGAAGTACTGCTGCCTTTTCACTCACCATGCCACTGAGCAGTTCATCATTGGCACGGCATTGACAAGATCAAGATGAGAGCTCTGGGGGTGGAAGAAGGCCATGGCCATGTCTTAGCAGCTGAGCTCTCTGTACTGTACCTGTGTGGCGCGGATGACGGCGCCGCGGGCGAGGAAGAGCGTCATGTGGGAGGTGAGGTTGAAGGGCCCCGTCAGCCACACCCCGGGCGGCACGTACAGCAGCGCGCCGCCACGCGCGCCGCGCCGCTCGATGCGCGCCACCGCGCGCGCGAACACCGCCGTGTTGAGCGTCCGCCCGTCTCCCACGCCGCCGAAGCTCGCGACGGACATCCACGCTCCACGCCGCGGCACGGCCATCGGGCACGTATCCCCCTGCGCCGCGGCCGGCGACGGCAGCGCCAGCGCCGCGGCGAGGGAGAGGCACAGCAGCGACGCGCGTGCGCATGGCGTCGGCAGCGCCATTACGGCAAGCAACGCAACGGCGATGCTCAGCCGAGCTGAGCACGGTGAAGTGAAGTGGACACAGAGAAGAGTACAGTGAGCAAGAAAAGTAGGCGACCCTCGTCTTGTGGTTGGATGTACGCGTGGAGTTAATGTGGTCCGCAATTATGTGCTGTTGTTTTGCGCCGTGGATCGAGCTGGTTTGGTTTCTTTCTCCATGGATCTCGTCCTTTGTAAGGTTGCATGCTAGAGGAGTCGTTACATGCACCCTGGCAGTGTTTCTTTCAAGTATTTGAGGATTTATCACCCCTTAGTATGGTGCTTTATGATTTGTGGTCATGGTTTACATGTTGTAGACACCTGATGACATGAGCGACAAATCCTACATTGTAACTACTAATGGAGGGGTAAATCTTCACACATTTGTAACTTGCTTCTTTAAAACACGTGATTGAAAAAAAGAGGGATAGAAAAAATATAGAAATTTAATAAGAATGCAAATAAAAAGGGGGATAACAAAACATAGAAAAAATGGAAACTCTAATTCTTTGTTTCAAATGGTCATATAAGAAAAATTCTTATAGGATTTAAATCCTATAAAATTTATCCACAAATTCTTTGATTCAGAGGGGCCTTAATGGTTTCACATGAGGCGGCTCAATTTCTTTTTTTTTTTGTAAGCCTGAGACGGCTCAATTTGGGTAAGAACTGGAGTCTCACAATCCAGACGTGGCCTCGGACTAGCGAGGGTTCCTTTTTGAACATGAACGGTTGAGGATTCTCATTTGCATGGAATTCTGGACAAGAAACAAGTAGACGGAGTGAGTTATGCCTGGCTGCCTACCTCCAAATGTTTTGAGGATGTATGCAGTGATAACCTTCTTACTCAGTGTTTGTTAGTAGAGCACAACACAGCATTCAATACGCTGTATTTTTTGGTTAGAGCATGTAGTGTAGAACTGGCAACTTAAAAGAGTACTGCAATGCCTTGGTCTGATCTGTACTAGTTGTGTACAAACAGTAGGACGGAACAGGTGAAGGTGGTCCAAATGGCATCTCCCAACGGCACTACTGGAACAAATCCACCTACAGACAACCTTACAGTACGTACACTCCGTAGCTGCCAACGCACGCAATTGAACCCATTCTCAATCAAACTAGTTCTCTGAGTAAATTACATGTAACTATAACTGTTGAATCAAAACTACCAGTTTAACTATAACTTTAGCTAGACATTCTACAGTAATATAGTTTTGACCAAATTTACTCAACAAACAATTAAAGCGAAATGCCATTGCTCCAGCTTAACATCCCCCACAGGCTTTAAAACCGACTGCAAAGAGAGATGCATGATGTGTTTAAGCAGCAGCTCTGTAAAGCTGTAGGACCAACAGCAAGACACTAAATCATCTTCCTCACTCGATCTTACGGATCGTGTAATCCACGTTCTATAGTGCTGCTTCAAACTGTAGGACCAGCAGCAGCTGTGTAAAGCCCATGGGAAGACAGCAACCATGTGTAATTCACGTTCTATAGTGCTGCTTCTGCTGCTGCTCAGCTGGGCATCTGCTCCAGATCTTGACAGCCTTGGCAATCCTGACTGCTGCTGTGCGCTGTGCACATGACAATCACTGTTCTTCGAGTTTGAGTCGTGCCATTGCCAAGATCAGACTATGAGTCCATTTAAACCCAAACTTGGGTAGTTCCAGTGCCAGGAGGACCAGTTGCCCAGCATTGGAAGCTCATGTAATGCAACTCTGCCGGCCTGGGCTCAGTTCTGGTCAAAAAGTTCACCCATGGACTTCACACATATGGCTTAGATGTGCTCAGCCCAGGAAAGATTTCATTCCATAACACCTACAACAATTTTCGCAGACTAAAGAGAAGTAGATAGCAATACTAACTTGCAAACCATCAATGGCACCAAAATTTAAACTTATAAACCACCAGATGCACCAAAATTTAAACTTGTAAACCACCAGAGGCACCAAAATTAGGGATATATAGACAGGCGAACATGAAGCAAGTCTTTCGTACCAGCTGCACCATTATAGGGACCATGAAGCTGGCAAGATCCAGCTTAAGTTAAAACGACCGACAACTTGTATAGCAACAAATGGAATCAACTTTTATCGCCTGAAGGTGCGGAATCACCATCCATCTTGTCATGTTGAAATTTCACGATGATGCATGTGATATTGTCACCACTCCCTCGGAAAAATGCAGTCTCTGTAAGCTTCCGAGCTGCAGCCTCAGGTTCCTCCTCAATCTTCACAAGTGAAACAGCATCCTGAATCAACATATGAGAAACATGATGAGCTATATTGGCCATGTTTTAAAAAGTACTATGAACAAGAGGGGAACATAATCAGGTTGTCCATTATGGCATGATGTGTGCATATTCAACAAAATTAGCAGTCACATGAGCAAGGTACCAATAAGAGAATAATGCTATAATCAGTAAGGGTGCCATGTATAACATAAATAAATACTACAGTGCTCTATAAAAGTGTAAATGATTACTATCAGGTGTTAAACCCCCATAACAGAAAGAATGAAGATGCTAACAGTTCCATAAATGCAATGTATGATGTGTACATATTCAAGACAAAACAGAAGCCACATGAACAAGAAATCATAACAGAATAATGATATAGTAAATAAGGGTGCCATGTAAAATAAATGCCATGTCCTGCTAAAAGTATACAATCATGTGTTAAACTGCCATAACAGAAAGATCGAATATGCCTCAAAGTTCCATAAATGCAATGTACTACTCTTCATAATGAAATAAACATGCTAGTGGTGTCATGACAAAGTTATGCACCAAGCAACCCAGATGTAAAGGATATGTTATGCTCCTGAATTAGGACCTTAATAGCTGAATTGAGTATAGCTTAGTCAAATGCACCATTGTCCATATTGCTATGATTATAACATTGTGGCAAAGAGTAGTTGGATGGCAGAATCACAGTATATCAGAGTGCTGCCCTAATTGCCTGATGTTCACTAATCACTACTTCACCACGCCACATTTTATGTGCCACAAAACCAAGTTTTGAAGCCCAAGAAAGCACACTCTAGGTAGATAATGCAAACAAATGGATTTCTGCACCTCTAGAGAAGCCGTTGATAGCAAACTAACCTCATTCGGAACCACATCCCACAGCCCATCACTAGCTAAAATCAGAAACTCCAATTCATCGTCTATTTCTTGTTCCTGACAAAATAGTTGTAGAGTTCACACTTCACAGTAAAGTACAAGCCAAAGAAGATGTCGATATATTTTGAGCCAGATAACCACATAAGTATATGTGCTGATCAAGTTACCTGAATCTCAGGGTCTGCAACAACAAATTGCTTCAACAAGCGGTTGCCAAATGCCCGTGACATTGCAAGTACACCACCTACCCTCCAAGTTCCTGCAAAAAGGTCATTTACCACTATCAGCAAGATGATAATTGCAATTTGCAGGCCTCCTCCAACCATGCGTGTCAGTGACTTCTCCAAAATAAACAGACACAGTCTACAGCAACTCATATTGAAACATAAATATGTAGTGCAGTGTGGTTCTCTCAGTGTGATGGAAGCAGGACTTACCAGCCCACATAACAACCCCACCAGCACTCTCAATTCGCTTTCTCTCATCACTTCTGTTTGGCTTGTGATCCTCAGAGAGTGCGATAGCTATAAGTAGGAGGGCAACGAAATATTTAACAATAATTCAGCAGGTACACTGCCACAAACAAGGCAGCAACTGCATCTAGTATTAATAAATGAACAACATATTTTCTAAACAGAAGCACCTTTGCCAGCTTTTGATAATACAGCACGAGAGTCGCCAACGTTTGCCACATAAAGATGATTTCCAACCAAAACCGCTGTCGACGCAGTTGATCCATCATCTCTATGAGTGTGGCTTTCAGAATCCAAAAATTCTGAATCAGTTTTTTTATATGTTTCACCTGTGAATTACCATTAATCAGTTGACTCCAACAAAAGAAATATCACTAGAATCTTGAACATGTATAGCTAGGAACAATATCATACTTATTGCTAATTTTGTGTTTGTCATGAACTCTGGATGTTTCATGAGGTTCTCAAACAAGTGCTCCTTCAAATACTCAGCAGCATGTGAACCACCATGACCTACAAAAGAAAAGAAATGTTTTAAATAGAACAATTGAGAACAACACGGGGTCTACAGGGGAAAAAAATACCAACCATCAAATATTCCAAAGAGGCTTATTTGTTTATCTTCAATTTTACATGATTTTATATCATAGAAGTCTTCCATGCTTGCCCTATTTCCTCTAAAACTCGAATATCCACAACTCAGAAATCCATCCTCACTGCAAATCAGTCAAATCACAAGACCTAATTTTAAGAATTAAATAAATGAAAATGCTTATAATATAAATGTAATATAATGGTAAAGTTAACTTTACATTCTGTTAAAGGATAGTGCCTAGCCAGTTATTTTTTACAAATCACAATCTACTGGAAGTCTGGAAGGAAGAAAAGGAAGCCACATGTCAAAAGAAATTAGACACGGGTACTTGAATTAGTTATGGATTTCAATAATACGGGGGGTTGAGGATGTGAATTGCTACCAGTTACTTAAGCATGAGAAATGCCATTTCATTTTTATCACGTCAAGCAGTAAGTACCAAGAACAGATTTCCTACTTGCGAAACCTGACTAGATAAATGCTACTACTATATACCATTTCAAGTTTATTTAATTCTAAATTGTTCTAAACTATATAATCCATTTGTATTAAAAAAGAATGTAAAGAATATTTTATTTCTGAGTTGCTTCATCTCCAATAATCGGCTGGGAATTAAACCATCAAACTACATTTCAAGCAACCAAACTCAAAGTTACCCATTAGCAAAGCAGAATGGGTTGATGTCTGTCACCAGAGATGCTAATGAATACGAAAATGGAAACAAAATGCAAATAATTCATTATCTGGCAAATGTCATAGAACATAACATGGCATGCATGATGCATGACAAAATTCTAGGTGAAGTTAGCTTGGTTTGCTTAGTGAAGGTAATACTGAGTTGACCCACTTAATGATCTGCCATGTTGATATTGTATCCAGATGTTGCATGAAGATCTAAATTACAATAATGACAAAAAAATTTTGCATCAAAAGCACCCTTTGTCAATAAATTTGTTCCGGTATCATATGTTATTATGTTTGTAGCTTGTGTAAATTCAGTAGAAACTTTTTACCTCAAATAGCATGATTGATACGGTATTACAGAAATCTAGAATTGTAGAGTATGTAAGTAGTATTAGAATGTTTATAGTTACTGGCACGTAAGCAGTTTTTTTTATGTGATATCATATTTCCTTTTTCTTTTGTATCCACTAAGACCATCTGCTTTCTTTTGTTCCTGATGGCATTGCCACAAATAGCAATTCATGAAATCCAGAAAAATACCGCCAAATAGTGGAACTACATAAATATGTAAAAATGCTTTTCAGAACAATCATAGCACGTGCTACTCTTGCATGCAATTTCGTACCAAGGCACATGCTCTATTTAGAAGTTACATGCAAGTCCAAAAGGTCATAGAGCTTGAGGTTCTGGTCACTGAAACTATGCAATTCTAAATAGATTGATCAATACTATATTTCCAGTTATAATGGGGCATTGCAAATGTACAGCAAGCTACATCCACTACTGTCGCAAGGCTATGTTTGGAAAGTAACCTATATGATCAACGTATGTCTACTGCAACACTTAGTTTGAGAGCAGAAGCTGTATGATGAGTTTAAATCGAATACATAAAGGAGAATGCCTGCCTACAAAACCGATTGTCTGTAGGCTCCAACAGGAAAAATGAGAAGCAAGTATTACCTCTTCCATCCACCGCTCATGTAGCCCACTTCATCCACCCTCTCTCTCTCCTTCTCCCCTTCCCTCTCTTTCTGCTTTTTCTCTTGATCCTTGAGCTGCTTCTCCTCCATTGCTGATTCAGGAGCTGCAGCAGCAGTCTCCTGCTTCCCCTCCCCTTGGGGCACCACAGGCGATGACACCTCCTCCTCCTCACATGGCCGGCCTTCCAACTCCGACTGCCCTACATCCACTGCTGGCTCAAGCGACTCCTCCAGTGCATCCCCCTCCACAACCTCCATCTCTGCCGGTGCTGATGACACCTCTACATCAACACCCTCCTCCTGTTGTCCCCCCTCCACCGGCGGCGCCTCCTGCTCCACCTCGCTAGCCTCCTCATCCACCACCTCCTGGGCGGACGGCGTATCCCCGGGCTCCACCATCATCTTCCCCCGCACGCGGAACCGGCGGTGCTTCAAGGGATTCCGCACGCCGAGCCGTTTGCCGTGGCCGGGCCTAGGCGGTCGTCCACTCACCGCCCCCTCCTCCGCCGCCGCCGATGCCTCCGACAGAGCAGCCTGTGCCGCCGACGCCGAGCTCTCCTGGTCCTTCACGGCGCCATCGTAAACCATCTAAATCGCGGGCGGCAAACCGGAAAACCCTACCAGCACCAGGCGCAGAGCTCAGATTCAAGCACGCGAGTGTGGATTCGATTCAAATCGGAGGAGCGATCTGGAGCAAGGGGGAGGGAGCTCACCTAGGGGATCCGATCGGACGGAGCGGAGGCCGGAGGCGATCGGATCGGGGAGGAGGCAGATCCAGAAGGTTCTAGATTTGCGTGGGAAGCAGCTGGAGGTGGGGGGCGGTGGATGAGAGCCGGAGGGGAGGTGGTAGTGATCAGGCAGCGGAAGGAGGAGAAGAGAGAGCGTGCGTGCGTGAGAGCAGAGGAGTGAGTGCGCGAGCAGCGGCTGCGTCGCGGTGGGAGAAGTGTTTTTTTCTTCGCTTTTTATTTTCTTTTTTTGTTTTTCTTTGCTTTTTTTTTGGATGTGCGTCCGTGCTTCGGGAGGCCATACCACCTGGGCCTCGAGCGACGGGTGGGAATGGGGTTATCAGTTACTGACGTGGTGGGGACAGAATATATGGGGTCCACATGTAGGTGTGACAGGTACATGAAGATCAGGTGGGTGAGAGGATTCCCAGGGCGGCACGGTGGGGAGCTCGACGAGGCGCGCGTGCTGGGCCCCGCCCGGGGCTGAGCTGTGGGCCGGAGCTTTCTGATGGGGCCACACGTCAGTCCACTGTCGATTGTGGATGTGGGGTCGGCTGTCAGTCTCTGATCTTATTGAAAAGACACAAAACTATATATACTCTCTCACACTAACTTGCTCCAGTTTTTTTTCCGTCTTTTCAGAGATGTATTATGTTTTTTTTATTTTCATGGGTCTCCGAAATACGTTAATGTATTTTCAAGAATGCCATTTCTTTTTAAGAAAAATCCATGATTCATGAATTCTGCATGGTTTTTAAAGAAAATTGTTGGAATTTTAGCAACATTTCTATGCCCATGTACATTGAAAATGAATTTATAGCTTATGGAAAATAGGACAAGCGCGTGCTCATGATGGCTAGTGCACATCATGGAAGTGGTGTAATCATTTCCACTTTGTTAGTCCCGCCTTTGTATGATTCTGTCTTTCCACTTGAATATTCATTGTGAATCTCATACAGACTATGCCATCATAACTAATATTGTTGCAAGGGTATACACAAACACGTTTTTTTAAAAAAAATCGTTTATATACACTGTCTAGAGTATAATTGATTTAGTATCAATTATATTTTGTTGTGAGCCTGTAGTAATGCAAGATTTCACGTTCTCTTGAAGGTTCTTGCGAAGAAGTGGTTGGTTGGAATTCATGAACAGAAAACTGCGGGGACGAGACGTAAAGATAGAATACAAACATATATGGAAATTGTTAATTCTATAAGACGGTCGGGACGGCTTATAAGACAACCACAGCTACATACACGGATTAACCTACTACAATTAACCTACTATAATTATAGTAGACTAACACTCCCCCGCAGTCTAATCGAGAGTATCGCTAACATTTCGTCTGGATCGAAACTATTGATAGTAAGGTAGGAAGGTCCTTGTTTAACAAGACGTTGTTGTACTGCGATATCGTACGAACATTTAGGACCTGAACGTGACCAAGAACGACCTTCTCTTGAACAAAATAGAGATCAATCTTAACATGCTTCGTTCGTTGATGCTGTACCGGGTTGTTGGAGAGATATACAGCACTGATATTGTCACAATAGACCAAGATGGCACGTCGAGGAGGGTGGCGAAGCTCAAGGAGCAGCTGTCACAGCTAGGTAGCTTCAGCAACACCATTTGCCATAGCACGATATTCAGCTTCAGCACTCGATCTAGAGACCGTATGCTGACGCTTGGAAGATCAGGACACCAAGTTATCCCCGAGAAATACTGCATAGCTAGAGGTCGACCGGCAGTGTCAGGAAACCAGTCTAGTCGGTATCTGTGTAAACAACAAGATCTGCAGGTAAAGATCGGCGTATGGTCAGACCAAGAAATAGGGTGCCCTGTAGGTAGCGTAGAATCCGCTTAAGAGCAGCGAGGTGCGGCTCTCGAGGATCATGCATATAAAGGCATATCTGCTGAACTGCAAATGTAATGTCTAGTCGGGTAAAAGTCAGATACTGCAGAGCGCCAGTGAGACTGCGGTACTGTGTAGCGTCGCGACAGACGGTCCATCAGCAGATAATTTAAAGTGAAAATCAATAGGCGTGCTGCATGGCTTGCACGCACTCATCCCGGCACACTCCAAAATATCCTAACTGTACTGCTGCTGAGAAAGAAACATACCATCTGCGAAGCGGGTCATAGAAATACCTAGAAAATGATGCAGCTGACCCATATATGTCATAGCAAACTCACGCCGGAGAGCCTCAATGATATTCTTGAGTAATCCAGCAGAGGAGGCGGTAAGGACAATGTCATCAACATAGAGCAGTAAGTAGGTTGTGTCTGAACCGTGGCGATATATGAAGAGCGAAGTATCTGACTTTGTTTCAACAAATCCAAGTGACAAAGTGAGAGGTGAACATATGATGCCAAGCACGATGAGCTTCTTCAAACCATATAAGGACTTGTTGAGCTGACAGATAAAATCTGAATGAGAAGAATCCACAAATCCAGAGGGTTGCATGCAGTACACTATCTCAGTGAGAGTGCCATGGAGAAATACATTCTTCACATCCATCTGATGAATGGGTCAGTTCTGAGATAATGCCAAGGAGAGAACCACTCGAACTGTCGCAGTCTTGATAACTGGACTGAAAGTCTCATCATAATCAACACCGGGCCGTTGTGTGAAATCCCACAGAACCCAGCGAACCTTGTAACGATCAAGAGACCCATCAGCGAGTAACTTGTGATGATAAATCTACTTTCTAGTCACAACATTGACGTCAGGAGGGCGAGGCACAAGACTCCATGTGTCGTTGGCAATCAAAGCGTCATACTCAACCTGCATAGCAGTTCGCCAATTGGGGTCTGACAAGGCATCACGAACGGAGCGAGCAAGAGGCGACATGGGCACAGCGTGAAGGTTGAGGCAATCCATGGGCTGCGCAATTCCAGCTTTGCCATGCGTGCACATAGAGTGTGTATTGGTCACCAGAGGGATGACAATCAGTTGAGTGGCAGCTGTACGGTCGGTACCGCTGGCAACAACCTGCGCGCGAGCAGCAGGGGCAATAGGACCGGCAACACTCGTGGTCAGTGTGGTGCCACTGGCAGCAACCTATGCGGGGTGCACAGGGGCAGTGACACCGGACGACGTGGACTCGGGCGACCATGACCCTGCACCAAGGCTCGATGGCGCAAGTGGGTCTTCAGGCACGGGGTGTGCCGCTGAGGAAGCTGCTGTACCTGCACGCAAAAAAGGACTCCAGGAACTAAAGCGGTGAGATCATGATCATCGACAAGAAAGTCCAAGGCGGAGGGTCCCATAGGTGTGGTAGACATATCGGAGAAAGGGAAGAAAGATTCATCAAAAACACATGTCTAGAAATGAGAATACGGTTTGACTGAAGCTCGAGGCATCGATAGCTTTTGTGCTCTGAGGAGTAGCCGAGGAACACGCATAGAGAAGAACGTGGGACAAGTTTGTGGGGCGTTGTAGAGGACATATTGGGGTAACAGGCACAACCAAAAACTTTGAGATGATCATAGGAGGGCAGGACAGAGAAGAGAACAGAGTATGGTGTGGAGGAGGCAAGTGTTGTGGTCGGGAGGCAGTTCACAAGATATGTGGCGGTGTGAAGGGCCTCAACCCAGTAAGATGGAGGGAGACTCGTCTGAAACAAAAGGAAACGCAGAGTGTTATTCATGGTACGAATGTAACGCTCTGCTTTACTTTTTTGTTGGGAAATGTATGGGCACGGCATGCGGAGGGCAACACCGTGGGAGAGAAAAAACGCGCGGGCCTGGGAATTATCGAATTCACGTCCATTGTCACACCGGATACTCTTGATGTTGGTGACAAACTGTGTGCGAACATACGCAAAAAAGGTAGAAATAGTGGAAAATGTCTCGGATTTTAGACGAAGAGGAAAAGTCCAAATATAGTGAGAGCAGTTATCAAGAATAACAAAATAATATTTGTATCCAAACAGAGAGGTCCATAGATCACAATGGATTAAATTAAAATTGTGAGTAGCACGAGAGGTAGATAAATTGAAAGATAGACGTACATGGCGACCGAGTTGGCACGTATGACATAAATGATCGATACCATATTTATTGCAAGAAATGACATTGAACCTAATAAGTTTGGACAGAACGTCGCACCTAAGATGACCGAGACGGCGATACCAAAGGGAGGTGGGTGCGGCGATGAACACGGATATGCTGGTAGATGGTGTAAAAAAATGGGTAGAGATCACCGAAACTATTGCACCTGGCGATCACATTCCTGGTTTGCAGATCCTTCACAGAAAGACCAAATGGATCAAAGTCAATGAAACAATTATTGTCGGTGGTAAACCAACGAATAGAAATTAAATTTTTAATAATGTTAGGTTATACCAGAACATTATTAAGAGCAAGATCACGGTGCGGTAAGAAAAAATAATGGGATCCAGTGGTGGTGACAGGAAGTAAAGCGCCATTGCCCACAACGATAGATGAAAGAGTAGATGAAGAGGGTGGGAAAATGGTAGAGAGTATACCACCGTCTGAGGTCATGTGGGAACCGGCACCCGTATCAGCATACCACTCAGAGGCTGGTTGGTTGAGCGTCATGGTATTAAAGGAGTGCGCCAGGGAGTCCTAGTGCCAACCTCTATGAGTAGGCAGCCAAGGTGCCGCCTGGTACGCGCGGTGAGGGCGCCTGGACGCCCGCTGCCTGGTACGTCGGTGAGGGCGCCTGGAAGGCCGACGGTGTAGCTCCCCCGTAGTACGTGCTGTACGGGGACGATGAGGCACCGTATGGGTCGCCATAGGTGCTAGGAAGAACACCGAAAACCGCCATAGTGCGGGGCTGTGTGGAACGCAGGCTGTGGCGGCAGAGCTTGGTCGAATTGGTCGTACGGCCACATGCGCACGGTGCCAGCCCAAGGGTAGGCGAACGTTCGGTACACAGCCGTACCGGGAGGGACGCCGCCCTGTCTACCTGGGGTCACTCCAGTAGAGGGCGCTGGAGAGCTGCCACCAATAGAACCGCCGCGTCTACCGTGGCCACGGCGGTGGCCGTTGCGCTGGCCTCTGGTTAGTGTAGCTGGGCGCGGAGAAGGAGGCGCCCCCGGACGAGGAGCAACGGTGGCACCCGGGGCCACTGGACGCGGCATCGCAGCGACAAGAGCGACCGCCGGGGACGGAGGACGAGCGTCGATCTCTAGCTCCTCTAACAAAAAGTGAGTACGTGCTTCCGTAAATGTTAGGAACGGCCGGTGCATCTTGAGGATGGACACCATATAGCGAAACTTGCCATTGAGGCCGCGGAGAAGCGTGAGGACCATTTGCCGGTCACCGATGGGGGCACTGAATTCGGCGAGGAAGGCAGCCATGGATTCAAGGCGGCGGCAGTAGTCGGTGACGCTCAGGGACTCTTGACGGAATGTGCGAAACTGCGTCTCGAGGAGAAAGGCACATGACTCCTTCTGGCCGAGGAATTCGTCCTCGAGATAGCACAACACGTTGCGGGCGCATCCTTGCCGCATCATCAGCGACTGCTGCAGGTCGCTAGAGACGGTGCCGTACACCCACGTGAGGACGCAGCAGTCCGCCTGGAGCCACGCCGGGCGCTCGGGGAACGCGTCATCCTCGAGAACGTTGCGGGTGAGAGCATATTTTCCAAGGACGGTGAGGAACATGCTGCGCCACTTGGTGTAGTAGTTTATGGCCTTGTTGAGGACGATGGGGATGAGCACCTTGACATTGACGACGGCGGTGGCTTGCGCCCAGAGAGCCTCGTGAGCGCTCTCGTACGCGTCCAGAGCGTCGTTGCGAAGGCAGGCCTTCTCAGCCCGACGCGCTTCGTCAGCGCGAGCAGCATCGGCCACGAGACAGCGGTCTTCGAAAGTAGCGGTGCCAGTGTCATCGCCAGCTATAAGGGGCACGATAGCCGATCGACAGCCGATCAGACCGGAGGGATCGGGAGTCGATCAAAGTCGGATCGATAGCCGATCGGCCGATTGAATCAGAGATCTCGAAGGGACAGCGGATTGGTCGATCAGATCGGAGGGGTCAGCCGATCAGAGTCGGATCGGCAGCCGATCGAAGTCAGATTGACAGCTGATTGACCAATTGAGTTGAAGATTGGATCAGAAGGGTCGGCAGCCAATGGGAAATGGGTCGGCAGCCGATTGATCAGAATCGAGTCGGCAGCTGATGGGAAACGGTTCAGCAGCCGATCGATCCGAATTGGATCGACAGTTGATCAGATCGGATGGACGATGAGCAGCCGATCAGATCGGCAATAGGCAGGATCCGATCGGACCGATCGACGGATCTAATCAGATCGGATCGGCGAGCGATCTGGTCGGCAACGGAGAGTCGATCGGATCGAAGGGCGATCGAATCGGCAATAGGCAGGATCTGATCGGACCGATCAACGGATCCGATTAGATCGGATCGGCGGGTGATCTGGTTGGCAACAGATCGGCAGCATGGGCGATAAGACCGACGACACCCGGTGATGACGATCGAATCGGCGACGAGCGCTGGTGGGGAAGCGAAGGCAGGATCGGATCGGTGGCCACACTCGGTGATGAGGGCAGCTACGAGGTGGGCGATCAGATCGGCAACGCGGGCGATGAGACCAACGACACTCCCGGTGACGTGCAGTCGGCACCGGTGGTGGTGGGCGGATCGGCGATAGGCATTGGTTCAAAAACAGCGGCGTTGAGGACGTCAGACCTCGACATTCTCTCACAGCACAGTAGTGGTGGAGGAGGAGGTTGGCGACGGCAGCAATAGCGGCGACGTTTTTGGTTATGGAAAGATAGTAGATTGGAACCGCTCTGATACCATAAAAATATAGAAATTATTAATTCTATTTTCTGTCAATGTGGCAGCCGGAACGGATTACAAGACAACCAAACAGCTATACACACGGGTTAATCTACAGTAGACTAACAAAACACATATACAAAACCGAGTTGGAAATGGGAGAAATGATTAGATGAGTTGTTTACAACATACAAATTGAGCAAACACATAAAACTTGCAAAACAACCCTAAGGTATCATGCTCCTGGTCAATTTATCGACCAATTTATGGATATTGCATTGGCATTAGTGCTTAGTTGCTTCATTTGTGTTGGACTTTACAAAGGAAAAAAAAGGTCTGAATAGATATATATTCGAATTCCTTTGGAATCTATGGCAATGAGTTTCTTTTCTACCTTTCCTGTATTCAATTCAAATCATTCATTCATCCAAACGGAAGAAGAATAGTATCAAATCATCTATTTTTTCAACAGAATTCCTACAAACTACTACTCCCTCCATAAAAAAAATATATACATAAAGCTATAAATCTATACAATACTTGTCTGATTCATACCGTTGTATCCTTACATTTTTTTTCTAGATTCATAGCACCATGCCCTTATATTTTTAGACGGGGAGAGTACAATAGGGGTGAAAAATAAGCTCGTTTAGCTGGCACGGTGGCTTGGCTAAAAAATTCTCTGATTGATGTAGTATTTCTTTTTAAAATAAAAATTATTTAATTTTGAACGAAAATAATTCTCACTCTGGCTCGGATTGGCTCGTTAGCATAGTCTTAAAGAAAACTATAATAAATCATAAGAAAATAATTTTAAAAAAAGCATGATAAAAAGGCTATTAAGCTTTTTTTCACCCATAGTACAAACCAAACAAGCCATCAGTTAACCCATAACATTTATGTAGTACATATGCAACACACCAAAATTTTATTTTTTGGAAATGACACGAAATTCTAACCTTGAGATTTACTCCAACAAGCTAAGGCAAACTCTAGCGTGTCTCAACTTTTGTATGACGCATGTGGATTAGTCTTTTAGGGTTAGGGCTAGGGTGGGGTGAGGAGAGCGGAGGTTTGAAAACAAGAAAATATGAAGATGTTTCTCGATTTAGAGAGACCGTTGGGCAACGGTGAGCCGGCAAGCGTTGGTAGCTAGGCAAGCTCATCCTTGGAGTGTTAAGGAGGTGAGGACAGCAATAGTGCCTCTAGCAAGAGAGTCATTAGAGACGGAGAAGAAGGCAGAGTAGAAGCACGCCGTCACCACTGGAAGAAAGGAGTAGTGAGGGGAGGGGGATGGAGAAAGCCAGTCGGGTAGGTCTCACTGGCATCATAGGCAGCTTCTGGCGTTGGGCCCATTTTATTTAATGGGCCAAATATCCTCTCGTCCGAAGAAAACGCCCACTAGTCCATCCAGTAGATAACGTCTTCTCTTCACGCGGCTACTACAGTACTTCCCTCCTCCATGGCGGCTCCTGCCGCTTCCCCCCTCCTCCTGCTCCTCCCCGCCCCGCTCCCGGCGCTCACCTTCCCGCCTCCACGCGCTGCCCGCGGCATCCTCTTTCATCCTCCCCGAGCTGGCCGCCCCCGCCGGTGGAGGACAAGGTCGCCGAGGAAGAGGACGACGACACCCCTCCGCTCAGGCTCCTCGAACCGCCCCAGGAGGACGACCCCTTCCCGCCAGAGGTGCTGCTGTTTTCCTCTGCTGCTCATTATTCGTCCTCCGTTGCTCAGACTGCCCTTGGATTAACATTCATTTTCATTACGCAGACGGAGCCGGCCGACCCCGATTTCTACCGGATAGGATACGCACGGATGATGCGGGCATACGGGATTGAGTTCTTGGAAAGCCCCCATGGGATGGCCGTCTACGCCTCCCGGGACGTCCAGTCACTTCGCAGAGCTAGAGTGAGATTCCTTTAGGTGTGTTTGGTTTGGGGGATGAAGTGCCATGGGGTTAGATCCATCCATGTTTTTTTGGATGGAACGATACCATCTATCCGTTTGGCATTGGCATGAGGGATGGAATGTTTCTTCTTTTTTTTTTTTTAAGATGAGAGTGTCTTACATATGTTAGGAAGAGAGAGAAGTGAGTTAGAATGGTCCGTCAATTTTTAAGTAATAAAGCCAACTCAGATCTTGAGGGAATATTCCATTTTCGGGATCATCCCATCCCACCTACCCCAAATCAAACACCCTGGGAAATGGGCTCATCCTATCCCGACCCATTCCATCCCTCCAACCAAACACAATGTTAAGTACCCCTTACCCTTATTAGGTCCTATCTAATCAAACTAGTTTCCAGTTCACTGCAATTGGACCTACTACTTAGATAATAGATAGCATGTACAATGTAGAATCAGTACTCATTCCACTCTAGTACATATGGTGTACACCAACTACATTCTGTAGTTGCTGGTTGCACATTTCGTGCTAGTTGGTGTATGTCCTGTCAAAATGAAGATTGCACAGCGATGAATTCTGTGATCAGTAGCAAATGAATTCAATTGCTCGATTTGTTAGCTATTTAGGATTACATAGTTACACATCTTCTGCTGCCCAATGTAATGGTATGCAAATATGTTTACAGGGCTGCTTACATTCGGTTTCGGCATGTAACTAAAGTTTGCTAGTGCTTCACTTTAATATACCACATATTAATGTTCTACTTCAGAAATTATGAGGCAGCTTGCCAGTTGCCAGTGCATGCTACTTTGTAAGACTAAGTTAAGTTTAATCACACACTTATTCATACATTTTCTTGATATATATATAAATTCATATTGCTCTATCAGGTGATTATGGAGATTCCATTGGAGCTGATGCTGACTATAACTCAAAAACATCCTTGGATGTTTTTCCCTGACATTATTCCACTAGGCCATCCCATTTTTGACATCATTGAATCAACAGATCCTGAGGTAAATGAATGTCACAAAGAGAAACCAACCTGTTAGTTTTGTCCCTGATTTCTTTTAGATATTAAGCAAACAGATGTCTCATACTAATCATTTTTCTAATAAGTTGTGGGGTCCTTGCATTAAATAAATTAACTTTTTTTTTGGTCATGGGAGACACTCTGGGATGGGTTTGAAGCCCTCTAATTATAATGTGTTGAAGTGGGAACTGTATGTGCATTCAAGAGTTTGTGGTGCTGTTTTAGTTTCTACAGAATCACTTCTGAAGAACATTGTGTGATTGTGATTCAATAGCACTTTGACTGTAAATCCCATCTATTCTCAATATCATTTTAGTTTTTAAATTGGAGAAAAGGAACAGCATCAGTGTCAACACTTGTGACCTGTTTTCTTCCTTCACCTGGTGTCAAAGCTTTGTCAGTGATGCAGACTGCAGTCTAACACAATTTTTACTCCTGTTGCAGACAGATTGGGATCTAAGGTTATCTTGTCTTCTTCTCTATGCATTTGATGTAGAAGACAACTTTTGGCAGTTATATGGTGATTTTTTGCCTAGTGCTGATGAATGCACCAGCTTGCTTTTGGCACCAAAGGTATTGTAAATATAAATAAAATGATACTCTTGCTTTGCCTTTCTTTTGAAATGGGGTCTTCTTAAACTTGACTATACGGTTTGAATGAATTTACATGCCTGGCTGGCCAGGAGGATCTAATGGAACTAGAAGACCATGATCTTGCCACGAAAATGAGAAAGAACCAACAGAGGGCAATTGATTTTTGGCAAAAACATTGGGTACACTTCTGTACTATTTGATCAACTTCGCTGGCTTGGGTACCTCTAACACTAGCTTGATGGGTAATGTCCAGCACAAAACAATCCCTCTAAAGCTAAAGCATCTTGCCCCTGACCACGAGAGATTTCTATGGGCACTGAGTATTGTTCAGTCACGCTCTGTCAATTTGAAACTGAGAAAGGGAGCCTTCCTCCAAGACGCAAATGTCCTAGCGCCATATGCTGGTACATGTTTTCTTATCTGTTCCCCTTTCTCTTCTCTATTGTTGAGCACCGATTACTAAAATCAAGAATATATCACTTAGTTTCTTCAGCCTATGATATGATCATGAGTTTGAGTTTAATTCTTCTCTTTTCTTGCAAGCCACATCTGTAGTGAAGCCCCTTTCCAACATGGCAGGCCTTAGCATTTAGGAATACAGTGTTGGCTAGAATTATGTTTCTGCTTAAAGGAAACAACTCTAGCACCAAATAAATTGTGCTGCTATTTTTAGGCATATTAATACAAAACCATGCATTGATAGAACTATAGTATCATTTTAAAGATTTATGTGACTGGTATCTTTTATGGCCTGTGTGCACACAACAAATTCTGCAGAATCCATGGGAGCTTATAAACTTCTCGAGTGATGCCAAGATTCATCTGGACTCCTTCCTATCTGTCTTCAACATTTCTGGCTTGCATGATGAGCTCTACCATAATTGTAGGAACTATGAACACAACATGTCCTTGCGAACTTTTCTGCAACATTTCTTGATTCACAACCTTTGATCTGAACTATCCAATGTGTTGCAGCTGCATTGACCTCGTGGCAGCAGCAAGAGCTCTGCCAACATGGTCAGACGGTGATGTTCCTGCCATACCAAGCATGGAAAGAAAATATGCTCAGGCATTACAAGGGGAATGCCACACGATGCTGGAGTCCTTTTCAACCACTATTCAACAAGACCAGGAGATTTTAGGTAACACACATGAAGATTCCAAGTATTAATTTAGCTTCACAGTGCTTCTGAGGAATACTAGCAAGTATACACAGTGCTTCACAATGCTTTGTCTGTAATGTGTTGCAGATTCTGATGGACCTATCAGAATAACACGTGAAATTGCAATCAAGTATGTGAACTAGCAAGTTGTTTTAGCCGTTGCCCCTGTCAAGTTTATCTTTGTCTGTACCACTTGCTTGTTAACACATTTTTTGCTGTTGATATGCAGATATCGGCTACATCGGAAGCTGCTCCTGCAGAAAATCATCGATGCATTGGATATCTACAAGGATAGAATTTTGTTTTAGATTAGCTGTATAGGCACCTGTAGCTGAGCTCCAGTGCTAGTTTGTTAAATGCTGGAGTTAGATGATTTTTGAAGGGCTTTCCGTTACATATGTAACTATAGGGTCTCCATCTGATTCTTTTAGATATTTCCACTTTGGCTCATGTGCCTAATCAAGAGTTGTAGGCTCTTATCGTATACTCGGTGGCTTATCAGCCGTAGCCAGAATTTAAATTTTGAGACTTAGTTTTCAGCCGGTGACCTGGAGAAAAATCATCTAGTTGGAACTGAAGCTGAGGTTTGAGAATGAGTCGTCATTCTTTGTACTACAAGGCCGTGGTAGCAGAGGTCATGTACCTGAAGGTCTGAAATACTGTAGTGATGTTTTGCTTTGGTTCCTGCCAAAGCTTGTGTGTCGGTGCGCATCTCTGCAGCAGACTTGATCATCTTCTTCTTGAGATTGGATTGGAGCGCATAGTTGCATTGTCGCCATGTCGGCCAGTCAACAGAAAAACTTCTCCTTCCTTTCCCCGGAGGTCGAAAAAATGCGTGAAGGTGACATGCAGCGAGTGTTGACGACACCAAACAAACAACAAATCGAATGGGACACGCGTCAACGAGTTTCGATGAGCGGAGCATGTCTTAATAATACTCTTGTTAATGGCAGAACACTTCACCGGCAGCTGCACTGCTACGCCGTGAGTGATCAAATGGTCAGTGAGTGACACGCTCACATGGCTCGGCTAACTACCCCGTATCTGAATTCCCACGACCGCCGGTTGCTAAGCTGAAATTCCGACAAGATTGGTAAGTAGGAGTAGCTTGCTTCACTTCCACGCCAAGAGATCCAGCATTACTACCTGCTCATCCATGTACTTGTTCTTTTTTTTTTAACATTACATTCATTGTGCGTTAGTATCTGCACTATGCTACATTCCGGTGATCCAGGCGACGTATCTAGTTACTAGTTGCAATATTGTTAGCTATAACCTCAGTGATGATCAAGTAATCTGTACTGCAGTACATCTCATCCATCATGTGGGCCTGAAAATAGGGGCTCACATGCGTGTGCAAACTGCAAAGCACCCATAGCTTAGGGCCTGTTCTGTTCTTTTCGCCCGTTGATTTTGATAGCAGAAACATAATTAATGATTGATTAATTTATTTGATTTTTTAAAAGCAACTTTTATAAAAAAAGTTTCGTACAAAATACATCATTTAATAATTTTAAAAATACGCTCATAAAAATGAGAAAAAAAACTGCAATTCTAGCGTGCAGAAGAATCCTGACTGATTTCATCAATTGAGAGATGAGATGGCCTAGCGTCCAAGTCCAACAAAAAAGACGCCCGCCTGCATTGGATTGGACTGGACTATCATCTCTGACGATCAGATCACATCACATTGCATATCTGCATTGCGTGGCACAGCAATCAATCGATCGACACCTACCAGCCAATCCACTCTGAAGAAAAGTGCAGGCTTTCAGAACGGACGGAAATCACTCTGAAATCTATGGCTGGTAGTATTTTCTTCGATTCTCAGATGAAAACAAGGCTTTTTTCTTTCTTTCTTTCACTCGCTACTAAGCGCATGGGAAGCTGCGACAAGCGCATTGCTGAACGACAGGTGCTTCAATCTGCAGCCACAAATGAAGAAAAAACGAACACAGTACAGTAAACAAGAGCATGGCCGGTGCTTCTTTCTCCAAGAGATTCTCGTTACTGCTGTGAGCCTGTGATGTGCATGCATTCTGCTACAAAAGCAGCTACTCCATACTCTTGTAGTATCAGTATTATATACAGCACAAGTACTTACCTAAACAACATTAGCACAAACCTGACAGGTGGACCCAATCTATCAGACAAACAAAAAATGTAAAATCATCAAACTACTGTTGCAGTTTCTGACCAATCTATAGTTACAGCACACCTATGGTTTTGACAAAATAGTTACATACAGAAATAGGCTTCAACACCACAGCAGCACAAGAACAGGAAGCAAGACGGCATAGTATCTGAGTAGAAACAAGAAAGAATGTCGGGCTATTTTTATTCATAAAAATGTCAGCGAGTAGTATATGTATCAGCACCACAGACCCACCAGAGGCATATGCAAAGAGACATCAACAACCTCCCTCGTTATCTCCCTAGCAATTACATTGTCTTTCTTCCTCTATCTCCTCTCTACAAATGGCGACTAGCCCTGTACTTTTGTCCACCGCAAAGTGGTACCACCATTCCTCCACCCTAGAATCAATCTTCCAATTGGTTTCATGTTTTTGCTATATGGTATATGTACATGTAATGAAAAAGAACCAATCTGCATCCTCTTATTTCTTTCTCTAACAACAAGCATGCCTGCATCTAAACAATGTCAGAACAGAAGCATCCTTCTTGACGAGTGGTCTATGGGCTGAAGCAAAAATGCGTCAAATGCATGAGGTGACAGAACAGAATGTAAGAGATGAAAGAATTGCACAATGCAGATTGGTCGAATGATCAGTAGGAATAAGCAAATGAAGGAGACTAAATGATCCAAGAATAACGTTGGCCAGATGAATGATCAGAAAGAGTAGTAACAGAGAGCGGAGGGAATATAGGCAACAGGAAACTACTTCATGTATCAAGCTTAGCTCATTATGCTCACGTGGAGAGTAATTATGCAGCTGGAGAAATTCTGTGGAGGCTGATTATAGAGAACGGTTTGTTGGTAAAATGTTGGCAGGTGACAGGGAATTATATGCATCAAAAAAAATGAGAGCCACTAGCAAGACCTCCTCAAGAACTGGAGACAGAATAATGCTTGACTGAATAGCGCAAGATGTGTAAGCTGGGACATATCATCTCCTTCACTCTTGCACCGTCCTTGTATATCTTGAAGGTTGGGACTATACGCACATTCTCCGCTCTTGCTACCATAGGACTCTCATCAACATTTACCTACCAGTTTGATTAGCACCTTTAAAACTTCTATCAAATGCGATACACATCACATTATAACAGTTGGTAGGGAGGGATGATAGGTGGATTACCTTCAGAAAATTCACTGAAAGGCACTCAGAGCAAAGAGAGTCCACGAATGGTGTAATCTGTACACACTGCTGATTCATCGTTGCCATGAAGTAAACAACAGATACTCCTGGAGAAATGCTACATAAATTATGTTCAGGCTCATGCTGCCTTGTAAACTTGATACAGATTAAATACAACTGATATGCGAGAATTTCAAATTTTATTAAGCAATAAGTACAAACCTAGTGAATGTGTGACAACTATAGTTTAATGAATATTGATTACCCACAATACTAGCGCAACTGTAGTTTACTGAGTAAATGAAAAAGACAATGACAGGACCTTACGGTACACCAGCAATTTTTTTAGAATGAAAGAGACTACAGCAGAAAGAAACTATACTGGAAAAGCTCACCGGGTGTATGTATAGCATCTTGGAGTTGATCTATGCTGGTAACAGTGTCAACCTCTCCTCCAAACTTCATATTTGCTACCTCCTCACCACGTGTTGTCTTCAGTGCAACTTGTGCATGGAACAATGACTCTGCAACCTCCGTGTCGCTAGGAAGCTCCTTGCGTAGCACCTCATAGTCCCGCACACAATCAGCCCAGCGCTCAAGCTAATTGAGTATTAACAGGGAGATATCAACACCACAATGTGCAAATAATCAGAAATACGATGATACATATAATTTTGCTTACCTTTGCGTAGGATGCTGCACGTCTTAAGAGAGCCTTTGTGTAACCAGGTTGAATTTTCAGGGCCTTGTTGCAATCTTCAATGGCTTTCACCCAATGACCTAACTTTGACCAGCAAGCTGCTCGATTGCAGTACAATACTGGATTTGAGGGCTCATATTTGAGCCCTTCACCATAGGCTATGGTAGCCTCAGCGAACTTGCCTGCCTTAAAAAGCTCATTTCCCTGTCCTCGAGCTTGTGCAACTAACCTTATGTCATTTATAATCCTTCCAACCTCTGCATTTCCAGGATCGATAACCCTAGCCTTCTCTGCCATGGTAACAGCTGTGTCAAACCTGCAGGAATCAACCTCAGTGCTAGTATAGCTATGGTCCAAGAAAAAAAAACCAATATTATCAAGCTTTGAGAATCATATGCACCTTCCAAAAGCCATGTTGACCTGGGCTTGGACAACATGGACATAAGAATCAGCTACCATGCCCGATAATTTAGTTGACATTGAAGATAGTGATGCATTGTCCAGTTTCGACAAGCTTGTAACAGTCGAATCTGCCTCCTCTAGTTTGTTGAGCCGGAGAAGAGCTTCGGACCTCAACGCAAGAAGCTGCAACAAAAATTCGATTACACATTCACTATCTGAATTTTAACACTGTCCACACAACAAGAATGCCTATAGTACAACAAAGATATAAGCAAGAAGAAGAGATTACCAACTGAGAGGAGTCTGCTCCATTGGCAATGGCTGCATCTGCTTCCCTTAGTGCGCTCTTCCAGTCTCCGGCTTTCCTTGCATCCATGCATCGCCCCAGATGTCTTTCCACCTCTTGGAGCCTGTGAAACTCAGCAGGATCTGACTGATTTACTTGCCCAGCTAACATAAAGTGCTTCCTTGCCCTCTCAACCATCCCAAACCTGCATGCCGCCGTCATGGTGCAATTTCAGTGACAAAATCAAAAAACTACCACAGTCCATAAATTGATTGAATGTTAGCACTGAATAAATTAGGACCACCACTGACTCCCCTGTACTACGGTCTAAATACAATGTATAATACAGGTAAACACTCACTCAAAACTACATTGTTTGATGCGAACCATATTAAGAGCACATTAATTAACTACAGCACACCAACCAAAGAGGCAAATATACAAACTTTCCAGCCATCCCAGTCTCACCACACAATTGCTAGCCAAGTTTAGTAAAAAAAAGGGGGAACTGCTAACCAAGAACTACTATGCTTCTCAAGTAACTTCAAGATCAGACTTTTGCTTCCAAAACAAGTAAATGAGCAATTGATGACGATCAATTATACTGATCTCAAATCTGACAAACAAGAAGACAGGAGAAACGGTAGGTATACGGAGCAGCATATCTGTAACAATTACCTGTTCTATTGACTCACAAGTTAAGTCAGGAATCTACGCTGTCAATAAGAAAGGAAGTACGGCACTAATGCATAAGCAAGCAGAAGCATCAAGATCGGAGGTGCAAAGGTGCGAGATCTGTGAATCCATTTCGACTTGTGGAGTACACGAATCTGTGAATGCGCAAGCGAAAGAATCTCACCGGAGGCAAAGCGCGGCGAGTCGACTGTGCGCGCGGCCGCTCGCCGGGTCACGGCGGATGGCCTCCTCGCACTCACGGAGCGCTTCGGCGAGGCGGCCGAGCCCGATGAGCGCGGCGGCGCGGTTGCTGCGGCACGCGGCGCTGTCCGGGCACAGCACCACTGCTTGGTCGTAGTGCCGCAGCGCCTCGCCGTAGTGGCCCTTCTTGTACCACTCGTTCCCGGCCCGGGTCACCACTTGCAGACTCCCGCTGTTGCCTTGCGGCGCCGGGCAGCTCGCCGGCCACCTCGAGTAGCTGCCGTGGAATGGACTGGCGTCAATGCTGCTTCTTGGAGGAGCCATGCCGCCGCCTCTCATGATGCTACCGTGGCCATAGTGCCCGGTGCCGGATCCAAGCACGTCGGGACGGGCGCGTCGGGGCGGCGCAGGCGCGGCGCTCGCAACGCGGCCGGACGGGCATATGTTACCTGCGGGCAGAGCATTGGTCAGCGGCGAGCTCGCCGTGCTCCCGCCGCAGCAGCCTCCTCCTCCGCTCCCGGCGCTGCTGCTCCCGCCGGAGAAAATCAGTGGCCCAGATCCGGAGCGGCGGTGCCCCGGCGGCCGTGGCGGGTTACCTTCCGCCACCAGCTCGCCCGGGTGGCTCCCCCGGCCACCTCCCCTACCGACCCCCGCCACAGCATTGGACAGCGCAGCCGACTTGGCCGAGCCAGCCGACGACGAGGACGACGAGGGCGTGGCCCCGGCGCCCGGGCGCAGCCGCAGCGGCGACACCGGCGAGCCAAGATCCGCGAAAACATCCTGCTTGGTGTCCGGCTTGTCCCTCCCACCGTCATCAAGCGCCAGAGCCGCGGCGCGGATGCTTAGCCGGTCAGCTCCCGACATCGCCGGGATAGTCACCTATGCCACCGCTGACTAAGCGCGGTCGCCACCAACACCAGCCCCCTCGCTGACCAAGCAGGCATACAACTGGTACAAGCACGCTGCTTTCTCGACAAGGAGACCTAGCACAGATGATAAAGAAGCGTAGGTAGGTATGTATGTATGGGTGCTCGTCTCCACTCCAGCTCCAAGTCGAAGCGTTGGACGGAGAGGGGAGGGGAGGACGGAGAAGAATCCTACAAAAAAATGGGAGGGAGGAAGGTTGAAGCCAAGTTAAAGCCTACTCTCTCTTGGGATTAATATATTATTTTTCCCTATACTATACTACTACTAGTAGTATATATAGTACCAGTATATTGTTCTTTTTTTAAAAAAAAGAAAATGGGAATATATATTGTTCTTTTTTGTTTGGAGGAAAAAAAATCTGGGAGTGGGCCATTGTTGTGCAGATTTTAGACTTTTAAGTGATTTTCATACTTAGGTTTAAAATGTGGGCACTTTTATAAAAAGAAATTTTTGTTTTTTAATTTTTTTATTTTGAATTCTATTGAGTGATTTTGTGTTGTGATCTGTATTCTGACTTCACGAGTTGGCCAGTTGTTGCGAGAGCTGCCATCTGCCATGGTGGCCTCCTGTGGGTGTGGGGGCACCCAAGAAAAACATGTATGGTGTATTCCTTTTGGTCCAACCTAGCCAGCAGAAACAGCCCATTTTCTTTGGTTTTTTGTCCTACATAAATTATCCATGCTTCCACTCTGATTAGGATGTTGCTGGCATCATTTGTATCCACTCTTCCTTCTTAAACCAGCAGTGATTACCTACCATTTTCCTCCTGTCAACACACAATTGATCATCAGTAATCTAACGAGCATATCTGCAGTAGGTAGCAGAGATGCTGTGCGCATTCCTGAAATGGAGTGTAGCACTTCACATAGATTCAGACAGTTTTGTTAATTTGCTTCCATTCCAATTTATGATCGTCTCGAGCAGATATGCATGGCCACGATTGCTAGCTCTCGTATGCTGAAGCCATCAACTGGCAGTACATAACACTAGTACACGGACCACACTAGCTCCAGCTGCATCTAGCTTAGCTGAATTTCCTTGTCATGAGATGGACACAGATAGATAGATAGATGCATCCATGGATCGATCGAACGAGTAAGTGGCCACTGTCAATGATCGAATTGGGGGTTTGGATCCTAGCTCAAAAGTCTCTGTACGACACGTGAACTAACAGCAGCATATGCATCTCTGCATTTTTGCAGTTTTGCAAATGCAGAGCAGATGGCGGAAAATGATAGATTTTATTGTCTATATATACATGCACGCACATACATACATGCACACACGAGTAAAGAAGATAGACCGTACGTATACATATATATGTAGTTGTTGGTAGTGGACTTGCAGTAGTTAATCTGAAGCTGCTTAAAATGCAAGCTTTAGGTGGTTGAACATGCATGCACTGCACTGCAGCCATGATCATTGATTAGGAACACGTTTCGCAGCAGCAATGATCTATCGTCTACGCAGTTGAGTTGAACTTGGCAGTTGGGATTAGCAGAGTAGTTACAAATGTATTAAACTGATGGATATGTCTGTAGTTTGTAGTTTATACGTGTGCGTCTTTCATGTGATTACAGAGCGTTTTGAAAGGTATGGCAGGTGGAGCATCATGCATGCAGTGCAAATGGAAGGGAGGGAGGTCCAGCTTTGAAGGTAATGGGCAACAATGCCCAATGTACATAAACAGTCATGTGCAGGGGAGTGTGGAGCCCACTGGTCCAATTAGCAGCCATTCCTGATGCTCCCAGTAAGCATGCGTTTTGGAATTTTTTATTTATATATTTTTTATTAAAAATTAATAAAAAATATTTTTTTTAAAAAATTATAGATATATATCTCAACACTCTACCGAGGATTTTTTTAATCCTCCGAGAGACATGAAATCCAACGTAACAAATATTTATTGGCCCGTTAACGATAAACCGGTAGGGGGCCATGAAATTTGTAGTTGGCCCACTTGCCATTGAGAGTGTTTTTTCTCATGTCAAGAGATTATATGTAAAATGGTGTGGCAAGTCACGCGAGGAGGATAGGGCCTACTATTTTTGTAGGCAACTCTTTACTATTCTCTGTTAGAGCGCTTTTTCTTAGGGAGCCGTCTTTTAAATTGATAGGATTACCCATGAGAGAGAAGGGGCATGTTAATTTTATATGTGGTCCTCTCGCCGCTCTTTATTAGGGTATTTCTCTCCTCGGGGCGCTTGTAAAATTGTGAGGACCATGCGTGGGAGAAGATAAGGCCTGACAATTTTATAGGTGTTCTCCTTGTCACCTTATGTTAAGGTGTTTTTTTGGATAGTTAGCTATAAGATAGTTCAAAAATCTAATTTAATAAAAAAACAGAAAAAGGAACAGAGGGTTGAAGGGAGGCGAAGGAAAGCGGTGAAAATTTACTGGCCTGTGGATTTTTATAGAGGTAAAAGATTTATATCATTTGTAATATTTATTGTTAGTGATAAAATGAAATAGTGTGTGTATTATTGTTCTAAATTCATGAATAGTTCGTATATAGATCTATGGTTTGTTAGTTTAATTTTTAGATCTGTAAATAGTTTTATATGTAATGTTTAAAGATATATTGGTGTTGAAATATTGAATACATGTTACTAGACTTGACGATTAATTTTTTACTTAGTTTAATTTTATATTTCCGTGAACAGATATATCAAATAAAATAATATTTTGGTTATATCATAGTTGAGCAAATGTTAGATATGGTCTATATGGTATAAATCTGTTAGAGCTCGGCTCAACCCTTAAAGCCATTGAAAGGTTAGCTGAGAGAAATTTTTTAGCAATGTACAGCTAGTTAATGCGAGGCTTCTAAGTTAACCTCTAGATCAACATAATAACCGTGTATGTCGTAATGAGCCGGATAACCGAACGTTTTTTCTAGGAATTCATACCAGTGAATTCCATTGCAACTTAGAGATGATATGTAAAGAATGCATTACAATGATGTTGGCTACCCAACATTCTTGTGTTAGTGTATGAGAAAGATATCACTATTCTAATGATTGTACATGACGAAGAGAATCCAAATATAACAGGAGGTGGTGCTAAAACAGTGGAGAGAAATAAGTTAGAACACCAAGGAAAAATGAGAAGGAGAAAACAAAGAGCCTAGATTATTAACAGTCGCATGTGAGAGAAACAACACCATCATTAAGGTAATGGATATGAAAAATTTTAATAACGAACATGCTGAGTATAATGAATCATCTGATAAGGAGGACGGTAATATAAATCCCTCACAATGGTCAAACGAGAACTTCTCTGAACTTATTATCTCTGAGAAGTATCATGTGCTACAAGAAGAACAAGATTATTCATGAGGCTAAGTATATATACAAAGAGAAATTAATAGAAGTAGTTAAGCACCAGGCGATATCACTTTAGAGAGAGTTCTGGGTTACAAAGTTAAGTAAGTTGGTGTATGAAGTGAAGTATATGAACTCAAGTTATAGGTGTTCATAAAGTGTGCATGCATTCAATGGTAAATGAAAGAATTACCAAAAGGTATCAATTGTCACCGAGTATAATTGTCACTTAAAAGGGGTCAATAAATACAATAGAAATATAGCATCCGTATTTGTTACAACAGAGATGTATTTTGATGTTATGCACAACTTGGGATACGAACTAAGGTTAATTATCAAGAACATTGAGGATAAATTCAAGTATATATTATCTATGCGAAGTTATGGAGATGAAATAAAAGATTATGAAGATGAGATTTGGCATATTCAAACTTTCATACGATAATTTGCCTCATTTTCTAACTTGTATTCTTCAGAGAAATTCATAGAGCTACTACAATCTTAAATCATTCCCATTACTTGATTATTTTTAGCAGAATGTGCTTCAATGGGCTTTCTTCGTATTAAGTGCGTGCATTCACGCATTTGTGCATTATCGTCTTATACTCTGTATCGACAAAACATTTCTTGACTAGAAAATACAGAGGACATCTATTGATAGCAATTAGAATTGATGAGAACAATCATGTGTTATCTATGGCTTTCACTTTTGTTGAGAGGAAGAACACTAAAAGCTGGTATTAATTTCTAAAGTAGATGAATGATACGATTATGCGTATAAGGCTAGTTGTATGCTTTATACATGATCGTCACGTTGGCTTTTTGTGGTCTATTGAGTATTTGAGGGATGACAACGTGGAAAAGGGGCATGCACAAGAGTGGCCAGATGATCGCAACATATGGTGCATGCATCATATGGGTATTAATTTCTGCATACAGTTTAAGAAAAAACACTTTATGAATCTTTTCGAGAGGCTCTATGTCTAGAATCCACACAAGAAATTTAATGACCTTTGGAGGAGGTTGGACGAGCTAACAACGAAATAAATAGATGAGTAGTTTAGAAGACCAACACCTATAGGCGACAAGGCTCTGGAAGCTATAGAACCACTGCTTAGAGATGATCATACTGTGAGAAGCAGGTCAGCATCACTGGTTAGAAAATTTTTGTATTGGATTGAGAATGAGCCGAAGGAGAAATGTGTCTTATTGCATGACGATGGTGACACTAGGTTTAACATAATAATCACTAATTTGGCTGAGGTTTATAACTAGGTGATGCATATGTAAGAGGACTCTTGCTTGTTGCCAATGTTGAGTTTATCGTGCATGGAGCATGTAACTATTTTAGTGATTGGTATAAAACAGTTAGGCCCTCTATGGTAGACAATGGTATTTTCTTCGACACAGTGATGACAAAGTACTTAGAAAAAAGGTAAAAATGCCGAAGAGCATTGAGTTATAACTCAAGATACACAACAACACATATTTAAAATCTTATGTGTTAATAAGGCTAAGCGTGGAATCTACTGTAAGAGAGTTGTACATGAGTATGTCCAGAAGGATGACGGTAGTTGCTCGTGCTCGTGCCAAAAACCAAGAGTATACACAAGCCATGTTTTTATGTTATTGCTGCGATCTCGGAGTATAGAATACTGAACTGTCATTTTGTGTCACCTTATTTTAGGAAGGAAACTATCTTGCATGCTTGGAGTGACGAGGTATTTAACTTCAGTATTGTGGGGGTCTTTTACATCTCTACAACATCAGTTTTTTTACATTTCGAACCTAACGAAAGTGAGAGATAAGGCAGGTCACCATAAACTTAAACAGATTCGCAATGACATGGATGAGTTTGAAACAGGTGAAAGATTCAAACGTTGTAACAAGTGTGGCTAGGAGGAGCATACTTACAAGAAGTTTTCAAAAGATGCAAAGGTTCCGAGTGTAGTGGAAGCTCCTCCAGTAGGATCAGGGTCTGATGGAAGACACCCAATGGGGAAAGGCACCACTTCAAGACCATTCTGGCTTAGGCATTCTTGTGCACCTAGTGGTTCAGTCGTGTAGTGCAAATCTCTATATTATTGTAAAAGTGGATGTATAATTTAAATGGTCATAGTTTAGAGCATTGTGAACCTTTTCTTCTAAGTTGTATGAACTATATATATTAAAATGTTGTTTACTTTGGGTCTTATAGTAATGTTAATTGTTGTTCGTTCATTTATTGTCAATTGTATTAACTGTATATTCTTTTTTTATTTTTGATAACCGTGCTAACTTTCTTTTTCAATATATGTATGGCATACTAGACACCGGAGCTGCTAGACTCTAGCCTCAATGAGTCACACCACTTTTACTTCTCAGCGATCGAGAACATTGTGTTGACCACCCTCCATCCATATCCTTTACGACATCTACTGCCTATGCACCCTCGCTTTTGTGCCAGGTAAGAGATATCCACATTGTTTGTCGTACCTTTAAATATGATTTGTGGCCGATAATACATACATTTCTATTTTTTTTAAAGGTTACATGAGGCTAGCCTCCTTCAATTGTGCAACCTAGTCAAGGCTACATCACACGAGAAGGACCCAACGAAGTAGTGGTTCATAGACCTTTCTCTTCTTGTAGCACTTCTAAACCATTGGAGGCTAGAGACGCACACGTTCCACCCACTGTACGGGGATATGGCCTCTACACTTTAGGACGTCTCGTATCTTCTAAGTCTTCTCCTCATGAGGGATGTAGTAGGTTTGGTTGATAGACTTTAGAGATGGTGTGACGACATCTATGAGCGGTTTGCTCACGTTCAGCGCCTACCTAGTCTTGCTGCTCTGGGTGTACTCTCTCACTACACCACAGATGGTTCTATCTAGGCGTGGATAATTAAGTTCACTGTAAGTAAAGCAGTTGCTATGATATTATATGCGTACTTAAACCTAATGAATGACTTGTGAAAATAACCTTCTCTTTGTATAGGCTGATCAGCTTCACCCTAAGGCTAATGACTACTTTGTGTGAACGAGCTTCAATGCGTACCTGCTGTGGTTGTTTGGTTGGGCGATGTTCATCATCATAACGAGCAACACTGTGAACAAAGGGCTTATCCACTACGCGTGGATTATCACCGATGCTAAGGACATGAGCATACCTCAATGAAGCTAGAGATCTGCTATCCTTGAGGCGACATACTGGGGTCTTTGTGACGCGTGCTCGAAGATTAACCCATGTTTGTTGATTACTGGCTATCCACTACTTTTACAACTCTGGGTGGCCAAGCGGTTCGCGATTAGCTGACCAGTGGTGAACCACACCGTCTATGATCGCTGCATCCGAACGATGTCATCAGGGAGTCATATAGCCCTACAACCTTGTAGGCTCATGCACCACTTTGACTTTCAACTCTGTGCACACATGACCAAGTCTACTAGTTGATGGCACAGCCAATGGTGTTTGATATCTTTGTCGAACCGTACCATCCATATCGTGTGTTGCGATAGTTATGTTTGCGTTAGCCATACCCTCTACCAGTCGTGTCGACTGTGTTGACCGACATTCATAGGTAAGTATCAATATAAAATTAAATATACTAGTGTATGCTTCCCACATATTCTAACACCATGTTTGTAATCAGGTATAATTAGAAGGGATAGGTAGCCAATACTTTGTGGGTTCCTCGTCTCTAAAAATACAACGGCGATTGGTTGGTGGCAACTTCAAGGAGCAGCACCGAACACAGAGGCACTGTACCTAGCATACCTTAGTTGTTACTAGCCTTGCACCCACATGCATATGATGTTTACTCCCGACGCTCCTCAGCCACAGTTTGTGGGTGTGCGAGACACGTACTCTAGGCACAACAAATAAGACTTCTTTCATGCCGTGAGTCAATCAATCTTTCGTATCTTAGTTAAATATGCTATGTCTCTTACGTATGGCATGTCATTTCAAATAGGTTGACGCTATACGGCAAGTTGATGGTGAGCTTGAGGCTATGTGCCGACTGTTGGAGGTTGGGATTATGTTGACTAAGGGCGAGCAATGAATTACCTTTCGATAGGATGCGCAACATGATGTGCAATGTTCTCAATGCTCTCACCTATCATGCCACTGATGTGGTTCCTCCCATAGTGGTGGCTACAGCAAGAGTTTGCCCTCTAGCAAGATAGCCTACAGTTAACTTCGACTATCCACCGCTCAAAGATATTGTTTTCTTCTTGCTGTGTGACACTGCTGTTCATAAAATATACTTTTGACAGATTTTGCTATGTTGTACGTTGGTTCCTCCATAGTGGGGACATCGACATAGGGAGCGAAGACGTCGACACAAATACCGTATACTCCCCACTTCGTTCTAAGAGTGTTTTCAGGTTTGTTGCATGATACATATTTCCATTCAGTTTACGAAGTTCTAGTTTACGTTGCTCAACCATTTTTTCTTATAGAGTTCTAGGCTACACCACCATAGATGTCTGCAGCCATAGGTAGACCTAGGTAGGGCACCTCTGGATAGGCATATGACTTCTTCGACGATGATGACATCATGGTAGATTAGGATGTGCTCAGCTCCTTATAGCTTGTAGGAGCTTCGTCATCGTACAGACAAGAGCCACCCACTTTGACTCCTGTGCAATAGGTCTGCGCTAGTCGTGGCATTCCAGCTGATCGCCTCACCTACTCCCATGGTCACTTGCAAGCATAGGGGAGGAGGACGCAGTGGGGTAGAGGCCAGGCCTCAGGCCAGTAGTACGTTGTAGTAGTTGTAGTTACTGTTTATACTACTTTATATTCACTTGACTCTACGTACCTACGTCGTTTATTAAATGTTAATGCCACATCTCTTTCACTCTTTTATTGTGCATCGATGACTACCGATATCATACGACAACCAGCTTTCAACGTCTTCACTCTTTATTGTGAGCATATGACTATCGAGTCACAATCAACACTGTGTGATGCTAGGCAACTTTTGGTACGTGATCGTTATGTCGCTTTCAACACAACCCGATATCCAACTTTTGACATGTTAATGTCATATTGCGTTCAAAGGATTTTTGCAAGCCATGTCACTTTTCGCGCTTGAATGTCATGTTATTTTCAACGCTTTCAATCATATTTTCCACACTTAACACAACCCATACTATATAAGGCCTCTGCATGCACAATGAACCTCAAGTTTTCCACCCGCTGATACCCTTGCAAATCCTACACCACCCATTTGCTCTATCTCTTATAAGATTAAAAAATAATGGCTACTAAATCTGCTCTCACTGAGGATCAAGAATGGAGAAAAGATTCTTTAGCTTGGCTAATTTCACCTTGGTGTGATGGCCTATTTTGCATATGTGATGATCGATGCCAGCTTATGACATCTCAAGACTCCAACACTCATGGGAGAAGCTTCTTTCAGTACATAAACTATTCTCATGAGGTATGGATTAGATGCCCTTGTTTTTTCAATTGTCTCTTATCAAAAAAAAATTCTTCAAACTAATACTATTTGTTAGATCAATGGAAGGATATGTAACTTTATTCAATGGGTTGATTAAAAAAATATAGTATTTGAACCCAACTATTGGTTCTCAAAGAGCTATTGGTTTTCTTCTCTTATAATCAAATGAACGATACATAAGGAGTACGAATAACGTTAGTGAGCTGAATGGTTAAATTAGAGACTGCAACCTCTTATATTACCTCTATAGTAGGAGCATCTTAAGTATGTTTATGGTGATCGTTGCTAGGTGATGAGGTAAATAAGAGACGGTACTTTTAGTAGAAGATACTTTATTTATCCAAATATTCTTCACGACGATTTCGTTGTAAGTTTGCTATATTTATTTCTACTTTATTTCAATTTTGTTATCACCTTGGTTAAAATAGCTATATATGTACTTTATTTTCCAAAAGAACCACTAATAGATAGACATAAAGAAATCACCGTACAATCCTATAGGGATCATATAGTCTGAAACAATTGAAAGTACAAGTAGACTAAATGGAGTATAAACGAAGAGTCGACTTCTCTAGTAACAGGTGACTACAAGTGAAGTATAGATTATGATCTTTATAAATTTTAAATAAGTGTTCGTACCATGTTATTATTTTTGTTGTATATATGTTTTATCCGTAACGTGTAAATCTCATAATAACTATATAATATTTTTCCTACTATTATTTAAATAATATTCACGTATAAATCTATTAATCATCTTATCCTCTAATTAATAGTATAATAATTTTTTAGTATTAACATTGAATTCTCGCATAATTTCTTTGTAAATAAATATTTACATGATAATTCAACCATCTCAATTATCTATATTCTATGTACTCTTACATTTTCTTTACAATTAAATCTATTTATTTAAAATCTCTGTTTTTTTTCTTTTAGAACAATTCTTATCTATGCATTTAGAAAAAAACCCTAATAGAGAGTAGAATAGGGCCGCGTAAAATTATCAACCCTCTTTTCTCACAAGCACGCTTGGTAATTTTACAGGTGGATTCCTAGAAAAAACTACCTAAGGGCTACAAGAAGGCCATCTATAAAAATATCATGCCCCCTATTCCTTTGCACGCCGTACCATGCTATTTTAAAGATGACCCCTAACATGAAAAACATGACTTTTGCTAAAGCGGCAAGAGAGTCATCTGTAAATTTTTCTAGCACTAACCGATCTATAATTAATAGGGGCCGACAAACGTTTAACACGTTATTTTATGTTTGTAGGAGATGTTTTTTTTAAAAAAGGGTATATATCTGTTTTTAAAAATTTTATTTTTTAATATTTTAATAAAAATATATAATTTAAAAATTCTGTGTTTTGTCGTCAGGAGACAGCCTAATTCTTTGGGTTTTGGTCGGTTGTTACTGTACACACATTTCCTCGCCTTAATCCTCATTGCATTACTGATCAGATCACTCACCAACAATGCAATACAATAAAATGAAATGCTTCTTCCTAATTATGCATACGATCTCTTGGCCTTAGTTAATTAGTCTTAATTACTAGAGTACAGAGATAGATAGATGACAGATCACAGATGTCTCAAGGTGCAAGAGCCAAAGGGCCCTTTCTTAACAGGAAAACAACACTAGTTTCAGATTTGGAGATCTAGAGGAATATTTCAGAAAGAAAATGTAGGCTTAGCTAGCTGTAGCTGTAACTACATATGCCATCATCCTGCAGACACACTTGAAGCCAAGTTTCCTCCTTTCCATGCACCTCAATAATGCTGCAACGCACAGATGATTAACTGTTCATTAAATTAAGACCTGTGTGTTTAAACTATGTATATATACATGTCAAATATAGCTCCTGCGGTTTAAATGTATTATTGACATTTGTTAAGAACAGACAATACTAATTTCAGCATTTGTTTGTTAATTTCAGCTGGTGGTGATTAACCAGTTCAGGTTCATGGGATTCAACTAGAAACATGCGCTTTCTGAATTGCCAAGCTGTGTTGTTTGATTTGATAACCCCCATGAATAAACTAGTTTTGCGCAGTTGGATTCAGTTTGAGTGCAAGCAACATACTAGTACTACTAGTATTTTTGGCACAAGCCAGGCAAGTTTTCAAGATTTGAGAGGCCTTTAACAAATGGATTTGAACACAGGAGGCCATGTGATGCCTGTCGGGTCCAATTAGACACCAGGAAGGAGGATAAGTAACTACAGCCTCATCTTGTGCCCCTTTGCCAGAAACCAGGTCCAATTAGATTCCTTTGCACTGTTCAATCAAAACTAGCTTGACCAAATGTGTATAGACTCTTTATTCTTAATTTGCAACTATTCTATGCAACCGCAGTGCTATTTAAACCATGAGAAAGCAAGTAAACGTGTATATAGTAAACACCAGAGTTAGTTTGATAATTTGTTGTCAAGGACTCTGTTTTCTAGTCATTGATTAACACCTTTTTTTTCAAGGAGTATCTTTATATGTTAAGGTTCAGTCTTCAGTGTATGCAAGCTGAAGTGTTTAATGTTAATGTTCAGTTTTCATTGGTCAGAGCAAATTTGTATACTCCGTACTTCACTATTGTCATCAAAAGAAGAAGCCCTTATCATCTTAATCATTGCATACTGTCACTTTATAAGATTCTTTCAGTATGAATGAAACTCTGGCATTTGCAGTTTTTGTTACTGCAAAAGAAAATTTAATACTAGTTGACAGATAAATGATGACTGAAGAACTGATCAAAGCTACAGGTTCAGAATTCAGTGTGTGCAGTTTGAACTAGTTTTTAGTCCTGAGGGAAACTAAAACTAAAGCTGTGTGTTCATTGAATTCAGAGTCAGGCAAGAACAATGAAGGAGTTGGATCACAAAAACAACACAATAAAACTTGCCAGGCTGTTTGACCTAGTTTAGTCCTGGAAAATCAAAATCTATAGTCTCAAGAATCAAGATATACACCCCACCACTAGAAGCTGTCAAATGCAAGCAAGTTAGTATTGGACAGTGTCAGCAGGAGCAGCTGCTAGCTAGCAAAGCATGTGAGATTGACACCAAAACATAAATGTTAAGGAGGAGCAATTTTTGAACCCTAGAGAGTGGAGAAAAGTAGATGAATGCACACCTGTCCTACTTAAATACAGATCACTCTCCACCTGTGACTGCACAATATTTATTCTGCTCAGATGCTTCACAACTTTGAGAGCCACAAGCTGAAGGCCATAAATAATTAGCATAGGATACACCCATCCACATTGCTTCCAACTCAAGACCTGGTTGTACTTTGTGATTTGTTATGCTCCAACCACCATATAGCCTAGCCCCTTGCATGCTGACCTCAAGTGACACCAGCATTGCCCTCAAGCTGTCTGCAGTACTAATTCAGCTCCTTAATACACTTGCCTCAAGACTCAAGATGAAGGGTCAATTGATTATTTATTTACCATGAGCCCTCAAGATCATAAACACAAGAATTATTTTAGTTATCCTTTGGTTGTCACTGTCATTTGATTTGGTCTCAAGAGTTGTGCAGGGATGGGGATCTAATGAAACATCAATTTAGATCATTAGCTCATTCAGGGGAGATCAACTATAAGTGACATGCATGTGTGCAGTTTTATATCTGTGCAGCTAGGATTGTATGTATATACTCTGTCTTGCAGCAAGACCAAAAGAGATTAAACTAATTAATCAGACAGGAGCTAGCGTAATGATTAAAAAAAACTGAAACAGATAAATATGCATGATCTCTTGCAGTTCAGTGAATATTCATTTAGTGGATTTTGTACCTAGATTGTTACTATTGTTCATTCAGAGAATTTTCCTTAAGTACACTATACTAATTGATTAAAAAAACCAAACAAATTAAGAAATTATGGGCCATTGTTTCAGAGGATGGACGCTGCAACAAGACAACACGGCAACTTTTCAGCAAGAATCGATCGGTCGATCTCATTGGAAAAATATGGGCAAACATACGTGAACCCCAACCACTAAAACTGAAGGCTTGCTCATGGCAACTACTACTCCATTGGCCTGATCCATCTCCTTGACATGTGTATTGTAAAGTGATTCCAATCGAAAGCTGGAAGCTTGATCAACTTTTCCTAGATCTAAGAATGATCACTACTCACAAGGGAATAGAACATGACATGTTCCTTTTTAACTGAATGCTTTTCTTCGTCTCTCTTTTCTTTTCAGATTTCCATCCAAATGTGCACAGGAGGAACAAGACAGTTAAGGCTAGCTTGGTTGCCATTGGTCACTAGCAATCAGCAATAATTCAGCATGCAGAAACCGACAGTGACATCAGAGAAGAATTTGATCAGATTTACAGTGAGATGGGTTGTGTAGATGTAACTGAAGAGTTGATCAAGGCGTCAATTAAGTTCCTTGACGATCTGTACGTTGCTTGGACGATTTGAAGGCGCGTGCATGCATGGCGAAGTGTCGTGAGAGCGTCGTCGCTTTGAGTTGAGTTGGAGATAGCTAAGATAACAATGGCTTCTGATGGATTGACGTGTGGCTTAGCTGCACTCTCCAGCCACGTGAGTGGGGCTCCATTGTACGTGCTCCACACATATCGATCGATCGATGAATCGATCACTAGTCTGTCTGTTATTGAAGTCTGATCAACAGCTGCAGCGGTCAGCATGCAGCAAGGTTAGTGGAGTGATGGAACGTGCATGAGATTGTCGAACTAGATGATCAGAGGAGAAAGGAGAAAGAAGATCGACGATATGGTTAGAGATGCAGACAAGGGCTTTTTTCCCTGTTGAAATTTAGACAAAAGGTTGTGTTATAAAGTAGAGTTTATCCAACTCAAATGATATTACAAAATCTCTGTTACAGCTCCTCTAAAAGTCTATTTATAGCCCGAGTTTGTTAGGTTTATATATATTTTTATAAACTTTGCTTTTTGATAGGAATATGTGATAAAAAAATATACATGGCTAAATGGACCAATTCCAACAACAAGCTCGTGGGGTTATTCATCTCTCTTCTCCTAATCTTTTTTCTCTCGTTGAACTTGGTCACAAGCCCTTGATAGCCTATTGACTTGGCCTTCCTAGGTTGAAGGCCGTTTAGGCTAAAGTTTATGGGTCAAAATTATGTCAGCCCATTGGAGATGAGCTGGCAAGCTCTAGATGGCTATCTTCTAACAAGTCTCTCATAGGTAAGAGTGAGCATGAGTTTGATCGAAATTGTATTCTCTTAGCCACCTAGTCCTTGGTTTTCGCCATTCTTCCTTTGCTTGGCCCCAAGGCTTCACCCTTCTTCCTTTGGTATGCTCCTAGGGCTTGCATGTCCTAGTTTGGCCTCCTTCGATCTAGGTTGCCTCCTTCGTCCCATTTGGTTGAACTTGTGCCATAAGGAAAGAAACAATGGGATTGCTCCACTTCGTTTTCCCCCTCATTTTTTACACAGTGATCTCGCTTTGGCTATCCACGGTGTTTGTTATTCCCGAGGTTAGCGCATTTTAACTGCCATTGGGACACACGGTGGTTTCTACCCGTTGTCGGTTCGTCTTTTGCTAGGGCACATGCCGTGCTCCTACTAGCTACCGCTTGGGTTTTATGATTTTGTAAAAAAAATCTATCCATACGGAAGCTCTAATACATGTAGTAAGAAATTAACTAGGAGAAAATCATTTTACTTAATATATATATATATGCTTTAGAGAAGGTGTTCCTGTACGTGCCGTAAGTGCACTGCATCTTCTTCCAGCTCCATCTCCAGATCGTGCATGACGTGCGTGCATGCATGGCTGATGGCAACGGCCAACCATCCGGCCGGTCTGAAACTGAAAGCCAGCCGCTGATCGATGGTGTACCTGGAGGCTCATCCAAAACTGTCTTGCCCGGCTGGGCATATGACCATGCATGAATTTACCGCCATCTCCATCGCCGAAACATATTATGGCAACTGCTAGTTCTCTGCTTTTTTTCCCATGTGGCGATGTGATGGAATCTGATCAGGCCCAAGGTCACATGCATGGCATCCGGACACAACTGTTTGCTTCGTAATTTGCATTACTCAACAGCAAACAATATAGTACTGTACTAGGATGGAAATGTATCTAGCTAATTAAGCTCTAGTGCTATACCATTATAAGGTTGTTTGGTTTTTTTTATCTTGTTGCATGGATGGAAAGTTGAAATTTTCAGTCAATACTACTAGTATACTACAAGGCATGATCAATACCTGAGCTAGCTGCCTTCAAGGAGCTATGGTTTGCTGGAGTGAATAAAATTACTATGGATGCAGTACAGTACTCGCACCAACATGGGCATCTTAGCGTTCCCGTGATGATCGTCAGATATATCCTGAATCCTGCAGACGAGTGAAGTCCAGCTTGCCCATCTTCTGCGTGCCCATTTCTCCTGGTGTTCATCAACCTGGCATAGAACTGCAAAAACCCTGCTCCTGCACGATACAAAATTCAGTGCCACAATAAAAGGCTTCAGTAAAGTGGCATATTACGGTATGGTGCTCCAGTGCATATCTAATCTAATGCATAGAAAATGATAGCTAAATTTTATTACAGGATATATTGATTTTATGGTTTTAGCTATAATACCTAAGTACAAAGTGACTTTTAGAAAAAAATATTATCAAAATATGAAAATTTACTAGTGAACATTACACTCATTAGAATATTATTTCTAATTTAATGGGAGAAAGAAATCATATAAAAGTTCTAAAATACCTTAGACACATATGTTATATCTCTATCTCTTTCTCTTAGCTCTTTCTTGGTATTGGCCGGCGAGCACAAGACATGGAGAGGTGACTCTACCAACGAGCACTGAGGCAACGTAGATCTATGGTGTAGACAATGAGATCGGGTTCGGTGTCAAGACAAGGAGATAGTGCTACTAGCGAGTAATGAGGCGGCAAGCTCAATGTCAGCGTAGATTTAGACAGTAAACTCTATGGGCGATATGTGTAAATCTAGTCAATAAGCTTGCATGACAAGAGCATAAATCTAAGCGGAGTGCTTTGGGTCTAGCGCAGCAGCAAGCTCCATATCCACCACCTCTTCTCTCTCTTCTCCATTTCTTATCAGTTGTCTCGAGCCTCCTTCCCCAGCTCTATGTTCGAGAGAACGAGAGAGAGTTGACAGAAAGAGATGAAGTCCATTTAGGAATATTTTAAAACTTTCACACGGTTTTTCTCTTTTATAGAACTGGAAATAAATATTCAGTATGGTGCCTAGCAGAAAATTTTCATATTTTAAAAGTGTCTTTCTCTAAAAATCACTTCGTCCTAAAACCGTGAACTTAGGATATACTGTAACAAAATTTCCTAAAATGATATTGCTCAGCTGCTGGCAGCAAGTCAGAACAATGTCAAACAAGAAATACGTTATAGCCAGAATTGAAGAGATAATACACCAGCTCTAACTAATGAAGCAAAGCGACAAATAGGCCTTCTGTTTTACAGTGCCCTAATGACCTAATCACAAGGACGAAACAAATTAGATAAGGACAGCTTTGTCATCCCAGCATATAGGCCCATGGACGCCCAGCTTGCGAATCTTCTGAATAATGAAGTCAACACTCTAGGGTATGGAGTATTACACAATATAAAAGAAAGTACCTTGTTTTTGTAAGTTCAGTTTACAAGAAATGAAAATAATACAAGCACTTCCAATATATCACTAAGTAAAATTTCTCTAGGTTCTCTAAGTCAAACAGAATACACCACAAACAAGAGCATCATTACATTCCAATGACACTCTCCTGAACCATACCGGGCTAAATGAAGGCACATTGCAAAACTTTGCATGCAAATCAGAAACCTGTACAACACCGTACGTGTTAAGTTCATCATTAGTTCAGCTACCTAGGTCTAGCAAATGGGGAAATAAGGGGACCCTTTCACAAGCAACCAAAGGCAAAAACTGAAGAAAGAAAGTGAACTAACCTAACATGAGGCAGGGAAAAAAATGAAAATAACATAATATCCTGCAAAAATCCTAGAAATATGTTCCATGTGTGCTGACTGCTAAGACCTTTTCCAGCAAATCCAAGGCCTAATGTGAAGCAGAACTCCACCTTCTGCTCCATGAGTAATTTAACACTTTGAGAAGATCCTACAAGATGTTGGGAACTTGTGCAGAGAGCTTTTCTTGCAATTCTCTGATCTTCGAGCAGAGCTCCAGCTTCTGCTCCTTGTAGCTCTGAATCAGGAAGTCCTTACCTTCAATAACTTCCTTCAGCTCACCAATCTTTCGCTTGAGCATTTCCACCCTCTACCTCTCCCTTCCTTTTCTCGATACCAATACAATGGCTTATCATGAGATAGTGCTTCCACAACACAATGGTCTGCAATGATCTTCCTTAGATGCTGAATCTCTCAGACTCAAAGAGATCTCAGTTAGCAGCGTCCAACAGAGACTGCAAATTGGCGGTCTGTGTCACATGGATGCCAAGAGAATTATTAAGATCAGTTATCTGAGCTTGCATCTCCATGTTCATCTCATCACGTCTCTTCAGGCGCTGCCTCAGCTTCTGTATAACCTCCCTCTTGTTTTAGATGTAAGATACTGATTCTGAAACAGAGGGAGAGCCAGAACTGCTTGAGTACTGAAATGGTTTACGAGGGTCATCAAGCTGGTCAGGCAATGATGTCCGCATGACGCCGCTGTTCTCTTTGCTTGATTCTGGCCCTGGTATCTTCACGAGAAGAAGGGAGGACGGTCAGTTGACTTCGATAGAGGACTCCCAGGAGTCTGCTTGACTTCCACTCCATCTGCAAGTGCTGCATATAATAAACCAGCAATAAATATTTCCCATCTTTTGGAACAATTGTCAGGCCACCACAAAGGAATAAATGTAAGTAGAATTCAAAACCCAAATTAAGGCATGAAAAGTCTAATATAACTTAGTATTTAAGTTTGGGTACTGGCATAGTCCAAGTAATAGCAAACAGACCACAAAGAAGTAATTGTGATATCTATAAATGGTAAACTCATCCAAAGTTATTGATTGGAATATAGGACATAAATGCAACAATAATCTCTTTTTTTCTCTGTAGATTCCAGTGCACAATAAGAAACTTGAACTTGAGGTGATAACACATCTGATTCTAACCATTAAATCATAGAAAGCTAGCATATATCCTCCCCCAAATAAAAAGGTGTGTTCTTTACAAGACTATGTACTGAAGATTGAAGAAGGAACATAAACAAAAGATACATCAATTTACAAGCAGTCAGCTATCTATAGATGGAAAACAGGCCAAATTTATTAGATATTAAGCCAAACTTAGTATCATTCGGTGTTGAAATTCAGCAAACAACCAAAAGGTTTTAGGAGGTCTGAGCAAACTCCAGTGAGCTGTATCTTTTTTTATTATTAAAAAACATGCACATCATACCAACTAAGCTAGAAGCTTACTATACTGAGACTGATATAAGGTAAGTATAGAAATTCGTATCAACTGGCAATGCAAACAGCATAATATATGTTTGGATAGGCAGCCAGTATATTAGTATGTACTCTTGAAAATTCTTTAAGAAAAACAATTGATGATCCAACAGCATCGCTATTATGTTCATACAAATTTCTCTCCACTCGAAAATTTTAATCCACCGATGATAATGGATTCTTTACAGTGATTAAAAGGGAAGCTATTCTATTATGGAGAATTACTGACCTGAAATTTTGGAATCCTAGCTAGTCCGTATTGCAGTTTTCTATCCTAGCTATAAATTTAATGTCAGTTGAAAAATTACACACCAAATAACCTCTACAATTCATTGACAAGTGTGACATAGGTAATAGAACAGGCTAAGTTACAGAAAGGCACATGACATACAACAGCAGCAGCTTGTTTGGTCATTAAACCGGTAGAGATTTGACTGCAGGTCACATGCCCCAGTCCTTTTTACTGCAGTTTTGCAGAGTCAGCAGCGCACATAAAGAATATGGACAAAGCGGTGAATGTTACATCTGCAAATGGGCGTAATGTTTTGCTTTTTCGTATCAAATAATTTGCACCCGAGTCTGACTGAAAGTGTGCTAAGCAAAACTCCTCCTGCAACAAGAACCCAGTTTGGTCCGCCTCCTTGGGTGTTACTAACTTTTTCTGCCTTCTGAATGCTCCCAGTTTCCTTAGACTTCATCCTAAGATAAAAACCAGTTTCTTCAGCTGAGTGTACAAAGATACTTGTTTAACCTATATAGGCAGTACAAGAATATGTTAAGTGTTTATGCTGCAGTTCCCACACTGAACTAGCAACATTAGTGAAAAAAAAAACTTGTTTCACCAATACGAGTACGCAACAAAAGGTTTGGAGTACCTTTTCTTAAGAGGGGAAGTAACCTGTACAACCTCAATGGATGGGTTGGCCACACACATGACAGGCACATTTCACTTTGGAAATCCAAATGCTAAAGCTAAATGCATAGGGAGTTAGTTATATACAGAAAATGGAGGAAGTTGTGTTACTGTACTCTAACCCTTGATAAAACTTCAGATTGAACAAGGCACCATTTACGTCAATTGGTGAAACATCACCACAGCATCCATGATGGCTGGGGGATGGAGCAACAACAACGATGATATCTAAGGACCACACGATTTACAGAAGACTACTGGATGGTTAAACTAGTTGAATTCACGCCTGCTACACTCATGGTCAATCAATTCACCAATAACAATAGGCAGTGATAGATCAGTGTGACTAGAATCCTACGCCCCTCCGCTGCTTTTCGCCATTAGACTATGAATGCGGATGCACCACTAATCTCGCAAATCGAAAGAAGAACACGCGAATGGATCTGAGGAAGCGACCAAGTGATGGTCTCAATCACCGGTCAGTCGCCCCTCGCTCGTCCCCTCCGGGAAGTCGCCGGCTCGGCCCCCATCTCCCGCTGCGCCAGATAACCTCTGCGCTCCCCACCCCGTGCGGCGCTGCTCCGCGCCTCCCCTGCGCTCTCCCCGTGGCGGAGGCCGGTGGATGCGCGGCGCCGCCGCCTGGCGTGAGTTGTGGTGCGCCGGTGCCCAGCTCGAGGGGAGTGGAGGTTGGGCCTCGCAGTGCGTCATGGGTTGGGCCGATAGATAGGCCGTCATTACCTGATAGGCCTCTATCAATAATTATATGCTTAATGGCCTTTCAAGGCCTATATGTGATCAATGGGCCTACATGGGCCATGTTAGGTTATTTGTAATCATAAACGAGGCTAGCTTTAAACTGAAATTTAATAATTTCCCTCCAGCCTGAAAAGGAATTACTAACATGTACTATTGAGGTTTACAAATGCAGTGCTAGTATACCACCGAATCATGTTGTAATTATCAAACCATTCGACAGGCCACACTCCACATTAAAATCCTGGGCAAAAACAATGATGACACAACTCACTTCCAGTAGATACAACATTGACCAACCTTAAAACAAAATATCACACACACTGTTCATCCTCAACTTCAAAGAGTAATGATATGCCTTCACTGCATGCCTGAATTAATGATTCTGGTATGAACCGCTCTCTAGCTTAAAACTGCATGCTACCTACTCTCTGGACAACACCTCAGTGGGCTGTGTTTCGCCTTGGTGGTGAATTTTGCAAGGAAGCCTGTCTTTGCAAGTTATGCATAGCTCCTCCACCAAATCCACTTCTGCTCCCCTCTCTGCTGCCTTTCGCCTTGGTGTTGAACTTCGTAACCCCGCTCCTTTCCTTTTCCTTGAATTTATCATGGTCTCAAGTCCCTTTTTGCGATCATGCCACTTTAGCCATGAAAACAAAACAAGCACTTAATGTCTTAATTTAACTCAACTCAACACAGACCTTTCAGTACTAAATAAATTGGGTAAGTCATAGCAAGAAAATGAATTGAACAAGATCTGATGGGTAGCAACATATAAAGCAGATCTGCAGGTGGAAGATTGCAAGAAACAAGGCCAAAACAGTGAACAGGGACTACACTTGGGACTTTCTTTTGAGAACAATATTGCTTTGAATAGTTATGAAACTAGTGACATTTTTTCAATAAAATAATAAATCAGAATGCATAACTGACTATGTCTGTAAAGAAGAGTAGCACAAAAACAAATAAGCCTAGATTTAGTAAGAGGAAGCTTTAATAATACGATGTAAATGTCTGCATATGTGGGTTTATTCCTGCAGTGCAATCAACTGTAGGACATGGCCATACCTTGGTTAATCTCTCCTTAAGTTTTGGTCTTGTAGATACTACCACTCGTGTCAACTGAGCATCTGATTTTCGTAGAACCAACTTCTCACGTTGCAACTTCTTTATCCCTCTACTCTGTAGTTTACTTCTCTCTGCTGCTTGAAGCTTCTTGGCTACAGTTTTCGCCTCTGCTTTTTAAAGCTTCTTGATTATTTTTTCCCTCTCTTTGTTCAATAGGAACATAGATATCATCTCAGACTTTATCCTGTCGTAGCTGTCCCAATCCAGCTTATCTTGCCAGTAGTCACCTTGTTTTGCTGCTGCTGCAATGCTATTTGACCATATATGAATAACCTCTTGTCTTGCTTTGACAGATACTATTCGCCTCTCCCAGATCTTTCTCAGTGCACCACTTATCTTGTCTTTGCTTGCTTGTCTGAAACAAGATGAACCATAAAGTGCCTCAGAGTTTGCATAACAACGTTTTATATACATTCATCTACGTAACAGAAATATGCATTTACCTATGCAATTGTCGATGTCCTAGCATTTTCTTCCTAACCTGAAAATATAAAAGAAAAGGAAAGAATTTGAGATGAATTTTTGTAGACAGTTAACAGTCCATAGCCAAGTAGGCCTTTGGCAGATACAACGGTGCCATGTGAAGGTTTCTTACATGACATCACCTTGGGATCTCTAAGAGCCTCAGTAGTCCGTTGCTTGATGAGCTCCTTGTGCTCTACAGGAGAATGACAGACCCCTCATTGTGTCATAATAACAGACTGCCTATCTGTTCATTCGAACAGCAAATCTACCGAGGCAAAAATGTCAGCTAGAGCTTGGTCATACCTTTGCTTAATTTCCTCCCCTTTGTCCAGGGAATCTTCCCCTTGTTTGCTGCACCAATCTTTCGTCTTCTTTCAATTTCCTTCATCTGCAAACCAGTAGTATAAGTGTCACCTTGTAGAGTTGATGGTTGACAAGGTGAATGATCTTGCACTATGTTTTTCACATCCCTCTTTCTTGTAGATGGCTGTGCACTTGAAAATGGCTTTGAGCAAGAGGAATGATGGGAACATTGTTCATCCATGTCATGGACCAACTATTCGCAAACTTGTTCTTTTAATGATGACTGTGGCAAAATGAGTTCCTGATACTGAATTAATCGACTGTGTTCTCGAAATTTGTTTTGTTGTAGAGGTGAATCCAACACTGCATAGTACTTGTAGCACGAGGATTTGATTCTTGAAGATGAGCTAGCACCATACTCAAAGGTCATAGAAGACAAGCCCACCCTGTGTATACAAATTTGATTTACAAGACTGTATGTTAGCTTTGAATCACAGAACTGAATGTTTACTTGCAGTAAGCAACATGTTAACTGAAAACTAGAGAAAATAGGCTAATCAGTCAGCTATACTCCTATCAAAATCTTTCATAAATGAAATTCATTAATTCAGTAAGAATGTGTCAAGACATTCCTGAGTCTACCGTAAACTAACTAAACAAAAAAAAAGCTTTTTCCCTCAAACACGAAAAAAGAAACCACTCATGTAACCATGCAACAGCGTCCAGCTTTCTATAAATTCGACAAATTAGTTCACTTAAAATGTGGAACCCAAATGGATTTTACGATTTAGTAGCTACATTGATGTGGTACATCCAAATTTTGAACGGAGCAGAACTCCTAGTCGTAGATGCAGAGGGAAATATTGGCATCGTGATTTCTAGTGCCAGATGCATTCATGATTTTACCTAAAACGATCGAAAATGCCATGATCTATGCCGCATTACCACATTGGACAGAAATTAAGCGGAAAAAAGAAAGGAAATTGGAAAGTTCACGGTCGCCGCCATGTTCTGCGGCCTTGCACTGCAGCACACTCTTGCTGTTTTCCGAGGAAAAGCCAGCTGTGATGGGAAGATGAACAGACCGAAAATCAAGAACAGCAATGGAGGAAGGGAGAGATGGGATGAATCAAGCAGGGAGGAGAGGAGAGCCGCCACATCGTGGAGGAAGTCGAAAGGGGTGGCGAGCGAGTGGGGGGAGAGGACGATCAGACGATGATCTTATCCTTGATCCTTCTCGTTCGTTTGCTCATTTAAGCCCACGGGACGATGGGCCTACCCATAGCGGCCACAATACGCTGGGTCTGCAATGGCAGCCTACTTGATCGGAAATTCGGAATCGGATCGCTCAGATAGCTCACCTCTCTCGTTGCACTCATGGCGCATTCATAAATTCAGAAGATATGAAGGGCAAAAATACCGACAACGGCAATCAGAACAAAATTCAGAAGGGCAAAAAATGAGTAGTGTCAGCAACAATACTATACATGATGATGCATCAATGGCGCATCGAGACAGGAAATTAATGAGGTCATCTCATTCTCATCGATGCGTTCCATGAGGCAAAGAGGAGAATGTTCCAAGTATCAGGCAGTCCCGGCAGGCACCAGTGGCTGCAGTCAGCGTACGATCCCGGCTGCCGCATCTGCTCCGCCGTCAGCAGCTTCCCTCCCCTCGCCGTGAACACCGACGGGTGCGCGTCGCGCCGGAGCTCCGACAGACGGGTGATGTTCAGGCACCCCACCGCCGTCCTCGCTCTCCTCAGGTTCCTCTCCACGACGGACGCCATGCCCCTCGGGAACGCCTCCACGTACTCCTCCGTCGTCGCCATCGGAGCCGTCTCGTTGTAGCACCAGTTCATGCTGAAAGTTATTTCATTCTCATTATTTCGATCTTAAAATGAAATAATTAAGCTGGTAGTTAATTGCAATGTCGATGAGTTTACTATACTTCTTGTGCTCGGGGGAGATGCTGCGGAAGAACACCATGGTCTTGTCGGAGTCCACGTTTCGATCGAGCCACCGCGTCCATGTCCGGAGCGCGCGGTTGAAGGCTTCCTCCGCTCCCATATCAACCTTCTCCCCGTTCCTCTCGAGGTGATCCCACCTGCAGTCGTCGTCACATCGTCGGTCTCAAGTTAGCCATGGCGTCATGGCGCGGGTTTATGAATGAGCTCGCGAGCTGAGAACCTTACGCCCTGAACTTGCCGGTGTGCGTCCACCAGTGGCCCGTGTTGAACACCATCACGTCCGCGTCGGCGAGCCAGCGATACGCCGTGGCCGGGAGACGGTCCAGCTTCAACGCCCTGGTCTGCTCGTCGAGATCCACCAAGAACGGGCTCCAGTAGAACTCCACCGTGCAGTTGTAATCCTGACCGTGATCATCGTGTTCGACAACGACTGTCAGTGTCAGTTGATTCGTCGACGACGCAAACTGCAAAAGTTCTCGTCTTTGATGGAGAGGAGAAGAGAATATCGCGGTTGTTAATTATACCAGTGCGCGGAAGATTTTGTGCTCGGCGCTCTCGTCGTCGACGCGGGCGAGTGACCGTTCCGGCGCCGCCGCGTAGAGGATGCAGGCGAGAGACTCCCACATGTTGCGGTTGAGCGAATCGCCGACGAGCACCACCCGCTTGTCGCGGCACTGCTCCAGCATCTCCCCACCACCCAGCCTGAACTTTTTTTTTTTTGGACAGATCAAGCAAAGCATTCTTCAGTGCGACGTGTACGATTGGACAGAATTACTACTCATGGAGAATCGCACGATTATTCCAGCTGCAATGATGCATTGGAGGAATGGTCACCGTGGTGTGCAACTAGTAGTATCAACTATGCATAACACTCCCTAAGTCCCAACTCAAAAGCAACACACATCTCGAGTTGACTACTTTACCCTCTTTTTATTCACCTTTTCCGTCCAAGAACGGGCCCTGCGACTTGCACGGGCTGTTCTTTTAGCCATTCATTACGACAATGTCATAAGGACACACAATGGAGCATTCAGGAATTGGGCATGCACATTTCAAAATTCCAGATTAAGAATCTAATAAAACGGATTCTAAAGAAACCAGCTCTAGTTTGTTTGTCCAAAATTTTAGACAAAAAGACGAGAAATTTCAAACAAGCACAAGCTAGTACTAGGAGCTAGCAGTGGGCACGCACCTGAGAGCGGCGGCGCAATCCCTGGGCTGCCACCTCCAGTGCTCGTAGCCGGAGTCCGGGCGGCCGTTCCTCCGACAGGTGACCTGGCCGCTCAAGAACGGGCACTCCCGCGGCTCGTACAGCGGGTACCCGGCAGGGTCGTACACCCACCTGCCGTCGAACAGGTCGCAGTGGACTTCCCGCTCGGACGGCGAGCCATAAGCAGCAGCAGCAGCAGCTGGGCTCGGCGCAGGTGCAGCTGCAATAATGCCAATGCGGTCGGGCGCCATTGAGATTGAGGACGCCTCCTCTGGTCGCTGCGGCTGCTTCATCTTGCCGGGCTCCTCTTCTTGAGAGAAGAGGAGGGCGCGGGAGAGGAGGAAGAGCGAGAGGCAGCCAAGGGCGGCGCCGGCGAGGCGCTTTCGGGTGGCCATGGAGGGAGGTCTCAGCTTCAGGGGATCCATTGCTAGCTCTGCAACCTGTGCGGTGCGGTGCTATTTCACTTGCTAGTAGTACACTTTGACTGGATGTACATCTGCAGCTTGTGCTACTGTTAAAAAAACTATTTTTTTAAGAAAATGAATTAAACCAGACTCTCCATCCAAAATGGATGTACACAGCCAATTGAAAAAATGGATGTAGTTAAAAAAAACTACAAATAGCAAATCTGGAAAACAAAATTTGAAATGTGTTTGCTGAGTTGTTGCTACAAGGAGGATGAAGCCAAACCCCAAGGCAGTGACGGTTTTGCATCTATTTTATGTGGAGTGGCTGCGTTTGGGGGCTCTGCCTGGAGACTTGCTGCTGTCTGTTCTCTTCATTTGCTAATTAGTGCCACAGTACTGACACTGTGCCGTGTGGGTCTATCACTCCGTCTGAACTTAGCTAGCTCTGGGATGAGCCATGTGCCAGCAAACTGAAATCAAATGCAACAACTATCCATTTCAAGAGATTGTTTCAAACTCAACTTTGTACATCTTCTTTTTTTTAAAAAAAAAGGAACTTTGTACAAATTGAAATCTTACAACAGTTAAATCAGAGCATGCCACGAAACGAGAAATCTCATTATATTCCACTTAATTTGTAACCTTTTATAATTTACCATCAGATACACGTGCCTTTTGAAATTTGGGTAGACTTTTTTCTTCCTCGTTTTTACCTTTTTATATCTGCTCACTAGTTCAAATAGATTTCAAAGGTGATCAAAATGAATGGTGATTTTGAGAATAGCCCATGGATGGGTGGAATTACAAAATTAGAGCATTGTGGCATCGTAACATGGAGCCGAGCGGCAGCGGATGTTTGCATTGTCACACTTTGTTAAGACGACCGAGGCATATACCTTTACTTAGATGACATTTTCATTGGTTGACATGATGCGAATACTACTTAGAGATGGCCTTGTCGGAATTTGAATCGGATTAGAGTTTCCAACTCTGTGGCTCGGTAAAATAAAAACCATTTTATTCTTTGCTCATTCTTTTTTCTTTACTTTTAAAGTTTAACTTTCAGTCTGGATCTGGACCCCCCCCCCCCCCCAAATTCTGTACAGCATAACATCCTACAAGTACAGATTTTGATTTTTAATTATTTTTGGATTTTGATGCCACAACAATGTCACCCAACTCTTCCAATCCTTCCTCAAACTCAAATACAACTTAAGAGTAGATCCCTTAACACCAGACAAGTTAATTAGTTCGATTACATAATAAGTGATTACCGTGCTCCTCAATTAGAGGTTAAACTCACCAAAAATTAGGCCTCTAGAGAAGAAGCAAGGCTAGTATTGGCATTTTTGAAAACTTTTCTCTTCAAAGAAGGAACAGTTTTGGATGGAAAACTTAACGTCGATAGCATTTTCAATAATTTATCACCTTTACAATGGTATTTTGCAACCTCACTTGCTTGGGTATTTTCGAACTCTACATTCTTCTCAGTGGTAGTAAGCAAATTTGCTAAAAATAAACTGGACATGGATGTCTGCGTGACACTGCTATTTGTATTGCTGTGACTGTAGTCTCTAGAGTCCCATTTTGTCTTTGAAGGATTTCACTTATTCATGTGGTTTCATCATTGATTTATAATACAAATCAGTGTAAATATAGCTTATTCTGTTTCAAATTAGATGACCACATTGACTTTCAATTAGCATTTTGTTCGCATGCTTGCACATATGCTTATTTGTGCACTTAGACAGTCAGGTTCAAGACAGATTTTACTAGTCAGGTTGCTGCATTATTCCATCTCATCCAGTAATAAGATTTAGAATGCACAAGGCAAGCGTCTATGTATATTGAACCTATATCTTTGTAAAATTGATGTTATTGCAAAACCCCATATATATATATGCATATGTCGAGTTACTTTAAAATATTGGTAACAGATAGAGTTATTTATATCCAATTTCTTGCATTTCCATTTGTTTTTATATTGCTACCATGTATCATTATCACCTCTCTGGTTGGGAATGGTTAGTATGGTTTTATTTGAGTATTGAATGCTTAGCCATGTCTAGGTCTAGCAAAATAAAAATCAATGGATGGAGCCATCGATTAAACTTAGTTCTACACGTTTTAGTGGGCATAAAATCTAAGAACATGACTTATAATTAAATCTGAGAATATATTTGACTTAGACAAATTATAGGGTGATGATGGAATGGTGGTTTTCTCTTATGCAAGTGGCTCCATCTAGGTCGTTCAGGACCGAACATATTGACATCTATTCAAATACATTTCGTACTTCTACTCGCCGGGTATAGGATAGCTAGTCTTAGTACCTTATGACATTGTGATCATCTATGCCCGTTAAAAAGTTGTAAGGGTGGATTCCTTTTGTGATCATCTATGCCCGTTAAAAAGTTGTAAGGGTGGATTCCCTTTGGAGTGCCCTAGGTAGGCTTAGTTTTGGCAGGAGGTATCTCCCGCGATGTTAATCCTACCTTAGTCACACCACACACACATAACTAAGTCGTCGGTTGCCCTAACGTGGTTAAGGTGCTTGGGGGAAAGACTTGTTATGAGCTTGGTTCATTGGTGGGTCACACTTGTGTGCGTTTGAAGCATTTGATCCTTGTGTATTTTGTGTGGATAAAGTTGTACACCTCTGATCAAAATATAACTATTTAAATAGTCATGTCTACGATTATGGATAACGCTTAATATGTTTCTCAGTTATGGCTAACGATTGGTTGGGCAATAGTGACCCATGGATGTTGCATAGAGCGCTAGTTGTGCTCATTTGTGGTTCAACTTCAGATTTAAATATTTTGTCCTTTGTACTATTATATATTATATGTAAGTCTTGCGGAGTAACTTTTGTACCCGTGTTGCTATTTTTCATGTGAGGATGCCGACGATGTTGATGTGCCCTACTACTATCCCATTGAGGATGGCGAAGGTAGTGAGTAATTGTAGCTTTGCTCTTGCCCTGGTTGATTGGTCTAATGGGAATGTTGGCACCATGGTTTTTTCTTTTGCTTATGGTTCCTTTATGAATCTTCCATTGCAATCTTTTATGATGTATGATGGGCCTATGAATCTTTTATGTAATATGTATCTTGCCACACCTTCATCCATGTTTAAGCACTTATAATGTTTATCATTTGCTTACGATGAAAGTGCAAGGCTAGTCACTTTCTTAGGGACTAGCTAAGCATAAGTATGGGTTTTGAGCACTTGAGATAGTTGGGGGATAGCACTTGTGGTTCGAGTCCTTTGGGGCGTGTGTTGTGTTTGGTCGCCATCATCGTATGGTTTGACAAGCATATGACGGAGAGGACTGGTAAGCTAACCTTTAGAGTATCTCTCTTGTTCACTACTCGACATTATGATTATTATACGAAAAGATATCAACCATGGCCATGGACACATTGAGGATGAGTGGCTATATATGCGTGTTTGGGTCCTACTCCTCTGATAGTATGTAGTGGTCACGTTAGGCATTGGACAATATAATACTCAGGGTGTCCACAACGGTGGCGGTGCTGGGAGGCCTAGGGGCGACGGTGGATCGAGTCGGTGGTGTCGACGGTAGATGGCGAACGAACAGTCATAGGAGTGATGGCGGGAAGGAGCTGCTAGATTTAGGGGCAAGCTTCCCTCAATCGAATGATTCCGATGATGGGAGCTATGCCACTAGATCCGGCAGCCTATTCTGCTGATCTATGTTGGTTGCTTAGGCTCTCTTTGATCCCCTCAGCTCCGGTTGCAACCTTGTGGTAAGGAAGGAAGACGGCAGCAACCGAGGACGACGATGACAAGGAGGACTGGAGGTGGCACAGGAGGGCAGGGAATACATATTCAGCATGTTGATGATGATGACAAAGAGGCTATTCGGGATGGCAACAACACAAAGGATGGCTATGTTGCTTGACGCTAAGGGGAGGCAGCCAAGGACAATGATGGCAAGAAGGACGAGAGGTGATGAGCGAAAGGAGAGGCCAAGATGACACAACCGTTGCGTGAGAGAAGGATAGGGAGGAGAGAGAGAACATGGGACCTGCCTTTGGCCAGCCGAAAAGGCTTGCTAGATTTGGTTAGCAAGGGCGTTGGTTTGGCCAATAATATGGCTTAGCCTTTTAAATAGCAAGTTTGTTGGAGGATGTTTTTTTCCTAAGTTTACTAAATTTTGGCTTGGAAAACCAAATAGCCATGCTGTTTTCAGCTTACAATTTTTAAGAAAATGGTCATCATTTTGTAGTTTTAGAGTCTACTGCACACTGCAATTTTGGACATATGCTAGTTTGCACGTGAGATTAGGAAGTAGTAGAGGAAATGGGTCGAAAGGTTGTGCACCAAGCCTCCCAGTCTAGCTAATAACAGGGCAAAACCGAGTAAAATTTGCTCAAAAAATAGAAAAATAAAAAATGATAGAGGAACCGTGATGACACTAAAAGGAAGGGAGAGAGCAGCGAGGGGCAATGAGAGGAAGCGAGGGTGTGGAGGAGAGGGAGTGGGAGCGGCTATGACGATAGGATGGTAGTGTAGAGTAAGCTTGGTGGCTCCACCGTTCACACCATCGCTGTGACGATGGATGACCTCGAGGAGTCTATGGCACAACTTGACAGGGGGATTGCCGTCCTCAAGATGCTGGTGAGGATGGTGAGGGAGGAGAATGAGGAGGAGGCTTATTGCTGCTTCACTAGGTTCTCTTTAGGATGAATCTAGGACCATGGAGGATTTCACTGACGTGAGTTCTAACTGATAGCGATTAAGGAGGAGACTGATATGAGTTCTAACTGATGACGATCGAGGAGACTGATATGATGCATCTATCGGTACTAGTATATATGTATGTGTCGATCTATCTAGAAGAAAAATATTATTATTACTATATGCAGTGATTTTCTTCAGAAAATTGAAGATAGAACATAATAAATAGTAACCAAAACTGTATTTTTGTCCATGTACAGGATTTGCGAATAAGACCTCGCTGCCCAGAAAGAAAATTCAAGATTCCAAGAAAACTAAGTTTGTTTGATGGGTGTAATATGCTGGGAATGCAGTACTTAATTTGACGATGCTGCTGGTTGATGGTTCGCCATGAGTAGAGCTGAAACGGCGTAGGAGACAGCAAAAGCTAAGCCATTGCTTCTTCTGCATGCTGGTGAGAAGAACCAGCACCAATCGAAGCGCAGCCATAGCTAATTTCGCTCGTAAATTGAGTTGATGTACAATGTACAATATATTCTTTGCCCTATCTCTCTCCTTGTCCGTGTGTGTATATGTCTATGTTTTTAATTCAGTACTGCCTCTGACTTGAAGACGGCTCGGAACGTAAACGGGCCGGATTAGAAGTTATTTTTTTTCTTCTGCTTTCTAGTCCAACTATATACGAGAATTGGAATATATTGAACCCTCGGCCTCGCGTGTGGTGTTGCAGTACGGACGTACTTGGACTGACTAGATAGATAGATAGATAGATAGATAGATAGATAGATAGATAGATAGATAGATAGATAGATAGATAGATAGATAGATAGATAGATATGCGATGTTGCGATCGACGACTACTCCCGATCGGACGTCTCCTCGATCGCCTGCGTCGATCTCCATCTCGCTGGTGAGCATCCATGCATGCGTGCTCTTTCTCATCTCGATCTCTATCCACTCACACTTCTTCTCGAAAATTTTGTGTTAGCCCTAGCTTCTCTTTTAGATCCATCTCGCTCTAATTAAGCATATGGCAAACAATCAGGAGCGACCAAAATGCAGTTGCGTCCAGTCCAGATGCACCCAGCTGTAAGTATATACTACATTGGTGTCTATATATTAATGTAACGTTAGTTAGTTAAGTTGTTCTTATTGCATGCGCACCATCTAGTAAGTATTTCTTTGCCGCTTAAATTATTTTGCAGCTATTGCCGGTGTTTCCGCTCGCGTTACTTTTGTTCAGCCAATTGCAATTGCACTGACTGTTTCAACATTAAATACAATGAGGATGCGGTAGAGGAGCTTGCGGACATGACCGAGATGAGAGACCCGAATGCATTTGGTCCCAAGATTATTGTTAGTGTTCAAGATGCAATGGCAGTTCATCCCCAGAGCTCTGGTGCTGTTTCAGATCCAAGAAACAGCTCCGATGCAATGCCGGTAATACATGTTTCTACTTTCTTATTGGACCACCTCGATTAACTGAGATGATGTATGGTTTACAGTGGCTTCAGAACTCATGCACATTGAGTAAATATATTTCAGGGCAATGAGCAACGGAGACATGCAAAGGGATGCAGCTGCAGGAAGTCCAAGTGCAGCAAACTCTACTGTGAATGCTTCAAGGTGTGCGTGTATATTACTTCTTTTTTTAGATAAAAACCCATATTTACTATTATGATTAAAAAATAATTGTTTTTCCTCTTGCAGAACAATGTGGGGTGTACTACAAAATGCAAGTGCCAGGAGTGCAGTAACGGCCTCGGAGTAAAAAAAAAGTGAGTGTAGTACACTATTGTTTCCTTTCCAAGAGTAAGTATGTACTCAATTTGTTTGGAGTAGCCTGGAAGAACCCTACTTTGTTCTTCATCCGTGTCAATTTGTTTTGCCTACAAAACAGGTGAATCAAGCACCAAACCAGATAATTAAGACTAAGAGTGCTACTGACGGCCTAACACATGAAGCTACAATGGAGAACACACTACCTGGGGAGGCTTGGAACTCCGATTCAAACAAACGCCAAGAAATTTAATAAGTTTTCGCTCTTGCACACTTCCCTTATATAGTTTGCCAATAAAAATTATAAAATTAACTACAGTGTGTTAAATTTGTTATAACTTGTTCAAACAGAACCGTGATGGAATGTTCTCTTATGCAGTGACAAGATTTTTCAGATCAAAAATTTGCAATTATTCATTTACTACTGAAATTTGGAATGATGATTTACCGTCCTGATCACTTTCTGTAAGCACAACTAGTCTCAATATCAAGGGGTATATAACATCTAATCCTTCTCTAGAATGAGCTTGAAGTCATATAGAAGTTTGTTTGGCTCCTTAATCTCGGGATATTTTGATCATGCCTGAGCCTGAAGATATAATTCTTCAGTGATGAGAGCACTAGTAGTATGAAGTATATATATAAACATGATTGCAACGACACTTGTACATCTCTACTAATATATGAGGCAACTGCCTTGCCTTCTTCAGAAAAACATACAAACAAAAATGATTGCAAGGACAAGCAGCCTGCACTGCATTATTGGCACTTGGTGACATATGCCCAATCCTTACAAGTAACAGAGCACAATCAAGCCTTCACCTCTACTTATTTAAAAACTGTTGGGACTTCGACGTACTGTTGAGACTGCGAAGTGCGTAAGTTCACTTCCATTAACGGGATCTGTCGAGGCCAAGCCTCGAGCTGAGCCACTTGCCAACGTCGTCCATCTCTTCAGGGATGGTATAATGGCCTAGACTGCATCATCAAGAACTTTGTTAATCCTGCTATAGCTTGGGACTTTGGGAAGAGAAGAAAAATAAGTTTTGTGTTATCTGCTGTGTGTGCAATTATGCATGCATCTGTACCCATTGAGTTTTATGTTGTCTGTTGTGTGTGCAATTATGCATGCATCTGTACTCATTGTAGGATTTGAAATGTAGATATAAGAACCCCGAGGAACGCAGGGTGTCAGATGGCCTCTCAGCATTCCTGTAGGATACAACCTCATCCACTGCAAGAGCACAATTTAGAACAGATTGATGCATGCATCGACATTCGACTGGTACTCTGGTAGTGACCACTAGTAAGTATAATACTGTTTCTGGAGGGAAGACCACATGGATCGACAGCTATGTTACCTCTTCCATGGCTGAGTAAGACAGGCAAGGAGGCAGCTCTTCTTGCAGCCGTGTGTGAACTCTCCATCTTGCTCCTCAAGGTCCTAAAATTGCCAGAGCATTAGCAACTCTAGGTGGTTCAGGAACGATGACACTGGCGCAGAAAGCCTGCCGGAAAGCCTGCGGCGTCCGCTAGGACGGTGCTGAAGGCGGAGTAGAGACCGACGCCGGCGACAATACGAACGATGCTCGTGGCAAGGAAGGCGCGTCCTGTGCCGGCGGTCACGCCACTGCAGCCTGGAGCAAAGAAGCTGCCGAGGCTCAAGAGCCGTCGTCGGGAGTTAGTGAAGTCGACGGCTACGATGTATCAGGGACAGCGCTGCACCATGATAGCCGCCCCCTGGACATGGGATGGTGCTGCCTCCAGTCTGTTAGCAGTAGCTTGAGCGTTGCTGGTGATGCTAGTGATGATGTTGCCGTCATCAGTGATGAAACTGGGGAGGTCGGGGATGGTGCTACGGATGCAGGGGTCGACGAAGGAAGTGTTGCCGTTGATGCTCCTGATGGTGCAGAAGGGAGCAATGGCATGGGTGCCGCTATCAGAGATGATGCCACGGCGGCCACCATTGGTGAGGAAACCGCAGAAGTTGGTGATGGAGCGACGGAAGCGGGTGTCGGTGGAGATGGTATTGGGCCTACGACGCGGGCGCCATGGCGTGTAGCTTGGACATGGTGACAACGCTCGTGTGTATCTTGGGCGGGGTGACCGCGCTCTCCCCGCGGACTCCGGCGCACTGCTTCTCCACACGCGTGATTCGCATGTCGTGGCTGTCCAATATCCTGTTGGTGATGGCAAGTTGAGCCAGGATGAGCTCGAGCTTGCTGCTGGTACCTGTCCGGCCTTACCCAGGACTACGTGCTCGCCAGCCATAGATAGCGGCGAGTGGCTCTGATACCAAATTGATACGCGCAAGGTGGCAATGGCCTTCGAGCGGTGGCTGGAGAGTGGGATACTCACGATCGTCCTCCGACGCTGCCGGGCTCTTCCCAAACAGAGACGAAGCTCCAAACGTGCCCAAGTTTCTTGTTTATTTCTCCTTTCCTGCTTTACTCAATACAATATCGATCCCTTTATACTCAGGGATCAACACACACGATGCTAACAAACTGGCCCAACAAACTGATAACAAGATGATAACTAACCTACCTAACGAATCTAACTTATTCTTAACAAACTTGGTAATCCAGATGCTCATGCCACGGGAACGCTGTTGTTGGACGGGTTGTTCCCAGTTTTGCTTTTGCCGCTGACTATGTTGATGACGCCATGAAGCCACACCATGGTGGCCTGGTGCCTTCCCTTTGGCCTCACCACATAGGTCCTCCCGTACTCAACTCTCTGACCACCCCATCCACCTGAATCACCATTCAAATCATGCTCAGCATTTTCTTTGGCACCTATGAACATATGATGATTATAATGTAGACAGAAGTTTTCAGAAAAAAAATAATGGAATAGACAGATTACCAGAAGAGCTGCTTCCGTACTAACTGCTGCTAAGCTATAGTGCTAATCTATGAATCACGGATACGTCATTGTCGTACCCGTATCTGATACGTGTCCGATATGACGATACGGCAATACACGTATCGAAGAAGTATCGGAGCATTTTCTATTTAAAAAAAGAAAAAAAATATCGATACGTGGTCGATACGCGAGCATATCGGTCCCGGTACGACACCAACCTCGTGTCACGCCGTCGCCCGCGCGCCGCCGCCTGGAGAACAAGCTCAAGATGTCATGCCGCTGACTGGAGCCTGAGCTTGCGGCCTCTCTGGCTGCCGGTCCCTAGCTCCCTCCTGCAGAGGAGACGCCGCCGGCAGGTCTCGACGCGACATAGCAGCTGCTTGCACCGCTGCTCGCGACGTTGCTGCTAGTTATCGAGACAAAGAAGGGAGGCTGCTGCGGTAGGTCAAAGGAGGTAGATAAAAGTCCATTTTTTTATTTATATATTTTTTATTAAATTTATATATATATATATATATATATATATATATACTCCCAACACACTCCATCATCTAAGAGAATTTTTTTTCAAAAACGTCCAACTAGGGAACTAGAGATCCGACATAATAAATATCCGTTGGCATAAGTTAACAGCGGAATAACAAATACCCAGAAAATTTATATATAGCCCTTTAACTTTAAAGGGTGTTTTGTGGTCGCCTACAAAATGAGTGTGTGAGCGAGAAGAGGCCTACCGATTTCGCATGCAGCCCCCTTACAGTCCTCTGGTTAGGCATTTTTCTCTCTCAGAAGACCGTCTCGTCCGTAGGAGTGAAGTGGCACTAGCAATTTTACAGTTCATCCGTCAATCACCAAAACCAACTCTAATAACGGTTCTTATTTCCATAAACATTTTTCGTAAAACACTAACAAGCAAAACTATGCTAGAAAAATCACCTTACATTCGTTCTTAACCGTAGACATGCATGTTTGAATAGATTAAGCTTTGTAGAGATTGTATGCTTTACTCACACGATACAAAACTAACACCGGATATCTATCGACACCGAAAATTCGTGATAAGGCATTTTTAAAAATAACCCATAAATATCCTATGTCAAATAGTTGGATTGAATCTCTTAGCAAATTATTAGACAAGTCTTATGACTTCATCTACTTAGGAGATCCAACAGCCTACACTCCAAAGATGTGGGGTCTGGTTCATCTAGCATGCACATAGACCAATAGACCAAAAGAATGGAAATAACTAGACCATCTCTAGTTTTTTTTTTCTTTTTTTCTAGTACGTTCAACACTCACACTTAGAGACTCCATTGAGTCTAACTAAAATGAATTTGGATATTTAGTGGGAGGTGCATAAGGAAATAGCAACAAACTAATAAAGCATTTTGCATCGAAATAGAAAATACACTACATTTATGAACATGGCCATCTTAAAAAGAAAAAAAACGACTAAGCTAGACAAAAAAACAACCGAATTAAGTATTTGGGAAGAAACCATAGCTAGCATTGCAGTTGATTTGGGTCGAACAAGTTAACACGATGTTAATATTCATTCTGGTTTTTCGGTTTGTTTGGATTTACCTTCTGATGCGATGAGTTGTTAGGAGCTTTCAGCCTCGAGGAGAGGAAGCGGCGATGGAGCAGAGCACATGATCGATCGAGGAAGACAGGCGAGATCTCGAAGCTCCTTGACCGGCAAGCACCAGCTGCTCGGTCCTCCTGGACGAAGCTAGAGTGATGCTCTGTGCTAGAGCATGTTACGGCGGCGCCGTGGAGGGCATAGACTTCGGACGGCGAGGGCAGCGCGCCGTCCTAGCACAGCGCAGAGCCATTGCGATTGCGGCTTCCGCCGCCGCCGAGGTGCATACTTGCGATATGATTGATTAAATGATTCGTTTTGCTCTCTTGTAGAAACAGCAACAACAACATATAGATGTTTTAACTTCCTCTTCAGCGTATTCGCTCTGCAAAAGCATAGCGAAACTGAGGTCATTATCATAGTCATTACAGTTAATTGGAATAAGAGTCTCTCACCTGCTAAAGACAGCACCTTCATTTTGACAACCCCAGTTTGTCTCAAAGACAAATGCAACAGATAACCCCCCCCCCCCCCCCCATTGTTGAATATAAAGTCTTGGAATACAGTTGATCAAGCTACAGAGGGACACCACAGCAAAAATTGTGTGACATTGAAGAAGGAAAAGGTGCTTACAGGAGATATTGGCAGGAAGTTTAGGCGGAATGAGTTTGCAGCTAGGAATGCAGCAATGAAGTTGATGAGGCTTGGCTGTTGTTTATCCCTCCATGAAGTGCTCATCGTGCATACTCCACGACCTGCAAGACGGTGCCCAAAGCCCCAAACAGAGTAACCAAAAAAGTGCGCAACGTAGCATAAGCTAAAAGCAGTCTGCTGCTTCTTTGATTCAGGCTTCCAGTAGTGGTCAAACGTTGGAGTTTCCATATGAAAAATTTTAGTGTGCTAACTGAATTTCTATGTGCTCCTAAGTCCTAACATACTGAAATTGAACAGCTGAACACTGCAAACTGATGGCCTTAAATGAAATAGGGCATGAACATGTGGATAGAAACATTGCGGGGTTGATTGATTCAGTTTGGGGCGATGATGCGATACCCTAAAGCCGTAAGCAGCGCGTGCGTGAGAGGAGACGGGAGGATGGGGCTCAGAGAGAGAGAGAGAGAGAAAGAGCCGAGCGGGTGGATGACCTGGAGCAGCGGGTTCTGGCGGCGGGGGGAGGCAGATCCAGCCGGCGGAGTGGGTGTAGCGCTCCATCGGAGACGCGCCTGACGACGGGGACGGCGAGACGCCGTGGCGAGCAGCGAATTCTTCCTTCTGGCCTCGTTTTTCATGGGCCAAACAAACCCTAACAATTCCGCAAGGATGGGCCAGAAATTTGAACCCTGCAGGGATTTGGCCCATTTTGAAGGAAGTTCCGGGATTTGAGCCGAATTTGAGGCGCCTCATCCGGTCGCGGAAAACGTCATTTTGTGTCCTAAACTATGCTCTCCGCCTTATTCACAAAATCCGATATAAATAGTACTCTAACTATCAAAGCCTACCGATAGCATATAAATCGTCCTCTAACTATTAAAACTGATAAAAATTTAGTCACTCAACAGGCCAGTTTAAATGACGATTTTCTTCAACGTTACATAGCAGATTGAGAGGCTGTTTCATTCTACCTAGCATCCATGTAGCAGCTTAACCTAGTGTTTTAAATTATGTGGCGCTTATGTGATATTTTAGTTAAAAAATAGAAGAAAATTAAAATTAGGAGAGACATAAAACAGTAGATCCCCACATATCTTCTCTCCTCCCCTCTCCCCCTTTTCTCTCAGCGGAAGACGGCGGCCCTCGCCAACGCCGGATTCGCCTTGGCCCTCATCAGCTCGCCGCCCTCAGCCGAGCGGCCGAGGAGTGACGAAGAGGTTCTAGGCAGGAGATCGCGGTGTCCAAAAGGTGGGGATTTCTCACAGCAATCACGGAGGATGGTCGTCGTGCCGCTGCGGAGCCATCGGCTAGCCCCCCTGCGCCTGCCGCCCGTTGTAATCAATCTCCCCTCTCGCCCCCGGCAAGATCCGCCTCGGGCCCTCCCCCCGGTGAGCTCCGCCTCCCCTCCTCACCACCGTCGAGGGATCCGCCCCAAGCCGGGCCATCGCCGCCGTCGCGATGTGGAGCGCGCCCCGCCGGTGGAGGCAGCGGGCGAGGCCGGGCAGCGCGAGCGGCTCGGGGACACTCGAGCGCACCAGCGGCGCTGCCGCGACGAGCGGGAGGTGCGCCGGCGTGGTCGAGGTGCCGCGCTGCCGTTGTCTTGCCTCGGGCTGTAGGGGAGAGAAAAATAGAGAGAGCAGCCGAGCCGTCGTCTTTCGCTGAGACAAAGGGGGAGAGAGAGCTGGAGGAGAAAAGATGACACGTGGTTTTACTGTTTTTTATACTTATATGGGTCGCTCCTATTTTAAATTTCTTTTATTTTTTCAGACTAAATTATCACGTGAACACTGTATATTCAAACTGTCACATGAATATTATTTGCTTTGATTTTAATAGTTAAAAATGTTCTATATCTAAATAAAATTTTGCGCATCTCAATGATTGGATTGCTTATAAAGTGTATTATATTTCCCTTATTTATGTAGTAACTATTGGGTAATGTTTGAACTTGATGTTTTCCGGTATTTCTGGGCACTGACAGAACCATGGCGTTGCTTTATATATTTATCTTCTTTCCGACTGAAAGGAGATCACTGAATTGAAGCCTGATTATATCGTGTGATTCTGTACTGTGCCTCATTTTAGCGTGGTGTAAGCCAACGGCTAGGGTAATGAAGAGCAGCACGGGAGCATGCAAAATTACCGTGCAGCTGCATATGCATGGTTGTAGTATGTATCTCTTTTGGGCTTCACGCCGTGGAGAGTCGTCATAATTCAACTCCATCATGCTGCTCCGGTGCAGCACATGGCGAATTCTCCCCAACGGCCGGCCAAACACCATCAGTAAAACCATTTTCGGTCAGCGGCTAGCTAGCTTGCCAGTGCCACGGCTGTGTTTCGAGAAAGAAGATTCAACGAATGATTAAGCATTAGCTAAAAGCTTAAAAATAAATTAATATGATTTTTCTAAAGTAATTTTTCTATAATTTTTTTAAAAAAAAGTGTATCGTTTAGCAGTTGGATTACGCGTAAAAAAATAAGAGAATTGTGGTTGGAAAGAGGAGCAATCTAACACAGCCTAAAAATGATCAACCACAAAGCGACTGAAGAATGAAATCTTGTTCCGTTTCAGGTTTGGGCAGGACAACCAGTTGCGTGCTAGTGAAACAATTCTGAGTTCAGACATCGACACTGCTGCGCGTATGTGTGGCGAATGCGATCGATTCGAACCTGAATTTTCAGAGTCCATTCTTCAGAAAAAAAAAGGGGGGGGGGGGGGGCGCGTGAAGCAACACTTGCGCCTATATATCCTAATCGATCAGCATGATTGCCTGATGGAGCGGACATCATGACATGAGCCGGCTTCATTCCCAAAAGTATATCGAAGTGACTAATTAAAAAGCAACAACGTACACAACCATGTCCAAGTGAGTAGTATTAGGCTACTCCTATTATCTTTTCGTATTACAGAACTTACCCCTTTTTTTGCAGGCTGCAGTAAAAGAAAAGTATATTTAGCAGTGTGCATGAGGCAGCAAAGCGCCGTCGGCCCGGGGCATCGTGTTCGATCACTAGTTTGCTGCACCCGCTGTTGCTAGCTTGCAGTGAGAGCGATAATGTCCTTTGCTTCTGATCCAAGAACGCTCCACGTACGGCTCGAATCCGAGGAGCTCGCAATTCGTATGCGCTCCCGGTAGATCATCGCAGCTACCACTAGCAGCTTGCAATTAGCTGAGATTGACTCGCTAGCTCTCGATGGTAGTAGAGTACAATGCTTTGCTTCCTCAATTTTGCGCTTGACTTAGATTACCTGTGATTCTGTGACGAGATCAAACCGTCCTGTTCCTGTCTCTGTCTCTCTCTGTCTTTCAGTGTGCGTCGGCGAGGGGTGTGGCTGTGTTAGCTTAATTGCCTCATGGAGGGACGCTCACGATGCTCTGTCAGTAGATGACACTGTTTGACCAGAATGTCACTGCTCGCCTAAACAAACACTGAAGATTCTAGTACATCCTCTGTGTTTCCAAGTGAGGAGAGTACAGCTCATCCGTTCCTGATACATAGTACAGTACAGCTCATCAGTGATAGAAACCAGAAAAGATCAGGGCCGTCCATTTCTGATGGAAGCAGCAGGTACTTGTCCCACCTGGCACGGCACGCCCAGTCCAATCCCAAGCATAAAACCAAAACTCTACCGACCGATGCGTCCGACTCGGCCGCGCGCGTCCCCTCCAAAGCCACACATGGGCGTGCTCCGGTTGCTGCTGCTCGCGCTCGCCATTGCCCGCTGCTGCGCCGCCGAGCCGCCGCAGCGGGAGCGCGCGGCGCTGCGGGCCTTCCTCGCCGGCACTCCGCACGAGCGTGCGCTCGGCTGGAACGCCTCCACGCCGGCCTGCGCCTGGGTCGGCGTCACCTGCGACGCCGCCAACGCCACCGTCGTCGAGCTCCGCCTCCCCGGCGTCGGGCTCATCGGCCGCGTGCCGCAGGGCACGCTCGGCGGGCTCCGCGGCCTCAGGGTGCTCTCCCTCCGGTCCAACCGCCTCTTCGGCGACGTCCCCGGCGACCTCTTCTCCCTCCCCGCGCTCCGCGCCCTCTTCCTGCAGGGCAACCTCTTCTCCGGCGCCGTCCCGCCCGACGTCTCCAAGCTCACGGCGCTCGAGCACCTCGCTCTGTCACACAACAACCTCACCGGCTCCATCCCGTTCGCTCTCAACGGCCTCGCTACCCTCCGGTCGCTCAGGCTGGACGGGAACCGCTTCTCCGGCAGCCTCCCGAGCTTAACTCTCCCGAACCTCCAAGTCTTCAACGTCTCCTACAACCAGCTCAACGGCTCCATCCCCACCTCACTCTCGCGCTTCCCGCCGGAGTCCTTCGCCGGCAACCTCGAGCTCTGCGGCAAGCCCCTGAGCCAGCCATGCGAGCCGTTCTTGCCGGGGTCCCCGGCATCCTCTCCTGGCGCCCCGACGGATGGAGGCGGCGGTGGAGGTCACTCCGTTCCAGTGCCCGAGAAGAAGAAGAGGAAGAAGCTCTCCGGCGCGGCGGTCGCGGCCATTGCCGTGGGCGCCGGGGCGGCTGCTCTGCTGGCTCTGGTACTACTCGTGGTGTGTGCCGCCGCCTCCAGGCGACGGGCTACGGATGGCGAGGTCGGGAAAGAGGCGGCATGGGCGACGCCGAGGGGCTTGACGCCGCCGTCGATGACGTCGGGGGAGCTGGGCGACCTGACGTCGTCGACGTCGAAGGAGATCGCGGCGGCAGCGGCGGCGGCGGCGAGCGCGGAGAGGAGTCGGCTGGTGTTGGTCGGCAAGGGTGCGGGCTACAGCTTCGACCTGGAGGACCTGCTGCGGGCGTCGGCGGAGGTGCTCGGGAAGGGGAGCGTGGGGACGTCGTACAAGGCGGTGCTGGAGGAGGGCGCGACGGTGGTGGTGAAGCGGCTCAAGGAGGTGGCGGCGTCGCGGCGGGAGTTCTCGGCGCACCTGGACTCGCTGGGCAAGGTGGAACACCGCAACCTGCTCCCCGTCCGCGGCTACTACTTCTCCAAGGACGAGAAGCTCCTCGTATGCGACTACGTCCCCGCCGGCAGCCTCTCCGCCATGCTCCACGGTCAGTACAGTACACCCACTCTGCTTCTGCTCGTTTCCATCGACGACCTTCAGCTTGAACTCCGGCAGGCTATGCCCGGCATTGAGCGGAATTCGCGCGATTTTTTTGTTGCACGTACGCTCCAAACTCCAATCCAACACGACGCTAGGCACAGTAAAAAGTCCACCCGTAAAATGCAGCATTGCGTTGCATTCTGTCGGTGTGATGATGGTGTGCCAAAAGGCTGTAAAGCGAGCGATTGGGGCACACCAACGCGTACATAGCACATTCCACTAGCTAGGAGTACCATCCACGCAGTGCAAACCGGAGCAAGCGATCGGTGTCCGTGATTTCTAGCTAGCTCTCTACTCTGTTTGATCATTTTCGATCAGAGATGCTGTTTTGGTAGCAACCGTATACAGTGATTTCCAGCACAAAAGAAAAGCAAAACTATGTCTACTGAATTCGGCTCGTCTGAAACAGACTGTTCATTGGATTGTTGCCGTAAATCATCTGTTTTATTATAGGGATAAACTAAATATTTTAATAAATAAATTTAACAAATAGTTCAAAACAGATGACCTAAGCTATAGCATAATAAAGTTTTCTGAGGAAATGTATTTTTAGATATATGAAGTAAAATAATTCGTGATAATAATTCACTAAAATAGTTCAGTCTAGATCTGAACTTCTAAACTGCTAATAAATTTAATCTAAGTCGGTGAGTTTTTTATATGACGTTTTATCAGAGTATCTAGCCAATAAATTATCTTTACATTAAACTTTAAACTTAATATATCGACTTATCATTCGATATATATATATATATATATTATCTACGATCAGTTTGCTAGTGATCGATCTGGTTTTATTAGATTCAATCTTATATTGTCACATGATTTATCAAGTTTATTTTTAATAGAGCTAATATTGTGATCTAATAAGTTTTATTCCTTCCATCGGCTAGCTGAGCCGATGGGTTTACTTGTTTATATCATGTTTTTATGATTGTATCAAAACATTAGTTGATGTATAAATAAGCTATATTGGACTTATAGCCGATGACTATCTCAATTCTATCGACATATCCAACCGATACTTAGAAATCTGTATTAGTCTATTGATCGATTGGCTCGATAATCTTAATTATATCTGTCTTTCTTATTAATTAGAGGTTAAATTGATTAGCACGCTATAAACCCTAACAAGCCAAAGACGTCAAAGAGCTTAAGTACCTATATTAAAACTAAGCAGATCTCCCATGCCTTTTCGTATTTAAGCGCATAGGACCGAACTTATATCGGCACACCCGATGGACCGATTCGGCTTAAACACATCTTTTGTCATGCTCAATAGGACAGAATTTTAATCATTATGTCTAAAGCTCATCCGATTAAAAAGTTGATAAAGATATTGTTATTTTAGTTGTATTGGAAGACTTGACAGATATATAGAGGCAGCACGTGGAGCAATCTGTGAAGAATTTTAAAAAGTTGTGCTTGCAATCCCTTAGTATGACACAAGAAGGAACGATCCAGAAGAATTCATTACTAATACAACTCTAATCGGTGAACCAACTCAACATGTATATTCAAGTCTACAGAAACCCGTATAAGAGTTATTTAATGAAACTATATGTCATGCACTGATCGATAAGAGTTGATAAATATGCTTTAGAACTTAATTAGAAAAATAGTGGATGGATTAATTACTCAAGAGCCTCTAATTTATACATCAGTAAATATTGGTCTATAGATACCGATGTTTAATTGGTTTGATGGCTATATTTAGCTTAGAAGATAATACAATGAAGATAATAAGTGAACTACAAAGATACTCAAAGTGATAAAATAAATAGTTCGACTTAAAACTAAAGAAGGTATTGACGTTCGTACCCTGAGTGACTCGATAATCTAGGGTCGCCGCCTCCGCCATGGAGCTCGGAGCCACCGCACCACACCAGCGTCTCGTCGTTGCCCGCGTCGGCTCGAGCGCTGGCCGTGTCGAGCTAGCACAGAGGATGGCTTCGACGAGGCGGCCGGTATGTAGCAATGGGGAAGCAGCAGCACACAGTGGCGCCCGAGTCTCCTCTGCAATGGGGAATCACGGCCCCGGCATCCTCCTCATCCAGCTCGACACAGCGGTGGCCGGCGCTCATCCTCGCAGCCCGACGCGGGTCATCCGCTGCATGGTCGCCGTGGACCTCGAATCTGCGGCATCGGGCGTGCAACTCGATGCCGCCGTTGCTCCAGTGAACCGGAGCCGTCCCGATCGCTGCAGATGACTGATTTTATAGTTGAAGTAGAAGTATATCTTTACTTTGGATGTAAAATGAAGCTTTCTTTTGTTTTTTCCAAGGAAGAATCTCGGCCCGGATCTGGATAACTGGATGGCTAACGTAACGGCCTTGACCTGTTCCTTCGTCCTCCCGCCTATATCGATCGATCCTTCCCCATGCGACGGCTGCATGCGCTGCGCTACCTTCTCTCGCGTCGCCGATCCCTAGCTCTCCGACTCTCTCTCCTCTCCTCTCCTCTCCCCCGCGCACTGCACTGCAGTTTACTCATCATTGATTCCATGGCGGTCGGCTACAGTGACCACCCCCGCTTGGTGGCCAGACTGTCCAGCCTCGTCGCATTCTGCACCCGCCACCTCTCGCGCGCCAGCCGCCGCCTCCTCCTCGACCGCCGCTGCTATGGTGGCGCCGCGTTCAAGAGGCCTGGGGGCGGCGGCGAGGCCATCTGGCGGCGGACGATCCTGATGGGGGAGCGGTGCCAGCCGCTGGACTTCGAGGGCGCCATCCACTACGACAGCTTCGGCCGCCGGATGGCCACCCCGCGCTCCGCCTCCTCCCTCTCCTCCGACAGCCTCGCCGCCCCCTCCGAGGCAAGCAGCTACTTACACAATTCAGATCACGTCGACTTGTGACTCGTGAGGAGGCGTACTCGATCTCTTAATATATACCACTAGCTGCATCCACTTAATTACATATTCGTCATCGATCGATCCTGAATTATTTGATTTCTCTGTGCATGTTTAGTTTCACCTCATGCTTGCTTTTCAGAATTTATACATCTTGCTCTGCATGCCCAAGTGAATTAGTTGCCCTGTAAATATTAATTTGCTTTGCGTTCTCCTGTATGCACGTTTGTTTCTGAATTATTATCTCGATCGTCAATTTGTTCTTGCCGTTGTGAGCAGTACATTTTTAGGTTTCTCCCCTTTAATTTAGACAAGGGCATCATGCAGTGTGTGCTTGTGTTGCGTCCTAGACTCCTAGAGAGAGGCCCAATGATTTCTTCCGGTCAACAACAGAGCAGCCGCTCGTGCAATACCTGCCTCATGCATATGCATGCATGTATAGACACGAAGAAGCTGCACGCACTGCAGGGCCGAATTCAGTCCAAACACAAGTGCAGCTGCGTGCTTTTTGCTGCATCCATCCAACAGATTAACCAGCCGGTATATACGTAGTCGTCCGTCAGAATCGAATTACATGCACGCATGCATTGTAGCCTCGTGTTGGTTCTCTCGATCCATTCATTGCATGCATGCTTTGCTAGGCTGTTGATTGCTACACATCGATCGATCGGCTTCTATCGCCACCGGTATAGCTAAACGGCGGAGTCATCGGCGCTGCCGTCCTTGGCCGTCGTCGTCGGCAGCTCGACGGTCTTGTCGCCGGCCTTGGGCGTCGACCCGTAGTAGCACAAGTAGAGGATCAGCTGCGCCGCGCCCAGCAGCGTGCCCATGCCGTTCGGAATCTATCATATCATGCAATAATTAATTTCAGAACTCTACTACAATAATATATATATAGAGAGAGAGAGAGAGACTGTTATTTAGTTTTAGGAATTATGTATATTATTCTAGTAATCGATTGAAAGATAAAACATACCGTGATGAAGATGTCGAAGCGGATGAGCGCGTAGATTGTCCAGCAGATGCCGTTTATGAAGCTCACCAAAGACAGCGTGAATGGCATGTACTCCACGCTCTTTGTCGCGATCACTTGTTTCTGCATTTCATTTCATTTAACTAAACAAATTAGTCATCACATGCATGCAATTAATTATTAATCGATACATAGTAGTACGTACCATGATGGTGAGCGGCGCGGCGTACATGATGGTGCCGAAGAAGACGCAGAGGCTGCCAACGATGAGCGAGCGCTTCTCGTAGGTGTGGGCGCCGAGGAGGACGGCGGCGGCGACGGCGGCGAGGAAGACGACTTCGACGGCGAGGACGCCGAGCATCTTGCAGCGCTTGGGCTTGGGGGCGTAGGCGAAGTAGATGGCGAGGTAGGCGATCTCGATGAGGAGTCCCGTGCCGTTGATGGTGACGACGAGGATGCTGTTTGGGTGGACGAAGGGGAGGCCGTAGAACACCCACAGCGCGCAGTTGAGGAACGTCGCCAGGTACGGGTCCGGCACGAACTCCTCCACATCCTTCCTCTTCACGATCGTCATGAACGTCGGCAGCGGCGACAGGAACAGCCCGAACGAGATGAAGTTACCTAGAATTCATTCATACAGATTATTTATACATACATACATCAACAAGAAATCAGTGCTTTGTAGCTCAGTCGATAGCATATCAATGATCACTAGCTAGAATCTATGGAGAACGAAGCTTTATATATATATATATATATATATAGAGAGAGAGAGAGGGGGGGGGGTGAAGCATCTAGAAGGTTCTGGAACGTACCGATGATGCCGACGATATCGCGGACTGCGTTGGGGTTGACCATCTTTGCCTGTTCTTGCTGCTGATTTTCGAACTTTCTCAGGCGAACAGGTCGCCGTGCGAGTATTAGTAGCGGCAGCGAGCGAGCGAGCGTGTAGCTGATAGCAACTAATTAACCAAGAGATTAACTGTCAGGCAACTGTAACCAGATTGAATAATTAATTTAGCAGCTAGTGTACTGCTAAGTTAAAAATGGGGGTCAATTAAAATAAACAAAGTGCGTGGATTAATTTTTCCCCCGCTGATACTGGATGGCCTATGCCTTCAAATTCCTTCCCTTAATCTTATTAAGAGTCAGAATGGAGAGGCAGAGCACGGATACAAGTTGGCCATGGCCGTGCTTATATACACGACGTATGGCTAAAAATAAACATATATAAAGCCTGATTAATTACTTTGGAAAGCTAGCTATAGCTTGAGATGCGGAGACAATCTAGCTAGTTGGCTGGCTTAATTAGACGTAGAGCAGAAAATGATAGAGCTTATCAGAGTTCCGACATACATGCACAACCACCCGCCCAGTTTTAGAGTGGGCGGTGGATTAGTTTTTTTTAATCAATATAAGACATTTTAACGTCGTGGTCACCGCATCCTCAACCGCCTCTTCCTTGTTCGGCCTCTAGCTTCGCCCAAACAAGCTAGATCCGCCACCCCGAGATAAAGGACGGCGAGCTCAAAAAGGATTAAGGAAGACTGTAAGATAGGTGAAGGAGACCAAAGTGGAGGGCGACATGCTTGTAGGAGAAGTTCGTGGAGTTGTCCGTGTCTGTCGAGATCCGCCTTCCTGAGCTCGTCGTCTGCTTCCTCCGCCGACAACTGCTTGCTCCGCACAGAGTGGCAGTAATCTTGTGAAAGTTCAGAGGAGCGGAGGAGAACATCGACGTCCTATCTGGATCGTGTAATAGTTGCATGTTGATTGGATGCAGAATAGTCTCACATGTGACAGTTACATATAGCCGTTACAACTTGAGGGCTAAGTCAAGAGATCTTTTTTAAATATAAACCTTCTATACATAGATGATCTATTTCTATACATAAACAATCTAGATCTCTTGACTTTTAGCACAATATAGTAAGGTAAATACACATGCATCTAACCTTTCTATCTAACAGCATCTCTCAATATGGGTAAGCACAATATGATAAGGTAAATACACATGCATCTAAACATTCTATCTAACAGCCTCCCTCAATCTTAACCGCTCTAGGTTCAGATTGACTTTGAAATTTTCTAACAGCCGAACAGACAAGGTCTTTGTAAAGCCATCTGTAATTTGATCTCCTGATGAAACAAATTCAATCTCTAGTAATTTTTGAGCAACTCTTTCTCTGACAAAATGATAGTCAACTTCAATATGTTTTGTTCTGCCATGGAAAACAGGATTAGCAGACAAGTACTTTACACCAATATTATCACACCAAAGTCTTGCTGCCTTTGGACTAGGAATACCCAATTCACGTAGTAAAGTTTGTATCCACATAACTTCTGCAGTAGCATTAGCAATTGCTTTATATTCTGATTCTGTACTAGATCTTGAGACAGTAGCCTGTTTTCTTACACTCCATGATACAAGATTAGAACCCAACAACACAGCAAACCCTCCTGTAGACCTTCTGTCATCAACACTGCCAGCACAGTCTGCATCTGAAAATGCACTCACCAAAGTCGAAGGAGACTTCTGTATTTTCAAGCCCAATTCTGTGCATTGCTTCAAGTACCGTAATATTCTTTTAACTGCTGCCCAATGTACTGTGGTAGGTGCATAAAGAAATTGACAGACTTTATTAACAGAAAAGGCTATATCAGGTCTAGTGAGGGTTAGATATTGAAGATCACCAACAATACTTCTATACCGTGATGTATCATCTAGTCCCAACAATGATCCTTCATGTAATGATAATTTTTCACTAGTGGATAATGGAATATTAACAAGCTTGCAATCTGACATACCAACTCTTTTTAGAAGATCAGAAGCATATTTGCTTTGAGTGAGAATAATGCCATCTCGCACCTTGACAACTTCTATACCGAGAAAATAATGCACATCTCCCAGATCCTTTAGAGCAAATTCCCCCTGCAAATCTTGAAGTAACACTGTGGTAGCATGTGGTGTAGAGCTGGCTATAATAATATCATCAGATACATGCTAACATCATTCTTGCGATAAAAGAACAAAGAGGTATCGGCCTTTGAAGATTGAAAACCAAGTGATATCAATTTAGCACTTAGTCTAGAGTACCATGCTCTGGACGCCTGTTTCAGACCATATAAGGCTTTATCTAGGCGACAAACAAAGTTTGGTCTTGAAGGATCTTCAAAACCAGGTGGTTGTTGTATATATACCTCTTCTTCAAGATTGCCATGGAGAAAAGCATTTTGTACATCAAGTAGTCTGAGAGTCCATCCTCGAGAAACAGCAAGAGACAGAATAATATGAATAGTAGCAGCTTTAACAACAGGACTGAAAGTTTCCTCATAATCTATTCTATATCTCTGCTTAAAACCCTTTGCTACCAATCGAGCTTTATATCTATCCAAGCTACCATCAGATTTTCTCTTTATTCTGTATACCCATTTGCAACCAATAATATTTTTACCCTTTTGAGGTGGAACAAGGTGCCAAGTTTTATTTTTCATTAAGGCATTGTACTTAAGATCCATTGCATTTTTCCAATTACTATCAGCTAGAGCCTCATCAATACTACTAGGTTTCCCTGTAGTTGTCAAAAATCCATACCTGACAGTACCATCTGTGTATATTTTCTCCTTGCGTATGCCACTTTGAAGTCTGGTTACAGGTCGGGTTGCAGCTGGAGGTGCCGCAGACAATCTCGCATGCGGATCTGTTGGCGCAGCAGCAGTCTGACCTGTCTGGCCTAGCGAATCTCCCGCGCGCGGGAAAGAAGACGTGGCCGCGTCTGGCTGGTGCGGCGCGTTGTCCGGATCTGGTGCCGTCGCGAGAGGGGAAACCGGAGATAGCGTGGTGTCCGGCGGTTGGCCAATGGACGCACCCGAATCAGACTCTGATCCCAAGCCCGCATGCGAATCGCCTCCGGAGTTTGCGCCTGTCTGGTTTGCTCCGTGTACACCAGTTCCTTCCGAATTTTCACCGGCTTCTCCCTGATTCTCATCATGCAACTCAGAGGAAACATTAGAAGAATTAGATGAACCATTAGCACATTGATCTACTGCATGTTTGCCCCCTACATACGGATAAACAAGATCAGAAGGAAGACATAAGATCTCAGAGCGAAGACTGGCACCGGCATTGGGATGCAGCTCGGTGAAGGGAAAAATATTTTCATCAAAGATCACATCCCTGGAGATGTAAACACAACCAGTGGAGACATCAAGTCACTTGTAGCCTTTGTGCAAGGTGCTATAACCAAGAAAGACACATCTTTTGAATAAAAATTCTAGTTTGTGCTTATTATAGGAGCGAAGATGAGGCCAACAAGCACATCCAAAAACTCTCATCGAGGAGTAATCTGGTTTTTGATTAAAGAGACGCTCTAGAGGCGTAGCATGACCAATCGTTTTGCTGGATACACGATTGATGAGATAAACTGCTGTTTGGAAAGCTTTATCCCAAAATTTTAGGGGCATAGCCGCATGAGATAAGAGAGAGAGACCGACTTCAACTATGTGACGGTGTTTTCTCTCAGCTGACCCATTTTGCTGATGAGCGTGTGGGCAAGAAACAAGATGAACGATGCTAGCTTTATTAAAAAAGGAATTAAGTGTCTGATATTCGCCTCCCCAGTCAATTTGCATGGCAAGAATCTTACGATCAAACAAGCGTTCAACAAGAGCTTGAAACTCTTGAAATTTTTGAAATACTTCAGAGAAGGTTGAACTTCTCGTTAAACTTGAGCTCGACCCTAGCGATGGGGCAAAGAGGAAGGGGAAGGGGTTGGCATCGGCAATGGTTCTAGTGCCTATAGCAGGCCATCAGCCGCCTCCTCTGTGGGTTGCTTCACTACCGCTAACTGTGTCTTGATGGCACCCCTTCACTCGACCTTATCGCTACCACATCTGATGACTACAACTACATATACATATGGGGAAGAAAGGAAAGAGAGGAGAGATAAGAGAAGAAAGTAATGTGGGTCCTATTTTTCTTTATTTTTTTGATCGGACAATCACCGTATTGTCACGTAGGAGAAAGCCGCTGTACTTAGGACTATAGTGTCACGTAGGATAAAATTATCATCTAAATCATTGAGATATAAATTAATCCGGTTTTGATAGCTGAGCAAGCCGTTATATCTATTTTTATTGTTAATGGTACAAATCGAACTCAAACTCTAAATATACTTTTATATATATATATATATATGTTTGTGTGTGGGGAGAGGGTGAGCCGTATGACCGTGGTCGATCTGGAGCTTCCAAAAGTTTTTTTAAAAAAAGAAGAAGAAGAAAAGAGCGAGGGAACTGCAAGCCCACAAGGCCCGCGCGCCCGGCTGCAAAAGAGTACTCCGCACTACGCCGCCGAGCCGACGGCGGGGGAAGCCAACCCTACCCTAGCTAGCAATTTCCCCTCCGACTTGGTTGCTGCTCTCGGCGGGGGCAAGGAAGATTGTTCTCCGGCGATCTAAATGGCGGGATGCCCGGGGGGCGGCGAAGGCGAGGGCAAGGGGAGGGTCGTCGACGTCTGGGCCCACAACCAGGACGCCGAGCTCGACCCTTCTCCCTGAATACCCAATCCTGGCTGTCGTCTCTCTTGTTGCGTCGCCGTCTCCTCCGGCGCCAGTGCCGACAGCTGCTACGACCGCACTAGGCAGAAGGTCGACGGCCTGCGGTTCGTGCAGCTTGCGCTGGGCCTGGCAAACGACAAGGCTCAACCTGCGTCACGCCGCACATGGCGATTCAACTTTGGCGACTTCCAAGCCGATGATTTGCGCCTCTTGGCCTGCCTGGGCGTCGCCCGCCGCTTCGGGGAGGCTCGCACTTGTTCCCTCGCCGTGCTCAACCCCGCTGTCACCTGGATCGTCTCCGACGGCGCTGATCAAGTCGCTTACCTGGTCAAGTGCCTCAGGGAGGCCTCCTTCTCCCGCCTACACGCCTCGGTTTTCTCTGCATCTGCCCAGCTTTCTTCCCCACGCTCTATGATCGCCATTAGCTGTTGCACATGTAAACGAGTCTTTAAAACGACAGCCCCTGTTAGTGGATTCTTGCTGTGCTGGATCTGATAACCTTATTGCTGGATATGCCTCATTTGTCAGCTGCCTAACGTAACGCTGATGCAGGATCCAGTTTTTGCCAACCAAATAAAAAGCTTCAACGGATTTGTGTTCAGGCTCGGCGACGCAGATACAACCAGTAGAGGCTATGATGATCTTCCTTGGCAGATCAAGGAAAAGAGTGGTGGCCTCCTGCATGTGTCGGTGTAGTTGTTACTTCGCATCATCCAGTTATTCCTCTTTTTGATGATCCATCTTGCATATCCAATGTAAATTAGGCCATTGTAACTACAATGATGAGATATTCTAGTATTTAATGCCAATCTATGATCGGAACCCACAGTTCCCTTGCACTTGTCGTGTTCTCTCGTTCATTTGCAATTTAAATTTTCTGTTTTCAATGAAATGTTTCTGTGCTTATTTAATGAACTATATATCCTGGAAATACAAACAACAGCATAGAGAAGGTTTACACACCAAAATAGTTTGACCATAAGAAAAGGTCAATTTAGATAACCCTCTCTGTTGGAGGCGCCAGATATTCCCACATGCTGGATTGCTCATAGACTCACAGTAATAAAGATAATTAGAAAATAATACTACCATTTAATTGTCCATGATGACTTTGTTGGTTTATTTTATATGCAAAACAAACTCTTCAAATTTAGTACAGAATCTTACCTACAACAAGTTAGAGCATTAGGTTGCTTCTTTTTAAATACAACTTAGAATCTTACTCTTCTTTTTCAAGTACACAAACTGCGAATAAAGAATAAGCGCAGAGTGTTATATACTTATTTTGAAATATTTCAGGAATAAGATACAATGGCCAGTTGGCCACATCATTGTTTCTTTCGGTGGCATATTTTCTTGAGCGTCCAAAAGATCCTTTTGTTGCCATCTCCTTGCCCTTGGCCTGTTGGAGCCTAGCTTCACCTGATTGAGTTTCTTAGCACACTGGCACTTCTGTGCTTGGTAACAATGTAAGGCAAACCTTTATAACAAAGTGATGAAGAGGTATTGCAAGCCTTTATAACAAATAAGGCAAACCTCTATATCTGTTATATCACGTGATGCCGTTTTCTGCTATGTGCTGCCGTTTTAGTATTCACAAATAAATTGCTCAAATGCATTTTTGCTATGGTTGATTTAAATATTAGCCCTAAATGAATTCTTCTTAAATGCAACCGCTAGTCGGTCAATCTAAATTGAAGCAACTCACCAACTAAAACCTTGGAATCCTTGTGCACCCACACGTATAATATATCAGGATTTATACCAAGATGAAAAATACAAAAATTAATAAAAAGGAGATAAACGATGAGTAGGTTAACAAAAAGATTAAATCCTGTGAACTAATCTGATAATGCCGAGCAACAATTGGTGGACCAAACTTAAAGATATCAAATAAAGTCTAAATTCATGTAAATATCCACACCTGTATGCCAAGATAAAATCAACGCACAAGCTGATAAGAACAGGTTATATAATGACCTAGTTCATAAGATGACCAAATTATAAAATTTAACCAAATAATTCTAAAACGATAAATCATCAAATAAATTGATTTATTGTGTTAGAAAACTTATAGGAAATTTAGGCTTTAGCCTAGCCTTAGTTTAGATCAGATCGATCCTTTTAGAAGCCTTCCTGTCTTAGATGCTAAGTTAGTAAAGCCTGCTAGCTCCCGATAGGGAGAAGACCGCTACCAACCACATAGTTTCATACTTGAAAGTATTTGTTTTGTGTGATTGATTGTGGTATTTTCTTCTTATCATGTAGATTAGATCATGCCGCTCTCGTGAAGATCGTGAAGAGCCATTGAGGAGAAGAAAGCTAGAGCAAGAACAAATGAGTTAATCAATAGCACCTAGGAGCATGGCAAGTTATCATGGATCCTCTTTAAGCATGTTGATCATATTTTAAAAAATAATTTGTTTGTAACAAAAATTATATACTAATTATAAAATATGAACCTAAAACTTTTATTAGAATCTAACCCTTGAAATTGTTACCATATACCTTATTGTCCTAGTTATATATTTATCAATGATCATTTATTGACACTGCTTAGCCATGCTCAATAGATAATCACATATACATACTCATGATATGATTATAGATATGGATGAAATGATTACTCGGTGTTGGGTGGTTAGCAGAAAATGGGTAGAGACATGAGCGCCACTCCGCACTACACACACAAAATCTTTGTGAAAACCAAATACTTAATCAGAAAAACTAATTTCGACTAGGGTGGCACAACACAAATATGGATGATTCTAGAAACAATTAGCGGCCAACTTTAGTGAATTAAGGATCAAGTCAAGAAGCTATGTAAGAAACAAACAACGACCATATCTTTCTTAAATGAATATAGACCCAACAGATTAGGTAACCCGAGTGGGACGGTACGCTAGTCATGGTTGATTCTACACATAGAATGAATGAATGTTGTTGTGAATGCAGTGTGGTGGGATTAAATGATCAAAAGCCATGATAAAACTTTAAATGCACCTAACTATATAAATTATAATCGTTTGAACCCCATGGGTTTTTAGGACTCCTCTCATTGCCAAAGCTCAAGATAGGTAGGGTGCTTGGGGTGCATAAGGGCCAAAGTCCTTGGAGCAGGTGCCACAGTGCAAGGGAAATAAAAATACAAGTCGTGATAAATCTCATGTGTTGAGTGCGTCATGAAGTACAGGTAAAACGTGTATCCATTATAGTGTAAGTAAAACAATATATTCAAATAGTTCTGCTCACAGTTAAAGGAGCGTAGGTACTTATACTATTCTTAACTAGCCTCGTAATGTTTAAACCTACTTAGATTAGAATTGGAGAGGTATTGTGGACTATCCCTAAAGGCAGGAAGGTAGGTGAATAGAGAAAATGGAGATTAAATAAATTGCGAGGGTAAGCTAAACCAAACGGGACTTAGAAAAGTGGATAAACACTTGGTGATAATATACAACTTAAACCTTAACATGTTTTAAACCTTTCTTTTTTAAAACCGGGGGCCTAAAGTTTGGATTTTTCTTGTCAGAACGCCCTAACATAAACAAAGCGTTGGATTATTTATCCCTGCGCTTGATCAGATTAAAATACTACCCTGCATATGAGATTTTGCAACATGCATGACTGATTGGTTATGCTGGAGTCTGGTGGTAAATTTCCAAAGTTTTTTCTTTTATGGAAAATAGGGAAAAAAGAAATTGGAAGTGGGGTCCACCTGTCATGTGGATAGATAAGAGATACGAGATGAGTGGGAGAGAACGTACTTGCCGGAAGGGGTATCGTTCTCCAGTTCGTTCCGCCTCGTCCTCTCCATCCTCTCTCTCTCTCTCTCTCTCTCTAATCTCAACTACTCTCCAGAAATTTGGGGATTGATCCTCCTGAGCGTGAGATGGCTGTGCCCTTGACTGGTTTTTAGCGACTGCAGCTCGCGAGTTCGTTCGATCGTGGCGAATTTCTCGCGAGGGATGCGCAGGGATGAAAGGGGATCATCTCCCTCTTTCAAGGTGCAGATACAACTGCATATTCCAAAAATCGCTGGTCAGGGGCCCGGCACCTCGTTCTTGCTCGGTGGTGCTCTTCGATTCGCTCCGCTGCATCTCCCACGTCTCATCTCGTCGTCCGTCTTGCCACGGACGACGGGTTGGTGTTGTATCTCCGGGAACTAACGCCGGGAGCTCGCGGCAAAGGCGAGGCGAGTTGTTCTCTGGGACAGCTTCAATTTGACGTGCCTCACCGTTTCTCTGAGACTATCACAGTGAGAATTTACTTTCCCTTTCTTGTACTAGCAGCTGGTCTTATCCTTTTGCTATACTAGCTCTAGTTCAGACAAAGTGCTTGCTGTTGTTCTAAACCTTGTGATCGTGTGCTGCTGGTTGGTCATGAGCAATTTGTTTTGACATGGTTAATAGCAGCCGTAATTTGCATGTACTACCTGTTTGCCAGCTCTCGTGAGGTCATGCTTGGTGTCATAGCCTTTAATTTCTGTAAGAGGTAGTTCTTCTGTTCAGTCCCATGTTCTGCTTGGATGTTTTCCTTTCTTTTGCAGATTATCACTTTGTTAATCATGTGAGTAGTTTGAATATTGGGACAGAAAAGGATGGTTTTTCTTTTGTTATACTGTTTTCCCGGTTGTTTACATGTTTTAGGATTTTTTTTAGTTGATGAGTACTAGATAATGCCTCTATGCCCTATGTGAATCCTGGAACAGAGAGTTCTATTTTATTTGTGTTTGTATCAGCTAGCAGAATCTTGTACTTCATTGATTTTTTAGCCTAATTGACACGTGGTACTCAACAGGTTATACATATCACATATACCCAAAGGATCTGAGGGGAGCATTTTTGTGTGTGTGATTCACAGTAAAATCGTGGAGCAATATTCTTTCCCGTGCAATCACACTATTCACATGTTTGTCTCAGACTACTCAGGATGCCTCAATAATTACATGACTAAATGCATGCATGACTCATGAATTGGAATCACATTTCATTTCATATCATGACCTACCCCACGACTATAATATGAACAACTAAAATCTTAGACGGGCCGCTGAGCTTATAAATGTCTAAACATAAGCATATTTGATAGACACCATACTAGTTGTTTTTCATTAGATATTGGAGCAAACTAACACCATTCTGGTGTTTTTCACTAGATATTGGAGGAAACTAAACATGAACTCTTGAACAATGGTATTTTTACTGTATATCTTTTTTTTTCTCCTTTGGAACCGCTATACTCAGTATATATTCCTACCAATAAATTAGCACCAAGGTCTGAGTAACAGTAGTCAACAGGCTATGTTTATATCAGATCTTTCGAGTAAGGAGCAGTAATCGGAGTTCCGTCCGAACAACAGTAGGCAAAAGTCTATTCTATCAGGTCTTCCGAAGGAGCAGTAATCGGAGTTTTCTTGTCTATATTGTATATACGCAAGTCCACGGCTACTAAAAATACAATCCTAAAAACCATGATTGTTTTATTGTTTTGCTTGCAGTGTTATATTGCTTTCTTTTGGCTATTGCTTGTGTTGTTATATTGCATCTAGCACATCAGTATGCTAAACGTGTTTTGGATAAGTTTGGAGAACCAGCAGTTCTCTTGCATTTCTTTGAATTGGTTTTGTATGTGCATGTAATATCTGAAGTCCAGCATTCATAAGTATCAATGTAGTAAATCGGCAATAATATTAGATAATTTATATAGTTTCAGACCTTCGATATGCGATAATATCATACTCCTGTTTGTGGATGGAATTGCTTTGTGTCCAGGGTTTGTGTATGATAAATATGCCATGGTTGTGGCATCATACATCGATTTTTCCGTACTTGTGACCCCTGCCGCTCCTTATATAGTATAAGGAGTAACCTTCTAAGGAAGGTTATCTAAGTCAGTTACAACTAAATCATCTATTCTATCTATAAAAGATATCTAGAATTCTTGGGATTTATATCTTATCCTAGAATTACTTTTTCTTAGATTTCATTACAATGCTAATACCTTATTTCTACGGGACCTCCAAGTCTATGGTTCAGCCCACTCCAGTCCAGTTGGATAGGCCTCCTATGATGGTAACCGCTATCCATATTCTCCATAATATGTAAATGTGCTATTTACCGACTCCATTTCATTTGCTACATAGATAGATTGGTTTTGTGGTGATAAAGAATAAAGTGGCGGAGGTAGGATTCTTTTTATGGGTGTAAAGAGTAAGATTAAAATCCTTACTTAAGAAGGGTGAAGATCAAGATAGAGATGAATTAAAGCACCACTATGTTGGTCCAAGTCACTTGTGACGGGCTCAGATCCTCGTCTGTGATGGATAGGCCTTTCGTCACAGATGAGCAGTCAGCGATGATTAAACCTCACCTATGATGTGTGAAAACTCATTAGTGGTATTTGTATATGTGACGGGCTATAAAACACACCCGTCACAAATGATGTTGACCCATTTGACCAAGTGGTAATGCCACCTACCATATATGAGTAACCTTTGATGAGTTGCTCTTAACTGGCCCGTTATAGATGAATGATTCTAAGAACATATCAATATCGTTGTCAGGTTGACTCGATCCTTGGATTAGCATGTAAAGCATAATGTATTTTCTCTTAAAGCACAAAGAAGAGGATATGCTAAAGTTTATAAGAAGATTGGCCAAGTGTAATGACGATTGCTCATATCCCTAAAGGGATTTATGCCATCTATACTCAAACCGAACCTTACGTTTCTCGGGTTTTCTGCAAATTCTGGGTATATCTTATCAATATTTCTCCACCGCACCTATTTTGTCGGGTGACTTGGTTTGCCATAAATGTTTCTTTTTGTTGCATACTAGTAAACTAACTTAGCTTTTTTGGGATTGACAAACATTCTCTTGATATGGTCAGCAACATGAAGAAACCAAATTGCAAGGCTACCCTTCTTTGACTTCTTACCTTTAGCATTACTATTATTTTGCTTGTATCAAGGAGCTGCACATACAATTTATGCATCTAATTTGACATATTCCTTGTAATATAATTTGCAGTTGTTGTAATATACGTGAATTCTTCTAACATCTAACCCTAATAAGCATAACACTTGCTTTGCTGTATATGTCGTCCTTAGTATTTTGTTACCCTTTAGAAGCATGTCCTTAGGCAAGTTAATTAGTTCCATGAAACTCTTGTCTACCCAACTATTACTTGTTTTAAGCTTTATGAGATTCAATATAGTGGATAACTTGGTATGCTTTGGCTTGCATCTGGGTTCAAAGGTGTCTCTGAATCCGTCACCAACGCACTAAACTTTTCATAATACCTTTCGTTGTGCACTAGCTCCTTAACATCACGTAATATTTTCAAAAGAGTATTAAGGCCCACATCAATGATATCACTACCCAACGGCGTTAGGTTGGTCTTGTTTCTCGTTCCATACATCCGATACTTCAGCAATTGGAATATCGGATGCCTCTTGTTCAACATGTTTGATCTAACAAGGATACTGCTTTATAAATCCTTTAAGCATTAGATAAGACTATAATTACACCTTTTCTGTAAACATCTTTTTATTTCTATAGTCTATACGAAATACCATATATTTGTTCCCTCCAATTGTCTTTTCAGCCTCCATAATATTCAAGAATTCGATAACTCCATTCCTATACTTCTGGTTCAAACGATTAGTATTGTACATTCAACTTCGGTTCATCTGCAATTATTAAATTTAGATAACATATTTATTAAACACAATAATTCAAATGTGATAGTAATTTAGTGTTTTTATTTTTTACCTCTAATTCTATAGCAAAGATTTGCCCTCTAGCCCTTACACCCGAATTATGTTTACGACACAGCGTTGAGATGAGAAACAGCTAGATGCTAGGGATATATATATATATATATATAAGAGTTAACTTATCTTTGACGGGCATTTAAACCAAACCGTTAAAGATGAATCATAGTCATCTTTGACGGGTTGCTAACTCAACACCCGTTATAGATGATGTGTCATCTGTGTCGGGTGCTATTAAAAACATGTCATAGATCAGCTACCCCATTTATGAAAACTTCACACCATTATAGATGACAACCCATTTGTGATGGGCTCCTGTATAAAACCGATAAAGATATTTTTTGTCAGGTCCATATAGCGGTCCGTCATAGATGACCTCTTACCTTGCAGCCTTCTCTTGAACAAGGTCTAATTTAGGCTATCAAAGATTGTGTTATTACTGGTAGTGCACAAATAACTCTTGTGCTCTGTGAATGTGCTAGAATTAAACTCCCTAAGTGAAATACCACCTATTTAACCCACCATTCTATTGATGTCTAATACATATACCATATACTCACGCTGCAGTGAAAAAAATTTGGGTGTACACCTTCGCCCCAGTTAAGCTATGGTTACTGTTGCTATTCCTGTTTTTCGAAGCAACCTACCGTTGCTATTCTTTGATGTCTAAATTTAGACACCGGTTGCTATTCCTTATTTCTACATTTAGACACTCTCTGTTATTACAGCGGCTAGCACTCTTGGTCAACCAATGTGACTGGCATGAAGCGTCGCTCGAAAAAACAATATGGAAATCTGAAGTGCCAGGGAGGTGCAAAGTTCTTTATGCTCCTTGCCATGTGCAGGGCGTGCTTCAACAATTTGCACCGCAGGGTGTGGCCTCACGACCCGCTGTGTCCTCTCTGCAAGCACCATCCCAAAACACGCAAAAGCATTTGTTTGTACTTGTTCTTGTATTGGCTTAGATCTGTTGGTGATGAGGACTTCGCTTCTGGTGGTGTGTGGCGCGCCGTCCGCTGCCCAATTTGGGCTGGCGCCGTTTCGATACCCCATCTCGGTGACCTGGTTAATCTGGAACGAGTGCAACTCCAAGCTGTGGCGTAGGAGGAGCTGGTGGTTTTGATTGAGGATGAGCGGAATGCCTGGAGGCAGGTGGGAGCTCCTTTCTTTGTTTTACTTGGGTTTTGTAGATGGTACCCGGTGATTCTCGGGGATAAACACGTTGGTGTGCGTATCCTGCTCAGAGACATTGTTGCTGACTTTGTATGTGGTCGCTGGTTGTGACGATGGATGAGTATTACCATGATTGTAGTCATATGTACTTTATTTTGTGCTTAACACATGTTTACGGTTAATCCTATGTACTTGATGCTCACATGGTACTTCAAATAGCATTTTTGTATGTACTCGATAAACGCATTGTAACTATGTGCGCTGGTATCAATGCTTGGGATTTGAAGTCGTGTATAATCTATAATTCTAGAAAAAGTGGCAATGTTTTGTTCACTCTTGCCAAAGTCTTATATTTTCACGAAGTTCTGATGTCACATTTCAATTTTTTCATGTTATAATTCCATTGTGGTTTAAGGAGCACTACGTTACAAAGGCAGCAAATGATGAAAAAAAAAACAGCTTTAACACATGCGTCAGCTTTTTTTCCTGAGATTATTTATGTGTCACGTTACATCATGCAATTGCCTTGTACATGAACTAAATCTATAGGGTTACATAAAACTACATGTTCCATTATGAGCTTTATTCTCTGAGCCAGGCTGAGAAGAACTTGGAGCACCGTTCTCCATACTGTGTTTTCTCCTGAGAAAGACATGTATGCCTCATGTTACAATATGATGTGGAAAATAGCTCAAACCAACAAGAAGGAATATTAATAATTTTGTCAAAGGATCCCTACCTTCTCTGAAAATGGTTCTGTTTCATTTTGTCACTATGGGGCTCGCAACCTTTTGCTTCCTCTCAATCTTGCTTCAACAACTCAATTGATGGCTGAATTGGATATTGCAAGAAGGGAAAGATGCAAATGTAGTAGTTATGAATATCAAATCAATTCAAATGAAAAGTAAGAAAATGTGTTTCTTTCGCAAGGGAAAAAAAAGGAGAAATGCATGGCACCAATATTTCACATTTGCGTTTTAACGAATGCACGACTAAACACGTTCTGAAGAATTAGATGAAACATGAGAGTGGGCGTGCTTAGTAGTGTGCTAGTAGTAGGTAAAGGTTTAGAGATGATGACTTACGCCTCTTGCATTTTGCTGATGTAACAACTCTTTGGACAGTTTTGTTCTTCTTGCCAGCAAAGATGGGTCTTTCAAAAAGTTTGTTCTTGATCTCTCTTGCTGCCGAAGGACTGAGCTGTCTTCCTGGCTTGGATAAATCTTGCAAATCTAGAAGACGAGAAGTGAATGCATCAGGCAGATGAAAGACCTAGGAGTCAACAAGCATGCTAAATGAAAGTCTGTAACGAAATAAAGAGCAAGTTATCAACCAAGAGAAGTTAATCCACATTTCCAATTACCATTGCACAATGGAATTCAGTTACCTGCTTGATAACATGATCAATAAGCTTATCAAAAGTAAATAGTACGTAGGAATTGGGCCCAAGAAATTTCAAGCAGTGCTGCTCAAAGTTCCAGTTGTCAGTAGAGCCATCAATCAGGTTGCAGAGTTTCTCCTTAAATCTACACCATTCAATAAAATAAAAACTAGACGAAGTTAAAACACAATATCCAATGGTGAAATATGAATGATTCTGCTTAGATAATAGGAAAGCATCTTAGACGTTACTCTGCATATGAATCATGGGTGCCTGCTCCTTTTGAGAGATGCTTAGCTACTAGTAGCCTCTCATACAAAACCTGCCGCATAAATCAAAAGTAAATAAGATCATAATGCCAATAATTAGGTATAAAGGTCAACAATTTGTCCAGAAGAAACATCATATTGCTGTATATCACTTTAACCATTATGGTGCTGTATATCACATTTAGTGCAAGCCTCACCTTTTTTTGCTGAGGTACAACATACAAATAAATTATGTCGACAAAAAGTTGTCGACACCAGAGTTAGATTGACAGAAATTCAACCCCACCCCCAAAGGAAAAGGCTATAAAGAAGCAGAGTTTTTTTCAAAGCCTCAGTCTATCATGTATAACAAAGTAAGAGCATGCATATTTGTGTTAAACTGTGTAGCTTGCTCAGCGCTCAGTGGCATATATACAAAGTCGTCAATCCAAACAAAAGTATGTAATAGGAACAAACTGAAATACCTGGAGAAGCCTGCAGAGCACAGCCAGAGTGCAACAAGATATTCCTCTATTTATATCACATGCTTTAGCTGTTCTTCCGAAATATGCTGAACTGCCAACCTCATTATTGGAGTCCTCTCTTGATTCATACTGCTCTTCAGATTCATTCCAATGGTCATAGGTAGGCAAACATTGAATATGCAACTGGGTATTTTCTACATCTGGTATGAACTCACCCTCCTCAACCTCGGCATCAAAACGATCAAGTAAAGAAGTGGATTCATTGGACTTGGCTCTTAGACTTTCAACTCTCTGAAATGGAAAACAAAAATCATGTAACTTGTACCTAACAAAAGCTATTTCTGCAAATTCAAAATACAAACTCATAACTCTAAAGAGCTAAGTGTTGTAAGTAGATAAGTACCTTTGAAGATAAAACATACTCACTAGGAAGCACAGCAACAGGAATATTACTGAGAAAGTCTTTGCTCATTCCACAATGTTCACAAACTTTTTTGAGAGATATTTTATCCTTCAAGTCTGGCCATCGAAACTTAATAGAAAGAAATGCCTTTACTAACTCTGTCCAATTCATCGTTGGTTTATCTTTGGTAGTGCAACTTCTACTATACGCGTAGTTAATGATACTGCCTATGTCCTCATGCATGAGAATATCAGTATGAGATTTCATCTTACAAATTTGTTTGTTTTCTGCCAACAAAGCTGCAAGAGCAATACTTATGAAAATGTCAAAGAACAAACTAATAGAACAATAAAATTTCCATGAATCAGAATGAAGAACCTAGCTTCAGCAGTACATAATAGTAAAGGTACCTTTTGGGCTCATCCTTTTCATGTCCAGTTGTTTGAAGGAGGTACTACGATGATCAAGTGATCTGTAGTAATTATTGGCAATATTATCTGAGCACATTTTATTCAAAGATAATCGTGCCTCAGAGAAATCCCCTATCTTCTGATTTAGACGACAAAGTATAACAGCAAGAGCGGAACTTTTGTTGTCAGATTCTGACAAAGCATCAAGCATGTCAATGCCAGAATCATCATATAGCTGTTCAATGCACCTCTTATGTTGAGCTGCACAGGTAAAACCAAGAAAAAAAGGTTACACTCAGCAAACCACACAAAAAGTTTTGTCTCTGAAAAGTTTACATAGTATAGTACACTTACGAGTTAGGTGTTCTTGAATTTTCACATTGCTGCCAACACGATCTTGAAGATCCTCAATAAAGTCAACAGTTTCTCTAAACCTGTGCAATAGCATGTCACTCTCAAACCTAAAAGGTAGTAAGAGCAGTTATTGATTATCCTTGGAGAAAATAAAATGTTAAAACAATTGATTATCAGTGACCAGGTAAATTCGCTGACAGCTGAAAGAACGAAAACAATGTGGAAGCATCTGAAAAATTAACAAATGTGTACTTACAAGTCATCTTCACAGTTAAACATGTTTTCTTCATATTGATTTTTAGTTCTGCACTTAAAGCAACCCTCAGTTCCAGATGTAACAGAAACCAAAGAATCATTAAAAATAAGCTTTCCAAGTTCAGTTTGGTGGCTTGATTGGAGAATCGCACACTGAAAATAAGAAAGAGAATGTTAGAACAGATGCCAATGATTTACATGGAAAACTCATGTATTTGTAGGAATTTACATTCTTTGGTAGAAGGCAATAGCTAGGAGTGCAATGCTTGCAGTTACTGAAATCCACTTTTGGGGGTAATTCGTTTTCTCGCGAGGGACTCCACTGAAGCAAAGGTTCAGCCTTGTGTTCCTCATCATCTTCTACATGAGGTGATTCATTATCACCTATCAGAAATGATTAAACATAACTTTAACACAAGGGGTTCAACTAAATATGTACAAAATACAAAAACAAGTTGCTAGCAGCACAGAATGATAATAGTCTGTTGCTACTTTGTATCATGTGTATATCAATACAAAAGAAACAAGATAATATGAAAACCAACAAATCTAACAGTTGGAAAATAGTTGTACTCAGAAGTCAGAAAATCATATTGCAGTACGCCATTTGAATTGAATGATTGAGAATACCCAGTACTCATAGTTTCTTTTAATTTTTAAAGATAATTTAGGAAGCATCACACAAATCAATAAGGGAACATATCAAGGTATGGAAGGGCCCAAGAACCAATATGTGACTTTTAACCTTTTCATTTCAAAAATTCTAAGGTGCATTCCTCCTGAAGAATGTGGCTTATTATTTCATATATGAAAATAAGCTATGGCATAAATGTAGTGATGCACTTAATAGCTAGGACGCACTTCGAAATAATATCTGATATCAGGAAAAATAGGTGTGTGTAAAGATGCGCAAATCATTTGCACATTCCCTAAATAACAGGAAAATAGTTGGGCCAATACACGCTGTGTATGACTGTTAGCAAGAAAGGGCTGAATATTTGAGACTAACTTCATTATTTCCTATGAAGGATGTTAAAGCAAAGTACACAGGACTTGCTTTATTTGGAGAATAAACAAATAGAGAATTTTGACACACCTTCCTTAGGATTTTCAATCAAGTCATTGGTTCTCTTAGTTTGTTTATGCCTCAAACTATAATCTCTGCCTTCATGGTTTTGGTTTTGACCCTGAGTATACTTCAATTGAGGCACTTCTTTTGTGCCATTGGTTGCTTTTACTCGGATACCATCCAATTTATTTTTAGCATCTGGAGTAAAACTCAGTACCATCTGCAAAGGAAAATATGTGAACTGATTATGACACATGAGTTCATAATAGATAATTTTGCTGAAAGCAGTGAGCTAGTGATCTGTGTTTATTCAATTCTTTAAAGAAGTGTTCACCAAAATGTTATGTGGTATATGCAAAGAAAATGATCACTAGCACTTAGGCCTTAGCATATGAGCAGTGGGTGGTATGTTAAACAACGAAGCATGCGGTATATACCTTGCTCTCTCGACTATTCTTTGGACTTCTGCAAGATTGCTCATTTAGCAGAAAAAATTTGAACTCTTCTAGGAACTCGGGGTAATTACCTAAGATTCTCTTAACCTGCAACTCAAGTCATTGTGAAATCACGGCCCTTGCAATTATTTTATCAAGGCATTATTGAAGAATGAGCACCTCTTCGAAAACATCTTCGGCGGTCATGGCATCTGTATCTGAGTTGTTAAATTTAGCCATAACGTCCAGTACAGCATCGTGATCTTCTTTGCTGATATCAGGACATATCTGCAGGTTTATATAAGGTCAAGTTAACAACCATGGGAACCGAACAAGTAGCAAGCAAGCAGATTTCTTTAAGCACCTTCACTCTCTTAATCCAATCTTTAGCCTTCTCTGCAAGAAAGTCGTCTTGGAAAGGGCTAAGTCCTTGCTGCATGAAGTGATGAAAAGCCTCTATGACTCGAGGCTGGCCATCAAGTATCTTCAGAACCGTTTCTTTGCATTTTTCAATCGAGATGTTCCTGATTTCACCCATCAGGATCGTCATTACGATGAGCAGCAAGTCGAAACAATGATGATTCATTGAGAAGATAAACGGTATAGTGATTCATACCTCTGTCCTCTGATCTTGATCATAGACCGGACGAAATCTCTGTACACGTTGTCAGGGAGTTCCCCTCTAGCAAAAATCAGGCATTCCATAGTCTCGTGACTGTACGGATTCGTCTTCGCCCTTTTGGACTGAACGCCGTCGCCTGGATCAGCTGGAGAAGAAGCCATTTTCTCCGACTACGCAGCGCACCGATGCAGCAAATAGCCAAGCACCTGCAAGGCAGGTGAACAGATGAATCTACAGACTATGGCCTCACCTGGGGAACCAAATCTACCGCCGCTCCGGTTATCCCCTGCCTCGCGAGAAAAGCGCAAAGGGGGATTCGATTCAACCAATGAATCAATCCAATCCGCCGTAAGGGCCGGTGAAACCCAAACCATTAGGCGGAGTCCTCGGCGGGATCGCTCTGCCTTGATTTGCGCGCGGGGAAATGACGGAAGAGGCAAACCTACCCAAGTAAGCCGGCGGGCGGACGCCTGGATTGGCTGGAGAGGACGGAGGCCAGGCACTGAGGCGGCAGACCTTCCGGAACCTTCTAGAACCCACCGAGCGCGGGTCGGCGACGCGGGCGAGGGAAAAGAAGATAAGAGAAAGAAGAGCATTTAAGTGGGTTGGGTAGCGAGTCGGCGAATTTTTTTATTTACATATTTTTATTAAAATATTTATAAAAGCATATTTTCGTTAAAAATTATAGATATATAACCATTGAGAAAAATGTGAGAAAAATGGTTGAGCAATTCAAATAAAAATTTCGTATACTGAATGAAAATATATACCATGTGATAAACCTGAAAGCTCTTATGTCAGCATCCCCGCTCCTTGCATAAACGCTCATAGGAATTAACATACGACATAGCGAAAGATGTAAAGAGTATACTTTATTAACAATAATTTTGTATGATAAAAAGAAATCAATATATTTGAGCGGTGGATAAACGGAGCATATTGAATAGTGTGCATCTTATTAAGCATCGTGCCGAAAGATAATCCTCTGTTCATCCTTCGTCAGCACAATCCTAATCTCAAACTTTAAGCTCGTCATTAACCTACCATGTAGCATTAACCTATTTGAAATGACAATTAATACGTAAGAGGTATAACATATTTAACTGACATGTGACTCCTGTGAAGGAAAGACTCGGAAGATACAAGTTGTCTTGAAACATATTGGCCATCTCTCCACACAACAGGTGGAATATGTACATATTTGGCTCCAGTAATCCAAAAGTGATGCGATAAGAGATTGGTCTATGAATCACTACTTCTTAGGTCTTTCTTGTATGTTGCGGCCTTGACTAGCCTACAAAATCAAAAGAGATCTACCTCACATAATCTGAAAAAAACAAAATGTATGTATTATCGGTCAGAAATAATATTTAAAGGTATGCCAAACAATAAATATATATCTTATTTGGCACGAAAGTGAGAATCCATAAGCAGTAAGTGTCATGAATGGCATGGACAGAGGGTGGTTAACACGACGTTCTCAACCGCTGAGAGGTGGGAGCGATGTGATCGATCAAGGCCAAACCCTAGCAACTCTGGTGTTTAGTAAAAAAACTTGCATTGAAAAAGTTAGCATGATTATCAAAAATAAAAAATATAATATATAATTCATGGACTGTTTTTTTGTTAGAAAAAACGAACAACAATTACCATTACCATAAGTCCGAAAGCATATAACATTATGATATGTATAGTGCATACAATATAAAAGAAAATGTTAACGACTCTCTAAACAATAACAAATTAAGTTACACATCCATTTTAAAAATAATATATAACCAATATGTGCACGAGAACACCTAAGCTAGGTTAGCATTAAAGTGGTAACTTCCCACATGGGGCATCTTCCATTTCCCCCTGGTCCTGATGGAGAAGCTTCTACTTTACTCGAATCATCTGTATCTTTTGAGCACTTTTTGTAAGTATGCACATTTTTGTCGCACTTTTTACAACGTTTTAACCTTCCATTAGTTTTGGACTCATCCAAGTCATTGCGAATTCATTTATTCTTGTGGTGACCTACCTTGTTCCTTATTTTCTTTGGGTCTAAAATATAAAAATCTAGGGTTGTTGAGCTGTAAAGACACTGCAATACTAAAACCAAATACATCGCTACTCAAGGTATGTAAGATAGATTTCTTTTTAAAATAAGATGACAAAAAATGATTGTTGAATATTCCACACTTCGAGCTCACAACAATAAAATAAGAACATAAATTTTGGTATAACCTTTACTTTTGGCATGAATACGAGCATGTCCCATTATTCTTCATGATGTTTACGAGTTGAATAGTTAGATTAGAGGCTACAATCTCTTATACTAACTTTATGATGAAGACGTTCTAAGTGCACTTACGGTGATGTTTGTCAGGTGATAAGGTCAATTAGTGACGAAACTTTTGATAGAAGGTATTTTGTTTATCGAAATATTCTTGAGAATGATTTAATTATAAGTTCGCTATACGTCTCTTTAATTTACTTTAAATTTGTTATCATCTTGACTATGTTTTCTCATAGGAACAATCATGAAAAAAATTGTTATACAACTCTACATGGATTATAAGGCCTGAAATAATTGAATAATATATACATGTACGAGCAAATAGTCGATTCCTCTATCAACGGGTGACTACAAGTGGACGATAAATAATGATCTCCACTAGTTTCAAATTGGCGTCCATACCATACCATGTTAATTGTTGTATTATTTATATTGCGTCTATGTGTTTATTTGTAACGTGTAAAACTCTTGGTAACTATATAATATTTTTATCATAATGCCCGTGGATAAACCTATTAATCGTCGAACCCTTTAATTAACAATGACTTCTTAAATAATTTAATTTAAGCATCTGAATGACATTTTCTATCTGCTACTAAATTCTCTTTACAATTAAATCTATAAATAAAATAGATTTATTTAAAATCTCTTATTTTCTTTTGGAGATTTGTATGATATGGATGAAAACACACTAATGGAGGGTGGCAATGGCCACCTGCAAAATTAACGAGCCTCCTTCTTTACCACAGGTGAGTCTAGCGGTTTTAGCGACCCCACTATCTGCAAAAAAAACGTCTTTAAGGTGGCGAGGGAGTCGACTATAAAAACGACAGGCTCCAAACTCCTCGGTGCTCTCTGCTACATAATTTTTTTAGACAACTCTTCTACAGGATAAAACGCTATCGGGTAGGACGATAAAACGACCAACTATAAATTTATTACCCTTGTCGGTCTATCGGGATTAATGAGTGTTTGTTATGTTAGATTTAATGCTCTAGCAAACTTTTAATCTATAATTTTTTTTAAAAATATATTTATATAAAAACATTTAATAAAAAATACATATAAATATAAAAAATTCGTGAGTCCGCCGCGACGTGGAGACCTAGCCGTCAACTCTATGCTCTATAGATTTAGATGGCTTCGACCCATCATATTTTGAATCGCCACATCGTAGCGATGCAATTCAGCCTATCATACTTTGGGTCTCTTCGGCCCATCTTATTTTGATATAATCAGCCCATTATTATTTTGGATCGCTACCATTGGTAACGATCCAGTTAGGCCAATCTGATATTGGATCACTACCAATATACTCTACTGAGCACAAGGAAAGCCCACGACGGACCGGTATTGAGCACCCGCGGCGTCGCCGCCGGCTGTTCGTTCGCCGGTGAAGAGAGCAGCCACGGCGCCGCGCCGCCACCCACTACAGCCTCGAAGGCTACCCGCTGCACTCGTCGGGGACTTCTGCATCTTGTGTCTCCTCCGCCGGCGAGGGCGTCTTGTGGCTAGCGCTCTCATGGCGGCTTCTCTCTCTCTCTCACTCACACACACGCACGCCCATTCTCGCTGCTGCGTCGGCTGTGATGAGATAATATCTCCCTCGCTGTTCCAGGCAATTGGGCTATTCTGGTTTCAAGAGGTGGTTGTTTAGGTTCCGGATCTATCGCCTTCTTGACTTGATCCCTGCATACTTGTGCTGTGCGACTGTGGCAGTGTGGGATTTGGGGATTGAGGGTTCGGCTATCGTGCCCCCAATGGCGAGAGAGATTAATTTGATGCTTTTATCGATTGAGTAGTGGTTGATTTGCTAGAATCTAGGACTATTACTTCACTGATAACGGATATAGCACTAATTAAATTCTGTGGAAACATGCCAACTTATGTGCAATCTTATGAATGAATCTTGTATGCCTCGTCAATTCAGCTTGTTAATTCGTAACACGATAGCTTCTGAGTTACACGATTTTATGACCGAACCACTGTGGACATGATAATATAATTGAAACCTAAAAGGATTGATGATGCTGCAAAGTCAAGAGTTAGCTGTAGCAGCAGTTGTTCAGATATGTTTTCAAAATGCTTGTATTGATTTTGTTCCATTGAAATGTTTTTAAACCCTTTATGTAATGTTTTTAAATCCTTTATGTCATGTCCCTGCTATTCATTTAGCATCCATGAGAAAGTATGTGTGGCAAATCATGCCAATGAAATGCGCGCAAATGTGATAAGAGACCTGCCCCCATCAACTGGTGCAAAAAAAAAAAAGAAAGCATCATGTCGTTATGCATCTTGCTGTTGCACCTGCATGTCACTCAACTACCACAATCACCTTTTTCTACTTTGCATTTTCATCGGACTCTTCTTCACAGGACAAACCCACTCATTTAAATTCACATGGGATGCATGTGCTGAAGGGACCAAATGTTGAATTGTAGTATACTATAGTATAGACTCTCTCTATTAATGAAAGTGGGGCTATTTTCTGTACAGTACAAGTTATGGTTGCTTGCAATCTTCTTATAGATATTACAACTTATGACTTACTAAATTTGCATTAGCATGTAAGTTTGGAGTTACGTACCTGAAGCATTGTCATCAGTGTTTTGGTTACTGCAGAAGTTCAGAGGACTCTAGTCCATATGTTAGCTCACTCTGCCCATCTTTACATGCCAAATGTACAGGTTGCCGATGTGTCTAATTTGCGAGCAGGGGTTAGGGCCTACAAGAAAGATAAGGTGAACTGTATTCTGGATGCTTATGCGTTTGACAAGTCCTTCAAGGTGCAAAAATATACATTTGAACCTTTGGTTTAACTGTCTTTGTGGTAATAATTATGGATCAGTACATGTTGCAATGATATCGGCTATTTCTAAAATAATATTAATAACTACTTTATGCCATCATTTAATGTAACCTGAGTCTATTCTGTGTTTTAGAATACATCAGTTTCTGTTGTGTCGTTGATCCGACACTTCAACGCAGTCTGCAGAAACACATTTGTTTCACCTCTTTCTTTCGGAAAAATAATAGTCCTGTCACTTGACTCAATCCCCAAGAAAGTGCTATGAGGTTGATGGTGGACCTGTAGTCAAACTTGAAAATTACCTGAAAAAACAGGATATTTCTATTACTGAAAAAAGAACATAACATAATGACTCTTGATTTCTCCTAATGAAGATGCTATCTTGAGAAATTTAAGGTCAGTGAGTCCTTTTAGAAGGTGAATTGATGATTTCTGGCACCTTCTCCACGTATATAAAAATCAGATGTTTCCCGAGCTATGATAAACAACATTCACTGCAGTGACAGGAATTATAAATTGAATATGTAATAAATAACAACAAATGGTGTAGGATATCATTGCAGTTACAAATTACATCTCCAAAGAATAAGAAGCTCTCCAGTTGTCATTCATGATCAAAACTGTAACAATTTTCGCAATGTTTTTATAGGCCCTCATTTACATGAGAAGGTGCTTGATCACGATTGGTTTCTATAGTCCTATCTGCGCTGATCAATTGGGTTGTGATTTTTTTACACCATTGCCTGCTCATATATTGATCTTCTGATATCCATTCTTGTTTTCAGCCTTGGTCTCTCCAGCTTCATTCTTTTTCGCCTTCAGGAATTCAGCAAGAACCTGAAGTGCGACGTCGGAATTGTCATTCCTCATTAGGACCTCTGCAACCTCCGCGGGCGTTGTCAGCACCTCCTCTATCAGATGCTCGATTTCTGGATACATGGCATGGTTTTCTCCTGTGCTGTTCGTTCATGGCCTTGGCCGTATGGACGACGAATGGGAGGTACGACTTGAGCGCCTTCTCCTTGTGCTTCTTGTGGAAGCTCACCTCGAAGTACTTTACCTCGAAGCGGTTCCGGCCCCTCCTGTTGGCGACGCCGCCGATGCCGTAGGTGGCAGTGTAGCCGCCGGCGTGGGCGTTGGCGGCGGCGGACCTTGAGCATCTCCTCGCCCTAGTCCATGGTGATCATGATGCCCTGAGCGTCGTCGACGCGGCATGTCGGTGTTGATCCGCGCGGCGAGGTAGGTGCGCGCGGCGTCGTAGATCTGGTTGGTGGAGAGGCCCTCCGTCTCGTCGATGACGGACGGTGTGGGTGGAGGAGACGCTTGCGCGGCCGAGCGGAGCAGCTCGCGCAGGTCGTCGGGGACGAGCTCGCTCACCACGCCGCGCACCACCATGCCCGTGCCCGCCATGGCTGCCACCGTCGCCATGTACTTCTCGTCGTCGCCGGACCACGACACGGCTGACTGACTGACTCTATCGCTCGACGCTCACACGGTGGATCCGCCTAGCTAGCTCCTTGCCTCCTTGCTAACTTTGCTCTTCGTTTCGTCGTCGTCGTCGTCGCGGTGTTGTGCGCTATGGCGAGCTACGTATTGGGGGGGGAGGCGGCTGATCGAGAGGTGTGAAAGTTTACTAGACGCATCTCGGGCAGCGTTTTTGGGTTTATGTGCATCTGTCAACGTATATCTACTACTAGTATAGTACTCCATGGTAATTGTTTTTCTTCCTGGACACGAAAATACTAGTTTTATATGGGTGCAGGAAGGAAAATCTGGATCAGAAGTGTGTAGTCTCGTGTAGTAGAAACTGGACGTGGATTCGAATTCGGAGAGAACTAAGCAGCTCAGCCGATGGACTATTGGTCAGAGGCGGCCCAGCTAGTCTGAAAGTGTTTAGGCCGAAGCCCATCTCTGTTTCAGATATGGCCCAACACGCCAACACCGTCCAAATGGATTTTTTATTTATATATTTTTATTAAAATATTTAAAAATTATATTTTTGTTTTAAAAAATATATATGTATATCCCAACATCCTATTGAAGGGTTTTTTTTATAAAAAAAATGTTCTTCTAGATGGTGTGAAATACGATGTAACAAACGTCCGTTAATCCTATTAACGACGGGTCGGCGGGGGGCTAGGAAATTTGTAGCCGGCCCTTTTGCTACCCTAGTCGAAGGTGTTTTTACCTATGGCAGGGGGTCGTCTATAAAATGTTGTGGCAGGGCGCATGTGGGAGGATGACTTATCGTTTTTGCAGGCGACCCCCTTGTTGCCGTCTGCTTCGGTGTTTTTTCGTCCCCAGGGAGGCGCTTGCAAAATTATCAAGCCTCCTCCCTTTCCACGGACAGGTTTAACAATTTTACAGACGGTCCTATTGCCTCTCCCTCTTAGTGCGTTTTTGTCTCTACCATATGTCCAAAAGAAAAAAAGATTTTAAATAAATCTATTTTCATTTAGAGATTTAATTGTAAAGAAAATTTGCGAGTATATAGAAAAGACAATTAAGATGCTTGAATTGTACGAGTTGAAGAGCGGACCTACTGCACAAAAGTCGAAGCAGACGGCTTTTGTGTATGCGGTGGTGGAGCTCCTATAAGCTGGGAGGAGCCGAGCACGTCCTGATCTTTCTTGAGGTCATCGTGGTCGAAGGAGTTATGCGTCTATCCAGAGGTGGCATGCTTGGATCTGCTCATGACTGCGAAAATCTGCGACGGTATAGTCTTGAACTTTGTGAGAAAAATGGTTGAGCAATACAACCTGCAATTTCGTGGACCGAATGAAAATATGTACAGTGCGACAAACCTGAAAATCCTTGTCCCCGCTCTCTGTCTCGACATCCCTGTTCCCTGTATCAACGTCCTCACTATGAAGGAAGCAATGCATGACGTAGTAAAAGCTGTAAAGAGTATACTTTATTAACAATAGCGTCGCATGGCAAGAAGGTAAAAGTATAGTTGAGCGATGGATAGCCGAAGTTACCTATGGGTTGCGTTCCTACATAGTGGACTCTTGTTGTAGCTGTTGCTACAGGAGGAACCACATCGGCACGGAGGACAGAGCACATCGTGTTGCGCATCCTGTTAAAGGTAATCTTTTGCTAGTCCTCTGTCAGCGCAACCCTAACCTCCAATCGTCGGCACACAGCCTCAAGCTTGTCGTCAACCTACCGCACAGCGTCGACCTATTTGAAATGACATGTCATATATAAGAGGTATAGCTCATTTAACTGAGATACGGAGGATTGCTTGACTTATAGCATGGAATAAGTTCTGATCGCTGTCTAAGGTACACGTCTTGCACATTAGCTATGTGTAGCTGCTGAGTGTCAGGAGTGAACATCACACAAGTGCGGATATGAGGCTAGTAAGAACTGAGGTATGTTAGGTATGATGCCTTTGTGTGTGGGCGCTACTCCTCGATGACTTCCTCGTACACCAGTAAGTGGAAGACCCAGAAGGTACGAGACATCCTGAAGTGTAGGGCCATCTCCTCGCACGATAGGTGAAACATGTGTGTTTCCGGCCTCTAGTGGTCCAGAAGTGCTGTAAGAAGAGACCGGTTTGCGAACCACTGCTTCGTCGGGTCTTTCGCGTGTGCTGTGGCCTTGACTAGACTACACAACAGAAGAAGGCTAGCCTCACGAACTTAAAAAAAGTCAATGTATTTATTATCGGCCTAGAATCATATTTAAAGGTACATCAAACAATATGGATATCTCTTACCTGACACAAAAGCGATGGTTGTCAATAGATAGTAGGTGTCATGAAGGGTGTGGAAGAAGGGTGGTCAGTATGGCGTTCTTGACCGCTAAGAGGTAGGAGTGGTGTGACTAATCGAGGCTACGGTCTAGCAGCTATGGTGTCTAGTATGCCATAGTTGTATTGAAAAAGAAAGTTAGCATGATTATCGAAAAAACATAATATACAGTTCATACAACTGACGATAAGTTTTTGTCAGAGAAAACAAACAACAATTACCATTACTATAAGGCCTAAAGTAAACAACATTACGATACATATAGTTCATATAAATTAAAAGAAAATATTCACGACTCTTTAAATTATGAGAACTTAAATTACACATCTAATCTTACAATAATAAATACACTTGCACTATATGATTGAACCACCAGATGCACGAGGACGTCTAGGCTGAGTTGGCCTTCAAGTGGTACCTTTCTCAGTGGGGCGTCTTTCATTGGCTTTGGTTCTGATGGAGGAGCTTTCGCTTTACTCAGAATCTCTACATCTTTTGGATAGTTTTTGTAAGTATATCTCTCCTAGTTGCACTTGCTACAATGTTTGGATCTTTCACCTGCTTCAGACTTATCCATACAGTTGCAAATCTGTCTCGTCTTGCGGTGACCTACCTTGTTTCTCATTTTTGTTGGGTTTAAAATGTAAAAACCTAAGACTGTTGAGCTATGAAAGACCCTGTAATACTGAAGCCAAATATCTTGCCACTCCAGATATGCAAAATAGTTTCCTTTCTAAAATAAGGCAACATAAAATGACGGTCCAATGCTGCACACTTCGAGCTCGTGGCAATTACATGAGAACATGGTTTATGGTACAATCTTGGCTTTTGGCACGAGCACGAGCAGATCCCTTCGTCCTTTAGGATATATTTTTTTACACTCCTCTCTTATGATAAATTTCACGCTTAGACTTGTCATCATATAAGATTTTGAATCTATGCTACTGTATACCTTTAGGTATAATTTGATGCTCTTAGGCCTTTTTAGGTTTCTTTTAAGGACTTTGTCATCACCGTGCCAAAAAAAATTGCTTTATATTGATCTTTAAAATATTTGCATGTGTTATGCATGAAAACTCAACAATGGCAATATGCGGTAGCCCTCTTATGCCACGCATCTCCCACGTATCTGAAGAATGCAAGCTAGAAGACAAAGGAAATAATTGTACAATGTTTTAAATGTGCCAAATCTCATATTCACAATCTTCTGTTTCGTCCTTCATGTCTTCGCATAGTTAATTGTGTAAATAAATTTATCCTCAACGTATCTAATAATTAACCTTGATTCGTATCCCATGTTGTACTCAACATTGGAGTACAACTTTGTTGCAATAAATACAGGTGTTATATTTCTGTATTATTTCTCTATCCTTTGTAAGTGACAATTATACTCGGTGATGATTAATACCTTCTAGTAATTATTCCATTTATCCTTGAATATATGCATCCTCCATAGACATCCATAACTTGAGTTCACGCACTTTATCTCAAACACCTCCAAAGTGATATTGTTTAGTGCTTAGCTAGCTTTGTCAATTCCTCTTTATATGCATAATTAGCCTTCTAAATGACCTTGTTCTCCTTGTACTCTTATGGCATATGATGACCGTTAAAGATAATAAGTTTAGAGAAGTCTTTGTTCGATCATTGTGAGAGATTTACATTGCCGTTCTACTCGTCCGACGATTCATCATCCTCTATATACTCGTTACCGGAATCTTTCATATCCATTATCTTAACGATGGTGTTATTTCTCTCTTTCTTATCTGCCAATCCTCTTGGCTCCATGTCTTCTTGTCTTTATCCTCCTCCTTTTTTTTCTTGGTGCTCTGACTCATTTCTCTTCACTATTTTAATATCACATCTTGTTATACTTAGACTCTTTTCATCTTACACGGCTATTGAAATAGTATTGTTTTTCTCGTACATTAACACAAGAATGCTAGGTGGCTATCTTCGTTGCAATGCATTCTCCACATAGCATCTCCAAGTGGCATTAATTCCTAGAAAAAAAACCTTTGTTTGTTTGGCTCACTACATCACACATGGTTACTGCATGACCTATGGGTTGATTCGAAAGACTTTCATTAACTAGTTGTACACTATTGAAAAACTTCTCGGTTAATCTTTTAATGTACTTAAGAGTTGAGTCGAGTTTTGACATTTTTATACTATATGGACCATATCTAACATTTTCTTAACCGTGATATAACTGAAATACCACATTATTTGACATAGTTGTTTATAAAAAATAGAGATGAAATAAGAAATTAATCGTTATATTTAGTATTGTGCATTCGATATTTCAACACCGATGTTTTCAAACATTACGAACAAAACTATCCGCAGATCTAGAAACTAAACTATTCACAAATTTAAAATAATGCTATACATATTACTTCATTTCATCATTAAGAATAAATATTGCAAAGGATATAAATCTTTACCTCCATAGAAATTCACAAGCCAGTAGGCCTTTGCCGTTTCCCTTCGCCTCCTCTCAACCCTCTTCTTTCTATTTTCTGTTTTTATTTTATTAAACTAGATTTTTGGGTGGCTATGAGGGGTCTTATAGCCACCTGCTCAAAAAACACCCTAAGAGAGGGCGGCGAGGAGGCTGCTTGTAAAATTGCTAGGCTCGTCTGTGGGAGGAGAGGGGCGAAAAAGTGCACAAGTAGAGGGTGGCAAGGGGGTTGCTTATAAAAACGGTAGGACCCTCTTCTCCCTTACGCGTTTTACCACGACATTTTGCAGGCAGTCCTTACCATAGGTAAAAAATACCCTCGGTTAGGGTAGCAAGTGGGTTGTCTGTAAATTTTTTAGCCTCTTGTCGGCCCATCGTTGGATTTCATACCCTTTAGGAGGCCTTTTTTTTAAAGAAAAACCTCTCACAGGCCGTTAGGTATATGGATATGTAAAATTTTCAAACAAATATATATTTTTTTATAAATATTTTAATAAAAAATATATAAATAAAACAATTCGTCCAAATACACAATCACCTTCCTAATCCCATCACACAATCAGATTAGCCCATGGATGCTATATGTCAAGGTGAAGGTAGAGGCAAGGCGTTGGGTGAGATGGTGATGGTGGGCGATGGGACATTGAGGACGCACCACTCGCCGCTGATACTCTCCGTTGATGCCAGATAAACCTATCAGTAGCTCCCGGTCCTAGAGATCAAGTAATAGGAATACTTGTGTGTTTCTTTTGTAAGAACTGTGCTTCGTTTTCAGTTTGAGGATATGTGAAAGTGATGCTAATCTCGTTGATTATACTGTGTAAAATCACATGCTAGTTCTTGATCTCATCTGTTTGTTCCAAATCTAGCACTTAGCTAAGACTTTTCCATATCTAACATTTTTATTTTCCTTTTCATCCGATCTAAATTCCACATTTTAGATGAAGGTGGATGTCTTAGTAGTTTTGTCGGAGCGTGTTGATGCAAATATCGTCCGATATCCACACTTATGCGTCACACGCATAGAGGCATGGGAGGTTTACTTAGCTTTAATGCAGGTCTTTAAATTTTTAAGGTTCAGGACATGCAGTCAATTTGACCTGCAATTAATAAGTGATATAGAAAAGGTTAGACCAACGAGCCAATTGGCTAATAGGCTAATACGGACTCGAGTTATTGGTTGTCTAACCAATAAAGATTTAAAAGAGCGTGTAGCCGATAGAGATTAATATTGGCTGATACGGACTCGTGCTATCGGCTATCTAGCTAACTTTATTAAAGATAATCTTGATAAATCGGACTAAACCAAAACAATATGAGATTGTAGCTAATAATGTTAGTTATGATTGATAGCGGATTAAACACGTTGTATAAGAAGTATATCAGATAATGATTCGATACGGATGAGAGTGAAAGCACAATATAAAAATAATCTATCAGCTAGAACTCCTGTGGAATGCCGAATAAAATTTATCGACTTATTAAGATTTATCTTACTTAAAGCTATCTAATAGATCGAATCTAACCAAGACAATACATTAACAAAATAAACGTAATGAGCTGATAAACTCTATATCAACGTGATAGATGCATCAGATCGGACTGAGAGATCAAATCAATATAGGCTTAATCAAAACTAAATACATCAAGATAAGCAGCAAATATATAAACTTAGCTAAGATATTAGATTGAAACGATAAAGTCTTAACGCCGATACGTTTACTATATGATGAGACTTATTTCTTGTTGAAAATCGAATTTAACTAATGTAGTCTAATCGGAAGCAAGATCTCGTTGAAAACTACGTTACTTCTCCTCCTAGAGGTGGCAATACATCGAATTTGTTATATTGATATGATTGATCTCTTTACAGGATTCCTGAGTGTACATATTTATACTATTAGTTATAAAGAGTCAAATTGTTATAAATAACTATACTGGATAAAACTTCCTAAAAAGAAAAAAAAATAACTATTCATATATATTTACAAGAGATATTTATAAACAAGACTGACTTGCCCACGAACACATATCGGCATAAGACTTGTATTCTCTTCGGACTTGACATGAGTTTAAACCGGACATGGTGTCGTGTCTTTATCGAACTTAGCTTGTGTTCAAATCGGACACTCCTATTATTGGCCAAATCCGATTAACGGTAGTGATTTTCTAGTGTCAAATGGAGTGGGAGTTAATGTGAAATGTATCAATGGGGAATTGTTCCAATGGAATACTCGACGAATTAGACCCTGTGTTCTGAATTAACTTGCATGGCCATTGTTTCATACACGCACAGAATCTGATGTTGCGGAGACTTGAGACAATACCTATAGATTTCTTAGGATGCACACTTCATTAAATACCAGAGCACCTCGTCTCTCCAAATACAAATTGTAATTAGTAGTCAAAATGATCACATGTTTTGCAATGGATCTTCTGTAGGACCTATCTAACATATACACATTCTTGTTGTCATTGTTGTATTCCACAATCCTAAGTGCATTCATCAGTTGAGGAGTCATTTTTTCTCCATCGTTTTGTCATCTTTATTCTCCTCCGTCTCCTTATTTCCATCCTTACTTTCAGTCTTGATCTCATTGGCATCTTTTATCTTTGACTTTAGGAGCTCCACTAGACCAAGGAGCGCAACATCAGTATCATCATTTCTCATGAGAACCTCAGCAACCTCTGCAGGCGTCACCATCACCTCCTTGATCAGTTCCTCAATCTCTGGATATGTAACATGGCAGTCTATGTAGTGGTAGTTGCTGGCAAGAATTCGGAAAGCCTCTGGGGTGCAGTACCCCATGTGGATGTGCATGTCCATCCTGCCAGGCCGCAGAAGTGCTGGATCAAGACGCTCCTTGTAATTGGTCGTGAACACGATGATCCTTTCTTCTCCGCTTGTTGACCACAGTCCATCAACAAAATTTAGCAGCCCGGATAATGTTACCTGCTTGGACAGCGATCATATTCTCATCAGCATAGGTAAGAATAATCATGAAATCAAGAAGAGGAAAGGTTTATAAATATGGATGTTATGCATTCTGATTTTAAAGGTACTCACTTTGTCTTCTACCTTGTCTTCTTCTGTAGAATTGGATTTGGTACGTTCCTCCCCTGCCTCCCGTTGTTTCAGTTCGATGGTACAGTCAATGTCTTCAACAACAAGAATGGACCGGTTGGTCATCGCAACAAGAAGCCTTCTGAGCTCTGAGTTGGAAGTGACCTCAGTCAGTTCGAGATCATATATGTCAAACTTGAGGTGGTTCGCCATGGCTGCGATCAAGCTGGACTTGCCAGTCCCAGGTGGGCCATACAGCAGGTAACCCCTCTTCCATGCCTTGCCAATCCTCTTGTAGTAATCCTTTCTCTTGATGAACCTATCAAGGTCATCGATAATGGACTGTTTCAGCTTCTGGTCCATGGCAAGCGTGTCGAATGTGGATGGGTGGTGGAGATCAATTGGAGACCATGAGTCCGAGTATTCATTCATGTATATCTGGAGAATTCTTTCCCGGTCTTTTATGGCCTTGACCGTGGCAATGATGAATGGGAGGTATGATTTCAGGGCTTTCTCTTTGTGCTTCCTGTGGAAGCTCAGCTCGTAGGAGCGCGCCTCACGTTGACCGCTGCCATTGCCATTGTTGGGGTCGGCTGAGGTGCTACGTGAGATTAAGCACCATTTGAATTCTGTTCCATCATACATATCAACCATCTCTTCACCTTCCTCCATGTTGACAACCATCTTCTCAAAAGATTCATCCGTGCTGCTGACTCGCAAGCGCTGCATGTTGTTGTTGATGCGTGTTGCAAGGTAAGCGCGCACCGCGTTGTAGACGTGGTTGTGGGACCAGCCCTCAGTCTTCTCTTCTATGACGATTGTGTGCTGCGATGAAATTTGTGGACGCAGGTAGCTGAGGACGGAAAAAAACACATCACGCACCTCATATGGAACCAGCTCATTGACGACGCTGCGAACCAGCATCACAGACGCTGCAACGGATGCAGCTGTTGTGATGGCCTTCTTGTAGGACTCGATGGCCTTGTCGTAGGACGCCATGGTGAGCAAGCTCTGGTTCCCCTCTTGTTCTTCTTTTAATGAACTTCACTTGCTCTTTGTTGTTGGTAATGGTATGGAACAGTGGTGTTGAATGGGAGGGTGAGTGTGGGAAGGGTGAGGAGAGTTGGTGTTGAAATGGCATGAAACAGAGGTGTTGAATGGGAGGGGTGAGGAGGGTGGGGGAGGGAAGGAGAGTTGGTCTTGAATTGAGGTAGAGTTTGGGGAAGTGGGTTTTATAGGTTCAGAGTTGGGGGGGTGACCAAAGTGATTGATGGCTTCGTCTGAAAGGAAGAAATCTGAATGACATAGTAGTACCTCTATACTCTTCCAGGTTCCAGCTCTTCCAGATTCTTTAGTCAGAAAAATGGCATCACCATTACAAAGTAACGCTTGTACACATATTCACCTGGGAAAATATGTGGTGATAGGATGCAACCGCAGCAAATTGTCGAGTTTTTGAGGCATTTATTCTTTATGTATGGCCCCTTTATTCCTTCGAGCATGTCTTCTTTACTGAAGAGAGCTCAGAATAATAATGCTGAACTAATTGGCATGGAGTAGGAATTCAACAAAACAAATACGCATCACACTTCACATCCAAGTTTCGTCTGAATTTTTCGTTCTGCAGGGAGGAGGAGAATTGTGCACCGCCAGTTTCATCCAAGGAGAGGACCAAAGTCTCTGCTCGCAATTCTCTGCATTATTCGGTAGCCAAAGACGAAGGCTGAGAGAGAGGTCGCGTTGCGTTGGCTGAATCCATCCCGCGTGCGGGAAACGCATACCGTTCCGTGCAGACGAAGGCTGGCCGACGACGTCCGAGTCAGAGTGACTGTCAGCAACTACTAGTACGTTTCTAAAAAGGCGCAGCTGCATTGCATGCACCCACTGAATACTGGTCCATTTGGGGAAAGTGGGGAGGCTTGGCTGGCTTCTTCCCGGTCTACGTCGCCGACGTGTTGAGATGTACGGAACCCCACGTCCAACAGTGGATTGGATGGTGTTGGGATTGGACCAGGGGTCTAATTTCTGATAGCGTTGCGGTGCTGGCGCCTGTCGACGTGTTGCTCTGTGATACGACCAGCGGCTTCATGGGCCATCCCTAGTGATACCGTCAGTCCGTGTGAATGCTTCAATTGTTGGTTACAGCTTATCCTATCCTCGTGTAACCGCCTCTCTGCTCTGTGCTGTTCTTCTGCTGTGGAATGTAATCTCCAATTAATTCATATACCTACTTCATGAAACAACTAACAACTTTTGTGGGTTATTGTCAAAGTGAGCGTCTTGTTTTCTTCTTTTTTTAAGGGAAAGATGCTAGCTCTCCATTCATAACCAAGAAACAGAATAAACTGCACGCAGTTTTGGCAAAGAGGGCATGTTGCAAAGATGATTAATATAACCTCCTACATCTCCATGAGTGTTCTAACTTGGAAACTGTTTGCTGTTAATTAGTAGAGCATTTGTGATTTGACAGACCAGATGCTTATCCAAAAGATTTTGCAAGGGAAAATGAATCACGGATGGAAATGATGCCAGCAATGGCAAGTAGACTTACAGATCGTGCGGCCCACTTCGTCCCGGATAAAGCCCGATCATCTGAGTCTAATGGGCCTGACCCATATCGCTAGACCCAATTACGTGACGGATCTGGGCCTCATTGGCGAGCCGTCGGCCCAAACCCAGACATTGACCCACCAAGATTCATCGGGAAAAGCAGCGCGGCGGCATCGCTGCTGAGAAATTCCCCACTCTGACCGCGGCTGCTTGCCTTGCCGGTCTACGAGGTCTCGTGCGGCGGCGAGGCGACGCGATGGGAGGGGGAGACGCCAGCGGCGGCGACGGGCCGGAGCAGGAGCTCAAGAGGGCTGCGGCGGCGGCGTACGACTACGAGGGCGACGCGCGCTGGGCGGAGTACTGGTCCAACGTCCTCGTGCCCCCGCACCTCGCCTCCCGCCCCGACGTCCTCGACCACTTCAAGCGCAAGTTCTACCAGCGGTACATCGTGAGTGCCCATGCCCATGCTAGTCTACTACTGCCACCACCACTGCTTCAACCGCAAGCTTCTCCCTTTCCCTTGCTCTTTCCCGAATCATATATTGCCTAGGGATCTGACGCGCTTTCTGTACGGACGGTTGGTTTCCTGTGGTTCTTGAGGTTTCTGAGTCTAGGTGTAGCGTTAAGGGGCTTCGCCGCGTTCGATTTGTATGCTGATGGCAGTAGCCGTAGCTAAGACCCAAGCTTGAACATGCAAATAGTTGCCATGATGTGCAGGTGTGGCGATGATTGGAACACTTTCACACAGTGACACTGATGTGATGCATTCTGATACACACTTACTTCATGTAGCTGAGAGCCGTCTGTTCTATACTTTGATGCATTGCTTGTTTTTAACCCGGGTTGTCTTTTCAGTTGCTGGTGAACTCGATGCTACAAGTACTATCCATTAGTTCATACTTACTGTTGCCATTTTCTCTTTAAACTTGCTTGGTTTCAATTTCATGAGGATGAAGCTTGGCTAATTCACTCTTAGTTTATTTTGTTGTAGCAATCCATCTTCAGGTTATATTAAAACTGCATTTATTAAGCAACAAGCCCACTGTTTTTTTGGCATCTGTCACAGTTACAAACTGAAAAACAAAAATATGTCACTTGCATTCGGTCATTTTAGTATCAATGCTGCTAACCATGTACAAAAAGAAAAAAAAAGGAGCAAATCAAGATGATGGTAAAAGTTGTTTGATTTCCTTTGCTTTCCTGATAGGATTGTGATTTGGTGGTTGAGCCGATGACATCCACCGGTTCCACCCAGCCAAGCAGACCAGAAGTAAGGTCTTCATCCTCCTCGTCCAGTGAGAATGTCAGGGCCCGTGGTTCAGGTATGTTGCTTTGAGTTTCAGTACAGTACATCACATCCCTCGTTTTATTCTGCCGTGTGTCGCATCTATTTGTTATGTGAATCATTTTCAATTTTAGGATCAAGTTCCAGATCAGCTGCACCATCACCGCCACCGCCACTGCCACAAACAGACAGTGCTACAAACTCTTTGCGGTTTGATGCACAGACCATACACTTCTCCATGAATGCCTGGGTAAAAAACAGGCCACCGTTTTTATGCTGAATATAGTTGGTACCATTAGTAGTGAGCTTGTAAATACAATCATTATGGTTTCTGATAGATATCTCATATCTCTTTCCCGGTCCTTGATCTTGTGCTCATTATATGCTACATCCTGCATGGACATGATGCCCTCATATATTTCAGGTACTTCTTGTTGCTGGTTTGGGGATGCTTCCAGTTTTGCCAAAACATCTTGCAGACAGAGCCTGCAAACTTTCACTGCTGGGAACAATATTCTCCTCTGCGTACTCTCTATATAGCACTCATGGGGTAATCGCTTTCCTACTTGAAGCATGAATAACTAGTATTGCTTCTAATCGTATTTCTTTCCTTTTGATGTTGCTGATCTTTTCTTTTGCTGCGCTAAGAAACCAAGAGCATGGAACATGCCAGCAGTCCAGGGTTGGTTGCAATCTGTACTTGGAACCAAGGATTTTATCCATTTGATGTTCTCTCTTATGCTCTTCACGTCTCAGTTGCACTTAAAGAGTAAGATGAAGTTCTCCATTCAAATTTGTGGTTCTGACCTCTGTCTTCTGCTGCTTTTACATATTATTATATGTTTTTTTTAAAAAATATTCTTACATGTTATGGTATCCTTTTGCAACAGTTGCTGCACTACCTGTGTTCTGCTGGGCACTTGATCATGTTGCTCGATTCCTAAGGCGTAATTTTGCTCGCTCATCCTTTTATAGGTAATTGTATGCTCCATTATCATTCAATTTTTCTTTTGCAATCTGCAGCACAACCAGTGTGCACTGCTCTGTGGTTAATTCTGTCTCCCTGGTCTCTCATTCAGGAGGTACTTGGAGGAACCTTGCCTTTGGGTAGAGACAAATAACACTACACTCAGTCTTCTCAGTTCAAATGCCAAGATTGCCTTGGGTTTTCTTCTGATCATATCACTTTTCTCGTATGTTGCTTCCACTTTTCTGAGAATTTTGGATATTTATTTCGTCTGGAAAGTCACATCATATGTTCATATGGTATGACTTATACATTTGTACCTTGCAGGTGGCAACGTAGCATAATTCAGACATTCATGTACTGGCATGTAAGTTATGATATATATGCATTTGATCGCTATTATTTTGCCCCTGCTTCATAGCTAGGACATGATGTAAGGGCTCTTTATGTTGATTTGCTGCATGTTGTGATGTTGTCAAAGATTCAAGAATGACCATTGTCAATTGTTTAAGGACTGCTCAACTGCCTACTAGTTGGGCATGGGCACTGGTCTTCAATGCATACTGTTTCAGTTCTAGAATCCAATATTTTTCTGCCCTGACTCCATATACAACTAGTTAGCATTTCGGTTAATAACTGCAGTTGTCTTATTATTACTTTCGATCTTTTTGAAAATCGAATATAGTTGAATGCCAAATATACTGACACCCTTTCTTAAGCAACTTATATTGATGGCAGTACTTATTGGTGTTCTTTGCATGCTTGCCTTTTGTGCAGGTGTTGAAGCTGATGTACCATGCTCCTGCAACCGCCAGCTATCACCAGAGCGCGTGGGCAAAAATTGGCCGGATTGTCAACCCGTACATCCATCACTATGCACCCTTCCTCAATACACCCATTTCTGCAGCCCAAAGATGGTGGCTCAGGTAGCAAGGCAGAGGACAGAATCATGATATTTGCGGATATGATCATGCAGAAAACTTATCTACAAGACGTTGTAAATAGCTATTACAAGCATAGCACGTCGTTGCTCTCGCATGATGGAGCTCTGTGCATCATAAAAAAACTCAAGTAGTTCCCTTTTGCATTGGCTAATACTTTGAGGTTAATATCGACACAAGAATGGTGCTGTAAACCCCTGAAGGGCTTTTTTACCACCGTAATGCTTGATCAGTGATCACGACAATGTACTATAATCCCGGCCAGACTCAGGCTGACCTGTATACAATGTGTCCTAAGGCTATGTTCAAAGAATTTACTCTTAACAAATTCTTAGAGATTTCTCGTAGAATTGGAGAGCATTAAGTATAAATACAATACATAGCCTTTTTCCTTAAAAAAAAACCCTTAGAGCCCTTTGGATACTAAGATTTATGACATCTTAGCCTTCTAGTTTTAAATTCTCGAATCGAATCAATTATAAGAATCAATTCAAATTAATAAAGAATAAAGAAATAATATCTCATCCCTATTGGTAGTGGTTTAGGCCACTACTATCCTATTGATAGTGGTTTTGGGCCACTACTGCTGAGAAAGAACGGTGGGTTGTTAAAATTCAGTATCGTTGAGCCTTGTTATTCTCTTGTCATTGGGTTGTGAATTTATCGAGTTAGATCAATAAGTATTTTATTAATCAGGCGGCACCCAAATTTAAACTAGGATTTGCAGGCTGTTATCTTACCAAAAAATACGATCTAAAATCGAGAAAAGATACGATCTAAAATCGAGAAAAGAGCAAGTATTCATCCACGTTTCTTACGAAAACTAACTTTTTGAATCTAATTCTACTTACTTTTTTCCAATCTTTTTCAAAAAATCTATTCATGCTTTTTTTATCCAGTTTCAATTATTCTCCTCAAAAGATTCTATCTTAAAACACACATTGCTAACACTAGAAAACTTCCCTTTTCTTTCTATTAAAATGAAAAAGGAGAAAAGTGGATTTCCAGTCAAGCTTCAAAATTAAGAACAAATTGGAACCATTAACTAGAATTCTCTTTTTATTTTGAATTGCAGTAGTGAACGACTCGCATCATCTGTTCATGAGATGCTGGGGAATTACTACTATGTACTTAAGGCAAGGGGGGTTGTGTTCATCTGTTGTAGCATATCTTGGTTCTCTGATGTAGCCGAGTGACAGAACTGCAGAAGACAGGACGTACTGTTAGTCTGTAGTGCCCTCTGTCTTCTACTCTTTCTATTTGAAAGAGAGAGTCAAAGAACATTCGTGAACAAATCACATGTTTCAGAACTGCATTTTGCCAGAACCAGATGAATGACAAAATCATTAGATGTGAGTTGCAGCAAAAAACGACGTCTCCATTAGATACTGAGAAACAATTTAAAGGAGTTGCAGAAAAAAAACATTAAATGTTCCGAGACAATTTAAGGGAGTTGCATAGATGTTTTGTTGAGAGACAATTTAAGGGAGTTGCATAGATGTTTAGAGACAATTTTAAGGGAGTTGTAGCAAAAGGTAAAAATTTTTAAAAATGTTGCTGTCCAGGATCGAAGTGGAGACCCTCAGTGTGTAAGACTGAGGTGATAGCACTGCAACACAGCAACCAACTTGTATCTTGGCTGAAGTTTTCTAAACAAATAATTTATACTCTCAAATATATGCAAATCAGACATACCAAATTCTGAGAGTCCGTTGCGGACAGGATTGCTCGTGCGGAATTCCGGCGATACTACTACTGCTACGGTCGTTCTTGCAGAAAGGAAAGGAAATATCTGGCGAGAAAAGATCCCAACTCGTTTACTTTCACCTCAGAGATCTTTCTGCCCGTCCATGTCCATGTCCATGTCCAACCAAAGACGAAGAAGGGCTGAGCCAGAGTGGATGGACAGGGTCCCAACCTAACTTCTCCCACCCTCCAAACACCACTCCCGCCCTTCTTCACCAATCACCACCCCCATCTTCCATTGCAGCTGCTAACGGCTGCACCGCAAGGGCGACATGGGTTTGCAGATGATGCGTGGTAGGCCCTGCGGCCCGTCCTGTTCGTCCTCCTCCGCCTCTTCCTCGTCCTGGATGCCCTCCAAGAATTCTCACCCACCATGTGAGTGCTGATGAGTTGCTGCTGGTGTTCTCTAGGAAAAAAATGCCTTCTTTTTGTGAAATATATGTTGAGGAGATAAAAATGAAACTGCAAAAGGAGTCTGTCAGAGGGATTTTTCTCCTTTTTTTTATTCGGGGGCGGGCGCGGGGGGGGGGGGGGGGGGGACTAGAAAAATGGGAATCCTTGTCATCTAAAAAAAAATCTAAGTGTGCTTTTCCCCCCGTTTTATATGCTCAGCTAGAAATAGAAAGATGAGGGTTTGTTCAGTTCGTGTAGATTTTCCGATAAAAAACTAAAGAATACATGGTCTCTACAATCTACTGAACGATGGTTTAACTGCATTCGTACTTTGCATTTTGCTAGCGGAATATAAAGTTCTAAACTTTCATGCACTCTATGCAGTGAGTCAAAGGAAAATTTCATCTCAATCAATGAGAGCATTGGCCTTGCACATCTTGCTCAAACGGAGGGAATACCAAAATGGGGATATCTCAAGGATTTCAGCATCTTCATCCGGTGTCCTTCAAATCACAGAGAACAAGTCCAATAGCAAGGTACTCATTTTAAATCCATAATCCATGTACTCTTTTCATTCTTTTTTCTACAGATATTGATTACAACATGAATTCGAGGTTGATGCAGGAAGAAAGATTCTTGATGGTGCTCTTGACAGAAAGTCGCAGATTGACTGGATTGAAGAAGATATCTCTTCTTGGATGGATAGGAGTTACACAAGCAGCAATTTGCAGTATGACTTGCTAATGCAAAATATTCACATGTTAGAAAGCAGTTTGGTTGGTAAGGACTTGGTAAGACTGGAAAGAGATATTCTTGTACATATCGAACGGCTGGGAGCTCTGAATTCATCCAATGCGTCTATGTCCAGGGCCACTCTAACAAAAATATATGAATCAGAGTTTTCACTTCCTGGTGATATTATTAAACTTGATCCAGAGATTCCTTTCGAGGAGCAAAATGATGAGGTAATTGTTCGAAGTGGGAAAAGTCAAGAGAGGAAACTGAAAAGAATGCGAGCATCAGAAAAGGGCTCTCGTGTCTCCGTGAAAACACCCTAACGAAAATCAAAGAAAAAGACCAGTAGTAGTCAATTTATAGCTGAGTGGAAAAACTATCCAGGCCGAAGAAGGAGCATTGTACGAGAACAATCAGCATTGCTGGTGTCTATCAAGGTACTCTCATCCTCAGCATATTTATTCCTTCTAGCAGTTAATTATTCTTAACCACAGCATCTCCTTCATGGTTTTATTCGTACTGTTTTTCTCTAGGAGTGTGCAAACCTTGAGAAAATAAGAGAACTTGTTGAAGGACGGGAGTGAAGTCAGCTATGCAAGGTGGGCCAATGCAGCTGGAGTTGATGAAGCATTGTTGAAGAGTAGACTGCAAGAAGGTTACTGCTGCCGAGAGAGATTACTGGTAACCACCGAGTGGCTAGTTAAGTACATTGCTAAGACATACACCGGAATGGGAACAGCTCTTGAGGATCTACTGCAGGTTGCAAGACAGCATATTTATTGAGCAAAAGGTAGACTACATTGACAACTTCCATTTTGCAATCGATTTGTTCGAATGACACTGCAGGCTGGGAAAATGGGTGTCCTTAATGGTGCTGAGAAATTTGACAGCCAAAATGGATTCTAGTTCTCAACTTATGTGAAGTACTGGATGAGGAAGGCAATGTTAGCACTTCTTGCTGAAAACTCTGGAGTGATCCAGCTGCCCGTAAGCCTCTGAAACTATCTTGCTATGCTTCACTTTGTTTCATGTGAGAAAAATGATCGGTTAATGATGTGAATTGACAATGCAAGTGTAGGCAAGGATGGAGGGTATAATTCGTAAGGTCAAGGAAGCAAGAAGGGCAATTCTCTACAACACAGGGAGGAACCCACCGGATGCAGAAATCGCCACCCTCATTGGTGCATCAGTTGCCAATGTTAGGTTGGAGTGGAAGTGCTCTCGTCGAGTTTTGTCTCTTTACACGGAGATCGGAGTTGGACAGAATGCAAAATTTGTGGTGAGCCTCTCAGCCCTCTGGATTGAAATCTTGATCGATGATCTTAGCCGCACTGAAAATGACAAATAATTCTTTCATAACCCTTTGACAGTTCAGTCCTCTTCTTTTGATACATAAAAGCCTGAATGGTGTTTGATTGCAGGAAGTGACTCCAGATACCTCTTTAGAAGCTCCAGATGAGGCTATGTTCCGGATGCAGTTGAGAGAGAGGCTGCTTCATGTCCTGGACAGGCTCCCCCCAAGGGAAGGGCATGTACTGAAGACGCGGCACTGGCTGGAAGACGGGAAATGCAGGTCCCTGGAGCAATTTGGGAGCATTTACCATGTCTCCAAGGAGTGGATATGGAAAATAGAGAAGTCGGCCATGTCGAAGCTGAGAAATGAGGACGTGCATAACGAGCTGAAGGACTTCTGCGGATTCTAGTGCTCCTGAGCTACCTTGTGTACATCAAGCTCTCTACTTTGCTTTAAGTACATGATTGCACAAGGGTTTCCTTTGCACCAGGAGGACCAAGGATGCGTTCAACGAGAAGTTGAAAACTGTACCGATGATATTATGATAGCATTCAGTAGAACTTGTATATATGGCATGACATTACAAATTTATAGTACATTACATTTGTTTCAGATAACTGTTTAGTAGCGAGCAAATGTAATACAACACATGGATCAATACATTGATGGATATTCTTGGCGGATGTACGCCAAAAGTGAGGACATGAGCTAGTTCCCTTTGTGTGTTCGAGCCAAAAGTGGTCGCAAGTGTGAATGTGAGGATTGGTTGCCTCCGGCAGAGAACGAATATCCAAGATTTAGACAGGTTCGGACCGGAAATGTAATACTCTACTATATATGTTTTTGTTTTCTTTTTGTCTAATATCATGGTTTTTCGTTTAAAAGCCTCCCACTCTCATTTACAATCCCTTTTTATAATTTTTTGGGTACAACATTGATTAAAAAACAAGAAGTGTACGAGGGATATATGGCCCCAGTAGCCAGGGATTATGTATGACTAGTCTAATTACAGTTAGAGACCTAGTGTACGATGCCACAACAACGCTTGCCTCTCACCATTGTCAACAACAGGAGGCTCACTAGTTAGCTCCATAGTGAAGTAGGTGAAAAGTGTGGGCTATAGAGTAAGACAATTGTAGCCTGACTGCCTAGCGGTTGTAAGGAACGGTATATGTCTTGCTCCTTGTCACCCATCGCTAGGGTAGATATTTGTCTTGTCACTCTGGCCAGAGCAGGCACGTGACCACCAAACAAAATGAGGCATTCCATCATATTGCATTGAATGCGGTGGTTGGGATAGTTGGAATTGCCCTGCTCTCGAGCACTCCTAGATTTGTTCATCAGGAGGGCAAGCGAGCTTGGGGTCATCTACCTGGTGTCATGTACCCGAGATGGTTGGCTCGAGATAAGAGTCCCGAGGTGGTCGACTTAGGCTAGCCAACTTGAGACTATCAGCACAGAGCCAGCTAGCTCAGGCCAATTAGTTTGCGCTAGGCAGCTTAGGATAGCCAGCACCAAACTGCTATCATTCTCACCGTGGGATTCCCTAGAGTGCTACAACACCTAAGCACCACTTATCTACTACTATGGACCCATGGTTCCCACTTCACCAATAGAAACCCCTGGCCCCAATTCTAGACGACGATCCTACGATTGGGTAGGGCCTACCTTCTCAGTAGCCTAGAGATGACACAAATTCATTTTTTGATTTTTCTTTTTCACAACCCATCTCAGTTGGATCAAATGGGCCTTCATTTGCTTCTTCGTGGGCCAGGTAGTAGGGAACATTCCTCGATCCTGCATCAATGTGAGCGAAGTGGGGAGATGAAACGACGAATGCCGCTCCACCTGCCTCCCCTACTACCCATGTGCACACACCTTCTACGCCAGGGAGTAATTGCTCTTGCCAAAACAGGAAAGGGGGAGCCACCTTGATTCTCGTGCTAGAGACAAGTCCCTTGAGATTTTGCCATAAAGAGAGGGGTGTAGTGTAGCATCGCTCCTTTTCCACTTCCCTTTAGCTTCTACTTTAATTGCTTTCATCCTTCTTTCCTACATGTGGGAGCAGACTGTGTCCACTAGAGAATCTGAGCTTGCATGATAAGCGATGGTCCTCGAGCACAAGGAGGACTAGCAAGAGGCCTAGGAAGTTGACCTCATCATGCGTGAGCGAGTATCGGCCCTCGTGATAGACTAGGTTGCCTCTGGGCCTAATAAGACTGCAGTCCTCAAAGGTGTCAATGTCAGTCTTTCCAATGAGACTGAAGGGCTAGTAGCCTAACCAGCAACCCTTGGACGAGAGGCCGTGGCCTGCTACAATAAGGGGACGACACTCACTGAGCTCATGAAGGACTCTTTTGAGCAAGCGTGAGGCATAGTAGAGAAGGATGGGCTTGACTTTGTTGTCGTCAGTGCCCAAGAGCTCGAGTCCCCAAGGCACTTTGCCTTTGGGTTCTCATAGCTCGCGAACCGCTTTGCGGGGGTACACAGGGTTGTCCAAGACATGGTATCCTAGGAGGAGCGCAAGCTAGCATGGAGCATGGTGGAGTACGTCCTTGCTGCCTACTGTACTTGAGGACTGATCTTTAACCTAGAACCAGCATGCCAAGGGCTGCCTATTGAGGGTGTTAAGGAAGCTTAGGCTACCATCCGTGACACTACAATCGAATTGTCAGCTACTTTGAGCATGAGCCTGAGGTTGCCAATGAAGAGAGCATTGATGATGCCATCAAGGACTCCAAAGATGACGTGCGCCCTGGCGATAGAGACGAGGAGTGACACAGCGTCTGCCTGCTACCTCTATGCCCAAGTACTTTCCTTTTGCTCCTTTGATCTTGTAAGGACAATCTTTTGGTTTAAGCCTGCATTTGTCTTCTTCCATGTGTGTGCTTGAACTCATGTGAGTTGTTTGGCTTTTGGGGAAATAGTTCCTGAGGTCATGCCTATAGTCACCCAACGTCCTAGCCCGAGCCACTCATCGCTAAGCTTCATTCCAATCTCGGGGTGCACATATGGCTAGGGTTCTTGGTGGATGTTACAGGTCGATGTAGTCATACTGTAGCATGTGTGCGAGCGCTTAGTGTAAGTCTTTTCCCAAGCTCCTCACCAAATGCGAGATGACCTGGGGACACAAGCCCTCGAGATTATGTTCATGTGGGCTTAGGACTCCAACATTTCCATGCATTCTCTCTCCCCCCTTTTTCCACGTGTGTTGTGGCTTACCCGAGAACTAGGGGGTTTTGCGGCAATTATCCCAGACTTGGTTTAAGAAACACATCGAGTTGTCCATCCGTGAGTAGCTGCAAAAGGCATGGTACTAATGACATGTGCCACCATTTTATTTATCATGCTTCAGGGCCTCAAGCTAACGATAAGCATAGGTGGTCAAGCAACTCACAATCCTCGTGCCCTAGCAGTGTTCGAGTTAGGATTGGCCAGGCTCGACACCGATAGTCCACTGTCGAGACCTAGGCCACCTTGACCACTCTTGTTGAGTTGGTAGGGCCTTCCAAGGACCTCAAAGCTCAGTGATGCCTAGGGCATAGCCTACATGTTCGAACACAAACATAGGGTACACGATGGCCAAGTTATCCCTACCCCCTAAACTATACATTAGCCCATGCCTACTTGCATTGGGAAAATGTGGGTTGTTGTCTTTGTTGTGATGATTGCCTTTTCGTGAATAGGTGATTGTATAGGAAAAGGAATCAGGAAGGAACGACAAGAAGGAAAAATCAATGAAACCTAGGACATGTTGAAGAGTATGTATAAGGTGGTAGCCTTGGGCCAACCCGGAGATAGAAGAAATCTTGTTTGGGTTGTCCTGAGCACAACCACATACTTACATTTGCTAGGGATATAACTTGCACAAGCACTTAATATTCCAAGGATTAGGGAGCGGGATCTCATGCTTCATGGCCAACCAAGCACAACTTGGCTGAGGAAGATCGGTCACCAGGAAGGAGCCTTCTCATGTTAGGACATGGTGGAGTATGAGATCTCCAACCTCTAGCAACCAGGGCCGAACATGGTGTTGGTGATAGTGCTTCACGCTTTGTTAATATCTGGCAGCTTGAAGCACCGCATGACGTCATCGTTCCTCAAAGTAGTTGACATCGTCACATATTATTTGCTCTTGGTCATTGTTGACATATAGCTTGACTCGCGGTAAGAGAGTATAAGCTCGGAAGGGAGGACCACCTCGATGCCATAGACAAGGAAGAAAGGTGTATCTCCGGTCGTACGACTTAGCATGGTCCTATTAGCCCACAGCGTGGCCGATAGCTTATGTATCTAGTCTGCATCATGCTTCTTAAGCTGGTCATACGTGTGTGTCTTTAACCCCTTTAGAATCTCTACATTAGCTCTCTCTGCATGGCTGTTGCTGCTCGACTGAGTGACCAAGGCAAATCACAATTTGATCCTAAGGTCTTCAAAGTAATCTCCAAGCAGGGTGTTAGTGAATTGCACCCTATTGTTAGTTGTGATTATGTTAGGGATGCTGAAGCAGGAGGTAATGCCTCATATGAATTTGAGTGCCGAATATTGGTCGACCTTGATGGCTGGAAACGTCTTGGGTCACTTGGTGAACTTGTCGACGATGATGTACATGTATTCACATCCCCTAGTAACTCGGGAGAAAGGCCTGAGGATGTCTAGCCCCCAGATCGTGAATGACCATGATAGAGGAATTGTCTGTATGGCTTGAGCCAATTGATTTCATGCTTGGCATGAAATTGGCGTGCCCTGTAGTGGCATACTAGCTGGATGGCATTCTAATGGCTGTTAGCCAATAAAAGCCATGCTAAAAAGTTTTCTTGATTATCATGTGAAATGATGTATGGCTATCACACTCACTCTCGTGGATATTGGTGAGCAATTCGCAGCCTTCTTTTTGAGTGACACGCTTCGGGAGTATGACATTCACTCCACATTGGTAGAGGTCCCTGTTATCACACTCGGAAAATATCATTTTTCTGAACGCTAGTGTATTGATCTCAGTCCTAGGAAAAACCAAGGTACACCACAATAGCTTAATATAAAAGACACATCTTTAATACATCGATAATAATTACATCATTTTAAAGGCTCATAAGGCCTAGTGGGCTACGACTTCATCTTCACAGGCGCTCAACTAGGGTATTAGCTAAAACTTCATATAAGACTTCTTCTCCAAGATTTATCTTTGAGAAGGGGAAAATTGAGCAAGACTAAGTACCACCCACAGTATTCAGCATGGCATATCTGAAAAATACAAATTTAATGCATAGGGGTATAAGGAATTAATCTATAGGGTTATTTTATAGCAAACAATATTTTACAGACATTTAATCAATTAAAGGCAATTTAATTAAAAACATGAACCTAATATATAACTCATTATTATTATGTAAGTTTTACCTTAATAAAACTTGCTCTATCAAGATCTGCTACACCACATTTTGATCCAAGAACATATCAAGCTCCGCTACACCACGCAACTAGTCCTAGATATCACCCACCGTTCTAGCGTGAGAGAAGCAAATTAATAACTTGAGTATATTGCTCGATTTGCTCATAACCAAAGGCGTGGCTATTCGAATAGATTTACTCTAAGAGGTGTATATTTTACCCACCAGACACTCCTCCCACACACTACAGTGTGCCATGTACCACCACGGTATATGGGTGGAAGTCGTGACATAACTATTCACTTAACATCCTAACCAAAGGAACTAACATAGACCTCCCAGGCCAGTAATCTCTAAGACAGAAGAGATGATCTATGCCCCTAGGTATCTCGGTTAAATCCACCTTCACGTGCCAGGCATGTCTATCCAAACCTAGACTTCATATGTTCAATCCGTGTCCCTTTGATTAGAACTAGTCTAAGCTTTAGGCTAAGGCTTACCCATTAGACAAGTAGTTGTACGAATATGCTTTGTATTTGAGGCACTAAATACCAGTCCTTATAGTGATCGAGGTGCTCCTAATAGAACCACGCATCTTTCGCCCCACCAAAAACGGGTTTTGGCCATTGGTGCGCATTAAATGCACCTTTCAGTTTGATCGGAGGCAAGTTCTCGATCTGACCGACTTGCCTGCCCTGTGGCCAAAACGGTTTTGTAAACATCCGGTCTGACCGACACTAGGGCCTGGTCTGACCGGAGCACTTGTTGGGCAGCCAGAATAGTTCTGTAAGAACCCGGTCTGACCGACCCTTGATCCTAGTTCAACCGGCACACCTGGCCCTACAACCAAACGCCTCTATAAGGTCCCGGTCCAACCGGATTTCAATAGAGCGCAAGATCAACCTACTTAAATACAAGTACACCCTCGGGCATATGCTTTAATGTGGTATTAATCGGCCTTCAATAGAGCGCAAGATCAACCTGCTTAAATACAAGTGCACCATCATGCATATGCTTTAATGCGATATTTTAATCATCTCTTTCTTAGGATTATCATCCCTCTTGATAGTACACAAAGCTAAAAATAAAAACTAGTAAATCAATCGCACAACACCTCGATCTATACAAAAGAACGCTAAATTTTTCATCTTTTCTTCGTCACTTTTTACCATCAATTTCAATCGATGGTCATACTCATTGACTAATTTATCATGTAGACCTAGCTCAAAATATAACACTCAAATAAAGTAGTTAGTTCAAATTAGTGCTCATCATTAATTACCAAAATTAACAATGGGACCTAGATGTTTTAGGGGCGCCTGAGGGTGACGTTGTATGAAAGCCTATAGCTAGTGATGTCAAAGTCAATGTTCTCCTAGAGTTAAACCGAGAGCGAAACATCATAGGTGTAGCCCAGAGTGATGATGTGGTAAGGCATCGACAGCTTGAGGCATCTTAGAGAGATTTGTAGCTGCTTGAATGCCTACAAGGACATGAGATTTAAGCTCATGCCCCCATCTATGAGGATACGGAGTCATCTTGACATAGCTAATGGTGAGAGAGATCACTAGAATGAGTCGGCTAGCCCTCGCGAGTACTCCTGTCGCATGGTAGCGGCATACATGGCCCTACCCTAGCCAACGTTGCCCACTCTGCTTTGGGGGGTGCGAAACACATTGAAGCAAGGTGAGAATAGGCGTGGTGCACTGAACAATGCTACCATGGTGGTAGTGTGTAGTGCTGCTCGGCGGCGTCTAATTCCTTAGAGCCAAAGTGGCGATGACAGTGTCCACCAACCATCTTCCTTTTCTCATGGCAAGGAAAAAGAGAATTCAAATGTGCGCTAGAGAAAACCCCTCTACCTAGGGCGCTAGCTATCAGTGGAGATGCACCAAGAGTGGGGACCCAAGCTAGTCCCCTTTATGTATTTGGCCTAAGGGGTGGTCGTGAGCACGAATATGAGGATTGGTTGCCTCCAAGCAGCGATGAAGATCAAACACTAGAGATTTAGTCACGTTCAGGCCACTGGGAAGCATAATGCCCTACTCATTTTTTCTTGTTTTCTCTTTGTCTGCTACCATGGTTTTTCTTTTAGAAGCCTCTCTACTCTTACTCTCGGTCACAATCATCCCCTTATATATTTTCTGGAGTACCACATTGATCAAAAAGTAAGAAGTGTACAATGAGGAGACTCGTGGGCCCCAACAACCAAGGATTAGGTATGGAATAGTATACGTCTTGTCCTATATCACCCATCGCTAGAGTAGATATCCGTCTTGTCACATTGACCGGAGTAGGAACATGAGCGCCGAACAAAGCGAGACATTCCATCCCACCACATTGAAAATGGTGATTGGTGTAGTTGGAATTGCCTTGCTCTCGAGCACCCCTAGAATTGGCCATCAAGCAGGCAAGCGAGCTCGGAATCATCTACTCGATGCTGTGTACCTGAGACGGTTGGCTCAAGATAGTCTCCTTAAGATGACTGTCTTGAGCCAGCCAGCTTAGGGTTGTTAGCGTATAGCCAATTAGCTTGAGCCAACTAGTTTAGTTCTATAGCTCACATCAGCCTGCTCGGGTCTGTCAACTTGAGATAGCTAGTACCAAACTACAATCATTCGTACTTCGAGATTCCTCATAGTGCTATAACACTTAGACACCACATGTCTGTTTTCTAGCCGCTAGTGTGAAATCTATCGTTCCTATTTAACCAATAAATATATCTGTACAAAATATACACCCTGTCATCCTGTTGATTATTATTGCCAAAAATGCTCTCAAATCCATTAATGTTCTGAATGCTTGGTCCTTCATGTAACGATCTCGAATGAATTGTAAATGCTGCACGTGTCTAATACTCTGAATGCCTCCGGTTCGGGTCCGGGCGACGCCATCTTTTCTTATAATTTTCCAATTTTAAGCAGGCCGACCGACATCTGCAGCCCAGTCATTTTCACTTTTATTCCAATTTCAAGCAGGCCGGCCCACATGAATAGCCCAGTAATTTCTATTTTTAAGCAGCAGGCCCATAAGGCACGGCCCAAGTATACGGCCCCAGTGTTGCAGCGATGATGACATGGCTGCTACCCGGCTAGGTCCACGTCAGCAGTTTAACATCTTTGTCCATCCTTTTTGGAGGTAATTAGCTACTCTAAATAATTGCATCCACAAGCTTTGAGCCTTTGAGAATTTCTGTAGCTCAGGTGGTGACGCACAGCAGGATTCTACTGTGTCACTGTATTTTTTTTGTGTTTTTCCAGCAACATGTGGCTGAGGAAAGCTGCACTGGTCAAGCAAAGTGTGTAGAGCTCCTTTGGCTTTTGGCCACGTCAGCAACATATTAGAGGAGATATCCTTTGCAACCACACCATAGCCATCAGACATGTAACAATAATTAAGCAAAGAGGACAGGGTAGCTCACACATCACTGTCACTCAAAAGGCTCTTTCTGCAATGTCCAAACCTTCAGAGATCTTGTGCATGTGTGTGCAGCCAGCATCAGTCTCCCTGGTGCCTTGCATAAGTATCATCGTTTTCTTGGCCAAGAAATATTCTGCTCCTACATACGCCTTATTCGGATCATAAGCTTTGCAGGATGACCTGTCATCACATCTGAATATCTGATGCTGGCGTGGCTCCTCTATCTCCACCATCTCGGTTTCAGAATTATTAAAACACTACTAGGCAGCCGGTTAGCTAGTGTCTTTTGCTGATGGATTGTAACATGTCATAGGTCATTGTTCAAGTATGGGTGATACATCTAGTCCTTGTCCTCTTAGCATTTAACCTTTCTCTTAAGGCAATTGGTCCTAGTTATTGGCATGTTGCTTTTGCAAACAAAGCATAAGTTGTTTGTGCCCCAAAACAACCAGGGAATGAATCCCTAGAAAAATTTCAGACTTCAGGCACAACCAGGGAATGAATACCAGATAGACTAGTTGGCAAATGCACATCAGGTATTCAGGCTCATGAAACAGAATTTCAGACTTTCTTTGCACTGACAATTGACGAAATCAAAGCGTGGAGGTTGTGAAAAGGAGAGGGCACCATTGGAGCAAAAGGCGTCCAAGTTGGTACTATGAAGGCGAGTGAATCAGGACGGCGGACATGCACCTAACATCGATCACATACCAGATTAAGGAGTGTAGGGCCTTACCCGTACAATGCTGCAGGCACTATAGATTGCTTGCCAATATAATCGCCATTGACACTGCAACCACATTCTTGTCGCTAGTGCTGTTGCTCCATCAGTGGCAAGGATGAGTCATACAGCAAACAAAAGGTTCAGATATTAAGGACAGTAGTCATGGATACATACAGGGCTGCAAAGATTTTCTGTTGTTGCAGCAGAAAGTGCTAAGCATGGTAGCATTTCAGATATGAACAGTGTTTGTGACCGTAGGTGAATGGCTAGATGAGACAATGTTACAAGATTACAAACTTTGTCTAGAACGATGTCCCCATGCATGGCTGCCAATTAGATTCAGCAGCAGTAACATGCTTGGAACTTGACCCTGAAGATATTGCTGATAAAATTGTTGAGCATCTTGGGAATCCAACGATGGATGACCACGGCACGGATGCTGCTAGTGCTAGGTTCCGATGGATGGCGTCGACAGGGACATGCCCAGTTCTAGGTCTAGGGGAGTGCAATGGTGACTGCCGTATCCATGAGCTTGTGCCTGTGCCTGCTCCATGACGACTGGAGCTGTCTCTGAAACTGATGATGTCTCTGACGAAGGCCACACACTGTCAGGTGATTTCTGGTGCGGAACTTCCAGAGACAGAGAAGCAGATATGTTCTTGCAGTGAGAAGCAGGATCGGAGGCAAGAGATCTTCCACTGTTACAATCCTGAACCTGCCATGGCATGAACATACACATCAGCTGGTTGAACACAATTGGACAAGATAGTTGATGCTAGAATACAGTAGAGTTTGATTTGGGTTAGAACACTTTATATATATGTCTGATCCTTCTGTACACTAAACGAGATCTTAATCTCACTGTCTGTACACTTTACTTCTATATGATATCAGAGTGAGGTTTAAATATCTCCACGCGCTAGCAACTTTCTCACCAGCGAGCTGATGCCTACTCTCCATTGTAGGCGTCTCCTTCTCCTCCGAGACCCCTCTCCACCACATGTTTCCCTTCCACCTCTTTCTCTCGTGGTTCCTCTCCGTCGTAGGCGTCTCCTCCTCTGACACCCCTCCTCCACCACACGCTTTCCTTCCACCTCTTCCTCTGGTGGTTCTTTTGCTTCTTCACCTCGGTCTTTCATCCCCATCGTCTCCTCCGCAGGCGGTTTACTCCTTACTACGAGCTCACCCCCATGGTTTCCCTCTATCATGGGCTTACCCTTGCTCACCACCTCCATCGCGTGACAAGGAGATGGCCTTCATCCACCTCCTGGTCCCGTCCACCTCCACCTTCCCTTGCATTCTCACATCATCCTCTCTCCGAAGTTGCATCGGTGCTCCTCCGCACTTGCGCTCTCCATCGGCTAGAACATCCTTTCGGCTCCTGCCATTCTGACACGTTCACCTATCTGCAGACGCGAAACCTGCCTCCCGGACACGAACCTTCTCCCCTCACGTCCGCGGCCTTTCTCGTTTCTGGGTCTACGTCACTCCGACACGTCAACGTGTCCACGAATGCGAAACTCTATCTCCCAGACACAAATCTTTTTTTTCGCGCCCGTGGTCTTTCCCCCCTTTTTCGAGTCCGCGCCAACCTGATGCTCCCACGTGTCCGCGGACGCGAAACTCTGTTTTCTAGACGCGAACTTTTCCTTCTCGTGCCCGTGACTCCCCTCGTTGCGTCCATCGGCTCCACACACGTATCCATCGGCTTCGCCCTGCCCTCATCGACCTCACGCCCGCCTACACTCATCGGCCTCGCGCCCGCCTCCATCGGCTTGCCCATTAATCCGGCGCGTACGTATGTCCACCGACGCAACATCCTATCTCCCGGACGCGCACCTTTCTTCTTGCGCTCACGCCCCTTTTATCGGCTTCTCACCTCTCTCTCATCGGCTTCTCCCTCTCACCCATTCCCATCGGCTTCTACCCGTTCCAATTGACTTCTTTCCTATCGGCCTCTCACACACTCCAGCTCGTCTGCACGTGATTCCCTCACATTGCATCCACCCTCACCATGACTACCGAGTCGGCTCTTGGTTTCGGCACTCTTTTTATTACCGGGTCCGATTCTCTTTCGACCATCGGCGCTTTCGACCCTTCCTCGACTACTCCAATGTTCTCCCAACTATACACCACCGTCAACGTGAAATCCCACGTCCTGATTTCACTCGACCTAAACGCCAACTATTTCAAGTGGGTCTTCTTCTTTAAATCCTTATATGGCAAGTTTGGTCTTTGCTCCCACATCGATGGCTCCACCCCCTCGCCCCGGTGACCCCCAGTGAGACATCACCGAGTGCTACGTCCGTAGCTGGTTGCTCGGCTCTGTCGACGACTTCGTTCTCGATCTTGCTAGGGAAGACACCGATCATACTGCCCGCGACCTATGGATGGCTATTGAGCGACTCTTTTACGCCAACAAGCAACCTCGCGCCATCTTCCTCCTAAATGAGTTTCATTCCATGGTACAAGGGGACTTTATCTCCTTGTACTACCAACGCTTTAAGGTCAAGGCCGTCGCCCTTCGTGATATCGGCTACATTGTGGCTGACTCCCAACTTGTCCTCGTTCTCTTGCACGGACTCAACCCTCGTTTCTCAAACACCGCCGATGACATCATCAACTCCACCACTCTTCCCACGTTCGTCCAGGCTCATGACATGCTAGTTCTTAAGGAAATTCGCTTGGCGAACAATGAGAAGATTGTTGCCCACATCGCTCTCATCGCCGCAGCCGGTTCTGGCTGCAACAACCCCAGCGGCTGCCGCCCCACATGCACTGCTGCTTCCTCTCGTTGCCTCGATGGTTCCTTCGGCGGCCATGGCTTCAGCCATGGCAACAGGGGCCGACCCGGTAGCAGCGGCAAAGGCAAAGGCCCGACCCACCCACCCTTTACCATCCACCACACGTTCGTAGCCACTCCAGTGGTTCTCGAGGATCCACTAAATGACTCCATCATCCTTCTACGTGCCCCTACCATGCCAATCGTACCTCCATCGGCTTCTCCACCTTCCACCATCACAACGCTAATCGTCGTCCTAGCTAACCTAGTCCAGCCCTTCCTCCGAACCTACAGCCGTCGGCCTCGCCCCGCTATCACCTCTGCCCCTGTCCACTCCGCCACATGGCTGATGTTGCCATCGGATCGCGTGGCCGTCCCCGTCCCGACCACCTCTCACATGATCACCCGTTCTCAGACCGGGTCTCTTCATCCACCCAAGTGCTATGGGTTCTCCACAGTCCACTGTGCCATCTCGTCATTCCGGTGAATCCCCGCTCTACTCTAGCCTATCATCAGTGGCACGTGGCCATGGCTATGAGTACAAGACACTCATGGACAACGAGACCTAGCACCTCATACCTCGTCCTCCCGACGCCAATATTGTAACTTGCAAGTGGATCTTCAAACACAAATTTCATTCCGATGGATCCCTTACTCATCACAAGGCGTGTTGGGTAGTTCGAGGCTTCACCCAACGCTCCGGTATAGACTACGACAAGACTTTCAGTCCTGTCGTCAAGCCCGCCACTATTTGGACCGTTCTTACCCTCGTTGCCTCGTGCTCCTGACCGATCCACCAGTTTGACGTGAAGAACGCATTTCTTCATGGTCATCTAGTGGAGACTGTCTATTGTCAGCAGCCTCTAGGCTTCGTTGAATCAGCTCGTCTTGACGTCGTCTGTCTCTTTCAGCGCTCTCTCTATGACCTCAAATAGGCCCCTCGGGTTTGGTATCAGCGTTTTGCCACCCACTTTCAGCAACTCGGTTTTGTGGCCTTCATTTTCGATATATTTCTTTTCGTCCTTCACACCAAGGATGCCACTGCCTACCTACTTCTATATGTCAACGACATTATTCTTACGGCATCCTCGCCCGTCACCCTACAGCACATCTTGGTCCCTTGCACCACTTCCTTGGCATTTTCGTCACGTGCTTTCTCCACGGATTATTCCTATCTCAGCGCCAGTATGCCATGGATCTTCTCCAACGTGCGGACATGACCAAGTGTTACTCTACCGCAACTCCGGTCGATACTCGTGCTAAGCTCTCCACCACCGACGACCCTCTCATCGCTGACCCCTTCTAGTACCGGAGTCTTACTGGCGCTCTACAATATTTGACTCTCACACGACCTGACCTCACTTAGACAGTTCAGCAAGTGTGTCTTTTCATGCATGCTTCTCGCGAACCTCATCATACGTTACTCAAGCGTATCCTTCGCTACGTGAAGGGCATATTGACCACTAGTCTCCACCTCAGCTCTAGCCCCATCGACTCTCTTACCGCGTATTCTAACGCGGACTGGACGGGTTGTCCCGACTCCTAACGCTCCACCTTCGATTACTGCGTTTTCCTCGGCGACACCTTAGTCTCTTGGTACTTCAAGCGCCAAACCACGGTGTCCCGGTCGAGCGCAGAAGTCGAGTACCACGTTGTTACTCATGCCGTCGCTGAGTGCTATTGGATCTGCCAGCTTCTCTAGGAAATCCATATACCTATCGCCTCCACGACCGTTGTCTACTGTGACAATGTGAGTGCCGTCTATATGACCGTCAACTTGGTCCACCATCGTCGTACGAAGTACATCGAGATCGACATTTACTTTATCCGTGATAAGGTCGCTTTAGGACTCGTTCGGATGCTCTATGTACCGTTGACGTATCAGTTCGTCGATATCATGATTAAAGGACTAGCCACGTCTTTGTTCACTAGTTTTCGATCTAATCTTTACGTCCGTGCTCCTCCCGCTATGACTATGAGGGGTGTTAGACCGTTAGATTTATATATATAGGCCCGATCCCTATATAGTAAATGGAGTCTCAGTCTCACTGTCTGTGAACTTCAATTTTATAATTTGCATGTGATGTACCACGTCGAAGAGGCTGGAGCGGCGCTTGTTGGTCTTCTTGCCGGCGCTGTTCTGCCTGAGGAAGAATTTCTGCGCATGGCTGGCGACCTGGGTGGGCGTCCTCGTGCTGACGAAACTCCGGGAGATGCCTCGCCAGTCACCCTTGCCGAACTTCTTCAGCCCCGCCAGGAACAGCCTGTGCTCCTGCTCGCTCCATGGAATTCCTGCACGTTGCAGGTTGCAGGTTGCACACATCTCATCAAGATGCTAAATTACCAGCTAGCTGCTTGCAGGTTGAAAGAATTTATGCTTCGATGAATATACAATTTACCTTTCTTCCTCTCCCGCATGGTTGCCGCGCCGTGAGGCTCGTCGGAGAGGTAGCCATCGGCGGGTCTCTCGCAGCCCTCGTCGATGGACAACAGCAACGAGGACGGCAACTGCGGCGGCGATGACGACGACGACGACGGCGACAGGAGAGACGCCAAGGAAGGAGGAGAAGAAGCCTGCAGCCACAGGCAATCCTTACTATAACTCTCGTGCAAGTACTGAAACGCCGGCGAGCTGGGAGCAGCATGGAGCTGCACCCCGAACAGCCGTAGCCCGGCGGCGGCGCCACCACCTTCCCCGCAGCTCATGGCGGCTCCTGCCTCGCCGTCTCGTTGGTCTGCACCGACGCGGCAGGCTGCTGTCGAGTCAGAGCATCTCCTCGCCATGACGGTGTGCATGCGTCAATGTGTGTGGTATATGTCGCGGCTGCAGATCAGCAGGCTAGTTTAGGGAGAACGACCTGCAAGAATTGTGCATCGAAGACTATAAACATGGAGTTATATGGAGAAAGAGTGATGCTAATCTCGTTGCCAGTACGATCGATGGAGAGGGACGTGGACTTGCTACTAGTGAGACGACAATAATTGGAGCCGTCATTTTCGTGTTTCGACCTATGTAATCAATCCGGATTTTAATTTATCGTTAACCATTTTGTCATACCACTAACTATCAGAGTAGGAGTAATACTTTAGTGAGGTCAATTCATCATAATTCTTTGCATTATCTTTCTTTGAACACACATTAACACTCTCTCTGTCTGAATCTTTGATCCACTGGTGAAGCAAGGGATTTGGGCAAATTACCTGTCAGTCCATGATGGAGACTGGCACGCGACAAACCGAATTAATTTGGGTGTTAAATTACTAAACAGAGAGAAGATGCTTAATCATAATTAAATTTGTTTTTATTTAGGTTCAGGGTCCCTCTCGTGTTGCTTTGCTTCAGGAATGGGAGGAGATTTCGGACAGCTACCTGATTGGTCACTAAGTAAAGTGCTAATCTTGCATCCACTAACCCATGGCTGCCGCTAATCTACGGTGCTTCCATGGACGGGGACCAATAATCCACAGGTTTTATCTAATCCAATTACTTAATGACTCATCTCTGAGATTAAAACATCAAACAGAATTGCTAATCATCCTGCAGACACAAATAAGAAGCAGGCCCGATAACTCAGAAGGCCCAAAGAAGAAGCACCAAGAACTAAGCCCATAAAGACAAAGGCCCAAAAACACTGCTTCTCCAGTATCGAGGAGATAATATAATGAAACTACATAACTACCCTTGCACAGTTGGTAGATAACTACGCATTTTTAATGTAATTAGCGTAAATGTTAGCCCCCAAATACGTCATTTCGTAAATAAAAGGCATTCAATAATGAGTCCATGGTCAGGAAATGGAATTCATTTAGTCTATGGCCGTACTGTGTCGCACACACAGCACTGCACCAGCTTCATCCTCAATTCCCAGACGAGCTCATTGGCGGCTAGGGTCTTGTGACCTCTCGCCGAACCCTAATCCCCTTCCTCCCGTCTACCCCATGGCGATTTCGCTGGGGATAGTGGCTTGATAGGTTTGTGGTTTTGTTTGGGATTGAGGAGTAGAGAGCTAGTGGTGTGGCCTGTGGTGTCCGCGCAGAACAATGGGGTCAAAGAACCAGTTCGATCTCCTCGTCGACGTCGACAACGATGACCCTTCCCACCTCATCGCCGCTGCCGAGAAGAAGGCGGCCGCGTTGCCCAAGCCGGCCGCGGCGGCGCCTCCTCCGGCCAAGCTGCCCACCAAGCCCGCGCCGCCCGCGCAAGCCGGTGAGTTTGACACGGCTCCCAGTGCTCTGATTGATTCTATTCTGTAAATTGATGGTGAAATCACCGAATTGTTGGATCCATTTCCTCAGCGCAAAGATTTGATTTTTATGTATCTGCAGTAAGAAGATTTGATTTTTATGTATCTGCAGTAAGGGAGGCAAGGAACTACGGTGCTCCACGCGATGGGGCTGGTCGTGGTGGCCCTGGGCGTGGGAGAGGCGGCCGAGGAGGCAGGGGCGGTCCGAGGCGAGATTTCGGTGAGGGTGATGCCAACGGCTTTGAGGGTGGCTATGGTGGCGGTGGGTTTGGTGATGGAGTGGCTCGCGGTGAAGACGGTGAGGGGAAACAGGCAGAGAGGGGCCGTGGGCCACGCCAGCCCTACCGTGGAGGTGGCCGCCGGGGTGGCTATTCTGATGGAGAAAGTGGAGATGACTATGGACGTCCACGCAGGGCATATGAGCGCCACAGCGGCACTGGCCGTGGCTATGAGATGAAGCGCGAGGGGGCTGGCCGTGGCAATTGGGGAACTGTCACCGATGAAGGCCTTGCACAGTTAAGATTGGTCATTTACACTTTGGTTTGTGATTGTTGGCTTATTTTTTAGATGTGATCGATTAATCCGGTCATGGAATTTAACCCTTCTGTATGGTTGATTAGGGAAGCTGTGGCGGCTGTTAACACTGAGGAGGTTGCTGCAACTGCAGAGGATGAGAAGAAGCCTGAAGATGTGCCACAGTCTGAGGTTGACAAGGACAAGGAGAGTCCAGAGAATGAAGACGAAGAAAAGGAACCTGAGGATAAGGTATATTTCTGATATGTGCTACAATGCCTTATATGTGTTCTGCTTGCATTTGGTATTGTTGAGGAGGGAGTGGTAAAAATACGCATTTGGATATTACATTCTGGTGTCTTTGAATCCTCAAACATGTGGATACATTTTAAGTATGATGGGTAGATATAGTTTTGGTTTATAATTTCATTGGAAACTAGCTACAGCCTAGAGGCCATTCATTCCGTGAGGAAAAACATGTCATCTGTATTATTCTAGGCAATGAAGTGCAATCATTCAACTGGCCTATACATGGGTTGAATTAACCTGCTTGAGAACTGCATTAAGTTCTTCAGTCTTTTCGGTCTCTTCTTGCTTTCAGTTTTGTGCTTTTGCTCCTTTCTAGCCAATACAATATAATTATGTCAAGAATGTGTTGCTTTACTGCTTATCTGTTAATTTGCTCCTGATGCCTGTGTTACAAAATAGCACCAGGACTTCAGTAAGATGTGTAAGTTAACTGCTGGGAAGGTTTACATATTTTTAGTGAACAGTCCTGGTTAAGTAGTCTGCCACACTCAAAAGTGGTGGATGACAACTACTCGCTTTTAATATGGAAATATAAAGTTTGTGTTTTGTATGCATTGGTTGGAAACTTGGAACTACAAAGTTGCTATAAGTATATTAAATTGTTTTCATGATGCAATATCATGACCTGGAATTTCTGTTGTTTAATTTTTTTTGTTTTTCCTTCTGTGTTGAATGCTATCTCCTGTCTGCTAGCTATTTTTGGTATCCATAATATTTTTGCGGGGTACCTTCCTGTTCTTTTTTCCTTGGTGAATGTTCAGCTATATCGTCTTTGGGCTGTTGATCAGGTGCTCTTGGTCATTCAGGTGTTTTGTGTTGGTTATATTACATATTTGGATAATCCTATTATGCCCACTGTTATAATGGTTGCCTGTTATATAGCACATGTTTGCTCATCCTGGTGTTTCTATTATATCATTTCTCTGCCTATTAAGGGGATTTCTAAGTCTGTGTTCAAGAAGGTGCTAGGTGCTAGTCAGGTGGCAGGGTGGTGCCTAGTGCCTAGAGCCGACTAGGCGGTGCCTAGGTCCGACTAGGAAGGGAGCAGTGACCAAGGGCTATACAATGATCCTCTTCTTCCTCTTGATCACTTTGAATTGTCACATTATCTTTAGCCTCTTTTTCTCGCTCATACTTGGCCTTCTTCTTGGTTTTGACACCATGAATATTCTCCTTGCACCTGTCCTGTTCTTCTTTTGTGGACTTTGGGCAAGCCCTCATTTTCCCTGCAATGTGGCCAATATGTTCCTTGATTCTGCGCATCCCTCCATGCATTTTGTGACCACATAATAAGCACTGGACCCTGTCCTTGTTCGAATCTTCGTTTTGCCCCATTTCCACCCCATGTCATTGGTGTTCCTCTTACTAGGATTGGGTTCCACACTTGTTAATCTAGTAGGACCAGTACCACTAGAGGTTGATGACATCCTGCATGGATAATTTTAATTATAGTTACAGGAGGACAAAGACAAACAATTACTAAATCTGACTATCGGAGATTATAGCAATATCATTCACTAATCACTAATTCAAAAAGTGAGAAACTAAGAATCTAAAATACAGTCACACAGATCTTGATTTCACAGGACTAAATTCTAAAAACTAATCAGTAATTACTAATTTTAGTAAACACTAAATACTTAATTCCTTACATAGTTAAAGCGAAAAGATCAGCACACCCATGCACAGCAGCCCATAACAACCACCCAAACCACCACACTGCCGCAGCAAGCAACAACCATCCAAGTGAACAAGCATCCAGCCATCCACCAGAACTCCACCACCACCACCAAGAAGCAAAGCAATCAAGCACAAGCATTCCAGCAAGGCAGCAAGCAAGCAGCAAGCAATTTAATACATGCAAGTAACATCAATCCAATCCACCACCACCAGCCGCACCCACAACAATTCAACAGAAACAAGAGCGAATTGTAGATATATCAGATACTGACAGATAGTGTATAGTGTAGAGTCTAGCAGGGCAAAGATGAACAGAGTAGAGCAGAGTAGAGAGTAGATAGTAGCAGAGCAAAGGCGAAAGTGAGGGAAAGAACTTGACTTACTTGCTTGATTCCCCATCCTTGGCCATGCTGACCGGCAGCATGGAGACAGGAGGTAGAAGTCACTGGCAGAGCTACAGAGTCGAGGCGAGGGCCAAGGGCAGAAAGGAAAGGAAGCGGAGCAGGGAAACAGAGCAGAGGATGGTGGCCATTGTGGAGCAGAGCAGCCGACTCGACGGCAGAGTAAGCAAGCAGCGGCGGCGGCGATGGCGATGGCGATGGTGATGGCGATGGCAACGGTGGATCTAGTCACCCTCGCCCTGTCACCCATCCCAGACCCTAGCTGCCCCTGTGCGCGCTTCAATTTGGGGATTATGTTGGGCGGCAGGGGTGGGCAGCTCCTTATATCCCCTCCCAAACCCTAGCGACCCAGCCACCTAGTTGCTGTCTAGACTAGACGGCTGGGCGCCTGACTCGCCACCACTCCTAGCCTAACTAGGCGCTGAGGTGGACCAAAGTTGACCACTGAGGCGGGGCAGCCACTGAGCCCGCCGCCAAAAGCCTAATCATGTCGTCTGCCCGCCGCTAAAGGCCACTGAGTCGACGCCTAATGCTGATTTTTAGAACACTGTTCCAATTACTTGTAGGAATTTAGCACTCCATGCCATTATTCAAGTAACAATCTGTTTGCCAGTGAAATAACAATTGCTACCACCATTTCATAGGAAATGACTTTGGAGGAATATGAAAAAGTGTTAGAGGAGAAGCGGAAAGCTTTGCTTGCACTGAAGGCCGAGGAGAGAAAAGTTGAAGTCGATAAGGAGTTGCAGTCCATGCAACAGCTTTCAGTTAAAAAGGATAATGAGGAAGTGTTTATCAAGCTGGTAAGTTATGCTTGGTGTTCTGTCCTCTGAACATGTTTCCGTAGATTTTTACTCAACAACTGCTTTTATTGTCAGGGCTCTGACAAGGACTTGAAAAAGAAAGAAAATGCTGAGAGGGATGAACGCGCCAAGAAGGTATATTTCATATTTTTGTCTCATTAAATGTAAGCGTGCTTTGTTTGTAAGATCTCACAAGTGCTAACAATTCCTGTTTCTCCTGGTCCCTTCGTGAAGTCCCTGAGCATCAATGAATTCTTGAAGCCGGCTGAAAGTGAGAGGTACTACAACCCCAGTGGCCGTGGCCGTGGCAGGGGTCGTGGTGGCCGTGGGGGGTTCTATGGCGGTTACAATGGCAACGGTGGCCGCAGGCAGGCTGCCGCTCCGGTGATCGAAGACCAAGTTCAGTTCCCTTCGCTAGTTGGGAAATGAAACGCTCGGGGTCTAGCTGCTCGGTCGTCTCGTTGGTTCACCTGAAACTGTGTTGTTATGCCCTCCCTCCCTCCCTGCTAGGAGTGTGTGTTCATCGCCGTGTCGTGTATCCCCGTGCATATCCGAGGTGCACCCATCACCGTTTGTTGTATCGTCAGACGTAGTAGCTGATGCGCTGCTTCTATTTTCCGGCGCGAGTGGACAATGTATGCCAATGTTTCTGATTAGTGTGCGTGTGGTTTAGAGAGGTTGCTCAGCTGAGAGCCTGAGAATGGTTTAGTGGAGACTAATCTGCTATGTCACTTGAAGCTCCAGCCCAGTGTGCATATGGCCCTTTAGCTCATCCTGCCCGCCCAGTGCTACGGTGTAAACTAATGAAGGGCCGAGAGGAGGAGAGCGAGCTCGTCAACTGGACTTGAAAGAAATCTCTGTTTGTCAGCATATCGGTCAAAATTTCAATTTTTGTTTTATTTTAGAGTTTTTCACTATAGTTTATTTTTCAGTCCTAGATTTTAGTAACTATTTTTAGTTCATCTATTTTTAAACAGATTATGAACCATACCTCAACCGGTCATAAATCGGAGGGGGAAAAAGGACGTTAAAGGGATACTTACTCCATCCTAAATTACTTTCTTTCTATATTGTTTTAGCATATATTATTAAGGTTTGAGAAAGAAAAGTCTATAGTGAACTTTATTAAATGTTGTATGGTTGGAAGTGAGTGGGTGGTTAGAGGTATAATGGAAAAAAAGTTAAATGTGGAGGTGATTAATGGGACAAATTTTAAATTCTAGAAAGACAATTGCTGCCTCCTCAATGTAAGTGTATTTCTAGCATTTAGAAAGCAAATTAGTAGAGAACAAAAATGATCTAAATGCTCCTTATTAAATAAAGAGATGTTGGAAGAGGGAGTTAGCTAGAGGTAGAATAAAGATAAATGAGAAGTAATCGATAATACTACAAACACTCTAAAAATATACTTTTTTATGGATCAAATTTAAATCATAAAGTGTAAATAAGGAACGGTCAAAAGCAAAGGAAGCATCTTTGTGCATGATTGATTGGCAGAATGGCAGGTAGCGGCAGCGAGACGGTCCGACCGAGGTCACCACTGTCCACTCATTGCACGTAATTACTTGCGCCACAGCTTCAGCTTGCAGTAAAGACAGCAGCATCCCCACAGTCTCTGCTGGATTTTCGCAATGCCAATTTGACACTCTTGTAGTAGCAGGCCGCCACTGCTTCAGTCGAGGCCACATCGTATCGGCCGACGTGATGCCTCGTCGCTGAATGCTGAATGAATTAGAGGATCACTGAAAAGAAGCATCCGGAGCTATTCTTGCTGGGCCTCAAATATGATCTACTGGTTGTATCGTGACAAAAACATCAGCAACCAACCGGGAGTAGCCGTGGAACCAGTAATAGCAACCCAATCTTGTCGGTGTGTGGCACTAGGGGGGGAAACAGAGGAAACACTCACAAAACGGCTCAGAAGTGTCCAAGAAATGAGATTCCAAACAAGCAAAACAATTACTAGTACAGTATAGTAGACACTATGCATGGTTTCCTCAGATCAATCATACACAAAACAGGTGCTTATAGTACAAGCCTATTAGAGCACCAGATAATGTAACCCTAATCTAGTGTACTAGTCGTCTACTACTACTACTACTACTACTACGACCAATACTGTACACACACTGACAGTCCTTGGCCTTGCGCAGAGCAGAAAATAATTGCACCAGTACAGACTGCACACAGAAGGACGGTGAGTACTCCCGTTCCATCTTGGCTGCATTCTTTTGCAGATCGAGGTTCTAGAATCAGTGGGGCAAGCTCTGCATATCTCTATCCCAGGCAATTCTCCAAGCCACATACGACTGTCGTTTTCCATCGACCACGCGCTGTGAATCTTGCTCAACTGGGCTGCTCATCTGCTCTTGGAGAAGCCTTCGCCGGCTCCTACTCCCAGCTTCACTGCCTGGAGTAGAAACGGAGCCTGATTCCACCACCATGTCGCCCTCCAGTATGCGTAGAACCTTTCGGACATGCAAGATTATTAGTACAGTTGTGATCAAGTTTAGTGCCAAGAGTTATTGAGAAGAATGGTTTGCAAGATGATGATTAATTACATGGGACATGCGCGGCCTTGAATTAGGGTTACGCCGTATGCACAAGTTTGCTGCATGCAGCATACACAAGACCTCATTTTCACTGAACCGGTCCCCTAGACGTGGATCGATCAGATCGTCGATCGCATACTCTTCCAATAAAGGCCGTGCCTGTTGCAAATGGATCAAAACAGATATGCTAATTTAGTGATGTCAAGAAAAGTGCGAAATTGTGGACAAGCCAGTTCAACAGTGGAAAGTGGAAACTGTCAGCATGTCACTACTCACTACTGAGGTTATCATGCTCAAAACATACCAATGAACTCAAAAGGAGGTTATCAGCATTGGTCAGAAAAGTAAAGATCTAAGCTTAACAGACTTAAAGTGATGATAGCACTAATACTAGGTGAACTCACCCATTCAGTGAGGAACTGCTGACCCTTCGGTCTGTTAATATCAACAGCCTTGCGTCCAGTGACAAGTTCTACTAAAACAACCCCAAATGAGTACACATCGGCTTTCTCAGTTATTTGCCCACTCTCTGCATATTCAGGTGCCAGATAACTGCACATGGTCAAAAACAGTCTCAGATATGCCTTCACAAGTTACACCTCAGTACCTCCCAAAGGACAGGATTGATGGATTGTATACGTGAGCACTTACCCAATTGTGCCAATTACTCTTGTTTCGACACCCATGTCTCCATCAGGCTGCCATCTAGCCAAGCCAAAATCTCCGACCTGGACATGATTATGAAGGCAGTCGAGGTTAAAGACCACTTATGATGCCAATTTGAGTGGAACATATGGCACATTTTACAGCATCATGCATGTATATATGATCAATTAATAATGGTACTGAATTTTGTTATCTACTATTGAAAACAGACAGCAGTGCAATGCATAGAAGATGACCACACTTGTTAAGCATGCATCTTATTATTCATCTACTAAGATCCAACATAATATAGGGAAGTTAATAGGCAACAACTACCATATATCAAAAATCAAAATAGAGGGTGAAATATCATACCAGTGGTTCAAAATCATGTGTGACAAGGATGTTGTTTGGTCTCATATCACGATGGATTATGCAACCAACCCTACATTCTTCATGGAGATATCGTAGCCCTCTTGCAGCTCCTACTGCAATCTTTTGTCTTGCTGCCCATTCCAACGTCTCTTTGTTATGACCTAAGAAAGAGTAACAAATAGTTTGAAAAGTTAACACTCATGTTTTTTAATCCAACATGGCCATGACATCAGATAAATCAACAGATGAGTTATCGCAACAGGACCAATGCACTACTCTCTAAGCTATTCGTCAGTCGTCACATTGAATTTGAAGAATAATAATTAGCTTACCATAGAGAAGGGAATCCAGTGATCCATTGCAAATGTACTCGTAAACTAGCAAGCGCCTCTTGTCTTCGACACAGAAACCAATCAGCATTACGACATTCCGGTGCTGTGCACAACTTAGAACTTCCACCTCTGAGCAAAACTCAACATCGCCTTGGGAGCTAGCAAGCTTGTATTGCTTGACAGCAATTGCTTGGCCATCAGGTAGGACACCTCTATGAACTGAACCAAAACCACCTTCAGCCAAGAAATTTGCTTTGGAGAAGCCACCAGTTGCAAGTTCCAGTTCTGCGTAGCTGAACCGCCGTGGAGGTTTTCCAAATACAGGTGTCTTATGCTGACAAATTGAACACAACGGCGGTGGTCCAGGTGGTGCACTCCTTGACAATGAGACAACATCTCTCACATTTCCTCTGAAGTTTAAGTCAGACCTGCTTCTGATTGCACTAATTTCAGCCAAGAGATCTAGCTTCGAGATCTTCTCGAGCAAAGCATCTGCTGTAGGAGTACGAGTTCTTCTAGGACTGTTTCCTGCTAATCTAGAGGATGCAGATCCTTTTAAAATGTCAGCCATCCATGGGTGAATGGATGAGGCTGCTGGAGGAGTTGAAGTTTCACTCTCAGAATCAGATATATTGACGTCAGAGTGCTGGAAGTTATCTTTGGTTGCTTCTTTCTTGAATGTGCTATTCGTTTCTGAAGCAGAATATGGAGACGTGCCAGGGTCTGAGCTTGAGATGGAGGATGTTCCAACATCAGTGCTAACAAAAGCTGTTTCTGACTCTGGACTGCTACTTGGTGTCACAGCCGGTTCTCGAATCGAACTTTGCTGTTCTTTGACACTGCTTTCGGTTGTACCAACTGAAGCACTACACTCAGGAAGTGGCAGGAGAGGTGATTTTGATTCTTTTTCAGGAGACCTCACCAGATTCAGCCGAAGAACTTTGGGCCGAGAGCGCTTCATAGCAACAATATTGCACTGAAGTTCTTCCATGCAACGTTTCTCCTCATGCTTCAGTTCCCTGAGTAACAAAACCATTGGTCAATGATGCAGCTGTGCAAAAGGGTGTTTTGAAAGTAACCGCAGTGCACTGCCAAAACTGTGAAAGCTGTTGGTTGGATAACATTACTTGTCTAGCACAACCCAGCTTGCTTGTGCGCGCTTTGATTCAGTAGCCACACCACCAGGAGATGCAGGGATAACCTTAAGTTTTGTAATTATCTACACAAAAAAATAACAAGATTCTTTAAAAAAAGGGGGGTGGCTTATGCTGATTGAACTAAAAAGCAAAGCAGCTAGCTCCCTTTTCATACCTTGTTCGGATCATAAAAAGCACGAAGTTTTAGCATCATTTGATTACACAAATAAGTGACATCCGAATTCTGAGTCAAAACACTCCTATGGCCGCTCGCACAACCCCCTGCAAAAAGAGGAAAGCCCCAGAACTTCTTGCCTGAAAAGGAGAGGAAAAGAACAGTCAGCTAATGAAAGCCCATCCACGAAGACAAATCCTAAAGAGCTCGATGATATAGTATACTTGTCTGCAACATTTCAAGGCTTTGTGCTGCATTCATCAGGAAGGAAAAAAAAGGCATGGTAGATTGTAACGTAGCCAAGCTGCTCAGGAAGAGGTCATGGCCATACCAGAGTTCGGCGGCGGCATGATGGCCAGGAGCAAGATGGTGTCGCCGTGCTGCACGACGTGCGTGAGCGCCCACACGACGGCTGCCTTGGAGATCTCCCTCGCTGCGGCCCGCACGGCCACCACAACCACCGCCTCCGCTTCCCGGCCTTTCTCCGCCGCAGCGTTGGCCTTACCCAGCGACTGCATACCGGAGAGCACCGCCATCTCCTTCACCTCAGAGCATCGCCGCGCCAAGGGCTAGCTCCTACTACTTCAAAGCATTTCGGTTTTCAGCAAGAAGCGAACACCACCGCCAACAAATCAAAATCTGAATTCAAGACACCAAAAAACCAGAGGGACAAATGCAATGCCGCGCAACCACCGCTAGCTCCGGGTACTTTAATGCTCGGAGACGAAGCTGAGGGTACAACAACTACTGCTGTGGTGACTGTCCGATATAGAGAAATCACAGCAGGACAAGAGACAAGCAAGAACAGGTCGTGGTAAAAAAGAAAAAGGCGGGCCTTTTTTGCTTGGCTAGTTGTATGGGGTCATGGCAGGGAGGCTAGCTGGGACCACAAGCGGTCGCTGCGGCTGAAGATTGAGAGAAAGATCGCAACTTTATGGCTGCTGCGGCTTGCCCTTGCCGGGGGAGGGCACAGAGGTGCGGCTGTAGTATACTCGCCGCCCCTGTAGTGGGGAGATAGCGACGCGGGGAAGAAGGGGAAAATGGTGGGCGGCCACACTGTCAGATTCCACTCGTACCGCCGGCCCCCTCCGTCCCCAACACCGAATCGAGCAAACCCTCGCTCTTGGATTATTACTCCTACGGATTTCGGGGGATTCCATGGCGATTCCGCCTCCGATAAGAACACAACACCACCGGCTTCCAAGCTCCCAACTTGGCGCCGCATTCCATCGGGAAACACGGGAGCTTCCCTGTTTAGCAGTGGAAACATGCAAATTGAGGAAACGCAAAGACAGAGAGGCCCACCCACCAAACCACGCAGTAGAACGGTGCCAGCCACCGCGGCGGCAGCACGGCGACGAGCTCCTCCTCGCCGGGCACCCGACTGTTCCTCACTGGCGATGTTTATCAGCCTAATTGCACATTTGCATTAATTCTATGCCTCGATTAGCGTGGAAGAAGAGAAGAGACGACCATAGAACGGAACAGGAGGAGAGAACCAGTCAGGAAGCAATTGAAATCCCGCGGCCATGGCCGGTAACCCCCCGAGCTTGCTGTTACTACGGGTAGCCGAAGGGCACCAGCTTTTACGACTCGAGTGAAACAAACACAAGACGAGCGATCGACACCTATATCTGAAGTTCTGAACTCTCTGTACGTTTTACGTACCTGGTTGCATGCATATGCCTGCTGCCTTCAGTGACAGTCTTTTCCTTTTTTTTTTCTGAGACCTTCTGTTGCTCATCATCAGCTGAGGCTGAGCTCGGTTGCCCCTGGCAAAGCTGGTAACGCTTCAATTATATCACTGTTGCTGTTACTGTCCAAACTGAACGCTAGCTTGAACAGTACTACTACTACTTGTTGATGAGTTGATTATATGGAGTAGAAGTAAACCTGCCTCAGCCTCTGCCTGGTTTAATTTGTTTCAGATGATGAGTGGATATGATGATAGTCATACTGGAGAGCTGGCAACGCAATGGGCAATGGCAGCAAGGTAAATAAACGCAACAGAAGGGGGCGATGTCTCTAGTCAAGCGTTATTTAAGAGAAGCCGTCACCTAGGCCGTCGCCATCGATGGGCACGGGCTGATGGCGTGAACACGGCAGGCAGCTGTTCGAGCATCGGCTCGGTTCGCTCAAATTAAAGGAGAAAGAAAGAGCCACTGAATTCGATGAGTTTTTTTTTGTGGCACGAACGTTAAGGCAACTTTAGTTTTAGTATTTGCAGGGAGGCCTCGGAGAGGAGGCGCTAGCTTTTCCGCTTAATTATTACGGAGTCCTCCGTTGCATTGCATGCATGTGCATGCGCTTTATTGTTTTTGTTGCCTCGGCAGTTGCGCCTACCTTTCTTCAATGATCGATCGAATTCCATGTTTGATTTGAAATCCATTTTATTCCACCACGCATGCATCAGCACCAGCCATAGTACTATGTACTTAGATTTGAAATTTGAAGAATTTTGAATACTGGTTGAGTGCCGGTGCGTTACAACAAAAAAATTCATCAATTTAAAATCACACCGGGTAAAAATATGTAAAATAATCATTCACAGAATTTGAATATAACACGAACAATAATTGTATGACATACTATCAAGCTCTATCTTGTTATCACTAATAGTGATGCCTGTAAGAACACCACAAGAGAAAAGCAAAACATCTCACTAATTATGAGACCGGTACCTGTTAGGATATGATATTGATACTCGGAGTAATAAAAATGCAACATCATAAATTATTATAATAATAATAAATAATTCATATTTTTAGGATGACACTGAAAAGATGACAGATATGTTATATACTACAGAAAAAAACATAATGTATTTAACATTTAAGTCACAAGTACACTTTGGATCTACTACGAACCATATTCTTCATTCTCGCTTCCCTAAAACCTCTGAAGAAAAAAAATTCTAAGTGCATATGTACTTAGCAAGTCACATAATGTGAATATACACATGTCTTAGCTGGATTTATTTCTTAATTCTCATTTTTATTTTATATATTCAAAACTCTTATAGGTGCATTTATCCATATTGAGGTTCTAGCCCCAATCTCATATGAGAGTAGCTTAGTAATAGTTCCATTTAGTACGGTTATTATTTATAAGACTCATATACTAACACAACTCTTGGGTGTCATTTTGCAATAACATTAGCGTCAACAAGCTACCAAAGCCTATAACCTATCGATAATTTTTATATTATCACCTATTTATTAGTTTATTTTTACTTTTCTAAAACCATGGGCCTCTACCCAAACTATTATCTAACAATAATATTCACAAGACCACAACCTACCTCATCAATCACGACTCCTAGAGTCTTCTGTCCTTAGACAGCCCATCAATCATTATTGACACAAAAATCTAATGATGGTTCGTGTTGGCACACATGAAGGAAAGAGTCCCACCAGGCGTGCCAAAAACATGCTAGCATAAAAATTGTCAAGACCCTTGTATCACACACAGAGCCCTGAGAGATCCGCTTAACTTCAATGCAGGCACTTAAGCTCTTTGGCATCCTTTGGTTGTTAAGGTATAGGACGTGCCAGTCAATTTAATCTTCTAATTGACAAGGAAGATGGAAATAATTAGATCAATGAACCAAACGGCCGATAGATCAACACAGATTCCTGCAATCGGCCAGATTACCGATAGGGGTTAAAACGAACATCAGCCAAGGGTCCAATATAGATATAAAGTAAATGATGTAAACATTGAAGCTTATAACGAAGATAAATGCATCGACCAAAGGTCAGATATAAGCCGATGTGATGAAAAGAGAACAAAACTTATTAACTCATGACGCTAACCTTATTAACAACAATATCGATAGATCGGACTAAACCGAGACAATATATGATTGAAACTAATAAAGCTATAATATATAATTAAAACTAATAAAGCAAGATCGGTTGATAGTAGATTGATCGCAACATGAATATTTATCGGCTAATAAAAGATAACTCATCGTCTAACACTCCGATAAAACGTTACATAAAATCTATCGACTAAATAGGATTTAACCAATTATCAGTAATCTAATAAATCGAATCTAACCGAGACAATATCAGATTGCAGATAATCAAAAAAAACTATCTAACCAATGGATCGTATGCAAACGTGATGGATACACTAGATCAATATAAGAGATCAAGACGATACAAACTTAGAACAAGCTAATGAATCAGGATAAACCACCAACCGCAGTTGGCCAAACTAGAATAATCTAAGAGATCAAAACGATGTATTCTTAGGTGAGACTAATCTAGCCAATACAACTACCAAGTAGTGGGACTTACTGCTTTGTCAGAGATCAAACTTAACCGATACAGCCATGCATCGAGAGTCAGAACCTGTTGAGAAAAATCTAGAGAACTAGTGTGGCGATGTACCAAAATTATATTATATTGATCGAGAGATATTTTATAAGACCTTGGGGTGTTTGTATTTATACCCTGGGATTAAAGTCCTAGGCAATTACAAGCAATCCGCTCAGATATTACTTTCTAATGAAAAATAAAAATAACTAAAACTTACTTACCTATAAGATACATTCTAAATATAAAAACCACCTTGCTGCGGGCTTCACAATTTTCCTTGAATTTGGTTTTCATTGAATATACTTCCATAAGTCGATCGGCTCTTTTTCTTAACCAAATCTGCCAAACATGCCAGCCAATTTACCAACCATCGGCTCCAGCCAATCCATCACCATTGCCCTTTGTCAAGTATCATTAGCTTTCATCAAATCCACCAAAGCTATCATATCGATGCACTAGTCTATGCCAAATTTTGGCATTAACAACCGTACATTAAAATTTAATTTACTTTCTTTATATTACCATCGTTAGTTTTTCTCTAAAACCTAGGGTTATCATCTTAACCTCTCACTATGAAGCCATCTGACTTTCCAGACTATACAAGTATGTTACTAACCATACCGGTCAGCCATTAGCCATATAAGCTAACTCTGGAAACGATTCTCGTCCCATAACTTTATTTCACAACTATTTATAAACAAATCTACTTGAGAGAAAACATTTTACATTTGTCCATGATCATGGGGACAGTTGTTTAAATAGTTTGGCCAAAATTTATATAGAAGGTGCAAGCTTTACCTATATGCCACAAGGCTTTTTACTTACCATCAATAGTGAAGACTTGCTATAATGCCTTTCCCAAAGAAAACTATGATAACCCTTTGCTAGCTAGAAGGGTCTGAAACCAAGTACCAAAAAAGTCCTCGACATCCTGTACTTAGGATCCCATGAGCGCTACTTCTCATAGCAACTTTAGTGATTCCACAACCCTGAACAAACAAGTGATTGTAGCCCCATTAGTTACTTAGCCACTGTACTATGCCTAGTGCAGTTTGCCAAGATATTGGTTCTTATGTGTGAATAGAAAGTCTTGCCACATAGACAATGACTTCGCACCATTGTTTCCTTTAAAAACAACAACATTTTATTTCACAAACCACCAACATAAAATGCCAAGTTTTCAAAATAATTCACAACCTATTTTTCCAACATGATCAATTTTTTCCAAACAAAAACCTCATAATTTTAGAATAACATATTCTTTAATTATTAAAAGTAATTACCGGAGGTCTCATTACCCGTGGTATAAGCTTTAGGTAATAAAATATGGGTCATAAAGGTTAGGGCAATCAATTTTCAATTAAAATGATATAATGCAACAAGTAAGTTGACCAAATAGATCAGCTACGATCAGGGACCTTTATATGCACCTAATTATGTACTTTATAAATATTTAATTTTATAAATAAGAGTCAACATGGTTGAAGGAGTGACTTGCCTTACTCTTGGTCGACACAAAACTCTTCAGATTTCGCGTCCATAAAATTTTCATTCGCGAATTACGTGTGAAACGAGAGAAATCCAAACAAAATTCTAAAAATAAAATATTATTAATAATAGATAATAATGACATTAGATAGCGATTTAAAAGTTGAACGGAATGAATTGGACTTACGGTTTAAGGATGGCTAAGTGGACTTAGCTCACGGTCCACGGATTGACACGTGGTGGCTAGTGGTTCGTGAAATGACCTATATAGAACGAGTGCATGAGATCTATTGGAAGAGTGGGTCCCACCTTTTCTTTTTCTTTTCGTATCTTCTTTTTTCTCTCTTTCATTTTCTTTTCTTCTTTCCCGTTCTTTTTCGTTCTCTCTTCTTCTTCATTGGTGGCAGTGGCGCTTTGAGGGTGGCAAGAGCAACAAAGACGGCGGGAAATAAGCCTCACCCTAGGGAAGAGGCCCACGCACGGGTCTACTTGGCCTAGTGCGATAGCGGTTACCTAGTCTAGGAGGAAGGTGGTGACAGGACTCCAGTGGGCGGCCAGAGTGGTTGAGGAAGGTGAGAGCTCGGAGGATGGCATCGTGTCCCCAAAACAATTAACGGACAAGCAGTTGTGGAGGTAGAGTTTGTGCAGTGGCTTTGCTGAGCGTGGCGGTGGCCTTGCTTAGGTCGCTGAAGGTGGCAGTACAGCGGCAAAGAAAGCGCCAAAACCGGTTCCAACCAACGTTTAGACGGTCGAAGGGGTAGCAACGCAGCACTTGTGTGAGGCCGACTTGGCTAGACGCGGCGGCGTCCTGCTCAAGGGAGGGGAGGCGGCGATGCCTTAATAGTCGGCTGAGCTCGAGAGGGTGGGAATGGACCTAGGAGAACGCGGCAATGTCAGCTATGCACTTGGTTCAACCTCTGGTGCGGCGGATGGTGAGGTAGAGGGGGAGGTAGAGAGAGCTCGAGGCGTAACAATGGCAGTTAAAGTTTTTGCTCTAGTTTGTTGAAGGAGATTAGGCCAGAGAAGGATGGTGGATATGGTTGTAGGGTATGGTGTTAAGTTTTGTAGTCGTTTTCGACATTTCATGATAAGTCGAGAGACGATGAATGTTGGCGTAGCGCCGTGAATCGTGCGAAGACTTCATCGATATGTTTATGTGTTCATTGTAATGGGACATAACTTAAAGAAGCTTTACAACTTTCTAGGGTAGAGAGAAGAGACTTGGTTTACTGTTTTTTTATGTGTATGCATGGGAGACAGGAATGTTGTAGGTACATATGAAAAATGAAGTTAAAGAAAGAGAGAATAAGATGCATAAATTATTTTATAGGTGTATGATAAAGAAAGGAGAGGTAGAGATGGTAAAAACTTTGCTCGGTCTAATTATACGGCCGGCTAGCTGTGATGGAGAACTATATATGCATGGCGACTTCTTCTGCAGGATCGCCATTATTCCCAGAAAAAACAAATTAAGGCTTAGGCACCTACGTACCTGATCCGACGTAACTGTTCATCACTCGATGAATTAATCGGTCCCCGTGGATATTATGTACGCACACACGGCCTAACTACCCACAGCCTCCACTGCTGTCATAGCTGCGCCAGCTGTATCACTGTACCTTCCGAATCATCAGTACCTCGTTCATCTACACGCATGTATAAAAAAACACATTGCAATTGACTTGGCTCTTGCTTAGCCTAGTAAATTAAGTTGTTATGGGCAGCCCCGGTACGGTGCAAGACATTACCAGTTTTGTCTATATCCTTCGTATATGTCATCTTCAGAACTAGTATTAGAGCCACTTACCTTTATACACATATTACTAATTTAATATGCTAATTTAATGTTATCTCTCTTTTATTAGGCTAGTGTTAATTATTCTCTCTCTTTCATATTATAAGAACTTTTTGTACCTTTTTTTCCATCTTCACATGGGTGTTTACAAATCTAAACAAATATTACAAACCGAATATGATCTATGCATGAATCTATTAAAAACTCAAAACTCGTTATAATATAAAATAGAGATAATACGGTAGCATGCCACACAGAGTCAAATATGACGTGGCAATAGAATTAATGAGGCTAAATGGTGGAAACATGCTTTGTATGAGACACCACCAAAACACACAGGCCAACAAACAAGACACAAAAAATACCACTAGAATCAAGATGGTGTCTATACCACAAAATTAGAGATAAATCAACAAATACAAGGAAAAGAGAGGGATGAAAGAATTTGTTATTTGGTCCCACACATACAACTATACATTTGTTAAATAATTTCTGAGGTTTTCTCCTATCCTTATAAAGGTACTACCTCCGTCCATTCCATATTAAGTGCAATTATAGAATTTAAAGGATAAATTAGTAGAAAAAAAAGAGAGGTAATTGAGAGTGGGAGGTTAGTTGAAGGGCACGATGGGAAGAAATTTGAATGATAGGTGGTTGGAAAAAAATAGTATTGCTCTACAATACACTAATTGTGTGACAACTTCGATCCTAAAGTGTCATTTATGTGGGATGAAGTTAGTATATACCTTCCTTTCTATACTAGATATATATCCTCTTCGTAAAAGAAGGTAGCAAAATTAATAGGAATAGTATTGAAATATGTTCTTGATGTTTTCACCTATTTAATTTTAAGAGATGCTTTCTTCTATTTGTAATGTGTATATGTATTTGTGTTCAGTAGGTATATACCATCTGACTAACAATACGAAATCATACATACTTTTTCTGGGTTAATTTTGTTTACCCCTTTATACCTTTCAAAGATTAGAAAAGTCTCACTATTATTAATCATAAACTTGTCTCCTAATTAGTTAACTGGGTTAATATTTTTTACCTCTCAAACAGTGGGAAATATACTTTTTCTAGTAGTTTCTATATGTCATTAAATGACATAGATGTGATAAATGTTGTCTAACATTGGGAGCTATCAGACCTAATTTCATTTTGTTTTCTCATTTAATATGGTGCCACATTATTATTTTTATTTAGTTGACATGCTATTCAATTGCTATTTAATACCATGTACACATCACGCTTGGAACATTATGATTGCCCTAAGCCCCTAACCACGGTTGCATCTCGTGATTCCTGTTCCAGCAAACTGGACACCACTGCAAACCTACGGCCAAGAACAACTAAGTTAACGCAGCCCAGTAATATGCCCTACCTTAATATGCATGGGTATTCGAATTAAAGAGAGGCATATACATGCAGGTAGTTAAGTCGTCGCCTCGTCGGTTTGGCAAACGACACTGCTTTAGTTTGGAGAAGGAAGAACTAGGACGGATACTTTTATCACTTGTATGACTATTAGATGACCTCAAGTTCATGGTCCAAGTAGTATAACCTCAAATTAAGGAGACAAACCGTACGTAGAGTCTGCTAACATGCTTGCTAAGTAAGGACGACTCAGACATGAAGGAAACAGCTAATATCGATCATCATCATGTATGGTGATCGATGTTTCAATCAGGCAGGCCACTGGCAATTAATTAATGATTAACTGGAAGATAGATGAGAATATATCTGAGATCGACCGATCTCGCGCGCTGACAAAATTCGTGCGCGTGGATAGCAAGAGCAAGAGCGATATCGAAATGAGATGCAACTGTTTCGCGCGCGGGAAAGGAGGCCCTGCCAAATTTATGCGGGCAGAGGCGGCCGGCTTAATTGAAAGAGAATCGATCTAACGTCAGTGGAGCACTGCACTGCACTGAATGTCTGAATGATCATGCAATTGGATGCATGCATGGCGACGCCGACGCCGGCCGGCCATTTACAACCCAAGATCTTGGGGCCAGCATCCATGGATCTCTCTTGTGTAGCGTCTTGCTTTCCATCTCATCTCTCTTCTCCGCATGCATACTCTGATTAGTGGTCACATACATATACTACATGGGTCTCTCGTTCGCTGCCTATCTGCAGCCGTCACGACAAGCTGACACACGTGAGTAGCTAGTAGCAAGTTGCTGACAAGCTAGTGAATTAATGGTCGCTCAAATCGGCTCAACAATTAACCGTGGAATGGATGATTCAGGTGACAGCAGCGCAGGGTGGACCGGGCATGTACTAGTAGTAGTCAATGCTCATACACGCCTGTCATTCGATTCGGTTAAAAAGAATGAAAGAAAGAAAGAAAGAAGCAAGCTTAAGCGGGCCATGTGACTTGAGGTTCAGTTTCTCATCTGGGACAGGCCCAAACTGATTGCACCAGCAGCCCAGCTTTCGGTTTTGGACATATGGGCTGGCTTTCGTATATGGGATTTCCATCTGTATGGGCCCATGGCATGCGCATCTAGTAATGCAAGCAGCATATATTTATATAAGAAGTCAAATTTGCTGTAGAACGGATATGTGAACGGATTATCTAGATCTACTCTCTTCTCTCTCATAGAGGATAAGACACCGAGAAGATGTAGATGCATATATCCCTTTTTGAATAATCACATCATAAGACAATGAACATAACATATAGCAGTGTTGCTCTCTTTATAGGAATGATAAAGATAACAATGGATATAGTATAGGAATGCTAAAGATAAGAATGGATCTATCTCTAACACCGATTTGGATTAACCTACAAGAAAGAAACTTATCTCTTAAAGAGATAAAGATTCTGTAACATTCCTCCTCGAGCTTATCTATGTCTATCTCATGCATTATCAAAATGATAACGTCAAAATTTGGTAAGCCTAAGGAAATATTGGAAAGACGATCGGTTTAGTAAAGAAGAATCCGATTACTATAGAAAAGAAGCAGATCGAAGGAAACGAGAAAGGATTCGGTCCAATTATAGAAGACTATCCAAATGAGATCGAGTCTAAGGAGGAGCCGTGAAACTTATGGCAGAGTGATTTATCTATGTAAATTCTGTCTTATAATAGAAAATTTTAGTTAGTTCAGTTAACTTTCTTAAAGATATTTTTCTTCTATATTTTTTAAAAAATAACATTCGATGCTTATTGTAAGCCACGTTGGACTTTGTAATGATATGGTATAAATATAGACCTCCTGAAAGCCTGTAAGATATCAATCAATCGATCAATACAATTTTGGCGTATTATCATCTTAACTTGTTTAGGTTTTTATCGGTGGACTCTCGACGTGGGACTACATCAGTTAAGTTTGATCTCCAGCGAAGGTGTAAGTCCCGCCACTATCCCGGTATATCTTGCTCTGTCTAAGACTGCATCGATTATGTTCGACCTCTTAATCAGATCGAGTGTATCGCATCATGTCCGTGCGAGATCTATCGGTTTACCAAGCTTTCTCTGCCATCGTTGATCCCGTGCTACATCGGTTAGGTTCAACCTACGAGGTTGCCGACAGTAGAGTTGAGTCGTAGACCTGTAGCTTTCTGCTCGGCGTTTCATTGGAGTGGTTAGCCGATGAGTTATCTATACCTTGAGCAATACGCCCAGCGTATCGACTCCTTAGCCGATACATACTCGTCTTTAGAGACTTCCATCGGACGTCACGCCTGGTGCATTGATGCACGCATATCTTCAAAGAGGTTGTCTCATTGGCTTAGCTGGCCGATGGGTTCCCTCCATCCCTCCTTCAGTACAATCGATTTGGTGTCTGCCTTGCCATTGTCGTTGTCTCGGTCTCGTACTATCTCGGTTAGGTTTGATCTTCAAGATTGGTGCTAGCAGCGTCACCACGGTGGGCGACGGGTCTCATGATGTGGGAGGATCGGGCACTGCTCCTTGTTCATCGCCTATCATATCCAGAGCGGCATCGGTTTTATAGCCGGCGTGTCTTTTATACAATTCCTTGTGGCCCAATCAGGCCCACCGTATCACGTTCGCACGAGGTTCACTGGCGCATCAGGCTCCCTCCTCCATCAACGGTCTCGTGCTGCATTGGTTAGGTTTGACCTACGAGATCGATGACGGTGGTTCGAGCCGACGCCTCAGTGGATCTTCGCGTGGCATCTCATCGGAGTGAATAGTCGATCCTTACTGCAGGCCTCACGCCCGTCTCGCGTATCGTCTAACGATCGATCCGCTAGAGATCGATCCGGACATGTCGGACGCCTCCTGGTACTGTCTTGGTTCGGTCCGATCTTTTAGGGCTAATGTCTAACGTAGCTGGCATCAAGATCTAGCGGGTCTCATTCCCCCTCGGCTCGAGTGGCCAATGGGTTTAGGTGTAGGACTGCGTCGGACGTTTGGCCGGTAGGTAGCCAATGACCTCCCCTTTTCCTCCCTCATCGTCACGTTCGGTCTAGGCCTCCGTCGTCAACGTGTCGTTAGTCCCCGACCTCATACTATCTCGGTTCGGTCCGATCTATCGAGGTTGGTCCTTACGATACTATTATCGCAGTCGCTGGCCCACGTGGCTTCATAGGGGATCGGGCCCTACTCCGTACTTCGGATACCGCAGAGCGTCATTGGCTCTTTAGCCGATAGGTCCTCTAGTATATTACACGTGTCTATTTCTCATGCCTCCATCGGCTGCTCAACCGATGCTCGAGGTTGTCTTCCCCATCGACACCTAGCCAATAGGGAGAGCCGAACAAGCCTATTGGCTGACTGGCTCATGGGTCTTATCCTCTCTCATTATTAATTACAGGGTCAAATTGATTGGCACGCCCTTGAACCTCGAAGCTTAAAGAACTACACTGGAGCTAAGCAAAACTCTCAGGCCTTCTCGTGACTAAGCCGCTATCTCTCCTCGGTCGGACCTCTGTTCGGCTCGGTCGGACCCTCTCTCGCGAGGTTTGGTGGCGAGTACGCTCTTTGGCACGCCCAATGGGACCAAAGATTCCATTCATCGACCGATAGGACGAGATTTCATTCATCGGCTGATGAAACTTGAAGATCATTTATCCGCTGAAGATCTTTCATCGGCTAGTGTGACATAATTCCATTCATTGACCAGCGGGATTGTACAATTGATTGATTAGAAGTCAAAATTTTTGCTCATCAACCCCGGGGGCATCTTATTGCTAATATGTCTAGAGAAGAGGTTGATGCTAAGACACATTTGTCCGAAGAAGAAGCTGATGATGATATTATAGTTCCAGTAACCATGAGTGATCTGAATGAAGACCAAAGGCAGCAGATAGAGCAGAGCGTGGACAACTTTCAGAAGCTCTATTGGGAATCCTTCATTATGACTAGACAAGGACCGATTTAAAAGTCACAGTTGCCAAAACTTGTTTTGATGAGAGAATCAGGCTATTCACCACCTGTGAATCCTCCGAAGCCGTTGCAAGAGAAACATAAAACCAATTTGAGATCGGGCATTATTGGGGATTGGTCAGATATGCTGCATCTAAATATAGCCTACCATGGTTAAGTTTCATTGCATTGGAAAGAAGAGACCAAGATCTTGTGTACCTTAGAGTATCTGAGTAATGCCTTAATGCCAACGCAATGTCTCCTATAGGAGATGTACTGTATCTTGCTAGCAGATTTACCACACATGCAATATTAGTCCTGGTGCAATTTGTAAGGTACATCAATGCTCCAATGATACTTAAGTATAGGATTTTTGATCCCAACATTTCCTTAGTCTCACTCCTAGAATGGAATGGGTCTTTGTCCCTGTCAAGGGATCTCACTACCATATGTGTTTTCAAATGATGAGCCTTTGACATATTAAATCTCAGAAGTGCCTTTCTCGTATAGGTCAATTGGTTCACTAAAATCCTGTTAGGGAGATGTCCAACCTGTAGGCCCAAGTAGAACTTAGTTTGACCCAAGTCTTTCATCTTAAACTTCGTCTTGAGATAGGTAGTTTTCTCCTCAATGTCCTCTGCGTGGCCAATGATGTTCAAATCATCGACATAGGCTGAGATGATATAGAAACAGCTATGCGACTTTCCGATAAACACACAGGGACAATCCTCAATGTTGACATATCATTTTCTCAAAAGAAAGTCACTCAATCGGTTGAACCATATATGACTAGATTGTTTTAATCCATACAGCGATCTCTCTAATTTCACACAGTACATGTTGTAATTTTCTTTGTCGGGGACCTTTAACTCATCAGGGACATCCAGTAAATCTTTGAATCCAACAATTAGTATAGATATGCATTTTCTATTGTATGCTAGCTACCATAGACATTAAGTATTGAAATATAATGCCACTCATCACAAAAGAGTAAGTTTCATCATAATCAATGCCGGTCTCTATATGAACTTTTGTGCTACAAGCCTCGCTTTGTATTGCACCATCTCATTGTCTTCATTCGTTTTCAACTGAAAACCCACTTGCACTCAACTAGGTGCACAATTGGGAGGAGGGGTGTCAGGCTTACTAGTGCAAAGATGTGCCTCTTGGCAAGCAAGCATAATTCTATCTCAATCGCTTATTTCTATTTGACCCAATTCGAGTGCTTACGGCACTTAACCATGGACTTAGGTTTAGGATCATGATCCATTATATCAGTGATTTTGGAGACAAAATTTATATTGACATGTGTTATACAATTCTCTTGAGACATCATAGTTTGTGGCAATTTCCTTATTCACTTTCTCATCCTGGTTTTCCAAAATAGGAGAGGGTTCTAATGCGCCAGCGGGACTAGGTGTGCGAGCTAGTCCACTAGGCCTTTCACCATTCTAGCAATCGTCCCTTGGATGGGTCTCCTTCGAGACTGCTGAACGGGAGTGTGATGTAAGCGGTTTCGTGTTCAACTGTTGCAGATGTCTCCGCTTAACTTGAGTCAGACCATTCAAGTCTCTCCTCCTTTTCCTAGGCTTAGGGGCTAGAGCAGAGTCTCCCTTTATTGGTATCTCCACTCTCTCTAGTGCATTTGCTATAGGTATGCAACTTTGACACTCCTCTTAGATCAGTGAAAGTGTTTGGCAGATCATTAGCTAAATTTTAAAAGTGTATAATATGTTGAACTTCCCATTTAATGTTTGGCCAATACGAGTCAAGAGTATGGATACTACTCAAGTTCCATTCAATTTCATGGCATTCCATGGAGTCGAGGTACTTTTCTCCTCCTAGTGCCAAAAAATGCTCTTCATTGAAGATGTGGTTAGCATACCTAGTCATAAACATATCCTCAGTTTTAGGCTCCAAATAGTATATTATGGATGTAGATTCATGCCCACATAAACCCACCTTTCGGTGTAGTCCTATAGTTGTATACTAGGGTGGTGAGATCAACACATAGACAACATAGCCAAATTTTTATAGATGGGAAACCATCGGCTCTTGACAACATGCTAGTTGATGGGGGTGAAGCAGAGTGATATGTAGATGGTCTATACTAGATTAGCTTTGTAACATACAATACTGCATAGCCTCAACATGTAGTAGGCAAGTTGCTACCATGTAGCAACGATCTAAAAATTAACTTCATCCTTTTGATCAACGACTCAGCAAGTTCATTATGGGTGTGAGCATGTGGAACATAATTCTCTACATTAATGCCTAAGGACATACAATAGTCATTGAACGTCTTTGATGTGAATTCCCTTGTGTTATCCATCCGAATTGTTTTGATGCAGTTCTTGGGGAACTCCACATGCAAATGCATGATCTGCGCAATGAACTTAGCAAAAGCATGGTTCCTCGTAGATAATAAGCATACACAACTCCACTTTATAGAGACATCTATCAACACTATGAAGTATCTAAATGGCTTAGAACATGGGTTAATGGGCCCATAGATATCCCCTTGGATTCTCTTTAAGAACCTTAAGGGTTTGACCCTCAACTTCTCATAGTATGGTCAAATGATCAGTTTTTCCATTGCACAAGTAGGACACACAAGCTCCTTAGAAAAGTTTTTAGTATTTCTACCATGACCTAGCAAGCTAGTGACTATTTTCTACATCATAGTCAATCCAAGATGACCTAATCTCTTATGATAGATCTTAAAAGACTCTAGGTTTCTAAAGATGGTTTGCATCGTAACATATTCTTTTGGGGATTCTTATTTTAATGTAGTATAGTTCATCAGAGCTTCCTATCATCTTCTCAACCACCGTGGTCTCATTGTCCTTAGATAATATCATGAAGATAAATTCTTTTCCATCATGGGTCATGGCAATGTGTTAACCATAGAGACAAATATATTTAAAAGTAGGGAGCATGCATTTAGCACTTGGGTATGGAAATGCTTCTTCAACGATGATCCTTTTACCCCTAGGGAGGACGATAGTGGCTTGCCCTGAGCCAATGATGCGACCATTACTCCTAGCAATGGTGAGGATGTTCTCATCCCACTTACGCAATGTTGTAAAGTACTTAGTATCACATAGTATCGAGTGGTTTACTACACTGTTAACCAAGCATTTCTTAGGCTCTATTAAATCGTACTATGCTTGTGCTATATGAGAGATTAGATTAATTCAGCTTATTATCAAATGAAGTGAAAAGTATGAACATAGAACAAGACAAGGCCAATATAACTCAACGGGAAAGGTTTATTAATGTGTAGAATCGTCCTAAACACCCATGACTAGGATGCTACGCTAAAGTATCATTATTACATAAATGACTCATTGTTCTGATTAAAAAAATAGATTACTTTGGCCCATAATGATAACCTAAATTTAAGACACATGACTGATAATTTAGAAACTACACCATGTCCTCATGTACATCATTATTCATGAGGTCATCGCCTTCCATGTTGAATTCCCCAAGATCAATGTCATCATCATCCCTAAGACCGACATTAGCATCTAAAACAACCTTAGGATCGATGTCCATAGTAGCACCATTATCAGCATCGACAGTAGGCTCCTTGGGAGCAGCAGGCACTGCGGTCTTAGGTGCCATAGGACCCTGAACAAAGTAAAATTCTAGCCCTTATTTCTTCTTCTAGTCTTGGTACAACTTAATGAGGTGAGGTTTTGCGTTGCAACTGTGGGCCTAATGCTTCTTTGAGCCAACCCTCACCACCCTGCTAAAACCCTCCTATAGATTGCTGGGATGTAACACTAGTATTGTCCTTTGCCTTGTGCCTCTTGTGGCTATGGGGTTTGTTGCCAAGGTTGGCGGCCCTCTTAAATTTCACCCCATTTGGCAGTATGCCACTCCTATGTCCCTTTCCCTTAGAGGAACCCTGTCTAGAACTTTCCTTTTGATGGACGACATGAGCCTCTGGAATAGGTTGTGAACCAACAGGACGAGCGTTGTAGTTGGCCATCAAAAGTTTGTTGTGGAATTCAGCATTCGACAACGACTGAATGAGTTTTAAGTAATTAGTGTACTTAGCCTCATGGTACTTCTCTTACATCATGGAGTTTTTTAGGTATAAAGCATCAAGAGTTTTCTCAATCATATCCTCATTTATTACCACCTGGTTACAGAAGTGAAACTTATCGATGATGCAGTGCACAGCACTATTATATCCTGCCACGGTCTTAAAATCAAAGAACCCAAACTAAGCCTAACTTACTCAAGCCTTTAGGAGATTGGCAGTCTTCACTATGGTGTAGCATTCCCTTAGGGCTTCCCATAGGTGGATAGGTTCACGAAGCTCAAGGTACTTAGCCTTGAGATACTCATGGATGTGTTTCCTGAGGAATGTAAGAACTTTTGCCCACTTTAGCACCGAAAGCAAAGCTACACTAGCCTATTACCGGTGGATGGTGTCAAACAACTCCATCAAGACAAAATAGATTCTACAGTCCATGTCATAGGTCTGGTAGTTCCCTCATTAACGATAGGATGGGAAACTCTTTCTTGACGAGGTCTATGTCAAACATGACCTATTAACATGCAAAAAACCAACACCAGGTTAACTTGCATGAAAACAAAGTCACAGAATTACTGGTATTCTCTCAAAATTTTCCTTGCATATATTTATTTATTGTTACTAATATTGGCCATATGGCATTAAAAAGTGATTTTTATGCCCACAAAAAATCACTCATACAGGAAAATAAACCCAAATAATATTTCCAAGGGAGAGGTCACTAAACTAAGCATAAATTTTATGAAAGGATTGTAACCTAAAAATCATTTTAGTTAGAGTTGCATCAAAGTTAAAAGCAATAAAAGGCTTAAAACATGGTTATTATCGAATCTAGGGACTCACATGTAAGAAACCAACTAAGAATAGAGCTTAACAGCAAAATTATAACTTTTTACACAAATTAATGTAACTATAGTTAATTATAGGGTTCAAATTGTAAGAATTCATTAAGGAGTGAACTTTCGTTATAAAATTCAACCTTTCGAGGAATCTAAACACAAATTTTTAGTAAAACAATCTATTGGGCTGAAACTCCCATTCGGCCTCAATCTGGGTCGGATCGCCATCCATAGCCTAGTATCCTAGGTGGGCCAAATACATAAACTCTAGGCCAGATATGGAATTTTTATTTTACTAATTTATTCTATTTTGTGTGGGCTGGTTTGAGTAGGTGAGCCAATTTTGGTTGATCAAGAAGATAGGCCAACCCAGCTGGCTAGTATAAGGGATCGAGAGATGGGGTTGGGAGGAATTAGAATTTCCTCCTCTCATTCCCATCATCCATGGCAGCACCCAATACCTAGCGTGGTGGCCTCACAGGCTCGGCAGCAGCCATTAGTTGTCAATGACGAGGGAGAGTGAAGCAGCACCTGATCGTGGAGCTTTGGTCGTCCCATCAGCTTTTTCAAGCAAAGGTCGACGACGGTGAAGCTCAGCGTTGAGAGGCAACCATGTTGTGGCAGCAGCCTAGCGATGCTCATCGGTGGTGGCACAACAACCCACATGTCCTCCATCCAAGAAGACTATGGCGACAGCAACTACCCTGGCAACTACTTGGCCCCAACGACGATGTCCCAACGAATTCCGACCTGATGGCGGCACCCATTCGTCCCATCGTTATCCCTCACAACACAACGGCAATGTCAGTGAGAGTTCAAAGACGACAGCTACCCTACCTCGGCATCGGGTCCTAAGGCGGCGATGTAGTGGGTTCGTGTGGCTTTGATGGTGAAGGTGTTCTCCCCACGATCGTGCTAGCGCAAAGCCAGTGACACTCACAATAGCAGCGACGATCGACAGCTGGCGTGCTCTAAGTCCGGTGCTCGGACTGAGACATCGGCTACGACGATCTCGATGAGACGTAAGTTTAGAGAGAGAAACAAAAAGCGATGCGAGCGAGAGACAAGGCACATGAGGATGGGGTTCACCCATGCCAAATGATCCTATGAAGGCATCCCACCAAATTTTATTTTGTTTATACACACAATTTCTCAATTTTTCATCAAGAGCAAAAGATGCATATAGCTCAAAAAGTAGGAAATGAATCTACTACTTAGATCATAAACAGGAAATCATTCTACTGCAAACATGACATCTAGAACATGGTGAAAAACAAGAAAACGTAATCGATCTACTAATTGCAACTAGAAAATTACCGTAGATTGATTGACGTGGAGAGAGGGCCTAACAGTGTCAGCCTAGTTGTAGAATTGCTGATAACATGTCATAGAATGGCTACGTTGACGATTGTCTAGATCTGCTCCCTTCTCTCCAACACTCCAACAGAAGATGAGCCGGTAAGAAGATGTAGATGCTCGTATCCCTTCACAAACAATCACACCACAAATGAGACAATAAACATAAGATGTAGAGGTAGAGCTATCTCTTTATTATCAATGATTTATATGTATAATAATGGGCACATATGCCCCTCTATTTATATAGTAAGTGTGATTAGAAATAAGAATAGATTTATCTCTAAAACTGATTCGAATTGGTCCACAAGAAAGAAACTTATCTCCTAAATAGATAAAGATTATGTGATAAAATTTAGGTCGGGTTTCATTCGTGTTTCTTAACCAAAAAAATAGGATATAGAGCATCCTCTAAGTATCGAAATCAGTATAAATCAAGGTCCTCGGTGGTTTCATCATATAATACTTACATGTCATTCCTATAAAAAATAAAAAGAATTAAAAATAGATAGACCCACATGTAATTCTCTTAAAAAAAAGGAAAACGAAACAGGGCTTATCGGTCACTCTTTGTCTCTCCCTCTTCTCTTCCTCTTCCTCCCATCTCCACCTCTTGTCTCTTGCTCTCCATAGACTTAACGATGATGACGTCACCAGTAGAGGCCAAGTAGGGAAGCTGCTGAAGAGGGGAAAGAAGGCTACAATGCCATTGATGAATGCCTATAACTCCACTAGACTTCTTGTTGCTTTACTACCCCTTCATACCATCCTCGACAAGTTACCATCGTTGACTTTATCATTGCTCTCCGCACTCCCCATCCGTCTCCTCTACTCCCTTGTTGACTTCACACCTTCCTCCACTAAAGGCGTGTCAACCGTCTTCTTCAAGCCTTGGGCTTACCGGATATCCTTCTCTGCCTACTTAGGCCTTTGGCTTTCCGTCCAAACGCCCTCTCTGTCGGAGCTTCACCAGCGCCGTCGCATGTCTCGCCACTAGCGTTGGATCCCTTGGACGCAATTCCGCCTGTCCTCACCACCTTTAAATTGTCAACAAGTTGGAGAACGCTCTAAAGAAAGTAAATAAAACTCGATCCATATTCGAAGGATCGGACTTTTACGTATATTTATCCCTGCATGCATGGCCCATTGTTATGCTTCATGTCCTGCGTGCATGCAGCAGTAGATCGAATCCACCAGCGAGTCCAACAAATCCACTATCCTGGTTTGTTCCTGACTGAATATTAATCCATCCTACGAGAGGCAAATAAAGTCAGTGTGCTGTACGATAAGAAGCACGTACAACTCCCTCCTGCAAATGCAAAATTTCAAACCACACGCAGATCGTAAGAGAAAACACACACGAAACCCGTTCCAAAGGAAGAAGAGTTTGGTCATCAAATTTAACGAAACCCGGTACGAGTTAAGCAGATGATCGATTCACAAGGGAGTTTGGTTTTTTTAACCAAACTCTGTGCTAGTACTTTACACCTTTAATTCCGGGGATCAAGCAAGCCACATTTGTGCAGCTCGCCTCACAACTCCAGCTTAACATCTCTTGGGCACGAAGCCCACACGCTGGCCGTCGCCGTCGAACACCATCCGGAAGCTCTGCTGCTGTATGTTTCCGATGATGGACACGCCGCCGTCCGTGCCCGCGAACGCGAAGCAGAACGTCCCAATCGTGTCCACCGGGATTAGGTAGTTCTCCGGCGGCAGCGCCACCTCCGCGCCGCCCGCGAAATGCATCGTCAGGGTCGGCACCTTCACCACCCTCCGCCCGCTCAGGTTGAAGCACGTGTCGAACAGCGAGAACCCAACGGGGGACAGCCGGAGCCCCACCGCCGCGGTACGGAACGCGTCGCGCACGGCCGCGTACACGGGCCGGGCCAGCCGGGTCACGGACGTGCCGGAGTCCAGGATGACGCCGCCGCGCCCCGTGGTTGGGTTGAGCCGGAGGTCGGACTCGGACACGCCCCTGACCCGCGCGCCGCCGACGCTGAAGCCCAGGAGGTGTACGTAGTAGAAAGTCGCCATCTTGGGGTTCCTGCCCATTGGGGTGAAGGACGCGCCCGCCGCTGCGGCCACGGCGCCGGCGCCGAATGCGACGGTGGAGGAGCGGGAAGAGGAGGGTTTCACCGACGAGGTCCGGTCCACGAGGCAGTAGGAGAAGCTACGGCCGTAGCGGCGGGCGATCTGGGTGGGGAGCGACAGCCTGCCACGGCCGAGGCCGAGGAGCCCGGCCGCGGCGATGAAGAGCCCCTCGTTGTCGTGGCCGCACCCGATGGCCACCCGCTGCACGCGAGCGCCCCGTGCGAACGTCAGCGCTTCGGAGGCGAAGTCCCCGGCGGTGACGGAGCCGTCGCCGTACGCGACCTGGTAGAGGCACGAGTTGCGGCGCCTGTCGCAGCCGCCGGAATCGAGGCGGCGGCAGATGGGCGCGACGCAGTCGACGGCGGCGTAAGAGCGCGAGCGGCGGGGATCGAAGACCCTGCCGGACTGCGCGTAGCAGTGGCGGCAGGGAGCGCACTGGAGCCAGACGACGTCGCTGCCGGTGTCGAGCACCATGAGCGCGGTGGTGGCCGGGGTGCCGACCCCGACCTGGGCGAAGTACTCCCCGCGCCCCTGCTGCAGGCCGGACAGCACGGGCGCCGCGAAGCCGCCGCTCCGCCGCGGGCGCGTGGCATTGTTGCCTACAGCAAGCAGGGAGGACAGGCCGCCGGCGCGCGCGGCGTCCCGGGCGAGGAGGTGCGCGAGCAGATCGGAGGCGGTGGCGTTGAGCGCGAAGTCCTCGCGGTGGGCGAGGCGGAAGTGGAGCGTGGAGGCGTCGGTGTCGTGCGTGGCGAGGCTGAGCTGCTGCTCCCGAGTAGTAGTAGTGATAGGGTCGGGGGAGAGCGGGGTGGCGAGAAGAGACTGGGTGCGCGTGGGGTTGGAGAAGGCGGCGGGGAGGGGCAGCAGCAGTGCAGCAATGAGGAAGGCGAGGAGCGCCGACGGGAACGCCATAGCCGTTGCGAGGAGCATCTCGGTGGAGGAGGAGATGAAGCGGAGGAGAGGAGAGGAGAGGAGAGGAATAATTGGAGAACGAGGAGGTGTGGCCGGCTGTTGCTGGCTGGGTGAATAAATGTTGGTTCTTCCTTGGAGGTGGCTGATCGAGAGGAGAGTGAAGCCAATGGCGGCAGCTGCCACGTCTCCTCTACATCTGCCTCCCCTACTCGATCGATCTGCACTGCGTCGACTTCAATTCGACAACATGGGCACGTATGCATGCGCTGAGAAATGGTGGAAATCACTGGGCTGGACTGCTGCTGCCTGGATCCTGCACCAGTTTGCAGTGACGGGCGTTGATCAGGCCGGGAGTCTTGTCGTCGTCCTGCGGCTGGGAGAGATGTGCGTCCCTTGTTTGAAGACGAGCTCCCTCAGACCGACCGACACCATCAAGGCATTCTCCCACCGGCCGAAAAGTTAGCTCACTGGCCCATGGTTTGTACCTCATATTGGGCCAGCGCAGCCATGCAAAACTGGCACCTCATACTGCAACCAATCGCAACAGCCCACGGCGACGTTTCGCCGTGTCAGGGACGTGCCCTCCTCAACAAGCCGCCGCGTGGATCGGCTATGACTCCATCTTCCCCGCCCGTTCCGGCGAAACCACCGCCTCCCTATGGTCTGTGCCTATCTCTAATTGGTAGCAGCAAATGGCAGCCATGGCGAGCGCGACAAACCGCCAAAGCGCCCTAATTTTGGCGATCACATCTCTGGTCGTCCCAGCAGAAACAGAGGTGGTCTCCCTCGCCTCCACAAAGAGGCAAGGAAACGATCCTTCTTGTGCTCCGGCGCTGCCGTCTCCCCTCGCGCGGTTGCTTGAGCCAAGAACCGGATCACAGGAGGCTAGGCCCAATGTCTGTCAGTCAGTCAGTCAGATCCCATTAGGCGTTAGCTAGCTAGATCCATATCCCATTCGCAACCGCATTTGATCCAGACGCGCCATCCATCGCAACACACATCGATTCGGTACGTCGCCTCTCTTCGTTGTCCCGAATCGTCGTCGCCGTTTCATCGTTAAGGCGGCTCCCGGCGTCGCGTCGGTTGAGTGAGCCATAGTTTTTTTTTTTGGCCCATGACGACGGCTGCCGGAGCCACCCTGTGCGCGGCGAGGGACGAGCAGGAGTCCTCGCGACCCGCCTGAATGGCATCCGGCCGCCGCATTACGCCGCGGAATCCATCGTCATCTACCTCACCGAGCCGGGCCTCTCCGTGATGCCCATGCGGGTCATGGCGTCCGACTCCATCGCCTCCGTCAAGCTCCGCGTCCAGACATTCAGGGGCTTCGTTGTCCGGACGCAAAAGCTCGTCTTCGACGGCCGGGAGCTCGCGCGGAATGACAGCCGCATCATGGACTACGGCGTCGCCGATGGCAACGTGCTCCACCTCGTCATCCGGATCTCCGACCTCCGCCTCATCACCGTCGAGACCGTGCAGGGCAACAAGTTCAGGTTCCGTGTCGAGCCCGGCCGCACCGTCGGCTACGTCAAGCAGCAGATCGCCAAGGACCGCCTCGACCACGCCCACCCCGATGACCTGAGCCTCGTGCTCCAGGGCGAAGTGCTCGATGATCACCACCTCATCCACGAGGTCTGCAGGAGCGACGGCGCGGTCATCCACCTGCTCGTCCATCGGTCGGCGAAGCTCATGGACAGGCTCGTCGACCGGGACTTCGAGGTGTCCATCGGCGCGCGCAACTCCGGCGAGGCTAATGTCCATTCGCCGAACCAACAGACGTTGCAGAGAGAATTCGCGATCGAGACAGTCATCATCAACCCGAAGGCGGCGCTGCCGTCAGTGATCGAGAACCTGGTGGGCGCCGTCTTCGCCGGGATGGAGAATGGGAACGCCCCGATCATGTCGTCGGAGGGCACCGGGGGAGCGTATTTCATGCAGGGACGCGTTGGGGCAGGAGCACGTCGCCGTGTTCAAGCCGGTGGACGAGGTGCCCATGGCGGCGAACAACCCACGCGGCCTCCACCGTCATTCACCGGCGAGGGGCTCAAGAAAGGGACACGCGTCGGCGAGGGCGCCATCAGAGAGGTTGCCGCCTACATCCTCGACCACCCTCCCGGTGGCCGCCGTTCATTCGCAGGACATCATGTCGTCGCCGCCGGCTTCGCCGGTGTCGCGCCAACCGCGCTGGTCCGGTGCATGCACAGGAGCTTCAAGCAACCCGCTTCTGAACAAGGGAAGCAGATGCTACTGTTCAAGGTCGGATCTTTGCAAGCGTTCGTGAAGAACAGCGGCAGCTGCGACGACATGGGACCTCGTGCGTTTCCGGTGCAGGAGGTTCACAAGATCTGCGTCCTGGACATCAGGCTGGCCAACGCCGACAGGCACGCCGGGAACATCCTCATCTGCAGAAAAGAAGAAGGCCATGGCCTCTCCCTGGTTCCAAATCGACCATGGATACTGTCTTCCCGAGAGTGTAAGCTAGCACACGTCGGACACTGATCCCGACAGATTTTCATCAGTTCAGTAAACGCAAGTAACTTCCATTTCGTTCTTGATCGACTATGTACGTGCAGTTTGAGGACTGCACATTCGAGTGGCTCTACTGGCCGCAGTGTCGGGAGCCATTCAGCGAGGAGACGGTGGAGTACGTAAGGTCACTGGACGCCGAGGATGACATCGCCATTCTCAGGTTCCATGGCTGGGAGATGCCAGCCAAGTATGCACGCGTCCTGCGCATCACGACCATGCTGGTGAAGAAAGGCGTGGAGAGGGGCCTCACCGCCTTCGACATGGGAAGCATCTTGTGCAGGGAAACGCTCACGAAGGAGTCCCTCATCGAGGAGATCATCCGTGAGGTTGAAGATGATGGCGCCGATGATGAAGCGGAGTTTCTGCAGTATGTCTCTGAATCCATGGACCGTCGTCTGGGTGAATTATCCAAGAAAAAGTAATGCAAGTACCTAAGATTAACTGGTTGCCCCTCTACTCATAGATATATAACGTAAATAAAAAGGGCGAAACTAATTAAACGGACAGAGAAAAATATTATACTTGTGACTAGTACTTGATTATAAACCTTGTGCAGCTGACAGTTGAGTGTGCATGTAATCAGCAGTGGATTTGAAGGCCTTGAGGGCGTGAACCCTTTCTTTCATGTGGCTCATGTGGTTACGAAACATTCTAAAAATTTGACAACATAGATTTTTGTATCACCTTTTTTTTACCAACATAATGATCAAACTTAATGTAAATGTAAAGAAACAAAAATAACAAAATCAACAACTATTATTGCGACTGCACATGTCGCGGTCTGTTTTTTCCCCTCTCTCTAGTTGTGTAGACAGATCCTCTTTAATATATGATACTACAATATATCTTGTTACGTTTTTTTTTCAGATTTTCTCGTAACTATTTTGACCACATACAAGAAATGGCACATTCTATAATTTCATAGCATATATATATATACATATATATATATATATACATATAAATTAGTTTTATGATATACCAACCAACTAGCTCTTATAAATTGGATCATTTTCTTAGGATCTACGGTCCTGTGTCCAACCATTTTTCTATCTATACGTAATTCCAAGTAGCTCAAAACATTAATTGTTCTCCCAACAAACACATGCAGTGGTGCCAACATGCGACAGACACAAATCACCCCGTACAAGTAAACCCTAACTAGAAGGATAGTGTGGTAGGGATAAAGTAAACCCCGACTAGGAGGATAGTGGTAGGGACGAAGAACATATTTGATTAAGAGGATAGATATATATAGTAGTTTTAGAGGTAAGGAATTCCAAAGGCTTGAGCCCTAGATATAGGATAGGAGAATGTAGAGATGAGGGGACATAGATAAGATTTGAGATGGCATAACATCAAAGATACAAGATTTGAGATGGCATAACATCAAAGATACAAGGATAACATGCACGGTGGAGGGATACAGTGCATGGTGGCTAGTGAGGGAGGGGGATGAGGGGTGGCGGCAGCTGTGGTTGGAGGATGCTCACTGACATATCTTGGAGCAATTATGTCCTTTAAAAATGACTTCTTTTTAGTGAAATATTCAGCCGGCTAAGAAATGTCCTGTCCTAGGAAATACTTTTAATAACATAATACTAAAAATGGTACTTACATATATCGCTATAACCAAACCACGCATGTGTACATATATAACATAACCTCTAGTTTTTTTTCTTTTTGGGGAACTTAATAACCTTTAGTTTTACCCAGGAAAACAACTATACAATGCATGTTCTGAAAACAAACGTACAAAGAAAGGAGCGCATATGCTGCTCTCACGCATGTGTGCACACTTTTGTAACGCCCCAGCTTCTATGTACGGCTAAAAAACTATTTTAATAAAATCTAACGTTTTAAAAACTTTAGTTATTTATGTGCATTAAGGAAGTGTGCAAAAAATCTCAATTAAAGTAAACCCAAAAAATCCTATTTTAAAACTTACCTCCAAATAAAAGTTATTATATTCAAATCTTGCAATTTGAATTACGTCCTAAAAGGCTAGCCAAAAATTTAGCCAAATTCCATACATCAGAACTGCTTTCAAATGGAGTAACTAGTTCCATGCAACTCCGTTTCCGATCTGGTATACCTAAGAATTCATTACCAGGTTTAAATTCAAATAATCCTTGAATTCCTCTCCTTTCCTACCTTACATTAAATAATATTCAAAAAATTCCGAATATCAAATCATCTCAAAAATATCAAGGTTCCACTCAATTCATGTTACTTTTGTTTAAAAAAAATCAGTTATCGCATATTGATTCGACCATCAGTTCAAAACTACCTAAAACCAATATCTGAATTTTCTAAAAAACATGAAGAGATACTGTGCACATGGGTCTCGTCTCCTTACTTTCTTCCCTAACCTCGAAGCACTAGGCCCAGCCCATTCTTTCTTTCCTCCAGGCCCAAGACACTACTTTCCGCCCAGTCCAATCAAATCCTTTTCTCTCTCCCTTCAACTTGGGCCGAACAGCTCAGCCAGCCCACCTTGCTCTCCTCTAACCAGCTGGCCCACATTGGCTACCTCATTTGTCAGCACAGCAAGCTAGCCGGCCTAATCCTTTCAGCACTCCCCGGTTCGTCCCCTCTTCTATAAAAAACTTGGAGATAATATTTATCTCTTCTATAAAACTTACTCTTAGGATATAAACACAGCTATTTAAACAAAAGTACGTGTGTTTTGCAAGGGTTGGACTCAAGCATAGTTGTTAAACCTGAACGAGTGATCGAACTGGTGAGTTGGACTGTCGATTCACCGGTTCGACCTTTGGTTCAAAAATAATAATAAATGTATTTTCCTTAGCCTTGATATGCTCAAAAGGGTTAAGTATAATCTATTTTAACATCCATACCAAACAACTGCTTTGCCCAGCTAGTTTGTCCCCCGCGAATGCAACTAGCACCCTAGTTCGATTCCCCTCCTTGCAACCGTGGGCTATTTTTCTAAAAAAATTGTTCTACCCGGTCCAACCACTCCAGTCCGGTCTGGTCTTTTGAGTCACAGGAAGCAGAAAGCCTCCGAACCGGTCGATGTTCCATCAAATTGAAGCTTCCATTGTTGCGCAATGAGGATGCTCGATGTGCATCGACATCTAGGCTACTGATGATGGCAAATTTTCTAGCTAGGCATCATAATTCATTCCAAAACACACCTGAATTGACCATATAAATGAACAAGCAATCAACATAATTCCCATACCAGTTTGAGTTTACTAAGTAAAAATATAGCGAAAATAACTATGACTTTTTCTGACCACACCTGTGAAGTTACTGAGATAGTGGAGACGTTTTCTGACCACATCTGTGAAGTTACCGAGATAGTGGAGACGATGACAAGTTGGCATTCGCCTCGCCGATCAGACAACGGTTAAAGCCATAAGCACTGCTTCAGAAATTTCTTGATGTCAATTGTGCAAGAAAAAGATAATATCGACCTGAGATTTTTCTGAAAATGAGTTATCGATCGTTCCAAAATGTAGTCAGAACAATGTAAATACTCAAAGTCATAATCTAGACACCAGCCCCAAACATTATGTTGCTGGCGACTCCCGCGTATGATTGACGGACGGACGGCCGGAGCCAGTAGCGATTGATCGCGGAACGTCAACCCCTGCGGTGCGTCTTGTTCGATTGATCGAGCTACAACTGCAAATCGTGCTCCTATATTCTGCCGGTTGGTTGGTTTGTGCCACACGGTAGCAATCAAAGCTGTTCATTTTTTTTTTGACTGGTGTCACCCGGGGGGGGGAGGGGGGAGATAGGTAGAAGATTTGGTGGTGATTTACCGGAATGCGCAGCGGGGGAGATAGGCGGCCTAGGTGCCGAACATCTGAGATTGCCGGGTGAACCCCAAGCTCTTTCCAGAGCTGAACCGCGGTTGGGCATTGTAGGCAGAAATGGGACGCCGTTTCTTCCGTCTCAACAATCTTCTTCTTCACCAGGTTATGCTCAGTTGGCAGGCGCTCCTTGGCCAGCAGCCAGGCAAAAAAAAAAAACTCTTGGGGGGAGCTTGGTTGTTCCAAACGAATTTCCAATTTGGGCAGATGGGCTGTGGCATGGAGGAGTTGTAGATGAGCTTGGAGGTGAGGGTGGGGAGTCGCGGCGCTCCGGCGGGGCGGCGACTGTCTTCTTCAGTCGAGAGCGAGATTGAATCCAGTTTTTGCTGTAGCTCATCCCATTGCCGTGCATACGTCATGCCAAAAGGATGTTCGTCGACCATTTCCCAGGCCTTGCAGCGTGGGTATGAGGCTGGAGAGGGAACCCCCAGTGAGCCCCAAGCTTGACGTCTCTGCTGAGCGGCGTGTCGTCATATTCTGTCCACAGCCACGCCGAGTCGATAGAGTTGGTGAAGTCTCTTAACCAGCAGAGCGTCGTTTTGCCGCTGGATGTCCTTGATCCCCAGTCCTCCTAGCGCCCGTGGAAGACAGAGGTCGTCCCAAGCACTTCGAGCCATGCATCAGCTTCAGCTTCTATTACATGAACTGAGGAGTACGCTGCTAGTGTCGTAACGATATCACTCGTGGATGGCAAGCTCGTCATCCTCGTCTTACTCGTGCTTCGGGACTCGTAATATTGGCCGCGGGGCTGACGGTCGGGCACTAGAAGAAGACGTGCGACTGCGCGGAGGAGATCGTGAGGGAGGCCGTCAAGAATGTCATCGGCGGCAACCACAGGCGTCCACGGCGTCGGCGCAGGGCTCATCCGCCTCTTTTTCCACGACTGTTTGGTGCAGGGTTGGCGACGGCTGGGTTCTGCTCTGCTCGACCCGACCGCGAATTAAAAACACCCAGCTATCGCATCCGGTCTGGGAGCGACGACGCACTTAAGTAATATGTATAATTCTTCGTTTCGTTTGGTGCCTGGCAGCCGCGGCGGGGGTGGCGGCGTTTGGGATCCGACGAGATGTGCCGCCGGCGTACTGCTTCTACGACTTCGTCCTGGTCAAAGTGCCGCACTTGCTGGGCACCGCGGCCGCCATCCATATCTTCAACACCGACTCCTGCATCGCCGGCTACGACGGATACGAGTCGCCGGAGACCACCAACCAGTTCTGCATCCCCTCCTGGGTGGCTTTCACCGGCGGCAACGCCAACGCCACCCTCCGCGGCCAACCCGCCGTCGACCACTCATCGGCCTACGGCCTGGGAATGCTGACGTCAAGAGGGAATTGGGCAAAAAGATCGGGAAGATGCAGCATCCAAGTCCAAGTAGACGATGGCACCAAGTGTAGTGTGGAGGATATACTTCCCGAGGATGTCGCCGGCTTGCTCGTCGCTGACCTGAAGAAGACGGCGGATGCGCACCTGGGACATCAGATCGACTACGCCGTCGTCAACGTCTCCGGCCACTTCACTCAAGACCAAAGGCAACAAGTCAATTATGGTTCCACCGAGTAATGGTGGCTTCAGTTCCGTCTCGCTCGTGGACGAGCAGGTCGCCGCCCACGGCCTCCACAATGAGCGGGGGATGGCAAGGTCTTCCTCGTCTTCCATCCCGGCGGCCGCACACCAAGTTCGTCATCCGGGACGGCACGGCGAGTCTCCTCACGCTGCGCCGTGACCCCTTCCTCGGCGGGGACGACTTCACCGCCAGTGTGGTGGGCTACATGGCCGACCTCATCACGGCGGCAGGGAAGTCCGCGCCGACGCCGACGCCGCCGCGCTCCGCAGGCTGACGGCGGAGTGCGAGCGCGCCAACAAAGGCGTTGAGCTACCGAGACGAGACGCTGGTGCGCGTGATCTTCGACGACGACGACTTGTTGTCGGAGCCGCTCACCCGCGGCAAGCTGGGAGGAGCTGATCGGCGACCTGGTGGGCAGAGAGGTGGCCCTGGTGGAGAGCTCGTCGACGAGTTCCTGCTGGTCGGTGGCAGCACGAGAATCCCCATGGTCCGCGAGCTCGTCAAGGACCGCTTCCATGGCAGGGAGGCCAGCAAGGTGGAGGATGGCGTGGAGCCTGGCGAGGCGGTGATTCGCAGCGCCCTTCTTCTTTCCCACCCAGAGCAGGCCAGGTACCTCGACGCCTGCTACAGATACTGGCATGATAATGTTCGTCGTACTGCTCCTCCTCATCATGCCGCTTAGCGCTCAGTTTCGGATTCAGATTCATTGGCTATCCCTCATGTTAACCCTTTTTTTAATATTTTATTCTCAACACTTTTAGATCAACATCATCAAATGATGCACTACTTACTGTCTCTTGTGTTTAATCCCAATGATCCCTTTTTTTCACTAGCAACTTTCGATTGTTTGGTTTCTGAAACCAACCTGAATCTTGTTGGGATCTCCCCAACACAATGTGATACATGCCACATGTCACCTGTATACTAGCAGTTAGGCCGCTTGTTTTCGTTTCACATGCATAATGTACCACTAGCAACAAAACGGCCGGATGAAATCAACATCCTGAGCCTTTGTGGAAAAAAAAGGAACTGACATATGGTGCAGAAACAGCATGGCATCCAAGAAAATATAAAATTGTATCCCTACAATTATCATCTGCACTAACTGGATATATGAGGAGATCCAACGAACAATATACTCTTCCAAACTAGTAGAAAATAACAAGTCACGTAAATATTTCCCTATATCAACTCCCGCTTGAGTATCATCGGTTTTGATCACTGGGAAGCTAGCATGCGGCGGGTGCATCTTGGGTCTATTGGAGTATTGGACCAGCCGCAGCTTCAACATCACATGAAGCACTGTCCCAGCCAAGCCACAAAGCAGAGATGAACCTCACTGAATCACACACACACATTTCCTGAAACGCTCGTTTTCTACCTCGTCATCTGACAGACCTTCATCGCTGTATAAACATGATTTTAGCGACCAGAAAATGCTACATCTAAAACATCTATCAGGAGGTACCCACTGAATATCCTCGTGAGATCTAATGCAGCAAATAGTTCCTACTACCATTCACATGGATGAAGTTTGTTATTTTCAAGAAGCTATAAGAAGCCAACAAAGTGCAAGCAAAATTAGAGTTTCATGAAACTAGAAAGAATACCTGGTCTCAAATTCTCTGATCTCAAAAAGTTCCTTCCCATACGTGTCGGTCCAGTGAACTTTTCTCCCTACGATACCAGCTTTCAATGTTTGCACTTCTTCCAGCGACTCACGTGGCTCCTCAGCATCAGTTGCTATAGAACGCTCTGAAGAATTCCTTGTCAAGTTGTTCTTTAGACACCCTTTTATCCCACTTGTATTGACATAGCCATTAGTTGTTGCTTTGCTATTTTTTGAACTGGATGGTTGGGGTGAATGTTCTGATGAGTTCCCAGTCATGTCGCTTGAACCAAATTTTGGAGGAGACACCCCCTTGAGCCTGGCAGCTGGACATCCAAAACATATAAAGGAAGCACATTTACCAGGAACATTATTTTCCCCTGAAGCTGGCTGGCGCTCGTGCTTGGCTTCTCCACCAACTAGCCGGTACTGATTCCACGGTGACACCTTGACAGGCTTCTCTTCACCTTTGCGTCCAAGCAGCAAGAGGGCGAGGCCATGGCTATACCCTGATGCAGATGACGAGAAAAACCCTCCTCCCTCCACAGCCAGTAGCATCTCAGACGTTCACCCAGCCACCATGCACAGAATTCTTGGAGGCAAATAAATTCATCCAGGATGCTGGCCACTGAAATAGCGTGTACTCTGTACTAGAGCAGAGTGTTTCAAAACTGCTACTTCAACATGCTGCGCAAGGAACATAAACCAGATGAGGCTAATCACACATTTTACTTGCAAACCATATACAAATTTGCATGCTTGGTTCGTGAGCTCGTGGCTTTAGTAGGCTGGCTGGTAAGGTGGGCAGAGAAACCTTTCCAATTAGGCGCCATGTTAGTGACCTAAATAGTAGTACCAACAAGTATGGAATTAGGGGCTAATCCTTTTGTTGCCATATCTCTCTGTGGCAGTGCTGACCAATACTCACATTTGTATCGAAAGATAGTTGGTACCAGCGGTTAAGAATAGGCTCATCAGCAACCATACTTGCATCGGCAGTTCCCTGTCTATCTGAACCCATTAGGTAGGTTAAGTTTGCATGTCATCGTGGACTGATATGATACACACAATAAATAGGCCTAAAATTGCATCTAATGTGAGCAGTTAGCGCAGGAGTGCTAGCACAAGCCGGCAAACATTGCATCATGCCAGCATTTATAGGTATCGCCAAAAATCGAAGTGCACATTCTTCAATACTGATTCCATTCCATAACGAAGATCCTATCCTAGCGGTAGTTGAAATAGACACGGAGAACACGAGCCGTACAGACAGATCTAATAAGAGGAAGGCCCCGGTTATAATAACGAACTAGGAGTATATATGCTAAAAGTAGCTGGTGTGTGGGCACTGGCCAATCCCGGGCACCACCAAAATGGCGGCGAGAAGTTTGCAAAGCACGGATCCCATCTAGTAGAAAGAAAGAGAAGGTCTGAAAATAGAGGGAAAGAATGTGAAATCAAACCTGGGCGCAGAATGGGATTGAGGCAGGGACAGGAGAGGAGGAAGCAGGGGCGCGATCGAATCCTAATCCTGGTGCCGACCCGGACGGACCCCCGGCGACGAAGCTAGGCCGACGGGGGGCTGCCTCCCTCGGATGCAAGAAAGAGACACGGCCGGCGAGGAGAGAGATGGAAATGGCGGAGTACTCCACGAGTACAGGTAGCTGGCTGGAAGGAAGAAAAGTAAAAGCGGAGAATAAAAAGAGAGAGAGAGAGAGTAGTGCTAGTATTATGGTGGTTATCGATGGATGGAATGGCAGAATGGCAGGAGGAGGAAGAAGGGTGTGGACTAGAACTAGACAGACAGACAGGTGGGCCAGACTGGAAGGACACGTGGGCCCCGACCCGATTTGCTATTGGGATCTTGACGCCACCTCCGCCCTTGGATTGGATTGACGGCTTTTTAGACTTGACTTGCGAAGTCGGTCTACAAACTCCATCTCAACCTTCACCACCCATGCTTGTTCTCCACACGTGCTAGTCCACAGCTTGAAGCCTTGTTTCCCTTCACGTCTTGAAGCCTTGCGCAACATTGCTTCGGCTTTGGCGAGTTGACGTGATCGAAAATCTTCATTTTCATTTTCATTTGGATCAAGCTGATAGCTGATGATAGTCCCAGCAGCTTGCTCTGCATGTTGGTGTTTGCTTCCCCAATGCATGGCTTCGCCAAAAGGGGATCGATCGACCCAGTTCCAGTTCAGTTTCTTTGGTTCGTGCATCTCCTCCCCTCTTCTCCAACAGTTTCCCCTTTTCCTTTTTTAACGCCGGGCTTCTCCAACAGTTTCTTTGCTGCACATGTGGCGACTTTTTCTCATTTTGTAAATCTCAACTTCATATCTGTGGCGCTTAATTCATAGCATAGCACTAACTGACCGTTTAGATCTGAAATTTGGTATGCCTACAATGTAACACTAAAAGACTGGCAGGTTTGCATCTCTACAAGCTAAAAGCTAGGCGAGGCCCATAACTTGGATCTGGTACCGTGGCGGAGGCGGATATCGATGTGGTTTGGCGTTGTGGGTTACGACTACCAGTAGGTCGGAAGCAGCTGGGCTGTGCTGGTCAGAGCAAAAGTGGTTTAACGTAGCGACCTCTTGCTATGGGCCGAGAGCCCGTTACGTTTTGTTTTGTTTTGTATGGATGGAACGGCTCAAGGCACACGCACGCGGACGCACCTACTCCTCTACACACACAGCTACTCGTACTGTACTCCGGTAGGCCAGGAGGGAGGGGGCTGCGGATGTGTTGCGGACTGGGACTTGGCTGCGACGGCGACTGCGACTGCGACTGCGACTGGTGATGGATGGACTACTCAGCTCACTGCTACTGCATTGCACGCCTCCATGCAGCTACTCCTACTCCTACAGTGCGCTCGAGTACTAGGAGGAAATCATTCCGTCCGCCCGTCTCCACGATGTCTGTCAAATCGTCGATCGATCGCTCGATGCCTTGAACCAGCACACCACATCACCCCGCCGTGCAAATGCAATTGCCCTTCCACTCCTGCGCTCAGATGTAGCCATGGATTAGATTAATCGCGCCAGGAAAACGAACGGATTATCCTAATTATGTTTTTAATTACTATATATTTTTTAAAAATAGATTTATCTAATATCTCATAGCATCATCTATATAGAAAATTTTCATCTAATACAAAGCGTACTAATAAAAATCTCGTATTTAATAAAAAAACAACAGCCCACTCCAACTGCAATCAAGCTGTAGCTCGCGTACGAAGGTTGCTACGTCTCCTGTATCTGTACGTACGTACGCGTGCAATCCTGTTTCTGCACCACAGTCGTCCACAGTGCATGATCGACACAATCGACTTGCCGTCCCAAAGAAATCTAATCATGACAGCTTTTGATAGGAGAGAGCATCATCCCCCTCCTCGGAAAACGCTATCGACCGAGCATCTCTCTCCGCCTGTTTCCGTGTGTCGTCGTACTACGTACTAGACGCATGCATGCTTTGCGTCGCGACATGCGACATACGTACTATACCCGAAGGATTGTTTGAGTAATTAAATGTTCAGAATACCCACCATCTCCGTAACACCCACCAGCCGGAACAGTAGATTAATAGCAATTTAGTTTTCTTACCTCTTTTTTAATCTCCTCAAAATGGCTATATTTTTTAGGCAGATGGATTATAATTTTGTGAGTTAACTTTTGAAAAAAAACAAAATGTTCATGTTCCAGAAAAGACTGATGACCGATCAGACAAGTTCCCGTCTCCATCCCCAAATCGATTCCTCGAGAGCACAAGCGCGGCCCGCACGTCATGTCCAACCTGCGGCGCAAGCGCGGCGAACCCAAGCCCGAAGCCCACGACGCCGGCGCCGGCGACACCAACATACTCACCTCCCTCGACGCCCCGGCACCGGCTCAACGACCACCACCACCAGGAACAGGCAGACGACACCAAGGATGACGCTGACGCCGCCTCCTCCTCCTCGTCGCCGCACCAGCAAGAGCAGCAAGCACCAGCAGCGCCGCCTCTGGGTCAAGGACCGCTCGCGCGCCTGGTGGGACCTATGCAGCAGCGCCGACTACCCGGAGACCGACTTCCGCCGGGCCTTCCGCATGTCCCGCCCATCCTTCGACGTCCTCTGCGACGCGCTCGCCGCCGCCCTCGCCAAGGAGGACACCGCGCTCCGCGCCGCCATCCCCGTCCCCCAGCGGGTCGCCGTCTGCGTCTGGCGCCTCGCCACGGGGGAGCCCATCCGCCTCGTCTCCAAGCGCTTCGGCCTCGGCATCTCCACCTGCCACAAGCTCATCCTGGAGGTCTGCGCCGCCATCCGCTCCCTCCTCATGCCGCGCTTCCTCCAGTGGCCCGACGAGGCCACCTCCACCGCCTTCAAGAACCGCTTCGAGGCCACGTCGGGAGTCCCGGGGGTCGTCGGCGCCATCTACACCACGCACATCCCCATCATCGCGCCCAAGGCATCCGTGGCCGCATACTTCAACCGCCGTCACACGGAGCGCAACCACCAGACCTCCTACTCCATCACCCTCCAGGGCGTCGTCGGCCCCGATGGCACCTTCACCGACGTCTGCATCGGCTGGCCGGGCTCCATGAGCGACGACCAGCTGCTCAGCAAGTCTGCGCTGCACCAGCGCGCGTCCGCCGGCATGCTGGCGCCGGGCTCCTGGGTGGTGGGCGGCGCCAGCTACCCGCTCACGGACTGGGTGCTCGTCCCCTACGCGCACCACAACCTGACGTGGACGCAGCACGCCTTCAACGAGAAGGTGGGCGAGCTCCGGCGGGTGGCCACGGAGGCATTCGCGCGGCTCAAGGGGCGGTGGGCGTGCCTGCAGAAGCGCACCGAGGTGAAGCTGCAGGACCTCCCCGCGGTGCTCGCCGCCTGCTGCGTGCTGCACAGCATCTGCGAGACGAGGGGAGAGGACATGGACCCGGAGCTCCGCTTCGAACTCGTCGACGACGTGACCGCCCCCGAGGAGCCCGTGCTGTCGGACGTCGCCAAGAAGGCGAGGGACAATATCGCGCACAACCTCCTCCACCGCGGCTTGGCCGGCACCGCCTTCTTCTGAACTCTTCTCACCCTCACCATCATCACCACGAGTCCACGACCACACTTACTCTCTCTTCTTCTGCTAAGAAATCACCAGGTCACTCGTCGGTTGAGTTCCTTGCTTCCTGCAGCTTAATTTCTTCTCAAAGGATTAGAGACAGGTTGGTTTAATTTGACAGGATTAGTTTAGGTGCTTCTCTCAACAACAACAACAAAGCTTTGTCCTCGTTAATAAATCACAGGAGTACATCGCATCGTTTGAAAATTGATACTACCGCCGATAATTGTAGCAAACTTGTCCATTGCTAATTTTCTACTAGGTATTCTTTCGGCTGGTACGTTACACATGGCAGCTGAATATTTACTCTTATAAGCGGACCGACGACCGATTTGGGTGGAGAATTGTATGCTGTGTTACATTGTCTGAGCTGCAAATTTCACCTCTCATACGGAATGGCTTTATTAGTCACAACTAAAATTTGGATTTTGATATTAGAGCTATTTTTAGGTTTTTTTAATCAAAAATCTATTTTTTAGCCTTGGCTTTTTAAACCACTAAAAATAGAGATTAAAAGTTTAATCAATAAATTATTTTTAGTTGTTGAATTTATTATTCTATAGCGCATCCTCCGTCACACAAATAACTAGCGCAGTCTTCCTCATGCTGACCTCCTACAAATGGCTAAGATTGTCACAACTACACTAGTTCTTCACACTTAAATTGCAGAACGGTTGTACGCCATCTGATTATTTTGATAACTTCTTCCTCTATTTTTAAATATATGTATTTTAGGAATGTTATAAGTATTTTAAGAATGTTCTAGTTTGAGTAATAAAATGATCAAAATATCCATCATCTCTTTAACTCCCACCAGCCGGAACAGTAAATGAATAGCAATATAGTTTTTTTAACCTCTCTTTTTAATCTTCATAAAAAACTAAAAATAGCTATATTTTTAAGATAGATGGATTAGAATTTTGTGAGCTAACTTTTGAACAAAAGTTTAATTTTTTATGTTCTAGAAAAGACTTATGACCGATTAGACGAGTTTAGGCTTTGATTTCTTGAGTTAAAGATAGAAATGCAAATAAAGCAACCAAAATATAATATATAGATAAAAACTTTATATTTATATTATTTATGGTTTAAAAAGCAATAAAAAATAGATTATAATAAAAAACATTAAAAATCAACTCTAAAGACCCAGGGAAGGTTAAAATTATAAGAAGCAGTTGATTGGTAGCCACCTTTTAAGAATTTGGAAAATATATGTTTCTTAGTTTATTTTCCCATTGTATAGTTATAGATTATCGGAAATTGTGTGAGAATGTAGACTGTTGGTATAACGGCTGCTAATTTTTTTTATAAAAATCATAATTTTAAAATTTCTATTAATTTCTGGTGGTTAAATTTTTGATCTCGAAAATTTTAACTGTGACAAATAAATTCATTTCCATTTGAGAAATTAAAATTTCACTTTTCGGATTTCGACCGCCTTGTAAATATTTTTGTTTCTATTTTAATGTCACCACAAACTGCACAAAATATCAGCTTTGAATTTAATCATATACGATAAAACGGCAAAAGGTCGAGTTCTCTACCAACCTTCCCACTTTCATCTTGAACAACTTTTCTAGTCAAATTGAGCTGACCACTCATATACAGCTCCATTCCATAATTTCATTCATATCAAGCTAACACAGTGCATCATTGCACGTATTCATTTTTTTTTCACCAAAGAGCCCACATGTGTACCTCTCCTCCTCTATGCAAGAACCAGCCAAATACCAGGCAACCTTATATGCATGCCTCAACCATCATTAGCCACCATCTCCTCTGCATACATGAACCATCAATTCCACCCACGTGAAGCCCCCTATATAAACCAGGAGATAGCAACAACCTAGCCAAACTAAGACAATTATGATGCATGCGTGTTTCATTGGTCATATCCAATCACGATCTCAGACCAAAAGCAACAATAGACCGGCTAAGCGGAGATGACGACAAAGCAGCGCAGTGTCCCATCGCAATGACCGCGGAAGACCAATTGCTTTGCATGATTCTCGGAGCTGCACAAATGCTCGTCGTCACCCTATTGTCACAAAGCAGCGTTGTGACCCATCACGACGACCACGAAAGACCAATCAAGTGCTTCTCACGATTTGTGGTGCCACACGAATGCCCGTCATCACCCAGTTGTCGCAAAGCAGTGCCACGTCCCATCGCAACGACCACGGAAGACCAATCAAGTGCTTCACACAATTCATGGTGCTGCACGAATGCCCGTCATCACCCAGTTGTCGCAAAGCAGTGCCACGTCCCATCGCAACGACCACGGAAGACCAATCAAGTGCTTCACACAATTCATGGTGCTGCACGAATGCTTGTTGTCACCCGATTGTCGCAAAGCAGCGAAAACAACTATAAATAAAACCTAGCCGGCTGCCATTGTTGGCTTCGTCCTTTCCTGAGCCACTACTTCACCTCGAGAGCGCTTCCTTCACTTCACCGAGCTCGACCGACCTCACAAATAGAGTGGCACCATCGACACCATTATCGCCACTGTCTCTCACAACGGTGGAAGGTAGCTGCTGACATGAACAGAAGATGCGAAGAAGGGGGAGAGAACAAGCAAAGAAAAAAAAAGGTGGGACCTACAAGTGCCTATCCTTTATAGTCGACCCTAGACCCGGTCTACCATAGTCCATTATCTCTCCCACTGATGTCCGGGTACCATGTGTCAATCCAAGGAATATTCCTGAGATTATTCTTTTTGAAATTCTTTTTATTTACCAAAAAATCCTTTAAACTTTAAAAATTTATATTTTTTTATCCGTAACTCTATTTGACCTCATTCTATTCCTAAATTTTTTCTAAAATCCCCCTTTATGAAAGAAAACTATTATTTCCTATGTTTTGTTACTTTTATTGATACAACTTGTAATATTTATATTTCTCACATGTAGAGGTCATGCCCAAAGGAGAGTTTACACCGGATTTTGTCGCACCAAGAACTATCGCTCACCATGGCAAGCCATCCTTTAAACACCTTGATCCTATATCTTACAAATTAATTTGTTTGTGAAATTGCATTGCTTAGGTCACACTATAATTCTATCTTGTTTGGCATAAAACCGATAGAACTATCCAATATCCAATAGTCGCACCTATATTATGTTGGATATTGATGGCCCTAACCTTATTAACTCCACCAAATATATGTCAATATCATTATCCCATAGATGTGATTATCGAGATAGATGCTTAGACCGCTTACGATTGTGATTTTGTGTGGAAAAACTTTGGGATCTCTAAATATTTACTTAAAAATCCAATGCGATGTCGACATGGTTATAAAATAAAAATGTTTTATTTTAACTAGATGATGCCGAGTATGTGACTTTATGGCTTGGCTACATATTATCATTAAAAACTTATTACTTTAAAAAATTCATCCAAGCATATTACAATGTGACCACATGGATTTTATGGGATGACTCTGGCTAAGTAATTATTTATCACATAAAAATTTTGTATGGCAATAATTGTAGAACACTATGGAGAAGGAGATAGGACAGCGGATTATTACTATTTAAGATGGGTGTTAACTTAGCTTCATGTCAGGTGATTGGTTATGTATAAGAGACATCCTCAAGGTGTCCTAAGTACATAAGGGTGTGAGACTTATCTAATACTTAATTTAAAATATTCGATCCAACAATGTGATATAAGGTATTTATGGGTTAGTTTTGAAAAAGTTTTATAGTGATCGTTTATTTACCAACCATGCTTGATCGGCATGTGTTGTGTAAAGAGAGAAATTCATAATATGTGGTTAAAGTATACAACCTATGCAAAGATTATCTAAACCATTTAAACAGCCATGCCCACGGTTATGTGCAGATTTGGGGGTGTTTCTCATTGTGTAGTTTTGTTTTTATGAAAGGTTGGTGAACACGACTATTGGGATACAAATCATTTCTAAAGTCCACCTAGGTGGTAGACGATCAACCTTCGTGGTTAGAAACAAGTCTGTGTGGTATGGCACCATAATGCCGTAGTGATAAGAATACAAACTTATGTCGTGAAAGCCTGTTAACTATGATAAATTATTAATAGATGATATTTGATTAAGTGTTAAGTGTTGAGAAAGTAAAAAGAAGCTAACAAAGGAGAAGAGAGAATTTTGTTATCACTTATAAACACTATGATAAGTTGTTAGAAAACAACTTACGGAATATACCAAAGCATGAGTCTCTTTCCGATAATAAATTTTTTTGACTCACTAGTGTTTTTTAAAAAAACTATTTTAAAGAAACAGTTGGTTTCACAAATAAAAACCTTAGCCTCCATTGTTAAGTTAAAACATGTCATCTTTCATTATGACGTGCTACTCACCCCTGCTTATATATATGTGTAGTTTAGAGAAGGTGACACCAATCTATCCGTCGAAGATTTTCTTTAGGGGCAGATTGAGTATGAAGACTTCTAAGTTTTTAGGACTAACTCTCAAACCATGCTTATAAAATAAACTAGTTGTCTATGTCTAGGGCTTCCATTTAAGTTGCTTTCCTCTATTAGCTTCTATTTAGTAGCCGTTGTTGCTTTTATTTTCTATGTTGCATTGCTCATCTGGATTCTGTCTATGATACAACTTATGTAAGGACACTCTTAGTGATGTAAAAAAATAGTTATTTTAAATTCCCCTATTATTTGATGTGTATCAGTTTATGTATAAGACTGGTATAGTATTAATAGTTAGTTAATTTGATCTCTGATCCATCTTAGTTTGTTCGAGTTCAGAGTGTTGCACTTTGGGAGATGAATATTTTAGGAATAGCTACAGCTACTTAAGAGCAAAATTTAGGTCTCCAAATTTAAATTTTGGCTATGCCTAATAAGCAACGATGAAATACTCGGCACTATGTGTGGTGTAATAACTGATTAGTACTGTTGAAACTTTTTCTTGATGCAAGGGATTACTAAAACCAATAAGACATTGGCTATGTTTCATGCTACAAACACATTCACAACATTGGAATATACATGTGGTGAAAGAGAATCAAATTAAGAAAAGTTCAGGGCTTCTTTGAAATAAAGGAAAGATGAAGGTTTTTTTTTAGAATTTGAATCCTAAAGATGTAATTCCTGTTAGACTATTTGGTGCACAGGATTGGTTCCTAAAGTTTTCGTTGAAAATCCTATGAAATGTGCCATTCCATTGAAATTTTAGTGAAAACAAACATCAGGTCTTATCTCATAATTTTCTCTACTGGTGCCTACAATTCATGTAATTTTTTTCTTGTGGTACCTAATTGTTTAAGAGCATTCTTGTGTTTTTAATTCCTATATGATTGTATAAGACATGACATTTTAATCATGGGTTTGTCATGTTCCGGTGTAGGTCTTGGGATATCGTGGATTTCTTGGGTTTTTCACACGTTGGGCACAATCATTAATGTGTTACCGTCAGCCGCCGCCCGTGCCCGTGCGTGTTGCTTTGCATGCTACATCGACGACTAGCGTACGTGCGAGCGATCCTTCCGGCCGTCCCGCGGCGGCAGCCATGCCGACAGGCGACAGCTAAGCCGGCGCCTCCGGGCCGCTCGTCGTGGCCATAGCCGAATGGAAAAACGTGGCACAATACATGCCCTCTAATGTATGCTGGTTGGTTTATCACCCATAAAAAGTGGTTTGTGTTTTTTATTATAGTATTTTTGAATCAATCCTCCGTATTTATCGATGGAGGTTAGATTGATGACGCACAAACACATCGAGAACATATGAGATATGCTTTTTTCTACTACATATCCTTCAAATTCGAGGTTCTTTTATTGGGGTTACTGAAGTTACGGATATATCAGTCAATTTTACCTTACAATTGACAAAAAAGGTAAACCGATGAGTTAGTCGACCAATGAGCCAATACGAACTCCTTTATCAACTAGTCACTTGTAGGTTTAAGATAGTCATCAGCTGCATTTGATGTGCTCGTACTATCGGCTGATTATTGATAAGGGCTGAAGCACTCATCCATCAGCTGAAAAGCCGACGAAGGTGTATACAGATAGTGGCGAAGAAAATGATAAATACATCAACTATATAACCGATGGCGCTCTAGAAAAGATTAGTCGATAGGCACTATATGGACTGCTCCTATCGGTTGGTTACCGATAGAGGCTATAGTACTCAATCATTGACTAGAAAGTCGATGAAGTCATATGCGGGTAGCAAGAAATAAGATAAAGGATCTATCAGCTTCAAAGCCAGTGGTACTCTGAATATAATATACGATAAATAGTAAGTAGTGAAGCCCGATCTTTCGAATATACGAGAAGCTATATCAGACGCACGGATGGAAGGAACGGGCGAACCCATTGACTAGCAGAGGCAATGAGAGGAATTATTTGAAGATATATGTATATCGGTTGAGAAGTCGATACACTAGGCATGAGGTTCAATATATGGATAACTCATCGGTTGGCCGTTCCAATAAAACATTCGCATAAAAACCTATCAACTTACGACTCAATTTATTATCAGCAGTCTAATAGGTTGGACCTAATTGATATAGCACAAGACTGATGATGATATAAGATAGAGTCCATGTAAACGTGATGTAGTATATTCGATCAGACTAAGAAATCGGATTAAGAGATCAAACCTAACCGATGCAGGACTTATCTCTTTGCTGGAGATCGGACTTAACCGATTCAGTCTCGTGTCGAGAGTCAAAAACTAATGGTAAAAAAAACTAGATGAATTAGGATGGTGATGCGCCGATATTGTATAGATCGAGAGATAATTTACAAAAGTTTATATTTATACCTAAGAGGTTTATATTTATACGCTAGAGTTATAAGAGTTCGACGTGGTTATAAACAACTTTAAGACGTTATTTCCTAAACATAAAAGAAAACTCTCTCTAATAAATTAACAAAACTAATTAAAATTGACTATCTTATAAGATATATTATCTATAGATAAAGTATCATATCGTAGTTTCTATGGCTACTTCTCAGACTCAATTCTATCTGGATAACTTTTTATTTTTTGACTGAATAGAATCCATCCTCAATCCATCTGATTGCCTCTTTCCCCGTATTAATTAAATTTGTTAACACCAAAATTTGGTAAGCCCCGCACACATGATTGAAGAGCTGACAAACTTATAAAACGAGGCCAATTAATACAGAGAAATAGTTGATCAAATGGATGATAATGGATTCGGTTCCATCAAAGATGGAAAGATTATCTAGATAAGATCGGATCTGAGTAGGAGTCATGAAAGTCACAACAAGATAATTATATCATCATAGAATATATGTTATAAGATAGATAAGTTTAGTTGGTTTTATTAACATCTTAAAGAAAGTTTTCTTTCCTGATTAGGAAAGAACATCTGGAGGTTACTTATAACTATGTCGGACTCTTGTAACCCTATGATATAAATATAGACCCCCTAGAACCTTCTATAACATCCACATATATCAAATGCAATCTCAACGTATCGCTACACTAGTTTATCTAGTTTTTACCGACAGGTTTTGGCTCTCAACGCAGAGCTGCATCAGTTAAGTTCGATCTCCGACGAAAGAGTAAGTCTCACCACTATCCTGGTGTATCCCGTGTCTAAGGCTTCATCGGTTATGTCCGATCTCTTAGTCCAATTGGATATATCACATCATGTTCGCATAGATTCTATCGGCTTATCGAGCTACTTCTGCCTTTATTGGTCTCGTGCTATATCGGTTAGGTCCGACCTACTAGACTGCTGATAGTATATTGACTGCTGATAGTATATTGAGCTTTAAGCCGATAGGTCTTTACGCAACGTTTCATTGAAGTAGTCAGTCGATAAGTTATCTCTACATTGAGCTTCATACCTAGTGTATTAGTTTTTCAACTAATATATATATATCTTGCCCAACGATTAATCTGCTAGTGATCGATCTAGTTATGTTAGACCTGGCATCGGGCCCTAATAGGTTTCATTCCTTTATCGGCTCACCTACCGGATAAGTTTACTTATATGCCTATATTGGACCTACAGCTGATAGCAACCGATGGGTTCACACAGTCCCTCCATCGTTACATCCGATCTAGCTCCTGCTGTTGTGATGCTATTATGCTCAACTTTATACTGTCTCAGTTTGGTCCAATCTATCAAGTTTATCTCTAATGTTACTGCCATCGGTGGTCGTTGGGTCTTGTTTCTTCGAGAAATCAGACCTCACTCTATAACGCTTATCTCATATTCTCTTCGGAGCGTCATCGGCTCTACAATCGACAAGTATTTTATTTTATTTCTTACCATTTGCTTTCTAACCGATGTATGAGAACTACAGTTTCTACTGGTCACCAATCGATAGCATGAGTGCATCAGACTCATAGCCGATGGCTATCCTAATCCTATCGACACATCCAGTCGATAACAGAAGTTCGTATTAATCTATCGATCGATTGACTCGATTATCTAACTCTATCTATCTTTCTTATCAACTAGATGTCAAATTTATTGGTATGCGCGCAACTTTAGCAACCTAACAAAGATATATCGAAGCCAAAAGACACTAGAGCTAACCATATCTTCCAGGCGTCAACTTGTTCATGCGCTATTATATCGGACCTCTATCGGCTAACGCTTTCACTCCCTCTCAGCGCTCCCCTCCGCTCGGTCCAATCTTTTCCACGAATGCATGAGATTTAATTGAATCTACAAATAAATCTAAGTATTTTCTTTCTAATTTGAATACATTGAATTGGACATAAATATATAAATATATAGTGACAACATAGAACTATAATACCTACTTATACTATCTAGAATAGAAAATTATAAAGTTAGATTATAAATTAATTTTAAATAGAAACAACACAAATTACAACAAGAAAGTGTTCATAATAAAGCATGTTTATGTGACAATATGTAGACTCAAACTGACTTCTGGTCTGATTCTGACAAGCCACCATGTTTGTTATAGAAATCTAGAAATTATCACATTATTGAAGAAAAAAAGAAAAATATATACCGTTAAAGTATAGCGGGTTTATATTATAACAATATAGCGATCCTTAATGAATCAATAGGACTCTAATTTTCGAAACAGCAAAGCAATATTGATACAGACTCCAAGTCCAATTAAACAACAACGGGTTTTAATGTAAATTGATAATAATTTTTTTATTACAAGTTCTATACGGGGCTAGGATAGGTGTTTCAGTGGTAGTTGATAAATAGCAATTAACATATCTCTATAACCATTTAACCAGCTATTATAATTTTTTTGTTCTGTGTGCTGCATAAGGATCGCTTCCTCAAGGTTCCGAGTTCAGACCAGCTTGACACGCCATTATCATATCGGACTCACTTCCTTGGGAGTAAACGATTACTAGTATACTCGTATTCGAATGGCAACGTGATGGTGTACTAGCTGCTGATCGAGAAGCTATATACGGCGAAAGTCGATGTGAACACGGAAATAGACCATAGAATAGTATTTTCGCGAGATGGCATCATGCAATGACTTACTACCACTTTAAATTTCTATTAATATGGATTAGAGTATACTAGTACGTACTGTATATACAGTACTACTCTACTAGTTATAGTACATGCTTTACCTTTTGTTTTGTCAATGCATTTTGGTACCCCAATCACTGTCGTCTTCTGCTTTCGTTTTGATTACCACTGTTACAAAGATGATTTTTCCATACACTCCTATTTATTTTTATAAACAGAAGAAAACCCATAAAATCCATAGGTAAAAAACTTCGGAGACGTCCGGTCGTGCCTTGTTTACCGTGGTCATCAAAAAGTTAAGCATACGGCGACTCGCTTAATCTGGTAGCATAGCTACTACTTAGCTGAGAAAATCCATCCACACCAAATAAATATTAGTAATATAATATAATCTCGTGCGTTGATGGTTGCAATATTAAATTAATTAAAGTCGTGTATGATGATGTTGTACTGATAGCAGTATCATCATTGAACATTAGCCGATAGTACCTACTCTACTAGAGTACTGTAATTGACTACAATCAGGACTGTATCATTAGCAAATTACGAACCGTAGGCGTTGATGTGTTGTACTGCAGCTAGCTAACGAAAGCAACGCGATCGATCAATTAATTGGCTAGTGCTACAATTATTATTAATGTCATTAAAGATAAAGACTCGAGACGTACGCAAAATCTCGTCTAATCTGACCATTATTTAGCAAATCATTTGGGGGATGGGATGAGCATTAATTCCATTATTGCCTTGCAAATCTTCTTCATCTTTGCATGCAATGCATGGTCACCATTTTATTTTTCCATGCGCCATGTTGGAGGGTCCAGATCGACCGCATAACGGTGTTCTCCTTTATGGGCTAACAATTGCGGGATCATCGTATGCTACCTCAGAACTAGGTAGGAAAAAAGGAGAGTAGAAGCATATATACAAAACCAGATTATTGGAAGTAAATTTCTGGGGAGCTGCGCACATATACATATTGAGAAACCAGCACGTTAATCTTAGCTATATTTATTTTTAAGAAGAGGAGATAGCATGCACGCTGAGGTTTTTGAGTTTACACATGATGCATTGCATGGGAGAATTCTTGAAAGAAAAATGGCCGAATGTTATCGACCATGCCTCACGTGACACACAGTGGAACAAGAGAGCAAAAGAAAAAAAAAGGAGAAAAAACGGCAAAAGAAAAATACTTATTTATTTTTGGAGGAGAGGCGTGTATAAGACAGCACTCTGAATTTAATTATTTGTTTATTTTTTTAAAAGAGGAACACGTTTAGATTTTGAGTTCAGACACGAACACGAGGCGAGAATCCACGTCGTAACATGCTGCCTGCACCGCAATGCAACAGGAAGGAAAAGGGAGAGGAAACAAAAAAAAATTAAAAAAAAGGAAGAGAAAAATAAAAAGGGCGGAATGGAAGCAAGCGCGTCCGCGTCCGCACGAAGAGGAAGAAATTAACGAGAACCCGAGAAACCTAAAGCACACCGGGCGGGCCCACCACGCCACGCCTAGTCTATAAATTGGCGACACGGACACCGGACTTGTCCTCCCCACACCGAGCACACACATCACAACACGGACACGGACCCGACCTCCCTCTCGCTTCCGCCGCCACCGGCGCCACGGCACCCTTGGGAGGAACACCAAGAGGCCCCCCACGCGCTCGCGGACGGCGTGCGCCTGCTACGTGCCGCTCGTCTGCTTGCCACCATGGCCCTAGCGGCGGCGGCGGAGGCTCCCGCGCCGACCCCGGCGTTCACGATCGCGGCCGAGGAGGTGCCAATGGAGGCGCCGGCGGCCGTGGAGGAGTCCAGTAGCGGCGGCGACGGAGGAGGAGGGGAGCGACGGTCGCGGTTCCGCCGTATCTGCGTCTACTGCGGCAGCGCCAAGGGGAAAAAACCCAGCTACCAGGACGCCGCCGTCGAGCTCGGCAAGGAGCTGGTAACCAAACCAACCAACTAGCTCCCATCCATTTCGATTTTCAATCCAGGGGTTTCATCTTCCTTCCGCGACCGACAGGTTTTAGGTTTAAAATTTCTCCCAAAAATAGGGGCTCCCCTTTTAATCGACCGATTCAGTTTAATTTGCTTCGCCTGCGTTTGGTTCGGTCGGGATGTGGAGGCGCATCACTACTACATAGATCGTGGGGTGCTACTAGATTAATCGTCGCATGGGGCTGATGCCGTGAGCTGTATATCCATCGACGTCCGTCATGGGGGGTTCGTGCGTGGGAGGGGCTCTACCTTTGCATGCGTGATCATATGGAGGAGATGCTAATATCATGGATGAACAGGTCGCCGAGATGCATGATGGACGAGCAGGTTGCAGGCACGTCCATCCATCTGTGTTTCCTTTCACTGTCTCATCGAATTGCTACATCATCGTCAGGAGGCCGAAAGGCGGTGCAAGGCCTTTCCACTTCGATCTATCGCCTTCTCCTCCTCCTCATCGATGGCCATCATGACCCCGACCCTACCTAGCTGTCACTCATGACCTCACTTTCTTGCCCAAATGCACAGCCATTTCGTCGCATGCATCGCCCGAACGAAACGAATCGATAATAATACTAGTACCTTGTGCTTGTGGTGTGGATTCCACTCTCTGACCTGATGATGCGTGAGAGTAGATGTGAGTAGAGTGGACTGGAATTTTCTGAGGCGATTTCTGCTCTCTTTTTTTTTCTGCAGGTGGAGAGGGGCATAGACCTGGTCTACGGGGGTGGCTCCATCGGCCTCATGGGCCTGATCTCGCATGCAGTTCATGCTGGAGGGCGCCATGTCATTGGGTTAGTATCCATCGCTATCGCTTTCTTCCCTTTCCTCTTCTGATCCTCTCCCATCCCATCCCGTCCCATTTCGATCCACCTAGGCTTCTGGTTTGCTTGGTGTTTTTATGGTGTTCTTGCGCTGCTCTAGTCTGCTTGCTTTGCATCCAGCTGCACCTGCTCCCTCCCTGCACCAAAATGGCAGCCTTATGTAGTGCGCAGCTTTGGGCAGGCTGCTGGTGGGGGGCTCCATTGCCCGTTGGAGGAAGGGGGGCAAGCCATGCCACGCCATGCATGCCGATCGATCGCGTTCGGTTTCACTGAAATGGAAGCGCCTTTTCGGTCTTCTTTCCGAAAGCCTAGTTGTTTCCATGCACACAATGGGTGTTACAGCTAGTATCTCAGCTGCAAGCTGGGGAGCACAGCTAGCTGCGCTCTGCTTCCCTTTAAATTATTGTGCAGTGGTTATCTGGAGTACTAGTCCGGGTCTTGAAAGGCCTGCTTCTGTCTAGCCGTTTCTAGCCTCGCCAGTTTTCTCTACACGGGAAAAGATCAGCTTCATGCTTCTACTAGTACTACTACGTGTTTTGACTGCTTTTGCCTGAATTTAATGTAGCCTTTTGCTCCCCCTCTTCTCTTTTGCAGGATCATTCCAAAATCTCTGATGCCCAGAGAAGTGAGTCAAAGGCTGTAACTACTCAACTTGTTTCTGTTGCATGGTTTTTTTCGTCCTGCTAACGCTGTTGTATGATAGTGAGCACTACTCAATTTCACATGTTCTAATGTTGATTTTTCGATATGAATCTAATGTATCTTTATCTCCCAAAGATTGATCAGTGAGATTAATAAATTAATTAATTTTATGTATTGTGCGTGATGACATATGAAATAGTATCCTTAGTTATGGTATTGTTGATATCCTTGTGAAGGTTCTAAATTGTTGTTGCTCCTACTTTGTTAATAAGTACATCCATCATTTCTTATGTATAGTATTTTCCACTTGTATCTTGAAAAGACTCGTAACCATCTGTAGTTGTGGTCTTGAATTGACCGTCTTCCTTCATGTTTTAATGCAAGATGGATTGCACTACTAAAGGCTGTGCGTTGATGTTTAAAAGCGCAATGTTTTGATTAGATCTTTACATGTTGTATACCGTAGTTATTTATGTGGCTGTGCCATATTACTGGACTATTGATATCCCTAGTACACGCTTCTGTAGGTAACTGGAGAGCCTGTAGGGGAAGTTAGAGCTGTTTCTGGAATGCATGAGAGGAAGGCCGAGATGGCTCGGTTTGCTGATGCTTTTATTGCTCTACCGGGTATTATGGCCTATCCTTTTTGTCTCTTTGGTTAAGAAACCAGAACTTTATCCATTTTGTGCTGTAGTTATTGATCTTTATGCTAAAACGGTAGGTGGTTATGGAACCTTGGAGGAGTTGCTTGAGGTCATTACTTGGGCACAACTTGGAATCCATAAGAAGCCGGTAAAAACTCACTCTACGTTTCTTCTCACACGAAATTACCCATCCTAACTAATCATAGATCATGTGCTTATCGGCTTGTTTCATTAATTAACCCACTTTGTATTAGTAGTTATGAAATGTTGATTTGTTTATCATTATGTCGTTAGGGCCGTACGTTGTGATCTGCAGCTATCTTCCCTGGTTCACATGTGACCTAAAAATTCCGCACTCATTGCTACAAATTATGAAAGTGATAATTTACCTGCATCACTACATCAGAAAATTGTTTAGACTGGAGCATGTGATCTGCACTTTCTGTCTTTTTATACTTAGGGCATAAATAGATGTGGTTCGCACCTTTTGAAAATTCTCAAACAGCTAATGGAATGGCGATCGGAGGATCTTATACTACATGATGTGTCATATGAACAAGAAACTGTCGTTGCTGTCTATATTAATTAATTGCTTAGCAAATATAAAATCTTGAAGTTAAAAGACTTAAGAGGGATAAGAGCAGTCAGTTCAACATATTTCTTCATCCGTGCTTATCTGCCTCTATTATTCGAGTCTTAAGGCCCCACCAGATTGTTTTTATTTGTTAGGGATATCAGACAACGATCCTGCAGGTGTGAGTGGATTATATATTCAATAATCAAGATTGCTGAATCAGGCGTTGCATTCTTTTCTTTTTGCCAGTACTAGTGTTCTTGCTACCTTACATGTAATTCATTAAAAATGTTACCTGCAGGTTGGTCTTTTGAATGTTGACGGATTCTACAACCCTCTTCTATCGTTTATCGACTTGGCTGTTAATGAAGGCTTCATCACCGAGGAGGCTAGGCGCATCATCATCTCCGCTCCGACAGCCAAGGAGCTAGTAATTAAATTGGAGGTTAAATCCCATCTCAGAATTTATTCTCTAAGTATCATTAGAGTGTCAGATAGGTGCTAATGTTTTCAACACAGGTCCTTTTTGGTAATAAAACAGAAGATGTTCCAAACATCTATGCTGACATCGAGTTGATTTCCTTGGCCTATGTATCCATACATGTGTTGCAGGACTACGTCCCCGAGTATAGCATTGGCTTGGTTTGGGAGGACCAGAACCAGAAGCAAAATAACTTGGTCCCTGAGCTGGACTCCGGGATCACATCATCCTGATCGGTCTTCCGGCTTGCATCTCGTAGCATCCTAACCAGTCAGGTTGTCGAAGCGGCAAATATTTATTCTTCTAACCAAAGGGTAATGTGGGTGCGTTGATCTCATGTACTGGTGCTATCGATGATTACTTTGGACTTTTGGTAGCATAACATAGGCTCCCAAGCGGGAAGAGAGGTTAGTACCCTTTCCTAGCGCAATGCAAGATATGGTAATGCAAAATTGATCAGTATATGATTAATTAAGTAATTGAAAAATATGAAACATGACGAACTAACAAACCCATAGTAAGCTAAGCGGTGCAGTGCAGTACATCTTATTTTGACCCAGGAAGAAAATGCATATAGTACATAATTTATCCAACCCAAGCCCTGTCCCGTATGGTCCTACAAATGTTGTGCATGCCTATTCTCTAGATAGAAGTATCAAATTGCGTCATGTGCTGCAACGGTTTGTAACGAGCTCAGCTGAGCAATCGCAAACACAAACATCGTAAAATCAGGATCGACATTTGGCAAAGCCTGTATGGCTAGCAAGGTCTTGTGGCCAGCTAACTTCTTGCCTGACGTTGCTCCTTGTGAATTGCCAGTTTGAAGAGGGCGAACTGCTTCAACTGACGGTAAAAAGGGTAGTTGGTTTTGTAATAGTCTCGTGTTAATGTCATGTCTTCTTAGGCCTTAGGCTACTGCAGCCCTGCAATAGCTGGAACACTCCCACAATTCTCTAGAACCATAAATGACGAGTAAAATTTCAGGTGTTTGGGCTATGGCCGCTATAAATGAAGCAATTTCGCCAATAAATGAATGGATGACCGCATCATTGCACGAGGTAGTTCAATGGCCCAACCTCCCGTTGTAATATATGGGCCATATGTGTGTTTCACTCTGCCAAATCAGTTGGTTCGCTTGACTATGGATTTATTACTAGACAATAAATATAGCAACTCCTTCTCATATAGTAACACCAGATTATTGAGCCTGCTTTATCTCCTCAAGTCCTCATGCTAGGCTGCTTTGAAATATGGCCCCAGGAATAATTCAGGGCTCCTTTGAAAACTTAGGGTTGAAAAAACAGAGTAATAGAAAAAACATAGCATTTTGATAGAAATATAAGTGTAAAACAAATAGATTCACAGAAAATTTTCAAATAGCTAGAGCTATTACTAACTTTTCTCTAAATCTCTACAGGATTGTCTATTCTATAGGAATTTCAAAGAAAAAAATATAATTCAATTATTTGTTTTAAAGGACTTCATAGGAATATTTCTATAGAATTGAAATCCTCTAAATTTTCTACCTTTTTTTTCTGGACCTCAAACTGGCAACTAGAAGTTCACAAGGCTCCGTTTGGTTCATGAAAAAGTTTATCTAACCTGCACCGCAGTACTGCACACCATTGCATTATGGCTCTTCTTCACCTTGACTGCCTCAAAACATTAGTATCATCAACAAACAACAATTTAAGTTCAAAACCAATTGCTAGCTCAAAACTTTCTAGCCACTGTCTTTGTTGTTTAGTACTTTAGTGTTTGTAACTGTAGTGCAGCACCAGTACAATGAATGAAGTAACTCTTTTGCTGTATTGCTCCATCATCAGATAAGTAAACGAATCATGTGAGAGCGCATGAGAACAAGAGGCAGTCGTTTGCTAAAACATGTGTATCTGTTGACTGAGTTGTGTCCATGGTTCCATAGGCATCTGCTATGTGAACCCTCAATTGTAGCCAGTATGCAAGGGCAGTGGGCTTATGAGTTATGATTGGGGAACTAGAAACTGATAGTTTCACTTTGTTGCAGAAAGAATCCTCAAAGTTATATACATATGCCAAACTGAGGCTCAATTGCAGTAAAGAACTTTACTGACAGGCTGTTATCCATGCTGTCAAGGGTAAATATGTGCCAAACATCTCTCTCTCTCTATTTAATGGAACGGCACAAACATCCTTTATCTTTAAGAAAAAATTGAAACCCAAGGGCACTCTGTTTTTCTCCTTTTATATGACATAGATGATTACTTACGTGTGAGATTGGTTTGATTCCATAAATGTTATGTTCAATACCGGATTCTTCCATTATCACCATAAGTATTTTGACTATTACAGTCACATAAGCTTTTATATAGTATTTAGATGATGTACGAACAAACGGTACATTACATACATTATTCGTGTAATTAAATATTCCAAACATAACGGATAACAGACAGCATAAAGCTTACCCGACACTTTTATTTTACTACTATCTCAACACCGTCCACCACTTATATGGTGGCGAAGCTAACTTATGAGCTAGAGAGTAAACGATAACATCCTAACTTTAATAGTACATTATGGCGGGTTGCTATAAATCACTGTAAAAACAACCGAAAACTGGTAGGCGATGTTTCAGCCATCTATCCGAAAACTCATCTCCCAAGTCAGCATCCCAAGCCACCATCGAATAATGCACCCTTGCATCACTGCACTTCTTCACCTTCACTTAGTCTATAATTCAAATTCAAAACCAATTGTGTGCTCAAAACTTTTCAGCTGATCAGTTTATCTTCTCCACCATTGTCTTTATTATTTAGTACTTTAGTATTTATAGTGCATCAGCAATACAATAAATGAAACAGTTTCTTTGGCTGTATTGCTCATCATGAGAGAAGTAGATGTGAAAAGCTGCATAAGAACAGTAGGCAGTCATTTGCTAAAACATGCGACTCATAGTCATCCGCTCCGTAAACCCTAACGGGTAGGGGGGAGGGGGAATGATTCTGAAGCTAGAAACCGATAGTTTATCTCTGTCGCATAAAGAGAAATATAGAACTTAAAAGTTAGACTAAGGCTCGGTAGATATGGGCAAAACGAGGAAATCATCCCATGTTTTAAGAAAGAAAACGAAAACCAAAGGAAAATACTTTTCTCATTGCACGGATAGTTACTTATCCGTGAGATGTTTTTTTTTGGGGGGGGGGGGTAAAAGTCATGCTCAATACTCGATGATTCTTCCGTTATTGCCAATGATAAGGTAAGGTATAGATAATAGTTTTGACCGCAACCGTGAGTACAAGCTTTTAATTTCATATTGTATTTAGATGATGCACGGACAGATTGTACGGTGCGCACAAATTCTTTATAATCAAAACTTTCAGGCGTAACGTACAGCATAGTTGCATTTGCTTTTATTGCGTCCGACGAAGATTCCCGCTTTTGACGTAATCATTTCTTCCAAAACCCACGGTTCCAGCCAGTTTTGTTTTATTACTATCTTATCGTATATTTGGAAGCCTCGTTATCACAGACGTTACACGGCGGTGGAGGAGCTTCCGAGCTAGGAGGTCGGCGGTGACGGCCCGGCTCATCAGTTGCACACACCGTGGTGGGTTGCCGAAAGTGACTGTAAGGATAGCCGAAGACCGGTAGATGATGCCCCCACATTTGCATCTGTCTCTGCCACTGGCTTACAATGCCATCGTCTCCCAAGCCGACGTCCCATGCCACCATATGAATTGCGGTGTGCCTGTTGTTGATGTCAGATTCCATGGGGGGGAGGGAACAAAAGCCCGGCCCCCGTGCAATGCAACGCATCGGTATCATCGTGCATAGAAATGGATCGATGCCATATTGGCAAAGGGTGAGTTGCTGCACCAGCGTCCGTCTGGCGTTGCGTATGCAATCGGATATTGTCATGATCATAATGCCACTGGAAACGACGAACGCCACGCTAGCTAACGCTGGTGACGTTGGGCGGAGCAGCGATCGAGGCCGAGGCAGCGAGCGCCGAAAGTGGAGGTCGCGGATGTGGCCAAAAACCACGGAGAGGAGATGGAAACGGCACACGCGAGCGAGCAACGCAAGGGGGCGCGCGGCTAGCTGTGGCCTTGTGCATGTGGGCACAGCACAACACGAGGAGCAACAGCCGTCATCTCGACGAGCATGCCATGCACGCGGACACCACGCACCCCTCCCTAAATTCTGCCCGTTTCTCCCCCCTTTCTTCCCTCATCTTCTTCTCCTCTCCACTCCACTGCCGCTTCAATTCATTCTCTTCCATCTCTCCTCTCCTCCTAGCTTATAAAGAGGCCCCATCCATCGAGCTCTGATTCCTAGCTAGCAGCTCGCCCCCTTGCCTGCTCATCCGTTTTGCTACTTGTGAGACATGGGTGCTGGGCGGTCGGTGCCTGCGCGGGGGAGGGGTTCGGAGGAGGCGGCCTCCTCGGGAGGGAGGAAGGAATCCACGGGGACGGGGTGCTGGGGACGCCTCCCGCTAGTCAGCTCCGGCGGCATGACGTCATCGCCTGACCGCTACCCGTACCAGGAGGCCGCCGAGCCCACCCTCTACGCCGGCAGTAGCAACGGCGTCATCAACCACCGTAACACTAGTTACTTCATTCCCACCCTGCTCCTTACTGGATTACTGCATCCTTCTTCCACATATGCAATATTTCTCATCTATTTATTTCTGCCTGCACATGTTATCTCTGACCCTCATCTCTGCGATGCTTCTTGTGGGAATTGCACTTTCTTGATCACTTCGGGTTAGGTCGCCGTAATAATCCCACTCGTGCTGGTCTATATGGTAGTTTTTTTTTCAAACAAACCTTCGAAAAAAGGACAGGGAGTTTCTGCCTTTTATTATTAAGAAGAAGGTATATACGGTAGCTCTCCTTGGGCTTGGATTCCTCCAGGAGTGCTAGCTTTTTCTGATCTGCATCTTCTGTGGTTCGGCTGGAGGAATTAGGGCTCAGGGAAATGTGGTGTCGGGGGATCGATGATCTTTTTCTTATGCCATAATTTGTAAGATGGTGATCCCTTTATGATGGTTCAATTCTGGGATTTGTTGGGACGGGCACGATTTCTTCTACCTTTGCAAAGTTATTTTTTGTTGCATTTGTAACCTTGTAGGTTTACAGTTGTTTGTTGTCTGATGGTAGTTATGCATTGTTCACTAACGAAATAGACACATGGCTTCCTTTGATTGCATCGCTAGTAGGGATATAACTGTACGGTCTCCTCGTGTGGTTATATCCCGACAAGCGATACAATAAAAAACGACCACATGCTTGTTCCGTAGCGAATAAGTATAGGAATTATTATTATTATAGTAGTTAGGCTTTTCTGTAGCAAACAAGAAAGTATATATATGAATTATTATTCGAGTAGTTAGGTTTTGTAATTTTACAATTATGATAACATGATTAGTATCATAACATATATTTTTTAATGAACTGGCATAAGACAGTAGAGTCTAAATACAACCCCCGGGGACATACGGTCTAGGAAAGACTATACAAATGTACAGGTTAGCTCGAAGAGTTTCTTCGCCCTAGCAAGGGTCCAAAGCCTTCTCTCGGCTTTCATCATAACTAGAAGGCCTAAAGTCAATAACTCATTGTATTGGAAGGTTCTCCTATTTCGTTCCTTCTAGACTTCCTACGAAACAAGGAGGAGTAGCGTGCGCACCCTCTTTTTTAGGGTATTTGGGATGCTGGCCATTGATTCCCACCAGTCGAGGGCTGTTGTGGTAGGCTTCTAGCTGTCCGGTTTTAAAGGACTCTATTAGACCTAATCTGTAATCATGGTTTTTTTTTCTCATATATATGTAGCCCACAAGTAGGTGGTGCAAGGTTTCATACGATTGGCAACACAACGAGCATATTATATTGTGTGGCAATCTTCTTGTGGCAAGTCGATCAGCCAGACGAAAAACTTGCATTTCCATGGTGACTAAGGTTTCCATATGAAGGTCTTGTAGTTGACATTGGTTGAGCCTATGAACTGTGCTTTGTAAGATGAGAATGCCGTGTAGTTGCCATGGCTTTGTTAGTTTCCAAGTAATCTGGTCAGCTTGCCTGTTGATCAGCTGTGTTGACTGCACTGCAGTCCGAATCGTCACCATCCCCTGCTTCGCTTGGTAGAGAGTTTCTTTTTCCTATTGAAGATTACGAACATGTCTGGCACTAAGTCCCTTGGGCAGCACCCATTCATCCACGATGAATCCCAGAAACTGGCAGTTTTACCATCCCCTGTAATGATGCTTGTGGCTGACGCGAAAAGTTGTCTGTCTTCTTGGTCGTAAGGCGTCTCCATGCCAACCCAAGGTTTCTCTAGCGACTTCCATTTATGCCACACCAAGTACACTCATAGTGCTCTCGCAAATTTCTGAAGGTTGATCATCCCTAGACCCGCATAGATTGTTGGAATGCATATTCTCGTCCAATTGACTTGCATTTTATAAGCATATATATATATATATTAAGAATAAATATCATGTAGTAACATTCTCTCTGTGTTTTTTTACAATACATGAATTGGGCTTGGCGACAACAACTCCGATGGTTAGAGTCCTTTGTTGTCAAGTTTCATAAAGTCTCAGTTCAAATTTATTTCTCTGAACTACTGTTGCAAAGGTTTATGATCAGTTCTTGTTATATATGCTTACTCATGCAGAGCCTTTTCTGCCAGAAGAAGCATTCTCTGGAAGTATTTCACCATCTTTAGTGGCCGCGGAATTTCAACTGAGGCAATTTACTTATGTTGATCTACAACGTGCCACCGGATACTTTCGACCCGAGACTTTTCTCGGTGTGGGAGGTTTTGGGCGTGTCTACAAAGGGTGGATTCAGGTGAATGGAACTGCTCCTGCAAGGCCTGGGACTGGATTACCTGTTGCTGTTAAGACACTCAGCTGTGATGGGCTACAAGGACATGATGAGTGGGTGGTATGTTTTACTTTTTAACTTAATTGTCATTATTCTATCTATGAATATATGGAATGCCAAGTAAATGATCAGATGTTTTATTTTCTTGTCTCAGGCTGAAATCCATTATCTCAGAAACCTAAGGCACCCACATCTGGTGAAACTGATCGGTTTCTGTATGGAAGGTGACCAGAGACAGCTAGTGTATGAGTTTATGTCCCGTGGAAGCCTGGAGAACCATCTCTTTAGGAGTAAGTTTATCCGGTGCTAGATTTATTCCTCAATGTTGGGATTAGCTCATGATTTGTTGAGTATTACCTCCGTCAAAAAAAATATTTCTAGCAAATTTCAGACAGATTAGCACTTAATATAAATGACCGTTGTACCCCCATTTATCGTTGTTTCTAATGATTGAACATTACTCCTAATTTACTATGCATGTAGATTAAAAGGAAAGTTCAGCCAATTAGAATTAGCATTCTTAAATTAATTAGTTGGGTCCCAACTTGCTATAAACACAATCTTTTTAGATAAATTTTAAATGGTAGAAACACATTTTTTAGGACGAAGATAGTACTAATTCTAGGTGTTTTCAATAGGTCGGACTCCACTTCCATGGTTTATCAGGGTGAAAATTGTGCTAGGTGCTGCAAAGGGACTTGCTTTTCTTCATGAACAAGATGAGAGGCCTGTTATCTTCCGTGATTTCAAAACATCCAATATTCTGCTTGATGAGGTATATATGTGCCTTCATTTCTGAATGCGCTATATACTCCCTTGATTGTTCAGATTTACCATTTTGTTAATACATCATATTGGTACATCTATCTATACAGGCTTTCAACGCAAAGCTGTCTGACTTTGGACTTGCTAGAGATGGTCCAGTTGGTGATATGACCCATGTGTCCACCCGAATCCTGGGAACATATGGATATGCAGCTCCCGAGTACGTGATGACAGGTGAGCTGACCATATTCAGTTTTCATAACCAATTAATCTTATGTGGCGTAATTTTTAAATTACTAAACGATATATTTCTTTAATAAAAAATTATAGGAAAGCTGTTTAAAAAATCATATTAATTAATCTATTTTTCAAGTTTTTAGCTAATATGTAATTAATTATGTATTAATCTGCTGCTCCGTTTTACGATGATAGAGAAATATTTTTCCAAACTCATCAACAAACACGCGATATGCATATGGAATAGAAATTTGGAAGAATCTCCATCGTGCAATACCAACCAACCAAGATAGATATTATGTTTCCTTAGACATCTAGTACGGGACATTAGATTGTTAGGTCTGCAAACTTAGAGATGGTAGTTGAATATAAATTGTACTACTAACTAGTAATCTGATAAGAAAGATTCAGTTTGTATAGAGAGTAGTCAGATGAGTGGCATGGAAATGTACCACCATATCCATTACATTTCCATGCACAAACAGATATCTAGCTTGCCCATTGGTTTGTGAGATTATATTATTATTATTATTCGTTTTTTGGCGCCGCCAATCCAATTAACTTGGTTTGTTTCCTCTAGGTCACTTGACATCTATGAGCGATGTGTACAGCTTCGGGATGGTGCTGCTGGAGATGGTGTCAGGCAGGAAGGCAATAGACAAGACCATGCCAGTCGGGGAGCAAAACCTGGTTGATTGGGCTCGCCGCAATGCCAGAGACAGAGAGAGGTTCCACAGGTTGATAGATCCCAGGCTTGGGTCCAACTTCTCTATCACCGGAGCCCGAATGCTAGTCCGCATGGCCCATTCTTGCACCAAGCGGGATCCCAGGGCCAGGCCCCTGATGAGCAACGTGGTGCAAACCTTGGAGACTATCGTGAACCTACAGAACATGACCACAGATACCAGTTTGTACCGGACCATGCAGACAGAGCGTGCTATTGGTGGCAGGAACGGGACAAGCTACTCGCAGCCACCGAGCCTAAGCTCAAGCCCAATGCCAAGCCCGAACCCAAGGAGGAGCACAGCCTCCTCGCCGGGCCATGGCCTGATTACCTACCCGATGGGCTGATCTGACAGCCCAGCGCACAAGAAACAGTCGATATTTGCGTTGCAGACCAAGACCAAAAGGGACGGTCGCTTAGCTTCCCGCTCGTCGCGTACTCGCCTCGTGCTAGCTCATGGATACTATTTGCGTTGTGGTTGTGGTGTGGCTTTGAACTAGCTTGGCTGTGGTGGAGCCTAGCTGGCAACATTTAGTCTCGGTCCATCATGCGGACGATGGTTTTCGATTTCTTTTTTCTCTCATCATCGTTTTAGTGGGTACAAAAAATAAAGGATCATGTTGATGCTGCCTTTGTTTAATTCAGTTTGGTGTCGCTCTGTGTGGGTGCATGCAATGGACATGGTCGATTATCATTCAGAAACTAAGAGCAAGCTAGACATGCTTTGGTGATATATACCTGGTTGAAAGCAATGCATCCGCCCCAGCATGCATGTTCCGTTGCATTAGCACATGCTCACTCTATCCTAAAATATATAAAATAATATATTTTATTTTGTATATAGCAACTTACTATTTATAAAAAGTGATTTTTATCACTAAATTATTTATACTACCATCTCAAAGAGGCAACTAAATCTTTTTTATCACTTTTCTTAGTACCTGTACAAAAACTAAAGCTTAACGGATGGAGAATTATATATCAGTGCAATGCAGTGCAGAAGCAGTCGCCTGTTGAAATGGCTGCCTGCACCACATCCTCCACTACTAGTCAGTCAATATATATGCACGGTTTCCATGCTGAGGTCGCCGACGTTGTCGTCAGAACTCACAAGATCTCGAATCAGTTCGCTTCACAGTCACTTTCAATCCTTCTAAATTTTGATATTATCAAATTTTAGCAGGGTAACAACTAAATATGTTCTTACCATCTCTATACTACCAAAATTTAAAAAGTTCTGAAAGTTTCCTCTCATAAAAATACTATCAAAGGTTCCAAACTAAACATATCTAACGCTACATAATTTGATAAAATCAAAATATGCCAAAATTTGATATTACGGTTCATTTTGTTAATAAAGTTAACAAGCAGGGAGAGAGAAAAATGCCACAAATGAGCACAAGTTTGGAAGGATAAAAGGTTACAAGATATCAAGCTGCTACCGTCGGTAGTAGTCCGAAATAGGGGTGATCCACCACTAGAGCCATGTAATTCATTGTCAACCTTATCGGCCATGAGACGGAGATATGGTTGCAGATCAAAGTGAAATGGCATCATGGTCACCACCTCAGGGGTCAGAAAGAAGAAGTCATACTCGTAGTAGTGCATGCTAATAAAATTATTATATCCTAGGTAAGTAGATTGTCGTGTCTATACATATAGAGCAGATGTGATGGCAACATGCATAATGCTTGGAGACAAAAGAAGGAAGTGTCAATGGTAATACATGCATACCCCTCAACTTTACGTCCTTTTATCTTTAAAACAATTTTATTCATATCTCTTAATCCTAAAATCTGATATAATCTGATATAGAGCATTTCTAACTACTATAAAAAATAGTATAAATTGAGTCCATCAGTAATTTAGATGGTGGTTGTCTTATATAATGCTTATGTAGTATCTTAGTGAGAAAAAGAAATAAAAAATATATAACATCTCTATTTTTATATACCCTCTCTCCTCTCGATTAGACGCAGAGACGGTGATAGTCTACACCTAGATCGATGAAGTGTGAAGGAGACAACCAGCGAGGTCTCCTACTGATGCTAACAGCTAGCAAAAATAGCCAGGGCAGAGCACTGAGGACGGCGTCGAAGGAGATGAAGAGAACATCATAAAACCACCCTCAACTCTAAATCAACGAGTGTGGCTTCCTCCTCTCACCGCGTCACCTAGGACATGGTACGGGTCTCCACGGTGGTAGCTAAGGGTGGGCTGATGATGGTGCTCCAAAGAGTCGAGGTGACAGAAAGGATTAACTTGTATTTCTTTCCTTCTAGGTGGGTACCAACCACGTCTTCATGGTGGCCGTGGGCGCCGTGATGTTCACCACCTCCTTCTTCATGTAAGTCTGGTTCCCCCCGCATCCTTTAATTTCCTCTCCGCTCGTGTGGGTTGCGCAGGTCCGTGATCTGATCCGATGCATGTTCTGTAGAGCTGCTTGGCAATACGTGGAATTGGCTCTTCGGCACGGCCTAAATTGGGGAGCTGATGTGCTTACTTCCATCTGCAGAGTAGGCTGTATCATTCTATCCTCACCTGTCACAGCATCTGGAGCGGCATGAGCGCGGGCGAGTCGAGGCGGCCGTTGACGTGCGGCTGGTAGCTGGGCACCTGGTGCACCACCACGGCTTACGCCATCGGCTGCAGCGAGGCGACGTCCGCCGCGGCCGCTCGGTCCATCGCCGGGGGGCCGCCGCCCGAGAGGACAAGGAGCTTGAGGGCCGACTGAGATTTTTTAAAACCTTTTTAATTTTAAAAATAAACACTCTAAAAGTTTGTTTCTAAATTGTGACGATGCTATATGACCAAATAATATTGTTACACTGGTATGCAACATTATTTAGCCATACCGATCTAGTTAGCATTGAAGCATTATTTTGTTAACTAGGGAATGTGGACAAAAGTTTAGACTTTAGAAATAAGTTTTATAAGGGTTTATTTTTAAAATTAAAAATGTTTAAACAATAATAAAAATTCACCAGCTGATATGTGGACCATAGTTTATTGTTATTTTTGTTTGACTGACATGTGGATCTTATTTAGTTTTTTATTCTCTATTTTTCATCTATTGCTACGTAATTATCATATAAGATGGAGAATAAATCAATAGAAGAAAACTATCATCTAAACCACCGAGAGACTACTTATTTTAATAGATAGGGGATGGTTTATATCTAATTTTATAAATAAAACTCAACTCATATTTGAGTAACGTAAAGCTAACTTTTTTCCTAGAACTAATTAGGACGATATTACTTTGTGTTGGGTCCATGATATAGTTCAGCTTCTTGTTGGGAGAGGCAATGCAAGTATGCAACTCAAAGGTTAAGAAGTTAGAAACTGACAGCGAGATGGTATATATAACATATAATACAGCAAACTAGAGAGGTGGATTACATTTTGAAAAAGACTAGGATCTTGTTTTAAGACATGCAAATAGGATACCCAATCCCCAGTAGTACCATTTCGCATTTACCACTAGCAGCACCGCTCTACAGCCAGTAGTGAGAAGCACCCTCCTACTGCTCCTCCTCTCGCCTGCCTCGCTCTGCACCTACCTACCTCTAGGAGCGACACCTTCTTTTCTCGTTTTCTTGTATTGCTCTTCTCAAGGGCAAAGATCGCCCTGCTACTATCAAGACTGGAAAGATAAGGAAAGCCATAGCCAACACAACCAAGAGGATGAGGGAAGCCGTAACGACGCACCAAGGAAGCTACTACCATCATGCTGAGGAAGGTGAAGGAGCACCACAGCCACCGTGTCAAAGAAGGAAGTGGCCGGGGAACGGAGATGGTTGAACAAATATGTACGACCATCCTGTTTCTTGTTTACGGCAAATTTGAAACCTCGAGATCCCTGGCCATCAGATTTGGGGTGTCCGAGCCCTTCATCGTCATCTACAGGAGAACTAGCACAGATAACCATCTTCATCATTCTTCTCCCAGCCTAAATCTAATACCCAATAGGTATCGATTAATACCAATAGATATTAGGTTTAGTGTCGATGCATAATAGACTGATATCAATAAGATATTGGTTTATACCTAACAAGTATAGGCTAATACCTATGAAGGAATATTTTGTTCGAACAGGATCTTATGTTATAGCAATTTATGTTTGATACTGAAATTTCAGAAAGATTTAAAAAGTCTTACACACATACATACATGATACGCGATATCATCCACAAGTAAAACAAGAACGTTGCACGCACACATCGGACAACTAACACTAGAAGTAGCAGGAGGAGATTTAAGGTAATGTAATCACACCGTACAAGACAGACCCTAGCTAGCAATCCATCTGAGCAGAAAATAACTTACCCGAGTCCATATACATACTAGCACTAGTGCTGCGGCTAAATGCTAACGGGTGGTGGTAGCAGCAGATGCAGCCTGTCCCTGGAGAAGGGCGTCGCGGATCTGCGAGGAGATGTCGGGGCCGTGGGGGATGAACACCAACGAGCCCTTGGACGAGGCGCCGATCTCCTTCATGGCGCCGATCTGCACGATCTTCTCTGCCTCTGCCTTCTCGTTTGCAGCCACCCTCAGCCTTGCAGCTGCGAAACAGCACCCTATATCAGTTGGTGGAAGCTAGAGTATATTGTGATTGTTTCTGTGTGTCTGATTCTGAATATCTCATTCATCGCTCGCTTCGCGTGCTCGCCTGGCTCAATGTCAACGATGAGCGTCTGCACAATCTCAAACCCGTAAGCACACATAGCCTTCTCGAGCACATACTCCACAGCCTTTGCTATGTCGTTCTTCTGCACAAAAGCGTCGTCCAGGTTCAGCTTCGGAACGCTTGCCCTGATCACTGCCAATACCAATAGCACTCTCAAGTTACTTGATATATTAGTCGATATATATATATCAGCGCTCATACGCATATGTTAATCCTCAGTGATAGAAGCACCGTACATAAAAGGATGCTAGAAAACCAATATGACTAATTGATATTCACTAGCTCCAATTAATAATTTCATACCATCGAAGACATAAGCTTGGATCTGGGATCTTGTGTTGCTCAGCTTGTAGAACGCGTCATTTGCTTTGCCAGCCAAAGCTCTGTACTGGATAGATGCGACAGCGTTCACAAAACACATTGTCCTGCAGACAGCAGAATGATCAGTCTTCACATGTCAGCAACACCATAGAACTCATCAAACAAAAAAAAGAAAATAATATCAATGGCAATGTGAATCTCTGACATTTCAAATACTTAACCACAGGTGAATAATAATGGTTAACTAAGTCAGCATATTATAGAGTTGCTGCATATTGTGTAACGGTAATTTTTAATGTGTATAAAAACTGGAATCTGCTGTGCATAACTTATCACCATTAGATCTGCTAACTGTCACTCAGATATCTCATTTTGCGGTGACGCATGTTGCTTTATAATCCAATAAGAACTATGATAATTATCTACATAAAAAATATTGTTAGGCTTTGGAACTTCAGCTAGGAGAAAACAATAACCATACCTATATATTAAGAAAAAAAACAATGGTAGGAAGGATAGGCATCTATTTAAGTAAAGAGTGTTTGCCATTAAAAAAAGAAAGTTAAGAGTGTTTAGGATGAACCTTTGTCTTAGTTTCACTGCGCACATCCAGTTGCTGTAACCTGAGTGTGAGATGGCCAGCTATACGCTTCCCAACGAACCAAGGCAGGCAGTGACATCCTGGCTCCAGCACACTATCAAACTTACCAAACTGTTCTCTAATGGCCACTGTAGACTGATCAACTTGAACACAGAAGAACAAATTGCCCATAGCTGCAGTCCTCAGATCGCTTTCGCCCCTGAATGTTTCATATAGCATAAAGACGGTTTAGTGATGAAAAAGACATCAATAAGCACAAAATAAATAAAAGGACAACGACTAAATGAGAAGACAGACTCCACTTTAAATTTCTCCTTAAACACATAATTTAGTCAACAAGCAATCATAGACTCAAGATAAACAGAGTGACTGAGAAAACTTCCATGCTTCCAAGGTTGCATCATGGTCACAGTGACTGAGAAAACCAAACAATTATACATGAATCATTCAGTTACTGATGTAGGTCTGATGCTTTTTTTGTTCATTCTTACAGCCAATATAAGGTAGCTTTCTGCAATATAGTTCCTAACAGTCCGTTAGCCTGCAGAACGCTTTTACAAAAAAAACAGATGACTGCTGTAACAAAGCACTTGTACACATTACAAACATTGACACTTGAGCACATGCTGCACATCATTCAAACAACTAGCATACCTAGATTAGAGATAAGCATAGAGTAAAACTTTATTGTCCTGTGCTTCAGAAGTTGTATTATAGTTAAATTGATTGAGACAATCAAATAGTTATACCAAACAAGTCTACAAATCTACATACAATCAAACTATTTACTGTAAATTTCAACATATTGTGATGCTAAATTTTATTATCTCATCGATGAAAACATTTGTCTTCGGTCTTCGAGAAAAAAGTATGTTGTCCGCAAACTTATATCCAACAAGGCTAGATTTTTTATTTTCAGAAACAAAAATCTTGTTCTAAAGCAAAAGAAGTTAAATCGCTTGAAAACCTTACTAGGTTCAGGCTTTATATATTTATCGATGAATATGCAAGGAATTCTCTATACAACACATGAAAACAGGATAGCTAGGGAACAAAAAACACTCACAAGAATAATCACATCACTCCATGTAGAACGAAAATAAAACATGAACTAACTATGCAGAAATGTTTCAAGCACAGCAAACAATGGAAGATTGCAATAGAACTTGCCTGGGTTGAAACTTGATATGGGAATGCAAGTGAGAATAGATAGCTGGAACCAGGACATGCCTAAATGAGACACTATGACAGGGTGGAGTTGTTTATGAGACGGAAGGTAGAAGCACCTTGCTGCATCCTGTTAAAGAGTTAGACCACTTTATCTTCCTCTACGATGGACCGACACAAACAAGAACCAATCAGCTGTGGCCTATGGATCTGCATAACCCAAAACATCGACTGATCCCCATTTGACTACGGTGTATATATATCACCTTCTGGACTATCAAGTGGGTGCAGGCTACTAACAAATTGGCAGACGATTGCGTGCGAAATGGTCAGAGATCTTTTGGTATGAAATAGCGTATATAGGCTCATGCAAATCATAGCTACATTCCTACCACATAAAAGCTCGGCAATTTCGTTGATAGGCATACATGCAACGTAAGTAAAACTATCACCGGAGAAGAAAAAATGGCGCTACATTCCAGTAGGGAGGATATATCTGGGAAAATTACAACCACCTACCTTTCATAGAAGTGAAAGATGAGCAAAAGAAAAAAAATGAAGGCTAGCCTATTATTGCTAATTTTTGTCCAAATTAACACAACACTAACTGCTGCCTTCTTTTTCCCGATTCTTTTTTAGTTTTATAAGGAGTACGAGGAAATTGTAGTGGATAGAGACAGAATCAGTCCACTAGGCTGTGTAGTCGTCGCAGCCGACAAGGAGGGGAAACGGTGTGCAGAGAAGGATAGGACCAAATCCAAATCAGGCTTTGAATATTTTGGTTACATAAAGCGAAAGGGCAAGGGGCAAAAGAGAGAGAAGTAAGAAAGAAATAAGGGATGAATTGTAAAGGATACGGTTATCGGTATTCAATGTCGTGCTAGTTTGACTAGGTATGTAATATAAAATAGAGTAGAATTTGGTTTACATGTTACCTTGTGACCCAAGTAGAATATAAAAAAGTTTTTTAAGTCAAGTCCAGTTTAAACTTCTATATTGTAACACTGCTCTCCATCCTTTATAAGATGAACATAGAACCCCTCAAGGGCATAGTAATATAATAACGAATCAATGCAATACATCCAATAGAATACAATTCACTAAAATAGGATTATGTTATTACCTCATATTAAGAGACTTAACATGTATAAATCCTTGTTTTCCATCTCTATCGTACTTTAGGTTTTATGTGTTATTCTATTTTATTATTACCAATACAAAACATTAATAGTTGGTACGTCAGGTAGGAGTTGCGCCGAGTTTTCTGTCGATAAGTGTGATGGCATCATCTTTAGGAGTCATCGGCTTCATCTTTGCTCTAGGGCAAGTTTTTCGCTTTGGGAGCCTCAAATTCTTCACTAGTGACTTCGGCAAGCTTTTTCTCTCCGAATTAGATTTAATCTAGCCAGAGAGAATTACCAACTAGATCGTATTTCGGTCTCCCAAAGGCGGCCAAGATCTACTCCAAACCCTTCGAATCAAATTCTATCCAGCCAGGAAGAACCATTGACCACATCCCATTTGGTTCCACGAATGCCGCAGTAATCTTTCCTAAGCTCCTCATGTGGCAAGATCCATATGCAATCTATAGCTTTGAGTTAGACACAACCCAATCTTCTAGAGTTCGACTCAAACTCAGCCATAAGCCATCCGAGTATGATCCTTGGGAGGTTGGCATCATCATAGAAACTATTCAGTTCAATGACTCAAACAACAACACCGATAATTATTCTCCTCCATGTGAAATGTTTATGACCTTCGATGCCCAAGACGAAGAAACTCACTAGGGGGAACAACAAGCTCAAAAAGAAGAACAACGCCGCAAGCAGCAAGATGAGAAGAGCAATGTAGAGCCAAATGAGAAAACCGTAATAGAGAATTGTGCCTAAGCGGATGCAAGATTCAACAAAAGTTTCTCCCAACCGATTTAAAGATCACAATATTTTTGTTACTCCTCTGTAGAACATTGTTGCAGCAGCTACTCTCCTTATACTGTACTCAACACATTACAAGACCACGCAATTTTGCCAACTATCGCCAAGATCAAGGCTATGGTGGTGACAACAGTGGTGCAACAAAATGAAAAGAGCAATAGCACCCTAGTCCAGTCATACATCATGCCTTTTAAGTCTCTACCTAAGAGGCACCTAACTAGAGAAAGGTCGCAGGATCCGCGATGACCATCCCACCTTAGTCAAGGGAAGGATGCCAAGACACTCAGCATTAGGAAGAGCAACACAATTGTTAACAACATAATGATGAATGTCATTATTAGGAGGATGCACGCTGGAGAATTGACTATGATTTACGGTGTTGACTTGAAGCCAAACTCCATGAACATCTTAGCAATGTTGAATTGAAGGAAAAATTTCCTGTTAAAATTGGGAAAGAAGAAAGAGAATGGAAGATGAGCAAGGTCACCGATATAACCAAACAAGAGAGTCTATATCTAAACTGCTAAAGAAAGAAATCGAGAATGCAGAATTGAGGAACAACACCAATTGCATGGATCTTGCACAAAATTAAGCATCTAGGAAGGAGACAAGCCTGAAAAAGGAGGGATTTGAGGGTTACCTTGGGGCTCAATCGAGGAAGAGGAGGGTTGGCCCTGGTCAGAGGAGGAGCTGTGCCACTAGTGTGACAAAGGCATGCTCTTTCTTCCTCTAGTGCTCATCTGGCATAAGCTATGTCTGTGAGTGGTATAAATAAAAGGTTAAATAAGTAGATGCAGCCTTTGCTTGGGAAAAGATAATAGAAACCATGGGATTCTCACGACACAGCCCACAGGCATAGAGGCAGATGCAGTGGAGATACTAGACGATTAGCATTGGTGATGCCAACCATCTTGTGTTTTTACTTGTGCATTTTTGTTATTGCGGGAGTTTCATAAAGAGTAACATTAGGTAGAGAGTAAATCTTGAGTCCTTGATCACCCCCGAGAAAGATGGATGTGTGCAACCAAAACTGCAGAGGACCATAGATGATGCATCCCATGGTGGTTATTTTGTTTTGCTTTTCATAGCTTTCTTTTCTTTTGGGCAATCGTGTTTTCCCCTGTTTTGAAATAATTTTTTTTGGCAATTCCTTATCCCTATTGTTAGGGTTTGTAATCTTGTGCTCCCTTTTTAAACAGTGCTCTAGTTCATCTTTAATATGTTAAGTCGTTTGTTTTGATGTTGTTAATTATGTAGTAAAAAACATGTATACATTACAGCAAAATAAAAAAGAAACAGTGAAAAAATAAATAAATAAAAGAGAAAAAATAGTCAGCAATACGTTGCCTTCTCAAGCTTATCTAGGGATAGCAATCAGGCACGATGAGCATAGATATTGACAACCCATGCTCATGCCCGTGGGCATGCCCATTACTACATAACGGGGAAGAAAGGCTTTCCATGTTTGCTGCTCACAGATGCCATGTGCCTGTGAGCATGCCTGTTTACTACCACCAACTCAACTACAAGTGGTTCTGCAATGAGCCAGTGTCAGAATTTCAAAGAAAAAATAAGCATGCAAGCATTACAAGTTCATCAATCAAACTTAAACTTCAAATGACATGGTTCAACACAATTACACAATCAAACATAACTTCAAATGACATAGTTCAACACACATTAGCATAATAAAGCTCTAAAATAGCCAAATAAAAGGGCACATGCAACAACAGTAGTAGGAGCATTTCAATTAATCGGAATCAACCGTGGACACCAAATTGCTCATGTCCTCATCAACATCTTGGAGTTGCTATTGGTTAAAATCACTACCAATCAAGCTAGAAAAAACAAATCAAGGCTAGTAGGGACTAGATCAAGAACATAAATAACTAGATATGAAGGAGGAGGGGAATACCTTGCTCAAGTTGCGAATAAAGGATGAGGGAAAAGGCAGGCAACGAGCCGATGGCCAGAGGTATGGGAGAAGGCAGAGGACAAATAGCAGTTACAGGTGGGGAAAGAGGCAAACACCTAGAGGATAGGGAAGGGCCATCGACGACCAGAGGTAAAGGAGGAGCCAAGGAGACATGCGGCGGTCGACGGGCTAGTCCCACGTGACTACCCAACACCACTGTCTGGTGCCGTGTCACCATGATAGTGTGCACCTCCTATCGGTCTCACACCTTCAAGCTACATCGACGACGCACAACTTATGTTGGTCCCACGCCTTCAAGCTACATCGATGGCACAATGGTGCACCCCCAACCCATGGGGAATATATATTTCCACAGATATTTCAATATATATATACAAAATCATGAAAAATAATATGTATTTTAAATTTTAATCCCTTAAAAGTATGATGCCGCTTACTCTTTCCTTATGGTCTGGGTTGGAGTAAGAATAACGATAGACATATGAGCCTACTCTTTCCTTATAGTTTGGATTACAGTAAGAATAAGGATAGACATATGACTAGGGATAGGGTTATGATGTACCTTTGACCAAGGATACAATAGTCCTTTTGTGTTTTGCAAATCATTTATTCATGTTTTTTTAAAAAAATTGAACTCACTAGAACCATGTCCACCTAATGGCCATTTAAAATATTAGTAAATTAGAGCTTTGTTTAAAAAAGTAAGAGAAAAATTACAAACATAAGTACAACCATAGAAAAAACACAATTATCCCCTTCTTTCGTTTAAAGTAGGAAAAGACGAGGCGAGCATACGTGAGTCTTTGTTGTGCTTTCTTTTGGGCCACGCCAACAATCCAATCGAACTTCATTGCATCGTTGTCCTCCACGTCCCATCCACGAGGGATGAGGCCGAGCCTACCTAAACCTCTCCATCAAAACAAGCCCACCCAAAAGATTTTAGGATACAAGGCGACGATTTTTGGATTTTTTATTTATATGTTTTTATTAAATTATTTATAAAATATATTTTTGAAAAATTTACACATCCATACTCCTCACTAAAAGGGATTTTTTTAAAAAAAAAAGCTCAATCATACCACGAGAAATTTAACATGTCAAATATCCATCAACATACATTAACAGCGAGACGGCGGGTTTTAGAAAATTTAGATGTGACCCCTTAACGTCCTATCTAGTGATGTTTTTCTCAAACTAGATGGTCCTTTATAAAATAGGCATGTAAAGGAAAAAGAAGACTGTCGTCTTATAGCCCTCGGGTTATACGTTTTTTCCTTATCAGTTACCCTATAAAATAGTCTAGCCCGTCTGTAAAAGAGGCCTAGAAATTTTACAACCAACTTACTTGACGTTGACGTTTTCATCCCCACCGTATAAATATTGAAAAGAAAAAAAGATATTTTAAATAAAATTATATATATAATTGTAAAGAAAATTTGGAAGTATGTAAAAAAGAAAATTGAGATACCTGAATAAAAACTTACCATTAATAACAGAATATCATTAGGCCAAAGGATTAATAGATTCACGCATATACATTTAGATAACAGTGACAAAAATATTACACGATTATAAAGAGTATTACATGTTACAGACAAAATATAAATGTAATATAAATAATACAATAAATAACACGGTACATACAACTATGTGTAACTAGTGTATATCATCATCTATTATCTACTTATAGTCACTCATTGTTAAAGGAATTGACTTTTCGCTCATACTGTACTTTAATATATATTGTTTAATTATTTCAATTTGTATGATGCCTATAGAGGTACAATCTATCTATTATTTAAATTCGTATCTTCTTAGTACTTCCTATGGTAAAAAGTGTATATATAGCTATTGTAGTAAACATGGTAACAATTTGAAGCAAATTAATCATTACATCTAGTATCGTTTATTCGATATTTCAACACTAATATATTTTTAAACATTATGAACAAAAATATATACGAATTTAGTAACAAAACTATCAAACTATATATCTAGAAACGAAACTATTTACGGATCTTGAACAATACTATATATATTATTACGTTTCATCACTAAGAATAAATATTACAAAGCGTATAAATTTTTTAACTACGTACAAATCTACGAGCCAGTAGATCTTCATTGCTTTTATTCATCTTCCCTCAACCCTCTCTCTTTTTTAATCAAAATGGACTTTTTGACAATTAGGAGTAGCTTTATAGGCATAAAAAAACACCATAACAAATAACGTCAAGGGGAGCATGTACAAAATTAATAGCCTCCTCTCTACTGATAATCGAATCTCGCGGGGAGTCCGATCGGACCAAACAGAGGTCCGATCGAGGAAGACGACGTCCTGATCACGTAAAGGCTTGTGAGATCTGCTTAACTCCAGTGCGGATCCTTAATCTTCGAGATTTGAGGGCGTGCTAGTCAATTTGACCCAGCTCACCCTATTAGCTAGTTGCTGATGAAAAATGTAGCGCTCGAGCATCGGTTGAAAAGCAAATTAAGACATAGGCAATAGACACATGTAGTAAAATAGAGGGTTTATCGGCCAAAGAACCAATGACGCTTCGTAGGATGAAAACGACTAAAGCACGAACTAGGGCCTGATCCCCTATGAAGCCATGAGGACCAGCGACCACCGTAACAGCACCGTTAGGACTAGTCTTGATAGATCGGACCAAACCGAGACAGTATGAAACCAGGACTAATGGCATAGAAGCGATAGAGGATAGATCAAACGTAGTGACGTAGGAGAAAAGGGCGAGGTCATCGGTTATCTACCGACCAAACGTCCAATGTAGGTCTATACCTAAACTCATCAGTTATCTAAGCCGATGGGGAACGAAACTCTCAAGATCTCAACACCAGCCCCGTCGGACGTAAGTCTAAGAGATTAGACCTAACTGAGACAGTATCATGTCAAATCTGACGTGATCGAATTGATCGCTAGCAGATTAATCGTTGAGCGATATGTGAACCAGATATGAGGGTAGCGTTAAAGATAACTCGTTAGCTACTCACTCCGACGAAACGTCGCGTGAACACCCACCAGAGCAACGGCTCAAATCACCATTACTGATCTCATAGGTCGAACCTAATCAATGCAGCACGATATCAAGGATAAATGAGGGAGACCGATGTACTAACGAGCCTCACGTGGACGTGATGTGGTACGCCTGATCATATTAAGAGCTTGGACCTAACCGATGCAGTTTTAGACAGAGCAAAACGAATCATGATAATGGTGGGACTTACCCTTTCGTCGAAGATTGAACTTAACTGATGCAACATCGCATTGAGAGCCAGAACCCATCGAAAAAACCTAGACGATCTAAGCTAGTATGCACCGAAGTTGTATTTTGTTGATCTGTCAATATTTTACAAACTTCTAAAGGATCTTTATTTATACCATGGAATTATAAGAGTCCAAAGCGGTTATAACAATTAAAAGGAAATTAATATATCAAAAATTGTAAAGCTAACTGAACTTATCTAGTTTACGTAATATATTCTATATAGATAAATACCACGTCGTGGTTCTTACGACTCCTCTTAAGACTCAGTCTCATCTAGATAATTCCCTGCCTTCACACAGAGACCGAATCCATTCTAAACTCGTCTGATCGGCTCTTCTACAGTATCAATCGGATTCTCTCTATGATTTGATCAGTCCTTCCTTCATTGATCGATCCCGTTTGTAAGCTAAATAAATTTTGGCGTTAACACTCACCCACGGATATGCCTGCTAATTTTACATGCGAACTTTCAGAAGGGAAAGAAACACTCAACCAGAGAGTTGTAAGGGGCTACGTATAAAAATGTCAAATACCTCTTTTCTCGCATATCCATTTTATAGTCAGTCTTCTATCATAGAAAAAAACACACTCAACTACATCTTTAAAAAAAACGTCTATAAATTTACTAGCATCTCGCTCCCTTAGTGTTAATGTGTGATAATGATATTATGTCAGATTTCTCACACTCATAGTTAGGTGTTTTTTAAAAAAAATTCTTAGAGAGAACATAGAAATATAAATCTATAAAATTTTCAAAAAATATTTTAAAAATATTTTAATAAAAAATATATAAATAAAAAAATAGGATTCTTGGTCGGCTGATTGGTTAACTTGGAAGTAGGATATACGAGTTGTAGGATGGAGCATTCTTCAATTTCCGGTTCAACATTGGCTAGGTTTCAGTTCCTTTTATTCCTCTCCCTCCCAATTAGCTTAAGCTCACTCGCAAAGGCAAACGCATGCAGGTAGCATAGATGCACGTACGTAAATTCCCTAACATTTCCTTAGGCTCTTAGTTTTGGGGGCATAGGTATATTGGCAGTACTAACTAGATATAACTTGATGCCCTCAAGAAAGGTTTGGAATCATATTCCATCCATCGCCACCGCCCAAACCAGGACTCTACTATACATCGATATGATCCCTGTATATATACGCTGGCTACATCAGATCGATCCATCCACCCATCCATCTCACGCCTATTAAAGCAAGCAATACTGTTACACAGCTAGAATATCTGGATCTTCCATCGATAGATCAGCTGCTGCTTAATTGATGGCGAGCAATAACATGCAAGGAGGAGGCAAGGCAGCTGCTCCTGATCGAGATGAAGAGCTTGACCCCAAGTTCGAGTGGTTCGACAATGCCAACAACTTCCTCCTCCGTCTCACCCTCACAGGTACCCTACCTACTGGATCGATCGTTTTGATTTAATTTGCATTTCTAGTTTCATTTTGCATGGCTTGCATGGATGATGAATGCATTTTATTTTCCTTCTCTTTTTTTTTTCTAATGCATGGATCGGTGCTAATATATATATATATATATATATTTGATGGTCAATTAATTACATAAAGGTTTCAAGAAGGAAGATTTCAGGGTGCAAGTAGACGGCACGGGCAAGCTCACCGTCCGCGGCCAGCTCCCCGCCGCCGACGGCAATAAGCACTTCCGCTTCCAAAAGATCTTCCAGCTGCCCTCCAACGCCAACATCGACAACATCACCGGCCGCTTCGAAGCCAACGTGCTCACCATCACCATCCCCAAGCACCCCGCGCCTCCCGCCACCGTGCAGGAGATCAAGCAGCACGCCAATAAGCCCACCGCCAAGCAGGACGCCGACGACGAGGCTAAGAAGAAGAAAATGGAGGAGGAAGAAGCAGCCAAGAAGAAGAAGCTACTGGAGGAGGAGGCGAGGAAGAAGGAGCTGGAGGAAGAGGCGATGGCCAAGAGAGGTAAACAAGATCAGCACAAGCCTGCAACAGAGAGGAAGGAACAACAGGTCAGGGCAGAGCCCGCTGCTGCACCGGGGCTCGTCGTCGATCGGGAGAGCTTGGCGGAGAAGGCGAAGCGGCGCGCCGAGGAAGAGAGGGCCAAGGCGGCGACGGCGTTCAGCGGGTGGAGAGAGCGCGTGGCGGGGGAGCTGGAGCATCTGGCGGACATGAGGTGGGCGGAGGGCGTGGTGGAGACGGCGAGGAGGAACAAGGACGTCATCGCCACCGCCGTCGCCGCCTTCTCCATCGGCTTCTTCGTCTCCCAGAAGCTCTTCTGCAGGAGGTGATCGAATCACACCATCCATCCATGGCCACGTAATTTAATTAAGCAATTGTGAATGTAAAAGCGACGAAATCTGTGTAACTTTGGAAGGAACATAATTAAACTATCATATAGTCAAACACAAAAGAAGAAGTTACACCGATACACAAGCGCATTGCATTGCATTTTGCGTCAGTTCGTCTGTGTTTCACCGTCACAAGCAGTATGCATCATGGATAAGAATACTTGGTGGCATGGATTACTTGGATTAGCATCTCCACTAGTGAATTCTATCTGAAAATACAACAGCCTTGGCCGGAAGGCAGCAGAAATTGCACATCATATTCATAGATGACTACCAAAGAAACACAAAAGCCACTGCAGTAGGCAACGTTTTCGTCACCCTGAATCTATTCCAAACCCCAGCAGCGTTTCTTCTTGCAGGTGTATAACAAACGGATAGGCAGGCTGCTCTGAATAGGACAACCGCGCCAGCGTATCATTGTCAAATATAAGCTAGCATATGGTTTTCATGGGACGTTCTAGTCTATCTAGGGACACTTGGAGTCGACCATCGCCCAGCTCCGGCAGCTGGGCGCTTCCCTGATTGCCGCATCTCCTGTGCTTTGGCCAGCTGCGCAGTCAGATCCTGTACCACAATGACAACGGAAGAAAAAAAAAAGGTCAGGGAAAAGCTACCCATACAAGAACAACAACAGATGAATGAAGGACCAAAAAGTACCTTTGGTTTGAAGGAACCATCCAAAGAGTGCAAGATTGTATCTGCAAGCCCATAATCGATGGCCTCCTGCGCACGGAAGTACCTTGGACCTTTGAGAAATTCTGCGAGCTCTTCCTTTGGTTTTCCAACTCCTTTAGACAAAAGTTCAAGGTAGTAATTCGTGTTCGTGTCTAACTCTTTTGCCTGAGCACAGAATAATAAAGCATTCAGTCCGTAGTGCATGGAGTTTGTCAGATACTGAAAAGAAGAGGTGGACGTGACCTTAATCCACATATCAATGGCAGCTCCACCAGATTTGTGGACCTTAGGCAGGTACAGTTTAGCTGAAGCACATCAATAATGTTTTAAGACCACAAGGTCAGTCACAAAAAAACATGTGCACATTAAATTGAAAAAGGGAAACAATGGAACTTAAAAAAATAACATACTGATTGAATTTGGTAGCACTCCCCTTTTACCCTTGACGCCAAGGGACAGAAGCATTGCAGCCTGACCATATGCCATGCTAAGATTGATTGTGTAAACCTTGGATTTGCTTCGCTATAAGCCAAAAGGAAGAGCACCTGTCAGTTGTCACTCTACCTCAAAGCAATTGTGTCAATGCTTAAACTGTGTTTCATTCAATTTTAGAATTTCTGGCCATATTTTATTGGTTCGTCCACTTTAATTTAATCCCATGTAAAAGGTTTATATTCATGAAATTAGTGTGTTAATGTGTAAAACATCAGGCCGGCCATCTTCTCTAGATTCAGTTGCCACGTTTGACCAATCACACAACTGAAGTCGATTCAAGTGTACTAACCTTAGAAAGCGAAACTGTGCAAGCAAAGTTGTACATAGTAGCTGGCATCTCCACTAGCAGATACAACTCTAACAAGACAACATTGCTTATATTTTTCAGAGTATATTGACGAACAAAATTAAATACGCAGAATATGCTGCTATAGACTCTCAGTCCCAACTGGTGCCATTTCCCCTAATCTGGTCATAAGAACCAGGCTCTATGGTCAGTCAACTGATTGCATGCAAGTAGGTTTTCACCAGAAGCACACTAATGAAATCATAGCTTCATGAGCGTAGCCCTGTATGCAAATACTGACACAAAATGTGTATAACACTTTTACGCCATATTGAACTTCAACTAAATCAGAGGAACAAAAGATGTGCGCTTACATTGATAAAATCAGCAATTGCATATGCATCAGTTTCAGACGCAACCAGCTCATTGTTTTCATCCTGTTACAATGCAGGAAAAACATCGATAAGCATCCCTTACTAATTTTGGTACAAGGTACAAAGGAATTGCTGAGAAATAACATGTTCACATCACATGTTGTTTTACCTATTATCGATTCTCAAGATAAGAGCATACCATTGTTCCTGTGGAGTTTATATACAAGTAAATTGGCTTGGTGCGGTCATCATAGTCTAGCCACAGAAATTGCGCAGCAATAAGCTCTGTTACTGCTGGAACAATCTACCAGCAGAACAATGAAAATAGAAGGAAAAAACTTAACAATTTGATTCAAACATTGAAGTATTATATCATGGATAACGATGAAAGCATAAAGCTCAACTCACAGGCATTCCAAGGAATATAATTCGAGAGTCCAATAGCAATGATGGCAGATCTGGAGCTGAACTTCTCATTCTTCTATATCCTCGCCCTGCCCTGCCCATGCTCATGGTGCCCATTCCAATACCCATGTTGTAACCTGCAGGGCCCTCATGCACACCGGACAAGTTGTACATGCCAAATTCATCATAGCTCCTAGAAGCAGAAATGCTTTCCTGCAGTTCACACAGGAAAATATCATGTCAACTTTGTTGTGTCAACGTCATAAAACAAATTCAAGAAAGGATAATGACGACATCTCTATACAAAACTAACATCTGTAACTCTCTGTGATTGCCGATCATATGGGTTATCATCGTTCATAAACATTTCGATCTGAGCAGGGCTTAAGCCATAAAGGAATTGAGGAACATTCTTGTAATTATCCATCACTGCAAGAAGGCACCAAACATGAAAGAAGTGTTAGAACTGGTGGCGAGAGTGTTAGAGATAAGGTGATAAAGTGCGAGAAATCACAAAACTAAGACACAATAGAAATGGTCGCATCACCATAAAAACTAACTACTGCCTTTTGTGTCCATGCATAAAGTGTCATTTTATCTTGGACAAAAGATCAATAGATTGTGTCATTTGACTATAGACCATCCATGGAATATGGATAATAAATTCAATGGCCTCACCTCCTAGTCATAGTTAAGTCAGTTGGATCACCAAAATGCTAAAACAAAAGCAAAAGGGCTAAACTCAACTCAACTCCAACTCAACATAGTTTTTCAGTCCTAAACAGATTAGGATAGGCTAGAGTTGAAACTCAACAAAAATCTCTAAATCACGGTCAAGGCACGTCAATAGTTGCTTTCCAAGCATTCCTATTCAAATACAAGTCTTTAGTTATATCCCACTCTTTAAAACAAAAGCAAAAGGGCTGTGGTTCCTTTATTTACTGAAGAACCGAAACCACAAACTATACAGGGCATAGTCATAATCAGTTTACATGGCTTTGTTCAGTTCTTGACACAAGTTTTTTTCATGTATGAACGTTGAAATTACGTCAAAATTGTTAACAAGGCATTATGCCATTAATATAGGTTCAAACCATACATCATAATTCATTAGTATGGATTTAATATTTATTTATTTATTTTGGCAGATTGGATGCTAGTGGTGATTCCATAAGGCTCTAGCAAACGTGGTAAGCTCAAATGTAAACTAACACTTTAGAAGAAGAAAACATAAATAAAGGGTATTTCATCTCCACGATAATTCGTAAGAAGAAGTGCACACTGGTTCCTCACTAAATTAGACATTTTGATAGTAGTTGGCATGAATATGCTGGTGCCCAACAGCCCAAGCCATGTTGCACAACCTAGCAAGATCTTATTATCGATAGAGCTCCCTATTGGGAAGTGAAGAGGGGGATAGATAAGAGGGGAAGCGAGCTCACGGCCATCTTTGAGGTCCTCCTCGCGGAACTGCTTGGGGATGTGGTTGTAGTTCTTGCGGAAGCCACCGCCGTCGCCGTAGTAGTAGCACCTGCAGCTGGCGGGCGGCCTCCTCGGGAGCCTCGACGGCGGCGGGGAGGAGGAGGGCGGGAAGGTGCTCTTGGCTGGCAAAGGCGAGGCGGCGGCGGGGCAGCGCAGCGCGAGCGCCATGAAGAGGAAGGAGCGCGCCGCTCGTGGAGGCGGCCGGAGAGGAAGAGGATTGGTGGCCTTCAGTTCACTGGGATTTGGATAGCTCGTTCCATAACCACTTCAATTTTCTGTAATCTGGGAATTTTTCGTCTTCTTTTCACTAAACACCTCTTATTTTCTTATTTTTACAAACATTGCTTCTTCTTTTAAAAGAACAAATAGTAAATTGCATATTAGGCTTTTTTATCATAGTTTCAGCTTGGACTATGGGCTAACAACTCCTTTCACTTTTGGGATAGGAATTTTTGCAACATGCTGCACTGTAGACCTGTTTCTTCTTTCTTGTGTTCTCCTTTCTCTCTCTTCCCTTCAATTTAAACTCTCTGTCCGTTAGTAAGCACCTGTTCACATCTACATTAGCGTCATGGAGGTGAAGCTTGAGCTCCACCAAGATGGCTTAACACTCGAGCCCAAGGTCAAACTCTGTCACTCTTGCCCCATGCTTATGCCAGCTACATTAAACAAGCTAGTGCGCATGACCTCATTAATGTTAACCCATATAGAACTTAGACTAGGAAAACTCCATTGTGTAGGGCTGGACAAAGAGGCTCCAAACAAGATAGCATTGGATTTAGGTTTTGGATATGTGGACCATACTAGGTGAGCAACTTTGACTAATGGCAGCCAAGTGTTGGATTTATGAGCTCTTCTGGTTTAGTGTCTATGAAATCTCAACACATGTTTGTACACCCATGGATGAAGAACTTGAGCACTAACATGGGCTCTACCGAGAAGCCGTTAGTGGGTGAGAAGTTTGAAACAATAAGCCAATGCTGATAGGACCCACTCACCATCTTATTGAGCTCAAAAACCAAAATGGGAGAGAGAGACGCAGGAGGAAGAACAAATCTAAGCTGCAACTATGGTTAATAAAGATGAGACAAAGTGAAATTTATAATATCCCGTAACATTGTTGTACATAGACAATATATTTTCAAGATAATAAATAGAAATATAACATCTTAGATCTAAGGGTGAATATGCATAGTTAAAATTATAAACATGAGTAATTAAACTTCACATCTCATAATAGAAGGACACACCAAAACAAGAAAAAGTCTAGAAGACTAAGAAAAAAGGCCAAAAGGCTAAGCTTTAAATCTTCTTCTATGTCCTTGCTTTAAACTAACTCTACCATTATATATCAACAACCCATCAGCACTCATCTTTGATGTCAGACTCATGCTACCAAAAGAAAAAATATCGCTTGTTGAGCCCTGTAGTACAATAATCACATTGAGTTGGTTTTGAGAAACAGCTTGATTTCACTCAATCCCTTTGTACAACTCACTAAGCAAAATAAGCCTATTGTGCCTTGCCTTCTCTGAATCCAACTATGGACACAAAGAGAGAAGGAGCAGGGCTATCTTGCTCCAAAGCCATGCCACCACCAAGCACCACCATATCGTCCTCGATTAGATTCAGTCATATTGGTTGCCACTGTGGATCTAACCTCGTGGCTATGAATCTAGGCCTCTAACCAAAGAAGTATCCATGGCACCATACCGTCATGCAGACATAGCAAGAAGGTGAATGAGACTAGCCTGTCCTATCTCCCTACCATCAAGCTTCACACGGATTCGTCCATCGGTTGAAGAAATTTGCCATGGAGCCGCCAAACATGCAAAAGAAGTGATGTTGTCATCAAACTAGAACTAGCCGGCCAACCACTACCGCCACCATAGGCACCACAACCTAATGACGCCTACTTCACCACACCCACCACGATATAACATAATCCAAACGACCATAGATATATCATTTTACAATGATACGTATGTCTGCCTAAGCGATGTAGTTGTGCCCATAATGAAGGCATGCACGTAACTTTCAACCAAGTATATTTAGGGCTTGTTTAGAACATAGGATAGGAAAAAACATAGGCATAATATATGATTGCATATGTAAAACAAAAATTTAGGAATTTGATGATATGAAGTGTTTGGAATACATTAATATATAAACCACACGAATTTCGCAATTAATAGTATTCTCATAGATTATAGTTCAATTAAGCAATGCAATATTAGTTTCCATCTAGTCACTCCAATGTGATTAGCATCATCCTACGGCAGCCAACGGAAAAATGAGCATGGAGTGGATGTTCAGAATCCTGCGGAATTCATACGTTTTCACGCGGTTGTTACAGTACACTTACGAAATTCCTATGCACGGTCCTGTGAACCGAATGTATAAACAGTGACAAATGGAGCTGTCAATCCTAAAAAATCCTATGAAATCCCTCTGATCCGAACAAGCACTCAGAGTTGAGACTTGGCAGCAAGATCTATCGTACAGGCGAATATATATAGATATATCCACTAATGACTAGTAATAATCTAAGACGTGCCATACCAAGCTTGGATTATAGCAGGAGAATTCGAGTCACGGACCATCACAAGAACGATCTAGTTTCCAGCCGCCCCATTTTTCCAAGGGTGCAAGTTGGTCGTGCACGACGAGACGACTAGCTAGCTAACCACTAGATTAATTAGCATAACCAGTTTTCGCAAGAGAAATACAAAACCATGGCCGTTACAAGAGAAGACACGAAGAAATACATACAACGGTTAACTTTGCATAGCTTATTTGTCAGAGTTGCAGTTGAGGCTCATTTAAAATTTAAGATTCTCAAAGAATAGAAAATATAGAATTAAAGTGCCATAACATTTTAAATCCTATAGATTGTAAAAATGAAAAATAAACTACAGGAATTACCGTTTTGATAGAGTGCGGAAAAACCATATGAATCGGAAGAGAAATATACACAGAATTTTTTTTTCAGGAGGTTGAACCTTATTTCAAAATTTCTCTAAAATTCATATGCTTTGAGGCAATCCAAAAGAATTTCATAGGATTTTTGGATGGCTATTTCTTTGATACAAAGAAACACATAGGAAAATTTTTAATAGTATTAATTTCTCCAAAATTCCTTGGAAAAAACGTTTAGTCCAAAAGAGCCCTGAACTTGTCTTAAAAAATATTCAGAGAGCTTGAAGATGGCACATCACCACTATTGTGTGTATAAATAAATATATAAATAAAATAATTTGATGCATGATACTTATATTAATAATAAAAATATGGATGAAATGCAGCCGTATGGCGGCATGGGTTCGATCTTTTGACGATGCAGAGGTTGGTATGTAGGTATCTTTTGGATCTATCGGTCATTCATGATTTACGCATATATATATTCGATTAACAAATCAATGCCGGGACGAATAATCGTCGTACTACCCACAGGAATCGAAGGAGACGACCTACTAGCTCCTCAAACCACTGACCGCTCACTTGCTGCCTTCTGCTTTACAATTTTCTTTTCGGTGGATGATGTTCCATTGGATGTTGTTCGCACAAAAAAAAAGTTCATGGCGATCCATTTCAAAAATGAGCTTTCCAGCAGGTTTTGCGGTTTTGGCGTGCCATGTTGACATCAGTTCATAGTTTCATATATATCCCTCTAGCTAGTAATGTCGCATGTTTCACACTTGTCACTATAAACTACATTAAACCTGGCCCCAGTGTATACCCTCAATGCCCGCTAAAATTTGTTTATGAGTGGTTACATGTTGCATAGAAGGCAGATGCACTTAAGTACTTTAATGTTGACAATAATATATATAGATTCAGAACAATCCTTTTATCGGTGATTCAAAAGCTCCAATCAAGAGGATATTATAATTTTCACTCTTTAAAAATCTATAAAAGAGTTGTTTGAATTAAACTTTTTTAAATAGGATCAAGAGAGCATGTCATATATTAAACTCCCACATTATACTTGAAGAAGGCGTGTGGTGCTAAACTACTATGTAGATTGATTTGATTATGAATTGTTTATATCATACTTTAGACGTACCGCTTGAATGAAGTTTAAGTATACCTCGGTTAACGTAATAAACTTATATAGTAACCTCTTAATTTTTAAAACATCTTGGTTTTTTTTAAACCGTGCCGTTATCATAATAAATGTAATACTACTAATAGGTAGCAACTTCATACCAGTATATAAACCCCGCTAAGATCTATGTTGGAAAATCAAATAGGTGTGCAAAAGAAACATGAGTTGGGGGCACAATCTCATTTAACCTAAAAAAAAAAGTAAGTAGAGCTTTGCTGTTACATAGTCACCTAAAATTTTTTATTCCATCAGTCGACTTTTCTAGCCGTTAGATCTAATTTAAGATATGTGATAACGGGTTGCTCTCCCGTAGTCCGTTAACCCGTGGAGCTTATTCCCTGCCCCATTTTTATTTTCTCTTTACAGAGGATAGTGACGCTACAGCAGTATTGCACAGGGAGGTTGCATGGCTAATGGTGCCATGGTGGTTGGTGGTCTGATGTGATTGCCTGAACATACCGAGATCTAAGAGATCTGTTTCACTTTATTGTAGGTCTTTTGGCTTCGAGATCCTTTATCAGGGTTGTTGGAGTTGCGGATGTGCCAGTCAATTTGATCTTATAATTAACAACTAAATAAACCGATGAATTAGTCCACCGATAGGCTGATACGAACTTCTGTTATCGACTAGTCGCTAATAAGTTTAAAATAGTCACCGGCTACATCTAATATACTCCTGATATTGGCTGGTTATCAATAAGGGCTGAAGCAATCTCTCATTGGTTAAAAAGTTGATGAAAGGCGTAGGCAGATGGTGACGAAGAAAATAAACGACACATCGGCTATAGAGCCGATAACGTTTTGGAATAGAATAGTCAATAAACATGTATATGAACTCTTATCGGTTGGTTGTCAATTGAAGATGTAACATTCATTCATCGACTAGAAAACCGATAAAGGCATATATGGATAGCAAGTAATAACATAAAGGACACATTGGTTGCAAAACCGATGGCACTATAAATAAAATAAAGAATTTATCGGCTGTAAAGCCGATAGCACTTTGAATAGAATGTGCGATGAATAACAAGGAGCGAGACTCGATCTCCCAAAAGTATGAGACCCAGTGACCACCGTGATAGTAGTTAGAGTTAATCTTAATAGATCAAACAAAACCAAGATAGTATGGGACTGAGGCTAATGACACAAAGACGACGACGACTAGATCAAATGCGCGGATGGAAGGAATGGGCGAACCCATCGGCTAGCTGAGTCGATATACTAGGCCACTTCGATAAAACGTTTGCGTAAAGTTCTATCAACCTACAGCTCAATCTACTATCAGCGGTCTAATAGGTCGGATCTAATCGATACAGCACGAGACCGATATAGTAGAGAAAGCTTGATAAGCTAATAGAATCACACAAACGTAATGTGATACACCTGATCGGACTAAGAGATCATACCTAACCGATATAGTCTTAGTTAAAACCAAGTTAAAACCAATACACCAAGACAATGATAGGACTTATCCTTTCATCGGAGATTGGACTTAATGCAGTCCCGTGTTGAGAGCTAGAATCTATCAGTAAAAATCTAGATGAACTAGGATGGCGATGCGTCGAAGTTATACTGATTGAGAGATAATTTACAAGGTCAATCTATATTTATACCATGAAGTTACAAGATTACAAACAATCTCCAAATGTTATTTGTTAAACATAAAATAAAACTATTTTTAATAAGTTAACAAACTAATTAAATTTGTATATCCTATAAAATATATCCATAGTAAGTTATCGTGGTTTTTACGGCTTCTTATTAGACTTGGTCCTAACTAAATAATTTTTTATATTGAGCCGAATCCATTTCAGTTCGTCCAATTGACTCTTTCACTGTATCAATTGAACTCTTTTTATAAGTTGGTTGGCTCTTCAATTCTACTTTACTGAAGATGATAAAAGAAAGAAAACAATCCATTTTAATTGATCCAGCTATTTCATTAGATAATTTAACCCAGTGAACCATTTTTTCTTCTCATTTTACCCCTAAAATATTAAAAATAATTCACTTTAATACTTAATAATATTTATATCTTTTCCCTATTTATATATTAGTAGTATTTTAAACTAAATTTGTTTAAGCACAAATGACACCATTATTAAAATTCCAGCTTATTTTAAAATTGGATGTGTAAAATGAGTTTGAAAAATGGTCTAGGGCTTAAGCGTTCCGTTGAAATAGTTTACGGGAGTAAAACTGACTCTTTTTTCCTAAAAGAAAATATAAATTTAGATTATGTCACCAAGGCTCATGTATATCCTTGGAGCAGCAGACGTCCTTTGACCGTCGTAAAACTGATCCTTGGAAAGGTGAGTAGAAAAGAAAAGGGAGTGACGTGTACATAGGCGGTGATGGAAGGGCGGATGTCCAGGTTGGCACGCACGTGAAAAACGAAGAGTAGTTTAACAAGGCCAAGGCTTGCGTGGTAGCGTGATCTGGAAAACATACAGTACGACCAGGGCAACGGAGACAATAATATGATTATGGGCAAGAAGAAAAAAATAAAAAGGAAATACACGAATAAGCAACCAATAAATAGGGGGAGAGAGAGAGAGGGGGAAACCGGAGGCAGTATGGGGACTCGGCCCACAGGAAATCCGTTCCCGTCGTCCGTCCAAGCGCCCTGCGAGGTAGAGACAGTCGCGTTTCGTTGCGTCGCGTCGTCTTCCCCGCCCCCGGTTTTGCCTCCTCCTGGGTTTTTGGTCCTCTCTTCCTCCTCGTCTCCTCTCCCATCCGCATGGACGATGCCTACTGCTTGATATTTCCACCCATTGCTTCTCCCCCAAATTTACACCTACCCCGATCCCTATCCCCGCCGCCGCAAGATCCGATTTCTACACAGGCGACCTGAACGAACCTTTGCCTTTCCTTGCTCTGTCATGCCCGTGCAACTCGGAGGGGGTAAGGTGGCGGATCCCAAGGGGGGGAGGCTCGACCTCTCCGCCACCGACAAGGACCGAGCATCCTCCAAGAAGAACCGCCGCCGCCAGAAGAAGGCGGCTGCCGCCGCCGCCGCCGCCGCGCCGTCTCCTCTCCCGCCTGTGCCCTCTATGCAGAGCCTCTTCGACACCAGCAGGGAGGTCTTCAAGGATTCGTTGCCGGGCTTCGTGCCGCCGCCCGAGGCCGTCGCCCGCCTCGCTGCCCTACTCAGTACGTATACACATGTACCCATACTCCTATCCTACTTGGTGGTTGTACTTATACTCCACTTGCATCCATGGGTTTTGACTCTGTATAAGCAGCGATGCCCGTGATTGCTCCCAGGCTTCAACGTCGTCGGCGGGGTCGTCTAACTAGCCAAGACAAGTGTTGTTGTAGCAGTTGTTGCTGGGTGGGGAATTAAAGCGTGTTTAAAGTTTGATTCTTTGCAGTTAATTTGCGAAACAACATTTTCCTGTACATGTTTCTCGTGCTTAGGATGTACGTTCGACAACGATGGCAGTCTCACCTGCAGGTCACCACAGCGAGCTTTACTCCTTGCTGCTCCTTTCCTCTTGTGACAAGTCCATTTTCTCTATGGACCTTCCTTTGCTATTCATGCATGTTTGCCGTGCCATGGCTTTGCATGTGTACGGGCAGCTCTGGCAAATACTGAAATTTCCTACAGCCTTGGCGACCAACCGCCGGCGTCGTCAGTCCCCGGGTCCTGCGTGTCTGGCTGTATTTAGTGCTTAACCAGGCAGCTGTTGCTAATACTAGGAATCGGAATTTAATTTGATCTTGGCAGTTTACATTTATCTTCTAAGTTCTTACTGATCTGTGAACCCACCAAAGGAGTTTGTTACAAACATTGTTGTTGTTCTTACTGATCAGTGCTGCCAATCTGGCAGTACAAGCTTTTTTCTTCTTTGTTTTTTTTTCATGTCATACTATGCAAAGGCATGATTAAGACATCGCTACAAGCTGCTTCTTAACATGGTGGTTCTTCTAAATCTTCCAAGGATTTGATCTTTATGCAATTGACTCCTTAATATTGATACTAAACTAGGTTGTTTTTTTTGCTTGAGTGCTTCAGTAATTATTTTTACTCAGCCTTGCACTTTTGAGCATTTTTTGCATGTGAACTTGTCTATATCCAAATACCTGTGATTCTTGACCTATTAATCCAGATCGTGAGATCCATTTTGTCTCATCTGTTTCCTTTTGGATGCAGATGATTTGAAACCACATGATGTTGGAATTGAGCCGAGTATGTCGTGTTTCAAGAATGTCGACTCTAAAGGGCCTCCTCGGGTGACTTATCTACATTTTTACGATTGCCCCAAGTTTTCGGTAATTTGACCTTGCATATTTTTTTGCATGTCAATAACTTTTTTAAAAGAAAAGTTCTAACTGATGCTTTGTATGTTTTGTGCAGTTTGGTATATTCTGTTTACCAAAGTCAGCTGTCATTCCCCTCCACAATCATCCTGGGATGACAGTCTTCTGCAAGATACTGTTCGGCTCCATGCACCTGAAGTCCTATGACTGGGCTAAAAGTGCCCCAGATAGTGATAGTGATGCACTTGAGACCTCAGATGGTTAGTTGGTAGATTTATTTTCTTATCCTTTTTAACAACAGTCCTCGTTTTAGGGAATTTGTTGCCCATACTTCATTTTCTGATATATATTTTTTGTCCTAACCACAGGAGATCGTTTAGCAAAGGTAAATACAGATGCGGTTTTTGATGCTTCAGCGGAAACCACAGTTCTATACCCTGAAAATGGAGGGAATTTGCACTGTTTTACTGCAAGGACAGCTTGTGCTGTGCTTGACGTGATGGGACCCCCATACAACCGAGCGGATGGAAGGGATTGCTCATATTACGACGAATCCCCGTACTTGACTTCATCTGGTGAGTTGTTGATTATCCACCTGTCTGCATCTTTTGTATAGATTCTTTTGCACAGGGGTGTGTCGACTTCAAATCAAATAAATTATCTGTGGATCCTTAATTCTGCTAGCTGAGAGAAATGGCATTTGGTTTCAGGTGGAGATGCACGGTACTCGTGGCTCAAAGAAAATCACAGTACGTTTGAGATGAAAGGTGTACAGATGCCACAAAGGTTTGTTGTCTAGAAATGACATACATCATCATTTTGTGGCGACACCTGCAACCATTTCCGCCGAAGAATGGTCCTCTAGCTTGCTGTAGATACCTGTAACTGCAAAGACAGGCAGATGGTACAAGGGAAGACGTGGCCACTAAGCTCAGACTAGCAAACTCTAAGTGACGCAGACGTTACATTTGTTTGGCTGTTTCGTCAGGGTTGAAACAATCTGTTGTGATTTTCAGATGACTCTGCTCCTCGTGTGTTATCCTCTGATAGTGCAAAATTGGGATTGGGTGATACAGTGAACAAGTGTTTTGTTTTTGGGCCATGATCATTTTTTTTGTTTCCCTGTAGAACTGTATGCAGGCGTTTTTTGAAAGTGATCATGTACCGAATTCAGAATGTGGTTTGCTTGGTTTGTTGAACAGGGAAGGTAGCCCCTTTTTGCCTCTTAGATAAGAGGCATACATACATTACATAGCCTTTGTTCACGTTTGAAGGGGCGTACGTACGTAGCCTTTGTTTCTTGAGCAAATCTATGAAATTTGTGTCAGTCATCACTGGATCTGGATGGCTTCCCTTACTTGCCTAGCTAGTCTCCTATCCTGTAGCTCTTTACAGCCCAGCTCTTGACAGTGGACAGCAATGGTAGGGCGGATACTGGCGTTACTGCTACGTGAGGAAGAAAATGGATATGGTCCCAGATTCGTAGCTGTAGTAAGCAGGTGATTGTGACTCACTGGCACTGCTATGAAGTTAGCTCCAAACGACAGTGACATTCTCCATCTTCCTACACTAGAACTGTCCGTGATCGTGCTATGAAAAGAACCGACTGTGATTAATTAGCTTGCTAATTTCCTCTTCCTAACGGCGTGCTACACATCATAAAGAGAAGTATTGAAAATAATGACCTTGCTTAGGGGGCTAAATATTATGACAACAAAGCTGACGAGTAAAAAGCTAGAAAAACAGAGAAACCACTGCTTCAGATTAATATGCCCTCGGTCCCTCCGTCCTACAGAGAGTTGATTTTTAAAAATCTCATAGATTAGCATCATAGTGAAAACCCAACTCTTTATGTACTAACAAATGTTGAAGACTAAAAATCAATGAGGAGGCCTAGTTATTGTCTAAAAGAACGAGACGTCTACGGTGACATCGATAATTTTAAGATATGTCTGACATAGCGTTTCGGAGATATATATAAGTATGATGTGTGTATATATATATAGAGAGAGAATGAGTAAGTGCGTGTTATAGATGTTTGTGTTTTTATACTGTATGTTTTTTCTTTAAAAAAAATCCGGAGAGAGAATGGGCCGAGAGCCGACGAAACCTCCCCAAACAGGGGCTTGAGTTTGGGCTGGACTTGTGTCAGGTAGGGCGATGGATCAAGGCCTTCACGGCCCACACAGCTAGTAACTCGGAGGATTAGGATGCGCCGGAACGAAGGACGAATCCACCCCTACCCTCTTCAGCGCTGGGCTCCTCCTTGCACTCTAGACTGTGCTGGAGAGGCGAGCCACCCCTCCTTCTAGAACCCTCGCCACACTCCTCCTCCCCCCCTTCCCCACCCTTGCGGCGGCGGCAGCGGAGATGAGCTTGTGGAACTACGTCGTCACGGCGCACAAGCCCACCAGCGTCACCCACTCCTGCGTCGGCAACTTCACCGGCCCCAACCAGCTCAACCTCATCGTCGCGTGCGTAATCTAATCACCCCCCTTTCCCCCCTGCCTCCTCCCTTCGTCTCCCTCTCGCCCGCTCCCCACCCAGCACTCCTTCGCCCTCCACATCTAGGGTTTTGAGTCAGTCCCACTTCGGGGGCACACTGCTCTAGGGTTTGAACGCTGCTCACCTAATGGCCAAGCATTTCTTTTCCTTTGGCACCTCTACAGCCTTTGCTCAACTCAGTGTGGGATGAGACATTAGACGGGCCCTTAGTTTTCTTTTGTCAAACTCACTGTTTGTATTTCTGGACGCTCTAGTTGATTGGGTGCTCAGCTTAACAGATTAAAAACAAAACCCCTAGGCTATCTTTCTTTCATCTGTTTCTATATGTTTAACTTAGATTCTGTGGTTGTTGCTACCTGCGAATTCCTTTACTAACTCTACGCATGTGCAAATCTTCCAGGAAATGCACCCGTATTGAGATCCACTTGCTTACTCCTCAAGGCCTTCAGGTCGGTCGGTGGTTGATGGTATTCTGTACTTGGACGTGACAATGTGCTGCTGTAAGATCGTAACCTCTTTTGTTTTGTTAGCAGCCTATGATTGATGTACCTATCTATGGAAGAATTGCAACACTAGAGCTCTTCCGGCCTCATGTGAGCCAATTTTCTGTTCCTTGACTTGCAATTCTGTTGTTGCCATTCACTCGTTTGTAAAACTAATACTATTTATATCACCCCTTTCAGAATGAGACTCAGGACTTCCTTTTTATTGCAACTGAAAGATACAAATTCTGCGTTCTGCAGTGGGATGGAGAAAAATTGGAGCTTCTCACTAGGTTTGGACACTTGCTCTATTGGCTTTTGCTTAGAAGGCAATGACTGGTTATAACCTTTTATAGCCACAACATTGGCTAGCCAAATGATTCAAATTGAATGTAATGGAAATTTATGGATCACTAGTCCCACACAATGCTATCAAGTCGTTGTCTAGGTGATTTCATGTGGCATGGGGAGGTCCCCATGGCCATCAGCTGCTCCTTGATAAAGGAATATTGAGACGGCAAGAGTTAATCCTTGCCACTGGAGTCACTGCTCTTTGTCACTATTGAGCCTCTAAGCTGATGAGAGGGTGAGCAAAGTGTAGGTGGGGAAGTGGGGGAGGGAGGGGAGATGCGATGGCAGCTATTTTTTGAGAGTGCGAGAGATATCCAGAGTAAAATGCCTCAATAGCCATGGTCCCACAGTTTGTTTGTAGAAGAAAAAAATATTGCTACTCTCTGAAAAGTTTCAAGAAGTATTAATCTTTTAACTGATAAATGATAAATACTATCTGTTTGCAATATGCAGAGCGATGGGAGATGTTTCTGATCGCATTGGTCGCCCTACGGACAATGGACAGGTGTGGTATTTCCAAATTGAAACTCTAACTTTGGCTTGCATAAATCATGAAATTACCCCTTTTACGGAGATTTGCATGCAGTATATATAAGAATGCTCTCTTTTTGCCTCTTATGTTTGGCCTGTTACTTATAATGTAGATTGGGATCATCGATCCTGACTGTAGACTTATTGGTCTTCACCTCTACGATGGATTATTTAAGGTAAGTGTGCACCTTTTAGTTTTTTTTTTTAAAAAAATTAGAATTCGTCCTTGATAGCAAGCTTTATTGTTTTTACATCTCCACTGAGAATAACTTTCATATCCTTGCCATCCAGGTTATACCATTTGATAATAAAGGGCAGCTGAAGGAAGCTTTCAATATCAGGTATCAGCATGGCAATGTATAATTGAACACATTGACTGATGGAAACATTAGTGTAGTGACGTTGTCAGGAAAAACATGTGCCATGGTACTAGTAATCGATAACTAAATTGTTGGAGCATGTTTGTGTGCTTAATGTGGGAGGGTCTTTGGGGTGAGATTTCCTATTGTTTCTCCAGTCTGCTTTTGTTGGAGACATTCAGACAACCAAAATGTACATAAAGTGAAGCAAGCTCTTTTTTGCTTTCTTTGTTTTTGTATCTATGTTGCTTGATCTGCTTAGAAAAAGGAACCAAATGATTGGTGTAAATTTATTACAATAGTTTGCATCTTTGCTGGCCAACACAAAGCCTAACATTTCTCATGGTAGACTGAAAGTTGTGTTGTGGTTGGAATGTTGATTTCTGTGCTATGGGTCTATGACTTCTGTTAAATATAGCAATACTATTCGGTGGTTGGTGTATCGTTAAGGATGATGCGTATTCAGACATTTGGCCTTACCAGAGAGTAACGCTTTCATTTTCTTTCTTCAGGCTTGAAGAACTTCAAGTATTGGACATCAAGTTCCTGTATGGCTGTGTTAAACCTACTATAGTTGTCCTCTACCAGGTTTGCTCAAACTTTTTGTATACTGCAATTAAAGTCTGAATCCAGTGGGATAGTTTTGAACTACATCAATTGCCATGGGTCTTTTCTTTGTATGTACTGTTATACTATTATTTTGTTAGTGTACGGCTGTATTGATTAATATGCATTTCAGTGGACTTAGGATTTGCTATTGTGCTCAAGTGGTGCAAAGATTACTTGCTGTTACACACCTTTAATCCACTTTATTTATTTTGACTAAGTGTAGGCATTTACTGTTGGATTTCACAGGATTGAGACTTGAAATTCTTAGAAATGCTGTTCTTTAGTTACTTTTGATTTATTCAAAATATCTGCTGGTTCTTCTTAGATCTTTGCTTGACCATTATGAGATAGTAAAAGATCTAAATTAATCTACATTCTATATACCAGGATAACAAAGATGCAAGACATGTTAAGACATATGAAGTTGCATTGAAGGACAAAGACTTTGTTGAGGGTCCTTGGTCGCAGAACAATTTAGACAATGGTGCTGGTCTGTTAATACCTGTACCAGCTCCACTGGGTGGTGTTATAATTATTGGTGAGGAGACAATAGTTTACTGCAACGCCAATGCTACATTTAGAGCTATACCAATAAAACAGGTAATATTTTTTTCTCTTTATGGTTCTCATATTTGTGGTCTGGGCGTGCAGGTATGTTGACACTCCATAACCAATTGTTTTTTATCTTCCATTCTTGTTCAGTCAATCATAAGAGCTTACGGACGGGTTGACCCAGACGGTTCACGCTATTTACTTGGTGATAATACAGGCATATTGCATTTACTTGTCCTTACCCATGAACGAGAAAGGTACAAGCTGTGCACTATTTTGGAACTAAAAGTTTCTTGATCCATTTCCTAGTACTCACAAATATTCCCTTTTGATGTACTTGTTACTTTTTTAAGGGTAACTGGTCTGAAAATCGAGTACTTGGGAGAGACTTCAATTGCATCATCAATATCATATCTTGATAATGGTGTTGTCTACGTTGGTTCTCGATTTGGTGATTCACAGGTGAGTTAAATAGCAGTTTGACTTACAATGTACTGTTCTTTTTTCCTAATCCAAGCAAGATAAACGAAATAATTCTATTATACCATTCCAATCCCCACCCATTAAAAATGAAAATAAAAGTAATCGGGGACTCTACCACACACAAAAACATGCATGTGAATGCAATAAAATGTGCCTTCATCTTTTTTTTAGGGGGGATGGGTGGGTGGGTGGGTGGTTCATGCACTAATTTTAATGCATGCGTGCGCTTTATGCAGAAAAAGTAAATTCCAATTCTTTCTGTATGTTGACACAAATATTGTTCTTGACAGCTTGTAAAACTAAATCTCCAAGCTGACCCAAATGGTTCATATGTTGAAGTTCTTGAACGATATGTGAACCTTGGACCAATTGTGGACTTCTGTGTGGTTGACCTTGATAGGCAGGGTCAGGGTCAGGTTGTCACTTGTTCAGGGGCATTTAAAGATGGTTCCCTTCGGGTGGTTCGGAATGGGATAGGTATCAATGAGCAGGTATGAATTAAGATCTATCCAATATTGTCCAATTTTATTTCTGCAGAAAGTTGAGCTATATTATCTCTTATTATGTAATTAGGCTTCAGTAGAACTCCAAGGAATCAAGGGTTTATGGTCATTGAAATTTTCGTTCAATGATCCGTATGACATGTACCTAGTGGTGAGCTTTATAAGTGAGACAAGATTCTTGGCTATGAACATGGAAGATGAATTAGAAGAAACTGAGATAAAAGGCTTTGATGCACAGACTCAGACTTTGTTTTGCCAAAATGCCATCAGCGATCTGCTTATACAGGTGCCTTTTCTATTCACTGCTTCATTCATTTTTGTTGCACTTCTTGTAAGTAACTAATGCATGAATTTATGGAATATGGAATTTGAAGGAACCCTATTTCAAATGCATGAATGAATCCTAAGTAACTAATGAAAATTATCTTGAAATGATTTTAATGATATTTGAGAGGCAAAAAGTTGTCTTGGTAAGTTGTATGTTCTGTGTTTTTATCCATTCAAAGATTTAGGTGGTTTCATGACTGTGTTTGTGTGAACTGTTTTAATAAATACATAAAAATGTTATGATTTTTTTACTTTCAATGACAGGTTACTGCTAATTCTGTTCGTCTGGTTAGTTGTACCTCCCGGGAGCTAGTGGATCAATGGAATGCACCAGAAGGGTTTTCGGTCAATGTTGCATCAGCTAATGCCAGTCAGGTAGGTTTCCTGGGATCCCTTTTTCTCTGTGAAAGTTTCATCTCGTCAAAATGCACCTAGAAGTTTAGAGACAGAAGCCATAAGCAAGACAAGAACGTGAAACTTATTGAAAGATCTTTCGTGCATTTGTGCACATGCTACCCCACTTTGAAAATAAACAGTCCACTTTCTATAGTCTGAAACTCTACAACCCAATGGCTTAACCACCTTTTGTGTGCTAAAAGTATGCACTAGGGGGCACAAATTCATAAGCAGGAACTATTAAGACTGCCAATATATTCTGGCTGATAATCCTAACTACGGCGAATTTGAATTCTTAGCTTTTCATCAGAGTTTTTAAAACACATTATGTGTCTTGCAGGTTCTGTTGGCAACAGGTGGTGGCCATCTTGTTTACCTAGAAATTAGGGATTCCAAGCTTGTTGAAGTGAAACACATACAGCTAGAACATGAGATTTCCTGTGTTGATTTGAACCCAATCGGGGAGAATCCACAATATAGCTCTCTGGCTGCTGTTGGGATGTGGACTGATATAAGTGTCAGAATACTTTCACTTCCAGACCTTGAATTAATCAGGAAGGAAAATTTAGGAGGAGAAATCGTTCCTCGGTCTGTTCTGCTTTGTACCTTGGAAGGGGTATGTTCTTGACCTCACTTCTCTTGAAAAAAGATAGCTACTTCTATTGACATATACTTGCTATTCATTTCAGGTTTCATATTTGCTCTGTGCTCTTGGAGATGGTCATCTGTTCAGTTTTCTGTTGAATGCAAGTACGGGTGAATTAACTGATAGAAAGAAGGTTTCTCTTGGTACCCAACCGATAAGCCTTCGTACATTCTCATCAAAGGGTACAACCCACGTGTTTGCTTCATCGGATAGACCGACTGTCATTTATAGCAGCAACAAGAAGTTGCTGTATAGCAATGTCAATTTGAAGGAAGTCAACCATATGTGTCCTTTTAATACAGCTGCTATTCCTGACAGGTCTCTTCCTCTCTGATATGCTGTCACATGTCATTCTGATATGCATCAGATCTTTGTGCATCTCCATGATTCTGCACTTCTATGAATTATGTAAAGAGTGCTTTATACATTTGGACAGATGTTTTCATTTTTAAACTCATAACTTATTAGTGTATATTTATTTGATATCTGTTGCAACTTGTGGGCACTATCCTCATTAACGTAAATTTTGCATATGCAATATGAATTTATTTGAATCAACATTGTTTATCATAGGATGAAGTTTGGCATACCTTGTACTGAACAACAATAGTGTTGATGGCCCCCTTGTTTTCTGATATGATTCATGTTTTGTTCAACATTTTATTAGCAAGCAACTTCCTTTTGTTCTTAAAGCACATGAACTAGTGTTGCCATCACTAATAAACCAAAATAGCAGATTGATTTCTTTCACGCCATACTTCATTATAAAAATGCTTCTGTAACCTGCTAGTTATGCTCTGTAACCTTCTCCATCTCATTAGTTTGTCATAGAGCATTTATTTTGAAATGACAACTACTATCTTGCAGCCTTGCAATTGCTAAAGAAGGTGAACTCTCAATTGGAACCATCGATGACATCCAGAAGCTTCATATCCGTACAATCCCCTTGAATGAACAAGCACGTCGCATTTGTCATCAGGAACAGTCCAGGACACTAGCGTTCTGCAGCTTCAAGCACAACCAGAATAGTATAGAGGAAAGCGAGACACATTTTGTTCGTCTTTTAGATCATCAAACTTTTGAGTTTCTGTCTATTTATCAGCTCGATCAATATGAGCATGGCTGCTCCATCATTAGCTGCTCATTCTCAGATGATAATAATGTTTATTATTGCGTGGGAACAGCATATGTTTTACCAGAGGAAAATGAACCAACAAAGGTAAATTGTCTGGGAGGTTGATGTTTTCTTGATGCTGTGTTATTCTTATAAAAAGAACTTGTTCAACTTGCTGCCCCTTGTAGCTTCTGTCTCATTAATAGCGATATTATTGATTTCTCCTGCATATAATACTTGTGTGTCAATGCCTCATGGTGTAGGGCCGCATCCTTGTATTTGCAGTTGAAGATGGCAGACTGCAATTAATCGTAGAGAAAGAAACTAAAGGTGCTGTCTATTCGCTGAATGCATTCAATGGAAAATTGTTGGCAGCTATCAACCAGAAGATTCAACTATATAAGTGGATGCTACGGGAGGACGGTTCACATGAACTGCAGTCTGAGTGTGGCCATCATGGGCACATATTGGCTTTGTACACTCAGACTCGTGGCGATTTCATTGTAGTTGGAGACTTGATGAAATCAATATCCTTGCTTGTGTACAAGGTAGGGTTTAATTGTTTACTGTGCAACGTATGATGTATGATGCGCACGGTGCTATCTTCCTAGCTTCCATAGCAGCCTCTTCATCAGGCCGTTTGCTAACGTTTTTTTTTCTGTTTGGGCAGCATGAGGAAAGTGCGATTGAAGAGCTTGCTAGGGATTACAATGCAAACTGGATGAGTGCAGTTGAGATGCTTGATGATGAAATCTATATTGGAGCAGAGAATAACTACAACCTTTTCACTGTGCGCAAGAACAGTGATGCAGCCACAGATGAAGAGAGGGGTAGGCTTGAGGTTGTTGGAGAGTACCATCTTGGAGAGTTTGTGAATAGACTCCGGCATGGCTCGCTTGTAATGCGCCTTCCAGACTCAGAGATGGGCCAGATACCAACGGTTATCTTTGGCACAATCAACGGGGTTGTTGGCATTATTGCCTCGCTTCCACATGACCAGTATGTATTTCTTGAGAAGCTCCAGTCCACTCTTGTGAAGTTCATAAAGGGTGTTGGGAATCTCAGCCATGAGCAATGGCGGTCATTCCACAACGACAAGAAGACATCGGAGGCCCGTAATTTCCTGGACGGTGACCTGATCGAGATATTCCTTGACCTAAGCAGAAGCAAGATGGAGGAGGTGTCCAAGGGGATGGGGGTTCCCGTTGAGGAGCTATCCAAGAGAGTGGAGGAGCTGACGAGATTGCACTAGGTCAGTAATAATACGTAGAAGAAGTTTGTTAGAACTTTTGATGATATGTATATTTTTCTAGTTTAAGCATGTTGGGTTGAATGTTGATGCCGCTGGTCGCACAGGAACGAACATTCCTGTTAGGAGTTACCCGTGTGGCTGTAACGTACTCTGCTTCGTTGGTTGGGTGCTCCAGTAACGTTTGAGCTGGCAGTTTTAGTCACGAGGCAGTATTAGCATTTGTTTTCCTCTGTTTGTTTGTCCCAAGGTGAAATCGTGGTTGTGAATCTTGTGCTGTACACGCAGTTTTAAACATTGAGCACTTGTACAAGAAGGAACACTAAACCAGGGTCCGATCATGCACTAAAAGCCGGTTCGTTGTTGCAGATGCAAGGGGGGAGGGGTGCCTCCTCCACGTGATCATTGATGAGTCGAGAACTCAGCGGTTGCGGTCTGGACAGATGGCGAGGTAGCACCAAGCGAAGCGAAGCGAAGAAGGGGGAAACACTAGCCGATCCTAAAGTACCCGTGGGCCACAACGCACGCAAACGCAAGGCTTGGCTTGCCTTCCTTGTCCTGCCTCCTCCCCGGGCGGGGCAGGCAGCGCCGCGCCTCGCCACCCGTGCGCTCCCACGATCCTCTCCTCGCCGCCCTAGATCTGCTTCGGATCCCACGCCTCGCCGCCATGTTCTGGCGCATGACCGGTCTCTCCGCGGCCTCGCCGGTGAGTCACTCCCACGATGATTCTTCTCTCTCCCCCCCTCATCTTTCTCCGTTGCCTTGCGATTGCTCCGGTGTCTCGAGCTCTTCCAATCCCCCATCGCTCTCGCCTACCCTATCCTACCTAGGGTTTCCTTTAGCCTTTAATAGCTGCGGGAGCGCGTGCTTGTTTCTCCCGCGCGTGCGTGTTCGCTGCCCCGCCACCTCCAGGCACCCGTCGCCTCCGTGTGCCTGGGTCGCATCCTGCGAGCTGTTCCACCAAATCTGGGAGCCTCTATTACATATTGCTTTAGCAACCGCATCTTGTTTTTTTTTTTGGAAACTGAGAATCCCGTTTGTGCATCCATTTGTTTATTGTGATGATAATTCCACTATTCATGAATTCCAATCCAACAAGGTATTTATGAAATCCAATCCAACAGTTATGTAAGTCAAGATTTAATAGCTAAAAAACTTTAAACAGCAAAGGGGCACCGAATCCAACGATAGTAAAATATATTTCCTTTTTTACGTGGGTGCCGTAATTGCTCTCACTCGTTTGCTCTTGGAAGAAATGAGACAGGTACGGCAAGGAGAGCATCTCCATTGCAGAAAAAAGGAGTTTGGTACAATTAGGTTGCCTGTTGTTTCTAATGCACTCCTGTTTTCTATCTTGACTTGCATTTGGAGTTATGACACCTCTTTTAGGAATATCAACACTTGACCACATCTATGACGTATCACATGACCTTGTTATTCTTTCTTGTTTAATCCTTCCATGGAGCCATCCTCTGTCTTTGGAAAGTTTCATTAGCACTACTGGCTCGGTATGCTGTATTAACTTTTCTTTTACCGTCTTGTGTTTTGTTCTAATAGACTTATCACCTGCAGTGCTCCGCCTTTCTATTATTCCAAGCTGTAATTCTCTTCTTTGGTGCTCGTTTAACAGTAATTTACTGTGTTTTGATTGAGCTTGATCACTGGAATGTCTAAGGTGCTGAATTGTTTTTTTTAACCATTTCAAGTCACGAGTGTAAAATTATTACTATACTATGGGAACATCTCTACCTCACCTGCCTAACCTTGTAATTTATTGGTCAGGTGGATACAATTCTAGACAAGGAGAACTTCACACTAGAAGAACTTCTCGATGAGGATGAAATAATTCAGGAGTGCAAAGCGCTGAATACTCGTCTGATAAATTTGTAATTTCCTTCATCACCCTTATTTTATTTAATTGCTTATTTTCTGTGCTGGAGCTATAGAAGTTTTTTGTATGCCTAAGGGACCCTTGCATATTCAGCCATGTATGCTGAGTCATCTGACCATTTCATCCATTCAGAGAGAAAAAAAAATTCTTAACTGTGTTCTTTTCCCATTGATGTAAGCTTTTCCACAGCTGGTTCTTGATTAATGATCATTTACATCTGCACTATAAGCATAATGCAAGTGTATGAATATGTTGTTATGTGGCTGCATTTGATTGAAGGTTTTACTGCATGCTGTTTCTTTTACCTGTGTAGTTTCTTTGTTTTTATTATTCTTGGATGTTGTTCCTAGCTTGCGAGATAAGGCTCAAGCGGAGCAATTGCTTCGTTACATTGTGGAAGAAGTTCCTGAAGATTCTGAAAAGAAGCGTTCTTTTCAGTATGCATTCTTTTGTCATCTACCACCAAGTTGTGTAAAATAGCTTGTCAGTGAACCTTGCCTAACTTCAGTTATATAACTCAATGCAGGTTCCCATTCATTGCTTGTGAGATATTTACATGTGAAATTGACATCGTCTTGAGGACCTTAGTAGAGGATGAAGAGGTAAATATGTTCCCCTGACCCCTATTAACATATTCCTCTTGAGTATTTTACTTCTCGGGCTGATAAACTTCATTCTAGCTGACCATCTCTTCCATTTCTTGTACTTGATGCAGTTAATGGATTTTCTATTCTCATTTGTAAAACCTGGTCATCCACATAGCACGCTGTTAGCTGGTTACTTCAGTAAGGTACTATTTTTCTCCTGTTTTGATTGACTCTGAATCATTCTTTGACTTTTGATGCAATCTGCAGTGGTTTAACTTTACTGTGTTATTATAATTTTGGACACTATGCTTCACACTGTTCATCTGTTGCATACATGGCTTGTGAGCTCAGTTTGATCTCTTACTGTAGGTGGTATTATGTTTGATGCTGAGAAAGACTTCTCCTCTAATGAACTATGTCCAGGTATTGCTCATCTTTCTTACTGGAACGTAGGTTGTCACCGATATGCTATTATTCTAGGTAATTATGAGCACATTTACTCATATTTTTTGTTTGACAACCTGAAACAACTTAGACTGGATTTGTAGTACTCTCCTCTGAAGCCTGATAGGTCATGAGCTACATTCTGTATGTGTAATTGTGGTTGGTGTAATTTTGTGTGCATCCTGAAGTCTAAAGCTTTTTCTCGCTGGTTGAATCTAGAAGTACCATGTGATAGAAAATGTTGTAGAACTATTGGTTATTCAGTTTTGTTTGTATTAGCAATCTGCGTTCCACTCATTTTATGTTAGGATGCATTCTGTTATATTTATTCTTTAAGCAGTCTGCACCAATCAAATGTTTTTCTTTTACATGTAAAGTTGTTATAAGATACAAGCTTACAGATGCCTGTGTATTTTCCAATTTATGGGTGCTCATATTTGTACCCCTTTCGTTGTGTTAGGAGCACCCAGACATTGTTGTCCAACTTGTTGATCTCATTGGCATCACCTCAATAATGGAGGTCAGCTGTTGTTAAATTTGTTCTATGCCTATTTTTGTGTGTTCATTTAATTTATTGATGCCATGATACTGCTTGTAAAACAGGTTCTGATTCGACTGATAGGTGCTGACGAAACCATATACTCGAATTATGCTGACACATTGCAGTGGTTAGAAAATACAGATGTACTGAAAATGATTGTGGATAAATTTAGCTCATCTGTAAGTTTCAAAGCTTGAGCACTTATTGACATGCTAAGTATTATAAAACACCACTATTCAATACTAGTTGCTCTCAGTATGGTGCATCTAGAAATATCTGATAAAATATACTGAATATTTTGACTAGAAAAGTGCTTACATATCATACACTATTATATAACCAAGCAGGATTCCCCTGAGGTGCATGCCAATGCTGCAGAAATTCTTTCTGCAGTGACTCGATGTGCCCCTCCTCCTCTTGCTGCAAAAATATGCAGCCCGAGGTTTGTGTTTTAGGTTTTACTTAATTTTTGATCAGAATGGTATAAATTCCACAACAACAATTTCCTTTCTCTGCCAACTATCATACACATATTTTTGTTTGTTTGTTGCATGCCATTTCAGTTTTGTTGGGAGGTTGTTTCGTCATGCTCTTCAAGAATCACGCCCCAAATCTGTCCTGGTTCATTCGTTATCAGTATGTATATCTTTGTTGGACACAAAAAGACTAGCGTCAGCCTCATACCAAGTATTTAGAAGTAACTTAAGCCATGGGGCATTGGTTACTGCTAGTCCAGAGACAGTTGATTGTATGCTGGAGAGCCTAGGTGAGTGCTCTATTTTTTTGATAGTATTATTAGGCTGCTGCTACTTAAGTAGTTTATCTCTTAGTATCTTAATTTTATATACTATAGACAACATCTATTCTATGGTATATTATGTGTTTTTGGTAATTATTTTAGAGAAAATCTTTAATATGCATTTCTGGAATTGACTTACTGATCTATCTGAAATGACATCTTAGGTGATTTGTTGAAGTTGTTGGACATTTCTTCTGCTGAAATTGTTTTACCTACGACATATGGATGTTTGCAGCCCCCTCTTGGAAAACACCGTTTGAAGGTATGGCTTCATGTAGTGAGTTTTGGTAATTGATAGTTTGTGTGCATGTTTCTTTATATTTTGCTCAAGCCAATCCTTCTTTGTTGAATGCACTGGATCTTAAGCTTTTCTAGTTATTTGATGTAAGCACAAAATGTCTTGCTTATGGATTCATTGACTTACTTTTATTAATCTTGGCTTGGGATTTCTGGGGAAGTAATTTCTGATATATCCATGCAATTGAGTCCTGATGGTCTAAGCTATTGTGTCCCTTGCATAACTCTCTCCAGTAAGTCTAGGCTTGCAATGTCCAATGAATCATATCTGTTCTTTTGACATGTTCCTTCACAGTCCTTTCCTGTTCCATTTCGGTTTTAATGCGTGGTATTTTTGTCCCTCCCAGATTGTGGAGTTCATCTCTGTTTTGCTGACGATTGGTAGTGAAACTGTGGAAAAGGAGCTAATCAACCAATCTGCAATAAAGCGTTCCATTGATTTGTTCTTCCAGTAAGTGGGCTACTTTATGTGCTTTTCTTCCTTGCAATTGCAAGAAAATCATCACATATTGGTTTGTGCTGCAGGTACCCTTACAATAACTTTCTGCACCATCATGTCGAGAGTATTATCATTTCTTGTCTGGAAGTTAATAGATCCCAGCTGATTGACCATGTCTTCAATGAATGCAATCTTGTTGGCAAAATTCTTGCTGCTGAAAGAAGTTCCTCACTGTCAACAGAATCTAACACAGTAATCTATTCCTGGATTCTTAAGTCCTTTTTTCCCCTTGTTGCAAGATCAGATAGACATAGGGTCCTGTACATTGAATATTCTTATCTTCTATGTGCAGCCAACATTACCATCTGAAGGGAAGGTGCCTCCAAAAGTTGGGAATATTGGGCACATAACTCAAATAGCTAATAAGCTCATTCAATTGGGAAATAGCAACAGCATAATCCAGTCTCATTTGCAGGTACTTCAAGTTTCTCTTCTTTCGTTAGCCTACCAGATTAGCAATTGCATGATGTACTTTTTGTACATATCATCTAAACTTTATTAATTAGCTAACTTGATGAAAAATGTCTTTACAGGAGAACAGTGAGTGGGTTGAATGGCAGACAACTGCCCTGGTCAAACGCAATGAGGTTGAGAACGTTTATCACTGGGCTTGTGGGTAGGTTATCATTCTGTGTTGTGATGCTTTTGTGATTGCATACACTTGGCTTTCGCTGACTTTTGGCTATCAATGTTCTGTGCTGCAGTCGTCCGACTTCTCTACGTGATCGTGGTAGGGATAGCGATGATGATGACTTCCGAGACAGGGACTACGATGTGGCGGCACTTGCTAATAACCTGAGCCAGGCATTCCGGTATGGAATGTACAACAATGATGACATTGAAGAGGTGATTGTCTGAACTTTCAGCAGCCTGAGCTTTGGTAGCATGCTAGAATTTACATACCTGAAGAAATCGGCACTGATCTCTTGTACTCTTATATTTCCTTCACTGATATAGTCCTCTCTAGCATTATGGAACATGTTAGTAATGTGGCAATGTTTGCTTATTGCAGACACAAGTAATTGGACGAGATGATGAGGTATGTTGAAATGCTGTTTATGTTGTATCTGTTGTTTGTATTGTCATTTGATCTGCATGTTCACTACTTCCATACTGGCAAATAGTTTATCCTTAAGACTTGTGGTTAGTTTAGTGACTTGAGACTTCGAATCTAGTACTAGTAAGTAATAACAAGTGTTTTGTGTCCTGATGTCCAGCAAGTGGAAATGCATTTTCTGCAGTCTGAATTGCTGTGCCCCTGTTTCCTTTCAGGATGTCTACTTTGATGATGAATCAGCTGAAGTAGTAATATCTTCGTTGCGTTTGGGTGATGATCAGGACAGGTAATTTTGTTATTGTTTCGTTGTCCTGCCATTATTACTATTACTTAACCCTCTTTACGAATTCAAACTGGTTTACATTTGATGGTGATAGAGGAATAAATGGCCGTTTAGCTGCCTCTGTCCTTTCATCATCTCCCAATTCTGAAGAGACTTACCTAAACACGGAGCAAACAGATGAGGTGCAAATTGGTGAGGACACTAGCATTGAGCCACAACCAGAAAGTGTATCTCTTGAAAATGGCCCTGTTGAGGAGACCGGGGACTTAGCAGATGTAAATAAACAAACAGATTCTAACATGGAAAATGAGAAACTATTGTGCACTGAAGAGGATGATGTGTCCAAAGAAGCTGAAGAATCTGAGCTACATGTGGATGCTCGAGATGGCCAGGCAGACATACAGGCAGAAGATGCAGCTGAAGGATCATGCGGGGACATGTGTACAGAGAGAGCAGTGGATGAACCTGTCAGCTCATCATCTGAGCCCAACAATGCTTCAGCTGGAGCTTCACCTGACACAGGTGATATCCGTAATGCATCTGCTGGCACAACAGGATGTAACGAACAAGCACCCAACGATTCAAGTACAGGGTTGCATGCCAAGATTCACAAGTGAAGGCTGAGGATGGACAGAAAACGGATGAGCCCACAACTAGAGAGTGATTTAGGGTGGTATGGGATTGTACCAGACCAAAGCAGCTACTGCTCGGCAGATCCTTCCACAAGGCAGTAATGCCGAAGTGCCTAGCCTCACATCTTGGCAACCGCGGAGAAATCAGAAGCAACGAGTGCTGTGGAACGGTCAAGCCTTAATCTGCAGTTGCGAATGAGCACTTCAATCTGCCGAGTGCCTTGCCTCATCTCCAGATGCCTTGTCCTCGATTTGCATGGGACTCGTACAACGTAATGGTGGGAAAGTTGCTCTTTTTTTTTTGTCAGACCTCACCTCAGTTGGTGGTAGCATTTGATGATCCGTTTCAACTGGTTTTGGCTACGTTGATTATTTGTTTCTACGCTAGGGCACTCGAACTGTAGCATTGGCAGTGAGTTTTTTCCCTTGTTTCTTTTTAATTGGATTAGCTATCTCTATATTGCTTAAGAGAAACATACGGTCGGCTGTTTCTCTAGTTAAATTAAGAGTATATTTCTTCTTTTGTTTGCACTTTTTGGTGGAAAAACTTATTTGTAATCATTCTTCGAGCGCCTGTAGCCAAACGAATAACCTGTTTGTTAACGCCAAAATCTAACGGATCCGATGGGGCTAAAGCCAATCGGCTGAGAGGTCCGTTGGAGGGTTTGATACAACCATCGGTCGATGGAGATACTGAGACGAAGCCGATAGAGAACTGTAGAAGAGCCGATTAGATTAGTAGAAGATTGGATCAGCTTGAAGACAGGGGATTGTTTAATCGGGATTAGGTCCGAGAAGCCCGAGGGAAGAAAGGAGAAGGATCGGCTTGACTAAAAAATGTTCGATAGCTATAGTAGAGAAGTCGATCAGGTTGCAGCAAAGGAAGACTCTGTTACAAATTGAAAGATTATTCAGATGAAACCGGGTTTGCGGAGGAGCCGTAGACTCTACGGTAGGGTGCTTATTTTTGTAAATTATAACCTTACTCAGTTAGCTGGTTAGTTAACTTCTTTAGGAATATTTTCCTTTGTTCTTACTAGAAAATAATGTCCGATGGTCGTAGACGCGTCGGACTCTGTCTGTAAATCAAGGTATAAATATAAATCCTCTAGAAACATGTAAAATATCTTTGGATCATATTCAAATTCAGCGCATCGTCACCCTAGTTCATCTAGGTTCTACCGGCGGGTTCTGGCTCTCGACGCGGGGCTGCATCGGTTAAGTCCGATCTTCGGCGAAGGGGTAAGTCCTGCCACCATCCCGATATGTCCTGCTCTGTCTAAGCCTGCATCGGTTAGGTCCGATTTTTTAGGCCAATTGAATGTATCGCATCACGTCTGTGCTGGACCTATTAGCCTGTTAAGCTCCCTCTGCTGTCGTCGGTCTCGTGCTATATCGGTTAGGTCCGACCTACGGGGCTGCCGATGGTAGATCGAGATTCAGGCCTATAGTCTTCTGCATGGCGTATCATCGGAGTGCTAGCCGATGAGTTATCCATACTCTGTGATTTACGTCCAGCACATCGGCCCCTCGGTCGATACGTATCAGCCTTTAGAGGCGTCCCACGACGCGTAACGCCAAACATATCGGACCTTTAGCCGATACGCACCCGTCTTTAGAGAGGCGTCCCCTCATCGGCTCAGCTAGCCGATGGGTTCGTTCCTATCTTTGCCACAACATAGCCGATCCGACGTCCTCTGTATCATCGCTGCTGGCCATAGCCTCGTACTGTCTCGGTTAGGTTCGATCTTCGAGGTTGGGTGTTGATGGCGCTGCCACGGCGGGCAACGGGTCTCTTTGCAGCCCGTGCCTTCTTATGCTAATCATCGCCTAGGCCGCATCCGCCTTCATCGGTTTCTCCAGCCGATGAATCACTGTTCGGCTGTCCGGAGGGATCTCGTGCGCCGCGATATCCTCTGAACACACCCTGATTCCTCCATCGGCTCTACGATCGATCGCTCGTCGACACCTATCCACATCGGCTCCCCAACCGATCAAACAATATTTTAAACCTATCGGCAGCCAGCCGATAGCGAGCGTCTGTATTTGACCCGATCGTCTCATCTCCTTGTCAATTGCAGGGTTAAATTAATTGGCACGCCCACGAACCTCAAGACCTAAGGACCTGTACTGGAGATAAGCAGACCTTTCAGACCTTCGCATAACTGAGCCGCCGTCCCTCCCCAGTCGCGGGATTTTTTGGCGGCGAGCGCTGGCTCAACTGATTACAGATGTAGTCGACCTCAGGCAAAATAAATGTCCTATGAATGAAATAAGTGTCCTATGAATGGGCCGAACAGATGCCATTGTGGGCCTCATCTGGACAACAAGGTTTTCTATGAGGAAAAACCAACTTGGCCTGTGTATCCATACGCCTTTACTGAGCCGATCAAAAACCGTTGTGCCCTTTACTATGCTTTGTCGTGGACTTCTGCTACTGATAGGTCGTGTCAATTAATGGACCTCGACTAAAGGTCGCGTACAGTTCATGGGGCATTGGGACTCTACCAAGCTACTGTGTATTAACCTTTGAAAAAAAATAAATATTTTTCTTCGCCCCGAAAATTTATGAATATAAGAATGGGGATCGTCATAAAATTCGTGACTATTAACTCTAAATTTTCGTGTTTTTTATGCTTTGGCTTATAATTTCGTGAGTTGTTTATTATCATTGGGATCAGCACAAAATATGTGAATATTAAACTTAGGACCTAAATTTTCATGATTTTTAGCCCTTGGTCTATAATTATGAGTTGTAGCCTTTAGCTAAAATTCATGAGTACTAACTTCTATAAAAAAGCATGAATATTTTTCTCCACTGAAAATTACACGGCTATTAGCCTTGGGCCAAACATTTCATAATTTTCATCTCTTGAGTTATAGCCTTTGTGAAAATTGATGAGTTCTAAAAAATGCATGGAAAATTTTCTCCCGTGCAAAATTTCATAGGTATTAGAATTGGGATTGTTGTGCATACAGTTAGTGAATATTAACCTTATGACCAAAATTTTCATGATTTTTTTGGCTTTGGTGTATAATTTCGTGAGTTATAAAACCTTAGGTTGAAATTCATCGATATTAAACTTCGGGGAAAAAATCATGAAAATATTTTTGACCGAAAATGACACGACTATTAGCCTTGGGCCTGCTTGGAAGAAAATTCGTGAGGACTAATTTTAGGACAAAAGAATTCATTACTTTCAGCTTTGGCTATAGATTTTGTGTGTTATAACTTTTAGCTAAAATTAATGAGTATTAACCTTTCAGAAAAAAATCATTAATATTTTTCTGTAGCACAAAATTTCACTAGTATTAGCATTAGGTACATTGCACAAAAAGTTCATAGATATTAACCTTAAGACAAAAAATTATGTTTTTTAGCCTTCAGCTTATATTTCATGAGTTATAGGTTCGGCCAAAATCATAAGTATCAACCTTTGAAAAAAGCATGAATATTTTTCTCCGGCCCAAAATTTTATGAGTGTTATCATTGAGACCGTTGTGAACAAAATTTGTGAATATTAAACTTAGGACTGAAAAATTTAGTGATTTTTATCCTTAGATTTTGTAAGTTGTAGTATTCGGTCATGAATATTATCCTTTGGAACCAAAAGGTATGAATATTTTTTTTTGGCTAGAAATTTTACGAGTGTTAGCATTGGGATCCTTGCGCACACAATTTATGAATATTAGCCTTAGGACTTATAATTTCATGATTTTAAGCATTTGGCCTAAAATTTCCTTAGTTATAACCTTCGGCCAAAATTCATAAGTTTTGAGCTTTGGAAACAAACACATGAATATTTTTCTAGCCTAGAATTTTATGAGTTTTAGCAATGGGATCATTGCGCATAAAATTCATAAATATTAACCTTAAAACCAAAAAGTTCATGATTTTTAATATTTGGCCTATAGAATTATGTCAAAATTCATGAATACAAGCCTTTGAGAAAGTAGGCATGTATATTTTTCTCCGTCCTTATGAGTATTATTATTGCGATCATCGCACACAAAATATATGACTATTAATCTTAGGGCCAAAATTTTTATGATTTTTGCCTTCGCTCTATAATTTTGTGAGTTATATCCCTGGTCAAAATTAATGAGTACTCCAATTGACGCGGATAATTTTTAACCCATGTATACATGAGCTCATTTAAAACATGAGTCTTCCATTTTTTAATCTAGTGATATTAGTATGCAACTTGACACTGATGCAGTGATAATCGAATGGAAGTGATTTGTATTTATCATTATGACAATTAAATGATTCATTAATTAATATGATATGTAGTTGAATTTTACAAATGAACCTTACAGATTTAATATCATACCTAACTTTGGTTGGGCTATATAGCTCTTCAGATTAGCAATAGGCCGAGCATCAAGCTTGATCCCTTACGGCTGACACAGTGACACCAATTGCCCAGTGTGGCCAAAGTAAACAACTCTAAAAGCCCGGCATCTCTTTGTTAATTACAGGGTCAAGTTTACTGGCACGCTCGCATCCGCACCATTGCGGACTTCATGGGCCCTGGCGCGCGTGCCTTGAACCATAGAGAGAAGCCAACCAACCTGCACTAGAGCTAAGCAGACCTTTCAGGCGTCGGCATGGTCGCCCGAGACATTTTTGGCGTGACCACATGCACCGGGTTAGAGCCAATAGGTTGCTTGCCATCGTTGGTGTCAGCGAGAAAGACGGTGGACAAGCCGGTAGATCCCTACGCTTTGGTGAGCTTCTCCAGGAGAAGCTGAGAACGGAAGTTGGCAAACGTTGGGGACAGGCGCTGCATAGAAATTAGAGTATGTAGATTATCAAATTTAGTGATCAAACCATTGAGAGTGGTAAGCATGAGGGTACGGTCCATCACAAGTTCACTGAGGTTGCTGAGGGTGTCCACCATTGTCTTCAACAGGCGATAGTACTTAGTGATGAAGAGGTTGCCCTGATGGAACGAGCGAAACTCGATGGAGAGGTTGAGGGTGTGCCACTTGTAGTTGCCAAAGAACTACAGCTCAAGCCTACACCATATCGAGTTGGTGGTGGCATCAGGCGTCATGACCTCTTGAAGAAGGTCGGCTGAGGGTGCCATAAAACCAACCTAGGACCACGCAGTTCACTTGCACCCATTTGGCGGGTCAAGGCAACAATTGTTGGAGAGGACATGGTTCGTTAAGGCATATTTGCCGAGGGCCATGAGGAAGATGCCACACCATTGAGAGAAGTTGGAAGCCACAACGTCAAGGGTGACTAAGACTAAAGCCTTGACATTGAGAATGCCAATAGCCTAGGCGTGGAGTGTGGCACATACGTCGGTCTCGAGTATGGGTACAACCGGGCATGGTAGACCACCTTGGGGAAGAAGGTTGCCAGGGTAGCCAAGTAGGGATGGCGGGGTAGTGCACTGGTCAAGGGGATGACAAGGTCAGTGCCACAAGCTACAAGACTGTTATGAAGACAAGCGGCAGCGAAGACAGCCGCCTGATCAGGCGGCAGTTGCATCGTTACAGGTGGCGTGGGCACTATGCTAAGCTATGGGAGATTCACACTGGGCGGTATGGGCGCCACACTTAGCGTAGTGGACAACACGGGGGATGACAACGGCGTCAGAGATGGTATAGATGAGGTCGGTGTAGCCGTAGCAGTCAAGGCAGGGGAAGAACTAGACTGCATAGATGTCGTCGAGTTGGCCGATGCTAAAGAGGGGTCAGTGAGCTCGGAGGAGACTGGCTGAGGAAAGAGCAAGGCAATGATGCTAGAAAGTGCATCGTGCACTGCCTTAGATGCTCAGATAGAGGCGACATTGGCGGTGGCCATCAAGGTGACGGGGTCAATGTTGAATGTTTCAGGAGGCATGAATGAGTCACACACCACATTAGCGACGGCCTTAGCAGCCTCGTTGAGTGTATGCTTGTGGAGTTGGGATTGGGAGAAGAGTTAGGGTTGGGAGGAGACAACATGGCATCGTGCAGCGTGAGGGAGAAGTACCAGTGGGTTAGGGTTTGTGGTGGTGCGGAAGCAATAGATTAATCTGATACTATGTGAGATAGATTGACTCAATGCGATATTTGGAGCATTTATAGTTATAAATTGAAATAAGGATAAGGAAAGAAGACTGAAAAGAGATAATATGTAATATTTAGTGACGCGACCAATCAGAGCATGCTGACGAAGGCTGGGTTAGAGCAATTGGTCAAGATCAATAGGATCAACGTGTCTATGCTTGTCATCGGGCTGGAAGAAGATGGAGGAAGAACAACGCAATGCTGGCGGTAGTTTTCGGCTTAGCAATGCGCCAATGCGCACCGATGGCGTGGTCGGGAGGGAGAGAAGCTTTCGTGTGGGTGCGCGCAAGCGATGTAGCGACGGACAAGTTGCGCAGGCGATCTTCTAAGCGATCGATCTACAAGTTGTGGGTGATACGGACTTGATTGTGAAGTTTTGATTAACCTTTGGAAACAAACAAATGAATATTTTCTTTGGCCAAAAATTTCACGACTATTATCCTTGGCATGTCCAAACAAAATTTATAAATATTAACTTTATGACAAAAGAGTTTTTTTTTATTTTCAGCATTTGGCCTATAATTCCATGCTTTATAGCTTTCGGCCAAAATATATGAGTATTTGGAAAAAAAGTCAAGAATATTTTTCTCCGGCACAAAATTTCACTAGTGTTGCGCACAAAGTTCGTGAATATTAATCTTAGGACCAAAATTTTTATAATTTTTAGCCTTCGGCATATAATTTCACAAGTTATATAGTTTTTGTCAAAAATTGATTAGCATTAACAGTCTGAGAAAAATACACATGAATATTTTTCTCCAGCCAAAAATTTCACGAGTGTTTACATTGGGATCGTTGCAAGTAAAATTCATAAATATTAACCTTACTACCAAAATTTTTTTATGATTTTTAGCTTTCGGCCTATAATTTCATGAGTTGAATAGCCTTCACCAAAATTAATGAATATTAGCCATTGAAAACAAGTAATGAATATTTTTATCCGGTCCAAAATTTTATGAGTGTTAGCACTGGGATCGTTGCACATAAAATTCGTGAGTAGCCTTTGGCCAAAAATTTATGGGTTTGCTATGGCGCCATATTTTTTATTTAATTTTAGTCACTTTTTCTCTATTTGATTACCATATTTTTCACTTAATTTCAGTTACTTTTTTCCTATTCGATTACTCTCTATCCTATATGTAAATGTGCTTCTATGTCACCTATGTCGTATTTGAAGTAGATAATAAATTATTTTTAATCATAATTCTCTTATGCATTGTGTATTAAAAAATTAAATATTGAAACTTACAGTATAATTATAGTGTAAGTTTTAAAATTTATAATATAATTTTAATATAAGTGTAGGTAATTTATAGTAGAAAAACGAACATAACAAATGTGATACCAATTGGATTTTATCAACATGGCCCAACACCCCTGTTGACGGATTTGTTTTTAATAGTCGTGCATCGTTAACTAGTACTGCCAGTGCATGTTTTGACAACATGTGCCGCCAAAAGAATATATCAGCAACAAAGTTGTATCATCGGTATGTTGAAGATAATCTTATCTTAGTGTAACTATGTGTATACATTGGTCGCAAGAAATAGAAAAAAAAATGGAGTTTGCATGTATAGCATGCTCTACTAGAGATGGTACTTAAGTGCTCTAATTAGTGCAATAAATAGTTAGAAGTAAATTTGATTTTGACTAGCAACGGTAAAAACAATGTAAAGTCGCATAACTATTAAAAAAAAAGTCAAGAACATATTGACTTCTGAGCCTAGCTAGCATTTGGCTGAATTATTACTTTTATGACGGTTTTCTTAAGTCTATAAATAAACTTGTGCACTCCTTATATCTAATATAAGTTTTTAGCGATATAAAATACATATGTTGAGTAAAATACATGTAATGTTTGACAGTAAAAATATGTGTATGCAAAGAATACTTGTGCTTAGAACTTAGGGATTAGTTCTAGGTTGTGTGATTCAATTTCATCACAGAAGTCGTACATTTAATCATATAAACTCTAGCAGATAATAAACTAATTCCTAGATGCAGACCTCTGTAGACATGTCAGCATGGTCCACTATAGGGACCCATAGAGCATTATAGACTGACATCCTACGCCAGCGTATTATGGCATCCTGCATTGGTTAATGCAAGGACACATACAATGCCATATAGATCTCTGCAAAGCAAACAAAGACTAAAGGAAGTAGAAGGTAAGGAGTCTATATAAAAAAAAAATTGAAACTGGGTCACATATATGGAAAGCACAGGAAAGAACGAAGAAGACAGCACGGGCAAATTGGCCATTTTGCATCCTTTGGATGGAAAATGTCACGGTAATGGCATTTTCCAATTCAATTCTCTTTGAGATGGTATATAGAACCTTAGTTCCATGTGATGGTAGTTTGCAACTTGCGTTTCTTTGCAGTGGCATTGAGCAAATTATCTCTATTTTCGAGCGCTTCTGCGTAAAGTTGCCGCATGAATAATAAAAAAAAACGAAGCGAGTAGAATGAGTTGCTAACTTAAAACCACAAATAAAAAAACAAACTGTTCAGACCGCACAAAGGTGCAAGGTACCTCCCTAAGGCCAGGCTCTTTTTGTTTGTGTAGGTGTGTGAGGGGTGCAGCTATATTACTACAGAAGTTACAAATTTGCTAGTACTCGATACTAGCAAATTTCATCGGCGCCACTAATATACCGCTCAAAACAAACAGCTGATCAGAGACTAGTATTTATATCATGTCGACGAGTCTGGCCGACGGAGTCGAAGGAGGCCGGCGAGAATTTAGACGAAAAACGAGCGGAAGCGAAGGATCGACCCAAAAAAAAAATCAGATACTATGATAGTTAAAGTAATTGAACGCAAATCTATTATCAGTTATGCAGATTACATATATAGGCTGAGAACCACCCGTATGTGCACAGAGTTGGGTTAGAATACAGAAGGAAACCGAGCAGAAGATAGCGAGGAAATAGACTAGGAGACCACATGCGATAATACAGGAAAAGCTAGTCTAGCAATCATACGAACCTTTGCCTCCCCATGCGCCTCGAGCTGCTGCACCAAACCACACCCAAATCAGTCCCACAAACGAGAGGAGAGATCCCACGAGCACAACCCCTTGCTTGCCTTGTCCATGACTCAGATCAAGCCGGCGCGACTGCTCTTCTCTCTGCCGTCGTCTGTATAGTGTTGTTTTGTCTCATTATGGAGTCACGTGGACGGTGGAGGTTAGGCCTCCCACGTAATTAGTCAAGCGATCAACTATCTAGTGTAATTAGCATTCACTCAACCATATTCGGTACAAAATTGTAACATGTTAGCTATATTTTAACTAACTTGGTTCTTCTAACTAAATTTATTGAAAACTTCCAGATAAATATCAATTTGAATTTAAAACATTCTACTAAGATAGTTTGTACATAAACATTAAAATTTCTACATAGAAACTTTATGCTTGGTAACTTTATACATACAAATTTTGTGCCGTATAAATTTGAAATGAATTCATTAGAGTGTTAATTCAGCACAGAAGAAATTATATGTACAACTTTATTACAATAGAAAATTTTAAACACATAAACTTTATGCATACATAGATTTATATACATATGTTCGTAGAAACTTTAGACGAATAAACTTTGCACATATAAATTTTAAATAAATTTAAAACAACATTTTTTTAAAAAGCAAAATGTGCATATGGGTTGTGAGACCCATGGCCTGGTGCTCCTAAACACTACAAAATGGGTCAAGCCATAAAGCCATTATAAGGCCTTCACGTACATCCATCACAGAAAAGGAGAAAAACTCGACCCGACAAAAAAGCACCTGGGCCAAAATAGGAAAGGCTTGACCGGCTCCCACGGCGAGCGCGAGCATGCGTGCAGTAGCCTTTTTTACCATGGTGATGATGCCGGCGAGCTCGGAGAAAATGAATTCGACAATGGCAAGCTCAGTGTAGCCAGTGAAAGGATTTTGATATTGCTTAGAGAGGGGTGAATGGCATTCTATGAAAAACATTTCACAGCGGTGTCAAATTGAGCAGAGGCTGTAGTCTTTAACACCGTTCTAGTCCGGTTACGATTTCTCTGTCTTAGACAGAAAAATCGAACTTAAAATTTCGGTCCAAAATATCTTAACTCTTAGTCCCCTTTTCCGTTCTCGTGAGAGAACCAAATCTAGGACAATCCTCCCAACTAGAGGTTGTAATAGATAGGGTATTAGCAAGTTTCTAACTAACCACCAAGGTCTAAGGTTGGATAATGTGCATCTTTCTTTGGTGAAACTTATCTACCAAGCAACCTCTTCGAAACTAGCTCATGTGTTCACTCAATTACCTTTTTCCTTATGAAGGTAAGGACAAAACCTTCACAAACTTTTTTGGGCTATCGGATACTCACAGGCAACGCCTAGCTAGCTAGGGAGAGAACTCCTAAGAGTAACAAGCATGTTGTCTAAGGCAGGATGTCGATCCCTAAGTGCTCACCGCAAGAACCCTAGATCTCAAGCTCTCTAGATAAAAATACCACCCAAAAACATAAGATTAGCACAAAGATCAATATGGACGGAAGTTAGAAACCCGTTCACACCGGATCTCACACGCGCGACGCGACCACGACGAAGCCTAGAAGGTGTGCTTAGCTTCAGTGTAGTCCTGCTGGCTTCCCTCTATGGCTCAAGCTACACACACCGAGACTTGGAAGGTCCGCTTAGCTCCGGCGCGGGTACCTCGGCTCGCTCTCTGTCGTAACGGTGTAGGTATGGGCGTGCCAGTCAATTTAACTCTGCAGTTGACAAGAAGATGAGGCAAACGGGTCAGTCGGATAATGGGCTGATACAAGCTCTCGCTATCAGCTGGCCATCGATAGGGTCGAGTTGGTCATCGGCCGCGTCCGGATGGCTTCTGCTATCGGTTGGTCACCAATAGAAATTGAGATGCTCTTCCATTGGCTAGGGAGCCGATGAAGACATGGGCAGATGTCGACGAAAGACGTAATGACTCCGGGTGTAGCGAAAACGAGATCCTGATCCATCGGCCGTAGAGCCGATGAAGGCACCAAAGGGTATTTAGAGAAAAACAAAGCACGCAGGATCTCTCCTGGTTACCGACAGAAGCTGTACTGCTCGTTTATCAAAGCCGATGAAGACATATGCGAATTGGCAAGAAATTATATAAAAGACACCGGCTGCAAAGCCGATGTCGCTCTAGATATGGTGGGCAATGAACAAGGAGCGGAGCTCGCTCCTCCCACAGCACAAGACTCGTCGCCCACCGTGACGACGCCGCTAGCACCGATCTTGAAGATCGGATCTAACCGAGACAGTAAGAGACCGAGGCCAACGACAACGAGACGGTAGACGCCAGATCGGTTGTGCTGAAGGAAGGACGGAGCGAACTCATCGGCTAGCTGAGCTGATAAGAGGACATCTCTGAAGATATGCGTGCATCAACCGAAAAGGTTGATGCACTAGGCGTGACATTTGATGGAATTCTCTGAATACGGGTGCATATCGGCTGAGGAGCTAATACGTTAGACGTGTTGCTCAAGGTATAGATAACTCATCGGCTAACCATTCCAATGAAACGCCGGGCAGAGACCTACAGGCCTACAACTTAATCTACTGTCGACAGCCTCATAGGTCGAACTTAACCGATGCAGCATGGGATCGACGACGGTAGAGAGAGTTTGGTAAGCCGATAGATCTCGCACGGATGTGATATGGTATACTCGATCTGACTAAGAGGTCGAACCTAACCGATGTAGCCTTAGACAGAACAAGATATATCGGGATAGTGGTGAGACTTACCCCTTCATCGGGGATCGAACTTAACCGATGTAGCCTCACGTCGAGAGCCAGAACCCATCGGTAAAAACCTAGATAAACTAGGGTGGCGATGCGCCAAAGTTGTATTGATCGAGATATGATTTACAGACTTTCAAGGGGTCTATATTTATACCTTGGCATTACAGAGTCCGATGTGGTTACAACAACCATCGGACGTTACTTCCTAGAAAATATAATAGGAAAATATCTCTAAGAAAATAAAGTAAACTAACTAAATATTCCTATCAATATAAGATACGATTTACATAGATAAATTACCCTGCCGTGAGTTTCACGGTTCCTCCTTAGACTCTGTCTCATTTGGATAGTCTTGTATAATTGGACCGAATCCTTTCTCGTTTCCTTCAATCGGCTTCTTTCCTGTAGCAATCGGACTCTTCTTTACTAAATCGATCGTCTTTTCAATCTTTCCCTAGGCTTACCAAATTTTGACGTTAACAAAGCCCTAGAGACCATATGGGAGTAGGTATAGAAGGTGTGACAGCGAATCCATCAAAATAGGGATGAGTGGAGTTAAAGACTCGCCCATCCCCGTAACTAGTTGTTACTCACCGATTCAAACACCTGACATCTAAAACACTAAAAGTTTAGGTCAACACTTAGGCTTATCGCTAGAAAGGGGGACTAGAACTTCCAGTTCAAAAGACCTAAACTTTAGGTCTGTGGCTTTTGACCTGTACAGAGGTTAGGTATGTACAGTCTTATCGGCAAACCCTCAACTTGCCTGCCTTATCGAGCTTGGGTGGACCCTAGGTGGGGCCCATCATGCTCGGGGCATGTTGAGAGATTGTCAAGTGCCCCTACTCGATCCACGCAGGCTTGTTGAAACAATCCTTACCATGCTGCACCTACTGTAGGGCCCACTTGTTAGTGTCTAGGGCCAGCTGGTACAAAGGTGGGCCTAGGGTAGAGGGCGTGGTAGTCAACCACACCCCCTAGCCTTTCCCATGCCCTTATGAGGGTAAACAGGGCCTAAAACAACGTGTGTTAGGGGCAAATGCTGCCCTGTTTCCTATTTTGGATGGTGTGGGGTAGATATCCGTCTTGTTACACATGTTGTGCTACGTGGGATGGATAACCATCTTATCGCTCTTAATAGAAAAGTGACTGAGTTTCAAGACAAAATATCTTGCACCACTCACCCTTTGATTGGAGGATGTTTTTGGCTTCATCCTTAGTCACCTTAGGTAGGAATGGACAAAAAGCTTGGGCTCGTGAGCTTGGTTCGGGCTTGCAAGGCTTGGCTCAACTCAAAAGTTAAATGAGCTTAGCCCAAGATGGCTCATGATCCACTCATTTGGCTCATCGAGCTTGCATACTTGCTTGGCCAACATAGCCCATTAATGGCCTACTTAATGAAAACCCTAACTCCCTAACCCTCAACCCTCTCCTACAAGAGGTCCCCATCGACCCATCCCCTCCGAGCGACCAAACGCACACTATGCGAAGCCACACATGCACATTGATGCCTATGATTCACGACACGCCTCTTGTGTTGGCCAACTCAACTTTGAAGAGCTACCACTCCTCGCTATGGCCAGCGATGGAGGCTTCGCTTCGGCCACCTACTCTAGCATCAAACGAACGTAGGTCACAATGGCGCCATCGCTCCTCGGTGTTCCTGTCTTGCCCTTTCTCTCATTGGTGTGACCCTACGATTGGCCGCCTCATTCCTGCACTAGACCCCGGCCCTAACCCAGGTGTCACCCCTCAGCGCTCACCAATTCGCCCTCGCCCTCATCGTCGCGCTACACCATGGTTGGCTACAGTCACTAGTAGCTCGCTGTTGTACAAGAAGGCAAAGCTCACAAGCCAACTTGAGCCCGTAAACGAGCCGAGCTGAGCCTATGATTTAGCTCGTCATTTCAATCGGACTAAGCCTCAATTGCACCAAGCTTTCACAAGCTAGGTTTGGCTCGGCTCGGCTCACTTCTAGCCCTAACCTCAGGAAGGGGGAGAGGGTCCTAGCTTGTGGAGGGTCCTTGAGTAGGTAATGGTGACCAGGTGCTTATAGCTCTATCTTTGCTTCCCATGGATGAGGCTCTTCGCAGTCCTTTTAGAGCGGCCACGTATTGTCACACCAACCGCATGTGTCAACAATCGGTTTGGGGAATGGATGACATGGCACTATCCTATCCTAGGTTGTTGATTGTGGGTACCACGATTCCCATATTACCTACAACTAGCCTTTAACATGAACCCTTCTTAATAGTGTGGTTTTTCTATGACTCAAATTTAAGCTAAAAAATACTTTAAATCACTTCAAGCCATATCCCACGTCACATCAATTTGTAGGGGTCATCATATCACAATTATTTCTCCAAATAGGACTAACACCTACAATTTTTCTCAATAAATGTAGTTAATTCTCTAAATGTTTTATCATTTTGTCGGTGCAGAAATCGGTCCCACCAAAAGGCGCACCAAAGAGGTGTGCTCGTCGATAGAGGTCTGATGCGCCTAAACACGTGAAGACCTAGAAGATCTGTTTATCTCCAGTGCAGGTCCTAAACTCGAGGTTCACAGGCATGCCAGTCAATTTGTTCTTGCAATTGACAAGGAGATAGAAAGAATGACATCGATGAGCCAATCGGCTGATAGGCTATTACGGGCTCTTGTTATCAGTTGGTTGTCGATAGGAGTTGTAGCATTTATACATCGGCTAGAAAGCCGATGACGGCATAGGCAAATAGCGAGGAATAAAATTGCAGACACATCGACTATAGAGCCGATGATGCTTTGAATGAAATAGACGATAAGCGATAAAGAGTAAAATTTGGTCTGCCGAAGAGATAAAGCCTAGCAACCACCAATGAACGTAATATTAAAACCAGTCTTGATAGATCAGACCTAACCGAGACAATATAAGGTTAGATCTAATAAAACCAGACCAATCGCTAGCAGATTAACAGTGGGCAATATATATATCGGTTGAAAAGGCGATATGTTAAGCGTGGAGGTTAGTATAAAGGTAACTCATTGGCTGGCTACTCCAATGAAACATCGCGTAAAGACCCACTGATTTAAGGCTTAATCTACTATCAGTAGTCTAGAAGGTTGGATCTAACCGATTGTTAACGCCAAAATTTGGTAAGTCTAGAGAAAGATTGGAAATACAATTGGTTTAGTAAAAAAGAGTCCGATTGCTATAGGAAAGAAGCTGATTGAAGGAAACGAGGAAGGATTCGGTCCAATTATAGAAGACTATCCAAATGAGGCCGAGTCTGAGGAGGAGCCGTGGAACTCATAGCAGGGTAATTTATCTATGTAAATCATATCTTATATTGATAGCAAGATTTAGTTAGTTCAATTTACTTTCTTAGACATATTTTCCAATTATATTTTTTAAGGAAGTAATGTCCGATGGTTGTTGTAACCACATCGAACTTTGTAATGCCAAGGTATAAATATAGACCCCCTAGAAGCATGTAAATCATCTCTCAATCAATACAATTTTGGCGCATCACCACTCTAACTTGTCTAGGTTTTTACCGGTGGATCTGATTCTCGACGCGGGATTGTATTGGTTAAGTTCGATCTCCAGCGAAGAGGTAAGTCTCGCCACTATCCCGATATATCTTGCTCTGTCTAAGGCTGCATCGGTTAGGTTCGATCTCTTAGTCAGATCGAGTGTACCGTATCATGTCTGTGCAAGGTCTATCGGTTTACCAAGCTCTCTCTGTCATCGTCCATCCCATGCTACATCAGTTAGGTACGATCTACGAGGCTGCTGATAGTATATTGAGCCGTAAGCTTGTAGGTCTCTGCCCAGCGTTTCATCAGAGTATTTAGCCAATGAGTTATCCATACCTTGAGCAACACGTCCAGCGTATCGGCTCCTCAGCCGATATGCACATGTCTTTGGAAGACTTTCATCGACCGTCACGCCTAGTGCATCAGTCTTCCGGTCGATGCATGTATACTTTCATAGATGTCTTCTTACTGTACGATCTGTTCCGTCTAAGGCTGCATCGGTTAGATTCGACCTCTTAGTTGGATCGAGCGTACCTCATCACATTCGCGCGAGGCACGTTGGCGCGTTGGTCTCCCTCCTTCATCCACTGTCTCATGCTACATCGGTTAGGTTTGACCTACGAGATCGGCGGCGGTGGTCCAAGCCGGTGCCTCGGCAGGTCTTCACGCAGCATCTCGTCGAAGTGAGTAGCCGATCGATCCTCTAGAGGTCAATCCGAACACATCGGGCGCTTCCTGGTACCATCTTGGTTTGGTCCAAACTTCCATAGCTCACATCTGATGTGGCCATCGACATCTTCCTACGCCTTCATCAGCTCTCCAGCCGATGAAAAAGCGTCCTAGTCCCTATCGACGATCAGTCGATAGCAGGAGCCATCAGGACGCGGCCGATGACCAACTCGATCTTATAGGTGGCCAGCCGATAGCGAGAGCTTGATCGGCCCATTGTCTGATTGATTCATTCGCCTCACCTTCTTGTCAATTGCAAGATCAAATTGACTGGCACGCCCTCGAACCTCGAAGTTTAAGGACCTGCACTGGAGGTAAACAGATCTCCCAGACCTTCGCGTGACCGAGCCACCGTCTTTTCCCGGTCGGACCTTCGCTCGGCCCGGTCGGACCTTTCCCCACGAGGTTTGGCGGCGAGCACCAATGTAGCATGAGACTGATGACTGTAAAAGGAGTTCAATAAGCCGATAGATTCCACACAAACATAATGTGATATATTCAATTGTACTAAGAGGTCAGACCCAACCAATGTAGTCTTAGATAGAGTAGAAATAATAGAATAATGGCGGGATTTACCCCTTCACGGACATCGGACCTAATCAATGTAGCCCCGCATCGAGAGCCAAAATCCGCCGAAAAAAACTTAGATAAACTAGGGTGGTGATGCGCTGAAATTATATTGATCTATAGAGATGATTTACAAGGCTCTAGGGTGTTTGTATTTATACTCCATAATTACATAAGTCCGAGATAGTTACAAACAACCTCTAGATATTATTTCCTAAACAAAAAATGAAAATCTTTAAGAAGATAACAAAATTAACTAATCTTATCTAATTACAATAGATATCTTATAGATATAAAACCACTTTATCATGGTTTTCAAGATTCCTCTAGATTCGGTCTTATCTAGATAATCTTCCATCTTCAACTAAATTGAATCCATATTTATCTGTAAGATCAGCTCCTTTCTTATCCAAGATCATTAACATTTTCATCTGTCCGATCAGCTTCTCTATCTATCAATTGGCCTCTTTTTAAGCCGATTGATTCTCCGATCCTTAAATAAATCTATTTGCGGACTTACCAAATTTTAGCGTTAACACATTTATCACCCAAAACCTAATAGAGAACTTAATGAGCTTTTAGGTGGTGGCAAAGCTTAAGGATAGTAGTGTCGTTGGGTTCCACACCAAATCAAGCCCGCCATGTTAGCGTGGTCGTCAATGCACCAGATTTTGCACGCATGCTTAAGCCTGTGAAACCGAATGAAATGTTGCTCCTCTCAAGCTCGTTCACATGAACTGCTACCTCAATCTTCCTGAACATCTGTGTGTGGTTGGATTTGAATGAAGATGGACCCTATAGCGGTGTAGCACAAATGGAGAATAAGGAATAGTAACAATGTTGGTTAATAAAAGGTTTTTACCCAACCGATGCAAATCTTCGTTGGACCTTTACAATACTAGCCTGGCTTAAGACTCCGAAGTCTTCTAGGTGAAGAGAGAAAAAAATCACCTTTCTCCTAACCCCTTCCTTTCTGTCCCTGTGACTTCTAGTCGCTGGCTTGAGGGGAGGGGATCTAGATCCTTTCTTCTCTTGTTGTCTTAGGTTTAGGTTTAGTTAGGTCTTCCTATAGTCAGGTCAATCTCGTAGTTTCTTGTCTCCAAACTAGGTAGAATGCATTTCTCATCACCTAAAACTATTGTAAATATAATCCTAAGGTAGTATTGAGACTGGTTTTGGCTGACATGGTGCCCACATGACATAATAATTATTCTTAATCCCACATAGCATCTATGTGGCATTTACAGTTAGAAAAAAATGGTGGAACCTGTGTAGGGCTTGAAAGGACCTTAGGTCGCATAGAAGGGGATGAATGTGTAAACTTCTAAATTTGAAATGCACTAACAATAGAAATTAGTGTTCCCACCGGTGTCTCTGATCCTAGATTCTAGAGTACCCAGACTAGTTTTTCTATTGGACAGAGAAGCTAGTCCGAAGTCTCCGGTAGTATGGTCCAGAGATTCTAGACCTCCTTTAAAATGTCTAGAGGACACCTAAAGAAGGTGAACTCAAAGGGTTGGGAAGAGAGTAAGATAGCAAAATCACAGTAAATATAAAAGGTAGAAACAAGCTATAAGACTAAATATTTTTTACAAAGTTCAGATCAAACGATCATATGTCTTTGTTGTCATATCGAAGGAGTTGGATCCTTTTTTATCTCTTGTCTCACCAAGTTCAATCCTAGAAATTAGTTTGGTGTCCAAGCTCTCACAAAGCGTAGCATTTAGTCTAAGGTGACCACCAAGATCTCCACTAATACACGTGCTCCTACTTTCTATAGAGTTTACTCTACCAAATCAATCTCTAAGAGGGCTCAAAAAATCACTAGAATACCCCTTTTCTTGCAGAGGTGAGGAAAACCTTCATAAACTTTTCAGGCGATTCACAAGTTGAATCCTTGCGGGCAACACCTAGTCATCTAGGAGATGGATCTCTAAGAGTAACAAGCTTGAGTTTTTCATTGGCGTTGATCCACAAGTGCTCATACAAATCATAAGGTTTGACTTCTCTTAAATCAATTAAAAAGGACTCTCAAAGTGTGAGTTTAGCTCAAGACTCAAGAGAGTGCAATAGAGAATCTCTAGAAAGTATTTGGGAGTGAGATTACAATGAATGAACAGTCCATCCCTCAAAGTAGGGGTTAGTGGTATTAAATACCCATATCTCTCAAAAATAGTCGTTTCTCAGAAAAATTCAAACTCTAGAGTATCCGGTAGAAATATTTAGAGACTTTGGACAAGCCTTTCGGCCTGAATAGAGACTCTAGTTCATAGACTTTGGCTAAAGTTCGGAGACTCCAGACAAACTTTTCTGCCTGGATATAGACTCTAGGCTGGATACTTCGGTCAGTGGTCTGGAATATCCGGACCATACTTAGTCTGGAAAGGGAAAAGATTCTAGAGTGTCCAGTCTAAACTTCCGGATACTCTGGACAGGTCTCTCTGCCAAGTAGAGAACTCAGTCTAAAGACGCAGGTCAAACGGTTTAGAGACTTCAGACATGTTTCTCTATTTGACAAAGAAACTTATCCATAAGTTTTCACAATGGCTAGATGCGAATATCCAAAATATGGAGGATAAAAAAACCAAAAACCCTATGGTGTATGCGGTGCAGGTATTCGCTCATCTAGTCTTGGACATTTTTAGAGCACTTGTTTCTCAAACCAGTTAAACTTGAGCTTCTCTTGATAGAATGATTTGTCCTAAGAACTCAAGATAAAACAGAAAAAATTTCTTCTTCATTCCATGTCTACTTTTCTTTTTTTTCTTTTTTTTCTTCATGGGAGATCTTCTTGAAACAAAACACTCTTCCTTTGATGATTTGTTGTGAGATTCTTGATTACAAAATATTAGCTCTCTGATTTCTTGTCATCTATCACTCAAAAGTTATTATGGAGCCTAGATGCACTTTCAGGCCCACATGTCAGAGACACTAACTTCTTCATCTAGCCTCCTCTCTCTCCTCTCTTCCCCATCTCTTTCCACCTCTTCCCTCTCTTTCTCCTAATCTCCAGGACGGTAGCTGGCGGCTAGCAAGGCGAGGTATGGCGACCAGTGGAATAAGAGCAACGTGGTAGCGATGTCTCTTCTCTCTCAAGCAGCGTAGGCGGCGACGTCTCGCCAGGAGAGGTAGGGGTCGAGTAGGACAGGTAGAGGCCAAGGTGGCAACCTAACGTAGCGGGAAGCTAGCGAACTCTAGGAGACGACGATAGCGACGCCGAGGAGCCCAATGCTAGATCTGGAGAAGCTCATAGCAACTCCTACCCCTGCCCCCCTATGAGCTCGCCGAGATTAGGCATCGCATGCCTCCCCTACGATCTCGAGCTCAAGATCCACAGCTACCACCACACCATTGAGCTTGACTCCTATGCTGCCACAGCCTCCTCTCCCCTCTCCACATGATCTCCACCTGACCACGACCTCCTCTACCACCGAGCTTCTATCGCTGCTTCGCTATCACCATCGCCTCATCTCCTCTTTCTCGATGCCATAGTGGCAGTTGAGGAGGTCGCGACGAGTTAAGGAGGCCTAAGTGATCCAAGCCTTGAGGGGATGGAGATCAACTTCTTCACCCACCACTAGTTAGGTGAGAAACTCCTCACTAACCGCCCATCATGTCTTTCCACCAACAAGCTAGTGGCTACCTATCACCGTCTTTCCACGAACAAGCTGTTAAGGTCGTCACTAGAGAAAGAAAATAAAAAAGAAAAAAGTATGACATGTTTCACTGACATGTGAAGCCCATTGAAGGGCTAAGTAAGCTTTATATTAATACCATGTGAAGCCAATTGAAGGGCCACATAAGCTTTATATTGATAACATGTCAGCTAAATCCAGCTTACTACATTTTGGCCCGTTTGGATCTAAGTGGCCATGTTACGATAGTGGTTTAATACCACATTGCAAGTTTAATAGGATAAAAGCCTGTAAGTTTGGTGCTCCAATCATGATAGTTCACCTTTTTACACGAAACAAAGATAAAAATATAGTATAAATACTATATGAACATAGACACACTTAACATGTAGAGAAAACTATTGCAGTTATTAATGGTATGGTACCTTAGGACCTCTTTAACGCTGATATTGTAACATGATAAGCACGTTATACCCAATTTTGAGATTAAAGAACACGATTAAAACTCGACCACGTAAAAACTCTTCAGGGCTTTTAGGGCTTACAGACTGCCCTTTACAGATACCACTCATACCAGGCAAGGGGATATGAAAACAGTTCAGTGTTAAGAACAAAAATAGACAAATAATAGCCTCTTACAAGGAACCCCTCAAAATCGGGTAGTTTCAGAGTATATTTGTAAAATGTTTGATCAACCGCATTTCGAGCAAATTACAAGAAAACAAAACCGTATCAAAATTGAAAAACTCCCTGGACAGCTTGAACATATCGGTGTGTCAGAACAGAACTTCTCAACCCGGCAAATAAAAGTCCGAGAAACGTGAAAATTTTATGGATGCTACCCAGTAGCCCAGATGCCACCATTAACTTCTCATTTCTGCCGATTGGTGGACAGGCTTCAGGGGCTTCCGCGGAAGTTTTGTGATTTTATGGTATCTTCAAGATACTCTTCAACTTAACAACAAGTTTCCAGTCATCCATTGACAAATCGTCCTGCAATAATGAATTTTTTTTAAAAGATCAACGGGTAGTTTGCTACAAATAGATTCGGAGAATGCAAATCAAAATGCACAGAAACATAACGTTGACTTACCCTGTAATTTTCTTTGAGAAGATCAATAGAACGCCTTGTGATGTGACTAACAAGCTCATCTTCCATGTCAAAATGCCTGCCAAAACTCTTCTGCTGTTCATCAGGATTGCTCCCAATAATCTGTTCACATCCCAGCAAACATATATTGACAATACTTATAAAATAGAATAAGAGAAGGATCAACAGCTACAGATGATCACAAATACTGACCTTTATAGCCACCTTCTGCCCTTTTGTGGCCACGTCAACTTGCTTATGATTAATTTCAATAGACGCAATCTTCCCAATATCAATATATTCTTTAGTGGGTATGCAGAGAGGGGTTCCCACCTAGATTACAAAGGCAAATGAGTTAGCAGAACTGCATACCAGACATTCTTTCAAGAAGATAAAAGAAAAGATGACTTGGTAAGTAATATAGTCATTGAGTATTTAAACCTTCATATGCTACTTGCTACTTCAACTACTGAAAAAAAAATATTACGGCATAGGGGTTGGAACCACACAAAAAGACAGTGATAAATCAAAGAAAATACCTTGGCTATTCCTTCGAGGACATCAACACCTAAAACAATTGGATCCTTCTTGTTAAAAACACAGTTTGGCATAATCTTGAGAACACAGGGGAAAACAGCTTCTTCAGCGCTTTCTTTCTTCTTTTCTTCCCTCAGATTCTTAATGTATGCTGTAAATTGGTCAAAAAGGTGGTATATTATATCTGCTACAAAGATCTTCACACCAGACTCTTCTGCAAGATCACGGGCATCAGGCATAACTTTGACATCAAACGCCAAGATAGTAGCATATTCTTTCTTCCTCTCAAGCATAACACTGGCCTTCATAACATCTTTCTTGTGGACTGGCCCTATACTGAAATCACAGAAGGGAATATTGACAGCAGGGCTCTTCAAGAACTCAGTGAGAGCTTCCAATGACCCAAGGGTGGATGCCTGTACATAGACACCTTCACCACTCTTATCAATCCGATTTCTAACCCTAGTCATCTCTTCCATCACAGCATCTTTTAGTCTGTCCAGATCATCATCAGGCTTTAACACATAAAGAGCAGTCCCTGCAATTGCATGTTCAAGACCCTGAAAGAAAGAGATCTTAATTTGTTGCCACAAAACTCAATAATACAAAAAAAGGGAAAGAAGTTGGACGCACCTGTGCTGATATTTTAACTCCTTGTGCAGCTCTAATCTTCTTATGATGTTGGTATGTGCCCTGAAAAAGCAGTGTTTCAATTATTCCAACTTGAACTTAAAAGAGAAAAGCCAATTATGGTGAAAAAGTAATGCCATTAAAATGATGTAAATGAACCAAAGGTCCAAAGTCCTCTCAATGTTTAAAAGAGCGCGAGCGCGCGCGCACACACACAGAGAATGGCAGGTGGTAAGTGTTCAAAATTTGCTAGATTACAAGTGTTAGTGCGAAATAGGACCAACACACTGGTATCAACAACTGGTTTACTTTATTTGGCAAAATGATTTCAAGCCACTGAAAATAAACGAATGGCACTGAGACCAACATTCTGGTACCTACCATTGGTTTACTTAACAAAGGTAAAACGATTTCAAGGCAGTGAAAAAAATGAATGGATCTGAAGTAAAAAAACATGACTTAAAACCTTCCTAGAACAAAAGAAAAAAAAAGCTTTGACAGGCAGAATTGATGTTCTCTCAGTGCAAAAATGATTTCAATGAAAGCTGTGAGTAGGTAGGAATAATCACATGATAATTAGGTTGCCACCTAGACAGTACTTTACTGGAGTGAATTTCACAATTGAAACAAAGCTTGCACTATTATGGTTATGGGCCACGCACCTTAACTCGAAGCTCCCTCATTGGGTGTGGTGTCAACAAAGCTCTAACTGTTGTCACAATGGGTCCCTACATAAAGATAGAACAAGAGCACACGCAACTTCAATAAGCTGTGTTTATCACAAAACTACATTTATAAAGAAAAACATCTCATACCTGCATCCCACACACAACTATTTGATCTCCTTCATGGAGTATACCGTTGACCAACACAACATCAACTGTAGTACCATGACCTTCAACGACCTTGACTTCCAGCACAGTACACTGAAACAGAAACGAGATAAGAATGCATGCTTTTACAATGACAAGTAAATTTATGCACCATACCTGGACTTCATCAATGAAAGTAAGTCTTTCTTCCATGGTCTTTTGTGCCCATTGCACCAACAGAAGAAGCAGATCAGGAATGCCTTCACCACTGTTGAGAGAAGTGAACTACGTGTTTGTGGGAAAGATGCCAATAATATCATAGTTGAATGAAGAATCGATAAATTCAGCTGTAGATCATACCTTATTGCACTGGTTGGCACTATGTTATATGTATCTTCCATCTCCTTGTTCTTGTAGTACAAAGCAGTATTCACACCTTGCATCTTGAATTGTGTCACAATCTGCACATATATGTGATTGTTTAAATACAACTGCTAAGACGTTTATTTAAAGAAAAATCAAGATGTAAAGTTACGCACATCAGTAAGCCTCATATTGAATTCCCTCTTAACATCTTCGTTTTGCTGCCTTAAAGCCTTCCCAATAGGGGCATTTGTACACTTTTTCCAACCATAAAGACGATCAACCTTCATAGAAATTAAACCAAAAAACAATTGATACATTAATAGACTGTAACAAAACATGAGGTCAAAGGAAAAATCTCCAAAGCATATTACCTTATTTAAGGCAATGATAAAAACTGCATTGCGGCTCTTCAAGAGATTCAGGGATTCAATTGTTTGAGGTTCAAGCCCGTGCATAATGTCAACAACCAAAATAGCAATGTCACACAAACTTGAACCTCTAGAACGCAGGTTACTGAATGACTCGTGGCCAGGAGTGTCAATAACAAGCAATCCTGGAACCTTAAGTGTGGCATCAGCTTTAAGCTCTTTTGTTCTCTCTCTAATATTTTCAGTTGGGAAGTATGTAGCCCCAATCTGTTGGGTAATACCCCCGGCTTCTCCTTCTTGTACATTGGTTCGTCTAATACAGTCTAGCAGTTTTGTCTTTCCAGTATCGACATGACCAAGGATGCAACAAATCGGTGAACGGAGGTCACTGCCATTCTTAGTCTCATCCTCTTTAATAGGTCCTTTCTTTGAAGCACCTCTATTCCTCCTAGGATTTCCACTACTGGATTCACCAAATTCCATTTCACCTTTATTGGAGTTTGCAATATGAGGGCCAACCTTTTTGACAGACGCCACTGTAGATTGTGCTTTAGAATTTTCCTGCTTCTGGGCAGGTTCGATGGCCTTCTTGACAACAGGCTTTGCCTCTTCCTCCTCAAAGGCACTTGTCTTAGGCAAATTGACATCTATATCATCCCATCTCTTCGCATCCCATTCATCTTCATCTTCCTCCTCTTCTGGTTTCGATTCTTCAATATCCTGATCAGGTTTGGTTTTCTCCTCATATTCCTCCACCTGCGACTGAGATTCCTGATGCACTAACACATATTCTTCCTCGTCATTGATAGTTTCATTAAGTTCTTGTGGTTGTTCTTCAACTACCTTTGCAGTCTCGACAGTCTTCTGTTGACCCTTTTTCTTCTTGGAATCATATATAGGCCTCTTCTTTGTCTCAGGGACAGCATCATCAGCTCCTTGAAGTTCACTCTGCTCAAGGAATTGTCTCCTCATTGCTTCTAACCTCTTTGCTTCCTCCTTCTGCTTCCCAGTCAAGAGCTTACCCTCCTGCTTCTTCTTCAGCAACTTCTCCTTTTCTCTCTCCTTCTTCCTCCTCTTTGCTTCCTCAGCTTTCCTCTCCTCCTCCTCTTTCTTCAATCGCTCTTCCTCCTCTTTCCTCAATCGTTCTTCCTCCTCACGCTTCTTCCGTGCCTCAGCTTCCTGCCTCCTTGCAAGTGCCTCCTGCATCTCCCGCACGTGCTTCGGGAGCTTCTTCATGTCAGCCTTCCCTTTAGGAGCTTCTACCGCCTTTTCCTCTTCTTTCTTAGCATCTGCCTCCTTAGCTGCTGCCTTCTTCTCCTTCTCCTTTTCCTTCTTCTTCTTCTTCTTCTTGGCTGCAGCAGATTCCATCTCTCCTTCCCCAACCTTCTGCTCTGTATTACCATCCTCCGCAGTTTCTGTATCTTCCTTCACCATTGCTGCAGCAGGTGGAGACTGGGGCAGCACCTCCTTCTCCTTCTCCTTCTCTGCTGGTGATGAACCCTCACCAAGCTCGGCGAGAAGTTTATCCAAATCCTCCTCTTCTTGAGCTGTTCTTCCACTCTTCTTCTTTTTCTTCTTAGATTTCTTGCCTTCCGCATCATCCACACAGGTTGGAGCAGCCACACTACCCTCATCTTTCACCGCCTCAGGCTCAGGCTCCTCGACAGGAGGTGGCTGGTCCTCAAACTCTGCAAGGAGCTTGTCTACGTCCTCATCATCTACGGTAAAGCCTCCCTTCTTTTTCTTCTTCTTTGATTTCTTTCCTACGGCATCATCCACATCAGGGGCAGCCACAGAAGCCTCACCTTTCACCTCCTTCGGCTCAGCCTCCTCGGTGGGAGAAGTATCCTCGATCTCGGCGAGGAGCTTGTCAATGTCCTCATCGTCCACGGTAAACCCGCCCTTCTTTTTCTTCTTCTTCTGCGACTTTTTCGAAGCTGCAGCGGCGGCAGCCACGGCCACCTCCTCCTCGTCTTCCTCCTCAGCAGCGGCGGCTGGGGGCAGCGGGGCCGGCTTATCTAGGTCGAAGTCGTCGCCTTCCGCAGGGGCTGGGCGAGCTCCCTTGTCCTTCTTCTTTTTCTTCTTGTTGGCTTTGCTGAAGTCGAAATCGAGGTCGTCGTCCTCGGCGTCTGATTTAGCGGCGGCATCCGGCTCGACGGGGCCGGTGGCGGCCTCCTCGTCGTCTTCCTGGTCCTCGACGGCCGCGAGGGCGTCGAAGACGCTGAAGGAGCTCACGCCGCCGCCCTTCTTCTTCTTCTTCTTCTTGCCGGTGAAGACGAGGTTGATGGGCTCCTCCTCCTCGTACCCGTCGTCACCGGGCGGCGGCGGCGCGGGGGGCTCGTAGTCGTCGTCGTCGGGCAGGGCGGCCTTGGCGCCCTTCTTGCTCTTCTTGCCGCCCTTCTTGGGCTTCTCCTTGTCGGAGGCGGGCTGCGGCGGTGCGGGGTCGGCGGCGGCGGCGTCCTGCAGGAAGGAGTACTCATCGTCGTCGATGGCGACGTTCTTCTTGCGGCCCATCGGCGGCAAGCGGGGGGATCGGCGGCTTGGGGCGTAGGGTTTGGAGAGTCGGCGTGTTTAGGGTTTGGGCGGAGACGGGAGGTGATGAGATGGGAGATGGAGATCGAGGCGATTGATGTCTTCCATCATTTCCTTTCCTTTCCTTTGTGCTGCTGCTAATGTGCACTCGGCAACCGGAAGGAGACGGGAAACCAGTAGAGAGCAGCAAAGGCCAAAAAGCCCAAACGGGATACTGTACTACTCCAATACAACCAGATCCAAAACAGGCGTCGTTTCTTACTCGAAGCCCAAACCCTGCTTTTGTTTTCTAATTTCTTCGTTTCTTCTGCTACTGTACGAGAGTCTGTATCTGATTTCAGTTATCGAAAAAAATATAAACCTCAGTCTGTTTCCCGCAATCGAGGTTCACGTTTTCCATGAAAACCGCGAAATTTCAAGGTTTCGTCCCACGAAAGCACAATGCAAGTGAAATTTCATATGGTTTTCGAGAATTCAAATTTGAAACATTAAATTTGAACAACATTTTATCGAAATTTTCTCAAATTTGGCGAAGACCATCATACAACCAGGTGTTGGGATCCAACGCTCGATCAGAACCCTGCCCGCAATAACCAATCTCACTTGCATCAGATCAGATAATAACCCATCAACCTGTGTAGTCTTGGTCTCCTGGACTTCTTCTGCCAGATAGGTATCAGATACTCCACTTGAGTCCTGTTTCTCTTCAGCTCACCAGTCTAAGTTCAGGTTCAGGCGTTATTTTCAGAAGTTCAGTCTAAGTTCCTGTTTCTCTTCTGCCAGATCGGTATCAACAAGTACTCCCCCATCGGCAAGTACATTGACCGTCTTGAATAAGGCAGAAATACCAGGTATTAATCACAAGGGTAGGCACAACAAAGATACATGAAACAGCGACACGTTTGCAAGTAGCAGTATCTTTACCGGTTAACAAAAACGATTAATGCCAGAGGCAGAAACCCAATCTATCCTAGGACTCCTACCTACATCTACAGATTTTGTTATGTTTCTGTCTTGTCTTAGAGACCCCAGATCCACCGTAAGTCCTCGACCCTGAATCAGATTTGGGAGTCTGTACCGTGTAGAAAAACACTAGTAGTACATCCCTCGGCAGAAATAAATGACGAGGGCAAAGAAGCAGCTGCAGCAGCACCAGCACTGAGCAGCAGCTAAACATATTGTACCGGTGCAGCAGCTAAACAAATTGTCTTGGATTTCCCACATTTCTAGCTTCCTATAAACTATTGTTATTGTTCATGGAGGCAATGTCATGCTTTGCTCTTGAACTTCCTATGTGCCTTGAGGTCAATTACAACGACTGTGATGTTGTCCTTGCTCCCCTTCTGTAGGGCAAGCTTGGACAAGTAGTCAGCAGCTGCTTGAGCGGCCGGATCTGAAGAATCACCGCTTATTTGGGCCGATGACATTGATGCGGTGGCCGCATTCTTCTTGTGCCATAGTAGTATCCGCTTGCGAGCAGCATCACAGACCTCTTCGTTCGACATTACATCCCAAAGGCCATCACTTGCAAGAATAAGGCAATCGTCATCTTTTGCTCGGGCGACAACTGTGACCTCAGGGACTGGAATTATATAAGGCTTCAGGTATTTGTCCCCTGTAGATACATCAATGCACAGACAAGAAATATTGGCAAGCACACCAATAAAACAGACATAATTTATCTAGTTTGAACTTTGAAGTATCAACAAAAGCTATATAATAAAGACATTGAAATCAAATTACCAGCCACAGCATAACATGTTAAGAGCAACAAATATTGAAACACAAGTGTCAGATAATCTCACAGGGCTGTCCAAAGATAGGACCGGCCAAAAACAAAAAATCACAGCTCTGGCTGATTATCTCACAGGGCATTGTGCGACCAAAATAAAAGGATTAAAGGACTCCAAACAATCCTATGCATTATGCAAACTCTAGCATTGTTGCTCTAGCCATGCATCATAGTTTTGCCTCAGCTATTGACTCAAAGAGGTGGGCAAGTTGCTAGATGACTTTCTCTTTTGACATGCCTTGTGCTTTCTCATTAGCAAATTTTGACAGGAGACATGAACACTGAAACTAATAAACCAGAATATCACAGAAGAATAGCATGATGTTACGATTTTTTCTCTCTAGTTTGAAGCATCAATACAACAAAAGTGAATCAGAGTAAATGCTGGTGAACGAGTTATTCTGAATTTTGTGATAAATATTGGGGCAGGCTCCTCTCCCGTAAGATTCATTGGGAAGAAATCTCATCTGACTGCAACAGTAAATTAACAAATATGATTGACTGCTGCGCAGTAGCATGGGTGAAGGTGTGAATCTAACATCCAAAGCTCAATGGATGCACAATTGCACATCATTACATCAGTCCTTACAATCTTCGATATAGTCCTTAATCACAATGAATGCAAACAATGGCTTATACAATTGTTGCGTAGTTAGTGACTCATCCTAGTGTTTGGTATAACAGAAATCACTACTTTGTCGTATTCTGCCATTTAGTATTACTCTTAATATTTTTCCATCAAGGCGATCTCAATGTCTAATTCTCTCGTATTCTCTTAGATTTTCCTATTGTGAACTGCATGCATACTCACCATACGCCTATACCAGTATTGCATATGGCAACATAGCTAACAAATATAGAAATTTATCCCTGAATCGTATCATCACAAATCACTTAACAGTATGACTAGGAACAAACTAACAAAGGAATTAGCCAAGAAGCTCTCCCTGCCACCATAGGTACAGATATTTGTAAAACAACTTCCATACAGTGTCATTACGCCAGAGAGCAACAATCAGTCAATGATTTTCCACTTAGAAAAATCACAAACCCTTGAACACCATATATCATCACAATTCAGAACGAAACAACAGATTGAGTAAAAACAAAATGAATCAGTCAAGAGGCTTTTCCTTGACACATCAATTACCCAATCAGCTATCATCAGCAAACAGTCAGATCAATAAAGTTGGAGAAGCCTAAACAATTAAGCACAAGCAAACACTGGTTCAATTATGTCAGAAGGGTAAGGATACGTACCAATTGATCGTGACATGGCAAGAACACCGAGAACTCGGTAGCCATTCCATTGGATAACCTTGCCACCCAGCGCCTCAATCCTCGCATACTCGTCTTCCCTATTTGGCTGAAGCACGAAGAAGAACAAGACAGTATGTATCCAATTACCCTCAGGACTCAAGTCAATTCGTGACCAGTACTAATACATGGAATCAATAGGAGTCCATGGCTTACTTTATGATCTAGTGATAGTGGCAGGGGCTGCTTGCCCCGGCAGAGCACAGCACGCGAGTCACCGCAGTTGGCAACGATGACATGGGACGAGCAAACGACTGTGACCACAGCAGTTGACCCCACGGTGTCCGGAGCAACAGGCTGGGTTCCAGATACAGCATTTCCTCCCACCTCAGCGTCAACACGACTGAAGCAATCCACGAACGCCTTCTCCCACAGCTTCTTGGACTCTACCCCAGAAAAGTCAGAGCCACACGCGTCCTCCTCTGCTCTGCGCAGCTCCTCTGTCAGTACGGAGTGGATCCTCTTCCGGCAGTAATTGGCAACCTGCAACAGATGAGCTCATTGACAAAAATTATCGGTGTTGAATTCGGTTGATGTGGTGAGGCAAGCACGATATAGTTGGCACCTGAACGCCACCGTGGCCATCGTAGACGCCGAAGAAATGGGCTGGAAGGCGGAAGGACGCTCGGTCGAGGCCGTCGACTGCCGCGTCGCCGGCAACCATCCACAGAGGAACGTCGAAAAATCGCGGGACCACGACATAGTCGTCCTCCATCTCCGGGCGGCGGCCGCATATTGACTCCAGCCCCCAGAGCGGAACGCAGTTCATGGCGAACACGCTCCTCGCCGTGGGCCCCACAGCCCGCGGCTCGGCAGCCTCGGCGACTGCGACGGACGCGGCGGCAGCGGTGAGGTCGTCGAACAGGACCGCGGGCCCCGCGACGAGCGAAGGGCCTAGCTCGGCCTCGACGAAGCCCTCGAAGTCGGCGCTGGCGACGCTGCTGCAGTCGCTGGCGACGGAGCACGGGCTCCCGCAGGCGGACTCTGCGGCAGCATCCTCTCCGAGTCCGGGGGCGGTGACGGGCGGCAGCGCGGCGCCCAGAGCCTCCTCCATGGCCTCGGCGACGGCGGCGGCAGCGAAGAGCGTGAGGCCCGCGGCGGCGGAGCTAAGCGTGGGGGCAGGCGCGGAGGGCACGGCGACGTCCTCCATGGGAGCAGGGCGGACTCTGGGCGCGGTCAGAGGTGGTCGGGATCGGCATGGTGGCGGTGCGGAGAGGAGGCGCGATGGCGAGCAGGCGGTGGGCGTGGGGGCCTACTCATGGGCGGATCTGGAGCGAATCCAGAGGTAGGTGAGGGAGGGAGATGGCGCCTCACGGGAGGTGCCCTGGGGAGGAAGGAAGCAGCAGGCAGCGCCGGACTGACACAGAGAGCCACAAGCCATCCACCCACAAACCGCGCAGGCAGCTGCTCGATCCAGTCCGTGCTAGCTTGCGTTGCCTTGCCGACGCCGAGGGAAGGTGAGGTGCTCCGGGGACGCCGGCCGCAGCGCAGAGCAAGAGGGATTTGGGGATCGGGCCGGCTGTTGCGTGGGGAGCTGAGGAGGATGGGACCCAGCTGTCAGAGAGACACTGCGTTGGGCAGCACGTCTGGGCCGTCGAGGCACTTACCTGGGGGCCCTGCCTTGGACACGTGGCGATGACTTCAGCCAATGGTGTGTTGCCACCACCAGTCCACCCAATTCACACGCACCATAATACTCCTCTACACTGTACTCTCAGTACAAAGAAAAATATATCTAATTATTCTTAAGAAACAATTTTAACACTTTAGAGTAACTTTGGTCGTAATCCAAAGCTGAAACAAGCTGCGCTAACGTTTTTTCTATGTGCGTGTGGAAGACGTATGAGAAGGAAGTAACGAACTAGCAATAGCATTGATAGCGGATTTTGATAACTAATAACTGGGCTCCAATCCCATCCCTCACGTACGTGATTTGTCGGCGGCCTATATCTACTGCCCTTGGCCCTTGCCCTTTGATCAATCCACTCACTGATTACGCAAATACTCCCACGTCTTCAAGCTTTCCAAACAGCATGAATCCCTCTATCAAAATTTCAAACTCACTCTGCCTCCGTGTGCCACGCTCCCAAATTCTATGTTCCTTTTGTTTCTCTAAGTTTAAAGCCCTTCATCAGGCAATACCAACGGTATCTGTTTAAATCGACACGCCTACTATCTACTCGCTTTCTTTTCTCTTTCTTTTCGCGAGATAGAGGTAAAGAGTCACTCGATTGTTAGGATGCCTCACTCAGATAACCTCATATAGGTCATTACGATTATGTTTGTATGGTCTGATTGAAAAAGAAATAATATATAAAATCATGCATTCATAATGGCCTTGTAGATACATTCACATATAAAGAATAGCAAAACACATGAAATTTTTTTTTGAAAGGAATGTACATGTAAAACCGAGGATTGCAAAACGCATAAAAAAATATAGGAAAAAACCGTTTGGGTACGCTACAGAAATTAGACGAGAAATATAAACTCATATAGAATTTCTCATTATGCTAACTTTCTTCCAAGTCTCCATGCATTAAGCCATTCTAGAGGGATTTTATAGGATTTTGAAAAGTTCCAATTCTTTGCTATAAAGGATCAAATAGGAAAAAAATCCTATAAAATTTGAATAATACAAAATTTCTTGGTGAAATCTCTGTTCCTAAGAGGGCTAAGTGTTACTTCATCCGTTTGTATTTATAGGATTTCTTGGTGGACTCTTTGTTCCTAAAGAGGGCTAAGTGTTACTCCCTCCATTCTCAAATATAAGTATTTATAGGATTTAAACTTTATACACATTATAAACATTTATAGGACACTGATTTTAATTATCTGGAATCTAGTCATTTTCAATCAATCAGATGCTTAGAAGAAGCAATTCAAAATTTGGCCAATGAGATGACCTAAAAGGAAATCTTGATCATTAATCTTTGTTAAACAACCTTAAAATACTTATATTTAAGATTGGAGGAAGCAGTTATCAAAATACTAGCTCAGATGGAGGACAACCCTTCTGAGAATTAGTCAGTGTGAAAAGGAACTAATGTAGCTGTGACAAGCATAGGCATTTTCCAGGTCAGGACAGGGAGGCAGGGCCGGTCATTTGTGCATACACTATAGAATAATAAATTAAGGAACTAAAAATAATTTATTGATAAAACTTTTTATTGATAAAACTTTTTATTGATAAAACTTTTAATCTTTGGTTTAAAAGTTAATGCTGAAAAATAGATTTTGATTTTAAAAAACTCTAAAAATGCTTTAATATTAAAATTTAAATTTTGGTTGTGACTAATAAGTCATTCGTATGACAGGTGGTGAAATTTGCAGGTCAGACAATGTAACATATCATACAATTCTCCACCCAAATCGGTCGTCCGTCTGCTTATAAGAGTAAATATTCAGCTGCCATGTGTAATGTACCAGCAGAAAGAATACCTAGTAGAAAATTAGCAATGGACAAGTTTGCTACAATTATCGGCGGTAGTATCAATTTTCAAACGATGCGATGTACTCCTGTGATTTATTAACGAGGACAAAGCTTTGTTGTTGTTGTTGAGAGAAGCACCTAAACTAATCCTGTCAAATTAAACCTACCTGTCTCTGATCCGAAGCAATAAGAATAAACAGGCAATGGAATACTCAATACAGTAACTATACTGCAGATTCCTATGGAAATCGAAAAGATCCAGGACCAATGTGGTAATAACTGAGATGCATACGAATAATTGAGAAGAAATTAAGCTGCAGGAAGCAAGGAACTCAACCGACGAGTGACCTGGTGATTTCTTAGCAGAAGAAGAGAGAGTAAGTGTGGTCGTGGACTCGTGGTGATGATGGTGAGTGTGAGAAGAGTTCAGAAGAAGGCGGTGCCGGCCAAGCCGCGGTGGAGGAGGTTGTGCGCGATGTTGTCCCTCGCCTTCTTGGCGACGTCCGACAGCACGGGCTCCTCGGGGGCGGTCACGTCGTCGACGAGGTCGAAGCGGAGCTCCGGGTCCATGTCCTCTCCCCTCGTCTCGCAGATGTTGTGCAGCACGCAGCAGGCGGCGAGCACCGCGGGGAGGTCCTGCAGCTTCACCTCGGTGCGCTTCTGCAGGCACGCCCACCGCCCCTTGAGCCGCGCGAATGCCTCCGTGGCCACCCGCCGGAGCTCGCCCACCTTCTCGTTGAAGGCGTGCTGCGTCCACGTCAGGTTGTGGTGCGCGTAGGGGACGAGCACCCAGTCCGTGAGCGGGTAGCTGGCGCCGCCCACCACCCAGGAGCCCGGCGCTAGCATGCCGGCGGACGCGCGCTGGTGCAGCGCAGACTTGCTGAGCAACTGGTCGTCGGCCATGGAGCCCGGCCAGCCGATGCAGACGTCGGTGAAGGTGCCGTCGGGGCCGACGACGCCCTGGAGGGTGATGGAGTAGGAGGTCTTGTGGTTGCGCTCCGTGTGACGGCGGTTGAAGTACGCGGCCACGGAGGCCTTGGGCGCGATGATGGGGATGTGCGTGGTGTAGATGGCGCCGACGACCCCCGGGACTCCTGACGTGGCCTCGAAGCGGTTCTTGAAGGCGGTGCAGGTGGCCTCGTCGGGCCACTGGAGGAAGCGCGGCATGAGGAGGGAGCGGATGGCGGCGCAGACCTCCAGGATGAGCTTGTGGCAGGTGGAGATGCCGAGGCCGAAGCGCTTGGAGACGAGGCGGAGGGGCTCCCCCGTGGCGAGGCGCCAGACGCAGACGGCGACCCGCTGGCGGACGGGGATGGCGGCGCGGAGCGCGGTGTCCTCCTTGGCGACGGCGGCGGCGAGCGCGTCGCAGAGGACGTCGAAGGTTGGGCGGGACATGCGGAAGGCCCGGCGGAAGTCGGTCTCCGGGTAGTCGGCGCTGCTGCATAGGTCCCACCAGGCGCGCGAGCGGTCCTTGACCCAGAGGCGGCGCTGCGGGTGCTGCTGCGGCGACGACGACGAGGAGGCGGCGTCAGCGTCATCCTTGGCGTCGTCTGCCTGTTCCTGGTGGTGGTGATCGTTGAGCTGGAGGAGGGGGAGCTCGCGGCGCGGTGCCGGTGCCGGTGCCGGGGCGTCGAGGGAGGTGAGTATGTTGGTGTCGCCGGCGCCGGCGTCGTGGGCTTCGGGCTTGGGTTCGCCGCGCTTGCGCCGCCGGTTGGACATGACGTGCAGGTCGAGGAATCGATTTGGGGATGGAGACGTGGACTTGTCAGACAGACAGGCTTGGGGTAGGTGGGCGCCGGCCTCAGCCTCAGCCTCCCCGCGCGAGGAAGAAGAAGAAGAGATGATGAGACTACTATTTAGACAGAAAGATGGATAGGTTGGGTGTAGTGTAAACGCCGGCGCCGGAATGGAACGGAGGAGACGACAAAATGCAATCGAGGAGAGAGGAGCAAAATGCCTGCCATTTTCTCATCCTCTATTCTCAACGGGATGAGGGGGATTGGATTGATTTTCCCAATTACTCATGATCTTCTCTATGCCTAGCTGTTTCTTTCTCTTCATCAACATTTAATCTCTATTACTCCTTGCATTTTGCATCTATCCTGAATTCCTGATTCACATCTATCCTGGTTCATCATCTCCTAGCCGACCCCACCCCACTGTTTTCTTACCAAATACTCCATCATCAATGTAGTAAACAACGACAAAGTTTGGCAGGCAGGAATCGACACATGTCGTCCTACCCAAATCAAACCGAGGCAAGCAAGCAGTGACAGTGCAGGTTTCACCCACCCTCATCTTCATCCTTGTGTCTACTCGCACAAGTTTTCAAGTTTTCTCTGACGTACTATCTATATATATATAGGCTTAGTAATAATAGGTCTCACATATCACTATCAGTCAATTAAAATCAAAAAACAGTATATCTGAGGATCTGTTACTATCTACTCTACTAAACTCATATCATCAGTGGGAACTGGGGTCACCAGGGATTGACGTTCTATCAGTCTGTAACCCCCAACTTGTCATTCTATCACAACACCATCAGCATACCATTCCCCACCCTACTAAATGTGAAAAGACAAGCTATTGTTTCTCGTCCCCAGCTAATCTGTTTATAAGTGCAACCGTAAACGTCAAAAGAAAAGTGAGACCAGCTCGAATTCTAAACTTGCAACATCAGACTTTACAATCAGGCTCAGCGAATTGAATTATTTATATTGATCTTTTATTACGGACCTGGCTGCTCAGAGTTACAAAAACATAATATCCACATCTTACATGGTGCTCTCAAAACCCAACAGATATACTAAATGTAACAGTTGGAATATTGTAGTTGCTGGGGATAATAATCCAAACAGATCCCCTATTGTGCCAGGAAATAGTCCAGGTTCCCCCAAAAGCTACATTATTGATCGGTTCAAACTACAGGATCATATAAACTGGGTAAATAAATCAAGAAAGAATTGACGTATCACAGATAATATACACCGAACCATTCACTGCTTTAGTTTGCCAAAGTAGTAATTACTCCAAAACACTGCCTGGCCACAGGTAGCAAGGATCATACTGAGCTCAGACAAAATTTATTGTGAAGGAGACATAAGGGTGAGCCTCGGTTTCACCTCCCAGACCAGCTACACCAACATCATCTTCGGATTTCCAGTAAATACTGCAAATCAGACGCTCAATTAATGACAAAAGAAGGTGCACGTGTGACTAACAATGCAATGAACACAACTCAAATGCTGAATTACCTATGGACATTGCCACAGAGTTCCTCCAGGATGCTCCTTACTTTCTTCTCACCCTTTGCAGTAGGTGCTAGAACAGCAGACTGATGAAACATAAAGGGCATATTACATCAGGCATCAAAGTATAAATTGGACTATCATATAACAGTAGATAGAGTATATTACCAGGAATGATGGGGGAAGACCATATCTAAGAATGCTCTCTACGAAGACACGCACAGCACAGAAGTGCATCCAGGAACTGAATACCTGCAGAACAGAGAAAAAAGCAGAGAAAAAAGTAAACCACAAAACACAACAATCAAGAACCATGTGTTCCATAATAAGTATGTTGTTAGCTCTAGGATCTAGCTAACTCAGTTCAGTAAACAATTTTTTCATGACAGCTATTCACTGCATGAGCAGAGATAAATAACAGCACATCTTTTTTTTTCACGCATAGAGAAGCGCAGAAATTTTGCACTTTAGTATGACATACATAAAAAGTATTCTGCACAGATGAAAGTAGCCAGTTATGGATTATAAACAAAAGCTAATAAATCCCAGTAACAAGGATTTTCCCCTCAACAAGGTGGCACTAATGAGATAATAACAGCAGTAGGAAGTACTTGCAGTATGCCATGAAGTTATTATAACTCATTACTAAAATCCTTATGTAAAATTTAAAAATAAAAAAAAAACAAAGTGACATCTATCTATTGCTGGCCAGTGGCAACTAAGACCAGGCAATATCAGCTTACTAGTTCCGATTCCGCAAAATTGGATGTTTTTCAGGACAATTAAGACCATCAGGCTACTAAAAGAGGTGATAACATAATTATCTCTAGTCTAGTGCAAAATGAAGAAATGAACATCAAACATAAATTGATAGTTGTTTTAATAGAACTTAAACAACCATGAAACAAAAGTGACATTGATAGGGATAAAAAAGATGTTTTTCTCTAAAGAAATGTCACTGTTGACAGGATTATTAAAATACGCCTAAAAAGATATGCACCTCACTGTAGCTGGCATAGCACCATTGCAGAAGAGATGCCCTCATTGCTTCCTGGTCTTGCAGTAGCTTTTCCAGCTCTTCCTTCCTACTTTCCTGTGCTTCAGGACTATACTCAAAATCGCGAACCTGCATTTCAATAAAATACAAGTTAATGGGTGACACAGAATTGCCAGATTGATAGGGGCAGAAAAACAAGACTGAATTTCTGCTGCCCCAAGTTATTTGGAACTCCTAAGTCTCTAGGGATAAAAGCTAAATGTGAAGTGTAAACAAAGGCTTTTCATGAAAAAGTTAGGACGAGATATTTACCTGGAAACTTTTTTCACGTGCACGGACCTTAAAATTGTCAACAACCTTAGCAAACAATGTTACCGTGTAGAGAGCATACTCATTGTCCTCATAAAGTTTTTCAGACGATCTCGGCACCTAAAAATCAATAATTAGTTTAAGGGAAAAAAACACTCAAATATAACCACACTTTAATCCCATCAACATGTAGTGCTGGAGAAAATAAGGTCCTTGTAAGGGCTAAGTAAAACAGTCTGAGTAAAGAAGTTACAGGTCAAACAGATCTTTACTTTAAGCAATTTCTACAGGGGTAACTTCTCACACTAGTGTAAGTACTAACGCCACAAGTGGTAACAAACTAAACTACAACAGTAAAACAAACAACTTGATGAAAGGAAGAAAAACATGCAAATAGTTGAAATGACAGTCTATTACTAACCAAGCCACTATACAAGAGCAAATACTTACCACAAATGTGTCAAGGGACTCATAGCTTGACAACCAATCCTTTTGGGAGTACTTAGGAACAACAGCAAGGAGTGTCACTAGATGTTCCGATGTGACCATATCCTCTGATTTTACCAGACTGGAAAGATCACGAACTGCTAAGCTGTACATAGGGAAAACAAACTAATTAGAGTTGACTAACAAAAGATGAAATCATACCCTTGCATTTCTGAGTCCTTTGAAATAAAACAAGAAAGAATTGCCTTAAGCCAAAAACTCGGTGGCATGCAATCTACCTTCCAGTTTGCTTTCTGTTGATTGCACTAAGCTGGCTCCTTACATTATTGTATTCTGCTCCTCGAACCTGAAGGTTAAAAACACATTCAGCTGTTGTAAATTCAGCAGATCACGCTGTAGTGTTGTGTGTGATAACTCAATGCAAAAAAAGGAGACGCAGATGCATAATCACAAGAATGGTTGTGTTGATAGCTGGCTAGAAGAACAAAACATACCAAAATAGAAACCAAGCTATACCCTGTAAACACACTTCCCAGGAGTACAGAGCTCACTAGCTTGAACTTTACACATTCAGGAGATAATGTCAAAACTTGCCTACTTGTTGCAAAGCAACAAAGTTCCGCCGAACAGCAACTTTAGCTATCATGTAACGGAATATGAATGCACCAAATGTCGCTAATTAATGACTAGAGACAGAGTTGGTGTCGAAACATCTTAACAGCACTATTTAGCTTGTGGTCTGACTACTGATTATGTGGTCACAAGGGCAAAAACTAATGAACAGAACAGAAACAGGGTCATCACCTTCATGTCATCCTCAATCTTGGCGACCAGTGATTGGATGCTGCCCACGATCTCCTTGAGCGGCGACATCGTTGGGTACTTGCCCTCATCCCACACAAACCTACAGAAGCAAAGGGGGAAAAGAGGTAGAGAGATTTAGCAAGGAATTCGAATCGCTGAGCGGCAGCAGGCCCGCGGGGCCAAACAGACCTGGTGAGGAAGGTGTCGACGGGGACGCCATCGACGGTGAGAGCCCCACTCTCGACACCTCCGGCGCGCTCTAGCTCCTCGATCTGCCTCCGGATCTTGTGTGAGACCCCCTCAATGAAGACGTTGGACTGCAGCAGCAGGAATAGGAATCGCGTGAGTGATGCGCGGGCAGAGCGGCAAGGGAGATCGAGATTGGGGAGAAGAGAAGGGGGGGAGGGGTTACCTTGACGAGGTCGTCGCTGAGGGCGAGGAGGGAGTCGAGCGTGCCGACGCGGAGATCGGGGACGTTGAACTGCAGCGGAGGAGGGTGAGGAGGGATGGGGCAAAGTGGTGAGAAAGCAGTCGACGGAAGGCGAGGATGCTTACCCGGTAGAGCGGCGTGTCGAAGGAGTGGCGCGAGATCGAGTCCTGGAGGCGCGACCAGAGAGAATTGGCAGTGGCGCCAGGGGTCTGCACGGGGAGAGACACAATCCAGTATCTCGTGGCCATCTCCGCTGGGACTGGGTGACCGCAGCCGCAGGCGGGGAGGGGAAGAGGGCTCGCCGGCGGGGAGGAGGAGGTTCGTGTCCGCCTCCGGCAAGTTGCTGGATGGGTGGGGATGGATGGATCGGAAGGGGAAAAAACAGAGAAAACAGGGGGGCGGGGCGTGCGTGGGTTAAATGGGCCGACCCGAGTAAGCCCACCTTTTCTATGATGTGGAACTTGCTGGTTTCCCTAGATTTTAAAAGGTTGATTTAGACTTATATTACAACTCCTAGCTAATCTGCTTATATTTCTACGCATACAACTGTATTTTGTACTGGATTAGACTAAAAACATGTTGAATTTAATATACAACTCTTAAGTCCTATATACTTTATATACAATCATATCAATCAATTTATCAACATCTCTCTTTTTTTTCACTTCAATTAATATGAGAATTTCTAAACCCTCAGCTTCTTTTCAACCCTTATATAATATAATTGATAGATTGATGGTGGCACCATTTCAAGTCAACAAAGGGGCCAAGCTGACAGCTACACATAAGTATATTTGTAGTGTGACAGCTACACAAATATGCTGTTGAACTTACACAATACCAACAGCTGAAAAGCCCAAATCAACACTAATAGTTTCATACATCATCTTCCATGCCTCCCACAAATACGGCTTCTTGATACCAACATGTCCTATGAAAGCGAGCTAATTCAGGAGCTCAAGCTCAACAGGATCTTTCCACAACTATTATCTAGAAATCTGATTACAAGATAGTACAGTGCTGGACTTGTAAATAGAATTCCCAGTCAATCATCAAACACAAGAGCATAACAGATCCAAATAATAGTTAATTGGAGAGCTTATAGGCTTGGAAGGGATCCTGCTCGTATGAACTCTTTGAGGAGGGCCTTCTCCTCGTTGATCTTCTTCTTCTCCACAGCATCGCGTGGCTTGATCTTCCGCTTCTCCTCCAGCATCCATCTGTACAGCTGGCGCTGATCGTCTTGGGAGATTGGTGGGAGCACCTTTATGGGTACAGCAATTGATTCTGCAGGCTTCTCAGCAGTCACAGGAGATGAGGCTGACACAGCAGAAGTAGGATCACTCTCGGTATCATTCTTTCCCGAGTCCTTTTGGTATGTCCTCATAAATAGATAAGCTGCATATTGTTTGTTATAAGGATGTTAATCACTGAACTATAATATTTGAGTAAGCAAAGCAGAAGTGCAGAATAATGGCACATAGAGCTACAGAAGTGGATCTCTTCCAGAACTTAATATATATGTATCTATGTATGTATGTATGCGCTCAGTTTATGCATATCTATTTCTTCGGTACATCAATATCCTGTTGAGAGAACCATCCAAAGATGTATGTATGTCTGCAACCATAAACTCAGGAGACATGTATAGAGTGAAGAACGGCACAAATATGATGGGCTCGGTGTCGCAGCTCTTGTTTATCATGTACATGCATAACACTTGCGAAGAAACAAAAACTAACTAGAACAATCGTAAACACAGTTGTACTAAATTGAAAGGGCAGCGTACTGGTAGTGCAGATGCTAGGACAGCAATGCACTAGTCTAGCCATGAATTCGAAACAAGGCACAGACCGAATGAACAAAAAACTTGCCCCCAATGTGAGTAAAACATTCTCTGTAGGTGACGAGCTTGTGGTTGGAGACTTAATCAAGTTTACAGAAGCGGACGGGATCTTCCACTGATCAGAGCAGACCAGGATGTCTGAATAAAGCTATGAATGAAACAACTCACCCGCCTAAGAGAATACAGCAATTTAGTACTACTAAAACCTGATTTAGCCCAACTGCCGCGGCGACCGAGTACTCAGCCCTAATACTTGGCAGCCGCAGAAATCTATAGAGAAGTACGCTGAGATGAGATGAGCAGAACGGTAAGGGTAGAGGTAGATGGCAACGACGCATCGGGCAAGCTAAGTAGAGAAGGGGAGGGGGATCCCAAGTTGAGGAGGTGAGCTGACCTCCGACGAAGATGTTGGCGGCCAGGAGGAAGGGGAACATGCGGCGCATGAAGTTCTTCTTGGCCTCCGGAGGCGGCGGTGGAGGCTTGGGCTTGCCGTGTGCGGCCATGTCCTTGAGATTGGATTAGATTCTCTCTTGAGTCTCGCGGGCGAGCGAGTGGGAAAGAAGGGAAGAAGCCAACACAAGAGTCGCCGCCAGGCCGCCCAAGAAATGAAAGCAGAGATGGTGGGTGGCCACTGCCAATGGGACAGAAACAACAATGCGGGGCTTTTTTTTCTTTAATGTCAACAGCTCCCGTTCCCCGTGTGCCCGTGGAGAATTCTCCCCTTAGCTAGCGGGGATTACCACGGTTTGTTCTCCACGGGTAACCAAATGGGACAAATCAACCCTTCTTCACGTCTAGTGACTCTCCACGGAGACTAATAGACTCTCAGTGAATTCAATATAAAATATGTAGGCCTCAGTATCAAACCAATCCATACAAATAAGCCCTAATATTTAACTTACTAAGTGTTAACCCTAGTCTCTTATATCCTAGATCTAGTCTCTTCTCAAACCCTGTATAATCTACATAACAACGCTAAGGAAGGAATCTCGAAGGACAATGCCAACACCGCAGCCAACCGGCTCTAAGGGCAACAAAGGACGACACCAATACCATAGCCAGCTAGCTCCAAATCAAATATCATCCTCCTTGCCCCCAAGCTCCAAGCCTATGGTTGCATGCCGTCGACCTGCCACCACCATGGCTTCCGCTCCCCGCTTCTAAGCTCCAATGGTGACGAAGAAAGGTGAGCGGAGCATAGAAAGTGGAAGTGGATCTAACAGTGACGGAGTCAAGAGCAATCCAATCCCAATGTGATGCATTTCGATAAGGATCTTGTTATACAATACTAGTAGGTATTTATAGAATATGCTTCTACTCTTAAGATCTAAAGTGTGAATTTTTATTGTTGATTCTTTATGTATAAGTTCATTCTTGGATTTTGAGCTCAAAGCAATAGTCTATTGTTCATTGTTGAGCTGAATATGACTAATTTATGCTTTGATTTTGGATATATTGCCAATATCTCACTTTAGCTTGATTGACAAATATCATTTAAGAATTAAGATATACTGCTGATAGCGAGGACAAAGTATTCATGGGGATTAATTTCCCGCGCGGATGCAGGGATGAGAAAATCCTCCTTCCTTGCGTTTCATTTAGTGGGGGCGATGATGGAGGAATTTTTGACCCACGGGAGCAGATAAAGGGCGTATCCTCTGACAGGCAGATATTCCACGAAGGGGTAAGTCCCGCCACTATCCTGATATACCTGCTCTGTATAAGGCTACATTTGTTAGGTCTAATCTCTTTGTCTGATCAAATATATCACACCACGTTCGCATGGGTTCTATCAGCTTATCAAGCTCCTTCTACCGTCATCAGTCTCGTGCTGCATCAATTATATCCGACTTACTAAACTGCTGGTAGTAGATTGAGCTGTAAGTCGATAGGTATTTACATGATGTTTCATCGGAGTAGCCAGCCGATGAGTTATCTTCACACTGAGCTTCACACCTAGTGTATTGGCTTCTCAGCCGATATACATATATCTTACCCAGCGATAATCTGTTAGTGATCAATGTGGTTCTGTTAGGTTTGGCATTGAGATCTAGCGGGTTTCGTTCCTCCCATCGGCTTAGCTAGCCGATGAGTTTACTTACATACCTGCATCGGACCCACAGCCGATGGGTTCACCCGTTCCTTTCGTCGATACATCCAATCTAGTTTCTACCTTTTCCACGTTGTTAGCCTTAGGCTTATACTTTCTCGATTCGGTCTAATTTATCAAGCCTAGTTCTAATGATACGATTACGATGGTCGCTGGGTCTCGTCCCTTCGGGAGATCAGACCTCACTCTCTAGTGCTTATCGTATATTCTATTTGAAGTATCATCGGTTCTACAGCCGATGAGTTTTTTATTTTATTTCTCGCTATTCGCCTATGTCGTTATCAGCCTTTTAGCCGATGTACGAGCGCTACAGTTTCTATCGACCACCAGCCGATAGCAGGAATGTATCGGACTCATAACCGATGGCTATCTTAACCTTATCGGCACATCCAACTGATAGCAGGAATCCATATCGGCCTATCAGCCGATTGACTTTATGATCTAACTCTATCTATCTTTCTTGTCAATTAAAAATCAAATTGACTGACACACTTCTGTAACCAGAAGATCCCAACGAGCCAAAAAATATATACTAGAGCTAAGCAGATCTCTTAGGTCTTCATGTGTTTGTGTGTTTGGGCGCATCATATCGGACCTTCATCGGCCAACCTGGTGGTTCGATCCACTCGCGCGCCAACATGCTCTTTGGCATGTCTAATAGGACAATCGAGAGTACACTCTGATAAACTTCAAAACTGAAGGATCTACACTGGAGTTAAACAGATCTTTCAATCATTCGTGTGTTCGGACGTAATCGTATCGGATCTCATCTGGTCCGATCTCCTCCGCGCATGAACACAATCATACTAGCATGATAAGGGTTATATCACCCTATCTATACTAATGTGGTAGAAGAACACTGAGAACAACACTGACACACAATGAGAGTCCTATATGGCACTGTTGTTTGACCACGCTACCATAAGAGTCCAGCATGGCACTGTTGTTTGACCACGCTAAGAGGGACAGTATGGTTAAAAGTTTTAGATTAAAAAATAAGTTTTTAGAAGGGTATAGTTTTAAAATTAAAAATATAAAGGTTAAAAAACATTCTACACATAAGATCTAGGTGCAGCTAGTAAAACTAGGATGCAAGCCTGCGCACATAAGCATGTATGTTATTAAATGTTGCTTGAAATTTTATTATCCTAAGCATGTGAATATTTGTGTGTGGATGATTTTTTCTTAAAATATTATTTGATTCAATTGTAAACATGTCTTTTTGTTTGGGACTGCATTGAATGTTGGTTACGATTTTCTTCTAATTATCCTCACATCATATAAATTATAACTAAAAAAACATTAAAATCTTAAATTCATGTGAAAATATGGCACAAAGGAGTTGTTCCTGAAACTATCGTTTTGTACAATGTGTTTCCTTTTTAAATAGTTAATGTATCTTCTTTTTTAGTTAACTTTTAGTAACATTTTTCTTGTATACTATAAATTGATGCCTTTTATGGATTTTTGGATATATTAACTGAATACATTTCTACTAAAAAAATCATGGCTAATAGGATTGTTTCATCTAATTAAAGGCATAAATGTATTTATTTATTTGGTTGTTTCTACATGTGTAGATCTAAGTTAGCTTTGCATGTTTGAAAAGTGGTATATGATGCTATAATATATTTTATATTAAAGTTTTCAAAATTTTGGGTATTTTAGCCCCCTAGGATATCTTTCCAAAGAAAATCAAATATTTTTATTTAGAAAAGTTATTTAAATTTATCCAAAAAAATCAATTTTTAATTTTTTGTTAGATCTTATTTTGAAATTTCAGATATTTTGATTCCATTGATCTTGCTAAAATGTTTTTTTATTTCCACAAAAAGTTTTTACATTTAGCCAAAATATGTTCAAATTTCTTTTTTTTCGAAATTTTGGAGATATCCATTGTATCGATCATCCATGGTGTTTTTTATTTATGCAATTTGTGAAGAAAAGATAACTGGGAACACTTTATGATGTAAAAATAGACCCTAGATGGTGAACACGTTATGATGTAAAAAAAATAAGATCATTTTAAGTATCATATGTATAATCTAGATGGTAGATTATCTCAAGATCTATTATAGCCCCCACCTAAGATGCATATAGGATATAGCCCCCACCTAAGAGAAATTAATTAAGTTGGTAGGAAGTACGGTCTATAGGTAGTGGGTACATCAATTTAAGATTAAAAAAAGATTAGATATTTGTTTTTAGTGAGAATTTTTAGGGCTCTGTTTAATTTAATTTAGTGGAGGTCTCAAGATGACACGTTGGTCCAGCATGTAATAATTTTATTAGTATTGGAATATAGTTAATGTAGAAATTAAGTAATTATTTAATTAAAAAATACAATGATTCAAATAAATTATAAATTGTATATATAATTTAAAACCCACTAAGTTCAATAGTGATATGGGACTATCTATGGTCATATGTTCATGATGCATGCATGGCCACGCAGCCCTTGGATTGCACAGTGAGCTCAGCCTTCCACATGATAAGGGAGAAGTTAAAAATTAAGTTACTAATAAAAGGGGTATTAGATACCTTTAACTACCTTAGGGGAAAAAAAGAGGCGAGGGGAGGAAAGGACGGGCGGGGTGCGTCTCGTGCCGTCGTGCGTGCGAAGGGCAAAGGTGCATGCGCGTGTTGCGGTTTGAGGGAAAAGGAAGGGAGAGTGAAAGGCAGAGAGGGGATAGGCTGGGTGCGCTCATATTTCTACACCGTACATACAAGATTGCGGGAGTTTTATTTTTTTTCTCCGTAATATAAAAAATATTGAAAATAATAATAGTCTTCATCGAACAGACCAATATCCAATATTTTGATTAATATAATAATTTCTATGTCGTGATAGATTTGCTAATATATATATATATAAACATTATGCTTTTTTCGTGTTTAGATAATTAGTGATATATTCTTGTTCTTTTTAATGATTATGTATCAGCAATGGATCAGGGCCCGGCCAGCACGGGCAGCCGCCCGGGCTCGCAGTCGCCAGGCATCATGGATGGTAGTTCTGTGCAGTACATTACGTCGTTAGTACGGTGTGCTGCACGCGTTTGAGCACCAAAACTGCCTTTTACTTGTGCCCTAGTTTAAGACTAGTAAGAAAAAAATGGCAAACAAGCAGAACAGGTTCTTGGACTATTTATGCTGATAGATTATTGTCAAAGCTCACTATCTATCTCTCTCTCTCTCTCGCTTTGTCGTATCTTCTTTTGTTTTTTTTTTGTCTATGGATATTCATTGTACTAAAGCATGTTTTTACTTATCAACCTTGCTTATGTGGATAATCTATCTACGTAAGTTTGTTATCCATCGTTAGGCTTGTCTAGGTTAAAAAAAATTCGTCACTGTTATATCCGTATAGTTATAATAATTTATAACCTGTTTTAAATAAAAAATATTTATAATCATCCATACTTTAACAGTTTAGACTCTAAACTTTATTATCACGTGAGTATCTAATCTTATCTATTATTAGTTTTAATTTTTAATGTAGATTGGACAAGCTTTTCTATTTTTTTCGGTTAAGGTAAGAATTTTGAGCTAATTGTATTATGAAATCCTTTCTAACTAATATTTATTTTAACCTAAATTATAGATATTTCATCGATACAATATTTTAAATCTAGCATATTATAATATTAAAGATCATGTCAACCCAAAGTTCGCTCTTCTCAAGCTTGGTGAGCTCAAACTTACCTTCTAGATCTCTTGTCTTAGCAACGACAACATGGTCCTCTCTTTCATGTCTAGCAGATGGAGAAAAGATTAAGTCGCATGGTAAATTCCTTGCTGCCACAACTTTGCCATATCTTTCAGCGACTCTTAGCGCCTTGGCTCCTCTGTTCTCCACTAATCATCAAAGTTGCTGACTTCAGTGATGATGTTATTGACCTACCATAGAAACAGGTGTATAAAACTTCAAGAGAAGGAGCGTCACCGTCATTGGTATAGGAGAAGGAGCCAAGGAGCGCCACCAACACCGTCGGAACCTAGGAGCGCTATTGTCCTCCCCTCCCTTTCTCTACCCTCTTGTGCCACCTCCCATGTCCTTATTGTCGTCACCTCTCACCATCCTATGCTCGTCTTATCTACCGCTTGTTGCCAAGCTGCATCAGACACCAATATCACCGCCATTGGCCTCTTATCTGGTCTCTCGTTGGTGAGATGATGGGTGGGGTGAGTGGAGAGAGTAGTGAGAAGGGAAAAATCTAGAGAAAAGGAGGAAGAAGTAAAGAGAGACTAACACATAAAACCCACTATCATATCATATTGAAGAGTTTGTTACAATGAAAAATAAATGACTCTATAGCTAACATTTAGAGAGCCTAAAATAATCAATCTATTGAATACGTCTTAGTTGAACTATACTACTATGAACGACTGGCCCATCCCTAGTGGTCATTAAGTTACTATTTTATCCACCCATAAAACATGCAATCACATATAACTTGTGATTATAAGTAGATGGCATACACATGTAGAGAGGTGGCTTCCGTATTTTTTATTTAAAGATAAATCTAAAGGCTTAAAATAATAGTCTATCAATTTAAAGAAAAATTAATGCTTAGATATTTTTTTCTCAGAATTTTTAGTATTTTTTCTAATAGAATTTTAGTATATAATAATAATAATAGAAGATGCTAACGAGATGATGACTGACGTTTCCCTGTTGTAAGATCACAATTCACACGGAGCATGCAAGTACGATAAAGCCAGCTAACCAGGATATAAATATACTCCAATCTTTCGCTGGCGTAGCTGATACTTAGCACAACCTGCAGTGCAGACCACAACATCCCACACAAATGATTCAAACCCAAACCCAAATTAATCGTAACATTCCCACATAAACCAAAACCCAAACAATCCAGCTTTGCCTTTGCCTCGTTATTCCAGACTGACGGTGCAAAACAGCACTAGCAAGGTAAAGAAAACACCGATGAGTTTCAAATGACAAACAAATTGTGCATTACAAAATGCAAATAGGCACTTTTGCATTCCTTGTAGGTTGAAGCATACAGGTTTACACTTATCCTCCTGACTCTGGAAGCATGGACCTCACATAAAAAAAATACAGCTGGGCCCAGGATTTGGGTCAGAATCCACCAAAAAGAAAAGAAATTTGCCGCTGCAAGAGCCACATCCACCTATCTAGACTGCATAAAACATATTTCACCTTCTAAAGGTGGACTTTAAATGGCATGGAAACAATTATCTACCTGACACTAAGGTGATTACGATTAGCTCCAAGTTGAATTAACATCACTATCATCCGCAGCTTCCATGTTACGGAGTCACTGACACCTAGCAAGTGAAACAAGGTCAAAAATATCAGAAAAATATTCCCTACAAAGAATATAGTAGCACATGCTTTAAATTACTGCAGAAGCCCCTCTGCTTTTAGACATGGATCAATTAGAATGCTACACTCAAGTTTCAATGCTATCACCCTCCCTCTACTTAAAAAATGATGAATACGAGCACCTTGATGTCCTAGAATCAGATGAAAAGGCAAATGGTTCCATAATTTTACTTAATCATTGAATTGACATAACAAAATTCTACTTTACAATTCAAAAACAGTATCCGTTACCAAGTAAAAAAGTAAGGAAGTTAAAAGTGCATACCTGTACAATAACTTTACATTTCAAAAAAGGGTTGCGCTGTAAAAGTGACCAACCCAGATTAATTTATCATCAGCCTGGACCAGGATTCAATGGAGCATATACACTGCCTTCAACAACTGGTCTCTGCTGGTTTGGGGGCTGCAGTTGCTGCTTAGATTGCTCCTGGTGCCACTGGCCACCATACATAGGCAAACCACCTGGCATCTGCCTTTCCAGCACATCTTGGCTAGATGATGGCAATAATCTCTCATTCCCAGAGAGTGTATCATGAGGAGAGCTAAGCATCATAGATGTTGAATTAACTGCAGTTAAATCATTTGACACCTCGTGCTTCTGCTGGCTTATGGATGAAAGTCCAGTGCTGCCTGACTCTGTACTCTGAGGAATAGGTGGTGTTGGAATTATCTGATTGTTTCGGACTTGAATGACTTGTGAGTCTGGCCTACAATCAGAATTAGTTTGGAGGTTTTGGTGCATCATCATTCTTTGGATGTTATTCTGCGATGAATTGACATGTTGTTGTTGCTGTTGTGTAGTCATTGAAGATTTAGGATGGAGTGGAAGCTGCTGTGAAGTTAAGAGGGCCTGACTAGGAGAACCCTGCAATATGCCTTGGTTACCAATATCTGGTAACTGTTTTGGTGATTGAGGCAATGGAGAACTGTGTAGTTTATGTTGATTTCCTGGATGAGGGATTGACAGATTTGATGCTTTATTTGCAGGTGAAGTTCCTTGGCCATGTTGAATCAGTTTATTCTCAGTAACTTGCTTTTTGGAAGACGCAGAAACAACATTGGCTGGAGTGGTGTCAACTGTAGTCTGAGGTATCAGCATGTTTCCTCGTCCTAAGCTCTTCATAAGCTTAGCCTGTTGACTACCTTGATTCCTTTGTTGCTGATTCTGTCTAGGCTGCTGTTAACTCTTCTTTGGCTTATGTTGTGTAGCATTGGTTGGTTGATTGGGAAGTGCATAGCTATCTGGTGGATTTTGTGCAGCTTGCTGCTGCTGAAGCTGTGGTTGTGAAGATGGGGCTGACGAGGTTGCAGGTGATTGCTTCTGCTGCTGACCATGCGAGCCATTCTGTACACTGGGTACCGCACTTGCTCCAGGAAAATCATTCTGTTGCTGAGGCACCATACGTTGTTGGATGTTCCTTTCTTTAGCCAAGCGCATAGCATATGTTTGCTGCTGTGGATTCGAATGGCTCGTCCCTTGGATCTGAGGATGCTGCGGGTTTCCAAACATGTGTGATGGCTGTGAAATCTGATGTGTCTGTTGGTGTTGCTGAATAGGAAAAGACTGAACAGGTGAAGAAGATGCCAAATTGGAGAACAACTGATTCATGCTGCTGACAGCTTGAGTATTTCCCTGTGAAACCTGCATGTGGAACTCTGGCATCATAATCTGCCTATGCTTTTCCATATTTTGACCAGGCTACAGGAAAGGAAATATAAAATCAGCTATCCCTAGTTTTTAACAGTTTAAAAACTCAGTAGCTCATAGTTGAGATAGAAACACAGAGGTACTTTAACCTTCATAAAGTTTAAGCCACATAAATAACAGATGTAACCCCTCTGATATTAAACAAATGATGCTTTAGAATGTGTTGAATCAAACATTTTAAGCTTTAATTACAGGTACATGCTACACAAAGAACTATTTAGATTGGTCAGATAAAAATAATAGTAGAGTAACATATTTGTCATCAAAAGTACCTTCAAAATGTTATGAATTTCATATTTTTCTAATTTCCCAAGGAACAAACATGTGGATGCCCAAAAAGATATCCATTTAGTAACAGAAGGGACATTGAAATTTGCGTAATCAGTTAACTGGCAACAATTGACATCTCGGCATATAAAATCCATCCATAGAAAACAAAGAAAATATGACACAAAAAAATTCGAGCAGCAAATCACTAGAGAAGCTGCATAGCATCCTACACAAGCATCCACTGTGATATCCTTTGATAAAGGCAACTCCTCATTTACATAAGTTTGCTGGCAACATTGGTTCAATAACAAATATAGAAAGCAACTAAGTGGGGAGCAGTACTCATGAATTTGTTTATATAAGTTCGCTAGCATCATTTATGCAAAAACAAACAGCAATCAATACCCATGAATCTAGCATAAAATAATGCATGGATTGCTTGGGGGTGGAACTGGAAAGAGCAGCAAAGACACTAGTAAAAATCGTCCATTCTTTTCTTTATAGGAAAATGGTAACCAATGGAGAAGAGCTTAAAAGTTATAACATGCAGTTAACTCAAGTCTGTGACTCTGTGTGAGCATCAATATTTAACTAAATAATAAATAAAGGGCAAACTCACATGAAGCACCTGCATAGGATTATGTGGCCATAAGGTTGGGTTTCCAGGGGCAGACATGGCTCCAGTATGGACATTTACTGCATTTGGCGCTCCTTGCCTACTATTGGCTAATACATTTCCAGGTGAAACCACATTTAGCATTCTAGGGGAACTATGCCTAGGAACGCCTGTAGTTGCAGCAGGAATACCTCGATTTAGTCCTGTCACCATGCCCATACCATGGATACCAGGCATCACACATGCACCATGATCAACCTCAGGAAAAAATGCTCCTGGAACAGAACCTCCAGTCTGCTGAAGATTTCTACCACTGAGAATCTGGTTATAGTGAATCTTCTGTTGCTCATCAGTCTGTAAAGAGGTACATCTAGGAACACCATATTTCTGAGCATCCCTATAGCAGAAATTGCACAGACAAAAACTTTTTAAATGAATTTTATCATGCGCTCCTCTTAATACCTGCTAGGAAGAACAATTAAGAATTTACCTTGAAGGGGCACTAAGTGTTGAAGGCAGTGAAAAATTGTTGCTCAGAACCACACCAAGCGACCCTGTTAACCTGGAATTAAGAGTTGAATTGGGAGTAGTAGGGCCATTGGAACCATTATGGTTTGGTGGTGTTAACCCATTTGTATGAGAACTCTGGTAACCACTGCCAGGCGTACTTGCATCTAGGTTTGAACTTATAGCGTCGCAAAGATCAAGTGGCCTGTTAAACATTACACATCAACATGAAGGTGACTACTGGATGCTGTTATGGCCATAAAATAATAATAACTAGAGAACATATAGGAAGGTGAAATTTCTTAGTATTTTCACCAAAGTGATATTAAAAAGAAGACTTAAAGCATTGCATACGTCAAAGCGCCTCCGGATAAGTTATTTGGGAATGCTTGTGTTAGAGCAGCAACATGAGAACTATGTGGTTGTATGATCGACTTGAGTTCCTGGCTATTACCCTACAGACAAGACACAAGAAAAGCATACCATAAGAAATACCATAAGAACAACATAACAAGGGTAGCCAAAAAAAGTACTCTGGCATAATGTGAATAATACATTAAAACTTCAGCATTACTAGTTCAGAAAGAAGATTGAGACAGATGGAAAGTGAGATAGTAAAACGAAAGAGTTTGCCACCACATCATATCACCAAATATAGCATAAGTACATATGCGTAAATTTACATTGAAATGAAGAGCTACATAGACAAGCATGGCTCTAAAACTAATACAAGTTCATGACTACTAGATACAATGAAGACTTGGTTTCACCCTTACAACTTAAAATTCTTGCAAGACATAAAAAAAAAGCAACAGTTACCCAACCTCTGTTATAAATGTAACAAAAAAAGTTGCATGATTACATTATAAACCACCAACAAATCAACGCGTCCAAAATAATCATAAGGAAAAACATGAACCTTTCTATGTCTAGAATGCAGTTGTCGCATGAGTAGAATCATTTTTTCAAAATGTGCCTTGATATTTTCTTCCTCAATTGGTCCTTGAAGTCGTTGGAATAACTGCCTAGCGCTTCCCTGATGTCCATATGAATAAAACATGTTAGAAAGTCAGTGAAATGCTTAATATGTCTTCACTTATTGCAATATTGCTGATGAAAGCAACACCTGAATTCAGAAAGAAAGTACCACATACACTAAATAGGTCCAACATCACATTTGTGTGAGATGTACCTGCATACGTGGCAAGCAATAAAATATAAAAAATCAAAAGAGTAGTGGTATAACATGCCTTTGGAATGCCTGGCAACGTAAAATGATAGTGTTGAGATGAACCAGAGTCCTCTGCACTGTCGGCACCATCACCAGAATTTTTATCCACAAGAACCTTATAACGCTCCTTGCACCCTTTAGGTCGCCTATAAACAGACTGCATGACAAGATATTACAAAACTCAAATTAATCAGGGAAAGATCACTAACAGCAACCCATAATATTATGCTAAAATGTAATTTTTCACTGCAAGTAGAGTCTACAACAGAACCCAAAACTTAACTCCTAATGGCATCTGCCACTAAAATAAAATGCCTCGAACCAAGAATGGAAATAAAATCAGAGCTTGCAGTACATGTTTCAAGAAAACACAACATAGAAAAAGATGTTAGCCCAGATTTTAAATTACCTTGAACTGCACAATGCTATTAATTGCGTCGCTTACTAATTCCCAATTTTGACCCAAGTCGTGGACAAGGACAACAAGAGCCTGAAATTTATGATATTTAAACCATTACCACAAATTGTATTAAAGAACACAGATATCAATCGAAGCCATCAGCCAAAAGCATAAAAATTACGTGCACATGCTAACCTGATCCTCGAAGTTTGACCATCCACCACTGGAAGCCATCTACCAAAAGCATAGAACTTCAATAAGAAAAAATTGTAGGAAAGATATCCTGTTTGTACAGCATCTGTTGTCCTCGCAACATTATGCTTGAATATTCATGATTATGATTTATGACAGCTCAACTTAAAAAGGGAAATTGTTTATCATGTTAAAATTCAGTAGCAAAACTACCAACTGAAAAGAACCAAATGGAAAGGAACAAGGCAAGACCATAAGAACAACATATATGCAGTCAAACTTTAATTAGATCAGTGGTTATAAATATTTTGCAGAAGATATTGCCATATTGGTGGGGACAGTTGTATTCTGAATAGTGAACCAATGTCCAAAACGACATGCATTGTGAATTGTAACTAGAGGGAGTAGTCTTTTAGATCATAGATGAGAAATGTGAAGGTTATGGACTTATGGACAACTTTTCCTTGGATATCAGCAACCCTTTTCTACATTATTCACTGTATTCCAGCCATACAACTGAAATAACTATAACCTTACTACTTCCACCTGCTTGCTTAACCTGAGCTGAGTCTATCACTCTATCTTGACCGACCAGTAACACAGGCACAAGGTGGAACTAGTTTACTGGTCTATTGCTCACAGAAAGAGGAACATGACATAACAAAAGAATCATCTAATTTCTACCATGATTATAGGTATACAGCCGATAAGCAACATAGGCACTAGGTGGAACTAGCTTACTGGTCTATTGCCAACAGAAAGAGGAACATGACATGACAAAAGAATCATCTAATTTCTACAATGATTATAGTTATACAAAGCAGACAAATATGCAACACAGCGGATCAAAGGTCCCATCTTCGATCACCGACAAAACTATGGTGCTTATGCAAATAAAGAGAAAGGTGCATGGTAGTAGTTAGAAAAATCATAGTACCTTCAGTGCTTTGCCTTTTCTCCCGTGATCCCTATTGGTGATTATCTTTATAATTTTAGCAGAATTTGCCATGTTACTCATCTGAGATGCAACAGGAGAAGCTTCCTGTGAAATATCTATCCCTTGCCTCATCAATTTAAGCTTCTTCAAAGCATGTTGACCACCATGGACAGCTACGAATAAAAATCGATATATGACATGTTAAGAGCTACTTAATGTTTTCTCTCAAATAAAATATAGAGCAAATAGTTTATTGCTGTATGACACAGGGTACAAGCACAGTAACTAGAGGGGGTGAAGGTACCAATGTTCCATTTTAAATCAAATTGTTTGGAGTCTGATTTCTTCTTCAGAAAGTCCTTCTGAATAGAATGTTTAAAAATGATATTAAAATTGCAAAATAATCTAAATAGCATCATTAAATGAACCAGAAAATGAAAACAAGGAAAAAAAACCTGGTCATATTGAGTAAAGAAATCAGCTTGGGATCGTTGATCACATATACGGCCCTGAAACAATAGGAGAATAAATTTACTTGGAAAAACAACGAAAACAACAATAATTGAGAGCATGCTTAAAGAATTAACCTTTACAGAAGCCAAGGCACAGGAATTGGCTGCATTTTGAGAAGTCTTAGATCCTGGGTTCTTAAGCTTTTTCTTCTTGTTAGCTTTAGTGACCACTTCCCTACCATCATATGGCAATTGTCTGTCAAAATCAACTGTTGATTCAAAGTATGTATTTTTCCATGGCAAGGACCCCCTGTGCAATGAATTTTGATCATCTTGGTACGAGCTTGTGTCCCCACTTGAAACATCGGTTTTACCTGTGACTTGGGTGGTTCCACCAACGCCAGCAGGGAATGGGCTTACAATCTGTTGTCTAGCAGCTGTACGGATGCGTTTTGTAGGAACTGAAAGTAAAGATGAAGGCCTTTTTCCATTCGATAACTTGCTTTCCAAGTACGGTTCAAAAGGCACATGAGTCCTTATTCCATATGATCTTGAACCATTAATCCTCTGCTGCCCTAGGTGTTTCTTGTGGCCCATCTCTGATAACAAACCACCATCATATGCTTCAGGTAAATAAGTGCATGTCTCCCCTTCATCCTCATAAACATTCTCCTCAGGCAAATCTGAGAAAACATAAAGCATTAGGAAGAGTAAAGACATAATAATATGAATTAATAACATAGGGCACAGATAAGTTTCACCTGCAGCAGAGTCACACCCAGATGCCTCGTAGTCAACCTTGAGACCAGTGTAACCAGCCTTCTGCAATTATCAACACTGTCAATATAGTATTTGACAACAGAAAGTGCCAACACTGTGAACATGAAAAAAAGCAAAGTGCGCCAGTAGTGATGAAAGAAATGGCAAAAAAGCAAATAAAATGGCATATTTTCCTTTTGGTGTTCATGCAGTACAGTACTTCCAAAAAGAACACACGCAACAGGATAATGAAACATAGTATATGCCAGCAGCCCAGAAATATTTTAATACAGCAGTGGGAACATTTCAAACTTCTATTGCCAACAATATTCTTAAGAATCCTAAGTGAAAATATAGACTGCCTTATCCTTTCTGTTTGTTTACACATATAACGCCAGTCTATCTTGTGGTCCAGCATTTTAACACACTATCTGCATACCAGAAATATAATAAGCATAATATGTTTGTTAGAAAAACTTCTCTTCACCTTATGATGCACAGAAAGAGATTCGACAGACTCCCTGTATACCTTCATCGCACTAGGTGCTACTGTATAAAAGAGACTTCCCTGAAATTCAAGAAAAGGATCAGAAACAAAGGCTGTTGAGCTAGTATTCATGCATGTTTCTAGTTGTCAAAACAAAGGTAAGTGTGTCTATTGAGTGTTTATCAGGGCGCTTAGTACGAGATATCTTGAAGAAGTAAAAGTGATGAAAAAAATCGATCATAAAAGGACTGCACAAAGTTACAGTAGTTTACTTCTGAAAGAGGATCAGACACTTTCAAAGTACCAAAGTCATTTAGCCTGTCAGGAGTTGGTGGTGCTTCAGCCAACACAAGAGAACCGAATGTCTGACTGCTATATTCAAGAAATTTAACTGCATAATCCTGAATTCGAGATTGGCGAGGATAGTTAGGCTCTTCTGTTTCCGAGGATTCGTTACCCTGTTCAAATCCAAGATTGTGTCAACCTCACAGACAACAGCATATCATCTGCCCTGCTATAACAAAGTATATATCAATTGAACTTGAGAGGGTAAAATGGCAAAGATGAGACTAGTGTACTCAACTCCTGAATTTTTCGGTAACGTCTAAGTACCCAATATCCTTCAATATATGGAGCTAAAATGTGAACATATGTGATGTCCTGAGCACAAATACACCACACCCTTCAGAAAAGGTTATGTGAGACAGTTTGTTTACCTGAGATTTTTCAGCTTTCAAACCAGTATGCTTTGTCATATCCAGCATATGTGAGTTGTGTTCTTGAGTAACAGCTGTCCTACCAGTAGTTCGCAAAGTCTCTGCTAAACGCCAAAAACTCATGATACCTTTTACAAGGCTTCTTGTAACAGCTGTCTGCTTCCTCTGAATGCTTGCTTCCTCAAATTTTGCCCGACCTTTAGACACAACCCAATGGCATACCCAAGCTGCAGCCATATTTTTCCACAAGCGCTCCTATTAAATAAAAACAAAAAAATATAAGTATACAGTTTATGTAAGCAACTCTTAAAAGAATGGCGCAAGAACTTTGGCAAGGATTGCACTTTAGCTAAGAGTATAGTATAAGGAAAAACAAAATCAGAGACCAATTGAGAAAATACCTGCATGAAATCATTTGCCATCCAAGCCATCTCCTCAAGGACAAAATCCCAGTGACCCCTTGTCCTCTTCTCTAAAGACATATTATAGAGAGATTGTTCACCAGCCCTCTTAAGATTTACCTATTGAACACATTATTTTCATTCTTTTCAGAAAAAAGATGAACATCATAGTAGAAAAATACATAACCAGCATACCTCTATAAGACGAGCCTTTTTAAGGATAGAATCTTCATGTTCCTTTTGTGCCATTTTGTCCAGATTCTCTCCAGATCTTTTAATTTCACTCTCCATATTAGAGCCGTATTTTTCAGGTAGAGGTTTTTTAGGCAAAACAGGGCCTACAACAATTGGATGGACAGAGTAAGAATTCCCAAGACAACTGTTTCTTCCCTCTGAACCTGGACTTTCCTCGTTATTCATACCGTGGCCAGGAGACGGACAGACAATATCCTTCTGTGCAACTATTGCACTGTCAAAAGCTTCTGATTCATTTTTAACATGAACAGTGGTGATTACGTCAGGTTGTGCATAATTGGAATTTTCCTTAACAGAAGTAGAACTGCTGAAACCTTCCAACTGACCACTTTCCTTGACATGCTTGTTAGAAAGTCTACTAGTGTCCAGGTCTTGAGGCTCACCAACAATTTTCATATCAACTTGATTAATTTTGCTATCTGCATGATTATTAGTCATATCTATGGATTCTTCACAATGTGGATCCACCATATTTGTGCACAATGTTCCAGATTCTACAACCCACACTGGACTGATGCCACTGTTATCCAGTTCACCTACATGGATAGAGGTAAAACTTTTATCCAATTGACCATCCTCAACCTTCTCATCATAAGCACGTGTTTCACTTGCATGATGTGTAGATTTTGCGCTAGAATAAGATGTCCTCAATATAACGTTTGAAGTAGAATCAGGGGTCTCTACAGATTCACCTGCTGCAACTACCTCACCACATCCACCAAGCTGTTGGTTGCCATTCGCATTGGGCAACACTTCTATAGCTTTACTGCTACCATCACCTTGTGTTGCTTCATTCTTTACTAAGCAGTGGCTTCCACGAATGATTTGAATCCCATCCAACTCCATTGCAACCTGTTCATCAGAAGCCGTACTCTTAGTTGCATTTTCATGCTTCTGTCCTGCCTGTTTTAAACCAGAAACAGAACATGCACCATGCCCATCTGCCTGTTTTTCCTGCATTTCACCTTTTGCATCTTTTGGTTCAGAACTTTTAGCAGGAACCGCAGGTGATTTGATTGAAGCAATCACCCTACATGGTTTTGACCTGTTGCATCGAACATATGCCTGGCCCTTCACTCCAAGGCATGATAGAACAGAATCCTCAACTTGTTTTGCATTGTTGTGACCATCAGTGGGCAAGGGCTGCCTGGATTGAGCAGCATTAGTTCTTTTTGTTCCTCTTTTTGCAATCTTCTCCTCTACAACGTCATTTTTATCTCCACGAAAAAGCATAAGATTGTCTGCTGTGTTGGTTTCATGGCATGGTGAACTTCCTGGTCTGCCAATACTCTCAACTGAATCTCCATGAGGCGATGCAGCAAATGCAAAACTACCTTTAGCGTCACTACAAATGAAGGAAAACAATATGATCACAGGTGAGCTTATAATATTGTCATCAAATGCTAGATCAGGAAAAAAATATTACCTTATCACATTTTGTTCAATTATTTGATCTGTGAGAGAAGTCGACTGTACACTGACTGATGCTACATGGAAAAATTTGAAATCCAATGGGTTCCCTCCCTGCACAGAAAAATGGGATTGAATTAAACAAAAGAAAAGATCAGAAATCGAGCCTGAAAGATAACATGGAAACATACTTTCTCTAGAAACTCCAGCTCTCTCTTCCGTTCTTCACGAACATCGTGTTCCTGCCTGAAGTTGAGAAATCATGTTATATGCTCTCCATTTTCGTACCTATCATCCACAAAAATGGTCGAAATATTTCTCCCACAACATACCTGAGCTCCTCCTGAGCTTTCTCAATGGCCAGACTGCGTGGTGAAGACTTGTTACCAACACTAACACCATAATTGATAATTCCACCCATAGAGCACGTTTCAATATTCACCGTACAAAGGCCAAATCAGGCATCACCCACAAATCACTGGATGCAGAGGCTCATTCCTTGGGATTCAGGATGTGCACAAACACACTGCATTATCTCCACGCAAGAGCTACAACAGTGAAGGTAGAAAACCGAAATAAATAAGGACAACAGCATTGATAATGAAAGCAACAACGACAACAACTGTGTGATAGATTCACTTCCGTTACAATTCTATTGTCTATATGAGAACAATAACAGGACATTGCTGCCCGCAATGCGTAATGAATTTAAACTGAGCAGCAGCGTTACTATGTCTGTTGGGGATGTTATCGCTGGCCCCTATCAGGCAGCGGAAACTAGAGTGCATGAGTTCATAGAAAGCATTACATATACCAAAGACATGTAAATGCGACAGCATTTGTCATCGCCAACCTACAGCCTCCTATGATAAGGGTACCCTCGTGAGACGAGTGCCATCGACGCTCACCCAACGCCTCAAAGGGCCCAAAGCGAGGATGGACGGGACCGAAATGGCGGAGAAACCGTACCTGTGGAGCCCTGGCGCGCGGAGCTAGGGTTAGGGTTTGCGGGCGAGAAGACGGGGCAGCGGTGGAGCGGGGTCCAGGTGTGAGAGGAGAACCCAGGGAGGCGAACGGATGGCTGGGCGGCGGAGGAGGACGAGGAGGTGGGCGGCGGAGGAGGCGGGGTCGCCGGAGGAAGAGGAGGCGGGAAGGAGCTAGCGCGAAGAAGAGAAGAGAAGAGAAGGCTGTCTCGCTCGCGCGCGCGCGCACACTCTCTCTGAGTCACAGGACGGATCGAGTCGGGGTGTGTCGCCTTGGCGTTCTCTTCTCGTCTGATCGAGTTCGGTTTGGTTTTGCTGGCCTGGCTTGGGATGGAACGGCAATGCGGCCCACAGTAGTTGGGCCGGAACGTGCGCCCCATGATTATTGGGCCAAATGCCCCACTGACAGCTCGGCGTTTGGCCCCTGGATGTCGCACCAGTCCTTTTCCTACGATTAGCTTCGGCCAGTCCTAGCCCTAGGTAGGCAATAATGCATGCATACGCGTGCATCTTCAGTGAAATTATGTGTTTCGCCTGCATCAAGAGTTCTTCATCCTCAAGTCTGTCTCTAGTTACAAGCATATAACGCACACCCCAAGTACTCTTAGCTCTCCAGTCTCTAATTAAAAGTATGTGTTAGGACGCGCACGCGTACGTGAAATGAGTGAAGGCATGTATGTGCGTCCTCGATGTACCCTCCTTATTAAACAAAAAAAGATTGATGGATGAACGCGTCACCCGGATTCCTCCATCTTTAGCCGACAACGAGAGGACGCTCAGTTCGTTCTGAAGCAGATACTTCCATTTTTATCGAGACATGTGCGTGCAGTCCCAAGGGTTTACTTTTCTGGAAGCTGGAGTCGAAGCGAACAGATCAAGCAGCTGATCAGTGTTCATTGTCCTCAGGCTGGCGTTCTCAGCATTGATGGCTGCATTAGCCACTGACACCTTGAACCTCTCGAGACTCGTCACCTTCTCTTCGAGGGTGCCGCGCATGATGAGCCGGTGCACATTCACCACTTTCCTTTGACCCAGACGGTGTGCTCTGTCCATCGCCTGCAAGAGCAATGTTCATATGTTTCACAGACGATAACTTGACAATAGCGTAGGACAAATCTACTGGTAGCCTTATCCTTGACAAAAGATGCAAAAGCGAACCTCAAGATCCTTCATTGGGTTCCAATCATGTTCCATGAAGACCAATGTGTCAGCAGATGTCAAATTCAAGCCAAGCCCACCAACTGCAAAAGGAAAGAATCAGATATAGCTTTTCTAGTATATCAAGGAGTAAATCCCTGATCCATATGGCATTCTCCAAACCTACCATGAGTTGTTAAATAGGAGCACATCAATTGTTGGATCTGAGTTGAATGCTTTCACAATTTCAAATCTCTTCTCTGGTTCAACAGAGCCATCCAGCTGTAAATATGTAACGCTGACAGAAAAAAATCAAAAGTTTGCTGATTAGATTGACTAGAGTAAGCACAGGCAGGAAACTGCCAAACATAAGTGTGTATTTTGAGTCGGTTATCAACTAGGCCAACAACATCCTTATATTTACGGCTGTTCAAAGATTTAACAGTTTGGCAACAGCACTGCAATACTACAAAGCACAAATATTCCTCGCAATAACAAAACAGAAGATAAAACAGAATAAAGAAAGATGCTTAAAATAATTTGCATCAGCTACTATTAATATCTACTATAGAACCTACTGCTGCTGTTGTGGTGAAACTGTGATCCCACCGGATCTTCTAGGGCCGGATAAATAGATCTTTTGTGCATATGGCTTGAACTTTTCGTGGATTGATGTTTGATGAATATTATATGATTCTCCCAAAATTATATATGTAATTTTCCCGTTTAGAACTTGTGATATATTTTTTCAAATATGTTGCAACACGCCAGCATGATTAATTCTACATGGAGCTGATATACATAACATTATATAAAACTCACCTTCTCATATGAGATTGAAATAGGTCTTTCTCAATAATGTCAAGAAAAGCCTGAAGAGAAGAATGTAGAATGAAAATATACCAAAAGAAGCAGAAATGCACAGCATAACAAAACAGGCTCCTAAATTGGTAGTGGTGCAGTGAGTGCCATCCCACCACCAACTCCTAAATTGATAGGATCTTCTGTGGATACTCAGATAATTTGCGCATGTGGATTGTAAGAGGGATATTTGTGGATTGATTTTGGTTGCGAGTATATGTTTTTTCCAATAAATTTATACAATTAGTCAAGTTTTGAACTTATGATACATTTATTTGAAATCCACTGCAATGCATGGGTATTTGGCAAGTCATAGTAAAGTAAACATGATGGAACCAACATATTGACGTAGTATCAAGTCATATCCCAATTTGGAAGAACTCAAAAAAGTACTGGCATATGTAATATATGAGAATGAAGTATTGCATTATCTGCATATGTGTAAATATAGTTACCGGTTAATCTGGCATATGTATGCAATTGTTCATTTTACAGGGAATCTTTTTGATTCATGGACTAATTCATAACCGTCACAATGTGCAGGCACCATGCTAGTAAAGCAACAGATTTGACTATAAATTATGATTCCAGAACTCTGACCAACAATAAAGTGAAAAGTTAAAAGTAGTGACAATAAGATGTAAGAAAAAAGTAAAACCTAAATGGCGCCGAAGATTTTGCTTTTGGCGAGCTATTTTGCCGTTGTCATTTGCAATGTCATATTCCTAGTAGCAAGCACAAAAGTAACAATCCCCATTAGCTATCACATGTTGCATACCAGAAAACCATAAACGGATAAGAAAATGGAATGGAATTGCCAAGTATACCTTTACAACAAAAAATTTAAAAAAATGTATATTGGTATAGACCAAGAAACTTGAGGTTATTTTGTGTCTCTCCAGAATAGACCAAGAAGCATAAAGAACCAAACAGTTGTGGAAAGGATACTGTCTAGCAATGTGAGCGGGCGGTGAAGACGGTACGAACTCTGTGCCATAGGTGACGCAGACTACCAGACCTTTCATCCGAAAAAGAAAAGTAGGAGAGGGTATATTCCAGTTTTGGTTGGCAATAGGCTGGTAAATTACCCCACATGTGAATGTAGCAGCGTACAAGTGCTCTGCGAATATAAATAAGAGCAAACAAATTAAGGCAGCAAATCAGTGGTCTGTCTATGATAGAATTACGGTTACTAGTACATGGTAATCTTATCAAATGTAAAGGCAAGAAAAGAAAAAGGGGTGGTGTGCCGGCAACATGGAAGTGACATGCGCGCCGCACTGCATGTCTGAAAAGTGAGTGGCTCGTGAGATCCCGTTCGAAGAGCAAACAGGCTGGTTGGTTGGTGGACGAGTTTCAAATTGGAGGGACGAATCTAGGGAGCATGAAATCCGAAACACCGCCTACGCTACGGAGTAACAGGCTACAGAAGAGAGAACGAAACTAAGACGCGCAATCCACACATAGATGCATACTCGCATCGAATCGAATCGAATCGAGAAGCAAACCCAAGAGAAAAAAAATCCATGGAAGGAGAGGAGAGAGATAGATAGAGGAAGGGCAGAGTGCGAAGACGCGACGGTTGCCGGAGGCGAGGAAGGAAGGGGGATCGCAGGAGGGTGTGGGGTCGTGGACTCACAAGCCCAATCCGCAACACGCGCGCGCCGGTCGATCCTTTCCTTTGCTGCTTCGACTCCATCAACCGGGTCGATCAGACTCTTTCTATATGCTCGTGGGTCGACCTGCCCATATATTTATACCCTAGCCGAAGCCAAATATCATAATGGGCTAGGGCTTTTCTTTCTCCTTGAAATCGGAGTGGGCCTTTCCTTGGGTGACCCATCTTTCTTTTCTTCTCTTCGCTTTTCTTTGCACAAACACGCTGGATTTTTTTTTATTTTTTATTTTTTTTAATAATATATTTACAAAAAATATTTTTTGTTTCAATTTTTTATACATCTATATTCTTTCTTTTTAAGTCCCTAAAGGTTGTTTTTAATAACGTGACTCCGTCGTGCCCTTACAACAGACCTAGAGTGTCGGGTAGAGAAATGTAAAATTTTAAAAAATATATATATATTAAAAATATAAACATAACAAAAAAATCAACAAGTAAAATCTACCGCCTTTCATGTGATGCCTATCTTTCAAGCAAACTAGCTCCGCTCTGTTGAGATCACGAGTTGCTCGATCTATCCTTTAATTAATTTTGGCGGATAGAGTAAAAGCTAGGACGAGCGAGACCATAGATTAATTAACAGAGTAGTCTAATTAATACTCTTACGTACCTTCATGCCGTCCATCACCTAGACTTACTTAAAGATTAAGAAAAAAAATCATCTCTACTAGCTCAAAAAACCGTCATAACATTTAGCACAATATTTTATTAAAATTTTAAAATTCTAACAATCAATTTTATATTAAAACAAGTTTAAAAAATATAATGTTTTACAAATCTGCATATATCATTTCTTTTGCTTTTAAAAGAAAGCTTTTTAAGAAGTTACTAACGGTCGGAATTTTAAAATCTTAATCAAATATTTTTCTAAACGCTAGGGAGTGATTAATAAATACTACTCGAAAGAACAGCAGATCGAACAAGGATTTTTCACATCACATATTCACATGCATTCTCTACTGTTCTGCCCCAACAACGAGAAAAACAGGAAACTTGAATCTTCAGAAGTCATGAGTCCCTTCACCCCTCCCGGCGTCATCATGTTAGACCAGACTCACTCGTAGTGCTAGTAGATCAGGAGTGTCTGAGAGAATCCATCCAGGTTCGATCATTACAGAGATGTCATTTCCATTTTACTACTATCACAAAGAACAAACAAACTTGGAATGCCAAATGCAACACAACCTCCCAACTCTCCAAGCACGTGCAGGGCAGGTCAGACACATTTTATTTTACTTTTCTTAATAGAGCAGACCATGCGTTTGTAGGCGTATTATTGCAAGCATCAGTCCTATTGCAGGCTCGCAGCTGTTGCTGCTCTCACAAGGGCCAGGCCACAACAGTTGTTAAACCTTCACTTGTACATTGACATTCATTCATGAAGATTATTAGCAACAGAATTAGTTTAAAATTCACCCAAGCTATGCTCTACATTCTGCTACGCTCAGAACATCAGCAGTAAACACACACATGGCTGTCACAAACAGCACAACTTCTTCTCATTGCAGTTGACCATAAGTTACAAGAGGCTGGACACCTCTCCCTAATATTAATACTTTAAAAAAGCGTCCCAACTTCCCCACTGGCCATCCAATTCCAGTTTCCAAAGAAGCGCATGGCATGTGAGCCTGCACAAATCCCTCCAAATACAAGATTCAAGGGGCTAATGCCGCACATGTCTGCGCAATGAAAACAAATGGGAACCTGTACAAACAGCCTAAGCATTGCCATGAGTCCATGAAACAGTTGCTAAGAGCCATAGCCCCTTAGAACCAACCAAACCTCTTATTTTCCGGTCTTAAGTACTCCACTTCAGCAGGCGGTGATTCATGGAGTAGGACTCTGATGATATGCATAACGCCAGGATTGAGACATACTAGTACTGAATCCTATCATCGCCATCGAAATTTAGGCCCTGGATGCCTCGGATGGTCCACTCGTAGTTCTTAGCGTTAGATGGATGCCTGCCAGAAGACGTGCGCCTGTTGTCAGAGTCAACCATCTGTGGACTCCACCGCGGGACTCCTGATCTTTGGAATGCCCCTGGACTTGCATCTGTTGTACGACTACGTGACTGGTCAGCTTCAGTGCTTGGTTCTCGACAACTAGAGACAGCAGGTCGCCTTGAGGATCTGCTTGACCGTCCCAAAAAAGTCGAACTGGAGAACTACACGCCATTTAAAGGTCAGATATTACATAGCAAATGTAATATAAAGTAACATTTTAGGGGCTCACTTTTTGGTGATGGCACTAGCAACACAAACATCATGAGAACTCTAAGAACTCACCATTGCATCTTTAGAAGTTGATTGCTCGTGTCCGATAGGGGACTTGTGCTTGGCTAGGCTGCCTGCATTTATAGCAGGAGGTGGAACCTGACGCCGCATTGCATCCATATCTGACCAGCAGCTTTTCCTTCCCTCTTCAGTGGCTACATAATATCAGTAGACAGTTAACCACCTAATAAATTGCAAGCTTGTTAATTGGCAAGACTGTACATGAATCAAGCAGTCTCAAAGGTTGCCGAAATGGTAGAATACTAGAATGGGCATCATCTATATTTTGTTTGATTGTAATATAATGATCTCTAGAAATGCAATTCTTTTAACGGTTTGACCCAATCAAAGGATTCATTCCTACTTTACTGTTTTACTAACGGATTTGGTAATCATCAACCCGTTTGTAACTCATTCACACTAACGGTACCCCTTTTTCCATATATTATTTAGGGTGGTAGGTGGTAGTAACATTGTTTTATTGAATATTTCCATGATTATGAATTGATAGACACAGAAAAATACCTGCAATTTATCTATGTGAAAATAACTAAGCAGCTGCTGTACAATAGATTACAGGATAGATATATACCTGACAGCCTGTTATTGTTTGTTACAGGAGCCATCCCCGAGCTTTGTCCTGTTGCTGGGGCCTAAAATAAGATACATCAGCAAAAGAAGAGTTAGAACATAAACCCCCCACGTGCACACGCACTGAGAAAAAGAGGAGGGGTAGTTGCTTTCAACTGACAATGGCACGTGGTGGAGCACTGGTCATTTGTGACTGTTGATACTTAAGGATTGTCCAGTCAAAAACATAATCAAACTGAAATCCTGAACGTAGAAAAGAAATCCCATCAGGTGTTTTCTAAAGGTAGCATTTTGCATTATATTCAGGGCATAAATATTGTTTAGTCACTAAAATAAATATTGATCATATTTAAAAAATCAAAACAATAAACCAACCCTCTCGAATAAAAAGGTCTCTGAACAATCTCTTCAAATATTGGTAGTCTGGCACATCTTCAAAGCGTAGCGAGCGGCAATAATGGAAGTAAGATGCAAATTCAGTAGGATATCCACGACAGAGGGACTACAGTTGAGAAATCACAATAAGAAATAGTATGGCAAAGGTGGTGGATGCAATTTATAGAATAATATGTGACCTCAGTTGAAGTAGAAATTTTCCTTTCGCTGATTTTCTCATATTTTTGTTTCCTGTTCCCAGCTTTTAGACCCTGCCATGGAAGGCTGGCAGAAACAAACTATAAGTTAATGCAGAGGACGCAATTGAGGCAGAGATACACAAGAAGAAATTACTTGAGGTTATGTTGAACAACCTTCCTCTTAAGAAGTACATCAGTAGATATCCAAGAGACTCCATGTCATCCCTCCGGCTTTGTTCTATCGAGAAGCGTAAAATCATACTATGATACTAGGAAGACATATGAAAAGGTAATATAAGCTTACTAGGAACAAATAACATTAATGTCTTGAATCTTGACATTGCTACTGGATAAAGGAGTCCATACACAGCAATCAAGTAAACTTACCGATTCCAAGATGAGTGTTTACACCTGCATATCTTGCTGTTCCTGTCAAGTTCTTGTTCTCCCTGTGATTAAAAGAAAAATGGCGTGTTTCATTTGGAAGTACTACACAGCAACTGCTGTTTCAACTTTCAAGTAGACTGACAAAGATATATTTACCTATATGGGATGTGCTGGTGTGTTGATGTGTCCCTGTACTTCTTTGCGAGTCCAAAATCTATGACATAGACCTATAGAGAGAATGAAAGCAAGGGATAAGTACACCTATAATCCATGAATACGAGCAGATCAAGTGAACATAACTATACCTGATTTGCCCTTTTACCAAGACCCATGAGAAAATTGTCTGGCTTAATATCTCTATGCAAGAAAGACTTGGAGTGAACAAATTCGACGCAATTGATCTGAGAGATAGAAGATGGTTTTGGCAACAAGAATGGACTGAAATCAGTTGAGAAATGCTAGCTTTTGGTAAGATAAAAACTAGAAAAATAACCAAATGAATAGCAAATGGGTTTAATATTGACCATCAATAGTACCATTTGATCAGCAAGCATCAAAACAGTTTTTAGAGACAGCTTCCTATTACAAAAACTGAAAAGATCTTCAAGGCTTGGTCCTAGTAAGTCGATTACCAAAACATTGTAATCACCCTCCACACCAAACCACTTAACATTTGGAATTCCAGCTGCAGAACAAAAGGGACATCAGTTGATGTGTCAGTTTAAGGAAAATCCAGTGGATAAAGTAACAAGCAAGCATCAAGCATGTATTACTTCCTCCCTGGAGTATTCTGTACAGCTTTGACTCATACAGCAGTTGCGGATGCTTGGTCTTCACATTTTCCTAGACAAAAAATTGGAGAATAACAAGGGTGTTATCTATTAAGGCAGGAAGAGGACTGGTGGAAACAGCACGAACAATAAATTATTCTCACAAAAACGTGCAGCATTGCATCAGATCAAGTTCATACTTGCGATTGAGACCAAACAAATTTAATCCTAATCAACCGTAACTGGACAAGAGATAGTTGCTGGTGTGTAACAGTAGTATACCCAGTGGTACATCTGTATAGCTATTGAAAAAACATATTCTGGCAGAGAACTATCAACAGAATGAAAGCTTAATAGTCAGAACAAAGGGAAAACTGTAACACATACTCCAGACAACCTTTTGTATTAGTGGTGCCATATACTATCACCAATGCAACTGCATTAGAAAATATTATTAATAGCAACCTAATTCGCGTAGCAACCGCTTGACATGATTTCCAACTCAGAATTCCCTCAATAAGCATATAACATGTCCTTTGCATCTGAGATCCCCACATCTGAAGCAATCAAAACATAAATCGAGAAACACAAAGCAATACTACTGGAAAACTCACGAGCTTAATAGCGACCTCCTCGTTGGACTGAACATTGCTACCTGCAAGAACACACACAAAGAAAAAAAACAGAAGTCATCAGAGGCTAATGGGTAAAGATGAGAACTATAGAATCAAAACGAGGACTTTGGTAGAATTGCGCACGAACCGAGGTAGATCTCCCCAAAGGAGCCGCTCCCCAGCTTGCGGCCAACGCGGAACTTGTTGCCGATGCGCGGCTCCATCACTCACTCTCCAGGACGATCCCTGTAATCACAACGAGTGAGCGGGCCCTGCCATGCGAGGATCGAACAAATTCAGTCAGCTGCTCCGGGGGAATTAAGAGCTAGGGCACATACGAGTGGATGGGAGTGAGGTGAGGAAAATGGGGAATTTCTTTCTTGCTCTCTCCTCTTCTTTTTCTTTTATGTGCTGCAGTGACCACACATGTGTTGCTGATCTCAAAAGAGAAAATATTAAGAAATTGACGCTTCCAACTGTAAGATGAGACGCTTGACGAAATTGGGCATGGCGGCGCGGTCGGTTTGACTTTAGGTAGCTAAAAAATTTAAAAACGTTGCTGTACTCAGATTACAGATAGGGACGTAGCATACCACACTATAATTCAACACAATGATTGACAAGACATTTAAAAAGTTATTAAATACGTAAAAAATATTTTTTTAGACAGCAACGAATTACTCGTAACAACATACGAAATAAAATAATTAGTTTATATACCACACTATAATTCTTACGATGGAACACAACAAATGGTATGATTGATAAGACATTTGAGAAGTTATTAAAACTTGTAAAGAATATTCTTTTAGACAGCAACGAATTACTCGCAACAACATACGAAGTAAAATAACAACATACGAAGTAAAATAAGTAGTTTGCCCTATAGAATTGAAAGTCGAAAAGATACATGTCCCAATGATTGCATCATCTATTGTGGTGAGGAGTACGAGAGCCTGGATGCATATCACAGTTTGTAAGGCATTGCAATACATGATCAAACGAGATGATCTATGTGATGTTGAAGAACAACCTTCAAAGAGACACCTCGCTAAAGTCATGTGGTATTTTCTTATAATACTATATCTGAAGTGATTGTTCAGGAATAAAACGTACGCTAAAATGACGCACTAGTATGAAGAAAAAAGTAAACAAAACACAATGTTAAGACACCCCACCGATGGGTCCTAGTGGCAAAAATTCGATAGAATATTTCTAGACTTTGAAAATGATGTAAAGAACATAAGGTTTGGTTTAAATACATATAGTATGAATTCTTTCAGGGAGGTAAGCAGTAGTCATAGCACTTAGCCTGTGACTCTATGTATCTACAACCTTCCCTCTTGGTTGTGCATAAAATGGAAGTACATTATGATGTCGGTTCTTATTCAAGGCTCAAAGCAACCTGTTAATGACATTGATGTGTGTCTAAAACTATTGGTTAAAAAGATGCTACTGTTATGGAACGAAGAAGATGCATTTGAATGGGATAAGGATAAACAGGAGCAATTTAACCTATGAGCATTGCTGTTCATAACCATTAATAATTTGCTTGCACTAGGCGATCTATCAGGATTAGCAAATAAATGATATATGCCCTACACCCATTATTTAGATGAAACTGACAGTACGCATTTGAAACACTATAGAAAGATTATGTACATGGGCCATCATCGATTTCTTATTTCCAACCACCCTATACAAAAAGAATGGCAATCATTTTGAAGGGAAGACAAACCACCGTATTAAACATATGTACCATAACAGGAAACTGTATTTGATATGGTGAATGATCTAAAAGTAATATTTGAAAAGTGACCTGTTAGCCAACCTATCATAAATAAAGATGGTCACACGACAATATGAAAGAAGTATGTTTTTTGAATTACTTTATGGGAAAGTCTTAGAAGTCCGCAACGCAATCGATGTGATACACCTTACTAAGAACCTTTGTATAGACCTACTAGGTTTCCTAGGTATATATGGGAAGTCCAAAGATACAATTGAAACATGATATGATCTGAAACATATGAAAAAACGTGCAGATATTCGTCTGAAAAAGAGGCAGAAAGAAAGCCATTAATAATATCCTACCAGTTACACTCTCAGCAAGGAAGAGAAGGAAAACATGTTTGAATGCCTGGACAACATCAAGGTCTTGTCTGGATACTCATCGAATATAAAAAGAATAATAAACATAAAAGGGAATAAATTCATAAACCTAAAGTCTTATGACTGCCATGTATTGATGACATAATTGCTTTCTGTTGTACTTAGGGGTATTCTTTCTGTTAATGTTCGGACAGCAATAATAGAACTCTGTGCATTCTTTAACTCAATTTTGTAGAAGGTCATCGCTCCAGATAATTTAATAAGCTTATAGACTCCCGTGATCTAATGTCTTGTCAGTTTTGAGATGATCTTTCCACCATTCTTCTTTAATATCATGATGCATCTTCTGGTTGACGAACCACGATACCCAATGGATGAAATCACGTAGTGAACACCATGTGAGCTGCATATTCCCTTTAAGAAACTATCCATCATACTATGCTTGTAGTTTGTATATATCGTTTTGTAGTTTGTTATATGTCGTGACTATGTATTAATTAACTTCGTTTCTCATGAAGGTAGCATCTGACATGCCCATACAAGTAGAGTAAGGCCAAACAATACATTGTATGCTGATTCCAGCTGGCTACTTGAAGATCGAGGTGGAGCAAGTCTGCGAGAGTTTTGAGGATCTCGAGCTCAACTTTCCCAGAGGTGACAGGGATAGGACACTAAGGGAGTCCTTCTAATGCATCATCTTATGGCACAAGCGTTACATTGTGCTTCTCATGCGGGTGGCGGCGTCGATTCCTACCGGTCCCCCGTTATCTCCTCCCCAACAACGGTCTCCACCATCTCTTCCCCAACATTGTCTTCACCGTTTCCCTCTGTCTGCATTGGCACAGTCTGTTGGTATGGGCAAGAAACCGATCCCGTCTCTACCACATAAAAAAAGGTTATGCTCACCTCCTCATGCACCGTCAAGGTATCAATAAAAGAAGAAAATGTCATTGGACGAGACGAATAAATTTGTACTAAAGAAAAGTCCATACGATATAACTAACGAGGAGACTAGAGCAGAAGTAAAAAAGCAGGTGAAGAAACACTTTAAGTGGCGAAGTATAGAGAAAAATGCTCTAATAAACCTAGAAACAAGGGTATTTTTTAGAATTATCTGTGCTTGTATATAATATTATCGTTTTTAATTATAGGACATGGACACAGTTTTGTGAAGACACGCGCGGTCCATTCAAGAAAACACTTGATTTGTGTATAAACTTTTTGGTATATATATAGAGTAAAATTATACATCTTATTTATTCTAGAATACAAATATTTTATATTTCTTAGAGACCGTAAAATAGGAACAACTTATAATTCATTAACAGTCTTGTACAAGCCATTAACATATCTAAGTACGTAAACACCATTCATACATAATTTATACTTTTCTTATTGTGTTAAATTATTGATTTAATATATTTATATTTTTTAAAAAAAACCAGACTTTACGTATGAATTTCTCAGGATGGATTACATAGGCTATTAAAAAAACTCATGTAATTTATTATGAACAAGATCGTTAATTTATTGGAAGAATTTCACAATAACTTTATACATTAATAATATATTTATAATATATGATAAAATATGAGAAATAACAATTATTAATATATTAATGACATATATTTAATTCTAATTATACATAATTAATATTCACAATGTAATGCTATAAATAAATAAATATATATAAACAAACACTATAATAAAAAAACAGCACCGTTGGAAAAAATCACGTAACCGACTTTATTTAATACCAGTCAGTATTAATACTGCTTAATTTAACCGTAACACATATATATATATATATATACATAAAATTTTAAATTATGCGTACCGATGGTATAAACCGATACTTATCGGTAATAGTGTAATCCTGCGCGCAGGTGGCCATAGATATCACGATCATGGATACGTACACATCAACCTGCCTGCAGATTGAATTACAGATAGGTACCTACGTACCTTGGGGACTCCGGCGAAGACTTCGGCGCCGGTAGGGTTGATGATGACTCCCGGCCTGGGGTTGTTGTACATCATCACCACGATGGTTTCGTCCTTGAGGCCACCGTTCCTCATGATCTTGTACGCGTGGCACACATCCGCCTCATGATCTTGGACCCGGCGATCAGGACGGCCCACCTCGTCCCTGCTGCATCTTCGTCGGACGGCAGGCGGAGGAACTCCTCCTGCCACCGGCCGCCGGCGGCGAGGCCTAGGAGTTGCAGCAGCAGAAGGCAGAGGAAACCGCGGCCCATGGAATGGAGGACTGTATACTACTGGACTATAATTGAAAATTTGTGCTCGGCTTGATCGATCCTACAAGCTAGCTAGCTGCTTGTTATATTGACATTCTCCTTGTTGTAGCTAGTTACCTTGCTCGTACCGTGCGTGCGTTTGTTCGCGACGTACTACGTGCTACAACATACCGTATACTGATATAAGAGGGACAGATTAGAGTAGTCAGCTGGCAGCCAAGCTAAGGTAGCTCGGGATCCTAGCTAACTTAAGCATTCGTACTACTTATTAACAACTATTTTTTGGACCCTAATCGGGCGTTGATTTCATTAGAATTAGAAAAAGATAGGAAGTAATTGTTGCGTGGTGTAGGTGCGTGGGTCGCCTGGCATGTAATCTTGAGTGACAGTGCCATCGTATATGGCTAGTGCCTAGCATGCTTAGACGCAACAGGGAAGAGATCGACCAAACTAGCAGATCACACCAAGTGGCTTATGCAGCAGACTCGCCAGCTAAGTTGGAACTCGACCCAGAAGAACAAGTCGTCATCTCGTACGCTACGCTCGCTGCTGCCTATCTATCTAAGGACTAGAGCAGTACAATAAGTGGGCTCAAACGCGCGTAAACATCATCATCAGCAGCAGCAGCACCAACACCAGCCGAGGGGAGGGCCAATGGCCACAAAACAACACAAAAACCAGACAAGATGGACGACAGCCCCACTTGCAAGTTCTACTGTTAGTTAGATAGATCACGCTTCACAAAAATCCAAGGTGGGCCCCCAGCACCCCATCTACCCTACCCCAACCCCCAACTGCTAATCACAATCATTACTGTCAACATGCTAGTATCAACCATTTTCTAAGAAAATTTACATACAGTAACGGCTGCCGGAACTCAAGTACCCCGCCTAAACATCTTTCACCAATGCAAAGCATCTCACCTCAGACAGCTACGGCTGCCCATCTTGTAGCCTACCGTACATCTGGAGCATAACTCAGGACATAGCTCCGAAACCTCAACCCCATTTATCCTCCGCTAAGACAAGGATGCATACCTCCTTTCATTTGAAAGCTCAACGCTTCATTGATCCTACTGAAAACCACTCGAAGCGGGATGCATGCAATAATTGGCCCAGAAATTTTGCCTACTACTGACTTCTTGTCTCCAGCACCTCTCCGGTTTATCTCAAAAGATGAAAGCCTCCGCATCTTTCTTGAAGAAGGCACGTGATTTTTAGTGTGCGGCCGCCATGATTTCTCCATTTCAAGTTCAGACGTCTTCCTGCGGCTTCTGGGCTTTGCTCCGCCTGTGTGTAATCTCAGACGTCCTGGGCTTGCAGCTTCATCCTTCTTCAGTAATCCATTAACAATGCTTGAACGGCGATCATTTACACCTGATGCAGGAAGGAAACATACACCATCTGAGACATCCACAGAGACGGGATACCCCACAACAGGTCTTCGGTTCCATCTACTCATGAGGGAAACAAGAGGAACACAACGCCCCTCGTTGGTGCATCCATGTCCACTTAGCTCCACATCATAAAGGATGGGATTCAGTTGGAGTGTCTTGGTTGGCTGCACTGCATGGCACCTTGCAGGCCCAGGTGTTTTCTGTTCGGGTGGCAATACCTGAAGTTGCAACTCAAAGACCAGAGATGATGGTGAAACATTATCACAATTTGAAGGGCTACTTAGGATTTCAGACAATTCTTCGCGCTCGTGCTTGATTTCAGAGCATTGCTGCTTGACTGCACCATCAGAGTCCAAATAAGTAGGAAATATCGCAAGCTGCTTACTGCCATCAGGACCAGTTGGCTTGTTTAATGAACTCTTGCCCACCTTTCCTTCCAAAAGGATAAACTCATTGATTGATGCTCTGTGCTTTACAACCCTGTTTTTGTGATATCCAGGCTCTAATGCATTTCTTTCCCCATTTTTGCCCCCAAGATCAGCGGAGCTTACGATTTGCTTCTTAAATTTTTCAAGGTCACATTGGGAAGATAAGCTGGCTTTGCTGCAGTTGGTAGCTTGCCTTTTGCGTTTGCAGATAGGATCCTTTGTCAAGGCAGAAGGTTCATACATTTTCAAATGATCTGGTGGAAATTCAGTTGATAAGTTATGCATTCTTCAGGAGTCAAAAAATAGGAAGAGAACATTGCGTGTGTGTTATAGTCTATAGACAAGATGTTCATATACCACGATTCATCTAGTTAGGAACACAGAGAATCAAATTGTTTGCCTTTTCCATAAGAGCAAAAGTTGAACACTCATGAGTAAATGACAGGACTACAACCTGACATTATTATGATCAGCAGAGAACTTTATCAGGTCATAAACACTTCAAGGTTGAATTTGGTTGATATTAATGGTCCCCACATATTGACTACTGACTGAGTTCGATTAGGTTTTGGATACAAAGAAATTGCCAAATTTGGGTGAGAGCAATGAAATGCTCATACTGAGTTCACAACTATGAGAACATGGCGGTAACAGAAGCAGGAGTATCGAACCGATACTAAATACCAAGTGGTGGAATTCATACTGTGTATAGTTACCGAACCTAACTGGTCTGTCATTGTCAAAACGCACATATTTATTAAAAGAATCCATAAGCAGAACATAAAAAGTGGCAGTGCAGGTTTACCTGGTTCCAACATACTTCCTGCAGGGAAAGAAATACCACAAAAACTATTCGCATGGGAGAAATCATCACCAGGTAACCTAGTCATGCAGGAAATTTCAGCGCCTTTTGATTGATCTTTCTTGAATGCACTGTCACGACGAGAGCTGCACTTATCTATTACAGTATCCAAGCTTGAAGTTCCGGGGGAACTGCTGGAACAGCTACCTGCGTCCAAGGAATGCTGATCAGCCCTTTGGCCGCTCGGTTTGAACCCATTCCATATGTCCCCATTGCACAGCTCTGAGAGAGGACGGGACCTGTCCTTCTTCCTTACACTTCCAAAAACCCCATCCAGGTCCGGATTAGGTTTCTTCCTCTTTGCAGTAGCATGAGAGTGCCTACTCCTTTTCACTGGACAAGCACTTGGCAGATCATCACTGAAATCGGAATATGTGCCTGCACTGGGTATGCGCTTTGGGAACGAATTCGATCCAATGTCCCTGAGGTCCCTCATGCGTGGGAAGCCCTGAGGCACATCGTCCTCGGAATCATCGGGCGTCTTGCGCTTCCTCTTGGGAGACGGCGGGTTGATGGCAGTAGAAGATGACATGTCCCTAACGGCAGCATGAGAAGATTTTGTGGTGGCCGCATTGAGTAATTTAGACCAGGTGTCGGCACCGCGGTTCTTGCTGGCCGCATCCTGGAAGTGAGCTCTCTCGATCTGGAGGGCTTGGAGAATGGCGTCCTCCTTGCGGGCGTACCTGCCGGTGGTGTAGGCACTGTAATCCCTCTTCTTCTTGTTGTTGATGGTGGTGCGGCGGAGAGCGTCCTGCGTCTCGGCCTTGGTGATGCGCTCGTCGAACTCCGACTCCCCACAGCGGAACGGCTTGACGCGCTTGGTCCTCTCGAGGTTGCACCAGTCGCTGTGGGGAAGCAATCACCGGTGGTCAGGAGGCAAATCGAGTCGAAGGGGGGAAGAAGCAGCGGGAAGAGTGAGAGAGCGGCATACATGTAGGTTGGGCCCTGGCGGCGGCCGAGGAGCATGATGGGGGCGGACGGCGCCTTGGGAGGAGCTGGGCACCCGTCGGGGACGTCGAGCGGAGAGATGACACGGCCGGGCCACCAGGAGCCGTTGGGGCGGCGGACCCAGACCAGCGTGCCCACCGACGAGGACACATCCTTCGCCCATTCCCCCATCCCCTCCCGTGCCTCCGCCAATTTGATCTCCTAGCCTCGGATGCCTGTCAGGTGGCGAGGGGAAGCAGCCACCGGCGACGGCGAGGAGCGGTGGAGAGAGAGAAAAGAGGCAAATCCTCTTCTTCGCTCGCTTCTTGGGCCGTATTTGGGCTCCAATGAGCCCATTTCTATTTGGGCTCCAATGAGCCCATCTTTCGGCGGCGCGCGGCCAGCCTATATATGGGGGCAGCTTCTCTTCTCCCTCCACAAGCCGCAGATCGATCGAACGAAACCCTAGCCCCCAAACTCCCGGTACTCTCCCTCTTCTCGTCCAATCCTATCCTCTCCTCTCGGCCTCCTTCCTCCTCTCGGCGCTCGCCCACCCCGAACCCCCACTCTCTCTCTAATCGTTTTACTGCTACTGCTCTTTCTTTGCAGCCGACCGTTTCCGCTACCATCTTCCGCGCGTTTCCGCTCCTTAGATCTATCCATCCATGTGAGTGACCTTTTCGATTCCGCTTTGTTTTTGCTCGCTGCTAATTCTGGGATCTGACTGACTTCTAGGGTTGCTAATCCTTTGTTGCTTGCTTTGCGTGGTGTGTTTGGCAGGATGGGAGAGGCCAAGGAGAACGACGTCTACGAGGAGGAGCTCCTTGACTACGAAGAGGACGATGACAAGACGGTCGATGGCTCCGCCGCTAAGCCCACTGGAGAAGTCGCTAAGAAGTACGTGCTATAGCCTAATTTGCTTCAATTACTCCGCTAGAGTGATTGATCTGATTTGTACTAACCTCTACTTCTAATTGCGTTCGGTGAGCAGAGGCTACGTCGGTATCCACAGTTCCGGTTTCAGAGACTTCCTGCTCAAGCCAGAACTGCTTCGTGCAATCCAGGACTGCGGTTTTGAGCATCCTTCCGAAGGCAAGCTTTCGTCTTTCTTCTGTTATACAGCAGCGTTGACCACCAGGAGCTACTCGTCCATATTATCTTACTTACTGCATACTTTGGATATAAAATTAGCACAACTGTTACTGGTTTAGATGGAACATTACCGTTTTAGGTATGGAGAAGTAGATGAGACCATAAACGATGGGGCTGGAGAAAATTCAACAGGCATATTCATGTGCAATAGCTCGGTGGGATAGGAACGGCTGGCAATTGCAATCATACTCTTTCGGTTGTGGTAAACAAGCTGGATATGTGGAGGTTTTGGCTGTAGCATAATTTGCTGTATGTACAGTGTTGTCTTGTGAGATCAATTAAATAGTTGCTACAATATGCAACAGAATCGATTATTCATTTTATGTACTGTGCAGACATGTACTGTAATATATTTACACTATTTCTAGCATAAAACCAAGTGCTTGATTGTAGAATTTTAGTATTGATATCCTTTATCAGTGATGTAACCTCTTGTGGTCAACTGACCATAACTATTCTACAAATTGGCACAATCATTGCTACACCACCATCTGATTAATCTTAGCTTGGTATTTTCATTTACTTGCATCTTTTGCAAACTGCCAAATTTGTAGTAAACTTCCTAGCTTGCTTTTATGCAGGTACTGTTTCTTCTGATATCTCCTCTTGGAGGAGAATATGGTAAAACTTTCCATTAACACGGGCCCAGAAGGTTAAATTTTTACTCACTCGGGTGCTGCTCCAATTTTGTTTGGTTCCACATTAGTGCAACATGAATGCATCCCACAAGCAATTCTTGGAATGGATGTTATTTGTCAAGCCAAATCTGGGATGGGGAAGACTGCTGTTTTTGTCCTTTCATCTCTCCAACAAATTGACCCTGTTGCTGGTCAGGTAGCAGCACTTGTATTATGCCACACGAGGGAACTGGCTTACCAGGTTTGTATACTTTGTTTTGTGAACCTGCAATTGTTTATGGAGATCTGTAATGATTTCTCATTATTCTTTATTGTTGTTCTCTGTAGATATGTCATGAGTTTGAGAGGTTCAGCAAATATTTGCTTGAAATAAAAGTTGCTGTCTTCTACGGAGGTGTTCACATAAAAAAACATAAGGATTTGTTGAAGAATGATTGCCCACACATTGTTGTTGGCACACCTGGAAGGATTCTTGCTCTAGCCAGAGACAAGGATCTTTCTTTGAAGAATGTGAGGCATTTCATCCTTGATGAATGTGACAAGATGCTTGAATCACTTGGTAATTTGTTATCCCTTATTAAATCTGTTTGTGATATGATTTCATAATAATAAATTTTGTTTCTTCTATGTAGTATTTTTTTTATCAGTGTTGTGTACCTAACTCACTCCTTTGTGTCGTGCAGACATGCGGAGGGATGTCCAGGAGATCTTTAAAATGACACCTCATGATAAGCAGGTCATGATGTTTTCAGCAACACTCAGCAAGGAGATCCGTCCAGTTTGCAAGAAATTTATGCAAGATGTAATGTCCTTCAGCCTATCTCATTTACTGTCATCATATTTAAGTCTGCTATGCTTCAGTTGTAATTTGTTGGTAGTTGTTGCATGATCCTAGATGAGAACTGTTCTTTTCTGTTCTGTTATCAGCTGTCACTAGGCAAAGGGATTCCTGGTGTACTCTGTAATGTATAGGGTGTCTGTGTAATGTATGGGGTGCCTTGTGCCATTGTCTTTTTTTTTCCTTTTGCACCTTGTCTACACCAAGTAGATTGTGGTGGGGGGGGGGGATGAAGGGTCCTCTGCCTAAACTCTGAAGTGTCCCATAATTTGTTGACAACTGGGGCTGGATACAGGAGTCAAATCAGTTCTGAAGATACACTCTCTGAAGCTTTGTTTTATGAAGTTTGCTGCATACTTCATTTTCATTTGGTTTGCCTCATTGGAATTCAGAGCTGCTGGTTTTGGTTCCCTATATATGCTGGCAGAAAAAAGCCGCTTTCTTTACCCTGGAATTGGTTTGGAAGCACTGTTGTAAATACTTGATGAACTTGTTCAAAATTCGGGTGTGCAACATTGCATATCTCAAGTTCCATATGGATGCTGCATATTCTCACAGTCAAATGAGGAGTCCATTTACCATTCTTTTGGTGTGGAGTATATACACTGGTAGATTGCCAGAATGCTAATATCTTTCATCTATCATTTGTTCCCTTACAGCCAATGGAAATTTATGTTGATGATGAGGCAAAGTTAACCCTTCATGGTCTAGTTCAGGTAGCTTTTTTAAACCTTCTATCCCAATTCAGTTGCCTTTTCTTTGGCTCTTTGTGACCATGCTTTTTTTTGTAGCACTACATAAAATTGAGTGAGGCGGAGAAGAACCGCAAGTTGAATGACCTATTGGATGCTCTTGATTTCAACCAAGTTGTTATATTTGTGAAGAGCGTTAGTAGGGCCGCAGAGCTGAACAAGTTGCTGTGCGAGTGCAACTTTCCTTCAATCTGCATCCATTCTGGAATGACCCAGGAAGAGAGGTATTTGCTCTATTTCATTTGTACTATATTGCTTGTGGCAGAATCATGTTTTTTCATTTATCATTTTGCTCAAATCATGTGTAGCATTTACACCTGAAGCATTGAGCATGGTGGTATTATATATATTTTTTGTGTTTCCCAGAGCAACTGTTTGCACATAAATTGAATGTTAGTGGTCACGTCGCATGATATTTTCTTAATGACATGGACAATTTGCCTTCTATTCTTTAGTGCTTGAATGGGTTAATGACAGGAATAATGTTCTTTAATTTGATGGTTTGTCAGGTTAACCCGGTACAAGAATTTCAAGGAAGGACACAAGAGAATTCTTGTGGCTACAGATTTAGTTGGCAGGGGAATTGATATTGAGCGAGTCAATATTGTCATCAACTATGACATGCCTGACTCAGCTGACACATACTTGCACAGGGTAATGACACAAGTCCCTCTACTATTGACATGTTCATGTATGTGTGATGCTAATGATATTTCCCTTTGTAGGTTGGAAGGGCAGGGCGTTTTGGCACCAAGGGACTTGCGATAACCTTTGTTTCCTCTGCATCGGACTCTGACGTTCTTAATCAAGTATGCATCCTGTGATCTATCTTTTGTGTTGCCTGTTGTAATGGATGCTGCAGACTTTTACATTGGTTTGTGCCATCTCTGTAGGTGCAAGAAAGGTTTGAGGTCGACATAAAGGAACTGCCCGAGCAAATTGACACTTCCACGTACAGTAAGTACTATATAATTACATAGTTGAATTGCACATTGTTGTAGTGCCATTGTTTTGGATATCGTCTGATGACTTTGTTCCTGTGATAACCAGTGCCATCATAAACGAAACGGTTGGAGTTTTGGACTCTGGTTGCACACATTCGCACCACACTCCAACTAGGAGGAAGAGCGCAGGAGAGTGCGATGCTCCAAGTGTCAGAAGCCTTGTGGTGCTTAGTTGATGTCAGTCAGCCATTGAACTAGTAATGTTATGGAGGAATCGTTTTTGCTGCTTTACTTTAGTGGCAGTCGGGATCATTTGTATTTTTATCAGGTAATTTGGGGTGCTTGTAGGCTGCTGTACTTTAGGACATTTTTTGTTTTCATCAAATTCCATCTTAATCGTAATGTATGCTCGATTTCCTAGATGAAACGTTGCCATGTTGTTCCTTTGGATCAGTTTAGCTGCTCATCGGTGGTATATGCCTTTGGTTACTGCGTGCTTCAGTTAGGCCACTCAGTCATTTGGTGTTCATGAAAATACGCTTATACATGAATGAAAATACGCTCATCTCTGCGGTGAAGATCCGATTGCAGGGATGGGATGATGCCGCATCTCATCGATGCAAGGAAGCGAAAAGCAGGATGATCTCCTCCTAAACTATCGATGCCAAAAGAAGTATAAATGTAAGTTAGGAGCTAATGTCTGTCAATTATGGGCGATGTACGTAAGTGCGGATCGATCTTATTTGAGGCCGGTCATATGGAGGAACGATACGATCGATCAGGATCAGGCGAAGAGCTTCTCGGCGAAGATGCCAAGAAGGGAGACGGCCTCGGCGACGCTGAGCTCGAGGCGGAACTTGGGCCCGTCGTAGTGGTGCAGCACCGGGCGAAAGGCGTCCTCCTCCAGCGGCTCACAGATCTTCCGCGTCGCCGCCCTCACCTGCAGCAGCAGCATGATGATGCAACCCCAATTCAATCCGATGAATCTTCACAAGCCAATTGTTTGATTCGATTGGCATGTAGCAGCATTAGTATGCATCTCTAATATATATGCATGGACCCGATGGATGGAAGGAAGGATGTAGAGAGAGTAATCTGAGGGACCTGGGCTGGGAACCTGGAGTCGCCGGGGCACTTGTTGTCCTCCCAGGCGGTGGGATCGATGTTTGACCCGCCGAAGCTGGCGGCCTCGAAGATGCCGTGCAGCTGGTGCATGGAGTAGTTGTAGAGGAAGAGCGGCAACCCCGGCCTGATGGCCCTGACGGAGTCCCTGTACCTTGACGGCAGGCCGAAGAGCTGCCTCTTGAGGTTCTCCTCCATCGTCTCGTTGTTGCACACGAATATGTATCCCCCCATCGCCTCCTCCCTTGGCAGCGACTCCGACGCCGGCAGGCTCTTGATCCTGCTGCTGCTGTTCTTCTTGTTGTTGTTCCTGCCTCCGCCACCAGCAGCGGCGTCGATCACCTTCTTCTCGCCGTTGCCGTTGATAACGTCGACGACGCTGTTGGTGTTGTTCTTGGCCGGGCGGCCGACGGACTTGTTGAAGTAGGACTTGGCGTTGGCGTTGTTCACCAGCTGGTGCTGGTGCTGGGCGGGGAAGTTGTAGTTGCTGCTGCTGCTGCTGTAGCGGTCGGCGGCGTTGGTGGTGGTGGAAGCGGAGAAGGCGAGCTTGTTGTTGTTGCTATGGTGGTGGTCGACGGCAGACGGTGCAGGTGGAGGTGCAGGGCACCAGATGGAATCGGCGATGGAGAAGCTGTGGAGGCGGAGCTGGTCGCTGAACTGCCAGAACTCGCGGTCGTACCCCTCCATCGATCCTCTCTTCTCTGGATTTGATCAGATCGTATCTGCTGCTGCTCCTCCTTTGATTAAGGATTTGGTGGAAGCAGGAGAAGATGATGAGAGGAGTAGAGGAGTAGGAAGAAGATGCAGCACGATTAGTCAATTAAAGGATTTGGTGGGTGAACGCCCCTGCCTTTTCTTTTCTTTCGCTCATCAAATCTAAAGTGTAAAAATACTCCTACTACATGCGTTGCTTTCTTCGGAGCTAAGCAGCTGCTAGGACTAAGCTCGCAACGCGTAGAAAGAAAGAAAATTAACGGAGAAAATGGTTGGGAGTGGGTGGATGCAGTCAGTCACTCAGTCTAATTAATCTATGTATTTATCCAGCCGGTACAGTGACTAAGACCCCGAATATATATAAATGGGTTGTATCTATCTATATATATCCCAGATCAGTGGTCTGTCTAACACCCCCGCAGTCGCAGCGGGAGAGAAACGGACGCAAAGACTGGACCGAAAACTGATGAACAAAAGTGTGGACAAGTCTTTGGTTATTATATGAACAAACTGATGTGTCGATAGTACATGGAGCACCTAAATCTGTCCTAATGCGACCTTGTCACGGACAAAATGGATATCGATCTCGATGTGCTTGGTGCGTCGATGATAAACCGGGTTGGCGGTCATGCAGATGGCATTGACATTGTCGCAGTAGACGACGGTCGCGGTGGAGAGGGGTGCACGGAGCTCCTAAAGAAGCTGACGAAGCCAGCAGCACTCGGCGACGGCGCGGTACTCGGCTTCGGCGCTAGATCGGGACACTGTAGTCTAGCGTTTTGAGAACCAGGATACGAGAGTGTCACCGAGGAAAACGCAGTAGCTGGACGTAGAGCATCGAGAGTCGAGGTAGCCTGCCCAGTCCGCGTCGGAGTACGCGGTGAGAGAGTCAATGGGGCTAGAGCTGAAATGTAGCCCACTGGAGAAGGTGCCCTTCACGTAGTGTAGGATTTGCTTGAGCAGCGCGAGGTGAGGTTCGCGCGGAGTGTGCATGAAGAGGCACACTTACTGGACAGCGTACGTGAGGTCGGGCTGGGTAAGGGTAAGGTATTGGAGAGCCTCGGCAAGACTCCGATAGTGAGAGGGATTGGCAACGAGTGCGCCATCGGCAGTGGAGAGTTTGGCTCAAGTGTCGACCGAGGTAGCCGTGGGGTGACAATCGGTCATGCCCGCATGCTGGAGGAGGTCGATGGCGTACTGGCGCTGGGAAAGAAAGAGCACGTGAGAGGAACGAGTGACGGAGATGCCAAGGAAATGGTGGAGAGGACCAAGATCGGTCATGGCGAACTCAGATTGGAGTCGAGCCATGATCTGGTCGAGTAGAGATGTTGAAGACGCTGTAAGGATAATGTCGTCGACATATAGAAGTAGATAGGCAGTAGCGGAGCCGATATGGAAAATGAATAGGGAACTATCGGACGCAAATGCCATGAAGCCGATATGCCGAAGATAGGTAGCAAAGCGCTGGTACCAGGCACGAGGGGCTTGTTTGAGGCCATAGAGGGAACGTTGAAGAAGACAGATATCGTCGGGACGAGAAGGGTCGATGAAGCCTGGGGGTTGCTGGCAGTAGACCGTTTCCGTCAGATGGCTGTGAAGAAAAACGTTCTTCACGTCTAGCTAATAGATCGGCCAGGAACGCAAGGCAGCTAAAGTGAGGACGACCCGAATGGTGGCGGGTTTGACGACGGGTCATTGGGAGAAACCCCGAACTACTCAGCGAGCCTTGTGACAGGCAAGGGAGCCATCGGCGTGGAATTTGTGTTTAAAAATCCACTTACCAGTCACAATGTTGGCGCCGGGAGGACGGGGAACGAGGCGCCAGGTCTCGTTGTCCATTAAGACCTTGTACTCGTCGGCCATGGTCGCGCGCCACTGAGGGTCGGCCAGGGCGGAGCGAGATGTCGCCGGGATGGGCAAGATAGAGCTGTGGACGGCGGAGAGCCCGTAGCGCTTGGTGGGGCGGAGAGACCTGGTCTGGGAGCAGATGACCATATGAGAGGTGGAGGGAACTAGAGCCGATCGGGGTGTGGGAGTAATGGGAAGAACTAGTCGGGTGGGGGCGTCATCGGCTTCGGATTGACGACTGTAGATGAGAGGAAAAGAGGGAACTAGATCGGCTTGAGCCGATGGAGTCGGGTGGGCCGAGTGGTCTGATCGGTCCAATAGAAATGGATCAGCCGATAGGGTGGGGGGAGTCGATGGAAGCTGAGGAGATGAGGAACGGTATCGGCTGAAACCGATGAGAGAGGTGGGGCCAATGGGGGTCCGATGGTTAGGACATCGGACCAAATAGTGGTGGGATAAGTGAAAGGTAAGTCCTTAGCAACGGTCGATGAGGGGGCCGATGAGGGGACAGTGGAGGAGACCTGGTCAGCACGGTGTTGGTGAGGAGGAAGTCGAGATCACTAGAGGGGGATCTCGAATGAAGTAGACCGAAGGGAAAGCATGTCTCGTCAAAAATGACGTGACGAGAGACGATGACCCATCGGGTGGAAAGGTTGAGACATCGGTATCCCTTGTGAGAGGAGAGATAACCGAGGAGAATGCAGGTGGTGGAGCAGGAAGCGAGTTTGTGGGAAGCTATGGCGGTGAGGTTTGGGTAGCAGAGGCACCCAAAAATATGAAGGTGGGAGTAGTCAGTCGCCATACGGTAGAGAAGGGCATAGGGAACGTTGTTTTGAACGGAGGAGCATGGGTGCCGATTGAGAAGATACGTCGCAGTAGCCAGAGCTTCTGCTTAATAAGTGGCAGGTAAGTGGGCGTGAAGTAGCATAGTGCGACTGATGTTATTGAGGGTGCGAAGGAGGCGCTCAGATTTGCCGTTATGAGGAGAGGTGTAGGGGCAGAAGAGCCGTAGATGGATGCCCTGTGAGGTGAGGAAGGTTGTAACGGTACGGTTAACGAATTCCGTACTGTTATCATCTTACAGATCCTTGATGGGGAGGTTGAACTGAGTGGACACGTATGTGATGAAGTGAGTGAGGTGAGAGGCGACCTCGGATTTGCTGATGAGCGAAAAGGTCCAGCAATAGTGTGTGTAATCATCAAGTATCGTGAGGTAATACTGATTACCGGAGACACTTTTAACTGGAGATGTCCATACATCACAATGTATAAGTTTAAATGGACGCGAGGTACAGGAGAGAGAACTAGAAAAAGGCAGATGCACATGTTTGCCAAGTTGATACTAGTGGCAAACTGTGGAGCTGCTGTGGATACATCGGATAAAGGCACTGCGACGGAGGGTGGCGACAGCGTCGGAGCCGGGGTGGCCGAGGCGAAGATGCCAAAGGTTGGTGGAGAGGGCGACACTGGCGTGTGGAGTGGACGGCGCAGCGGGAATGGTGTAGAGGTCTCCGCCACTATTGTAGCGAAGGATCTGTCGCCGGGTTGGGATATCCTTCACAGAGAAACCAGACGCGTCAAATTCGATGGAGCAGTTGTTGTCTCTTGTGAATTAGCGAACAGATATAAGATTGTAAATAAGAGAAGGTACGATAAGAACATCGTGAAGGGGGAGGTTAGTGGTGGATGTAGACAGAGAGGAGTCACCTTGGCATTAGACAGGAAGAGAGTGGCCATTGCCGATGGTGACAAAGGAGGAGGAAGAGGGGTGACATGAACGAAGTATACCGGCCGATGACGTCATGTGTGAAGACGTCCTAGAGTCCAGCACCCAAGGGTGCTGTGGTTGGAGCGTCATCTAGTTGAGGACAGTGACGAGGCTAGCCTGGTTCCAGGAGGGAACCAACTGGGTGGGTGGGATCGGTAGCATCGGCTGAGGCGGCAGAACGAGAGCCGATGCTAGGTGAGCCTGGGGATGGGCGCCGAGAACCCCGGGTTGCCAGCCGATGGGGTTGCATGGCTGGGGCTGGGGCGCCCAGGGGTTATAGCAGAGCCATGGACCCGTGGGACTGGCAGGTTGGGCAGGGACCGAGGTAGGTCGTAATTACATCGGACCCTGCCAGTTCCTGTCTTTGCCTTTGCCCTTGCCTTTCCTGATGCGAGCTGTGTTGCCATGGCTGGAGCCATGGCTACCAAAGCCGCGGGAGGAAGTGGCAGCGCAGGATGCTCAGTAGCCATTATTGGCTGCGGCAAGGAGAGCGGTGTGGGTCACTATCTTCTCATCGTTGGCCAGACGGAGTTCTTTAAGAACTAGCATGTCATGGGCCCGGGCGAATGATGGAAGAGGTGTGGCGTTGGCGATGTCATCGGCGTTGTTTGAGAAGCAGGGTGGCCGACGTCTCGGAGAGCAGCAGTCTTGACCTTGAGGCACTGACAGTACGATGAGACAGATGAGTCTCCTTGTACCATGGAGTGGAACTCATTGAGGAGGAAGATGGCATGAGGCTGCTTGTTGGCGAGAAAGATCCGCTCGATGGCCACCCAGAGATCCCGGGCGGTGGGGTTAGTATTGTCCATGGCGAGGTCGAGGATAGAGTCGTCGATTGAGCCGAGCAACCAGCTGCGCACACAGCACTTGGCGATGTCTCACTGAGGATCATCGGGGCGAGGTGGAGCGGAGCCATCAATATGGAACCGGAGGCCGAATTTTCCCCAGAGAGATTTGAAGAAGAAAACCCACTTGGAATAGTTGGCGTTAATATCAAGAGAGATAGAAACGTGAGATTTCACGTTCACAGCAGCATAAGGAAGGGAGAAGATCGGCAAGGTGGTGCCCAAAGTGTGGTCTAAGGCACCGAGGGCTGGAGCATACTCGGTGACTGGGAGAGTGCCAGAGCTAAGGGCGGATTCGGTGGCCATGACGGGAGAACGGGGCAAATAGTGGGAAAGAGAAGTCGATGAGAGGACGGATCGACCGATCAAGGATATGAGAAGCCGATGGAGAGTTGGTCGGCCAGCCGATGAGGAGGGGTTGGCCGATGGGGGAGTAGGTAGCGGACTAGGTGAGGAAAAGGTGGTGGCAGAGTGGGTGGGTCAGAGAGTAGTTGGGTCACGGACGTGCGAAGATTTACGTCCGTGAAGAGAAGATTCATGTCCGTGGACTCGTGGAGGCCAAGGAGTGGGGCGGACGCGAAAAAAATACGGAGAGTGGCTGGACGCAAAGAGAATATGTTCGCGTCCAGGAGGCAGGGATTCGTGTCCGTGGACACATGGACACGTTTGACTGGCTCGGACGTGAGGGGAGAAAGTTTGCGTCCGAGAGCCATTGAGTGTGTCGAAAAAGGTGAGAACCGAGGGAGGGTTCTAGCCGATGGAGGGATGAACAAGTCCAGCCGATGGGAGGGCGGATGTGTTCAGCCGATGGAGACGACGAGCGTGGAGGTGCGCCGACATCAGAGAAGGAGAGATGCATGAAGCAAGAAGAAGAACGTAGACAGGTGCGAGGCGAGATGAGGAGGCGGATCGAGATCGTCGCCTTGTCATACGGAGGTGGAACAGAGATAAGAAGGTGACTGCGGGAGAGACGGGGAGAAGAAGAAACGGAGACGAGAGAGCGAGGAGAGTGCTAGGAGGAGAGTACCGGGAAGAGGGTCGACGACGGAAAGAAAATGGTCGGCTTGCCGAAGGGAGAAGCTAGTGCGTCGGAGATGTTTAGACTTGTTTTGATACCATATAGAAATGTGTATAGTGACTAAGACCCCGAGTATATACAAGAGGGGTTAGGTCTATATATATATACAACCTAGTCCAATGGTCTCTCTAACACAGCCATCGATAACACGTATAAATAGCGGAAGGAAGGGGTGGTGGATGGCTTTCAGAACGCGTTCTTCCTTCTCCAACACCATCCATTCATTACAATTTCTTTCTTTGATGCCTGCCCTATTTCCATACTTATAAATGATCGATCCAGCACCAGACCAGGTAAAATATGTAGAGTACCTTCTCCGTATTTATCATCAACAACTGAAAAATAGAAATGCCGCAACAAATTTAAGTTATCAATTGTGCACGAAGAGACAACAAGACACAACATATATATATATATATATATATATATATATATATATGATGGAGATGTTGGTGAAAAAAATAATCAAAGCGGTACGTCAAATGCATGCTTTTGGTTAGTGGCGTGACGGGGAGAGCGACTCGAGCGGGATGTCGACCCATCACCTAACCTGAGCTACCCTATCACTTGCTGCACGAGATTAATTTCGTCACTGCAAGTGGAGGGGTTCTTATTGCCGATATGCATGAGAGGGTTAATTAGTACTTGACACAGACTACAAACATGGAGATCTGCGTGGCAGAGGCCAAAGGCACTCCTAGGGTGATATCCTGTCATACGTCACAAGTAGTTAATGATAAGATCAGTGTTAAATTTTTCATGTTCTCTCTCAGCTGACATATATGTATGTTGGTGTTGATTAACTACCAGCTTGTTCTTGAGAGCAAAAATGACAGCACCAGCATGCTCTGCTGGGTGCCCCACGATGGGAAGCAAAATGATGCTAATACTGATAATTCCCATGATTGTGAGGCGGCCTATATATTCGGTTACAAGGTGTTTAGCTTCACGCATGCATGGTGCATCAATTGATTACGTACCTCATTTGTGCTCACAACATACTCTGACAGCACTGCTGTCGCCAGAGTCATGAGAGCCAGCCAAATCATCGCACTTGAGAATCCCAGTGAGATATCACTAAATCATCGCCATCATCCTCAGCCTAATTACAAGTACCATTTGGTTGGATCGATCGATCAGGAGCTAACGTACGATCGAACTGAACCAATAGGGCATCAGTTACGCACCTCTTGGGGCTCAAAAGAGCTGGCGATGCGTCTTGGGCTGGACGAAGAGGTGGGCAAGATGGGCTACGAGCATGACGATGCTGCAAGCACGAGACAGGTCCAGGGCTGAGTCCACGGAGACAATGGCGTGCTCGCCGGAGGTGACGGCGTACCGGAGCATGAGCGGCAGCGGGTGGCAGAGGAAGGACGCCGTGGATGAGGAGGCCGGTGTTGACGTCTGCTTGCTTCCTGTTGTACGGCTGCTCGGCCAACCAAAATTAAAATTAACATACATGAGGAGATTAATTAGCTGCTTGCCAGGCAATTAATCATGCATGGGATGCGATGGCCGATGATGGGCTTTGTGTCAACTTGCTTAATTGCTGCAATTCCATGATTCCATCTGTCTATATTTTAATAGGGTTTTACAGGCTGCTGGCAAGGTCGCCACAGGCAGGCAGTATAAAGCTAATTGCCATCATCCGGCTCGATCTTGTATTCATCCATGTGTTGTTGTTGGAGTTCATTTTTTTCTTTTCAAATTCTCGAAGAACAACTAGCTAGTTTATCTAAAAAAACTATATAGGGTTGATTCATGAAAGGCACATAATATATATATATATAATTAACTATGAGTAATTGAGTAGTAGTATGAGGCTATGAGCTAGAGAAATATTGAGAAATGGAATTATATATTACACGTAGCTAGTATAGTTAGTAAGAAGTAAGAAGACTATCGAGATAGAGACTAAGCAGGTTGGTAGATAGGTAGAGAAAGTTGAAAGCTATACCTGTCCAAAGTAGAGACAGGTGGCGGCGACGAGGAGGAGGACAGCGGGGAAGAGCATGGTGCTGAGGAAAACCTTGTTGAGATTGGAGAGGAAGGCGTGTAGGGCGGTGCACGGAGACGTCGGACCTTTTTGCAGAGGGAGGAGGACATGTTGCGAGATGTGTTGACATCCGATAATTTAAACGTTGGTGATGTACTGGCAGATTAATTAGCTTAGTGATTAAAGTTTTTACTTAAATTGAATTCGGCTATTTGCTGGTTAATTGGGTTATTTGTCGGCGACAACGTTGATGGCTCCAACATTTGTGGAAATTTGATAATATGTCAGTCGTCTTAGATTTCACATGTCTTTAATAAATTAAAATGTCATTAGGACAAAGAATTTTTTAATTTCATATTATTTTTATCGGAGGAGAGCAGGAGACGATAGCCCTTGACAAGGACGACGTGACAGTTAGCATTTCGGAGGAGGTCCTTGGCCATCATCGGTACTATTCACGTACCTATGATTTCTTACCACTCAATTCACATGTCTTTAATAAAATGTTATTGCGACTGTGAATTTTTTAATCTCGTACCACTTTCGTCGGAAGAGAGCAGCAGTTGGTAGCCCATAGCGACAGCAACGCAGCAGTCAGCGGCTCACCCAACGTCGTCCTCATCGGTGTCTCCTCCGCCTTCTCACTGTAGCTTGATCATACAAGTACTATCGATTCATTCAAGCAGTATTCCCAAACAAAAGGGTGAGATTATGGGGTTGTGTGGCAAGGAGGAGAGCACGTGTACTACTGTAATGGTGCAGGATGCAGCTCGATCGACTCAATTGGCTCCTGATCCGGCCTACCTTCCACATGTACATACATCGATGTACTACTAGTATCAAGTGTTGAAGGGAAAGAGTGGAGTACGTAGTAAATGGAGAGGAGCCGTGTCGCCAGTGGCACAGCAGCAGCTCTAGCCGGTGGGGTGGAGGAGATTCTGATGGTGTTTTTTCAAAGATATGTGAGTTGAAGGGTAGCATATTATCAAATTTCTCAACTGTCTCCCCAGCTAGCTCAGTGTGTGCGTCTCAGCAAGGAAAGGATAGTAATAGTAGTAGAGGAGTAGTGTCCGTTGTGGTTGGATGATGCAGGCGTTAAAAAAAAAACATATACTCTATATGACATGCATGCGGAGGGAGTGGTCATCGTGTTGGAGATGACGATGTGCATGTACTCAAGTAATTAAGGATGAAAATAGTAATCGACAACAGGACCGCTCGCTCGGGGTTGATGCAGATGCAAATGCAATTGCTCCAGGTCCAGCGAGGAGACGATTGAGACGGACAAAAGCTCCAGGTCCGGCCGATAGGCCGTCGCCGTCAATGGCTGCCCCGCCACTGCATCTACATGCGTAGCCTCGTCCTCTTGTACTAATTAACTTGTATGATATCTCTCGCGCGCCTCCTCCTCAGTCCTCATCCCCACCCACCCAAAACAAATCAGTAAGTCGTCTTCTTCTTCCTCTTCCTCTTCCTGTTTTGGATTTTCATTTCCGCGGCAACGCATGCACGCAGCAAAGGCCCACGCTTATACAACACTACATGTGAATCTCGGTTGGACTCATGGCGATTCACTTCCCGACCCAACGCTCCACACCAACCGATCTTCTTCTTATCCTCATTGCACTCCTTAACACTCCCTCCCTTGTTACTTGTTACTGAGTACTGGTAGGTCCCTATTTGAGAGTCCTAAAATCAATGGATTATATAATTTGTATGATACTATTTTAAGAGGGTATAAACATATCAATTAACTTCTAAAAAGTGATCAAGTTAAATTTTAAAATTTAATTTTAGAGTAGATTTTAAGTTTTTTCGTCATGGTTTATTTTTGAATATTGAACTTTAAACCGGTAAAAACACGTTACAAAAGTTTCACCTATAAATAAATTATTATTGGTTTCTCAGTTTATATTTTTCATCTGCTGCTCGGGACTGTACTAGCTATGCCGCATGTTCACTTGCAAACAATTGCTCCATCGTCTTGATCAATTGATACTAAATAGTGCATTACATACATGAATACACGAGGAATGTAATATATGTAACTCTCAACACCTAATTTTTTTGGGCACGTTTGATAGGGCTCTAGTAGCTAAATCTAACTCTTAAGGAGTGTAGTCTAAAGTAGATCTATAGAGCGGCTTAAATCTTATTTCACCTAGTTTATTTTTTCATTTCACTTCACTCCACTTGCTTTTTTTTTTTGGTAGAACTAAGACCATTTAGTTTGGTTCTGTCCCTATAAGAGGTGGAGCTGAAGCTAAAGCTTTATCAAATAGGCTCAATTTTTTCATCTTCGTTGAACTCATTTTGTTACTAGTTGTTACCAAATACTATATCTATGTTTAAGATAGAATGGATCATTTGTTTTTTGATGACAATTTGAGGGAGGTATAAACGAATGAATTGACTCTTACACAATGATAAATTTAAATTTAAAACTTATTTTAAGTTTTTTCACTATGTTTATTTTTTATATTGAATTTTAAACTGGTAAAACACATGGTATATAAATTATTGTTGGTTGCTTAGCTTATTTTTGAGTAAATTTTTGTTACTAAAGTTGCTCAACAAATTTTTTCACTTTGTACTTAGGTAATTTTGCTATTTTTATTTTTTAGTTTGGATAACTAAATTATCTTTCCTAGCCTCCTATCCAGTAAAGATATGGACTGCACATAGAGGTGGTTGTTTAGGGTGGTTTAAATTGTATCAATGACAAAATTAATTAGTCTAAAGTGAATAGATCGATTTAAGGATGGTCCAAGCTGCAGTAATGGTAAAATTAACTGGTCTAAAATAACAGGATTAGTTTAAGGGTGATGTAAAGTGAAAAGGGAAAGTAAAAGATGACCCAAATTATGCGATTCACTTTTTTTTTCCCATCTGCTAATCAGTACTGTACTAGCTGTGCCGCACGTTCAATTGCAAACAATTGCTCCATCGTCTTGCATAGATCGATTGATTGAAACTAAATAGTGCATTACATACGTGAGGAATGTAGTAGTATATATAAGGTTGGGTATGTACATCGACTCGAATAACTCGATCGATGAGTACTACCTGTCGGAGAAGATGGCCTCCAGATCCTTGTACAGTCCCCTGGACTTGCTGCTCCACTGCTCGCCCTTCGCCTTGCTGTCCGACGACGACATGCCCCTGCTTCCCGACGCCTCGCCTCCCGGTCCCAGCTGCCCCGGCCCCTCCCTGCTGAAGCTCGCCTTCGCCATCTCCCGCAGCTGCCCTAGCCACGACCTCTGCGCCTCCACGCCACCACCCAGGGCCACCGCACCCTCCGGTGACGCCGCCGGCTGCTGCTGTTTCTGTTTCATCTTGTCCAGCTGGCCTCCGAGCGCCGACGAGGGCAGCACAAGCAGCAAGAGACCTATCCACGCCGCCTTTGCGCCCTCCTGGAAGGAGGTCTTGTCGGGGCTCAGCAGCCGCACCTGCCTGTACAGCGCGTTCCACTCGTTGCACACCTGCCCCGCGAACGCCACCGCGAACACGGTCAGCATGGCGAGCCCTAGGCCGCTCCCCTCGTCGGCGCCACCACTGTCGACGATCCTCAGACATGCGGCGAAGACGAACACCTCGCTGGCCACCGCCACGATCTCCACCAGCTGCACCCGCTTCTTGATGAAGGGCTTCTTGAGCACCATGAAGAAAAGCTGGAAGGAGGCGATGGCGAGCACCACCACGGCGTGCGCCCGCGACGAGTGGTCCGACGACGCGTGCGCGCCGGCCACGATTCCCAGCGCCAAGCGCTTCACCGACTCGAGGAACGTGTAGTAGATCCGCAGTATGCCGAACAGCTTCTGCAGAAACGGCGCCTCGGCGTCCTCGTTTTCGTCGTCGGACACGATGATCCGCTCCGCCTCCGCCGCCGCGCGCTTGCCGGCGCCACTGCCGCCGCTGGCGATCTGCGAGAGCATGTACTTGGGCGGGCCGCGCAGGTCCTCGAAGAGCGGGCCGAGCTTGACGAGCCAGGCTTGGCGGTCGGGGTCCTTCCACGTCCACTGCCCGCGCTTGCCGGGGCCGAGCGTCCGGCGAACTATCTCCTGGTACCAGTGATACTCCCGCCCCTCCTGGTGCACCTCCTTGTACTGCAGCAGCCTCCCCGTGGTGACGCCCAGCGACAGGAACAGCAGCAGCGCCACCAGGAACACCGTCAGAACGCCCGTCAGCACGATCCCGACGACCAGCCCGGCCGTGGTGCCGCCCCTGATGAGCGCCGCGGACGCCTGCGAGACGCATGGCATGGCGAGGATGACGAGCATCAGCTCCAGCCTCGGGAACACGAGCGCGGCGTACCCTCCTCCTCCGTGCCCTTGTCTGTTTCGTCTGTGGCGCAACTGGAGGTAGAGGAGGACGGCGGCGTGCAGAAGCAGGAGGGCGCCGCCGATGATGGCCAACCAGAAGACGTTCCTGAAGAAGTACTTCCAACCATCCAAATCCTGCAGCCTCATGATGATCTGCGCCTCAGGCTTCATGTCCTGGTTCTCGAACAGATACCGGTATTCCATCGCAGTGAGCGGCTTGCCGTCCAACGGCGACGGGAGTTGCTGCTGCACCGACGACGACGGCATTGACACTCCCGGAGGATGGCTGGAGAGGACGGCGGCGGCGACGGCACTCCGGTCGAGAAGCTCGGAGTAAGCGATGGAGGGCATGGTGGAGTAGCCGACGAAGGGGTCGGCGGAGGGGCCTTCCCATGGGAGGCGCCTGTAAGGGATGCTCCATTCAAGGCCCTTGCTCAGCTCGTAGTACTCAACTGGAAGATTTATCGACAGCCATCGTGACAGAGCGAACACCTGGATGTGGCACGCCATTCTCTGCAAAATAACATTATGCATCAGCTTGCGTGGAATTTGATTGAAATTTGTATGTGGCAATCGTATTGATTCAGTTAGTACCAAGAGATTTCGTGATGGCTCGGAGACGATATAACAAGACGGCCTCTGGATGACCCCTGATGCCAGGAGCGACGATGTCGAGACAGTCAGCAGCGTGGCGACTACTGCTGTTACCGCAAATATGACCGTCGCCACGATCGCGATCGATGACGATGATGCAGGGACAGAATCTGCGCGGTAAACACAATAATCAGATTTCAGTATGTATATCAGCATATGCTAGCTGACAATTACTTATTAAGTGTGGAATACTACAATGCTCTTACAGTGCCTCACTTCAAGACGGTCTGACGGTAAGTTGGGATTTCCTGCGACGTCCTGAGCAGAGTTTTCGGCGACTTGGACCGAAACCACATTATCAACTGCCTGTATCTGCACTGTGTATATGCTCTTACTAGCTTCATGGAAACTGAAACTCAGAGCGAAACATTGTTAACATCTAGTAGTAAATTCTAAACTAAAACAATCTATTTATTTATTGAAAAAATCTGCCTGCATGCATGGGTAATAATAGGTTTCTTGCTTGCCTCACTAGATTGCCCCCAGAAACCTGCACCGCAGAGGAAGTGAAGTTGAACACAGGCTTTGCAAACTTTATCAACACAGGGATGTTGCGGGAGCTTGTTCTCACAGTCGATGTTGCCAGCTTAACACAAGGTCTCTGATTATCTGTACATCAACAATCATATATGTATAAATGGGTTTCAGTTATTCAAAACTGAAACTGAACCTGAACCTGAAGAGGAGTAGTGCGTCCAATGCACATATGACTGACTGACTAACCGTAAAGAAAAGTGTATGGTTCTGAAGAAAAAACAGGAGTCCCTTGTCTGCTTATTATGGAATTTCCATCGCAGGAGACAGTCACGACGGCAGTGTTTGACGCCCTCTTCACCTGAAAAATGGATCGAATTATAATGTGATCCCAGCTAGGATTGACACTCAAACTAAACTACTCCCTCCGTGCTAAAAAAAAACTTTATCTTTTTTTCCATCTCACACATGTTAATATAAAGCTAAAAAATTTATACCATCCTTCACCTTTTCTTTTCAAGAAAAAAGTCCTAATTATCCCATTAACTATTAGAAGATAATGAATTATCTTACTAAACTACAAAATCAGACATTTATTTAACAATCTTAAACTTTTTATATCAGACGAATAACCCCTCAGCACTCAACACTGTTTTAGATGGATTTTGGTCTGAGCTAGCACATATGGTGCTAAAGTGGCAATCTAGTCGGTAAAAAAAAATGAAAAAAAAATCTATAGAGCCCACCTGCCATCTCTCTCACTCCTCTCTTTCTTATCTCTCATGAGTAGTAGATCTCAGGGCACCAAGCACACTCTCGCTGGCAGTGACCACCACCATTTGCATCCTCGCTCATGATGGACATGTTGCCTCCCACTACGTTTGCTAGCTTGCCTCGCTGATGTCCTCCACGAGCTCCTTGGCTGTCGGTTTCCATGGGAGAGGAGGGAAGACAGAGGAGGGAAGGGAAGAGGGGGATGGAGAAGACAGAGATGCCAGCACCCACTCACCTCTCCTCTCCTTCTGTGGTAACGAAGGTTGCTTCACATCCGACGGTGGTGAGAATGGAGATGGATCTAGAGGCTAGTTGTCGTCTTTGGCCCTTGACCACCACTACACGCTTTTTCGACCTTGAGGAGGCCACAGCTGGGAGGTGGACAACCTTGAGGATGTTCCCATCGAGCTATTGTCCACCCCCTTCATATCTGTGCCACCATCACTGAGCAGCAATGCTACCTCTATCTCGAGCTCGTGTTGGTTGCCACCTCAACCCTAAGCTCAAGCTCCGCCATGGGTCCAACAATGGTGCCAGAGCTGAGGTTGAAGTGGGGGCGAAGCATGTGGAGAGGGGTAGGACGGCAACAACCTCCTACCACGAGAAGGGTAGCGGGGAGTAGAGCAGTGCAGAGCAAGGTAGCGCAAGAAGTGATGGTGTAGAGCAGGGTGGCATGGGGAGGGGTGGTGCAAAGAGGGGCAGCATGACGACAACTAGCCAGCGCCAATCTCTATATCGGGGAGGCCAGCACCATTGTTGGAAAGAGGGAGAGAGAGGAAAGGAGAGGAGAGGGAATAAAGAGAGTCCTACAAATTTGTTATTATCATTGTTTTTACTCTTTTTTAAACTCTAATGTGTTTGTCTCTTACTTTTTCAAACTCTAATAAGTCTTTCCTCCACTTTTAAAATTCTAACGTACTGATTATTTTAAAAATAAAATCTTTATAAGATAAGTTTTAATAAAAAAAATAAAGCCTTTGCAACCCAGAGTTAGAGCTTGCTCAAAGAGATATTAAAAGAAGCCTATTCTATTCTATGATGTCTCAATTGGATTACATAATGATAGCTCTAGGTTGTTGTCAAGCTGCTATGCTTATTTGAAAGCTTTATTGTTCTTGAGATCCTGATCTATTATTTATTCAATGGAATCTCTTGTTTCATATTCACAAGATAAAAAGTTAGAATATGATTCTTATGTATGGTTTAAGAAAATGCATTCTAATTATAACACCTTGTTTTTTACGGGGTACATTACTAGATTAGGTTAGAGTACGTACGAGGTATCCGAAGCGGCGATTTCCGAGCGTGCTTCGGTTGGTTGGTGTTAGTTCGGCATCGGTGGCGCTAAGAGCGGAGAGGATTTCCGAGGACGAATTCATGACGGGCTCAGAGAAGGAGAGGTATATCCTGAGCTCCTTGTCATTGTTGGTGGCTTCGACCAGCCTGGTGGCACCCTCGATCTGAAGCAGCTTCTCAGGGATGCTGCTGCCGATGTTCATGGAGTCGCTCCGTTTGTCTGAAATCAAATCAATCTAGCAGTATATATATTTGATCACCACCACTTACTGGACGCTCACTCACACACTGACACTAGTAGAAAGCAACGCAAATACCGAAGTGCAGGGTGAAGGTGGAGTTGGCGGTTCTGGTGAAGCGGTGTCCGGCAGCATCGGAGCAGAAGCCCCTGGCCATGACGAGAATGAGGCGGCCATAGAGCTGGTCCGGCGAGATGGTGACACCCACGGAGTAGTGCAGGCCAGGCCGGAGAACCTGCAGAGTCGACGGCTCCACGCGCCCGGGCCCGTACACGATGAGCTGCATGCAAAATAAACCCCAAAAGCATTAATCCAATAGCTAGTACAGTGGCATTAATCCAATGAGGATGTGGATGCTGAGTATAGTAGTACATGGCAGTAGGTGGCGTTGCAGGTGAATCCGCCTCCGCCGGGGCAGGGCTCGGAGAGGGAGACGCGCACCGACACGTTGGATGCGCTGGTGAATGCCGTCTCCGCCATCACGGACGCCGTCGGGGCAACCGTGTCTGCAGATTTGTAAGTATAGATTCCAATTGACCTTGTTAACTACTAGCTAGTGCAACGATCGAATCAAGTCAAAATGGAGAATTTACTGTGCTGTACTAGGAAGGAGGCTGTTACTCAACCAACATCCCAGGCGTAGGTGGCGCAGGTTTGTTGTGTTCGTCGCCTCCGCCCCGCGCACGCCGCGAAGGTGTGGTTGCCGTCCTTGAGCCGCGCGTAGCTCATGCTCATCACCACCGCCGTCCCGTTGTTTTCATTTCGTCCGCACTCCGACCTCCTTTCGCCGTCCAGCTGCACCAAAAACGATTTTTTTTCCTTTTCATTTCCGCCACTCGCATGTGTATTGCGCGCTTCTTCTTTGATCCGTTTCTCACTAAACCTTCTTGGTTGTCGCTGCTGCTGCTACAGCATTTTCTTGCCCACTCACACACCCCCTCCTATAGTAGTAGCAAGTCAAATGGCAACGCATTTTCAACTAGGCATGCACCAATGTAGTCTGACCAACATGATCTGCCTATCCTTGTCGTGGTACTACTACTACATATCATCAGAGAGATGCATCATCTATAATTAATTGACGACCGACAGACTGGCTAATTGTTCTTTCAGGGGACCAGACACCCAAATCCATAATAAGGCATGCTAACCCAAACCACCTTTTCTAGGGAGTGAAATCTCAGCTTAATGATAGACACTAGAGGACATTGGCAATCATTGAGATTCAGTTCAGAAGCTAGCACCGCACCGCGCATTTGGAAATTTGAGGTCGGGATTTGCATGCAAAGGGCGAAATGTGATGCAGCAGGCAGGAGGAACTGACCTTGCAGGTGATGGCACAATCCTGGCAGGGCCCTCCATTGCTCTGCACGACCTGGAAGGCGAACTCGGCCGACGCCGACTTGGATACGCGGGGAGGGGCCTTGGAGAAGCTGATGGCGACGTCATCGCCAGCGCCGGAGCAGAGGAGCGGCGCCGCAAAGAGGAGGAGCAGCAGCTGCAGCACGATGGCGCCCCACCTCTTCCACACCATCCTAGCTACTGACTGTATGTACTAGATGCGACCTTGGGCGCAGCAGCTGGTAGCAGCTTGCTTGCTAGATTAGATGCAACTACTGTTGCAGCAGCAGCAGGAGGCTACTTGTCGACGCATCTCTGCTCGCAAGCAAGCTCACACTTTGTCGACCTACACCTACTGAATTCATGCAGCGGACAGCAGTGGACCAGTGGAGTGAAAGTGCAGTGGACAGGGAAGTGAATGCACGATGCTGCAGCCTTGCGGCAATGGCGCGCTGTTAAGGCTAGGTAGCTCCCTCTCAACAATGGCAGTGGGCGCTATCTACTACTGCTACTCGATGAGTTCAGTGGAGGAGGGAGGTAGTAGCAGTAAGTTTGGTGGTAGATTAAAACAGACAAAAATGAGGGAAGGGAATAATAGTAGGGGACAAGACAGGGCTGGAGGTGGAGGAGGGGGCCAGCGCCAAGGCATCGCATCGCATTGCATCGGCAATTCGGCATCGCCCGCGCGCCATGTGAACCGTACCGGCGATGGATGTGGTTGGCTTGGCTGCGAGCCGTGGTGAGAATGGATGATGCACATGAGGACTAGAGCCCCCAAACTGTCTTTTGTTTCTAGTTTTTCTCCTCTTCTCCCTAATCCATACTTGTAATCCTCCTTCCTCCTGTTCACCCGCCCTTGCTTCGATCCACAGACAAGAAGAAAACAACAAGCAGCGAGATGCAGAGATTGCTGCGCGACTATCTTTGCGAGCAATTATCGACTGTAGCAAGAAAGACAAACCTGCAGCTATCATTGGAGACGGAGGCACTGAAATTTCATCCTGTTCTAGAATGGCGATATATATATATGATGTTTACTCCAAATTAAGGATCGGCCTCGCGAGCCACTGAATCAGGATATGATGCGCGTGGATTAGGCTCAACATGGACGGCTGCTATCGTTTCGACTATCCTACTTTCACCCTCAGCAACAGTAACGCTATGTCAGAGACTAGTATTTATATTTATCTCAGTGCAACCGGTTATTCAAAAAGAGAAAGAAAAGGTTTTCTCCGTATGCTGGTAGGAGTATGTATGTACATACTGGACCAGCAAGGCACCACAAACCCTGAAATTTGTTTCACCCACAACATGGTCCACAATCCACATCCCAGTGCTGTCTGTGCTGTGAAAACAAATAATATAGTGGACTGGACTAGCTCTGAAACACATGGGGTGTGTTTAGTAGGCTCCATGCAGCCTCCGCGCGTGCAGGATGCAGATGCTTGGTTCGCTGGGCAGGGTCTCCATTCGCGCGGAAACGGAGTTCGAGTTCGTTCCGCGCGGGCCTGGCTGTGTTCTGTTGGCTTTAAGACTGACTTTTGATGTTAGATGCAGGGAGCCAAACTACTACTTCCTATAGCCTGGCTACACTCTACCAAGTAACCAAACACAAGTTCATTGCACGAGTTTAACTAGGCTTTGCTTGGCCTAGATGATGGATACGAGCCTGAGATCATCCGACAACCAAACACACCCATGATGTGCATAATATGTGTATCCTCTCTGAATCTGGAGGGGACTGAGATCTGTGCACATGCACCAGGCCACCAGCAATAACCATGCACATTGTAGGTGACCTAACTTCATATCTACAGTCTCTTATAGTATTCTTCAGCTAGTGTCACCTTTTCTACACATGTCTTGACCATACCAATATTCATATCATACATACCGCAGTGATTTAAAACTAGCAATTCTTATCACGACTTGTGTTTTTTCCAAAACAAAAGAAAAGGAAAGGAAAAAAAACTGACAGCAGTCAAAAGAACAGGTTCATTTGTATTTCATGGTCAGGAGTAGTCGACAAGCAAGGTGTGTTAAGTCTGACATTGGTCCACTGATATACTACAAGTGTATGTCTTGTTTACAGCAAGCTAGCGGGCAGGATGCTCGTCGATTAAAAAGGCCTGAATCTGATTCGTAGTGCATAGACGCATGCAAAATTAATCTACTAGTAGCATGCATGCATCCACGGGCTATTCTGAGCGTCGTGTTGCCTGCGCCTGCAAGGGAAAAGCGGCAATTTAATTCTGAGTGTGTGCAAGATACTGGAGTATTGTCAATAATTCATCTCAGCATTTACACATGTGTACAAGTGTATTATTGACTGCAGATCTACGAGGGAATCAGTCGAGCCGTTGGACTGACGGATCATTTTTTTTCTGGATTGTAAATCAGGAACGATCGCTGCAGTAGTATGTGCTGGAGTCATGTGATCACTGAACAGTGAAGATCACTGCGGTCCCTGAAAATGTTAACGTGTGGGTTGCGGAGGAATATTGAGTTATATGTAATTAGTCGTCAACCCATTATTATTATTATTATTATTATTGAAAATTTGTAATAAAAAAATCAGGTTGTAGAAGTTTTAATTACAACTTTTAAATTTAAAATTAATAAGTATCAGGACATACTTATTTTGAAGTCTCAATTAAAGCTTTTTCATGGCTAAATACTTCCAATATTCTTAATTAATAAACATTGAGTTATACATGGTTTTGCGTCAATTATAGCTTTTCCATGATTTAACAATTATGATATTCAGATTTAATCACTATTGATTTGTTCTCATGTTGAAGTCTCAATTGGGAGCACCATGTGCGGGGTCCCGACATTTGCTGATATTAATATGCTATACGTACGTGTGTACAATCTGAAACCATATGTACGTACGCATGCACAATTACATATGGATATGGACTCTGAAATTAAGTGCCTGTAACTTAGATTAGATATGTTGGCCTAAACTTACGCATGATTGGTTAGGCTTTAAGAGTCGACGTACGATTTTAGTATTAATCTACGGACATAATATCTTGATAAACCTAATTAATGATCAGATCTTTTCAATTAATATAAGAACTTTAGAAAATATTTAATTAGTATAGATATATAGAGGCATAGATAGATAGATGCGCTAGCTCACAAAGCTTAGGGAGTGGAGAAGATAAGTCGTTTGTACGGGTCTCAACGTCTCTTCTCAATAAATAAAGGCCCTGCGCGCCTATGGCTATGGGCCGCATCGAAGCCCATGCATATACTATTATGTATAAAGATGGGTTGGTATTTGAGGCTCCCCGAATGTGAAAGAAAAGAGCTGAGAATCTTCCTTTGGGCTGATATCTCCCTGTTTAGAGAGAGATTAGTCTTGTTTTTTTTATATAGAGATTGTCGACACAGAAGTAAGGAAGGAAATGTATAAAGTTGGAGTAATTCGAACAGTAGCTACATTTTACTTTCTTTTACGGTGAGGCTATAATTTATATACTGTAATAATTAATAAATTATCTTTTCCACTGTAAACTCTTTTTATGTCCCCTCCTACTACAGCATACTCCCCTGTTCCACAATACAATACAATACAATAACCTAATATATCTAATATAATATAATATTAGTTTATTATGTAGGATTTAATCAATGAGATTGTTTAGATTAATAGTACTGTGATATATGTCTAAACATTCACCCTCACACTTCACTAGGCATCGAAATCTTATTTTCTTGACTCTGATTTATATTAAACAACTTAAAAAATACTTTCATTATTTGACGGTATTTGTGGAGAGAGGCAGGAGTAGTTTAGTGGATATCGTGCGCTGGCGAGCAGTACATGCACGTGTGAACGTGGCCAGCCACGTGGCAATATGAAAAAAGTCGTATTTGAAATGATGGAGGTTGTAGCAATCTTGTATCATACTCCTATACTCCGTAAAATAAAATCATGTCGACAACATTACAGGAGAAGCGTGTGGGTTGAGCATACAGCAATGCAATGAAATAGTAGTAAAATGCATGACTAGTCCTTTTCCTCTGCTTTATTATTTTATTATTAATAATAATTTTTCTAATAGTAATAATAACAGTAGTAGTATGTTTTGTGGGGTGGGGCCCACTTTTCTTTGAATTTGGCATGACCGTTGCGCGTCCCCATCCCGTGCGAGACGTGAGACGGAGGGAAGAAACGAATCTCATCTCAGTATCTCTTCTGGAATCGTCTTCTTTCCCCAATCCAAGGCATCAGGGGGCATAGCAGCAGCAAGTCTTCTTTGCTTGCTTCTCCTTGAATTGGTTTCCCAAGGAGGTAAGGCTCTTCCATCTCCTTGATTCAATCTATCTGATTCTGATTGATTGATAATATACTCTATATATTTGGTTGCTTGGTTGGGTTTCCCCTCCGCCGCCGCCCATCGTCGCCTTCCCTCTCCTCTCCTTGCTTGTGGCGGTATTTTGCTTGCTTGCTTGCTCTCTGTTTATGGAGTAACTAACTATTATGCTGTTTCAATCTCGATTTTTCTTCCTCCTCCTCCTCCTTTTTCGCCTCTAGTTGGATCATGCGCTGGACTGGATCATTCGATTCGATTAGATTGGATTGGGAAATCATTCGATTCGACCAGTATGTTGCTGTTGCTGCTTCATCCCATCGATCGATCGGCTTCGCTTCATTCTCCACTCCACTTTCCCCTCCCCTCCTCTTCCCTCCCCTGTAGGCTAGCCATGAAAATCATACTCCAACTTCTAACCTGTTTTCAAACACATTCTCTCTCTCTCTCTCTTCTTGCATTCGTTCTTAGTTTCTTACCTGTTAAGCATCCCTGCTTAATTAAGAGAGGACATGAAGCACCCATGGAAAGTAGTAGTATATTTCTTTCTTTTCTTCGCTCTGCGCTGGCTTATTCTGTCGGCAACGCAAGCTAGCTGCTTCAACCTTCAATCCGCATTCCCACCCTCCAGGCCGTCCGGACGGCTTGGAATATACGCAAAACCAAGCTACTTCAGCCGCCTCCTGCCTCTGATTATACTCCACCATTTCACATTGCTCTGATTGTATTCAAACGTCCAATGCAGCCAGCCACTACCTTTAATTTCTTTCTCGCTGCAGCTAGCTATCTGCCACACCAGCACCAGTACTGGCCAGTCCCTTTCCGTGCACTCTTGCTTTCTTCCTACCGTTGACTGCACGTTTCCCGCTTGCACTTGATAATGTGTCATTGTCAGATTTAATAGTTTACATTTGGAGTGCTGGCACTGGCGACTATCCATATTCTTAAAATTTCCATTCCTTTTCTCAAATAAGATTTTTCAAATTTTCTTTTGCATTAGTATATACATATGCTCACTCATTCCTACACTAAAAATCTTACTATTACATCATATCATTAACACTCGCAGGCCTATCTAGAGGGCAACCATGGCCACTGTTTCTGACATCGGCCTCTCCGCGGTTATCAACGTATTGACTGCCGTCGCATTCTTGCTGCTCTTTGCTTTTCTACGATTACAGCCCATCAACGACAGGGTCTACTTTCCAAAATGGTACCTCAGGGGAATGAGAGACAGCCCTGTTTCCTCTGGTGCTGCTGTGCAAAAGTTTGTCAATTTAAACATGAGATCGTACTTGAAATTTTTAAGTTGGATGCTGGCTGCTCTCAAGATGCCAGAGGATGAGTTGATCAATCATGCAGGCCTTGATTCCGCCGTCTATCTACGGATTTATCTTACAGGGTCTGTTCCTTTCCATCTTTTATATATGTTTTTGCTCTTCTTATTTGTTCCCTGTTGCCATTTCATTTTTTTTGTTCCAATTCGTACTTGTGGAACAAGAGACAGCGAGCATTAGTCCAATGGGTAAAGGCCTGCAGCTTCAATTTCTTATTGCTTGCAAACAACAAGAGATGCCAAAGAAGAAATGATAATCAAATTTGTCACTGCATTTGCCCATTTTAATTTAAATCTGAGAATATGACTCTTGCCATTGTTGTCAAAATCTATTTGTGCCCAGCTTCAATTATCTCAAAAGTTCCAATGCCTGTGCATTGATATACTTGTATCTACCTTTTGCAGGCTCAAGATATTCGTTCCAATTACAATTTTAGCTTCGCTTGTTCTGTTCCCTGTGAACTGGACAAATGATACCCTAGAAAGCTTGAATGTCGTCCACAGTAAAATTGACAAACTTTCAATATCCAACATACCTTATGGGTCAAAGCGGTAAGCCTCCATAAATCATTTAATCTCTGGATGCGGTGTATTTTTATGAGTAGAGAAAAATGTTTTTTTCTTGTCTGTTTAATATAAGGTGTACATCTATATTGCCCATTGGCTCGCCATTCACACAAACAAAATCTGTATAGTGATTCATTTTACATGCAGATTCAACCATTTTTAAGTTTTGGGTGGCACCTGAAATTTAACCATTTTTTACTTATCTTCATGCTGATTATGCACATGTACTTGTTACAGTTTTTAGGGGCATTATCATCGTAATGGGTGATATGATACATATGATACTTACCTGTGTGACTGTGGGTAACTTAGTTTGGTTCAATAGCAGCTGCCTTGCCAAGTTGAATATTGGGTGATAGCTGCTCTGGTCAAAAGTGAATTCATCCACTCTGAACTTCTAGGCTGCATTTATTAATTTCTGTTGATGCTGGCGCATTTTTTTGCTGTTCATGATGTTCACACTTTGCATCTGTTGTACAGGTTTATAACTCACTTGGTTATGGCTTATGCTTTCACATTTTGGACCTGTTATGTACTGTTGAGAGAGTATGAAATAATTGCAACCATGAGATTGCGCTTTCTTGCTTCAGTGAAACGGCGACCAGACCAATTTACTGTATGATCTCGTCAACTTTGCATATACCCTTCCTAAGTAGTACCAACATTTTTACATTAGATCCACAAGAAGGGTAAAAAAAAGTAATATTAAAGGACCGAATCTATTCACCACTGGAAATAAGCGAGAAGATTGCGGCTAAGCCTTTTGACTCTGAGCACCCTGACACTTATTTTTCACTGTAATGAGTCCAACTAATATTGCGGCAACATACATGCTTACACTTTGAACTTCTCCTTAATAATATAAGGCCAAAGTCGTCTTTGATCCTGCTATTACTTGGCCTAAGCTATGTTATTTTAGGGTTTACAAATCAACATCTAGTGCTGCAGCATTTCCTTTTTGTCATTTTGTGCATTATTGGTACAAAGCATCTCAATCTTAAAAGTGAGACTTCTATATGGACTTGATTTAGATTATCTAAAGCAATGTTGTAGACCGGAATGGTCTCAGATCTCAACTGAATTAACGTGATGAATTAATTTCCTTTTGGTTGGTTTGTTGAATGTAACTTAATGATTTATTTTAGGTTCTTGTGCGGAATATACCTCCAGATCCTGACGAATCAATTAGTGAGCTTGTGGAGCATTTCTTCCTTGTCAATCATCCTGATCATTATCTAAGACACCAGGTAATCTTTAGTAAATTTGTGGATAACTAAGTCAGATGTAGTTCTGTTGCCTTTTTTTTTCTTTTTGGGGGTTTCAACAGTTCATCATCTGCTTAGGTAGGACCTGTGTTTCTGGTTAAGTTGATTGGCTTAATGTAAAGAGAACTAGGAGATTCCCCACGCAAAAATTGCGCGAGTTAGTTGAATTGGATTTTGCATACAACTCTTAGCTCCTATTTCCATGTATGAATTGCTGTAGTTATTCCTTCCTTTTTTGCCCGGTTGTTTATATCTTATTGCTCTATAGGTGGTTTACAACGCAAATAAACTTGCCGATCTGGTTGAAAAGAAAAAGAAGATGCGGAATTGGCTTGACTACTACCAGCTCAAGTATGAGAGAAATCAATCAAAAAGGCCCACCACTAAGGTTAGTTTGCTATATGGACCTTAACCTTTTTTTTTTCATTTAAATTACAATATTGCATTAGGATTTTTTTAATTCCTTGCCCTTCTACTGGATTTTTGTTCCAGACTGGCTTTCTTGGCTGTTTTGGTTCCGTGGTGGATGCCATTGAATACTACAAAACAGAGATTGAGAAGATTGGGAAGGAAGTATGTTGTAGCATTTTTGCCTATATTATCATTGGACCATTTGGTTTTGTCCTTGTTTTTCGGGTTGAGTTATCATTCTATGGACATGTGTTTGCACAACCAATTTATTTTTTTTAGGACTAGTAGGGCTTCTACCTTGCGGCCGTTAAATTTGTTTAAAGCTAACAGTCAGATAACAATAAATTAATGTGTAACATCATGCAGGAAACTGATGAGCGTAAAAAGATCATGAAGGATCCCAAATCGGTTGTTCCAGCTGCCTTTGTTTCATTTCGTTCACGGTGGGGGGCTGCTGTTTGTGCTCAAACACAGCAAACCAGTAATCCAACTGTTTGGTTGACAGAATGGGCTCCAGAACCTCGTGATGTCTACTGGAATAATCTATCCATTCCATTTGTGTCCCTCACAGTTAGGAGATTGATAATTGCTGTGGCATTCTTCTTCCTCAACTTTTTTTATGTCATTCCAATAGCATTTGTACAATCTCTTGCAAGCCTTGAAGGAATAGAAAAAGCGCTTCCATTTCTGAAACCCTTAATCGAAGTGTAAGTGTTCCTTCATGTGTTTATTATTTATATTATTATGGCATTTCCTTGATTTATTCAGCGTGTAATTGTTTTGGGTATATTAGACATATGGTTATCTTCTGCGTATTCTGTTGAAATATCCTGATAAGTCTTGTTGACCATTATGCAGTCCTTCCATCAAATCATTCATCCAAGGATTTCTTCCAGGAATTGCTTTGAAGGTCTTCCTTATATTGCTTCCAACTATACTGATGTTTATGTCTAAGTTTGAAGGATTAATATCACAGTCATCCCTGGAGCGAAGATGTGCAGCTAAATATTATATCTTCTTGTTCTTCAATGTATTTTTGGGAAGCATCATTACAGGATCTGCTTTAGAACAGCTTAAAGCGTACCTTCATCAATCAGCAAACGAGTTAAGTCCTATGCCACCACATCTACTGACTTGTGGGTTGAGATATCATATACATGCTTGGTTTTTCATTTGATTCTTCCCATCTTTCAATAGGAAGCAGTTGATTTTTCCTGCTTTGCAGATGTCTGTTTGTTGACAGTTGTATTTTTTTAGCAATTAATTATGGGAGAACACATAAAATCTGGTCCTTGTCGGAGATCACTTTGTTCATGCCAGCTGTCAAATAGATACCGAGTGCTTAACGCTGTTTTGATTAGACCTGTGGATTATATATCCGGGAGCTGCATTTTGTTTGAATATTTTAGGCACATAGGCTTTAATCGAATATATTTTTTTCAAGTAGTCAATTATGATATATACTCTTATTAAATAAAACATGTGTGCTGGTGGTTCAAATGACATCATGAACTCGTGACATATTGTTTTTTTAACAGTTAACAGCAGGAGAGTCTCGTGACATATTGGTTTTTAAGCTATCTTAGAAATAGATCTTTCTTTTGGTTACATTGAGTTAGGCATGATTTAATTTCTTTGACTCATGGGAACTTGTATTTTAGATATAGACAGCAATATAATGATGCTTAAGAGGCAAAGGGTAGCCATTTGTTGATAGGCTAACTCTCTAGATGCAGAGATTTTGGCATCAAGGCAAATGCCAAAGCATGGGCTTGACATCATTCGCATTGTACACACAGATAATTACCTCCTGGAAACTCAGCTCGTAGCTTTTTTTTTTATTAAATCAGCTCATAGCTTTTATGTACTGATGTTTATGTTCTGAGCCTTTTATGGAGCTCCACCTTACCTATAGGGTGGTAAGAGTTAAAGGTGAATCTTAGCGATTCATTTGTTTTATTTTTATTTATCTATTATTAAATATATCTCAACCTCTTAATTAATAAGTCATAGCAATAAAGGAAAGCATTAATGCCTATAATTTATCCTTTCTAAATGTAACCACACACACATGCAAGGAATGAGCATAAGAAATTTTATATGTTATAAAAACAAATATTATTCTAGCATCAAATTTGAATTTTGCAGATTCAAACATAGATTTTAAATTTTTATTCAGGTTATAGATGCATATGATGTTGAAGATTTGAAAAGTAAGTTCAAATTCAAATAGAAAAATGGCAAACAAGGTCATGCATTTATTACCTACTTTATTGAAAAAAAAACATCAACATTAAAACCTTTTAGTCCCAAATAAATTGGGTAGGCTAGCCTACTTTATTGCCACCAATACTTTTTATGGCAGGTTAAAGAATTTATGTCTTTTCTTTTCTACGATGTATTACCTCATTGGAGATAAGACGAATGGCATCGATTGGATTAACATGAAATGGATGGCCTGAACTAAGTTGGTGTACTGTAAAAATGCCCCTATGTCCTATTTTTTGCCTGTGCTTCTGACAAGTGACAACTCATTCCTCACATTATCTGATTGAACCAAATGATGGTTAAAGTTTGCAATGAGTCTAAATCACTTCTTTTTCAGAATACCAAGAACCATCGGTGTAGCCATTCCAATGAGGGCGACTTTTTTCATAACATATGTAATGGTTGACGGTTGGACGGGTATAGCTGGTGAAATTTTGAGATTGAAGGCACTTATATTCTTCCATTTGAAAAACTTTTTCTTGGTGAAGACTGAAAAGGACAGAGAAGAGGCAATGGATCCTGGTAGCATCTGTTTTGATTATTGTGAACCGCGAATACAGCTATATTTCTTACTTGGCCTTGTCTATGCTGTGGTGACACCGTTATTGCTTCCTTTCATATTGGTATTCTTCGGGCTGGCATATGTTGTCTACCGTCACCAGGTAAGGATCCCTGTAAGTACTGGCGAGATTTTTGTCGTGTTAACTGATTGTCAAAATATGATGATATACTAAATTAGCTTGCTTTGTATGACTGTTTTGACCAATGCCAAGTACATCATAATAATGGGTCCAGATTCTTTCTCTGTGTTTTTTTCCCACATTATTGGAAATAAACTTCAATACTGATCGGCATTTATTCAAATGGTTTTCGCTCATGGTCACTGCGGCTACGATCTTATGCATGAGTGCTGTTACGGGTATGTAATAATGGCTAAGAACTAAAAATATGTACATCGACAAATTGTTTTGGGTTCACCGACATGAGGGACTATATAATTAGAGGCTTCTCAAAACAAATGTGCTTAGACCTTTGTTTTTCTTTTTTTAAAAAAAGTAAATTTACTTCTTGCCATGTGGTACCTGTATTATTAACAGTGTGATAGACTGGAAGAGTAGAGCATCTGAGCATGCATTTACCATTGTTTTTTGTTAGTCATAACGCCATGGATTGATAGTCATACGAACTCAAAGGCACTGCATATATTTTTATGAGAATGGCGATGCAACTAAGATACTTCCATTATCGTCATCTGTAAAGCAATTTTTACGTAAATTGCGGTGATGCGATTGAACTACGTTTCACTCCTAGATTTGCAATGTTCTTTTTTGTGATGTAGTTTTGTAGTGTTTGGTGTGCTTACTTTGGTTGCACATTTTTTTAGATAATAAACGTCTACAATCAACAATATGAGAGTGGTGCACAGTTTTGGCCTAGTGTTCATGGGCGCATAATCACAGCATTGGTCGTATCACAGCTGCTACTTATTGGACTGTTGAGTACAAAAGGTTTCGAGGAATCGACACCAGTGCTTCTTGTTCTTCCTGTGTTGACGTATTGGTTTTACAAGTACTGCAAGCACCGGTATGAACCTGCATTTGTGAGGAACCCACTGCAGGTAAATGTCTGAGAGGAATAATGTTGTACTGAAATCAATCTAGTTTGGTTGGTTGGTAGTAAAATTTGGTTGTGCAGGAAGCGAAGAGGAAAGACACCCTAGAACGGGCAAGGGAGCCAACCTTTGATCTGAAAGCGTACCTGGCCAACGCGTACCTGCACCCGGTGTTCAAAAGCAACGAGGACGACAAGATGCCCATTTCTGAGGATGTCGGGATGGAGGAGGTGATCGTGCCGACCAAGCGACAATCCCGTCGAACTACACCCGTCCAGAGCAAGTACGAAGGCTCAGACACGCTCTCTCTTCCTGATACTGTACATGAATGATAGCACCAGCAGCACCTAAAGCAGCTAAAGCTACAGAGAAGATCAGGGCGACTAGTAAATTAATTAGTTCTCCTAGCTTGTTGAATTCTACAGCCTGTACAGATATCATCTGATCATACGTACGTACATGGCGATGTTGGCAGATAGCTTAGCTTGCTGTATGTACACTTTACAGCACGAGGGAGGGATATATCGGGGGATTGCCAATATGGATTTCTTTGTTGGTTTCCAACTACATTTCTGACGTGCCTTTGGTGATTAGTTGATACTACTACTAGCTAGTAAAATACTGTAATGCAAATCAGCTAGCAAGTTGAAGGGTTTAATTTCTAAGCTAGCCCTATTATTCTATAATCACAAGACTTATACTTGATACTAGAAATAGACTGCTTAGTTAAGTATAAAGGTAGATAGACTGCCGAAAAAACTATAACCCTAAAATAAACTAATGGTAAAGAAATTAACTTTATCCTTTCAAAACACTTATAGCCTGATCTTAAGCCGTTCCTTTGAAAAAAGTGACAGTCGTGAACAAATATCTAAATGTATTTTTGAATGAATTAACTAGAATGCCATAAATAGAGTTCACCTGGGATTGCTCCCATCTCTAAATGGACATATAGAATAGCTGCCAATGAGTTAGCGGAAGTAAAGAGACAGACAAAAAAATTAGAAACCAAGAATTATGTGAGACCTATCATATCCCCTTAGGGAGTCTCGATGCTCTTGGTTAAAAAAAATGATGGAACACAATGAATATGTGCGTGGAATATGAACACTAAATGAAGTGACCATAAAGAATAAATATTCGTTATCCCGAATCAATAATCTGTTTGACCAATTTAAAGAAGCAACCATGTTCTTAGAACAGACTTGAGGACTGGATACCATCAATTGACGATTAGGCCTTAGAACATAAAAAACCACCTTTTCAACTTGATACGATTATTGGCCTAACCAATGCCCTAGTTTTCTTTATAAACCTAATAAACAAGATATTCATGGAATATACTGACACGTTTGTAGTGGTATTTATCGATGACATTCTTGTCTATTCTGAGAACAAGCAATAACATGAGAATCATTTAAGAATGGTTTTAAGAAAACTAAGGGAACACTAGTTATATACCAAATTCTCAAAAGGCAAGTTTTGACTGGATTGAGTTGCTCTCCTTGAACATGTTATTATGGCTCAAAGAGTAAAAGTAGACCCAAGTAAAATTGAGATCGTGCTTGGTTGAAAATCCCCAACCTCAGTCATAGAATTCCAAAGCTTCCTAGGATTGGTTGGATACTACCGGAGATTTATTGAAGGATTCTCCAAGATAACTAGACCCATGATGGAACTATTAAAGAAGGAAAATAAATTCCATTAGAAGGAAGCATGCGATAGAAGCTTTCAAGATTTAAAAAAAGAGATTGACTACCGCCCTGATCCTAACATTATCGGATATAAGGAAACACTTTGAGATATATTGTGATGCCTCTCGACAAGGACTAGGGTGTGTTTATGCAAGAAGGAAAAATAGTGGCGTATGCCTCTAGACAGTTAAGGCCACATGAAATGAATTATCTAACTCATGATCTAAAACTAGTAGCAGTAGTGCATGCTTTAAGGATATGGCGTCACTACCTGATCAAGAATCGATGTGAAGTATACATTAATCATAAGAGTCTGAAATACTTATTCACCCGGATAGAGCTCAACTTAAGATAGAGAAGATGGTTAGAATTGATAAAGGATTATGACTTAGGGCTGAAAAAACGAACGTGGTCACCGATGCTCTAAGTTGAAAGATCTACTGCAATATGGCCCTCGTATGGCCCGCTCAACCCAACCTATGCAATGGGCATAGAAAACTTAGAGTCACCATGGTATTAGAAGTAACCCTAGCGACTCTAGTGGTTCAACCCACATTGGAAATCTTAATACGAGAAGCTTAAAAGGATGATGTGAAAATCAAGAAGATAAAGGAGAATATTCCTAAGATAAGGCCTCTGGCTTCTCGACAAATGAACAAAGGACTTGATGGCATGGAATACACATTTGCATACCTAACAAGAAGAAGTTAAGGAACTTTATCCTAAAGAAAGCTCACGAGTCTGTATATTTCATACATACTAGGATCTTAAGGAACACTACTGGTGGTCCGAGATGAAGAAGGATGTTGTAGAGTATGTTGTACTATGCGATATTTGCCAAAGAGTAAAAGCAAAACATCATAAATCCGTTGGGTTACTACAACCCTTAAATATTCCTGAATGAAAATGAGAAAAAAATGGTATGAATTTTATAGCTGATGTACCAAGGACTACTAACGGATATGACTTGGTATGGGTAGTTGTGGATCAACTTACCAAGGTTGCATACTTTATACCTGTTAAGACTACCTATTTCAGAAAGAAGTTGCCAGAGCTATACATGATCCTGATAGTCTGTCGACATAGGGTTTCTAAGAAAATTGTGTTAGATAGATGAACCAAGTTCACCTCTAGATTTTGGGAGAAGCTTCACGAAGTATTGGGCACTAATCTTAACTTTAGTATGACTTATCACCCTATATTAGAAGACATGCTATGAGTCTACAGCCTAGATTTTGAAGGGACATGGGATTTTGGCCTTCCATATGCAGAGTTTTCCTATAATGCTTTGTATGGACGAAAGTATCAAACCCCACTTTGTTGGATGCATGTGGGAGAGAAACAAGTATTCGGGCTAGATATTCTGAGACATGCAAAAGAGCAAAAAAAATAATACGCAAACGCTTGATGGCTGCCCACTCTCAATAAAAGAATTATGCAGATAATCGGTAAAGAGACTTAGAGTTTCAAGTAGGAGACCATGTATATCTTAGAGTGTCCCCTTTGAGGAATGAAGCGATTTGGCATGGCTAGAAAGTTGTCCCCTCAATTCATAGGACCCTACTCCATAACTGCTCGATAAGGAGAAGTTGCATACCAGATGGAGTTACTTGCCAATGTACACAACGTGTTTCACGTCTTCCAATTAAAAAAGTGTCTTTGTGTTCTAGAAGAACAAGTCACTCTCAAAGGAGTGGAGTTGAACAAGAACCTAACATATGAAGAATGATAGCTTTGTATCCTTAAATAAATGGAAGGATGAACAAGGCGAAAGATAACAAAATTCTACACAATGCAATGGAGTAATCGCTCGAAAGAACCAGTCACCTAGGAGCGAGAAGACCATCTACACGTCGAGTACCTAGAGTTGTTCGCTTAGTTTTGAAATCACTCCCTTCCTCCTGTAACACTGTCTCCAACCGAGGCCAAACCTAGCCAGCTCTACCTCCCATTTGGTCACCGGCAGCGACCAAATGTCATATCCCCACCGGAGTTTGATACCGCTTGTCGCAGGCCATATCCCGCTCCTCTAGCCTTAATCCGAGCATCCATCTTTCTCCTCATCCTTCACTCAATACTCCAATGGCCATTGCTTGTTGGGATTCACTGTTGTTCAGCTAGATGTCGTCAAGCTTTGCTAATCATCGATCTCCCCTCCAGTCTCCTTTTCGTGGTCAATGACCACATGGCTACCATGCAGTAGCCACGTTGGACGACCACATGACTGTCGTGCCAATGAGGCACGCCTGCCTTGGGCCATGCTAGGCTACTTGGCCGGCCTACGTAGCCGTAAGGCCCAAAGGCCTTGGCCCCCCTTTTTTAGCCCAACACACCTCAGCCCTAAAGCCATTTAACTTGAACACCAAAAAAAAGAAGTCAACTTTACTTCCTTTTACCTAACCCCACTTGTCAGCCCCTAATCTAGAAAATCTTTTTTTCCAAACTTCTTTTAATGATTGTTTATTATCTAGAAAATGTTTTATCTTCAAAAATTCATATATTTTAGCCAAAGTTCCGATTGAGCCCGTTGAACTCTTAAATTTTTTTTTCTAAAAACGAGATCCATCTAATAATACTATTAGTTATATATATATATATATATTAGCTTCTGATTTTATTTCTTTTTATGTGTTCTTGTTTTGTATCGTGTAATAGTTAACACCAAGAAATAGTTAGTCGAGGAGTATGTCAAATAAGGGCAGGACCAAGACCAAGGCAAGTCACCTCTTGATCATATTGATCCCATATTTTAAATTAAAAATTATGTTATTTGTGAACTATGCATGTTTAGATACATGATACTAGTCACGGTATGCTAGTCGACCTGATAGTCCATGGACCCACTTACTACACTCACCCTACTTGTTGATAACCCTACATCCTTGTTGCCCTGTTGTTGTCCTGGTATGTGTGCTTATTAAGTGCGACTATCGATGACATCTTTATCACTTAAAACTTGACGGTAGGATAAAATGGATTTTAAAAGGGTTTGAAATGCCGACACTCATGGTCGAAAGTTTTGCGAAATAAAATGGCTTTATAAAACTTGGTCATAGTTAGTCACCACCTATATGGCCTGACTTTCGCATGTCATATAATGACCAATCTCTTGAGGAATTTCAATGATCATATTGAAGTGCAAGCATATGGGTGGAATAGGACACCCCTGGCTTAATAATTGGTGGACCCTAGATATGTACGGTAGTCAATGGATGTAGAGTCGCTGAGGTAACATCCGTGATACACCTGTGGGATCCTGAGTACGGGAAGTTTCGGACTTATTCGCTACTTGATCTTGGACCTGTTCAATTGATAGCCAGCTATCCTAGGAATACTGTAAAAAATCCTTATCGTGAACCTCCCTTCACCAGTCATATCTAATCAATATGTGTTAGGTGTTGGGAGTAAGCTCGTGTTATATGGGTAAAACATGCATCCTTTTGTAAAGGTTATGATCTATTTGAACATCCGTGTTCATAGTCATGGGCAGATGAAAAGTGATTTTTCTAGCGTAGTCTTGTATTTAAAAAAGTTTTATGAAAAATTGGTTGTGGTTTGGGAATCGTTACTAGATCCAACCTATGTGCCTGGTGAAAGACTTGAGTAGTCTGAAACAGGGCTGTGTGACCTCAGGGTGTCGCATGGCACTAGAGCGGAAGTTGGATAAATTGGATAATATTAAGTTGAGATGTGGTTGAGAAAGAAAAGAAAATAAAAGCATAGAAATGGAGGCACTGTCTGGGACAATACGCTCCGAATTGGAATCGTGACAAGCCGTTACAAAGTGACTTATGAAATGGGTTGAAACATGAGTCTCTTCTCAATATTTATGGTGAGTTGTTGTAAGGCAACTTACGTAATGGATTAAGATGTGAACATCTTTTCGATAACTTAAAAAGCACACTTAGATTTGTGAAGACGAATTAAAACACACTTTTTTTTGTAAAAAACCCTCTTTGATGACCCTTGTATGCCACAATAATTCTCATGATTTGCTAAGTATCTCGTGTAGTCATCTTTGTTATTATTATCCCCTACCCAAAAGTTTAGGAAGTCGAAGATCCAACCATACTAAAATTCCTTCAGAAGCAAGCAACGTATAAAAACTTACAGGGTTTTGATCTAGGTCTTAAGCCATGCTCGTGGGTTTAGGTCTAGCTTTGCTTCTACTACCGTCTTTTGATTTGTGTAGCGTTACAAGCTCGGAGTTTGTCTGTGGCTACAACTTGTGTAAGAGGTTTTATCAAATAAATAAAAGCAGATTTGGTAATCATCCATCAATGTCCTGTTCTGTACCAGCCGAATTTCTAGGACTGGTATAGGTATATAGGTAAAAACATTCTACTTTTGTTATATACATTGATTAACGGAGGAGGGTATCACATATTAGCACATTCATGATTTTAGCTTTCGGCCTAAAATTCATGAGTTTTAACATTGAGCCAAAAAGCACATGAATATCATCACATCCCGCCTAAAATTTTATGATAATTAACATTAAACAAAAAAATGCGTGAATTATAGCCTTCAGCCTATAAACACATTAGCCGTTGGCAGTAACCTTGGGCCTAAAAATGCATGAATATTAATCTTATATCCAAATTGTTTTCATTAATAACCTTGGGATCAATAATTCATGAATTTTTGCATTTGGCCCAAACACATGAATAATAGCCTTTGACTCAAAATTTCCTGGGTACTAACTTTTAACACAAAAATGGATGAATTTTAGCCTTTACCCAAAAGCACATAAGTATTACCCTTAGGCCATTAGATGAGTTCAACCCTATGTTTTTTATGAATACTACGCAAAAACATGACTACTTAGCCTTGTATAAAAAGGAATGACTGTTTTCAACCCTAGATTTTCATGAATAGTAACCTTGGTGCAAAGACATATGACTACTTAGCCTTGGACAGAAAGGAACGACAGTTTTCAACAGTAGATTTTCATGAATGGTAACCTTAGTGCAAAGACATATGACTACTTAGCCTTAGGAAAAAAGGAACGACGGTTTTCAGCCCTAGATTTGTCTTTGGCCCAAAATTTTATGAGCATTAATGTTGGGCCCAAAACGCATGAATGTAAGCATTGTAGTAAAAATTCCATGGCTATTAAACTTGGGAGAAAAATGCCATAAAACATACCTATTATATTATATAGCTCAAAAATTTCATGAGTACTATTCTGTGTGTGTGGAGTGAATCCTTTAGGCTTGGTACGCACATATGTATGTAAATGTATATACGCCTGCCTGGCCTGCCTTTGTCTCGAACTCTTGATCAAAACATGAAAAAGATAAAATTAAGGCCCGCCAAATATTGTGTATGTCTTCGATCCCTCTCTACTTGTCTCTCGAGTGCCGACTTCCGAGCTAGCTAGTTTATTCTCGATCTATCTGATTAATTCAAGTAGGTTTTTTTAAAACTTTAGATGCAAGTGGGGTGTCAACGAAACCAACCGCTGAGAAGAAGTCATATGTCCTTTTCGTTATTTAGTTTAATTTGGACTTCTGATGTAGCCTACCTTGTTGTACACAACGAATAAAACCAGATAAAAAGCTAGATGTGTACAAATGAGGTGACAGTAAAGCGTAAAGGGGAGTTAATCTTCTTCTTCGACAAAAATAAAGGGGGAGTTAATCTTGACACACTTGACGATACTCCGATGCTGGCTGGTTGGTGAATTATTTCTGGACGATTCTGTAAGATAAAAATGTCATAACGGCAGATCGTGATTAGCTAGTAACATGTACTCACCATATGTATAAAGAGGAAATAAAAAACTGTAGTTTTCTTTTTTGACAATTGAGAGCTCTATCGACTAAAACTAATAAGTATTCATGCATATTTACATCATCCTATTTATATATATGCATTAATATGACATGTAGGAATGCATGTAGCAACCAACATGAATGCATGCGCCCATTTCTGATTGTACTCGCCCTGCTCATGAGTAATGAAATGAGCTCCTGCTTCAATTTCTGGTAAAAAGAAAATAAAAATTCATTGGCATATTTTTCCTTTTGCTGGCGATCTCATATCACGAAAGTATATATGACGAGATGGCGACATTTGGCGTACGTAATATGCTCATCGTCCAATGGCTCACCGGCCCATTTGATTTGTCTGGAATCATTGTTACTAAGTAACCCGCCAAATTAATATTTCTATGTAGCAAGGCTCCGTTTGAATTATCTGTTTTTTTAATAGTTATTCAATGATATAAACGTATAAAATAACCCCTACAAAATTAAAAAAATAACCTAAAAAAGTATTTTGTATAGATTTTTTTTACAAAATACACCATTCAAAGGCCATGAACTTGGGAAGCGTGCAAATAAAATTTCAGAATCTAGAATTAGAAAAGAACAGTGTCTAATTACGTGGATTCATCCCACGCTCGCTCAAGATATTAAGTGTATTATACCAGTGCTGTCCACTAGTTAGGGTAGATATACAGATGTACTTGCAGTTAAATTTGAGTGGGAGGCATTCATAAAAGAGATTAGTACACCATAATATTCCGGCATGATGTTAGCGTGGTGGCGGATGTGTTTTTGACACTTAAAATGTATATATGCATGTATGGCCTTAGCATCTCTGTAGGTATAGAGGGGAGAGGCCCAGCACCGAGCCGTATCGATCTCTTCTTCATTTTGTGCGTGTGTGTATATATATATATATATATATATATATATATATATATATATATATATAAGCACGCGCATGCACGATGCATTGGCAGGGCCGAGCTGAGCACAACGAAATTAACCAATGTTAATTTGTGATGGAGAGTAATACATATATGGAGAAGAAGCTGCAGGTGGTGGGGAAGGCGGCTGCAGGGTCCCTCTTCCTCCCCATCTGCTGCTTCGTCGCCGTCCTCGTGATCAGGCAGGCTCCCTACGTCTACCTGCTCTTCAACGTCATCGTCGTCGCCGTCCAAGCACGCCAGCAAGACGACGACCCATCACCACCACCATTTCAGTCGTCTGATGCCGCATCACTGCTTGTTCATCAGACGGCCGCCACCTCCCCGCATCCGGCGGCGTCCAACAAGAAGCATCAGTACAGAAGCTTTGGATGCTTTGGACGAAGAAGCAGCAGCAGCGGAAGAGGAAGAGCTAGCTGTTTGGGAAGGCGGAGGCGTTCATCGCCAACTTCCGCAAGTAGCTAGCTCAGGCTCATGCCCAGGATCCTACCATGATCTACACACATCAGAATCAGATGGATCAGCAGCTGGGGCTTGGATTGGTAGGAGCCGTGCGCAGACGTACGCCCAACTCCACCTACTACAGCCTGAACCGCCCATCCATCCATCATGCGCCGACGCCCAAATACACTTGAATGTATCTATCATCGTCCACCACTCACACAACACACCTCCCTTTTTTACTTGAGTACCTTCAATTACCAGCAAGATTAATACTCTACTGCCGAGCATACACATTGCCAACCGGCTGGACCACCATATCCTCCCGGTATACATATAGATATATATGTCTTCAAGCACAGGCAGTGCAGAATAAAACCGATTTTCAAAATGTTTATGCCATGCAATGGCATACCTATCAAGCACCTATAATCAAATGCCTAGAAATAGGCCTGAGCGTGCCAAAGATGAGTCCCGCTCTGTGTGTTTCATCCAGTTCGCAAACCAAATATTTAGAGCTAGACATAAACTTTCACCATGAATGCTGCGAACATTAGCTCTCGTCCATGGGGTCATTTCCACTGCCTTTCTGGTACTCTGAATCCTTGTCTCCAGCTCCTGAAGCTTTTGCAACTGAGTCTTCAAGAGCCTCCAGGAATGAGGCTACTGTGAATTTATCTGCCACAAAGACACCCACCAAACTAGTTTTCAGAAAACACATCTCATTCCATCTCCAGATTTTACAAATACTAAATAAATCATTTTCAAAGTTGACCAACTAGCATCAACAATGTTTATCATCAAGCAGAAAAACGACACCCATGTTTTGGGCAAGGGTCACCTCCACAAGGTGTTAAGAACAAGCCATTAAAGGTATAAGGTTAATAATAAGCCATTAAAAGTATAAGCTAGACTAAGAAGGTAAACATCATGGTCATCGAGGTATCAGTTGCAGTAAATGTGTTTTCTTGATACAAAAAATGTGGTTTCAGCCACATATGCTCAAATTATCTATCGTGTATTTGCAAATTTAAAAAAACAGAGCATGCTACATATTGCATATAACTTAACTGCTTACTGCAAATAAACAAGAAATTTGGCTGTCAATGTAAGTGAAGACAAGAAGGATTACATTTACTAGGGTCAACTCCAAATTGAGCTAGATCTATTTGCCCAGTCCGCAGAACCTGCCATACATGCAAATTATCAAAGTCACAATAACATTGAAGCATTGTGTCATGATTCACGAAGATGTGCAATAGAAAGATGAATAACTAACATGGGTAAATGCTTCTACTTGCTGTCGCAAAGGAGGACTTTGCAGTAGTTCAAGAATATCACCAGCAGTCCATGGGCCCTGTAATTGAGCAAGCACCATAAAATGAGTGGAAAGGTCCATTGAACTGAGAACCACAGGACGACAAATACAAACCTCTGGAAGATATGATGCCAACTGTTCAATGGGCAAAGTTTCCATGTGTGGCAACACCAAATCAGGTTTCAAGATGTCTCCTAATCCTAATCCTGTTACAACAGTCAAGTACTGATACATAGAGCAAATCAATGAAGAATAGTGAATCCATAGAGCATCCTACTTACCAGCATCAGGGTCTGCCACAGCATCTGAAATTGCCAGGCGAATGCAAACAAAATAAAATGAGAAGGTGGTCGAATGGAAGAACATACCACAGTGACATGATTTTTCATCTGATACCTGTAGGTTGTATGGCACTCAATATTCTCTGCAGATCTTCCAACCGTACTGGCCCAGCAGCAGATGTAACCTCACCAGCCAAATCGACAGTCATACTCTGATCAACTAAATTCCCAGCTCTGATGAGAAGAAAGAAGGAAAACAAAGCAAACTAGTATTATTAAATAGCCATTATACCCAAAACTCAACAGTCATGCAGGAGAATAGGTAAATATAAAACATAAGGTAGAAATTCGATGTAGAAACATGGAGGTGAAATCTATACGATCAAGATGACCGGATTGCATGAATGCCAGATAAGAAACAAATTGTAAAGGCCATACTTTCATAGATATTTAGCAGCAAAAGCATTAGTGTGCAAATGGGGAGAATGAAAGGCAGTGCACAATAAACTCAGCTAGGCAAAGATAGTGTTAGCTTATATATGAAATTGGAATGAATATACTTGTGGTTTATAATGGTCATACATCCATCTGCTATTATGATGCCCACATCTAAAAATAAGGATAGTAATGCAAACATTGGTTTTTCTGTGCCGTACATTGCATCTTGCAGTTTGTTAAATGTACCTGGAGGAGATGTCGTCATCAGCTGTATCTTCATGTGACATTTCTGCTTCAATACAAACTGCCTCACCATCTGCACGTCCATACAACTTAACACCACCAATCAAGAAAAATGAGCACACAGAGTTGCGATCCCAACAATCAGAGCATACCTAATGGTCGGTTTATGTAGGCATTGACTTGGCAACATATTTGTGAGTCATCATCAGCACTTGGCTCCTACAGTAAAAATCAAAACAGAAGCAAATGTTAGCTGGTGAAAGACTTCCGTGGTGTTCAAACACACACACAACTAACCTGCATCCAGAAGAAGAATTTCCTGCTATCGTGCCTGAACTTCAAGATGTAAACCCTTCCAGAAGATTGTGTTACCTGTTGAAGTGAATTACCATTGATCACTTAAGTCCAATAGGTTCAGTAAGATGATCTCACAGAACAAATAAAACTTGAATCAAAACTCAATACCTTCTCAAAGACAGCCTCCTCAGGGAAGACAATTTGATCCTGTGAAAAAGGAATCAAGGATATACAAAAGTACAATAATTTCCTGAGATATACACAATGGAAATCAGGACTCAAGAAAAACATAGAAACTGCAAAGCAAGCCATGCAAGTCCAGCATTTGCAGATTAAAAAAATGAGTGCATGATGACTACAGCTATGTATGGTCAAGAGGATACATCTTCCAGTAGGTTCTGTGCACGATCAAGCCATTGAAAATGAACCAAGCCTTCTTCACCCTACAAACAAGTGGATATGTAACAGCAGTGGAAATCCCCATAAAATATGAGAATGCAAAATGGCTTCTAAGTTATTACTGGCAAAATAGAAGTATAGAACTTCAATTCAAGATAAGTATGATTTTGAGCATGCATACCCTTCCTATACGAACAAGACCCTTGCGTGTGTCTGGGATCACTCGTGTTCCATCAAGGGACATCTTACCCGCACGAAACTCACACATGATGTCCTGAAAAATACATAAGAGTTTATTTTCAAAATAGAAGCTCAACACCTTGTTATATCGTAGCAGAGATAAATGAGGTGCCAAAAATAAATATAAAGGTCATTCATATTCTGGAAAGGTTTCAATTGATCTGATATTTGAGATAGAACAATAAGCACCATGTACTGCAACAAAAAATTAACTCACTCATTGAACTACTGAAAGCTCACTAGTGTTCTCAATTTCCAATATGTATGTCATTGCATAACATAATTGAGACCCAGGTTGTATCAATTAGTACATGCAACATGTTCCACAATTCCAAATCTTTAAAGTAGCTAAACAGTTAGGCCTTTCAGAGTGCAGGCAAAGATTAACACAAGGCTTATCCCAGTTTTCTGAAAAGAACTAAACAAACAGGAACAAACTGCCTACTATACAAAAGAGAAACACCTATGGTTTTTTTGGTAGCATTTAGTCATGTACGATGAAAAACTTGTCTACATATAGTTCAGGCTTTCGTATGTACCAATGCCATTTTCTTGCACACTTTCTTTAGCCAGCTGGCCCACTTGTCACGCACTTGATACCTTGGCAAGATTTGTGAATTATTTCAAACAAATTGTCCACCACAAAATAAAACCTCATTTTTTTCTTTGGCGAAGTGCAGATACCCACCTAACAGACCACAATATCTATAAATAATGACAAACTTAATGATAGCTATCATTTTAAATGGAACTTGCAGCTGCTAAATCATAATCTCAAATCAACGGCAATCGATCATCGCAGTTAAACACAATACAAAATTTGGTACTTGCAAAATAAATAGAAGGCAAAGTGATGAGTTTACCTGTAAGGGTTCTGTGCTCTCCATTGATGAAAGGGTGGCTACCACAAAGTGCAGGCCCTAAAACAGGCATATGATTAAGAAAGAACAATAAAGTATTGGACATAGAACAAATCAAGCAAGTGTGAAGTATAATAGGTTGTCAACCACTAGTTCTCAGAGCATATGCGTACTGCTTCCCAATTGAGATCAACAAAAAGTACTGTAGACTGAAAATAGATGCCTTTGGTACTTTGTGCAAATCAGTACGAAAGCGATAAACTATGTGCATGTGTTGGCAAAATACAAAGAATTGCAATTGTTAACAGATTAAAGAAGACTAGAGCTATAAATTTATGTACTCTAGTGTTTTTGTTCAATGGTATTTGCATCTTCAAGTCCCATGAAGGCAACAAGATATTATGTACATAAAGAATTGCTGCTTGCTTGTAAATTTGTAATTGTAAGGGGATGCTTTCTTTGAATTCTAATATATTACTATTCTGCTGCCGTAGTGGTTTTCCTATCGCAGAACAAACATGTGGCATCAACGTCAAAACAGCGAAGTTTAGCCAAAACCCTCGCAAGTCGCATTAAGGTAGACTCACTCTGTAAAACTCGTCTTGGTTAGGCTTGCTTACAGCGCTGAACTAGCCCAATTAGGGTCACGAGCTCGGTTTCTTAAAGGAAAGTGCAAGTGTTTTCTCTTTCTTAATTGCAAACGTAGGACAGCAACATAAGTGAGTGATCTACAAGATGTTGCGGGAAAGGACCAAAAAAAAACTGGCAAATAAACAGCATCAATCAAATCGACGGCGAGGTGGGCGGATTGGAGCATCCGTCCCATGAAGAGGAAGAGAGATTTAGATTAAGGAGAAGAACAAGGAGGGGCAAGAAAGAAGGAAAAAGACTTAAAAGAACAATGGAAGCAAGTAAGAGCTGGTCACCACTCACCAAAAAAGTGGAGGTGGACGGAGGAGTGCTGGAGACGGAGGGGGAGTCGGCGTCGGCTCCGGCTGCGGCGGCGGCGGCGTCTCGTGGAGTTAGGGATGCGATGTGATTTGGGGAAGGCGAGGCATTGGCGACAGGTAGAAGATGGGCTGGCCAGAGCAGAAGAGGCCCATTATCTAGCCCACGCATTTTACGGCCCATATAAAAGCCCACTCGAAACTAGGGTTTTCAATCTCTTTCTTTCCCCTCTCCTGGTAAGGTAAGGAGTCCAACACCCTTCGTCGCCGCATCCAACTCCGGCGATCCGGCGGTGGTCCCCTTCCCTTCCCTTCCCTTCCCCTTTCAGGCGGAGACGGAGGCAAGCGGCGGAGAAGCGGCTTCCCAAATCTCTTCGCTCCACCGGAATACAGGATGGCGTCCGGCGGACCAGGGCTCGAATCTCTCGTCGACCGTGAGTGCATCATCCCCCCCCCCCTTTTTTTTATCTAATCTAATCTAACCGGAGCCACTCAAGAGGCCAAGATTCTCCTCCTCCTACTGATACCGATAGATGATGCTGTTTCCTTTTTCTCCAGAGATCATATCCGTCATCACAAACGATGGCCGCAATATTGTGGTGAGCTCAATTACCCCTTTTACTCCCCTTCCCCCTTGTTTGTTTGCTCTTGCTAATTGCTCCCTCGTTTCTTCGAATTGCTTCCTCTTCGTCAGGGGACACTCAGGGGATTCGATCAAGCCACCAACATCATCCTCGATGAGTCCCATGAGAGGGTCTATTCTACCAAGGTTACTTCCTCCTCTTATCAAAACTCGTTCTGCACTTCTTTCATGCTATGTTTCAAACGTGCAATTGATTTACAGCAATAGCATTCGTTTCGAAAAACAAAATTACAGCAATAGCATTCGTTTCGAAAAACAAAATTACAGCAATAGCAATATCTCAGCAAGCCACTGCAGTATTCGTCATATTGATGATATGCTTTAATAATCTGACAAGATAAACTGTATATCCAACTTCATACCTTATGTTTACATGGCAGTCATATTCAAACAACTAGTTACCCTGCTACACAATTATGCTGCCCAAAGGTGTTTAGAATCTGTACCGTAGTCTGTTTGGCATTATCCTTAGAGTTGCCCTCTCTTGCTAAGGGTACAATTCAGCCACAGAGTTTGAACTCAGTAAAATATCTGTTACTCCATGATGTCCTTGTTAGTAGTGGCCTTCTCCCTGGTTTGCTTTCTAAATGCTCTCATTGGTTCAGTAGTGCAGAATTTTGAAATTAGCAACAAGTTTTTCTCATGGTGCTTGAAAGGTAGAATTGCCATAATTTAGTACACTGTACCCTCAGATTGGTTTATGGCTAAACACAGATTATTTTCAAAGATGACTTTCCCTGTCACGAAAACGCCATCATGGATTAGAGTTCCCACTGTATTTCCTGCAAAACGATGAGTTTATACTGGAACACGTTTTAGCATGTAGTTCAATTCTTGGTCAACATTTTTAGCTGAATTTGATATGGCAGCATCTTTTGTTCAAGGACAGGCTTGATTATTTTTAGCTTGTGACTATATATAGGGAATCTAGTGCACGCTCAGTTTTTTTTTTTATATATATATATATATATATATATATATATATATTGGTCTTCAATAGTTAGGTATTGAAATGTCTTTGTTCTTTATGGTGCACAATTCTTGTACTAACAATCCGCAGGGAATTCTGACTAACATTTCTATGATTAGCTATCTATCTCTTCTCATGCACCTGTCGATTGAAAATGCGATATGCCTTCTTAAGGAATAGGGGGTAGTGCCTTTATATTGTCACAATTTAGTTTCTGCCATGTGTGTGTTGTAATTAGTACAATGGAAATTTTCAGAACTGATGAGAATGCTGTTGTACCTGCAGGAGGGAGTGCAACAGCTTGTTCTTGGATTGTACATTATAAGGGGCGACAACATGTATGCTATTTTCTCATTTGTCATCTGAGTTGTTTATTGCCTTTATCTGTAGCTCCTTGGTAGATGTGTGTAGTACCGCATGGGTTGTTTTGTGGACCTGTTTGGTCCTATGCCTAGGTGAACCTAACTGAAGTTGAATCCCTGACTGTTGGTGTTTGCAGCAGCGTGGTGGGGGAGGTGGATGAAGAGCTGGACGCAAGGCTGGATCTATCGAAGCTGAGAGCGCACCCGCTGAAGCCCGTCATCCACTGATGGAAAGTTTGAAACGATGTACTAGTTGTTCTCCCAGAAGTTGTGAAGCCCCTGTGTGGTTGGTTAGTAACATCGCTGAGGTGAAAACGTACGTGAGGATGCATGTAGGTAGCAATTAAGCATAGCGGATGAGGGAGCATGAACATGTTTATGTTGTGGTGGATGCTGAAAACTGTGATGGGAGTCTGTGATATGCATGATGCTGAAGAATTGGTTTTCCCCTGGCCATTGTTTGTTTCTGCGGCTGTACAAGGCCCTATGGCTCGATCTGAACTCGGTCGGAAGCAATGCAAGCAAAAGTGCAGCTAGCTACAACAGCAAGAAGATCAGTGGTGGTGGTAGTAGTTGCAGGCGATGAAGACGCCGCCGTTGAAGCACTCGGCGCGGGCGCAACCGATCCTGCGGAACATGGCTCTAACCACGAAGGCGAAGTGGCCGCACTCCCGGAAGAGGCGACCACCGGTGCGCTTGCCGGTCTGCCTGTCGTAGATGCTCTCCTCGTTGCTCCACGTCTTGATGGCGTCGGTGGCGGTGGCGTTCCTCCCTATGAAGAGGCTCTCCGCGAACTTGCCGCCGCCGGAGTGCCGGAGCACGCACTCGCCGCGCCTGCACGTAACTCCCGGGGCATGCCCTTGTACGACCCCGTCCCGTTGGTCGTTGCGCATGATCGTCTCTCGGCGCGGGTGCTGCGGTTGGCGCCGCAGCCGCTGATGAGGAGGAGGAGTTGAAGAGGTCGTTCGAAAGATGAGGTACGTCTCGCGCGACGGCGTGGGGGAGGACAGCCAGGGCCAGCAGCCGAAGCAACGGGAGGTACCGGGCCCGGGTCGCGGCGGCCATTTCCATCGTCCTCGATCTCCTCTCTTGCCAACCCAACGGTGAGTTGGAAAGAGGAGCAGGGTCGAGGGCGCGGCCGGCCGCCCGGCGATGATCCGATCTAATGCAATGTAATGTAACGGTCTTGCCATTTGCTTTTCTTGGCCTGCTGGCTAGAAACCAATGGGAGATGGCAATTTTAGGCAGGCAGTTTGGCAACGGGTGGATGGCCGTCGCCGATCGACCGCACGGCCTCCTTTTCTTCTTCCTGCCGCAGCGTATACATGCGTGCATGCATTTGTGAGTTTGGGTGGCCATGCACTCGCTCATCATGCACAAATCCAATGTAAGGCCTTTGCATTTCGCGACCGCTCTGTCCAGTCCAATTCTAATGATCTCGCCTGACTGCCTGCCTCTCTCCTACCTACTTGTACCGGCTGCCTGTTTGCAACGGCCAATGCCAACGGACCAATGTTTGGCTTGCCTGTTGTCGTCTCGACTTGATCCTCTGTTTGGTGTGCTTAGCTCCACTGCACACACCTGGACTACTACTTACCATAAGAATCGCCCCTGTACTGTTCTTGTTCTCTTCTGTTGCGGTTGCGGTTGCTTTAATTAATTTGTTTGCTTGTTCGATCGCCACTTTGACACTTGTTATATATACTAGTAGTAGTAGACCAGCTATTGATCATGAAACATTAATTAATGCTACGACGACAGGTTATATCAGTGAGCCGATCAATCATATGACATCTTTTCATTACATTACCTTACCTGAATCACGTCAACCTCATGTGCGCTCGATACAGAGCTTTCTGCCTCTTAATTGGAGAATATCCCCTCCTGTATCGCCTGCCGTTAACCGTTGATTCCATTACTAATAAATATACTAATCTACACGCATAAATAAACTAATACTATTAATCTGCCCTACCAAGCCTATGAATTCAATAGTATTATTGACCAACAAAGCAATCATATGATGCATCCAGCCGCAGTGCAGGGCAGATCAGCTTAGCTCTTGCTGCTCGATCATTCGGTTCACCCAGGCCATTGATCGCGCACCTGAGATTGATAGCTATGACCACATTAACAAGCAAAGAGAGTTTATTTCCAGAGGCGCCGATGTTAGAGCTATTATGAATAAGACAAGATGAAAAGAAAAAAGAAAAGTTACTCTATATATGAAAGAAAATAAATAAATTAATTAAGAGAAGATAAATACGTATGTGTCCGAAAGAACACACAGATGTATTAACAGTAGAGACATCGATTGAAAAAACGAAAGATTAAATATCACAAAACCTCATATACTAGGGTATGGCTAGCACAAAATCCTAGAACCACATGCTATGCGGCCATATGTATGATAAAACCTCACTTTTATTATCATCACAGATGCTTCTCCGTAACGTCTAACAGACGAGCCCTACGTATATGCACCACTAATTCCTCTTCCTTTGTCCTCATCGTTTTCCCCACTAAGCCGAAGCAGGCGAGGGAGACCAACCACGCTGTGCCCGTGCTATCCGAACGCCAGCAACCGTAGTCGTGCGGCCGCTGCCTGAGGCAGGGCTCCTCCAGCAGCCAATGCCACAAACGCGGCGGAAGCACCTCATGCCCACGCTGCTCCGCTCTTACGCCAACCTCATCTCTTGAAGCTGCTCACCGGGAAAGCTAGAGTCTCGGTTGTAGGACCAGGTGCAAGCCGATGATATCCTGAGCTGGCTATGGGTGGTGCATGACGAAGAGATGGAGTCTGACGGTGAGTTCGCTTCCATTGGTGGCATCGAGGCGAATGTCAACCCACTGATCTACATCACAGTGGCCTACGTCTGTGCTTGTGCCCATCATCTTTCTCCCCTTTAATTTCTCACCCTCTGTGGAAGTGGTTGGGTAGAGTGGCACACCGGCGGCCATGGCAAAGGGGTTGTAGATTGAGCATGAGCTAGGCGAAAAGTGGCCATTGGCCTGCCATGCATGCCACTGTTTTCTAGCTAGCTCTCATCTAGTTCTACCATGCGGAGCATAATGCCATACCAAGCTTCACCTAGGAGAGAGTTGAAAGAGAAGAGAAAGACAAAAATGAGGTTGATAAGAAGTGTCATATGATAGAGCTGATGGAACTAAAGTTTATGGAACAACTTACCTTAAACATATGGTTTTGTGAAAGAAACCAACAGACCTGATATTTTGTGATAGTTATGCCTCAAAATCAGGGGACCGTGAAATTCACTCTAAATGAAGACTACACCAGGCGCCGTCCATCCATGCTCCATCTCAAAATAATATAGACTTAGTAGTACTAAGACGCACACCGTATATAGGTGATCGATTTCTTTCTTGTTGTTATCTGAAGCAGACTCGCGGCTAGTCATGCATCTGCATCCGCATACGAGTGCTTGGTGTGGATAACTGCAACTGCTACCACCGTTATGATCCCCCAATCTCAATCCCAATCACAATCAAAATCACAGTCAGTCACAGATGGCCGAGTAGGATCGATCGATCGATCGCAACGAATGGATATACCGAATTGAATCGATGCCGTGCTTGCGTGATGCGCGCTTTGACCATCTGCTACCCACGCGTTCGATCGCCGTCCTACTCGATCGGTGTCTCTGTTACCAAGATTGACTCGTTAATTCCTTCCTTCTTCGACATCCGCTATATAGCTAGCTACTACTAGAGATTGCTCAAGGGTGTGTCTGTGTGGGTGGAATTAGCTACTCGGGCCGGCCGTCCTGCGTCTATGGAAGCGCCACCGCTTGATGAATGATGAGTCCTGAGCTCCCTTTAATTTTTGTGTTCTTTTATCTAATGAGCAGACTAATTAACTACTAATTTGTGTTCTCTCTTTCATTATCATGATGACTTTAGTGGACTGGACGACTACAATATACTCCATTGACGGAGCGCTCCTACAAATCTACGTTGCATACAGTGCGGTGTGTATTGCCTACTCCGTATAAACACACTTCTGGAAGCTGCTGTAATGGCCGTACATATGCCAGAGAGTAGAGGATTATAGATATGACATGCCATCCGCGGTGGGGATTGCATTGGTTACTGTACGGTGATCTGTAATTCATTCAACAGGAACAACGATATAGTAGTAGAGTAAAGGAGGTCAAATAATTGTGACACGGTTAGGGATCAGAATTTAGAACTCCCACGTCATCCTCACGAGTGGCACAAAGCACCGCGTGTAACCACCACTTCATCTTTGCCTCGCCGCCGCTGGTAGCCCACTGAGCTACAAGGAAGGTAGTGGCAGGGATTCTAGTGCATGGACAGCGAACGGTTACTGTTGGGGGACATGTCCCTTTCCTCTACATCTAAGTTACCCGTCAGGCTACTGATGCCACTTTAGAGGATCCATCTATGTCACTGGTTGTTTTCTCTGTCATTAGCATTATCAGATCTAGGCCGAACGGTTTGGGTGCCTTATCGCCAACCACCAATCTCATCAAATCAAGTTTGGCCGTTGCTGTGCTTGGAAACGCTCGACGCCTTGGAGGATGTCCAACTTAGATCTGCGGCCAGGGCTAACAACAGAGACATCGGCAACATCTATGGGTGTTACATATTTTTCTGAAGGCGATATTGCTAGGCCCCTCTCTCAACTTCATACTTTGGGTGGACTAATTTTAGTTCTAAATGTTAAAAGAGCAATATGACATTTGTGACCTTCTTGAAGACGTTGTATTGGAGGTTTTCTATTGTTGCGATGCCCTTGTTGGCGGTGTCCTAGTTGAATTGGCTTTGATGGTTATGTTGGTAGCAAGATATGAGGAAAATTCCATCAACACGTTACTGATTTCAAAGATTCCTTTTTTTAGGAATACAAGTATTATAAGAGCACACCTCCAAACACCTTATGAGTATAATTTTTTAAAAAAATATTTACTTTCCATATATGATTTTTTTTAGAAATTTTTTTCAATCTCTTAGTTAATTCACTCGTTTCTACTTATCACAAGATCATTTAGCTATTTAGTACAAAAGAATAGTTAAACCATCTAGAACAATAGTTAAAAGGTTTAGTTACGGATGATATTCTAGGTAATTTTTGTTGTTTTTTAAATTAAATTAAGATTTTATAATTTATAGTCGTTAGTCCCGCAATCTTGGTAATAAACGTTTTGTTGGAAACCGGATTCCAATTGGCGACATGGACGAGCGGTCTGGATTGGATGGATAGTTTTGAGGTATCGGAGTAGTCTTACAGGGGCCGCCCGGTTGCTTTATTGCTGCAGAAATCACGCGGCAGGAGGTGATTGGAGGTGGTCGGCGTGCGTGTTTTTCGTTGGTCAGGCCTGGACGGGATGCATGCATGCATACATACCATACGCCGATTAATCCAAGTCGAAGGCAGCAGATGCGATGACCGAGCAGATCGATCCACTACGTACACGTGTATTTGCTTGAGTCTACCACTAGTTGCCTTCCCTTCCGTTGCTTGCTTAACAGAGCTCAGGATACCCCATCATCCGTGTTTTTTTTTTGGCATTGTTCATACATTGTTTGTCTACTACTCCGCGTTAGCGCAGCCGTGACTTGTTTGTTACAGTACGTAGGTTGGATTACGTACAATTCAGCGCCCGAGTCAACTGTACATCGATCGATTCATGCGTGCGAGCATGGTCAAGATCCAAATTCATCTATCACTTCACATACGTACGCACTATTACCCTACACAATTAAGCAACCAGATCGATCGACTTTTAATCTCTATTCCTTCCTTTTGTTTTTCCTTGCTCTGTCAAAAAATACCATCACCCATCTCACACATGCAAGCAACGCACTGACAATGCAAGCAATCTCTCAACTTGTCTATGTTTTCCGTTAACGTTGTTGACTTATATGTACAACTTAACGATGAAATAACTAATGGCACAGGCTTATAGGCTTATATGTTTTTTTCCCTCCATCTCTGCTACTTGGGAATCATTACATCTTAAAATCAATTTCTTAAAAAATCCATCATGATATAAAAACCAAAAACCTATTCAGCCAAATCCTCCTACTAAACTGAATAAAAATCCACTGCAACACACGAGTCTACAACTAGGCTATACTACTTAAAAAACATCATGCGCAACACATCCTTCATCATCTATAAAACTGAAAAAAACCAACCTTTGGTTAAAAAAACCAATTGGATCTCGTCCTAATCTAATCTATAAGCACGTGTAACCCATTTTTATATAGGCTTGATACAATACCTATTTATTACTATCACTGTCCATCCATGAGAGAAAAATAAAACCAAAATATTAAGACACTTTTGTTTTGTCTTAGGATTTTAAGATGATTTTTTAGCTTACATGATTTATAAGTCCGTGGATTTTAAACCTTAGGTTCAATGATATAGTCATATCTCTACTTCAAATAAGCTAAAAAAACTCAAATATAGTTTTTTAATATTGTAAGAGTGACTTATGTCTTTAAAAAACAATGGATTTTTTTAACTTAAACTTTTCAATTTATAAGCCCAAATAAAGAGTGTCTAAATTGGTAAAAGAAATCCTAGCGAATGTGATAAAAGAAAACCAGTCCATTAGCAGTCATAAAAGTTGTTTAACCCATTTCCAATTATATAAGCATTTGCAACGGGCATGTTACTGTTTTTTTAATAAAAAATAGTGTTCCAAGGAGGTAGCCTAAGGTATCTATATCTATTGATTATATATTATTATCTGTACAAAAAAATCTGCATAGTAATTAATTGAGAAAAATCCATTATATTATGGTTGCGCAACTTATACCTGTAATAGTCTTTAAAAAAAATGAATGTACAGAGGGTGAAGCTAGGAGTTGTGTTTTTAAATAGACTTTATGCGAAAGTAGAATTGTATATATATAAAAAATAAACTAAGATTTTTATGTCAAATCCAAATCAACTTTGATTGATCCAAGTTCGCAAGAAAGATCTGCTAGTATTTGTTTGGAAGTATGTCAATTTCTTTAATTACTGTTTTGGATGCCCAAATAATGAGTTAAACGAAGGAACGCATTAGTGGTTAGCGTAATAAGGGAATCATCAAAATTTGAAAAGTAAAAAAAAAAGTAATGACCGATAGACGAGGTCCTCCAAATAAAAAGGTATAATGGTGGAGTGAAGGAGGGGAGGATCACGAGGGAAGGAGAACCTCTGTTTTACAGCAGTACGTAGAAAGATAAGAAGATAGAGAAAGCAGCAGCAGTAGCAGAGTACAATTAGGGGCGGGAATCTAGGGCGTACACGTGGGCGGAGCAGATCGATGCGGTCTGAAAAGAAAAGGTCCAAGGAAGGAAAAGGGGCGGTGGAAATCACGGCAACGGACGCTGGCCGTTTCCCGAACCGTCGCGGGCGTTCGCTCGGTTCGGTTCGGTTCCACCCCCAAACCCAAACCCAAACGCCGCAACGGCAAGGCGAACGCGGGCAGTTGCCTCCTCCCCGGACCCCCACCCCATCCTTGCCCGGCTATATATTCGGCGCCACCGCCTCATTGCACACAAGGGAGACACAAGGACAGGGAGTTTTCTTGATAAGACAAGAACTGAGCAGATCAGTCTGACGGATCGGAGTCGAAGATGGTGTCGCCCTTGTTGCGGACGATCCTGGTGACGGGCGGCGCCGGCTACATCGGCAGCCACACCGTTCTCCAGCTTCTCCAGCAGGGCTTCCGCGTCGTCGTCGTCGACAACCTCGACAACGCCTCCGAGGTCGCCCTCGTCCGCGTCAGGGAACTGGCTGTCCACAACGCCAACAACCTCGATTTCCGCAAGGTACTTCTTCCCACTCCTCCCCTTCCTTCCGCAGCCAACGACTGATTCATCTCTCCTCTCTACTCTCTACATACATCATTACTAGCAGAATTTAATGTATTTCTCTCCTTGATTCTGACCCTGATTTTGCGGGTAAATCAACAATCATCTTCCCCCATCTCGGCGGCGCCGGCGGCGATGATGAGTTTTGTTTTTTTGTTTTTTTTTTGGATTCGGTTCAAATCAACTGGATCGATCATCTCATCTCCCTGGTCAAACATATTAGTAATTCCTCCCCCTACGTTATCTGTATTCGGCACAAATCCAAATAACTCCTTCCTTTCCTCCTTAGAAATGATAATAATAGTAGTTGTAGTAGCAGATTTTCTCTCTCTCTCTCTTTTAAATTATTATTATTTTGGTGTTCGAATTACGTTTTCATGGGGCGGTCAATTGGCGGAGGCCCGAAGCTTCCATGCCGTGACATGGCGTTTCTTGGAATGGGAAATTGGGAATCATTGAGGCGGGCGGGCGTTGGACGGCGCTTGCTTCCGCTTCGGTTTGTTTGATTGCCAAAACAAAAGCGAGACGCGTGGCCAGTCTGCCCGCCGGTGGGTCAGCGCGTACACAACCCTCTCTTGCATTCACCCAACCACCCAGCCGTTTCTCTCTTTCTACTTTCTACTTGTACTACTACATCTACATAAGTATTCTTTCTGTTTGGTTTTTTCTATAAAAAAAAACCCCTACACCGTGCGCATTTCTTTCACCTGCGCATCTCAACTTATCATAAATACTCCGTAAGCAGCTAGTATTTCTTGCGGGAAGGACTCATCTAGAGTACACTAGACTAGTAATATTTATATGATGCATTGCAGGTTGACCTCCGCGACAAGGAAGCGCTACACCAAATCTTCTCCTCGCAAAGGTTAGTCGCTGCGGCACCTCAACTTGCACTTGCGTACCTTGTTTTCTTTTTTTTGCTTTGGGTTGGCATCGTAACACAGTAAACAATTTGAGTGCTCATCGCTCGGTCGTTTATTCTTGGAATCTAATCAAACCAGAGTCAAAATAATGACGTGTGTATTCTGGTTATCCTGGACCTACCTCTGCTCTGCTTTGCTTGCCAGGTCAAGAATCTGGTGCTTGGCCAGTTTGCAGCCGTCTATCACGGTAGCTGTCATGCTCATGCCAACCAGCCAACCAACGAACCTTCCCTCGTTGTCGAATTTATGCATTATATCACGATGATCATTGGGAATCGATGGATGGATGCTGTCTGTCCACACCACCTGTTCCCGCCCCTTGCATACTAGCTAATATTGCACATTTGCATGCCTAACCACATATATGCTACTAGTATTATATACTTGTGTGTAAGCAATTAAGCATGATAAATGAATCCAAGACTGGTGTTGTCTGTTAACCAGCTTGAGACGTACGCTGGCTGCAGGTTTGAGGCTGTCATCCATTTCGCCGGGCTGAAAGCTGTTGGCGAGAGCGTCCAGAAGCCCCTGCTTTACTACGACAACAACCTCATCGGCGCCATCACGCTCCTGGAGGTCATGGCCGCGCATGGCTGCGCCAAGGTTGGTCACCCTTTCCTCGATTTTCTCTCCGCTGCTTTGCTTTTGCCTATGCCTGCAGCCTGCATCCTGCTTTTGCCGATGTCAGTCCTAAATTGCTGTCTGGTCCCACCCAGCTTTTCCTGTCTTTGTTCTCTTCCTACTGCCCTCCCTCTGATTATTTTTTTTTCATCTTGTTTTGATTCTGAGCTTACTAGTTAGTAGTTGTGCCTTAAGGCCGCATCAGATTAATATTACTTAATCCACTATATAGTAAGTACTATATGCTTATTTTCTGATGGACATGTGTTGTATTGCTCCAGCTGGTGTTCTCATCATCCGCAACTGTCTACGGGTGGCCCAAGGAGGTGCCCTGCACTGAAGAATCCCCACTTTGTGCCATGAACCCTTATGGCCGAACCAAGGTAGGTTTTTCTTTTCTGTTATTCAGTTCAATTATCATGTGCGACAATCAATCAGTCAGTCTTAATTAAGCCAAACTGTGCCATACATGCTTGCAGCTGGTAATTGAAGACATATGCCGGGATCTTTATGCCTCGGACCCTAACTGGAAGATCATACTGCTCCGATACTTCAACCCTGTTGGCGCTCACCCAAGCGGGTACATCGGTGAGGACCCCTGCGGCATCCCTAATAACCTCATGCCCTTCGTCCAGCAGGTCGCTGTTGGCAGGAGGCCAGCCCTTACGGTTTATGGAACCGACTACAACACCAAGGATGGAACCGGGGTATGCACAGAACTGCCTACTACTAGCATATGGATGACCATCCATCCATCATTCTTAGGACACAGGAGAGCATATAACAGTATCTGATTGCTTTTACTCTTGCCAGGTTCGTGACTACGTCCATGTTGTTGATCTGGCCGATGGTCACATCGCCGCGTTGAGGAAGCTCTATGAAGATTCTGATAGAATAGGTATGGACACGTAATACTACGCGCGCGCACTCGCCCTACTCTTGTGCTGGAAAGCACCGTGCATCCAGCCAGCCGGGACATGAAACATCATACTCATATGTGGCTATGCAATCCATTGTATTCTTCCAGGATGTGAGGTGTACAATCTGGGCACTGGAAAGGGGACATCGGTGCTGGAAATGGTCGCAGCATTCGAGAAAGTTTCTGGAAAGGTAACCTGACCGGTTCTGCGTACTATATAATTATATAGTCATGTCCAACAACTTAGCTTTTGTTGATCCTTGTCGTCCTAATAATAATGCCAACTTGCACAGAAAATCCCGCTTGTATTTTCTGGACGAAGGCCTGGGGATGCCGAGATCGTTTATGCTGCAACTGCCAAAGCTGAGAAGGAACTGCAATGGAAGTAAGTACCAGGGATCGAGCATCTCATCTCATTTTCATCTGTAATGTAGTCAAGGAAATGAAATGGAATATATGTGCTCATAATCATCCTACACTCTCTTCACACCAGGGCAAAGTACGGGGTAGAGGAGATGTGCAGAGACCTGTGGAACTGGGCGAGCAAGAACCCCTACGGATATGCATCGCCGGACAGTAGCAACTGAGCTGAATATAGGCGTCCCCTCCAGCAGCAGCAGCAGCAGGACCATAGTATGCACAATGACCTGCACTAGAACGAAGTAGATCTCTTAGGACTCGGTGTGTTCGCACGTTCGTATCGGATCGAATCTCCATCGGCTCCGCCCGGTTCGATCGGTCCTGTGAGTTTCGGCGTGAATATCTTTTTAGCATGCTTGGAAGTACAATTGGGAGTGTGCTCTAACAAACCTCGAAACCAAAGAATTTACACTAGAGCGAAACAGATCTCCCATGTCTCAGCGTGTTTATGAGTTTCGACGTGAACACCTATCTAGCTAGCTAGCTTCTGGTCTATACGTCGCCCGTCGGTAGTGTAGTAGCGAGATCGGGCAATCTATTTATCTATATCTATCTTAATTAAATATTTTTATAATCTTTTACCTTAACCATAAAAATCTAAACGTTAATTAGATGCATCATAATATTATGACCACGTATTAATATTATAACCATATGTGGTGACTTTAAAGGCCAACCAGTTTTTGGTTTGGGCCAACATCTAATCCAAGTTACTGTAACGTTATTTGTGCATGTACGTATCTGTTCCTATAAAAGAAAGCAAAAGGAAAACAAAAAGGTTGGGCACGTATGTACGGTGTATGGACCTAAGCACATAGATGGGCAGGACTCCATACGTGATATCGATCTTTTCTAATATAGTTTTATTTTTTCTCTCTTAAGACTTCGTTCACCTAACGTATCTAAGCTTGCAAGATAAATAAGCATGACATTGATAATCCTGTGGACTCTACTTTAATATAGAAGTGAGACTCCAAACCAAATACACTTACTAATTATTATAAAATTTCGAAATTATTAAATCTGAAAAATCTATAACTGAGTCATAAAACTAAACCTAAGTACAACCGATATTTATTAATTCCAAATTTTGAAATTATTACATCATGAAAAAGGGTATAATTGAGACCTAAAACCGAGTACCACTCAATATTTATTAATTAGGAATGTTGAATTATTATACGAGGAAAAGGTTATAATTAAAACACATATTATTTCCAGATTTATAAATTAAATCATAGGAAATACTCTTAGTTGAGACTCCCACATGACTAATTAAATCAATAAGATAGAAAGTAATGAAAGAAATATTAGTATGGATTACCTATGTTAATTACTAACATTATTTTTAGAACTACAAATAAAATAATTTTTGTTATTAAAAGTTAAAACAAAGTCTACATGTAACTTTTAGCAAGATTTATCATCAAAAGTATCTAATAGATTATTAAAGTTTTAATATATAATATAAATAATAATAACCGGTTTAATACATGGTTGGCGACTAGTTATGTTAATCGGAGATGCGTGAGCTGGATTGGTTGACATATACTTAGGCGTGGCAATTTTCTTGTTAGGGTCAGGTCGTCCCCTATGGCCGAGGACAGGTGGAAATTTCCACTTATGGGTGAGCAGGAGTGGCCCTAAAAATTTGCAGGGGTAGGAGTGGGGACTCACTCGTGGGGCCCTAGGGTATGTGTTACCCCTCTAAAATATAACCCATTTTAAGGTCTAGCTAGTTTTGAAGTAATTGATAAATTGAGATACTCAACTTAACCCTAATTCTCAACCCTCACTTCCCCCTCACTTCCTCTCTCTCACCCGGTCATTCCCAACAACACCTGTCGCTACTTTGCCTGCTTACTTGACTAGATAATTGGATAATGGTTGTGAACTTTTCTATTGGGCTTGTAAGTCAGTTAAAATACTCAATTTATTATCTATGCATATGTGTTACTTTGTTAATTTTTAGTACTATTGACCATGTACTTATGTCATTATATGATGAATATATGTGACTGTTGAAGTTTTAACATATTATTACTCTCTGTGTTATGTTTCTATAGAGTACTTACTGCATACGGGATGATGTAGGACCCACTCATCCACCGGATCCCTGCAGAGTGGGGCCAAGAGAGGTTTTCCATCCAACTAGTTTTGTGGGAACAAGGGCGCGTTCCTATTCAACCCGACATGATTCTGCTCGATTGCCACCTCTATATATTGTAATCCCTCTATTCTAATATATGACATATTTATTTCATTACGATAAATTTATCTATTAGGATATTATTTATGATATATAAAAACATAATTATAAGTTAATATTTTAAATATAAATCTAATAAATTTAATTGTCATAGAAATTACATCAAAATATAATAATTATTAGTTAAAATCTTGTTATAACAAAATAATAATAATGTATCCAGAGGATGTAAACTTACATTGAAATAAAGGTAGTACGTTTGCTCCGGTAGGAATATTCTAGCCATATACATGCATACCTGCACAGCCAGTCCTGCCGGGACAGATCGATGTACTCTACTAATTCATCGCGGTGCAGTGCTGTGCTGGAAGGTTTAATTGTTATCATTGATAGGTATTGCTGCAATTTGATTACTAGTAATTTTTAAATAAATAGATTATAAAAAAATAAAAGTTTAATATTTATATTTAAATACCTACACTTTGATAATATCTATTTAAACACTTAAAATTTTTATAAAAAATAAATAATTAAAGTTTAAATATAGATAGTGATCGGTAATAAATATAAAGGAAAGGTGGTAGCACCACTTAAAGTCCCTGGTTGGGTTGCATCATACACGGACATGATAGTATTACTTGCTACCTGTCCATATTTTACTGGCCAAGTCAGCAGCCTTCATCCTCGAGCTCCCTGGCTTTGCCTGCATTCTGTTGTACACAACCAAACAGCTCAGTCCATCACTCCCAAGATAGCGGTACCAAGCACATGTCGACAGCACTATTCGTCCTCATCTTTATCGTCTCATCTTTGATTGATTACTAAGTATAACTCATCGATCGACACGACGATCGTACACGTGCAGTTCTGCACTATAATGGCTTATATGTACTCTCCCTTTTATAATACTAGTTATTTCTTTTATAACGGTAGTCGTTTTAAATAACACTAAGACTAAATTTTTAAAACTTCGAATATAAATAACTTTTAAAATATTTACTTTAAAACATAAAAACTATATACTTAGTACATTAGTAAAATTATATATTTATTAATTTTTCTATATTAATTCTTAAAAATTTATTCTTAAAAATCAAACTTCAAAACCGTTTTAGGGTTTGAACTTTGAATAAAAATTAAAATTTTAGATGTGTGTCACCAATGTCGTTCCAGATACATCACCATTGTTTTGTAACATATAACTGACAATCATAAAATTATCAATACCACATCTTTAAAAATTTGTAACGTTTTCTTATTAATTTAGACATAAACTTTGTATTAAACTTAGTTCTTGATGAGATTTAAAACATTGTAGTTGAGATCTTTTTATTTAAAATCATTTAGATGCCTAAATAACAAGTACAAGTTTATGAAAAAGGTTAATTAGAGGAAAAATCATGCTGATGCTAGCTAGCTGCTTAATTAGCTTGTACATATAAGTTGATCAGGTCTATATGTTTTGCTTATCCTTGAAATTCGGCCTCGAATCTATCTATAACAGACTCAAATCCTTTCAAAAGTCCTAAAACTGACTGACCTGACCCAGAAGTTCTGAGTAGGGTCCTCTGTCCCAAATGATTCCAACCAGGGGTTCTGGTTTTTAACCTGGAAGTTCCGAGCATGGGCGCCTCTTTGTCCTGAATTATTTCAATACCAAAAGTTCCAGGAATGGACCGAAAATTCCAAGATGGAACACATATATCCATGAGGTCAAAATCTTGACCTATAGTACTAAATTTTGGTGTAGACGATAGAGTTGAGGAAGGTAACATGGACTTATTCTAACAAAATAGCCCGTTTACCTACAGCAATATATATAGTACTCTTGAATACCCTAAGCTCTGTTTCTTACCTAGGAATTGATCTTCTGGTTCTGTCTTTGATTTTTATAAGACATTAACTTAAGTTAGTTAAAATTTATACATTTTAAGCATTGCAAGTCAATCCAATTCTTTTCAGTGGAATGGATGATGGATTGCCTGATTTTGTAATAATATTTGAGGCTACATACAAATGAATTAGCGATAAGAAGCTATTTTAAAAAAAAACTATTCTAAGAAACTTATAGAAAACTTTTATAAAAATTACACTATTTAGAAACTTAAAAGCATGCATGTGATGATCTATAATAGAAAACGAATGAGAACATAAGTAAAAAATTAAATTAGTTAGGACAAAGGGTGCATACCAAAGTGTAGGTAAATAATAGATGAAACTGAGTTTATGACAATTATTTGAGGGCACAAGCAAATGGATTAGATATTAGAAAGTTAAAAGGAAAGTTAAAAAGTTTTTAAAGAATCATACTATTAGGAGCTTGGAAAATAAGAGTGCAAATAGTTAACATCCAGCTAGCTATTATATATCATGTAAGTTCTTGTGTGCAAATTAACCAGCTTTTTTGAAGAAACAAGACGAATAACTCCAAAAGGAGAAAAAAAACAAGATAGAAGAAAGAAGAAGGCGACTTACACGGCGGAGGAGGAGAATAGCTAGGTGGCTAGCTAGTAGCAGCGAGCAGTCAACAATCGCGCTCCAAAACGAACAAATTAATAAGCTGTAAAGAGATGGAGACCAGCTAGCTAGCAGCTTGCGAGTTGCGACCCATCCATCCAGAGAATTCCCACCGCTTAAGTTTGTCGATGCATTTTGTGTATTTATCATCGCTAGTTAAGTACCATGCATGAATTAATTATCCATACCCGGTGCTGAAACAACTGACAGAATTAGGGTATGTCCACAAATTATCATGTTTGAACTTCTCTTTAAAATAATAGTAGTGCGTTAATTGTTTGGGTGTTATAACGGAAATCCAATTTTTACACACAACTAGCTATAAGCATTGATGTAAAATATTAGAAACTCCAGCCTGTGAATTAGGAGAGAATGTGGATAGCTTTTTTCATACGAAAATTGACTGGCAGTTACCTGCTACGTTTGTGGAATAGAAGTGGCAAACGGATGAAACTCCCTTTTATTGTAGTAAAGGTAAATGAGAACGAAGCACATGTTACAAACTCTACTCATCCCATGACACGTATGCACGCGTGCACATCTGACGTTATAGGCTAGAACAACCCGGAATCACATTCCTACACTTATTAATCTTCAGGATTGATCCCGGGTGGGTGGGAACAACACTTGTTCCCACAGGTAGGCTCCATGCCTATTATTTATGATGCTTAGACACTGTTCATAATTTTAATCATTTTCCTATGGGAAAAAAAAAGTAAAAGGTGAATCAACAGAACAAGAATACAACCCCCCACACACAAATAATACGAAGAAACACTGACGAGCAGATGAAGCAAACATTCTTGTCTTACACCACATTATATTCAATTTAACCTTTGCTAATTCGATTTCCTTCAACTTTTTTTTCATTTTTCCTGGTTTTTTAAATGAAGCTAGCTACAGTGTCCATGTACATACTATATGGTGCAATTCCAAGCGACCGGGCAAAAGTGTTCCTAGCAAGGAAAAGTAGTCGCCTGGTTTGACAATAAAAGGCCACATCATGCATGCTGGCTAGTGGCTATAGCTTAGCTTGCGTGATAATGACATGCATTGCTATCACACCCATGCAAGAAAAGAAATACCCCTATATAAAAGAGATAGTTAAGCTTGGCCACTTGATTCCAAAAAGAGAAGTTAATTATTAACACCTGATAGATGCAAGGGTGCTAATCTAGCGTCGTCGAGCATTAAGTCATCCATAAAATAAAATAAAAGAAAAGAAAAGAGACTGCATTCCAAAAGGGTCGCACTCTGAAGCGTGGGTGTGGACCTGCTTCGTGATGCTTACTCTCCCGGCCTACACAATTAATATCACTCACAATTTTAAGGTAGGTTGAGGTTCTCCTTCAATTCGAACATAAGAATTACTAATTGTTTTCGGATTCATTTAGTAGAAAACTGAGTTAGTAATTTCTATAAACATATACATCTTGTAAAATATATGGTATTTTTTTTAATTTGTTAAAAAACAGCAATTAGTTTTAAATAGATCGATGCAGAAGGTAGCTAATTAAATCGAAGTAGAAATAAGACTAGAAATGGTCTTAAAAAAGACAAGAAATGGGATGGGGTGAGGTGAGGAGAGGAGGGAATCGGGCGTTGCAATCGCAGGCGAGAGAGGCCACTACCTGAGCTAGGCTAAGCTAAGCTAGAAGTTGAAGGCTGCTGCGGCTGTGCTGACAGCCAAGAGAGAGAGAGATTCCCACTCACCGCTAGGGCTATCAAAAAAGAAAAGCTCGAGGCTCACGAGCAGTTTCAGCCTGGCTTGTCCTAGGGCTTAATTGGACGAGTTTTGATTGTGTATAGCTTTTATTATATTATATGTTTATTTGGTTGATTTGATAAATTAATAATATGTATATAATAAATTAGTATGTTTTAATAGCATAGATTTATTTTAACTATTTTTTACTCTTTAATTACTTATGATTAACTTAAAAATAATTATATTTATTAAGAGAAATATATATTAAACTTCCTATGGCCGTAGTGGGTAGCCAAGCTCAGCCTATATTGAGCTCAACTGAGCTTGCCTAAAATCTCAAGCATAGAATAGGCTCAGCTCCATGTCACCAGCACTTGGCTATACGCTGGAGTGGTCACAAATTCATCCGTCTCTCTCGCACGCGTGTGCTCGCACATGCTACTACACAGTTCTCAGCTTGTACACTTGCTCTGCAACATGCCTCTCGATTCGTAATCGATTGGATTTCATTTCTCATAGTTATACTTGTATTACCAGCGGCGGGTCTACTTAATTTAAAATTTAACTCTACAGTAACCAATTGAAATTAATGGAGCTATATGACACTCATAAATAGATTTATGTACATATATTGGCTAGCAACCAAACCAACAATATATCCGGGCGCGGGGGGTGCAGACGGCCGCCGCGGGAAGAGACATCCTCAATTGTGGTTTTGGTCGGCATGCCGGCCGGTTTCGCAAATCCAATCATCATTCACCATTCACCAGTACGACGTACGCTCTATTTTAGTTTGCGCCTCCCCATGATGATTCTGCTTCATGGGTATGCACTGCCTTTTAATTAGTCTCTTTTGCATTTTTGTTCATATAATCGAATGGACTCCATTCAAATTCTTTTTTTCCATCCACATGCATCAGGGGTTTGCCTATGATTTTTTTAGGACCAACGATTAATTACTCCCCCTATTTTTATAAATCAGATTGGTTAGTTAGAAAATGAACTAGCTAATATCATTTAAAAAAGAATAGAGAGAGTACTACTAAACTTCGTACGAAAGCTTCTCTCTCTGTCCACTAAAACTTCGTCCTTAAACTATCATTGGGTGCATTGGGATTTATTAAAGTGGAAAACAAATACATTAAAAAATACTAGAATAAAGGATAAATATATTGAAGTTTGATAAGGCAGGGAGGACAAATATTTGATAAAATAAAGATTATTATAGTCGTTTCAATTTGTTTGGTACGTGTAAAATAGGTTAAAAATAAAGTCTTAATGAAAAGAAGGGAGTATTTCACAGCTCTATCTCTTAAACTCTGCTACTAAAACCCAATCGGTATTTATTCAACATGTTTGATATGGTCATATGTTTCCATGAGAAAAATATGGTTCATATATTGTTAACGATGCTATCAGCCTACTACAAGGAGTTAATTTATGATCCATTTCCAATTAATCGTGCAGTAATATTTAATATGTCCCATAGTCAATTCGATCATTAATTGTAGCCTACATCTATATGCTTTCACCAGCGACGGGCAGCAGCAACTACTCTAAAAATCTCCAGCTGCCTTAGACAATCCAGATTCTTTCCCCAGATTATTGTAAACTAAGCACCTGCAAAAACTGAAAATGAACTAGAAGACTGGGTGTTCCCTCACTAGCTAGATAACAACAGTTTGTTAGAATCTTCGGCATCTCGAATAAGGCCGTATGTACAATGATTGTTGATCTCATGATTCATGAACATACTGTACTAGTTTTAATTGGTCTCACCTGATGATTAATTTCTAGTATATACACCAGCATACCTAGTGGTTCTAACTATATACAACTAATTGGACGATAAAGTCTAGTAACGCTTCTCATTTTCTAGTGTTAAATTGATTTATTGTCCCTAGCTAAACAGCTGGGTTGATATATATATATATATATATATATATATATATATATATATATAATCTTAGATGAAGTTTAGAAATACAACTATAATAATTTTTATACCAATATATACTATCAATATTAAACAGTCTCGCTAAATATTTTCATACGCTAAATAAATTAATATCAACTAAGAAAGACTATAAAATAATACAACAGAAACCTATATAGGTAGTGTTTGATGGAAAGCTCCTAGGAGTATATATATATTATTTGAAGAAATAATAGATAAAAAATAGATGATAAGTTAATAGATTGTATATCTATTGGACATATTTTAATGATATAGTTTAGATTTATTATATTTATTTTACAGATAATCAATTTTTTAAATATTTTATCAGAATTTTCTTATGTTTTGAATGTCATCTTTAGACAATTCTTTTAATACTTAATATCTCTATATCAATTTGATGTAAATGATTGTAGGTCAATGAACTCTATATTGAAGTTTGATATATATAGTAGTTGTCTATAAGCTCATATTTTATATTTTTTTCTTTTGGGTTAAGTATATATATATATATATATATAGCTAGAAGAGAGCGCTTTCTGGTGGGCCAAGTAGACTTTGTCAAAAGAATAAAAAGAAACTAGTTACAGTTCACCTGATCACTTGATGTATGCATCATATCCGCTTTTATCAACTTGCCGGTAGCCTTGTTTGGTGCTTATGCTGCTAGTGAAGTTCTGTTACTTTATATGCTATATATATATGTCATCAATTAGGAAGGATGTTATTTTGTTCGTTATATATACGGAGTATGAACCATCTAGACCAGCAGGATTCAAAGGCAAATTAACTAAAAGCAGAAGGGAAAAAGAAAGTAAAAAGTCCATTGTACTCCTCGACTCTGCAACAAGCATCGATTTCAACATTTAAATATGGTACCGGAATCAGGTACTTAGCAATCCAAACTATTAATTAGTTTTACATTCTATGGAACAAAGACAAGACCATAGTATAAATTCGTGGCGCGGCGGTGATTTTGGAATGTGCTCATTGAGCCCGATCATAGATGCCCCCCGAATTGTCCTTTGAGTTTCACTATTGCTTTGTTTTGAGCCCTAACGAGCAACGTATAGATCTGACGACCAACTCGTCACCACTTTCTTTTTTTTAAAAGAAAAACTACATTACTAAAAAAATAAATCTTTTTACGAAATAAAAAAAACCTCTAATCGAGATGCACTGTCGTATATCACCGGTCTAATTGTTTACTTGTTGCTAGTTTAATCGTCGTGATCATCTTGATACCGTTGGTCTATTCGCCGTCTTGCCATCAATCAAACTGTTCATAAATAAATAACATAACTCGACAAACCTATTAAAAGTCGATAAACTACTTACAAACCACTACTTTCCCTCACAAAACTAGACCTTAACCTTTCTTTTTTATAAGATTTATATTCATACGGTCTCAACCTCTCATCTATTTATATTAAAATTCTCAATTTTTAAATAGGAGTAGAACTCCTACTTCTACTTAAAGTTAAGCCCTCAAATTACAAGATATATAACTTCTATTCTAATATGACTTAACCTCTCATATTCCAAACATTTTACAATTTTCTAATTTAATTTTTCTTTTTTTCTCAATCACACTGTGATTTCTCCGATGTTTGTACACATAACTTGTAAAATCTGTTATGAAATTCTTTTACACGATATCCATCCACTATGTCTTACTTTATATTTAACTTCGTTACCTGATATTCTCACCCTAAACCTAGTCCCGGTCTCACCATTGACAGATATTGGCCCCAAGACCTCCTAACTTTAGTATAACTTTATCACATATCATTCTGATCGTGCTAGACCTCCGTTTCTCTCTAAGCGTAGTCCCGGTCAATACCATTAAGTAAGATTATTCTCAGCTGCATATAAATAGATAAGTCAACTATTTCTAGGTTCAGATATTATAACCCGACTCATGTTAGTTACACACTAACACAATACTATAAATATTTTCAAACCAATTTTTATTAATTCAATCATTGCCAATTATTCACCATAAAATATTAATCATTACAATGATTTAATAATCTTTCCCTTGAGTAACATATTGGCAACATCTCTAAAATACAAAGTGTTTGTAAAAAAATAAAACCAAAGAGATGTCTAAAAATTACAAATGTCTCAAAAATCATAAAAGTGAAAAAAAATCTTTTTTAAAAGAAAGAATTCTTCCAAAATTTTTAAAATTTCAATAAGATAACCGATCAAAATTGTCAAAACTTTTATCAATTAATTAAAAAACCAAAAAAAAAAATCAAATTTATCCAAATTTCTTCCCCTTTCTTTAACCATACATTTTTTATATATATTTCTTCCCCTTTGAGAATGATTTCATCAAGGATGTAAAAGAGAGAATAAAAAACCAATTTAAATTCTAAATGTCATGATGTTACAATTATCACTTGTAGTAAACTACATTTTGAGGAGCTTTGAAGTGTAACAAAAGAAATCTAATGATATGTTTTGCAAGATTAGAGAGATACATCGGTCAAATCTAAACATAAATCAAATATGTTAAAATCAAGATCAAATCAATATTAAATATTTATGATTTCAATAATTTATAATACAATGCTTCTACTAATACAAAGGTTGAACAAAATACCCCTTATATAAGCAATTTGAATTAAACACTCTTTATCGAATTTACATGCTCTTTCAATAAAATTGATAACTTTCAATAAACGATGAGTTTTACTCACTTTAAACTTTGACATTATGCACATAAATAAAAACTTTCAATTACATTGGATACATTCTTGTCATGGTTACTGTTTCCAATGATTTGGTACTCATTATTTTTCTCTCTGCAGATAAGTCGTTATGAATACTGTTTTGAGGCAACTAGAATTCAGTATCCATTTTTATGAAAGTAAACACAAGTAAATTGACTTTATTTACACAAGATGTAAAATAGGCATATGCATGAAAACCTTATCTCGATTGTGTGTGCTCACTTTTAATTGATTTAAAGTCATATTAAGTTTCTTTCTACCATATGAAAATCTTTGGAAAGAACTTTTGAAGTAAAAAACTTCTTTTGTCAAATTGGCACAATTTTCACAATTAATCAAAACTCATTTTTATTTGTGATAATTCAAACAAGAAATCACCTCATAATTTTTCATAATATCTTCCATATACTTAACACGACCTAAATTATTTTTCAACTTTATCTTGTTATAAAAACATGTTGAGCAATTTTTAGAAATCAAAGCACATTTTTGTTGATTTAAGCTTTCAACACTCAGAAGATTAAACATCAAACTTGCACAAAAAGACAACTTGATATTTTTTCAAAACCTTTTTATTAAAAATAGCTTATCAACAATACAAGTATGCAAAGCAAATCTAAGAGCAAAAGAAGACTCAAGCCTTTTGTTTTCATCAATCTCAGAGTCCAATCTCAAACAATTATCAACATTAACATATTCCAAAGCAGAAATTTCAGAAAATAAAACTTCACAAGATTTGCAATAATCATCATTAGGAATCAAAGATTAAAATCTGGTAATTTCAGCATTTAAAATCTTAATAGTGCAATCACGTCTTTTAAGCCTTTTAAAACATACATTAGGTTTCTTAGTAAATTAAAAAGCAACATATTTTAATTTATCATAACTACGATTAACTTTTTCATTATTACTATAAGATTTATCCATATTAGAGCTAGATCCACCATAAGCGATGAGAGCTAAACTTATTAATTGCTTACCTTTACCAATGCTCTCTCCTTCTTCAATCATCAACTCTCTTGCTTTTAAAAGTATCAAGCAGTTGATGTATAAGCTTTTGGTTGCGGTTCTTCCTTTTGTCTTGCTTCTTATCCTTCTTATCTTCCTTCTCTTTTTTGATTGGCTTAAGTTAGGAAAATTAAAACAAATGTGATTCAACTCACCACACCCAAAGTTAGAGTTTATCTTACGAGTAAGAATATTCATCTTAGTAGATTTAGAGTTTATCATATAAGTAAGAATATTCATCTCATTTGTCTTAAGCTTTTGTATAAAGAGAATTTAAAGTTAAAGTTGTCATTCTAATTGATTCTTGAATTGGTGTAACTTTCATTTCCGAAATTGATAAGTTAAGACCATTCAAAAGATACCAAGCAACTTTAGATTAAGAGTGATAACATAAAAAGAATCATCAACAGAATGAAGATTGCTCAAAACTTTATTAAAGCGGACAAAATAGTTATCTAAAACTTCTTCTTGTTTTATCTCAAATTTTATATAATCTTTTTTAAAAATATCCTTATGAATTTCCTTGATATTAGAAGATGCTTTGTGAAACTAACGTAGTACCTTTCACATCTCATATACATTTTCAAGATGATCAAAATTTGAGCGAGAAACACTACTTAAAATCATGTTGCAAGCTTTATAATTAATTTAAAATTCTACTTTGTTCATGGTAACAATAACATCAGGAATAATATAAGGGTTTGAAACTTTATGCCAAATATCATAACGTTTGGACAAAATATAAGCTTTTATCTTTTTACACCAGTAAAAAAAATCAACTCTAGTAAAAACATATGGATTGGTCGAAAATCGATTAGTCATACCTAAATTTCAAGATCGGTAAATATCAAATAGAGAAAAAAAATTATAATACCACTTGTAAGATCGAAACACAAGAACCAAACCTACTATAGTAGGGTTAATGGCCAAAAACTAAATCTTTTTATGGATTAATAAGAAACATCTGATCTAGATAAAGTTACAATACACTACAATATACTGTCTGTTTGATTCCCTTCTTATCGCTAGTCTGATCGCCATGCTATCGGTACTCTAACCGCTTTGATGTTATCGGTTTGTCCGTTGTTTTGTCACCGATCTAATTGCTCACAAATAAAGAACGCTACTCGACGAAACTACTAAAAGTAGATTAACTTTATTACATTAAGATGTGGCTATAAAGTGCATATAAAGTATTCATCTCTCTTTTAAAACAAAACTCTACCTTTTCTTTCTTACAAAAATTATATTCATAGGGTTTCAACTCTTTAAGTAGAAGTAGAAATTCTATTTCTACTTGGAGTCAAATCCTCAAATTTCACGAGATGTAGATCTCCTATTCCTAATATAACTCAACCTCATATTTTAAACATGCTACAATTTTCTAATTTAATTTTTTTCTTTTTCTCAGTCCCACTCTAAATTTATTCTTGATTTTTCCAATGCTTGTGCACATAACTTATGAAGCTCATTACGAAATCCTCCTATACGGTGTCTATCCACCATGTGCTACCTTGTGCTTAATTTCATCACTTGACATTATTGACTATTTTGGAATTCAACTCTCCCTAAACCTATTCTCAATTCCGTCATTGCCAAGTGTTGGATTTAAAACCTTTTGACTCTAGTCTAACTTTATCACATGATGCCTTGACTGTACTATACTCCTATTTCTCCTTAAGCGTAGTCTTGATCATCACCATTAAGTAATATTGATTTTAAGTTATCCACACATAAATAGATAAGATAATCGTTTTTAGACATAGATATCGCAACCTAAATTACGTTCGTCACACACTCACATAACATCATAAATATTTTCAATCTAATTTTTATTAATTAAATTATTTATAAAGATAATTATTTATTGTAAAATATTAATGATGATAAAGGACTAAACGGTAGCTTCAAATAGCACGATAAGTGCCTCATAAACTAAGGGACGTATGAAGCATGTCGTGGATAGCTTCGATTGTAGTGTGTAAAATAACTGTATTGTTCCATAATTCGAGGTTGAAATCCAGATTTTCTACGGAGAGGCAAATAGACTTTTGGAAAACGATCATCATTAACTATCTAGCAGATGTGATGTGATGATAGTGATCTTAATAAAAAAACTAACCATCCATCCATGTCCTGCGCCGAGAGTGGCTTAATTTATTTGAAAGAGTAATACATATGATATATGGCAGCACTAGTTGTGCACTTAAGGCGTTAATCAAAGAAGGAAAATTATGCACGTAAATTTTGAATGATTAAATTAAGAAAGGAAGAAACATGGAGTAATATTAAGACTCCATGACAAGAACAAACTTGCATTTGATAGTTCTAAATTTTTGAATAATCAAATTAAGAAAGGAAGAAACTATAAAAAGGTATTAGTGTGAATTCTATATATAATTTTTTGACCAAAGTAATAATTTCAAATTTTAAAATTAGTAATAAAATTAAATTGCTTTGTTGTTAGATACTCAATAATTTATATTCATAGTGAACATGAAACCTATAGATGCATATATATACTAATTGAACGTTTTCTCATTTAGAAAGATCTAACCGATGCTTAGATAAATTGTATTATGATGACCGTAGATCTATATTTAACATCATAGGCCACGTTAAAAAGCCATATATTCTACATGTTTTGGGAATTGACACTCCGAACTAAATATAAGTTAGTTTTTATTAATTCCAAATTTCAAGCTTATCAAAACATGAAAAACCAACCATCAAAACTTTCAATTTAGCACAACTCGACATTTATTAATTACGAATTTCAAAATCATTAAATAAAGATTTTTTTATATTCTTAAATATCAATAACAATAGGTATATAATATACGGATTGGTGACTAGTATAGCAAGCGACTAGTACTTATTACAAAATATCATTATAGCTAGGCTCACGTTCCTATCTTGTGGGGGAGTGAATTGATTTCAGGGGGAATGAATTTTGTGGTGGTGGGTGTAGCACTGTATCTAGCTTGGTTTCATTCCAAATTAGTGTTGCGATGATTGGTAAATTAATGGTAATTGGGCCGGCGCACAAGCGTATATATATGGTTCATATGTATTCCTTGCTTTTGTATTGTTCCTCACAACTAGGTGGCTGGGTAAGAAGAGGGAGGGAAATTACGTACTCATGGCCTATATATACGTACACGAGAATACAGGGGAAGCAATTTAACTAGATAGGTGGAAATTAAAGTGCAGCTCAGCTATCGTGGATTTGATTTCGACGGCGTGGTGTGGTGTGGTGTGCCACTTGTTGGTTGGCACGCGGGCGTAGCCGTACGTCTATGTCATCGTCGTCTCTGCCTCCGGTGGTCGATCGACTGGTCGGGTCGTCGTTTGTATCATTAATTTTCGGCGGCTCCACCGCGCAGGCTACCATCCGAACTCCATTCATCGAAGACAAAAGGTGACGGTACCGACCACTTCGATCGATCACCTTAACTACCCTTTGCTTGTTGTCGACTCCAATACTCCATCGAGATCGATCGATCGTGTGTGTGTGCAGACACACATACATACATATACATTTGTTCGATACGCCCTTGTATGCATGTACAAACATATATGTGCGCAGCATGCAGAGATGCAGTGCGTGCCCTGGTTGCTCTGCTAATAAACAATTAATGGTCGGACTGCTTGCTTCTGCTGCTTCTTGGATAGATACTGGAAAATCAGCGCACCTACTATTTTATAACCTGTATCCATACTGTACAATAGGCTTATACTCATCTATTGGATTGAAGAGTGGAGAAAGTCTCGTAGTGGTGTTGCCCCCTTCTACGCTCATATATTGAAGGAGTGATTATCTATGATGTAGAGCTTATTGCCACTCGTGCTTTAGGCCTCGTTCTTTTTTTTTAAGAAATAAAATAATGGGTTAACACGCATGCTACATAAACTTTTAAACTGTGCGATTTTTGCTTAAAAAAATTCTATATAACACTTATTAGATGTTGTTTTAAATCCATTTTTTTAAATTTATAGCATTTATTTTTTCCATCGAATAATTATTACAAATCATCCTCTATTAATCAACTCCACGAAACAACATATCCATATTTCCAAAAGAGTTTATGTGAAAATGAATCACAGCCTTTTATCGACGCCGTGATACAAATTCTCATAGTAATTCAATATAAATTATTTTGATGTTAGAACAAAGCACATGCAGTTGAATCGCTCATGATAAAGTAGCACACCGAGCCACTCACCAGAAACATGTTCTATCCAAAACAAAAGGTCCAACATCCAAACAGTTCCTTATGCGTCAACAATAATCTGTTGAACTATGTTCAGTGGTGTCCTGGACTCTACATCCTGATTCCCAACCTCTGAAAAAAGGAAATGGATACATACTTGTGATAAGCAAATACACCAGACATGACATTCAGAACACTGAAGAATGAGCAATTCTGGGCTTGTGGCACATGCACACTTTTCTACTGTAGCACATAAAATAAAAATGGATAGTAAGAACACTGGTAAAATTGTTTCATAATTAATATTTTATAATAAATAATTAATTTTTGTAAATAATTTAATTAATAAAAATTGATTTGAAAATATTTATGGTGTTGTGTGAGTATATGTGACTAGGGTTGCGATATTTACGCTTTCAAACATTTGTTTTTTTTATTTATGTGTATGTGACTTAAGATCAATTTTGCTTAATGATGATAATCGAGATTACATCTAGGGAGGAGCGGCGGTCTACCACGGACAGGACGCCATATGATAAAGTTGGACTAAAGTCAAGACATTAAGGCCAATACCTGGTGAGATCGGGATTAGATTCAAAGAGAGCTAAGGTTTAAAATGGTCAAAAATACTACATGACGAAGTTGAGAATAAGATGCCATATGGTGGATGGACACCGTGTGAGAGGATTTGGTAACATGCTTTACAAGTTATGTATATAAGTATCGAAGAAATCATGAATAAATTTAGAGTGAGACTAAGAAAAAAGAGAAAAATTAAATTAAAAAATTATAAAATATTTAGAATATGAGAAGTTAAGTTAAATAGAAGTTTTACAACTAGTTAGTTTTAGAATTTGAGAGTTTAACTCTAAGTAAAAGTAGAAGTTCTACTCTTAGTTGGTGGAGAAGATTTTAGATATAAGTAGATGAGAAGTTGATAGTTGGTAGAAAAGATTTTAGATATAAATAGATGATGGGTTAAGACTTTAAAAGAAGTTTTGGAAGAGATAAAAACTAGCGTATAGTTTTGAGATAAAAACTAGCGTATAGTTTTGAGATAGAGTAGTACTTTATATATATTTTATGGACACATCTCAATACAATAAAGTAGAGTTGTGTTTTTGTTTATCAACAGGTAGATTGACAGCAAGACGGTGGATAGACTGGTGACATTAAGATTGTTAGAGTGCCGATACATAATAATTATTAGAATGGTGGCTAGTAGGTAATCAAATCAAGTACAATATAGCTTTATCAGGTTTCGTTTTGTTAAAAAAATTAGTTTTTGATAATTCTACCATTTAACGTATTTTGTTGTGTTTCGATCTTGTGTGGGGATATATTAGATAGAGGTACATAGTTCTGCTATGTGCTTATTACATGGATTTAAGTTATCTATTTTCCGTCAAACTCAAATCTTAACTGGTAGTACAAGATTACAAAAACTATCAGTTGTTTATAGCTCCAGGTCATATCGACAGACCATTTTGATACGTCATGATTTACGAATGAGTATGGCAAAAACTTACATGGTACAACAGTATAAAGTAGATAACATGGAATATAATGGTTATACAAATTTCATTTGCACAAATATCTCTCCATGCATGTTGACAAATATATCGAATGTAGGTAAGTACAGGGCAAAAAAAGTTAAGTAGTTTTTAAATCAAGCAGTAATGTGACTGTAAGTAAGGCTAGCATGCCGAAAGAAATATTACTACATTAGTATGGCTTAGACTTGTTCAGGAGAGAAGTGTGAATGTGTGATCACTGATTATTGTTAGTTAAACGTAATTATTTTGTCAGGAGCTTGCGCAAAATTTAATAAGGAGCAAAAAAAAGCAAGTGTTTTGCAGCTTTCTTTAGTATATTTTCAACAGAATTGTTGAGAGTGCAAGAGCATGCTTCTGTCAAGAGAAAAGTGATAAGTTTTGGTTTTTGCAGTGTACAATTTATAGGAACCATTATTTCCATCTAATTCATGCATGAAGAACTGATGTTTTTCTCATATATAATTTGATTACAGGACACACCAATGGATGGTTTATAATTTACACCTCAGGCATATTAGAATATGGGAAGTCAGTTTAGTTTTGCTGTCAAGCTAATGTTTCACTCCAAGCTCTTTTGGCATAACCTGCAATTTGAAACATGATTTTATATTATACAAATCAGCTGGGCAATTATATTGAAACCACCGATGCATTGATTTTGTGTCATTACCTAGAGATTGACCTCCCCAAGATTCCAACAACAACTTGTATAAACGAATTATTTATAAGAAAATTGTATCTTTACCTACAGCAGTAATTAATGAGGAATAGATCAATTCATTGATTTATCTATAACATTAAGTCCTAGAAAATCAGGAATGGAAATCGTGTCCATTTTGGTTATTAATATGATGCAACCATATAGTTTCAGGACTTGTACACAGGGGAAGTCTCCTAATTAACAACGTGTTTGATAAGCAAGAATAAATTCTAGAGAGTTTATATGTTCATAGCAAAGCAGAGGCTCAAGCTTAAAGGAATGATTTATCATTTTTCTTTTGTTCCACTGCTAGTGATGCTAATGATCTATTGCATATTAATCAATTAGGTGACTTATCAAGTCTCTATTCATATTAAGTGCCTTTGCAGTGGTAAAATCTACTCCCCAAGTGCTGCAAATTTTCGCTTGATTTTAGCTTGGCATACGCTCTTTTCAGTATATGATGATAGATCATCTGTAAAGGGAAATGAAACCAAATCTTTTATGTTTGTAAACATTTTCAGAAACACATGGTGAGCAGGTTGGCATATCTCCTGTCATCAATTCTAAAACTTTAGCCGTGCTCATGATTAGATGAATTGTAACTTCTGAATAGCCAGGAATTATTATAGGTGAGTAAATAAAAGCTGATGTACAGATATCATATTTGCAACTCTAAAAGAAAAAGATCTTAGTGGATCCAACAACAATCAGAAAATTCATAAAATCTACAAGATATTACGGAGAAATTGTGCCCATTCTAAAACTGAAAATGAACACACACCTAAAACAAACCAATTCATATGTATGTATTAGAGGATCCAGTTTTCTTTGTGTTTACGTTGCAGCTCTACTCACGACTAACGACGCCACCTGCGGACACCTGCCCTAAGGAGAGTGAATGGAGGCGTGGTGGTGGATGAATTAGGCCGGTCGGGCAAAAGCGGCGATGAGAATCGTTCTCCTCAGCGCAGCAAAAAAAGAACACGCCATTCGCCGCTGCCTCCATGACCTCCATTTACCACTGCCTCCAAATCTCTATGGCTATAGCTCAAGGCTGCTCGAGTCTTCCTCTGCTCTCTACTGCAGGTGTTTTTTTTTTCAACTGGCGTTGACATCGTCCTCGGTCTCAAACAACTCCTTTAGCATCATCTTCATCACCAACGCAGGTGACATCGTTGAAGAGCCGAAGGACCTGGACCAACGACGGCACTTGTTATGGTTGAGGAGGACAAGGGCCTCATGTTGCTAGAGCCCTTCCGTAGCTTGACCCTGTCAGGAGTAGAGGCATCGAGTAGTGTGATGCCCACCACCTTCCCCTTCCTCTTCACCACCATGGGGAGGAGAGTGGCAAGTGGAGGCGGACGGGATAAAGGGATGATGGTGTGGCGGGAAGGTGACCTAGATGACGACAAGGTAAGAGAGAAGAATAATACTCGGCCATAGAAGAAAAGAAGTCATCGTCGACCTATTCCCTGACCTCCTTTCCACTACCGAACATGAAGGAAGAGGCAACGGTGGTGTCAAAGCTCATCACTGTAGGTAAGCTCCTTTCTCATCCTTGCATGCTTCCACAGAGTTTCTCACCCTCATCCAGTGACAATGAGGAGGGGATGACGATAAAGAGGGCGGCAGGCTAGATCTATGCCACAGCCGTTGCTTAAGGAGCCCTGTTACCGTGCCGCCACCAAGCTTGAGAGGAGAGACGATGATGTCATCAAACCTCATCGCTGCTACCAAGTTTCTTTCCTACCATAGCACATCACCACTGAGCTTCTTGCTCTCTATCTAGCGATGATGAGGAAGGGATGGTGATGGGTTGGATCTACGCACCACTGCCACCACTCGAGGAGCTTGAGCGCGCGTGGGAGGTGAGAGATGAGGACGAGCAGATTAGGGATTGAGCGTTTTTGAGAAAAAGGCCTCTCGAACTTTGTATATTTACAATGAGATCTACCGCAACGAGCTGTAGTAATCCGATGGCTACAGGAGAGGGACGAAAGCTGAGAATCTATAGTTGGCCGAGATTTTGCCCAGAGTTAATAGTAAGAGATAGCATGATATGATGCATGCCGGGGCCTTCCAGTAGGCTCCGAGAGAAGGGGAGAGGCAGCTAGCTGTTTGGTTCTCATAGGATGGAAGAAGAGAGGACAGGACAAACTGCATACATATTTATGTGTGTTATTGCGCATCTATGGAGAGGTTACCACACTTGGATGGTAAGCTTCATAATCGTGGTATACGTGCGATTATCATAGTGAACGGTGGGAAAATCAGATGAAGTTTAAATTTGTGTTCAGTTTTTTTAAAAAACTTGGTGAGATAACACCCTAATTTGAATTAGCTTAGCTATTAAAAGCCATTTTAAATAAAAATTATAGTTTTAAAAACTCTAGTATAATATACCAAATATATCTGTCTAAAATTTAAATCATGATGTTTAACTTTTAAATTAATCTTTCATCTGAAAACTTCTTCTAAATTTCCCTAACTCCAATAATCGAATTTGATTTTAATCAAGATATCAACTCCAGTTCAAAATTTTCTTAAATAAATATCCTTGAGTCCCTCGCACAAACTCTCCAATAAAATCCTGACTTCAAATTTAAACTCATTTCAAAATTTTTCCAAAAATTTAATTCTAGAAATTTATAAAAAAAGTAAAAAATCTCCCATTTATTTGGGTCACCTCCTCCCGAGCCCATTCTCTCTCTCCGTCTCTTTCTTCTCTCCCTTGGCCTCCTCTCCTCCCCGTGGCCAAATCACCCTGCCGGCCCAGCTCCTTTCCTGCCTTTCTTCTTCTTTCCCCTACTTGGGCCACGCCCGTCGGCCCATCTTCCCCTACACATGGCAGCCTGCGCAGCTGCGCCCCAGCGCTCGATCGCTGCTCACTCTTCACCCAGGCCCGCTTGTCAGCCACCATCTCTCTACCGCATGCGCCCGTTCCACCCATGCCCACACGCTTGTCCCCTTCCCTGCATCGCGCCAGTGCACGCACAAGCTATTTAGTAAAATATTGAATTGTTAGCCGACAAAATTGCACTCGTTTCTATATGCCTCGACCTTGTCCCATGCACTGCGCTCCCACCATGGCCCCTCCACACGAAGCATCCAGGTCGGCTACACCGTGACAAGGCCACGAATGTCATCGTTGAGGGCCCTATGTTGTGCCACATCATGCTAGGACCAGCCCCACACTGAGAATATCGCTATTAAGCACTCCGCGCCGCGCCGTATCTCTGCCACCATCCAGCCTGCACTCCTGCATACCTTTCGCCTATCTTGCACCCATCCCTTTTGTCTTCTCCGTGCCATGCCCAACCACCTATAAAAGGTGCCGGCAAGCCACTTCCCCTAACCCGCACCTCATCTCTCTCACCCTCATCTACCTTCCTTTCTCTTGAGCCTCCTCCACACCACCACATCTATGAACTCTTGGCACCACCAAAACCCCCTGTCACCCCTAGCATTGGCCACATATGCTACACCTCCTAGCCCCACCACTATGCCCACCTCCTAACGACTGATGTGCATGCTCGAGCCTCTTGGTGTCGTTGCCCCTCATTGGGTGCCACCTCCCCCCTTCGCCAACATCACTGCCATCGTCATCCCTCTCCTAACCTCCTATGCTCAGTGAAGGGCAGAGAGCGAAGAAGGAGAAGGAATGAGAAGGAAGAGAGAATGAGGGAGAAGAAAGAAAAATCCCTCCCATGCCACTGACATGTAGCGCCCACCTCGGGTAATGAGGTGAGACCACATGCCCCGTCCTTCCTTCCCTAGACATGTGGACCAGTCCCATCCCTCTCTTTTTTCCATCGACATATGTACCCCGTTTCCCTAACCATAGATTGGATCGCCCATCAAGCCACATAGGTCAAGGGCTATTTTGGCTCACAAGCTTTCCAAGATCCACTTTATCTTCCCCAAAATAATCCTTTTGATATATGGGCCCACTCCAGAGAATATTCCATGCGAATATTCCTCCTAATTTTTCAGTGATTTATTCTTTTTTAAAATTTTTTAAAAATCCAAATAATCTTCTAAAATAAATATCTTTTCAACTATAACTCTAATCGACTCCGTTCAACTTGTTGAATTTTTCTAAATATAAGATATATCCAATGACACTATTATTTACTTAGTATTTTATTGTTTTTTAGGGTTTTATTGGGATCTCTCACGTTCCGCGTGTAATTTGCTACCAAAAAATTCTTGGCCGCCAGTTCTAAAAAATTTCTTGTCGACCAAGAGAAAGGCAAGTTACCCTCGATTATATTGCTCATAATTTGTAAAATGTGATTGCTTGCAAAGTTACCTGCTTAATGTATATGGTTAAATTGATCGATCTCAGTTTGTGTGCAACCAATGAACCAATCTAGTAGTTGTATTACATACTATAAGTTATTGTTAAATTCTATCTTTGTAACTACACTATAATGGTGCTTCGAAGTTCTCATTCTTTGAGTAGAAATACCACTATCCCATCTTATACTATTGTTTATTGTTGTCAAAAAATTAGGTTGTGAAACCTTTTACGAAAACTCAACTCGTGGATTCAATGGGTTTCAAAAGAGAAAAGATGTGTGAAAACTCATGATGTGGAATCTCATTTGTGTGGCTTGGTTTGGTAATCACATAAAAGACCGATTCCTTATAGAATTACATCTGATCGTCTTACCGTATGTGTTAATGCCAAAATTTGGAAAGCCCAACGATAGATTGGAAAGACGATCGGCTGAGGCACAGAAGTGTCCGATTGCTACAGGGAAGAAACTGATCGGATTATGGCAAGGAAAAACTCGATCCTAGAATAGAAGATTATCCAGATAATACCAAGTTTGAGGAGGAGCCGTAGTTCACGGTAGAATATTCTATCCTATATTATATAGATAGAAAGATTTAGTTAGTTTAGTTAACTTACTTAGAGATATTTTCTTTTATCTTTGTTAGGAAATAACGTCCGATGGTTGTTGTAAATGCGTCGGACTCTGTAAACCCAGGGTATAAATATAGACCCCTAGAAACATGTAATCATCTTCAATCCTCAGATCAATACAATCTTGGCGCATCGCCATCCTAATTCATCTAGGTTTTTACCGACGGGGTCTGGCTCTCGACGTCGGGCTGCATCGGTTAAGTCTGATCTCCAGCAAAGGGGTATGTTTCGCTACTATCTCGATATGTCTCACTCTGTCTAAGGCTGCATCGGTTAGGTTCGACCTCTTAGGCCGATAGGATGTATCGCATCACGTCCGTGTAGTATTTATCAGCCTATCAAGCTCTCTCCACCATTGTCGGTCTCGTGCTGTATCGGTTAGGTTTGACCTACGAGGTTGCCGACGGTAGAATGAGCTTTAGGCTTATAGGTCTTTGTACAGTGATTCATCGGAGTGGTAGCCGATAAGTTATCTATACGTTGAGCGTCACGCCCAACGCATCGGCTCTTCGGCCGATACGCGCCAGTCTTCAGGGACTCCCTTTGAGCGCCATGCCAAGCGCATCGGCCTTCCAGCCGTTGTGTGCCTGTATTCAGAGAGATATCCTCTCATCGGTTTAGCTAGCCGATGGGTTCACTTCGCCCTTCCTTTAGCACAACCGATCCGGCGTCCACCGTCCCGTTGCCTTTGGCCTCGTTCTCGTACTGTCTCGGTTAGGTCCGATCTTTGAGATTCGGTGCCAGCGGCATTGCCACGGTGGGCGACGTGTCTCGTGCTGCCATCTCCGGAGCGGCATCGGCTTTGCAGCCAATGCCTTTTATACGATTTCTTGCCACTTCGCATATGCTTTCATCGGCTTTCTAGCCGATGAACGACCGCGACAGGTTCCATCGACTCCTAGGAGGGATCCCGTGCGTCTTGCTACTCTCTGAGTACAATCCTGTACCTCCATCGGCTCTGTGGCTAATGGATCAGGGCCTCACGTTCGCTACACCCGGAACCATCATATCCTTCGTCCACATACTCCTACATCGGATCCCCAACCGATGGAAGGGCACTTTGATTCCTATTGGCGACCAGCCGATAGCAGGGGCTATTCGGACGTGGCTGATAACTAACTCGATTCTATCGGTAGCCAGCCAATAGCGATGGCTCGTATCGGCCCGTCGTTCGAATAACCCGTCTGTCTCACCTCCTTGTCAATTGTAGGGTCAAATTAACTAGCATGCTCGCACCCGCACCGTCGTACCAGAGCCGACCAAACCCCACGGGCCATGGCGCACGTATCTCAAGCCACGAAGAGAAGCCGACTAGCCTGTACTGGAGCTAAGCAGACCTCCCAGGCGGTTGGCGTGCTCGCACCGGGTTCCGGCGCGATTAGTATGACTATATGAGTATTTATAGGATGCTCCTATCTAAATAATTAATTATCTTATAGAAATCTTGTATATCAATAGTTGTGAAATATTAGAGATGAGGAGATAGGAATGTAGATCTTTGCTCCCCAGGATGGGTGTTATTCTAGCCTGTTTTAAAGCAATCGGTTAAGATTAGGAGATATCTCCAGTGTTTCCTAAGTAAATGAAGTTATAAGACTTGCCTAATACTTGGTTTGGAAGATTCAACCCAACTATGTGACATGTGATATTTATGGGTTAGCTTTGGAAATGACTTGTCGCGAACTTCCGGTGCCGATGGGTATTCGGTGTCAGTTTCGTGTCATGTGGATAAATCGTACAGACTCTATAGAGTTTAATCTATTCAAATAGTCATACCCACGGTTAAGGATAAATGTAAGGTGATTTTGACAGCGTAGCTTTGTTTACTAGTGTTTTATGGAAATATGTTTGAGTGAATGAGAACTATTTTTAAAGTCAGTTTTAATGACTAACGGATGACCTTGGTGGTCGGGAATGGGTCTATGACTCGGGATGCTATGAGGGCATCATGGAGTAAACTTCCTAAGAGAGAGCAGTAACTAAAGTTTAGGTAGCTTAGAGAAAGAGCTAATGGAAAAAAAGATGATTGTTTAGCTTTGGATAGAGTGAGATAAAGATTTTATGTATGGCTTAAGAAATGAGGGCTGTTGAAGAGATAGAAAATAAAAAGATACTATTAATGAAACTAAAATTTTGTTATCAAGTTTAAATTATTGCAAAGTAATTTGCATTAGATCGAGACGATAAGTTTCTTTCTAAATAAATTATAAAACTCACACTTAGAAGTTACGAAATGTTTCAAAGCAAAATATTTATAAAATAAATGTAACATTTCTTTGCAGCTTGTATACCCATGTTTCTCGTGATTTACGAGTACAAATATATTCACACTCTCTATTTTATTGTTTTTACTCCTCCATCCTTAAGTTTAGGTGAAAATGGTGGAGAATTGTTAATCTCAGAATTTGGTAAGCCCATGGATAGATTGGAAAGACAATCGGTATGGTAAAAAAAGAGTCTGATTGCTACAGCGAAGATGCTGATCAAACGAAGTAAGGAAGGATTTGGTCTAATTGTAGAAGACTATCCTAATGAGGCCGAGTTTGAGGAGGAGCCATGAAACTTACGGCATAGTAATTTATCTATGTAAATCATATCTTATATTGATAGAAATGTTTAGTTAGTTTATTTAACTTCATTAGAGATATTTTTTTATTATATTTTTTAGAAAATAACGTCCGATGGTTTCACGTCGGACTCTGTAATATCATGGTATAAATATAGACTCTTTGGAAGCCTGTAAGATATCATTCGATCAATACAACTTCAGCACATCACCATCCTAGTTTATCTAGATTTCTACCAGTGGTCTCTGGCTCTCGACGTGGGGCTGTATCGGTTAAGTTCGATCTCTAGCGAAGGGGTAAGTTCCGCTACTATCCCGGTATATCTTGCTCTATCTAAGGCTGCATCGGTTAGGTTCGAACTCTTAGTCAGATCAGGTGTATCGTATTATGTCCGTGTAAGATCTATCGGTTTACCAAGCTCTCTCTACTATCGTCTGTCTATGCTGTATCAGTTAGGTTCAACCTATGAGGCTGCCGATAATACATTAAGCCATAGCCCTGTAGGTCTCTGCCCAGCGTTTCATCGGAGTGGATAGCCGATTAGTTATCTATATCTTGAGCAACATGCCCAGCTTATCGGCTCCTCAGCCGATACGCACTCGTCTTCAAAAGACATTCATCGACCGTCACACCCAGTGCATCAGCCTTCCGGTCAATACACGCATACTTTCAGAGATATCTTCTTATCGTATGCTCTGCTTTGTCTAAGGCTGCATCAGTTAGGTTTGACCTCTTAGTCGAATCGAGTGTACCTCATCACGTCCACGCGAGGCATGCGGCGTGTCGGTCTCTCTCCTCTGTCCATGGTCTCGTGCTATATCGGTTAGGTTCAACCTACGAGATCGACGGCGATGGTTCGAGCTGGCGCCTCGGCGGGTCTTCACGCGGCGTCTCATCAGAGTGAGTAGCCGACGAGTTATTCTCAATGCAGGCCCCATATCTGTCTCACGTATCGTCTAATGATCAATCCACTAAAGATCGATCCAGACACGTCGGACGCGACCTGGTACTGTCTCGGTTCGGTCCCATCTACCAGGGCACGAGACCTAGAGGGTTTTGTTCCTCATCGGCTAAAACGACCGATGGGTTTAGGTGTAGGCCTGCATCGGACGTTCGGCCGGTAGGTAGCCGATGACCTCACCTTTTTCCTCCCTCGTCGCTACGTTATGTCTAAGCCTCTGTTGTCTCCGCGCTGTTAGCCCTAGCCTCATACTGTCTCAGTTCGGTCCGATCTATCAAGGCTGGTCCTAACGATGCCGTTACTGCGATTGTTGGTCCTCGTGGCTTTGCGGGGGATCGGGCCTCGCTCCGTGCCTCAGATGCCGTAGAGTGTCATCGGCTCTTTGGCCGATAGGTTATCTAATCCATTCCACACATCTATCTTTCACGCCTCCATCGGCTATTTAGCCGATGCTCGAGCGCTGTAGCTTCCGTCGACAATCAGGAGAGATCTCGCGTGCTTTGCTATTTTTTGAATACCTTTTGGTGTCCCCATTGGCTCTATGGTTGATGGATCAGGATCTTGCTTTTGCTACATCCAGAGTCATTACATCCTTCGTAGACATCTGTCTACGCCTTCATCGGCTCCCTAGCCGATGGAAGAGCGTCTCAATCTCTATCGGCGACCAGCTGATAGCAGGAGCTATCTGGATACGGCCGATGACCAACTCGATCCTATTGGCTGCTAGTCGATAGCGAGATCTCGTATCAGCCCATTGTCTGACTGATCCGTTCGTCTCATCTCCTTGTTAATTACAGGGTCAAATTGACTGGCACGCCTTTGGACCTTAAGGCTTAAGGACCTGCATTAAAGTTAAGTAGATCTCCTAGGTCTTCGTGTGGCCAAGCCGCCTTCTCTTCTCAATCAGACCTTCGTTTGGCTCAGACGGATATTCCCCCACGAGGTTTGGCGGGGATTAAGAATTTAGTCTCGTCTCTAGATCTAAGCCACTGCCCGTGGATTTGCATGGTAACTGGCTAAATTCTGTTGTTATAGTTTTTCTTAGAAGTTGTATTCAATAGTTTAATTAACATGATAATAAGGTATAATATATTCGTTTATTTTTTTTATTGTTATAGATGTTAGTTTAAAATTACACTGATACATGCGGTTTAGTTAGGAATGATTTGCTATTCTTCGATGGTGTCTGATGGAAGTGTGACAGTTACCGAACCCTTACCTTACCGTTGTCATATCCTAGCGTTAAGACTGTTTATTGGCGGTAAGAGAAACACTAGGTAGAATATACGTATGTGTGTTACATGGTAGCTATGATGAATCGAAGGAAGCAAATTCAGCAACTACATATATGATTCTTGATGGCGAGATGCGCAACGATGAAAGGGAACAGTTCATAAGTACACGAGCTTCTAGTACGTACTTTATTTGTACCAACTAATAAATATCATTAAAGTTTTTTTTAAAAAATTATGCATGTACTTTCAATATTATACATATATATAAAGTTTTATCTTTAAATTTATTATACATAGAGATAAAAAAGAGAATTATGACAGATTTATACTCATATAACTGTTAGTTTTTTGTTTTTTATTAGGACTAAAATATAATGGATTTAATATAAGTATAATACTATTAAAATTAAAAATGCATGTATAATTTTTTTTAAAATTTTTTATAATATTTGTTAGTTGATGTGTATAACAAAAAAAGGCTATACGCGCGGGATATGTTCGCAGGATGAAAAGATAAAAGACTCTCATGTACCTCCCGGTAGCTACTGACGTACTGCCGTCTGTCCCATGACGCAGTCAAATCTGATTTTGTGTGACAAATTATTATTAACGCTGCGTTCCACGTTAGAGGTGCCGTTCCGAACCTCAGTGCACACGGAACGTTAATTAGTGTATAATTAATTAAGTATTAGTTTTTTTTAAAAAATAGGAAATAGATTAGTATAATTTTAAATCAATTTTTTTAAACAATACATCATTTACTATTTGAAGAAATGTACATGTAAAAATCGAGTAAGTGGAGGTTGATAATATGTTAAAGGGAACACACCCTAACTAGTTGTGCTAGGATGACCAATAGTTTTTGGGAGCTTGAGGCAGGTGAAAGGGAGAGGTAAGGGAGTGGGTGTAGCTTTACCGTACTTCCTTATTGTCACAAGTAGAAGTAATCTTAACCGGACCACTTACTATGCGTGTGAGAGAGATGAAAGCAATCTGGCTGAAGAGGTAAGGAAGGAGGCCAAGGCTAGAGAAGTTGTAGTGTAGGTAGCGATTGCAAGAGGAGTCCTGTAAGATTAGTAGGCCATCTGCGTGCGGGGGTAGGAGTATTGGAATTTGGAAGGAGGGTGGCATCAGCTAGCTAGCTGATGGGGTGGCAACGTAGATTGTGGGACCCACGACAGCGACAGGGGGCCCACATGCCACACAAATACTGCAACCAGTTTTGGCTTCTTCTCCTTACTACGTAGTCCCCGTTCATTGTAACGCTCCCCTCCGATTCCATCTCCTCCTGGAGCGAGAGAGACCCCTCCAGAAGGAGAGCTTGGCTATAAATCTGTTGCTCCTCACTGCCTCTCCTCTCGATCTTCTCCTCCTCTTCGGTTCTGTGCCCGCCATGTACGCGGAGACCGGCGCTTTTGGCTTCGTTGCCTACTCGCCGCCGCCCGACGCCTCCTCCTGCATCTACACCGCCGCCTTGCCGCTCATCGCCGATCCGCCAGACATCCTCGTGAGTGCTTCCATCTCCTTGCATAACACACCACACCACACTGCATGCATATCAATTTCTTCTAATCGATCGCTCTTAACATCATGCCTCCTCTCCAAGCTGTCTGATGTTTGTCTCAGTTCATACACACAAGACGAGAGAAATGAAATGAATAACTAAAGGCAGTCGCTTTCTCTAGTTCCTATTCCTTTCTGTTTTTTTTCCGGCTCCGTTATATTTAAGATGGCTTGTCGGCCCGAATCAATTTGAGCTCCACTGCACATGATAGCCATGTATCTATGCCAATAAAAGCATAACCTCCCCCTCAATTCATCCTTCACTTTCCTTTTATATATAAGCAACTAACCAATCCTTCCACACAAAGCAGCACCTCAGACATTTGAGATGACTGATCGACGACCGATCCATCCATCGATGCTACATCCATCCTTAATTGCTACTGCTTCTGCTGCTGTCTTAATTTCTCATCTTCAAACGCAAAACGCAAACGCGTACGCATACGCATAGCTTCCTAAACAGAGCAACTAAAATGCGCATACAAGTCACTAGTGCTTTCTTTCTCCTTCCACCACTGACTAGCTACATAATAGTATATGCTATGAAGAATTAAAATTCATGCGCTCGCTTTTCCTTTTCGCGCTCAGCTAACCTAGCCTGCCACCGAGCGAGTGCGACTAGAGAGGGCAGGGAGCTAGCAACCAGCAACTGGTCTTGTTGGCTGCAACTTTTCCTTTCCTTTTGTCTTCAATCCTTTCATTCACATCTTTCTACCCGCACACGCACATACACACAATACATGATACAGATACTCTGAGATAGATATTTATAGAATGAAAACATAGTTATCAAGCCTACTGATAAATGATAGAATTAAAAAATATTTTTTTAATAAAAAGATATCTCTAATCTAAATAAAGTTTCAACGATCTGTAGATATTATCGGTCCAACTGCTTCTTGCCATTGATATGACTGTCGTGTTGTCGACACTTCGACTGTCTTGATGCCGCTGATCCAATGGTTGCCTTTCTATCGGATTGACCTCTTACAAACAAAACATAACTAAATAGATTTATTAAAAATAGATTAACTTAGATATATTATACAAAATGTATAAAAAAACTCATCTCTTTCTCTTAAAACTAAAGTATAACTTTTCTCTTTATAAAAGTATAACTCTAGAATTTAACCCCTCTTCCAAATACAATAATTTAAATTCAAAATATTCTCATGTAAATTAGGAATCCATTTCTGCTACAGTACCCACGTCACTACGGTATTGTGTGCTACAATCCCCATGCATATTTCCTCATTTATTTTGTGTTTTGATTTCTCCGTGATTTTTCTGCGCCTGGCACTTTTTAATGTTGGACTTTATGCAAAACAACTCCACTTTTGATACGTATATAACTGCTCTCATATACCATTATAAAATCTTCACCCTTTTTAGTATCCCACGTGATCTTTTTAATCATGTGGACATTAACTTGTCAATTCATTATCTCCCCGAAGGCTTAAGATACATTTACACACAAATATACAAAATAATTATTTTTAAACACAAATATCGTAACATAAATTACATAAGTCACATACTCACACCAACATTATAAATATTTTTAAATCATTTTTTATTAATTAAATTATTTATAAAGCTAATTGTTTATCTAAAATATAAATCCTGATAATAATTCGATAATATTTAGTGAGATCAAATTAGGCTGGGTCTCATAGAGTTTTTTTTGCCAGGATTTCTGATGCTCACCAAAATGCCCGTCCATTAGTATATGCTCTCCGAGCATGACAGGGACTTGTAAGTTGATATGTGCATCCATCAACATGTACAAATTAAAGCTACCCTGCCTACTACTTGCAACCACACCTTTCTATTTACACTCCACAGACACTTTGTTATTGCCTCGCGCACTGCTAGTGCTAGCTTCCGCCCTCTCCTCAAATTCCCCAGTTTGTTCATCACTCTTTGCCTTTGGAGGGAAAAGAATATCTACTGCTCTCATGTGGACAGAACAAAACAAAAGCATGGTCATTAATCTGATACTCTATTGATCTTCTCTACATTCTGGTCCATCGTAAGGAAGAAGAAATATATAGTTTTGAAAGGCAAGAACGCGCTATAAATCAGGGATAAATATTGAGCGATTTATTTTACCACTAAAATACCTAAAAAAACATCATCGGATTAGATTATCAAAATCTTAACTATTAAAAAACTAAATCAATATTACACCTGATGATCAACCTAGTAGATATATTAAATATCTAGGTAGACTCCCGTAAATTTTAAACATCACTTGGTTCAGGTTTCTTTAAATTTATCATGAGTCATGGATGTGTATCATCCAAATCACAAATAACAAATAATGAAAAAAAAACTTACTCTTTTAGATACTTTAACCTCTCAGATTTTGCTTAAAAGATAATATAGATGTTTACTTATTTTTTATCCCAAGACAAATCAATAACAAAAAGAATTAAAGGGAGAAGATAAACTCACACAGGAGAAATACAATATCTGGAATTTAAATTACAATGTGGATTTTAAAACGTACAATTTAAATTGGAAAGATAAAATTAATTTCAAAATAAACATTGTTTCGTTGATTGAAATAAGTTTACAAAGCTTTCACTTTCATAAGAGATTAAAAAATCCTACAAGAATTCTCTCTTCCCTCAATCCTCCTTATAATTCTAGCACTTCATCCCTTTTTATAGCACCAAATTGCTAGAGAATCCACGTTGAAAAATATCCCAAATATATTTTCAGCCATTGGACTAAAATCAGTGCTTAAGAACAAGACATGTCGGTCGCCACACGGATGGCCACAAAGATCTACCTCCAATTGCAAAAGATCGCACCGTCCTAGCTGCCCATGTTTCCTGTGCCAACCACACTCCAACAAGTGTTCTAAGGGTAGATGTCGGGCAGCTACCGTGTTCCCATGTGCGCACACGTGCTCCCATGCCCCTAGTTGTGGGCCCTACCTATCAGCCACCGTGCACTCGTTCCCATGTGCCTATGCATACCTTCCTTGTTGGGCCCGTATGTCAACTGAGTTACCCACACATGTGCATGCTCCCATCTCGCGCCACCTTTGCACTGCTAGGCCGCCATGCCATGCCTCCTTGCCTAGGCCAATACCACTATGGACCACTTGCCTGCGTCCACCCCTCGTACATGCCTTGGGCTAAGCCTGCCACTGGAATGCGCCAATGAGGAGGAAGAGGAGGCTGGTTGGGCCTCCTGCCATGTCCCTCCTCTCTCTCTCTTCTCTTTTGTTCTCCAATTTTTTTCGTAATTTTTTGACATTTGCACACCGACCTTATGAAGCTCGTTGCGATGACCTCTCCACATGGTGTCCATCCACTGTGTGCCACCTTATACCCAATCTTGTTACCTAGCATCCTTAATCACTCCAGACCTCAACTCCTTCCTACGTCTAGTCCCGATCTGCTATTGACCAAGGTTAATCTCTAAGAATCCTGACTTTAGTCTCATCTTGTCACATGGCATCCCGATCATGTCAGACCTCTGCTTCTCCCTAAGCAGAGTCCCGGTCCTTGCTATTTACTAAGGTTGTCCTTCGTCACCTACACACAAATAGACAAACTAAACTATTCCGAAAATAGATGTGAATGAATGTATACATAAAACATATAAGCAAAAGTAGTATGAATAATACAAACCTTGAGCATGAAAGCATGAGCATTTCAAATACATGTATCTGTTCGCGTCGGATCTTGGCGCGAGCACACTGACACCTGGGAGGTCTGTTTAGCTCTAGTGTAAACTGGTCGGCTTCTCTCCGTGGCTCGAGGTACGCGCGCCGGGGGCCATGGGTTCGGTTGGCTCCGGCGCGACGGTGCGGGTGTGGGCATGCCAGTCAATTTGATCTTGCAATTGACAAGGAGGTGAGGCAAACGGGTTAGTTGGATGACGGGCCGATACGAGCGCTCGCTATTAGCTGGCTGCCGATAGGATCGGGTTGGTCATCGGCCGCTTCCGGATGGCTCTCGCTATCGGTCGATAACCGATAGGAATCAGGGTGCTCTTCCATCGGCTGGGGAGCTGATAAGGGCGTGGGCAGGTGTCGACAAAGGATGCGACGGCTCTGGGCATAGCGAAAACGAGGCCCTGATCCATCGGCTGCAGAGCCGATGGAGGCACAAGATGGAGATGGCAGCACGAGACCCATCGCCTGCCGTAACGACGTCGCTGGCACTGAATCTCAAAGATCGAACCTAACCGAGATAGTACGAGAACGGGGCCAAAGGCGACGGGACGGTGAACGCCAGATCAGACGTGCTGAAGCAAGGGCGAAGCGAACCCATCGGCTAGCTGAGCCGATGAGAGGACGTCTCTCTAAAGATAGGCACACATCGGTTGGAAGGCCGACACGCTTGGCGTGGCACTCAAGGAAAAGTTTCTAAAGACCTAGTGCATATCGACCAAGAAGCCGATACGCTGGGCGTGACGCTTCACGTATAGATAACTCATCGGCTAGCACTCCGATGAAACGTCGTATAGAGACCTATAGGCCTAAAGCTCATTCTACCGTCGGCTAACTTGTAGGTCGAACCTAACCGATGCAGCACGAGACCGATGACAGCGGAGAGAACTTGATAGACTGATAGATACTACACGGACGTGATGCGATACATCCTATCAGCCTAATAGGTCGAACCTAACCGATGTAGCCTTAGACAGAACGAGACATATCGAGATAGTGGCGGGACTTACCCCTTCGTCGGAGATCAGACCTAACCGATATATCCCCGCGTCGAGAGCTAGACCCCGCCGGTAGAAAACTAGATAAACTAGGTTGGCAATGCGTCGAGGTTGTATTAATCTCAAGATTGATCCTTTACATGTCTCTAGGGGTCTATATTTATACCCTGGGTTTACAGAGTCCGACGCGTTTTCAACAACCATTGGACCTTTTTTTTAACAAAAATAAAGGAAAATATCTTTAAAAAAGTTAACTAACTAACTAAATCTTCCTATCCATATAAAATAAGATTTACAAAAGATAAAATACCCTACCGTGGGTTCCACGGCTCCTCCGCAAACTCGGTCTTATCTGGATAGTCTTCTATTCCAGGACCAAGTCTTCCATAATCCAATCGGCTTCTTCCCTGTAGTGATCGGACACCTCTTCAGCCGATCGGTTTTTTTCAATCCATCATCAGGCTATCCAAATTTTGGCGTTAACAATATCATAGTTCTGCAAATGAAGAGTAAACATGATGTGTACATGAAAATATATTCCAAGAAGAGCTAGCTATTAGATCAATTACTTACCCATTGATTAAGTTTAACTTGATTTTGATATAGGCAAGTTTCAACGTGCTTGATAAATATGACAATATCATACAAAATACTCAAAAGAATATAAGGTAGATATTACATCAAGCTAAGATAATAGTAACACATGCTTGACAGAAAGAGGAAGAAGAGATAACAAGAAAAGCTTTATATTTCTTTTAAATATATTACAGAAAAGAACCATGATGCATTATGGTACAAATACAAAAAAGAGAACTTCCCCTTAACAGCCATAGGGGTCATTCACTCCTCAGCTTTTCAAAACAAACACGATCAAGAGATTTTGTAAAAATGTCCACAAGCTAACCATCTGATTGAACAAACTCTAACACAATATTGCCTTTCTTAATGTTTTGTCGGTGAAAGTGATATTGAATTTCAATGTGCTTGGTCCTTGAATGTTGAACCAAATTCTTTATAATATTGCTGGCAATAGTATTGTCGCAAAATAAAGAAACACTAGAAAAATACAAGACATGACCTTTCAAAGTAGAAACCATTCAAAAAACTTGGTTGCAAGAGCTCGATGTAGCATCATGCTCAGTATCAGCAATTGAATAGAGGACTGCGAAAAGACTAAGAAACAAGAGAAGTACCCATAAAATAACAAGTGCTAGAAATACTCTTGTGATCAATATTACACCCGCTAAATTAGCATAAAAAATGCAAGAATCAAAAGAGTGGAAGAGCAAAAGTATCAAATACGATATTCAAGGGGAGACTTGATGTAGCAATGAATGCGCTTGGCTGCTTGACGATGAGAGCTTCTCGGAGATGTTTGAAGCCTTGTGCAAAGGCACACGGAGAACTGGATGTCTAGCCTTGACACAGTTAAGTAGAGGAGAAAGCTGATCATACTCCATAACTCACATTGGTCAACTGCCTTGTCATCCTCATAAGTGACCAGTGTAGAGATAGTGGCCATGGGAGTGGCAATTGGCTTGCAGTAATTTATCTCAAACTTGGTCAGAAAATCTTTGGAGTAATTTGTTTATTGGATGAAGATGCCTTCTTTGGTTTGCTTGATTTGAAGACCGAGAAAGGTCAATTCTCCCATCATGCTCATCGCAAATTTCTTGCTTATCATTTTTGAAAGATTGGCCACAAGAGTATAAGAGAAGCCTATAAAAATGATGTCATCAACATTAATCTGATCTAGAAGAAAATCAATGTCATTTTTAGAATAAAAAGAGTTTTTTTTCCAAATTTCCCATTTCAATTTCACTTTGAATCAAAAAGGTTTTTAACCTTACATATCAGGCATGAGAGCTTGTTTCAAACCATACAAGGCCATTTTAAGTTTGAAAACATGATTTGGAAACCTAGAGTTTTCAAAACCAGAGGTTGTTTAACATAAACCTCTTATTCTATAACACCATTCAAAAATGCACTTTTTACATCATTTAAAAGAGTTTAAAATTTTTAGAAAGAGCAAAAGGATAAAGGATTTGTATAGCTTCTAATCTAATGACTAGTGCAAAAATTTCATCAAATTCTAAGCGTTCAACTTAGGTGAAACCTTGTGCAACCACCCTGGCTTTGTTTCTGACTATGGTTCCATCCTTCTCTTAGTTGTTTTTGAAAACCCATTTGGTTCTTCTGACATTGTGACCTAAAGGAGGTTTAAGCAGGGTCTAAACTTTATTTCTTTCAAAATTTTCTAACTCTTCATGCATGGCATTGATTCATTTCTTATCAGATAATGCATGGTAAACATTTTTGGTCTCAAAAGAAGAAACAAATGTAGAATGGACAAGGCCTTCGATCATCACGTGAGACAAATGTTAGTTTTGGCTGTGATGCGAGCCATCACTCTAGAAATGTCTCCATCAATCTCCTCAGATATAGCTGATGAAGATGAAATAGCTAGATCTTCTTCTGAAGATGATGTTGTAGTAGTGGATTTTTCTTTTAGCATAGGTGGTGTAGTAGCTAGAGGTGGAAGGACAAAATCAGCATCGTCCTCATGAGAGTCATTCCATAAAGATGCTCTCAGTCATATATGAAGATTCACAAATTTATGGTCTAGCACCTGGGCTAGCCTCATCAAAAGGGACCTCATAGGTCTCCACAATCTTGTTAATTTCAAGAATATATACTCGATAGGCATGAGAGTGAGAATCATAGCCAAGAAAGGTAGCATCAGAAGAACGAGACTCAAATTTGTCAAGTTCCTAGGTTTAAGAAAAAACACTTGCAACCAAAAACCCTAAAGTGTGAAACACTTGATCGTCGACCAAATATGAGCTCATAAGGTGTTTTGTGCAAGGTTGTTCAAAAAAAAAACTCGATCTGAGATAAAACGAGCAGCAGAAATGGCCTTAGTACAAAATCTCCTTGGAGTGGTATACTCATCAAGCATGATTCATGCCATCTCTAGAAGAGTGCGGTTTCTTCTTGCAATCACACCATTTTGTTGTGGAACATATTGTGAGAAAAACTGATGTTTAATTCTAGAAGAAGCACAATAAGATTCAAAAGCAGAATTTTTGAATTCAGACCCATTATAACTATGAATTGTTCAAAGAGATCATGGAAACTTCAAAGCCAGATGTTGAGCTAGATCACGAAAGAATTTGAAAGTTTCATCCTTTGATTCAAGAATATAGACCCAAGAGTAACAAGAGAAATAATGAACAATCACTAAAACCATTTGGCACTAACTGATTGGATTCTCATATTACCAATTATATCCATCTGAAGCAATTGTCTTGGGCTATCCATCATGACCAAAGTGATAGGCTTATGAGAAGAAATCATCATCTTGCCATAGCAAAAATGTGCACAATCCAAATCTTTAGCAACTTTTAGCTTTGTCAATCCCTAAATCAAATCCAAATCACTTATCTGAGACAAATGCTCAAAACCAATATGACCATAACATCAATGCCAAAAGCACAAATCTATATTTTTAGAATCAATAAGGTAATGAGAGGGTTTAGAAAAATTATCAAAATTTGCAAAGAAAATAAAATCAACTCAAGAGATGTTGAACATAAGAGAATTAGAAGCATGAAAAACTTAGTATTGATTTTTCTTAAAATGTACCTCGAGATCCTCATCTCTTAACTGTGACACTAAGAGCATATTGTACTTAAGCTTGCTCAATAATGCCACATTTTTTAGCATGAACTTATCGTTGACCTTGATCATCCCTTTGCCCATCATACGTCTACTGCTCGTATCCCTAAAAGTGATAGTCTCATCACCGGATGTATGAGTGAGAGAGGAAAATCACTTGGCTTCACTGGTCGTATAGCGCGAGCAACCTAAGTCCACTAGCCATGGTTCACTTCTCCCCACTCAAAAGTACTACATATAAGATACAACAAATCTCAAGGACTTAGTACTAGGGTTAGTGAAAAAAGACTTAGTTACCTAGTACTTAGTCATGCGAGGAGTAAAAGTAGTTTTAGAATTATCAACAAAATGATGAGCATGCTTACCCTATCTGTTTTGTCCTTTTCCTTCCAAGTTATATTGATAGTACACATCTCGGTGAGGAAAATAAGATACACCACTTGAATGATAATAATAAGCACACTCAAACCTCTCAGGAACTCTCATAGGTGTACTACGAATGGCTCTTAAGGACAAAGGCATTTTTGCACTCCTTTCTACCCTTTCTGAAGTAGAATCCTATCAAATGGCCAACCTTTTCCAAAAAAAAAATGCACACAAACTTAGTTCTCTCAATAGGATTTAGTTTATCTACAGACTTGGTTGTGTTAATAGGTTTGAATTTCTCTACAAGCTTAGTTGTTTTAATAGGTTTGGGTTTTCTACAGGCTTGGTTGTTTTAACAGGCTTGGCTTTCTCTACAGGCTTTTCAAGCTTAGTCTTGCAAGACATAGATACCAATATAGGTTCTACTTTTTTGGTAACTAGAGCTAGTATCTCCTATTGTTAACAACAAAATTTGGCATGGACTAGCACATTAGCACAGTAGCTTTGGTGGGTTTGATGAATGCCGATGGTTCTTGATAAAAGCCGATGGTGATGGATTATCTAGAGCCAATAGTTGATAGATTGGCTGGCATGTTTGAGTTTGGGTCCGGATGAATTGATTAGCCCATAAATGATTGAGTCTAGGCTGGTTCGTGCAAAGAAACGAGTTATCTTTAGGAATATCTATTATAATTAGGTAAGATTGTATCGTAATTAGGAATATTTATTTGTTTCTATTTTATTCGTAAGTGTTTGTTTCGTGGTTGCTGTGGATATTGTAACCGCCTATGAAAGAAGCCGGTCTCTAAGGCCCATTAATAGAGTTAGTTAAGAAAATGAGCTGATCGACTTATAGAAGTATATCTAATGAAGACTGAATTTAAGGAAAATTGGGAAAGTCATGGCAAGGTGGTTTTTATATTTAGAATGTATCTTATAGATAAGTAAGTTTTAGTTATTTTTTCTTGATTAGGAAGTAATATCCAAGCGGATTGCTTGTAACCGCCTAGGACTCATGTAATCGTGGGGTATAAATACAAACACACCGGAGTCTTATAAGATATTTTTCGATCAATACAATACAAATTCAGCGCATCGCCATCCTAGTTCTCTAGATTTTGCTGGCAGGTTCGGGCTCTTGATGCAGGGCTGCATCTTGATTCATTATTTTCTTCTAAGGCTACATAGTCTCGATCTCTTAGATTGATCTATTGTATCTATCACGTTTGCATAGGATCCATTGGCTAGGTAGGTCATTTTCTTATTATTTGTAATCTGATACTGTCTCGGTTAGGTCCGATATATTAGATTGCCGCTAATAGTTTAAATCTTGTTTAGTCGATAGGTTTTATGCAACGTTTTATCGGAGTGTTAACTGATAAGTTATCTTTTATTAGCTAATGAACATTCATGCTGCGGCTAATCTACTATCAACCGATCTAATTTTATTAGTTTCAATCTTATACTATCTTGATTCTGTCCAATCTATTAATGTTAATATGGTTAGCGTCACGAACTAGTAGGTTTTGTTACGTTGTTGTCTGATTGGCTTACATCAGACATTTGGCTAATGCATTTATCTTTGTTATAAACTTCAATATTATTTTATTTGCTTTATGCCTATATCGGACCTTGGCCGATGTTTGTTTTAACCCCTATCGGCAATCCAACTGATAGCAAGAGTTCATATTGGCTTATATGCCGATTGGCTCGTTAATCTAATTATTTCTATCTTTCTTGTCAAGTGAAAGGTTGAATTGACTAGTACACCCACACCTTATCAAGCCAAGGACGCCAAAGAGCTTAAAGACTTACATTGGAGCTAAGCAGATCTCCTAGGCCTCTGTGTGCGACGTGAGGGTCCTAACGATTTTTGCGCCAACATGATTTTGGCACGCTCGGTGGGACCCTTTCCTCTGTGTGTGCCAATGTGGGCCATTTCGGATTTTCAGGTCAACACCTATGAAATTGGATGACTTGGAGATTATAGGATTTTGAACTAGCTCTATGATACTATCTGTGACACCTATTATGTCATGAGTATGTCATGAGTATCTATTCTTAGGGACTTAGCAAAGTCATAGTCTTTGTATTGGTTATTTTTGCACACTTTGAATTGGTTAAGTATTATGTTAAACTTTTTTTCTTGATTAAAACTCTATAAAGACGGCTGAAGATAGGTGTTTACTTAGGCTAGGATAGCTCAAAATTCCTCACTTGAGGCACATTCCATGTTTTTTTGCTAGGAAGATATAGCCTAAAAGACATGCAAGAAGCACATGAATCAACAACATTAGCAGAAACCAAAGAAAACTTAGCAATTTTTAGTTTAGATTTTAAGGCGGTACAATTAGAATAAATGGATTGAACAGTAGAAACATAAATTTTAAGCAAGTTTTTTTTTATGATTTTAAGCTTACCAAGTTGTTGTTTTACGTCATCAAGTTCATTCGTAAACATAGGGTAATTTTCATAGGATTTATCCTATCATGTTTGTAAAGCCTATTGATGTGATCAAACTTTTCTTTTCATTCTTTTAATTCCATTTCAAGTAAGCTAATGTTATGTTTTATTTCATAGTAAGCAGAGCAAGCAGCACTAGCATTATTAGGTTTCTCAGCTCCTAAAGTATATCAATCAATTCTACCGTTGAGGAGATTAATCTTAGAAAGATATGAAGTACATGAAAGACAAGTATCCTTCTTAGAGATCATAAAATGAAGTCTAGCAATTTATAACGCTATTCCTTCGTTCTTATATTTTAGTTTCTCAATTTTAAATATGGAAGACATATACTTTTTTTTACTAATTGTGATCATCAAATTAGCTATTATTTTTTCTACTAAGATCACCATCATTTGAGTCATGATCAGAATAAGAATCATCACATAGAGATCTATGTATCTTTAAGTCATCCTCATTCTCAAGTGCCATAAGATACATGTTGATGAAGTCATCGTTGTTGGTGGGACAACACATGCTGGAGAAATCGTTGTCCTTTTTCTATTAATTGTCATCATCTATCTTGATGGTGCTTAGCTAGATTTCATCAAGTGCCACTAATATCTTATGGATCGCCTTCTTCATCAAATCCTCCTATTCCTTACATCCTTGACCCTTGGACCAGTTGAGTGTCTTATTATCCTTCTTCTCCAGCTTTGGGTAGTTTGCCTGAATGTTGTTAGGCTCTACACCCTAAAAACAAGTGATAGAGCGGCTAGTTAGTTCTATATTTCTTCCTATCTCTCATATTCCTATAGGCCTTAGAAAACTTTCGAACAAAAATAGCAAGATAATTTTCAGGGATTTTCTCTAGTTGCTCCGTAGATATTGTGTAAAGCGGCTAGTGAAAAACCACCATCAACAAGAGCTAAGTGAGTAGCAGAAGTGTTAGAAGAAGAATTAGCTACCAAACTCACTGAGTGCTTGAGGCCTTTTCAATGAAGAATATTTATCTTATGGGTTTTTAGTTTTGAGTAAAGCTTATTAATAGTAAGGTCACTCAAAAGGCGTACTCTCCATAATATATATAGCTTTTATTTCTCAAACATCATAATCAAGACAATTCAAGAGATGGCGGGCTTTCTCATTATTTGTGAGTGTTTTGCCAACCGATCTCAAATTAGAAACAACCTTATCAAAACCCTTAAAATAATCATTAATAAACTCTCCAATGTGTATCTCAAACTTTTAATACTCTTTATAGAATTGGTTTTGGTGAACCAATTTGATTTCAATAGTACCTTCATAAAAGTTACACAAGGATGTCCAAATCTCATGTGCAGATGTTAGGTGTTGTACATAGTTGAACTCATCTTGTCTTAACCCAGCAATCAATGTATGGCTATATCATTGAGTATAGTGTAAGGTGTTATCACATTTTTCTATAGCTTGTACCCTAATGAGTAAATGTATGCTTCCATTCAAGCCTTCTAACAAACAAAATCTCCTCCATTAAAAACATGTGGTTTTACAGAGTATCTCTCTATATAGTATGGTTCGTTATCATGGTTAGGTTACAGTGAATTTAACCAGACTCTGATGTCAATTCAAAGACCAGAACACGCTATAGAGGAAGAGTGAATATAAAGCGATTCACTTTGCTAAAAAAACTTGAAGAAAGGTTATATCAAAATCTTACCTACTAAAAATTAGATAAAATAATAACCGATTGTTAAACTAGAAAATATAGCTATAAGAAAGCTAAATCTCTAGGTGGACTTATGTGAATTATGAGTATTACTTGTTTGAGTGTTCTTGAACACTATCACGAGTCATGCATGCATATCACAAGATCTAAATGGCTTTCACAAGATTCAAATACCAAATAACAAATAGTATGAAATGCCTTACTTTTAAAAGACTTCAACCTCTCGAGAAGAAAAATAGTAATACTTGGAATCTAAATTATAGTATAGAAATTAAATTAGAAAATTTAAAATACTGCTAGTTACATTACTAATGTCACAATCAATTATTAATTGCATTACTGATAGGCCTCCTACCATGGCTCGCCTCTCTCTCCTCTTGTCTTTTCTTCTATTTTCTCATGATTTTGTACGCTTGCACACTAACCTATTACGAAAATCTCTCCACACGATATCCGTCCACTACATACCATCTTATATCCAACCTTCTTATTCGGTATCCTTGATCGCTCTGGACTTTAACTGCTCTTTGAGTTTAGTTCTGATTCATTGTTAAGTTGATCTATAAGGATTCTAACTTCAATTTTATCTTCTCAAATTTCATCCCAATCGTGCTGAACCTATGTTCATTCTTGAGTATAGTCTCGGCTCTTACTGTTGACTAAGGTTGACCTCCGTCAGCTACACACAAAACAAATCGTTCCAAATACCGATATCACAACATGATCCATATTAGTTATATATACTCACACCAATAACCACAAACTTTTTAATCAAAATTTTTAACAAAGATTAACATATGATCATATTTTATTTGTTAATTTTTTCATCAGAATATAAAAACTATCACATGATTTTACAAGTTTTCCTCCTGCTTCAATCAAAAAGAAAATCTACCAACCAGAAAATATATTACTTTCTAGCATTTCAGCAATATAACATTTTGGTACACTCGTTTTAGACTGAATTAAGTGCAAGTGAAAGCTGTTCTCACCTCTTTTCCATCCAACAGGGAAATATGGCACCGCCATCCTTGGTGTCAGAGTATGACCTTGGAGGGGAAGGGGACCTGTTCAAAGCTCCTGAACCCATAATTGAAGAGCCAGTGCTTAGCCTTGATCCAGTTGCAGCTGCCATTTCCATGATATCTGGCAGTGAGAATGTAATGGATGAAACTATAGAGGTTGCAGATATTGGCTACATCCAGAATTACCCTCTTTTCAGCGAAGTAATATATCAGTGCGAGAAGGAACTCATGGAGAAGTCTGCAATCGAAGAGAGGATTTCTGAACTGCTGGATGTCCAGATTCCTATGGTGCAAGTCGAAGAGCTCCCCAGACAGATCGAACAAGCTATGGGACAGGTCGACCTCCCTGCCATGCAGAAGGAAAAACCATCGGTTCCTGAATGTTCGCTCCAGAAAAGTGTCAGTTCTGTGTGCCTCAACTCTGCAGATAGGATCAACGGAACACCCAGGCCAAACTTCCTGGACTTCCAAGGTTTGGACTTTGAGACAGCATTTGGGTTGAGGAGGGCATATAGCGAAGGGGACATTCAGGTTTGATCAGTATACTTTTTTTTTTCTCGTGGTATACAGGTAGATAAGGAATTGCTGTGCTGTGGCAAGAGCTATCAATGACTGTACTGTAAATTAGGCGGACCTAGGCCCGAGGCCTGTGGGATTGAAAGTCCACGGCCTTGGGCCAAGGCTGGGTCCGCCCCTCAAAGTAAACACAGCAACAGAGAAAAGAAATGTTGAGACAGAAACCAAAACCTAATGCATCCACATTTGCCCTTTGTATATGTGCTGCTTTACTCAAAGGCCATCAAAGATATGACACTGATTTTACATGTTACTATTTCTGCCCAAAGTAGACTTCTCTTGATGATTCCGTCACTATTTTTAGCTGATCCAAAACATAGCGATTCTGCACAGGTGTGATTTTTCTTTCAAGTTACTTTTACATGCTAGCTCTTGCATACAAAGTTGGAGCAATTCTATTTCTATAAATTGCTCTAAGAAATTGTCTAGGCGTCAAAGTGTGTATATCCTATGTTTTTTTTTCCTAATTTTTATTTTTAGAAAGGGAATATTTGCAGCGTTTTAGTTGAGAGGTTGTTCGTGTAAACATTAGACTCTAGGTGTTGAAGGATTGTGCTTACGATCTTGGCTTCTCAACAGGATCTTGGAGCCAGCACCCCTCGACAAGGGAACTCCACAAACGTTCAAGCATCTTGCGAGAGGCTTGTAACAGCCAGTGACCTGAAATCTGAAGAAAGGAAGCAGAAGCTATCTAGGTACAGAAAGAAGAAGGTGAAGAGAAACTTTGGCAGGAAGATCAAGGTAAAACTATTATGTTCCCCTGGCTGTCAATCTATTTTCCTCTTTCATTATATTTTTTTTAAAAGGAAAGAAAAAACAAAAGGAGAGAAATGTGTGACAGATGGATGTTTGGCATGGTTGCAGTATGCTTGCAGGAAGGCTCTTGCAGACAGCCAGCCAAGAGTGCGAGGGAGGTTTGCCAAGATCGCAGAAATCGACCTGCGCAAGCCAAGGAAATAAAGGATTATACATAATGTTTAATTTTATACATAATGTTTGATTATTTAACTTATTTAATTTTTTGAAAAGTGTTAGTTGTTTTGTAGTGACTTGTTTTTATTGTTAAAAGTGCTATATTTTTGTATGTTTATACTAAATTTTTTAATAAATCAAATACTCATATATCATATCTAAAACCAAAATATTATATATTTAAAGATGAAGACAGTAATAGGCTGAAGAGAAACGCACTGGAGTTGTCACTGCTGAAAGAACTTCTAACCAAAATATTATATATTTAAAGATAAAGATAGTAATAGGCTAAAAGAAATGCACTGGAGGTGTCACTGCTGACGGAACTTCTAACAAGTGTGTGTAGGTGAAGAAGACGTGCAAGGCGAAGGCCACAGTACATGTAAGGCGATACAGAGGTGGAGAGAGGTGCCGTACCGCGCGTGGCTGTTCTAATTGGAATTACCAATTTTAGCTGCTAGGTTGTCTACTTGTTAAGTCAAATCGGTCTTTTGGGTGTGCCGATAAAAATTCAGTATGACGTACTTAAGAATAGCTAGAAGATTACAGATCCTTAAGTTTTTGACGTCTAAATATATCAATTAATTTAACCTCTAATTAATACGTAAGTCATATAAAATTAAATTATTGAGCCGATCGGCTAGACATGCCGATAAAGTTAAGATATTTATTGGCTGTGAGTCTGATGCAGGTATATAAATATGATATTAAGATAATTTATTTATACATCGGTTAATAGTCAGATGCAATTATAAAAATATCATATAAACATGTAAACTTGATCGGGTGAAAAGCCGATCGTTAAGCTTAAAAGTTAATGTAAAGATACTCATTGGCTGGTTTTTTTTATAAAATGTTGCATAAGACTTACCAAATTAGTAGGACTTCGCTTATTAACAACTCGGATCTAATCGAGACAGTATGAGATTGCAGATAATATGAAAAACCTTTTTAGCCGATAGATCTCATGTATACGTGATATGATATAATAGATCAAACTAAAAGGTTAAACTCAACCGATACAATCTTAAACAAAACCAATATATCAAGATAATGGTGGGGCTTACTCCTTCATCAAAGATCGAACTTAACTGATGTAGCACCGCGTCGAGAGCTAGAACTAGCCATTAAAAACATACAAGGATTAAGGTGGTAATGTGTCGAAGTTGTATTAATCTATAGAGATAATTTACAGGGCTCTACGGGGTCTATATTTATACCCTGATGTTACATAAATCCCACACAAATATGAAATAAACTTTTCACATGATAAAACAGAATCTTTCTTAGACAAAATAAAACTAACTAACTTGTATATCTATAATATATATTTTACAAAGATAAAAAACATTCTATTGTGGCTTTCACAATTTTTTCTTACATCTGATCTCATCTTAATAATTTTTCATCTATCAATCCACCTACTATTTTTATGAATCAATCGGCTCTCCGATTCTTAACTGTTTGCGGACTTATCAAATTTTGGCATTAACACTTTTACCACTACAATTTTTGTATTTCTTACAACCAAATTTCTAGATTATTTAATAAAGATGTTCCAAATTAATACTTACAAACTTGTATTTACTAGTTCTAAATTTTGGAATAATTAAATTAAGAAACATAGAAACTAATAAGAAAAAGTATTGGTGTGAATTCTATATATAATTTTTAAATAAGTAATAATTTTAAATTTTGAAAATATTCATAAAATAAAATTGCTTTGTTGTTAATTAGGTACTAAAGACGACCAAGCGTGGCTCGGTTCGTATGCTTGCAGTGGTGCGTGTGAAAGTTCAGAGGAGCGGAGGAGAACACCGACGCCCTATCTGAGTCGTGCGATGGTTGTGTGTTGATTGGATACAGAATAGCCCCGTATGTGGCAGTTACATATAGGCGTTACAACTTAAGGGCTAAGTCAAGAGATCTTTTCTAAATATAAACCTTCTATACATACATAGATGATCTATTCCTATACATAGACAATCTAGATCTTTTGGCTTTTGGCACAATATGGTAAGGTAAATACATATGTATCTAATCTTTCTATCTAACAGTCTCTATCAATATGATAAGGTAAGCACAATATGGTAAGGTAAATACACATGCATCTAATCTTTCTATCTAACAGCCTCCCTCAATCTTAACCGCTCTAGGTTCAGATTGACTTTGAAATTTTCTACCAGCCGAATAGACAAGGTCTTTGTAAAGCCATCTGCAATTTGATCTACTGATGAAACAAATTCAATCTCTAGTAATTTTCGAGCAACTCTTTCTCTGACAAAATGATAGTCAACTTCAATATGTTTTGTTTTGGCATGGAAAACAGGATTAGCAGACAAGTACTTTACACCAATATTATCACACCAAAGTCTTGCTGCCTTTGGACTAGGAATACCCAATTCACGCAGTAAAGTTTGTATCCGCATAACTTCTGCAGTAGCATTAGCAATTGCTTTATATTCTGATTCTTTACTAGATCTTGAGATAGTAGCCTGTTTTCTTGCACTCCATGATATAAGATTAGAACCCAAGAACACAGCAAACCCTCCTGTAGACCTTCTGTCATCAACACTGCCAGCCCAGTCTGCATCTGAAAATGCACTCACCAAAGTCGAAGGAGACTTTTGTATTTTCAAGCCCAATTATGTGCATTGCTTCAAGTATCGTAATATTCTTTTAACTGCTGCCCAATGTACTGTGGTAGGTGCATAAAAAATTGACAGAATTTATTAACAGAAAAGACTATATCAGGTCTAGTGAGGGTTAGATATTGAAGAGCACCAACAATGCTTCTATAACGTGATGTATCATCTGGTCCCAATAATGATCTTTCATGTAATGATAATTTTTCACTAGTGGATAATGGAGTATTAACAGGCTTGCAATCTGACATACCAACTCTTTTTAGAAGATCAGAAGCATATTTGCTTTGAGTGAGAACAATACCATCTCGCACCTTGGCAACTTCTATACCGAGAAAATAATGCAGATCTCCCAGATCCTTTAGAGCAAATTCCCCCTGCAAATCTTGAAGTAACACTGTGGTAGCATGTGGTGTAGAGCTGGCTATAATAATATCATCAACATAAACAAGGAGATACATGCTAACATCATTCTTGCGATAAAAGAACAAAGAGATATCAGCCTTTGAAGATTGAAAACCAAGTGATATCAATTTAGCACTTAGTAGAGTAACATGCTCTGGGCGCCTGTTTCAGACCATATAAGGCTTTATCTAGGCGACAAACAAAGTTTGGTCTTAAAGGATCTTCAAAACCAGGTGGCTGTTGCATATATACCTTTTCTTCAAGATTGCCATGGAGAAAAGCATTTTATACATTAAGTTGTCTGAGAGTCCATCCTCGAGAAACAGCAAGAGATAGAATAATACGAATAGTAGCAGCTTTAACAACAGGACTAAAAGTTTCCTCATAATCTATTGCATATCTCTGCTTAAAACCCTTTGCTACCAATCGAGCTTTATATCTATCCAAGCTACCATCAGATTTTCTTTTTATTCTGTATACCCATTTGCAACCAATAATATCTCTACCCTTTTGAGGTGGAACAAGGTGCCAAGTTTTATTCTTCATTAAGGTATTGTACTCAAGATCCATTGCATTTTTCCAATTACTATCAGCTAGAGCCTCATCAGTACTACTAGGTTCCCCTGTAGTTGTCAAAAATCCATACCTGACAGTACCATCTGTGTATATTTTCTCCTTGCGTATGCCACTTTGAAGTCTGGTTACAGGTCGGGTTGCAACTGGAGGTGCCGCAGACGATCTCGCATGCGGATCTGTTGGCGCAACAGCAGTTTGGCCTGCCTGGCCTAGCGAATCTCCCGCGCGCGGGAAAGAAGACGTGGCCGCGCCTGGCTGGTGCGGCGCGTTGTCCGGATCGGGCGCCGTCGCGAGAGGGGAAACCGGAGATAGCGCGGTGTCCGGTGGTTGGCCAATGGACGCGCCCGAATCAGACTCCGATCCCAAGCCCGCATACGAATCGCCTCCGGAGTTTGCTCCGTGTACACCGGTTCCTTCCGAATTTTCACCGGCTTCTCCCTGATTCTTATCATGCAACTCAGAGGAAACATTAGAAGAATTAGATGAACCATTAGCACATTGATCTACTGCATGTTCGCCCCCTACATACGGATAAACAAGATCAGAAGGAAGACATAAGATCTCGGAGCGAAGACAGGCACCGGCATTGGGATGCAGCTCGGTGAAGGGAAAAATATTTTCATCAAAGATCACATCCCTGGAGATGTAAACACGACTAGTGGAGACATCAAGGCACTTGTAGCCTTTGTGCAAGGTGCTATAACCAAGAAAGACACATCTTTTGGATCGAAATTCTAGTTTGTGCTTATTATAGGGGTGAAGATGAGGCCAACAAGCACATCCAAAAACTCTCATCGAGGAGTAATCTGGTTTTTGATTAAAGAGACGCTCTAGAGGCGTAGCATGACCAATCGTTTTGCTGGGTACACGATTGATGAGATAAACTGCTGTTTGGAAAGCTTCATCCCAAAATTTTAGGGGCATAGCAGCGTGAGATAAGAGAGAGAGACCGACTTCAACTATGTGATGGTGTTTTCTTTTAGCTGACCCATTTTGCTCATGAGCGTGTGGGCAAGAAACAAGATGAACGATGCCAGCTTTATTAAAAAAGGAATTAAGTGTCTGATATTCGCCTCCCCAGTCAGTTTGCATGGCAAGAATCTTACGATCAAACAAGCGTTCAACAAGAGCTTGAAACTCTTGAAATTTTTGAAATACTTCAGACTTGTGCTTAAGAAAGTAAATCTAGATGAACTTGCTAAAATCATCAATGAAACTAACATAATATCGTTTTCGACCAACTGATTCTGGTGCATGACCCCAGACATTAGAGAACACAAGTTCTAAAGGAGACTTGGAAATACTAGAAGACTTAGGATAGGGCAACTGATGGCTCTTCCCTTGCTGACAAGCATCACAAACTGACTGACTCAACGACTCATCAATATATGGGAGACTATTATTACTGATAACTTGCTTAATAATTAACGAAGATGGATGACCCAGCCTACTATGCCATCGAGACAGGGGCAATCTGTTGGAGTTGTAGGCTTGCTTTATTATTGGCGCAGGTAAAGGATAGAGACCCCTATGACACCTTCCTCTAAGGAGCGTATTTTTTGTTTTTTGATCCTTAATTAGAAAGAAATCAGGGTGAAATTCTATGAAGACAGAGTTATCAGCGGTAAGACGATGAACTGAAACAAGATTTTTCTTGGCTTGTGGAACGTAAAGAACATCATTTAATTGTATGTTACGAGTGGGGGTACGAACTGTAGTACGACCAATGTGACTAATGTTCATACCTGTTTCACTAGCTGTGTGGATCTGATCACCGCCATGATACTTTTTCTTGAGAGACAGCTGCTCGAGATTGCTTGTCATATGATCCGTAGCACCGGTATCAGTGTACCAGTTGGTGTCCACGCCATACGAGTTTGTAGCTGTTGCAACAAGACGCTGATCTGGCACAAAGTTCTCATCGAACCTATGCCAGCATTCAACGGCTGAGTGATTCTTCTTGAAGCACACCTGGCACTTGTTATCATTTGAATCGGGCGCACCACCAGATGTCCCGCGACTATTGTTGTTGTAGAAGCTGCGGGAGTTGTTGTTGTTGTTGTTGTTGTGGGAGCCACGACCTCCTGCAGGAGGCCCATGACTAGACCCGCCGCGGCCAGACCGAGCGCCCCCACGCGAGGGGCCTCTCCCACGCGCCTGGTTCTTCCCGCGCCACGAGCCACGACCACGACCACAAGATGCCGAGTTTGCCGATCCAAACCCAGGGCTGCCTCCATAGATCAAGTCCATTCTAGTTTCAAAATTGAGAAGTTGTGAATAAAGCTCACCAACAGAGATGGGTTCCACTCTAGCGCATAGAGCAGAGACGATGGGCGAGAAATCTTCACCCAAGCCGGTGATGATGTACTCCACCAGTTCTTCATCTTCTAGGGGCCGTCCTACAGCCGCCATGTCGTCGCCAAGAGCCTTCATCTTGGCAAAGTACTCGGCAACGGATGAATTCTCCTTCTTGGTCGTTGCCAGAGCAATCCGTATGTTGACGGATCGCGCTCGCGTCTGTGACACGAACATGTCTTCAATGATCTTCCAAGCGTCCGCCACGGTGGCGCTGGTGGCCACTTGCGTGAGGACATCCTTGGTGACCGACGCGAGGAGGTAGCTAAGGACCTGTTGGTCCGTGGCCTCCCAGTCTTTGCGCGCCGGATTGGGAACCCTCACTTCCTTCCCATCAGCGCCCTTCTGCACAAGCTCCACCGCAGGTATAGGGGTGGCACCCGTGAGATACCCTTGAAGACGAGCACCACTGATCGCAGCACGCACCTGTGCCTTCCACAGGGCGTGATTGTTCTTGCTAAGCTTTTCCGTGACGGGCTGGACGAGGAGAGGATTGGAGGAAGCAGATGATGACGCCATTGTAGTTGCGGAGAGGAGATGCAATCTACTCAAAAGCGATGGCTCTGATACCATGTGAAAGTTCAGAGGAGCAGAGGAGAACACCGACGCCCTATCTGGGTTGTGCGATGGTTGCGTGTTGATTGGATGCAGAATAGCCCCGCATGTGGCAGTTACATATATGCGTTACAACTTGAGGGCTAAGCCAAGAGATCTTTTCTAAATATAAACCTTCTATACATAGATGATCTATTCCTATACATAGACAATCTAGATCTTTTGACTTTTGGCACAATATAGTAAGGTAAATACACATGTATCTAACATTTCTATGTAACAACCTCTCTCAATATGATAAGATAAGCATAATATGATAAGCTAAATACACATACATCTAATCTTTCTATCTAACAGTGCGAGCGGCCGGTCACAATTTCAACTCATGGGCCTCACAGCGTGGGATTTTAATCCCTCTCTCCCAGTTGTAGATAGGCAAGGATATATACGTGTGTATATTTAGTGGCCTGTATATTTTCTACATATCGGATACTGTAGTCCTTAAGTCTCTACATAAAAAAAAAACATGCGTTAGATGTGCAGTGTGTGCGCCCCTCATTGTACCTTCTAAAAAAATTAGGTACTAAAATGTTTACGTCTATAAGAAGCATGTAACGTAAACAGCCCGTGCGAGCGACTAGTACTTATTCCAAAATATCATTGGCGTCTATATCGATCTGAGTTGGCTTTATGTTAATCTCGCGTCCCCATCGTCTGGTGGTGTGAATGTCATTTCAGGGCGAATGAAATTGCGGTGGTGGGGGTAGCTAGCTTGGTCTCATTCCTTGCAAATTAGTGTTGCGATGATGGGTAAATTAATGGCAATTGGGCGCACAAGCGTAGTACCTGTGCTACTGCACATGCATATATACATGGTGAATGCACATATATATGTGGACACTGTGATCATATATAGATGGACTAATTAAGTACGGATTGCAAACAGAAGGTAATTAATAAGCTAGGTAAGGGAAGGGAATTACTTGTCACCGGTCATTAACCCGTACATTGCTTGCTATTGTGATTATTTATTAATATTATGAGTATTAAAATTTTAATCACATCTTATGTACATTGTTTTTTGGAATCTTATTGGCTTTGATTAAAAGAAGAGTCAGATACGACTTCACATTTATTTATTCTAATTTTTTTATTTATCAACTTTTAGAAAACGAGAAACTGTAAAAGTTCATAATCAACAATAAGCTGCACATGCTGTGCTTTGCAGACATACAAACAGGACATATTGTTAATTATTAGTTGCCAGTTTGTATCAATTACTGAAAATTATTATAGCATACAACCATCTCATTCAATATTTTATTTTATAATTTTATATTTTAAATACATATCCGATTGAATATTTTGTTCTACAATTTTAGATTTTAAATACATATCCGATTCTTCTTTTAGTTTGACTGTACCCATTATATTATATTTCTATATCACAACTAATGAACGATGGACACATTATTTTTTTTGTAATTAAGTATAGAGGATAACATCTAATGATAAGTGGATGCCAAGCAGATAGATTGGTTATCAAATAACAACCGTAATTTAGCTGTACAGGACATTATTTTGCCTATAGCTTATAAGCATAAGCGAAAATTTGAATTTTAAAATTTAGCTTTAAGTTAATTTTAGGATTTTTTTTAATTGTAGTTTATGTTTCAACATGTCCTTTTAAATCGGTAAAAACACGTGTATAAAAATCTTACTAATAAATTAATTTTTAATCGTTAATAAGCCATTTTACTTATTTTAAGCCTTTTTCCAATCATATTACTAAAAAAATGCATGTTTTCCTGTGCTAATAGTGAGTATGCAGTAAATTAACATCGCAGCCGGATGCGCCTGATTGTCCACTTGAATCGTGAATCCGCTTGATGGCTTGGCTAATATATATGGCGTGATGGGGCCATCCCGTCGTTGGCGAAGTCCTATCTGCGCGGAGTTTCTTCGTCTACACGGCGCCCGGAGAGAGAGGGGGTAGTAGCGAGAGCCGACAGGAGAGATATGAGAAACGGATGCAGAGTAAGTGGATAGGCATGGCGCAAATTAAATAGGCTCCTACGACAGTACGTATAAAACATCGATTGGATTAACAGTTATGGTGGTATATTCTATTTCATTTAATCAATAGTCAGATTTTTATAAACAACTTTTGCTACACATCTGAACAAGCCAAAGCCACTTATATTTTTTTTGAACAACTACACTACACAACTAAACTAGGCGTAGCTGTCGTGAATCCTTAAGAAAACAAAAAAGCTATCGTGGATTTCGTTTCGACGGCAATGGTGCGGTGCTACTTGTTGGTTGGCATGTGGGTAGCCGTACGTCTTTTGTTATTATTATTATTATTTTGCGATTAGTCGTATCGTACTCTATTATTATTATTATGTTGTGATTAGCCGTACGTCCTGTCGTTTCTCTCTCCCCGGTCCGGTCGGGTCGTTGCATGATTGATTAAGAGTAACTAGGTGGCTCCACCGTTGGGTAGGATCCGAAGTTTCCATTCAGAAGAGAGGTGGGACCGCGTTAGCTTTGCTTGTCGTCGAGTCCACATCCATCGGACGATCTGTAACTGGAGTACTGCGCGCGCGGCACGCAGAGATGCACTACGGTGGTTGCTAGTAATAGACAATCAATTAATCGGCCGGTCTGCTGCTTGGATAGATACTCCGCACTAGATGTGATCATAATATGATATGATGGCTGCTGCTGCTTGGACAGACAGTGGGGTTACAAGATACTACTATAATGTTTTGTCTGCACTTGAACATTCGTTTACCATTCATCCCATTAAAAATTATATAATTATCATTTATTTTATTATTACAAGTATGATATTTTGTATACATTTTATTTTATATTTACGCTGTCCCGAAGGAGGACTGGTGCGAGCGCGAGGGGGCGTCGGGACTTCGCGTGTTCAGCGGGAGAGAAACCAGCGTGTAGGGACGGGAGGGTGAGGCATGCAGCACATCTTTTATATAAATGTAGCAGTATATATGTGTTACTTACTGGTACCATCGAAGCAAGGCGTGCAACTGCTTGTATGATTGATATCCCAGATGCTTAGCGATGATATGATTGACTTCCATCTCTATCCCGGCCCTAGCTAATTCTCGCTTTTAATTTTAAATTTGACTACTTCCTTATTTACTTTTTATTTTAATAATTAAAACTTATCTTTTATTTAATTTCTTTATCCGCTTCTTTTATCATAACTAATCGTAATTATTTTCTATTTAATTTCACCTTCCTCCTCAACTCAATTAAAAATCTTCAGAAGTGCTAGTACTGAAGCATGGACTGTCCCATGATGATGCACTAAGTGCAGGCACGGTTGATTTTCTGTGGCTAATTATTAACTACTTGACCAATACTTTTTGAGAGTTAAGGGAATGCCCTTCTTTGTATTGGAGTATTTTCATAGGAATTCTAAAAGATACAACCCCTTAGGAAAATTTTCTAACTGATTGTTTGGAACATAGGATTCAAGATTGCTAAATTCCTTTAGATTGTATTCCTATATCTTAATTCTATGGCTACTTTGATTTGTAGGACAAGTAAAGGAAAAGCATAGAGGCTGAAGCTCACGGGGACCGATTGGACCGGACAAAGCCGATAGTGGTCTGATCCGATGCGAATGTATAAATACACCGAGGCTCCAGTACAGGTCCTTTGGCTTTGTTAGATAACATGCGCTTCCGATTGTCCTTCGACTTTGTTTATTGATTTGAGAGCACGCCAAGGTCTTTTAGTTTCGTTGTACCTTCGTTGGGATAATAGAGGTACAGGCGCACCAGTCAATTTGACTCTATAATTGACAAGAAGATAAAAAGAATGGGTTAGTCAGACGATGGACAGATACAAACTCTTACTATCGGCTGGCTATCGATAGGGTTAAGATAATCATTGACTGTGTCCGACGCGGTCCTACTATCGACTGGTTGTCGATAAGGACTAGAACACTTTTTTATCGGTTGGGAAGTCGATGAAGGTGTAAGCAGATGGTGACAAAGGGAATAAAAAAATACATCGGTTATAGAGCCGATAACACTCCGGATATAATGAAGACATAACACTAGTCCATCGGTTAGGAAGTCGATGAAGTTGTAAATAGCTGATGACAAAGGGAATGAAAGATACATCGGTTATAGAACCGATGACACTCTATAGATATAATGAAGACATAACATTGGTCTATCGGCTGCAAAGCCAACAAAGATATAAAATGATATTCAAAGAATACGATAATGATTCTATCATCTACAAAGCCGATGGTACTCTGCAATAGGGTATTCAAAGAATAGCACATGAGATTCTCCTATTGGCTGGTTGCCGATGAAGGCTACAGCGCTGGTTCATCGGTTGGAAAGCTGATGAAGGCATATGTAGATTGGTAAGCAATAATATAAAAGATTCATTGGCTGCAAAACCGATGGCGCTTTGAATATAATGTGCGATGAATAAAAAGGAGTGATACCTGATGCTCCGAAAGTATGAGACCCAGTGACCATCGTGACGATACCATTAGAGTCAGTCTCGATAGATCGGACTAAACCGAAACAGTATGAGACTGAGGCTAATAACAATGAGACGACGGATGCTAGATCGGACGTGCAAGTAGAAGGAAAGGGCGAATCCATCAGCTAGCTGAGTCGATGAGAGAAGATCTCTGAAGATATGAGTATTAACTTAGAGCCCGATACACTGATTCAGCAGAAGTCACTGAAGACGTATGCATATCGGCTGAGGAGACGATACATAGGGTGTGATGCTCGATGTGTGGATAACTCATCGGCTAGCTACTCCCATGAAACGTCGAGGAAAGACCTATTGGCTTACGATTCAATATACTATTAACAGTCTAGTAGGTCAAACCTAACCAATACAGTATAAGACTGATAACGGTAAAAAAAGTTTGATAAGTCAATAGATCCCATGCAAATGTGATGTGATATATCCAATCGGACTAAGAAATCGGACCTAACCAATATAGCATTAAATAGAGAGAATACACCAAGATAATAGCGGGTCTTATTTCTTCGTCGAAGTTTGGACCTAACTGATGTAGCCTTGTGTCGAGAGCGAGAACCCACTTGTAAAAACCTAGATAAGCTAGGATGATGATACGCTGAAGATGTATTAATATGAGAGATGAATTACAAATTTCTAGGGGGTCTATATTCATACCCTAGGATTTTAAGAGTCTGTCGTGATTGCAACAATGGACGTTATTTTCTAAAAACATAAAAGAAAAATATCTCTAAGAAAATTAACAAAACTAATTAAATCTGCCTATTTTTACAAAATATCTTTTATACAGATAAAGTACCCTATCATAGCTTCCACAGCTACTCCTTAGATTCGGTCCCATCTGGATAATATTGATCTATCCTATCGGCTCTATACTTGTATCAATCAGACTCTTTTCACTAAACTGATCGGCTCTATAATCTATCCATGGAATTTGGTACAAACATATCAATGTTAGTCACTGTTCATCAATGGGGTCCACAGGAATGAAGCAAAGGAAAACTGTAGGAAAATTTCCTTAGCACGTGATTCCAAATGAATTTTATAGGACAACTTATATCCAACTAAATCAAGGCAGAGCACATCATTGTTCTGTATGTTTGGTCTCAAGTTGCATGGATTAAGGTATTCAAACCTAATTCAATGCGTAGCATTCTAATTTTTTTCTACCAACAGTCCAAACTATTCTTCCTATATCTTTCAATCCTCTGTTTTTCAGCTGCAATTTTATCTTCTTCCTATGTTTTTCCTATTGAGTGTTTTTGCGTTACTGTGTTTCAAAGGAGCCCTTAGAATTTAGCACACGAGCTTTAACCTCATTTTAATTTTCATTTGAGAAGTCTAGTGTATCTTTTCTCTTTTTGTCGTCGATTAGTATCTGACAATAGTATAACGTATCCTTGGCCCTATTGAGCTTAGCCTCATCCTAGGATGTATGTCTGTAGATTTTATACAGGTTTGGCCCTCTCAAATTAATAACCCTACATCTTATTAGGATTCATATATGGAAAGTATATATGCACAAGGATGTGAGAATGCCTAGTATAGACCTAGTTGACTAATCTCGTTAGGAGATCCAATGAGGGAGCTAAGCGAAAGGTGGTCGGCAGATTAGTCTTCGAGATCTCCTTGATGTGGCTCAAATATGGCTCTAGTGTTTATTGGCTGATTATTCAATGGTGAGATTCATTAAGCCCCCTCCTAGAGCCATATATTTGCACTCCTAGGGCCTCTATATTCCTTAGGGATTCAAAGAGTAATCTTGGTATCATTCGGCGCAGCCTTGGTCATATCCAAGTAGATCTCCATCTTCTTACCGTAATTGGGCTAATATACTGTTGGCAATCATTAAACCCTATTTCGATCACCAACCTTTGGCAATAAAATGGGTAAAATAGAAGTTCAATTCATCGATTCCTTTAGACTAATCCATTTCCACTAGTTTTATTGGTTTCTAAGTATTTTGCATGTACCTATCAAATAAAGTTAGAATTATTTCAAATTATAGACTAGGAGGACCGACCAGGCTAAACGGCCTAGCTAGCCAACCACGGCAAAAGGGCCATCCAGCCCCTCCTCGTTCAAGTAGGTGTCTAAGGGGCCGGCTAACCACCCTAGCCTAGTTAGTGTACATGTTGGGACTGGTCAGCACATCTCATCGAGCCCAACATGTCTGCGGACCGACTAACCTACTACGAAGGCTAATTGACCTAAAGAGAGGTTAGCTGGTGCACCCCTGAAGGCCGGTTGGCCCAACCTAAGTTGCCAACCATCATTCAATTGACCTCAAGAGGGATCCAAGACCCAATTAAATTCATTGCTTGCGATTGATGGTGTGTCAGGACTTCCACCAATATCCTAGGTGGTACCAGTTGTCTACTAGAAGCCCATCTAGCCAATTCATTAGCTTTGAAGTTATCCGTGAGAAGAACATGATGAATCTCGAGACCATCAAATCATCATTAAAGCATTCATACCTTTGCATCTGCTAGTTAGAACATCGGTGGTCTGTGCACTTGATTGGTGACTAATTATGAGTCCCTTTTACAAGTAGTCATTTTATGCCAAGCACAACGGCTGCCCGTAGTCTAACTAGAAGTCTTTTGTATTCAGCTGTGTCGTTGGATGCTCTAAACTCAAGTTAAATGATATACTTGAGTCAATCCCTAGTCAGTGATATGAGGATGATCCTAGGCTCACACCTTGTAGATTGAATGCCCTATCAAACTTCATTGTCCAAGTATTGTCAATCTTGGTTTCCACAAACACAGTCCAATAAGTGATGAAATCAACAAGTACCTGGGATTTGATGGTTGTTCGTGGAATAAACATGGTCAGAACAACATACAAGAGCTTCTAGATCTAGGTGGTACTGTAGGTTGGCATCGTGGAAGACTTCACTTATGTGGTGGATGGCTCGTTATAGTTTGTCTTGTTCGACAATGAGAATGTTGCTAATAGAATAGGATGTGGTTGCAATATACAGAAAAAAGTTTCTTGCATGGACGAGGAAGATGTCCTCACCATCTTTGGTCAATTCAAACTTATAGTGCTTCTTCAGCAAATAGAATATTGGCAGTACTTTCTCTCCCATCATGAATACAAATCTTCTTAGGGCAGCTAATTATCCTGTCAACTTTTGCACCTTCTTGAGCCTTGTTTGTGACTTTATCTCCTTGATCACCTTAATCTTCTTGGGATTGGCTTCAACTCCTCAGCCAAAAATAAGGAAACCTAGTAATTTTCCTAATGGCACTCCAAACGTGCACTTTTCCTAGTTCAACTTCATGTGATGCTTCTAAAGACTATTGAACGTCTCCTAGTGGTCTTCTATTAGGCAATCTTGGGTCTTGGTATTGACAACAACATCCTCAATATAAGCTTCTGTTCGCGCCGAGGACTTGGCGCAAGCACGCCGACGCCTGGGAGGCCTGCTTAGCTCTAGTACAGGCCGGTTGGCTTCTCTCTGTGGCTCGAGGTACGCACACCGGGGGCCATGGGTTTCGGTCGGCTCCAGCGCGACGGTGCTGATGCGGGCGTGCTGATCAATTTGACCCTGCAATTGACAAGGAGGTAAGGCAAACGGGTCAGTCGGACGACAGGCCAATACGAGCCCTCACTATCGGCTGGCTGCCGATAGGATCGAGTTAGTCATTGGCCGTGTCCGAATGTCTCCTGCTATCGACTGATCACCGATAGGAATTTGGGTTTGTCCAAGCCATCCCGTCTACGATCGGATCACTTATGAGGTTGTTGTTCATGATCGGCAACCATAACCTCTTTGTTACCCGACATGCACTTATTGGACTTCGTGGAGTTTTCGTGTTAGTAGCTTTAGATGTCCTAGCTTCATCCTTTTCTTCTGTCTCTTTCTTTTTTTTCAAGTTAGCAATCATTAGCTTTTGCAACATAAGGACCCTTGTCGACTACCTTAGACAAGCATGTGGCTATCATGATGCTCTTTGTCACTAGCTCAAATGGTGTAAGGATCATTTGCCCTAGTATTGAATGCCTGAATGACAAAAGCATCAAAGATGTTTGGCATGGTGTTACTTGTTGAAGCATTGTATGAATTCTTGTAGTGACTCCCCTATCTTTCATCTGATTGCATGTAGGTCATCCTCAACCCCATGTCTTTTGTATTTGCCTTGGAAGTTTGAGATGAACTGCTTGAAGGCTTGACCAGAAGCTGGCCAATCCTTCAAGCAGATGGATTAGCCATGATTGAGTAGATCTAGACAAGGTGGTCAGAAGGTAGTTCGCCATTACTTTCTTAGTGCCCCCCAGCTAACTTGACCATGGTCTAATACACCTGTAGGAGCTCCTTGGGATCAGTGTTGCCATCCTACTTCTCAATCGACTCTAGTTAGAACTTATCAGTCATCTCACATTACGCAGCTCTCGTGAGAAGGTGTTGCATCCCTTTATGAGTGATAAATCATGTGTGCTTTTAAGGAAGAGCTAGATTGTGGAGTTCCTCTCCTGTTAGAGAAGGGGATCGCTCGGTAATCATTCTGATCATGATCTTGAAGCCCTTTCTTGTGACTGATCTCATTGTCGATGCTCACGTTCCTACCTATTCTCAATTGAGAGTTCTTGGATATGTTTATCAAGGTAGCTATTCACATAGTCTCCACATGGAGCACACTGGTTATCTTGAGGGTGTGTAGGCAGCGCTTTATGCTATTCTTCTCGTAGTTGGCGATCATGACTTGGAGGTGTTTGGCCTAAGGGAGGTCTCATGTTCGGGGTGCATTCTAGTACCTAGACTACACTGAGACAAGTTTGCATGTCACGTAGCTAGGCGAGCGCCTAGGGATTTGTGATAAAGTTAACCGGTGGTTGGTCTGAGAGGACTTGGACACTTTGGAATTGTTGTTGTAGGGTCTTGTAGACCAACCTTTGGTAGAGGGGATAGATCTCATTGATCAACTTTGTCTAATTCTAAGGTGAGGCTTGCTGATGGATCCTGCCATACTCGGTCCAACCGGTTGGTAGTCCCATGCTTGTCTTGATAGCATTGTTGGTGTTGATAGTGGCAACCTTGGTAGATTAGAGTCAATCTTCTTTAGTGGCCATGGCATGAGCTTCTTCCCTGTAGCCCTGGCTTAAGCCTCTTGCACCTAAGTTGCTCGAGCAGCCTCTTCACCAGATGTTGTGGCAGATTCAGTGTTGGCATTATAGTTGTTATCGTTGGTATAGCTAATTAGGTCAACGGGATTCTCATTGTTGTCCCTTCTGCCTTGTACGTTCTCGATGACCTTGACGTCCCGATTGGAACCCGAGTGTTTGGTGTCGCTATACGAGTCAATTTTAATGGTTCAGATTCCATGTGGGTCATCGGGGTCGAGATCGAGATAACAAACCATCCGAGCTCTTTAGATGTATCTAATTGGCCGATAATGATCACATAGATCCAATCAATATGGATTGGAATAGGTATTGATCTGACGTGGAAATCAACAAAGTCACGATCTGGTTGGGTTAGATCTCCCAAGCCAAAACCATCATAGAAGCCCTCAGCAAAAAATCTAAACCTTCTCGACATAGCTTGGAAGAAAAAAACTAGAAAGTGCAAGTTGGCCACCTACCTAGAGTGCCAATTGTCATCAATCTGTATCATACAATTGTATAATGTAAACTTGGATCATATTTAGCTCAACCTTTTCTCGAGATGTATGTCAGTATGGCATGAAGAAGAGTTTATACATGTTCGGACTCCTTAGGTAATAATCCTCTATTTTGTTGGGATATATATAGGAGGATAGTATATATGTACAAGGATGTGGGAAGACTGAAGAGAGGGAGTTCAGCGAAAGATGGTTGACGGATTAGTCTTGGGATCTCTTTGATGTGCGTTGAATATGGCTCTGGTGTGATTGGCTTGATTGTTCAATGGTGAGACCCATAACCCCCTCCTAGGCCTTATATTTATACCCCTAGGATCTCATGTTTCTTTAAGGTATCTGAGTATGTCTCTGTCTTCATACTGTACCATAGTCAGCTCATGTAACTTATCTATTTTGGATTATATCCTTTATTTTAGGGATTCTTTTCCATGTATGTATTGATAGACTATTTTTATGCCAATGCATTCATATATGTCTTTGAGATATCCCATATGTAGTACATCAACACCGTGTCTCTCTTCTTTGTTTAGAATCTATTCAAATTCCTATGCTATTTTCATGTGAGCTATCTAAATACATCAGCTTTCAAATTTCTACATTTTACTTTCCTACGGGAATTGTTCCTACATGTCATCTCAATTTTATGTTTTTTTATTCCTCTATTCTAAAATACTACGTTCCCAAGGAGCCGAAGAGGTAAACTTTGACACATGCATGTGATAGGGAGATCTAAAGAGAACACACTAGAGAAAATTGGCTTGTTGCTGGAGTAGCAAACAGAGTTCTCTGTGACTGATGAAATATGGAGAGGAAAGCGGGAAGGAATGAAGCTAGGAAAAAATCGGTTTATAACATAGGTGGGGAGTCAAAATTAGAAAATACCACGTAACCTTTTCATTCTCGCTTCGTACCACAGCCAGGTCCTGGTTTCTTTGCTTTATACCACAACCATGAAGTTTGGTCTTCACGAAGTTAACTCAATCGTTATGTAGTCGGCTAGAAGCTCATTCTTATTCGTCGCAATTGATGCTCATGTCATTTTCTCTTCTTCCCCTAAAATCCCTAAGACACTTACGGAAGCGGTGGAGGCATTGGTGGGTGCGGCTGCAAGGTGGTTAGGACAGTTTGACTATATCGACGTGTAGCTGGCTGGCGGTGAAGCGACCGACGACAATGGCGACTCTAGAGCAGTAGGGTGGCGGGAGGAGGTTCAAAGTGATGATGGAGGAGAAGGCAAGACAGCTACACGCATGGAATGGATGATGGATACAGAGAGCTTCCACGACTGCATGTACAAAGCGACAATGGCAAGCACTAGCTCCTTCCTGCCACCTCCGACTATGGCTCAACCTCTGCACATACAACAAGAAATCAAATCTGATTTGTTCAACCAAGGCTTCATAGGTCAGAAGCACTCTAAAGATTTCAAAAAATTCCAGTGTCTTTGATTCCTTTTTCTTCTCTTTTAGTGCGATATCCATCTGCAACATCATGGTTGAAGAACTCGATCTATCAAAGGCTACTAAATTTACCGTCGTTACAAGCATGACCAATCTTCTTGTTCTACTTGTGGTCTCTATCCTGATGCTTGTTGTTTATCTTTGACAGAACTAACTCGCTAGGCTACAGATACTGTGTGACAGCCATGGTATAAGCCAAACAAACAAAGCAGTGCTAGGCTACAGTACCAATTGACGATGAAAAAGTTCAGTGGTATTTTCTGATTTTTGAGTCTCCACCTGTGCTATAAACTGAATTTCTCATAAAGCTATTTTCTTTGTCTTAAAATATATCTATTGTTAGCATATAAATTTATTTTATAATATAGCTATACCTACTTCCCCATCTTGAAAATCTGAACTATTAATATTTAAATTTATTCACATATTCAAACAATTAAAATCATTTTCTACCTTACCCTTAATCTTAAAAAAAATAAGGAAAAGAACAGGACTCGTACTTAGGAGTAGTACTAGTGTAGGGAGAGTGAGGGGGAGGTGGAGTAGTACTGTACCCGTATGGGCCCCGCGACTGCGACAGAGGGCCCACACGCCGCACATATACTGCAAGCAGCTTGGCCCTCTTCGGCTCTCCTTCAATTCCTCCTCCCAGAAGAGAGAAGGGGGGGGGGGGGGGGGTATAAATCGGCTGCAAAGGCGCCTCCCTCTCCCCACCTCCTCTTCTGACTGCCTCTCCTCTCTCCTCTGAGCCTCTTGTTCGCTAATACAGGCAGTTTTGGCTTCGCTGCTTACTCGACGCCGCCCAACTCCTCCTGCATCTACGCCGCCGCCATCCTCGTGAGCTGCCTCCTCCTCCTTGCACACCGCGTGCGTGAAAATTTTCTTCTACTAGCATTCGCCATTAGTGGGGATCCAGCGTTTGCTCGGTTGGTCAGCTTCAGTTCGACTCCTGTCGTTCCTAGGATTTTTCCACCTCCGAGGGATTTTAATCCCCGGCTAGTACCTTAACTTTCTCTGTATAAGCCTCTCCAACCTGTTCTCTTTATTAACACAATGCAATGTGTCCGTAGTACAGAGTTTTAGGAGGCGGGTCGCGTGAGCTTGTATGTGCGTCTAGATAGAGAAGTGAGTTTGGAGTGCGTGTGGAGAGTGTGCGTGAGTTTGTACATAGAAAAATGAGTTGGAGTGCGTTTGTGCGTGAGTTGGAGTGCGTGTGGAGAGCATACGTGAGTTTGTTTGCGTGTTTATTAGGCTCTATCGGTTATAGTTCTAGCGTGTACATAGAATTGAGTTGGAGTGATTTTGGAGAGTATGCGCGAGTTTGTATGTGCGTTTATATACTTGTACTATACAAATGAAATGAGGCTTCAAAAAAGTATTCGCTGTTAATATGCATCCTCTCCCATCTGCTAACTATGCTGTTTGTGTGCTGCCGTCGTCTCACATTACAGAAATAAATAAATAGACAGTCGCTTTCTTTTTTTCCTACTACAGTGGTATTTTTTTCCGGCCTCGTTATGATTAAGATAGCTTGTCGGCCCGAATCAAATTCAGTTCCACTGCACATAAGCTTGTATCTTATGCCAACAAAAGCATTACTCATACGCATACGCATAGCTTCCTAAACAGAGCGGCAGCTCAGACATTTGAGATGACGGATCAATAATTCATCCTTCACTTTCTTCTTATAAGCAACCAACCAATCTTTATTTGGACACAAAACAGCAGCTCAGACATTTGAGATGACTGATCGATCGATGCTACTCCATCCGTCCTAAAAATTTTAGTATAACCTTCTTAAATTTGTAGGTCGGAGGGAGTAATTGCTGCTGTTGCTTTCTTACTTAAAAAATTTATCTTTAAACACATACGGATAGCTTCCTAAAATGCGCAGCTAACTCATTTGTGCTTTCTTCCACCACTTGCTACATATATGGCGAATTAAAATTCATGCTCACTTCCTTTCCTTTTTGCCCTCCGGTAAGCTAGTCTCGCCTCCGCGCGAGTGCGACTAGGGAGGGCAGGGAGCTAGCAGCAACTGGCCATGTTGGCTGCAACTTTTCCTTTCTTTTCTTTTGCCTTCAATCTTTTCATTCACATCTTTCTTTCTTTCTTTCGTTCTTTCTTTCTACGCGCACGCACGCACATACGTGCATGGGTTCCCTTGAGATATTTTTAATTAGTGCCTGTCCTTCGCGGCCAGGAGATCAAATTAGGTTTAGTCTTAATAGTAGTTTTTTTTTTTGCCAGGATTTCTGATGCTCACCAAAATGTCCCTGTCCATCAGTATATGCTCTCGGAGCATGACAGGGACTTGTAAGTTGGCATGTGCATCAACACAACATCAGCCTACTTGCAACCAGACCTTGCACTGCTTATGCCCCTTGACAGAGACTACAGTTTTCGCTACTCAAATTCCCTAGAAGCGTAGTCATTAATCTGATCTTTCGTTTGGCCTTCTGTGTTTGGCCCCTCGTAAAAATAAATAGATAAATAAACAAATCCTATTTTCCATCCTGCTTCAATGGAAAAAGGAAAAGAAGAATAAAATCTACCGAGCAGAAAATATATTACTTTCTACCATGTTAGCAAGTGCATTTCAATACTTCCATTTTGAAACTGAATTAAGTGCACAGAAAGCTGTTCTCACCTTTATTTTCCATCCAACAGGGAAACATGGTACAGCCATCCTTGGTATCAGAGTATGACCTTGGAGGGGAAGGGGACCTGTTCAAAGCTCCTGAACCCATCATTGAAGAACCAGAGCTTGACCTTTATCCAGTTGAAGCTGTCATTTCAATCATGGCTGGCAATGAGAATGTAATGGATGAAACTACAGAGGTTGCAGATATTGGCGACATTCAGAATGACTCTCTTTTAAGCGAAGTACTCCTATTGTATGAGTACGAGAAGGAATTCATGGGGAAGTTTGCAATCGAGGAGACTACTTCTGAACTGCTGGACGTTAAGATTCCTATGCTGCAAGTCGAAGATGTTCCCAGACAAACCGAACAAGTTCTGGGACAGGTCGAACTCCCGGCCATGGAGAAAGAGAAACCATCGGTTCCTGAATGTTCACTCCATAAAAGTGTCAGTTCTTGGTGCCTCAACTCTGCTGATTTGATCAATGGACCAGCCAGGCCAAACTTCCTGGATTTCCAAGGATTGGACTTTGAGACAGCATTTGGGTTGAGGAGGGCATATAGCGAAGGAGACATTCAGGTTTGATCAATCCATCATTTTTCTCTTGTGGTATAAAGGTAGATAAGGAATTGTTGTGACGAGAGCAATCAATGACTGTACTGCAAAGTATTTCCCAAACACAGCTGTCGAGATAAGAAATCTTGAGACAGAAACCAAAAACCTAACGCATCACCTTTGCCCTTTGTATATGTGCTGCTTTACTCAAAGGCCATCAAAGATATGACACTGATTTTACATGTTACTATTTCTGCCCAAAGTAGACTTCTCTTGATGATTCCGTCACTATTTTTAGCTGATCCAAAACATAGCGATTCTGCACAGGTGTGATTTTTCTTTCAAGTTACTTTTACATGCTAGCTCTTGCATACAAAGTTGGAGCAATTCTATTTCTATAAATTGCTCTAAGAAATTGTCTAGGCGTCAAAGTGTGTATATCCTATGTTTTTTTTCCTAATTTTTATTTTTAGAAAGGGAATATTTGCAGAGTTTTAGTTGAGAGGTTGTTCGTGTAAACATTAGACTCTAGGTGTTGAAGGATTGTGCTTACGATCTTGGCTTCTCAACAGGATCTTGGAGCCAGCACCCCTCGACAAGGGAACTCCGCAAACGTTCAAGCATCTTGCGAGAGGCTTGTAACAGCCAGTGACCTGAAATCTGAAGAAAGGAAGCAGAAGCTATCTAGGTACAGAAAGAAGAAGGTGAAGAGAAACTTTAGCAGGAAGATCAAGGTAAAACTATTGTGTGCCCCTGGCTGTCAATCTATTTCCCTTTTTCTTTTAAATTTAAAAAAAAAGAAAGAAAAAAGTTTTTTTAGATGAAAGAAAAAACAAAAAGAGAGAGGAAGGACATGATTAGAGAAGCTTATCTAGGCTGATGAATGCAAGGTGACTGATGTTAGACTAACATAATATATAGATGCAGTATTTTCTTCCATAGAGACAGTATTCTCTTCCTTTCTTCGTGTACGGGCATAGATGTTTTCTTTCTTGCTGTATATATATATATATACGTTTGATCTCTGATTATTAATCAATCATGAGTTCTCTCGTCTATCATGGTATCAGAACAATTCGATTTTTCCTTCTGCTTCCGCTTCCGTTTTTGTTTTCACTAAAAACTCTACCGCACTGCCATGGCCGACGACACTGCTGCGGCGGCCCCGCATGTCACGTTGCAGCGTCATGTGGCTGTGTTTACCCCGAAGGAGCGCCAAGAAGCAGCTCGCCAAGAGGTTGCCCGCCTGAAGGCTGTGCGTCTCGAGGCCGAGTGCTTGGAGGCCGAATGCCGCGACGTTGATGCCCGCGCATTGGTGCTCGCTAGTGAGGTTGCCGCAGCCACCGCTGCCCTCCATGCACAGGCGGCCACCATCCTCAACATCAAGTCCCTCGTGCCAGTCGTCCTTGACCTCACCTTGCCTCACTTCAACCGATGGCATGGCCTCTTCCTCAATACACTCGAGCGGTACGCGCTCGCAGACCATTTTCTCTCCAATGACGATCGCTTTGACAACATCACTTGGAAACGCATGGACTGTGTCGTCCTCTTGTGGCTCTACGGGACGATCACCGCCGATCTTCTTGAGGTAGTGATGAACCGCAAAGACGGGCCACCAACAGCTCACATTGTCTAGCTGGGTTTGGAGTAGCAATTCATCGGCAATAAGGAGACTCGTGCGCTCCTCCTCGACGTCGAGTTCTGTAGCTTCGTCCAAGGCGATCTTTCCATCAACAACTACTGCCATCAACTCAAGGCGATGGCTGACCAGCTTGCCGATCTTGATGAGCTCGTTCGGAATCACACCCTCGTCCTCAACGTCCTTCGTGGCCTAAACGACTGCTTCGCTCACTTCGTGGCCTTGATCCAGCGCCAACGGCCGTTTTCGACATTCATCGAGGTGCGTTCCGATCTCCGCCTCGCCAAAATCACCATGAAGGCCAAGCAAGGGTGTAGGCAGGCCCTGACTACCTCCGCTCTTCAAGCGCCACCACCGACGTTCTACAAACCCGTTGCCGGCAGCAACTCCAGCAAGAAGCCAACACGTCACGGTGGCGATGGCAAAAAGATGTCCGGTTGGACCAGCACTCCTCTAGGCAGTTGGACCGGCACTCCTGCGGGTGATTGGACCAGTGCTCCTAGCAGTTGGACCGGCATTGGTCCAACATTCTCCAATACACAGCGGCCCCTTTCGCCTAACTGGCAGCCTACCTACGGCACCTTCTAGGCCTACTGGGTTAGCCTACCAGGCATCCATCGCGTGCATCAAGTCAATAGCCTTAGGCTTTCTACGCGGGCCAGTCTTCCCTGCCACTTGGGCCTCCATCGATCGCTCCACCGCCTGGGCCACCGCCTCCATTAACTCCTGTGCTAGGGCCACTACATCACCAGTTGCCACCGCTAGGCTTCACCAACCTATCCGCATCTCCTAGATGGATCAGCCACCTGACCGGATTTGGGTGGGATTAGAATGCTCTGGCGTCATCCTTCAATACGATGACACTTCAGCTGCCACCATCAACTGAATGGTATATGGATACTAGTGCTGAGACTCACATCATATTAAACTATGATAATCTTTATGTTTCTCAACCTCTATTTTCTACTCCATCCAATATCATTATTGGTGATGACTCCCTCTTACCCATCACTAGCACCAGCTCCATTAATTTTCCTACTGCTTAGAGTTTCCTTCACTTAAATAATGTTCTAGCTTCTCCCTAATTAATCAAAAATCTTATTTCATTCGTCAGTTCACCATTGACAATAATTGATCTGTTGAATTTGATCCATATGGTTTCTCTGTGAAGTACCTCACAACCTAGAGCGTGATCATCATGTGTAATAGTTTCGGGCCACTCTATCTGCTCTTGTCATCAATCTTTCAGTCGCTCACCCTCATAGCCGGCTCTAGCTCCACCCTAAGGCATCAGCGTCTTGGTAATATTAGCCTCGAGGCTCTCTCCCGTTTAGTATCATCTTCTACCATTCCATCTAATAAAACTAAGTCCGAACATTTGTGTCATGTTTGTTAGTTGGGTCGCCATGTGCTTCTTTCTTTTCCTAGCTCTAGTTCGCGAGCAGCTCATCATTTTGATTTAATTCATTATGGCCTTTGGACTTCCCTCGTGGCTAGCATCTCTGGTTACAAATATTATTTCGTCATCCTCGATGATTGCTCGCACTATCTTTGGACTTTTCCTTTACGTCTCAAGTCTGACACATTACCCACCAAGACTCTCTCTCTTGCTACCCCTTTTACCACACTCCACGGAACTCAGCCATCTTATACTCATCTTCACGTCTTTGGATGCCTCTGTTATCCAAATCTTTCCGTGACGGTTGATCATAAGCTGGCTCCCCACTCCGCTACCTATGTTTTCCTTGGTTATCTCTCTAATCACAAAGGGTATCATTGTCTTAATCTCTCCACCAATAGAATAATCATTTCACACCATGTGACATTTGATAAAACCTCCTTTCCTTTCTCTGAGGTCTCAACCCCTCCTTCCTCCAACTCTGACTTTGTATCGAAGTTTGACGTTGCTGCACCTATTCTCCCTATTGACTCGTTTCGTGTTTCAGGTACCCAGACTACTCAAGATACTCCCTTGCTCGATTCCCATAACACCACTGCCCCTGCTGGCATTATGCCGCAGGTTGTTGCTAGTATTGTCGACGGGTTGCTACAGCAAGACAGTGCCGACACGGCCCCTGCAGCCTTCCGCTCGACTGGCCTGGTGCAACGACCAATGCAGCTCATACACTTTCGCCCAGTGCAACGGCATCTTGTGCGCCAGCTAGCGCAGCCCACGCACCTCAGCCTAGCGCTAGCGCGGCCGTCCCTAGTGTTGATGCATGTCAACCTCCACCCAATGTTGTACTTATTCCACCAGTGGTAAACGAGCACAGTATGATGACACACGAGAAGCACAACTTTTGTCAACCGAAGACTCCATTTGGTCTTCATGCTGCCGCCTTGTCTCCAATTCCCAGTTTCTATCATAGTGCATTGGTAGATCCGAACTGGACAGAGGCAATGACTGAGGAGTACTTCGCATTGATCGCTAATAATACGTGGGAGCTAGTTCCTCGTCCCTCTGGAGCCAATATTATGACCAGCAAGTGGATCTATCATCATAAGTATCGTGCTGATGGTTCTCTTGGGAGATACAAGGCTTGTTGGGTTCTTCAAGGTTTCATTCAACATTCTGAAATTGATTTTGATGAAACATTCAGTCCAGTGGTCTAGCCTACTAATATTCGCACAATGCTCACAGTTGCTCTCTCTTATGATTGGCTTATTCATCAACTTGATATCAGGAATGCTTTTTTACATGGCACCCTTGACGAGACAGTTTATTGTGTGCAGCCTGCTGGTTTTGTTGATAGCTCCTGCCTGGATTTTGTTTACCGCCTAAACAAGTCTCTATATGCCTAAAGCAAGCTCCCTGTGCCTGGTACAGTCGATATGCCACTCACCTTCTCTCCTTGGGTTTTGTGAGTGCCAGGTCCGACATGTCATTATTCATCTATCGACACAGCAACTTGATTCTTTATATTGATAATATTGTTTTGATAGCCTTCTCAACATCTCTTCTCTGTCAGGTTATTGCAGCACTCCAATAATAATTCTCAATAAAGGATCTTAGCCTTCTATACTATTTTCTGGCCTTATAGTCACTTACCAAGATGGTGGCTTCTTTCTTTCAAAGTGTTCCTACATCCTAGAAATTCTTCAGCATACAGGTATGCACCACTGTAAGCCATGTTCAACGCCTATTGATACCTCAGCAAAGGTCACTAGCTTGGAGGGATCTACAGTTGCTGATTCGACTCACTATTGGGATCTAGCTGGTGCATTACAGTACCTCACCTTACACTCACCTAGATATTTCTTATGCTGTTCAACAGGTTTGCCTCCATATGCATGATTCGCGAGAGTTGCATTACACTTTGATTAAGCGCATTCTCCGTTATCGGTATGGGACATTGGATCATGCTTTACAACTTCGGTGCACCTCTACATCAACTCTAGTTGCATTTTCTGATGTAGATTGGGCTAGTTGTCTTAATACTCGCCGCTCCACCTCTAGGTACGCATCTTTCTTGGTGACAACCTTGTTTCTTGGTCATCAAAGAGGCAACCTACTGTTTATCATTCCAGTGTTGAGGCTAAGTACCGTGCAGTTGCCAATAGTATTGCTAAAACAACTTGGCTTCGCCAGATACTTTAGGAGTTGCATATTCCTCTTCAGTGTGCAACGATTGTTTATTGTGATAATATCAGTGCAGTGTATCTCTCGACAAATCCGATGCAACATCACTGCACTAAACACATCAAGATTGACGTTCACTTTATCTGTGAGTAGGTTATTGCTAGAGTTGTTTGTGTGTTGTATGTTCCTACGGCTTCATAGTATGCTGGCATTTTTACCAAGAGACTACCATTTTTAGACTTTATCAAGTTCCGTTTCTGTCTAAACGTTTTTCCTCATGGCTAGCCACGCTCAGACTGCGGGAGGATATTAGACTACCATATTTACAAATAGTATTTTCTTCCATATTTAGAGGTAGTATTCTCTTCCTTTCTTCATGTACGCGCATAGATGTTTTCTTCCTTACTGTGTATCTCTATCAGCGGCCTCCTTCCTATTCTATCGGATAATTGTTTTTATAAATTCAGGCAGCGATATATATATATATATATATATATATATATATATATACATCTCTGGTTATTAATCACGAGTTCTCTCGTCTATCAACTGACATGCATGTTTGGCATGGTTGCAGTATGTTTGCAGGAAGGCTCTTGCAGACAGCCAGCCAAGAGTGCGAGGGAGGTTTGCCAAGATCGAAGAAAGCGACCTGCGTAAGCCAAGGAAATTAAGGATCGAAGGAAGTAGTAGGCTGGAGAGGAATGCACTGGACCTGCCAGTGCCTGAAGGAGCTTTTGGCTTCTAGAAGCTTCTAGAAGCTTCTAGCGAGTGGTGGAGGAGTGGGAAGGTTGTGCAAGGCTAAGGCCACCTTGTACGGCGAGGCCGAGGTGGAGAGAGGCGCCGTACAGCGGCTGCACTTGTCGGAATTAATTTTAGCTGCTTTTGGTCGCCTTCTACTAATTCTATTTTCCCATGCATGCGTAATAATAATAGTAATAATGTAATAATACTAGTAGTAATACTCTGGGATACTGATCATTGGCTGCGAGAGAGCGAAGAGCTGAAGGCCTCATGTACAAATATGGCCTGAAGATACTAGCAATAAACTCCAGCTCCCCTCTTTGCACGGCCCTGGCAGGCAGGCAGGCATGCATCTCTCTCGTGTTCTACATCTTCTCTGGTGGTGATAACTTTCTTGGAATGCTGGGAGAATTCTCTCTGTGCCGTATTCAACCGACGATATTGAATCCTGAAACTAGCAACTTCGATCTGTACAACAAATGGACCTCATTAGCTTCCAAAGGCACTCCTTTCCCTTCAGTGCGAGAATGCTCCAAATGAGCAATCTCGATTCTCGCACTCAAAGCAAGGCCAAAAAGTAGTACTAGTAGTATAGAAAACTAGACAGTAGGCTATCATGAAACTAAAACAGAGACACCATATATATGATAATAATAATAACGAAAGTAGCGGTATTGTAAGAATATATATAGTGAGACTAAAATCCTAAATCTATATAAGAAGGGGTCGGATCTATATATATCCCAGTTGGCTAGTGGTCTAACAACCCCCACAGTCACAGCGAGAGTGAAACAGATGCAAAGACTGGACTGAAAACTGGTGAATAAAGGCGTAGGCAGGCCTTTGATTATTATATCGGTGAACTGGTGCGCCGATGGTACATAGAGCACCTGAACCTGTCCTAATACGAACTTATCACGGATAAAATGGATATTGATCTCTATGTGCTTGTTGCGTCGATAATAAACCAGGTTGGCGGTTATATAGACAGTATTGATGTTGTCGCAGTAGATGACGGTCGCAGAGGAGAGGGGCACATGGAGCTCCTATAGAAGCTGGCGAAGCCAGCAACACTCGGCGACGGCGTGGGCGACGGCGCGGTACTCGGCTTCGGCGCTGGAACGTGACACTGTAGTTTGGCGTTTTGAGGTCCAGGAAACTAGAGTGTCGCCGAGGAAGACGCAGTAGCCGGACGTAGAGCGTCGAGAGTCGGGACAGCCTGCCTAGTCCGTATCGGAGTACACGGTGAGGGAGTCGATGGGGCTGGAGCTGAGGTGCAGCCCACTGGAGAGCGTGCCCTTGATGTAGCGTAGGATGCGCTTGAGCAGCGCGAGGTGAGATTTACACGGAGCGTACATGAAAAGGCACACTTATTGGACGGCGTAGGTGAGATTGGGCCATGTGAGGGTGAGGTATTGGAGAGCCCCGGCAAGACTCCGATACTAAGAGGGATCGGCGATGAGTTCTTTAGCAACAGCGGAGAGTTTGGCTCGAGTGTCGACCGGGGTGGCCATGGGGTGACAATCTAGAGAAGATCGATGGCGTACTGGCGTTAGGAAAAAAAGAGCCCGTGAGAAGAACAGGTGACGGAGATGCCAAGGAAGTGGTTTAGGGACCAAAATCGATCATGGCGAACTCGGAGTGGAGTCGGGCCATGATCTGGTGTAGGAAGGATGTCGAAGACGCTGTAAGTACAATATCGTCGACGTATAGGAGGAGATAGGCGGTAGCGTTGCCGATATGAAGAGTGAATAAGGAGCTATTGGACGCAGAGGCCACAAAGCCGATGTTCCGAAGGTAGGCAGCAAAGCGCTGATACCATGCGCGAGGGGCTTGTTTAAGGCCATAGAGAGAGTGTTGAAGAAGGCAGACATCGTCGAGATGAGAGGGGTCGACGAAGCTAGGAGGCTACTGGCAATAGACCGTTTCCGTCAGATGACCGTGAAGAAATACGTTCTTCACGTCAAGCTGATGGATCAGCAAGGAGTGCGAGGCAGCCAAGGTGAGGACGACCCGGATGGTGGCGGGTTTGACGATGGGACTGAAAGTCTCATCGTAATCGACACCGAGGCGTTGGGAGAAACCCCGAACTACCAGCGTGCCTTGTGAAGGGCAAGAGAGCCATCGGCGTGGAACTTGTGTTTAAAAATCCACTTACCGGTCACAATGTTGGCGCCGGGACGACGGGGGACGAGGCGTCAGGTCTTGTTGTCCATGAGGGCCTTGTACTCGTCGGTCATGGCTGCGCGCCACTGAGGGTCGGCCAGGGCAGAACAAGAAGTCACCGGGATGGGCGAGATAGAGCTATGAACGGCGGAGAGCCCGTAGCGCTTGGTGGGGCGAATAGACCCGGTCTATGAGCGAGTGATCATATGAGAGGTAGAGGGAACGGGAGCCGATGGGAGTGTGGTAGAGGTGAGGAGAACTAGTTGGGTAGGGACGTCATCGGCTCTGGATCGGCGGCTATATGTGAGAGGAAAGGGGGGAACTAGATCGACCTGAGCCGATAGAGTTGGATGGGCCGATCGGTTCGATCGGTCCGATGGAGATGGAGCAGCCGATAAGGAGGGGGGAGCCGATGGAGGCTGAGAAGCTGATGGAGGTAAGGTGTCCGATGGAAACGGGACAGGATCGGCCGAAGCCGATGAGAGTGGTGGGGCCGATGAGGGTCCGATGGGAGGGACATCGGAATAGTAGTGGGATAGCTGAAGGGTAAGTCCTCAGCCGTGGTCAATGAGGGGGCCGATAGGGAGAACGGTGGAGGAGATCGGGACGGCACGGTGTTGGTGAGGAGGAAGTCGAGATCGCTAGAGGAGGATCTCAGATTAATCAGGCCGAAGGAAAAGCATGTCTTATCAAAGATGACATGTTGAGAGACGATGACCCATCGGGTGGAAAGGTCGAGACATTGGTATCCCTTGTGAGATAAGGGATAGCCGAGGAGAATGCAGGCGGTGGAGCGGGGAGCGAGTTTATAGGAGCAGTGGCGGTGAGGTTTGGGTAGCAGAGGCACCAAAACGCGAAGATAGGAGTAGTCGAGTGTCGTGCGGTAAAAGAAGGGTGTATGGAACATTGTGTTGAACGAAGGAACATGGGCGCCGATTGAGGAGGTAAGTCGCAGTGGCAAGTGCTTCTGCCCAATAAGTTACAGGTAAGTGGGCATGAAGTAGTATAGTGCGACTTATGTTGTTGAGGGTACGAAGGAGGCGTTAGGACTTGCCATTCTGGGGAGAGGTGTAGGGGCAGGAGAGGCGTAGATGGATGCCCTGCGAGGTGAGGAAGGTTGTAACAGTACGGTTAATGAACTATGTACCATTATCGGCTTGTAGAGCCTTGATGAGGAGATTGAACTGGGTAGAAATGTTGGTGGTGAAGTTAGTGAGGTGAGAGGCGACCTCGGATTTGCTGATGAGCGGAAAAGTCCAGCAATAGTATGTATAATCGTCAAGTATGGCAAGGTAATACTGATTACCGGAGACACTTTTAACCGGAGAAATCCATACATCACAATGTATAAGCTCAAACGGTCGCGAGGTACAAGAGAGAAAACTAGAAAATGGTAGACGCACATGTTTGCCAAGTTGACACGAGTGGCAAACTGTGGAGCTGCTATGAGTATATTGGATGGAGGCGCTATGACGGAGGTTGGCGACAACGTCGGGGCTAGGGTGGTCGAGGCGCAGATGCTAGAGGTTGGTGGAGAGGGTGACGCTGGCATGTGGAGTGGACAGCGTAGTGGGAATGATATAGAGGTCGCCGCCACTATTATAGCGAAGGATCTGTCGTCGGGTTGGGATATCCTTCATAGAGAAACCAGAAGTGTCAAATTCGATTGAGCAATTATTGTCTCGTATGAATTGACGAATAGATACAACATTGTGAATAAGGAAGGGTACGATAAGAACATTACGAAGGGGGAGGTTAGTGGTGGGTGTAGACAGAGAGGAGTCACCACGGCATTGGACAGGAATAGAGTGGCTATTGCCGATGGTGACAAAGGGGGAGGAAGAGGGATGACAAGAACGGAGTATACCAGCCGATGACGCCATGTGGGAGGACACCCCAGAGTCCAGCACCCAAGGGTGCTGTAGTTGGAGTGTCATCTGGTTGAGGGAGGCGACGAGGCCGGTCTGGTTCTAGGAGGGAACCGACTGGGTGGGTGGTGTCGGTAGCATCGGCTGAGGTGGCAGGATGGGAGGCAATGCCAGGTGGGCCTGAGGATGGGCGCCGAGAACCCCTAGTTGCCATACGATGGGGTTACGTGGCTGGAGCTAGGTTGCCTAGGGGTTGTAGCAGAGCCACGAACCCGTGAGACCGACAGGCTGGGCAGGGACTGAAACAGGTCATGATTGCATCGGACCGTGCCAGTTCTTGCTCTGGCTTTTACCCTTGCCTTTGCCAGTGCGGACTGTGTTGCCATAGTTGGAGCCATGGCTGCTAGAGCCGTGAGAGGAAGCGGCAGCGCAGTATGCTCGGTAGCCATTATTGGCTGCGACGAGGAGAGTGGTGTGGGCCACGGTCTTCTCGTCGTTGGCCAGACGGAGTTCTTTAAGAACTAACATGTTATGGGTACGGGCAAACGACGAAAGGGGTGTGAAGTTGGCGATGTCGTCGGTGGTGTTTGAGAAGCGGGGGTTGACGAAAGAAGGTCGACTCGCCGGTAAGAGAAAGCTAGCGTGCCGGAGATATCTAGACTTGCTCTGATACCATATAAGAGTATATACTGTGAGACTAAGACCCCAACTCTATATAAGAGGAGATCGGCATATATATATATAGCTCAGTGGTCTAATGTTGGCATTACCATCCGTCTGACCACCTGGCGAAGGTGATAGTTTGATTACTCAGTGCACGCTCTACATTTGAAGGTGCAATTCTTCTTCAGGCCTTATTTGCGTCAGATCACATGGGCACAACCCAAAGGTCACGATCGCAACTTTCATTACACTCTTCCATGGTCTAGAGGTAACAATGGAAAGTGAGAGGAAAATGAAAAAAACCAAGATGATTCTCGCCAGTCAGTTGAGCCCGTAGATCCACTTCTCCTTGTTGCTAGTGTAAGGGACCAGCTCCCTGGGCTCAAACCAGAGAGCAATCTCAGCCTTTGCTGTCTCTGGGCCATCGCTTCCGTGGATTATGTTTCTGATGTTCAATTGATGGAACGTGAGTTTGAAAGATTTTCAAAGAGCACATGACGATGGCATGGAAGAAATTTAGTATTGAATTGACAAGTTCTCTGTATCTCTATATAGAAGGAAAACAAAATGGATGTTGGGTATATAGCAGATCAAGTCCTATTTCCAGTTTCCAATATAAATATTTCCAGGCAGTAGAGATTGTTGCAGTGTCCTTTCTTCATATGTCAATGATAGTTTAATGGCTTAATGCGAGCAAGATGAAGTATACCTGGTTCCTGGTTCGGACTTCTGTGGGTCTGTAGCACCAATCAGCTTTCTCCCGTAATTGATAACACCCTCTCCTTCCCAAACCTGCATAATTGTGGAACCGAATCATGTATTATTGCCCGGCTGCACGGGGCATAATTTAAATTAATTTGCAGAGATGAGTCATCTGTTTACCATGCCAAGTACAGGGCCAGAGCTAAGGAAGTCACACAATCCATCGAAGAAAGGTCTATCTTTCAAATCATGATAGTGCTTCTGAGCAAATTCTTTGGATGGAACCACCAGCTTGATGGCAACAAGCTTGGATCGTTTTCTTTCAAATCGGGACGGTATCTCAGAAATCTGTAGAAAGATGGGGTAGAAATGGATGGGAAGATCAATCATATTCAAATAGGGAATTACCAGCATATGGAGCCAAGATAAAAGAGTACTCCCTCGGTTCCCCTGTCCCAATTCATAGCCAAAGGTAACTAACTATAAAATGGTTACATGTCAGTCTGCCAATATCAAGATGCTAATAAATCCATTAAAAAATAGGTAATCTCTCCGTTTTAGATTACAAGTCATTTTAACTTTGATTAAAGTCAAACTACCTTTAATTTTGACCAAATTTATACATAAATATATTAACATCCACAGCATCAAATTAGTTTTATAAAATCCATAATTTAATATATTTTTATAGTATATTTGTTTTATATAAAAAATATTGCTATGTTTTTATAAATTTAATTAAACTTGTGTTTAAAACGAGCCTAAACATCTTATAATATGAAACAGGAAGTAACAATTAAAAAAGAGATGAGTAGGCACTTGGTGGATGGATAAGCAAGTGCACCTCTGTAGCATGCGTCCCTGATCCTATAGCATGTAAACTACAAAAGAGAATTCAGCGATCGATTCGATTGGATTCAATTAGAGTGAGACAAATCGATTAATTGCTCAGTGGTGAGGTGAGAAGGATGTGATATAGAGAGAGATACAAACCCACTGGCAGATGATAGTAATGGTGGAAAGCTATCCAGTGGGTTCGGTGACGGCGCCTGACTTGTGGTATGAGTAGGCAGTGGGGATGGCCTTCCATTGGTGAGCATGGCAAGCGCAGCGCTCCTTCCCTCTAAGTGCGTGCATGTGTACTTTTTTTATTCATTCGTTCGTTGATTCGGTCTACTCAACGATTGGAATGAAAAAAAGGGATACAACAATCAACTGATCGGTGAGGACGAGGATGGAGGAAGAGGAGTGCAAGGAGGCGGCGATGATGGTAAAGCGGAGAGGAGAGAGCTGCTGGCCTTGCATGCTAACTGGTAGAGCTTAGAGGAGCTTATGGCAGCTAGGGTTCTCTCGATGTGGTATTGATATGGTATGATATAATAGCTGGGATAAAATCTTCCTAGCCTCTCGCTAAGGGCGTCATCAGTGCCTCGCCTTAGACTTTGATTGATTCGGTCCTGCCAACTAGTAGAGCTTGGAGAAGCTCATGGCGGTTAGGATTCCCTCGATGTGGTATTGGTATGGTATGATATATAGTAGCAGGGGTAAATTCTTCCCAGCCTTGGCCTCTGATTGATTCGCTCTTCTGTTCAGTGGTAGACGGCGCGACACAACAGCATGCTGCAGATCGGATCGGAGGAGGATTACTCTTTTGCCTCCAGCTCGAGGGCGTCGGTTCTAAAGGCACCACGGTCATCTACCTCCTTGCTTTTCTTTTCTTTATTTCTTCTTTCTTTGTGGCTCCTTGCTTTTCTCGTGCGCATGCAATGCATCCTATGCTTCTCCATCAGGGCGAATCAAATCTCTCTCTCTCTCTCTTTCTCTCTCTCTCATGTCTAAAATAAACAATAAAAAGTCGAATAAATCCGAACGAATTAAGTCGACAGACCGAGTAAACAATAAACAATAACGGAAGGAAGCTCGACTCGCGATCGGATCGCCAAGCATTGCATTTGCATGCCGAGATCCAATCTCCTCGCATCGCAGCTTACACAGTTGAATTTCATTTCAGCCGCATCTCACCTTCCCCATTCTGCAGGGCAGGGCTCCCCAGCCACATGATCAACTTGTCTGATAATAGTACATAAGCAGTACAAAAGAATAAAGTAATAGTATGTTTTCCTTGCTTGTATTGTTCCTCAACATGTATCAATGTATCCATAGTTGATATTTGTTCGCGTCGGATCTCACGCGCACGATGCGACCACGCTAAAGCTTAAGAGGTCTGATTAGCTCTAATACAAATCTATTGGCTTCTCTTTATAGGTCAAGGTACGCACACCAAGACCTGAGAGGTCCACTTAGCTTCGGCGTGAGTACCTAGGCTCACTCTCTGTCGTGATGGTGTAGGTGCGAATATACCAGTCAATTTGACCCTACAATTAATAAGGAGGTGAGACAAACGGGTCAGTCAAATGATGGGCCAATACAAATTCTCACTATTGGCTAGTCGTAGATAGGATCAAGTTAGTCATCGGTCACGTCCGAATGGTTTCTGCTATCGGCTGATTACCGATAGGGATTAAGACGCTCTTTCATCGGCTAGAGAGCTGATGAAGACGTGGACAGATGTCGACGAAGGACGTGATGACTCCGGGTATAGTGAAAGTGAGATCCTGATCTATCGGCCGTAGAGCCGATGGAGACATCAAAGGGTATTTAGAGAACAGCAAAACATGCGGGATCTCTCCTAATTGCCAACATAAGCTGTAGCGCTCATTCATCAGCTAGAAAGCCGATGAAGACATATGCGAACTGACAAGAAATCGTATAAAAAATACCGACTGCAAAGCCGATGTCGCTCCAGATATGATAGGCAATAAACAAGGAGAGGAGCCTGCTCCTCCCACAACACAAGACCCGTCGCCCACCGTGACGACACTGCTAGCACCGATCTCGAAGATCGGACCTAACCGAGACAGTAAGAGACCGAGGTCAACGACAACAGAACAATGGAGGCCAAATCGGTCATGTTGAAGGAAGGACGGAGCAAACCTATCAGCTAGCTAAACTGATGAGAGGACAACTCTGAAGATATACGTATATCGATCGAAAAGATCGATGCACTAGACGTAATGTTTGACTCTAAATATGGGTGCGTATCGGCTGATTGCTATGGATAACTCATCGCTTCTTTACTTAGAACAAGGATTACCAAGACCCAACCTGTTGCTTATCTTGCACCTACTCTCACCACTAGCACCGTCCGATAATCCACAATCTCTTCTTAGCGCTCTCACCCATGAATCCACCAGCATAATTGTCACGCATATACTAATTGTCAGGATCAAGTACAATGGAGTATGCAACTATATTTCTGTTTTGTGCAGAACAAGGGCACTTTTTACCTGTATCTCAGACATGCTCGAGCATTCAAACTTCAAACCTTGACTGGTCATTATGTAGAATGCATATCTTGTTTTCTCATCTTCTGGCACAAAGTTTGAAAGCTGTCCCACTTCCACAATATCGCTCAGCAGCGTGGATTCTTGTGGACTCAGATCTGAAATCAGTACTTAGCTAAGATTGGACTGGGTTTTCTTTCACATAAAAGACACCTAGAAGGTTTATATGAATCTAGTCAATCTAAGTGTATCCAGATTCCAGCATACCAAGAGAAATATGCCGTTGCTGGTACATTAAGCACATAAGTTTTTACCATATTTAGTGGTGGAGCCACAGAGAAGACAAGGGGTCAACAGTGGACTGGCCAGTTAAGTAGCAAATTATGTAATTAACTGATCTTTAGGCGTACTTGGCCCCCTCTAATGCAGCCAACTGCCAACGGGTTAAAGCAGGAAACAAGCCAGGAGTCATCCCCGGTGATCAATCCTGAGCTGGCCCTCTAGAAGATCACAGTATGTATGTTATTTGTCATAAGCTTCACTTCAATTTGTTATAAAATCTTAGTAGATACTGGAATATAGGTTAGACATTTTGCTGGGTAATTTTGTGAAGATGTAATTTATGTGCTTATCAGTTTAATGAAAAGGCAAAACAATGTTAGATTGCTTTTACAAGACAGTTAGGAAAAATATTCTTTCGTGTTGCCCAAGTTGCCAAAACACATATGTAATATGTTGATATGCTTTATTATCCGTTAGATGCAGAATACAAACTGTTATTTTTTTAGTCATTGCCTCCCCCGATGTTCAAAAATCCTAGCTCTGTCACTAATTAATATGTGATTGAATGGCCAACACATGACATTCTCCCATAAGAATTATTTACCTGTAGATTTCAGATAATAGCATACACTTTGCCCTTGTAGAACAACAAACCGGGGAAGCCAATTATCGACATCGGCATCATCTAGAATAGGTGGCTCTCCAGGAAGTTGAGTCCATCTCTATATGCAACAAAAGATCATAGCCATCAGTCTCTGTTCGCGCCGAGGTCCCTCGCGCGCCCCAGCGCGAACACGCCGGTCGTCTGGGAGGTCTGCTTAGCTACTGTGTAGGCCGATCGACTTTTCTGCGTAGCTTGAGGTACGCGCGCCAGGGGCTATGGGGTTCGATCGGCTCTAGCGCGTCGGTACGGGTGCGGGCGTGGCAGTCAATTTGACCCTGCAATTGATAAGAAAGTAAGACGAGCAAATCCGTCGGACGGCGGGCCGATACTCGCTATCGGCTAGCTACCGATAGAATCGGAAAGCTCTTCGATCGGCTAGGGAGCCGATGTGGATAGGTGTCGATAGGGAATCGGGCGCAAAGCCGATGGAGAAAACAGGGTGTACTCAAAAGATAGCAAGGCGCACAGGATCCCTCCGGATAGGCAAACAGTAGTTCATCGGCTGGAAAAACCGATGAAGACACATGCGGACAAGGCAAGGAATAGTATTAAAAAAGCACGGGCTGCAAAGCCGCTGCTGCTTCGGATATGACAGCACGAGACCTGTCGACCACCGTGATAACGCCATTAACACCAAACCTTGAAGATCAGACCTAACCGAGACAATACGAGGCCGAGGCCAGCGGCGATGATACGGAGGACGCCAGATCGGCTATGCTGAAGCAAAGATAGGAACGAATCCATCAGCTAGCTGAGCCAATGAGGAGACGCCTCTCTAAAGGCGAGTGCGTATTGGCTAGGAGACCGATACGTTCGGCGTTACACCTCAAGAGACACCTCTAAAGGCTGATGCATATCGGACAAGGGGCCGATGCGCTGGGCGTGAAGCTCAGAGCATGGATAATTCATTGCCTAGCACTTCGATGACACACCGTGCAGAAAGTTATAAGCCTGAAGCTCGATCTACCATCGGCAGCCCCGTAGGTCGAACCTAACCGATACAGCACGAAATTGACGATGGCAGAGGAAGCTTAACAAGCCGATAGGCCCTGCACGGACGAGATACGATACGTCTGACCGGCCTAAGAGGTCAAACCTAACTGATGCAGCCTTAGACAGAGCAAAACATATCAAGATGGTGGCGGGACTTACCCCTTCGTCAGAGATCGGACTTAACCGATGCAGCCCCGTGTCGAGACCCAGAACCCGCCGGTAAACACCTAGATGAACTAGGGTGGCGATGCACCGAGATTGTATTTGATCGAGAGATATATTACATGTTTCCAGGGGGTCTATATTTATACGCTGGATTTACAGATAGAGTCCGACGCGTTTACAACCATCGGACGTTATTTCCTAACAAGAACAAAGGAAAATATCTCTAAACAAGTTAACTAACTAACTAAACCTTCCTAATAAGGTTACAATTTACAAAGATAGAATATCTTACCATGGAGTTCATGGCTCTTCCGTAAAATCGGTTTTATCTAAATAATCTTTCAATTTGAAACCGAGTCTTCCTTCGCTATAACCCGATCGGCTTCTTCACTGTAGCAATCAGACCTCTTTTTACTCAAGCCAATCTTTTTCCTATCTTTCCTCAAGCTTCTCGGACCTGACCCCAATCGGATAATTCCCTGTCTTCAAACCGATCTAATCTTCTACTAATTTGATCGGCTTCTCTACAGTTTCGATCGGCTTTGTCTCACGAGCTAACCAGTATCTCCATCAGACACCTCTCAACTAATCGGCTTTAGCACCATCGGATCGTCCAGACTTTTGCGTTAACACATGCACCCTAATTTCGAAGTTTGCCAACAGAATACGAAATTTTGAGCCATTAGAAGTCTCCACAAACCAAGATGACCCGTTAAAACCCGCATTAATCGGCTCAGATTTCTGCCTAGGTCGCTCCGCCTCTATAAAATACATCTCCGCCTCAGCCTTCTTCCACACACTTCTTCCCATCAAAACCCCCAAACCTCGACGAGCTCCAAAGGCGAACTTCCGCAAACCTCGACTGGCTCTGAAGACTGAAGGCGAACTCTCACAAATTACTTCATCGGCCGCTACTCCTTCTTCCTCCATGCGATGGCTTCTACACACGTAATCCCTGAGGTAACTATCATCTGCTCTTTCATCCTATATTTCGCACGAATCTTCCCCATCCTGACTTCTCATCAATAGTCGGGTTCTTGTTTTCTATAGAATCTCAAGAGTCAGATTACCATCCTGGTTTCCGACCACCCCGATCACTTCTATCTTGGCCCTATGGGTAGCGAGGATCCGACTGATTTCATAAACTCTGAAACAGAAACGATCCCATTCAAACACTCATCTATGACCATCACCGATTGGGCTAACAGCTTCAGATCTTGGCCTAGCAAACTCCCGGAATGAAGGAACTGGTACCTTAGGGTTTCCGCCTTCAAAAAGTCTTTCTGGGAGGATTTGGAGATAGACCATTATATCAACCTTTCCTTAGCCGATATAAAAAAGAATGAACCTCTACTTGCATCGACTTCTTACTTTTGGTCGGATATCCTAAATGCCTTCATGTTTGAGCATGGACCGATGACCCGTACTTTGATGGACGTTACCATGTTAACCTACCTCAATACCACCCACCACATAAACCCATTCAGTCTTAGATTCAAACCCACTCATCAGTTGAACACCAAGAACGTCGAAGGTTGGACTAAGTATATTTCCCTGTATAAAAAATCATCTGGCCAAGTCGATGTGCGTGAACACGTAGCGTTCTTAAATCTCTGGTTAGAGCAGTTCGTCTTTAGTGGTTCGACTCTTGGTCCAACAACCAACATGCAATGCCTGGCAGAGCTCCTGACCGATCAACACCAGATTCTCCTAGGGCAATATCTTCTCAGAGCTACTTATCAACTGCTCCATCAAGTGACGACCAAGCTATCGGCCAACCAGTCGGACATATCGACGGCCCCTGGTGGTTTATACAACTCTGGTTGAACGTCTACACCTCCAGAGTCATCGCTAGGTCCCCTTTCTGTTCCATGACATACCCGACTGACTACCCAGAGGAAAATGAGGCCAGCCGACGCCGATGTATATCTCTAGGTGAAGCTTTATTGGCTCTTCCTAGAAGCAAAATGACCCCCTCAGACTCAGCCAGTGGTTCAAGTGTTTCTACTACGGCTTCACTAAGGAGGTCACCATCTGGTTTGTGTATGAGGATGACTCGTCCTTTGAAATATCTTCCAGGTTTCATCCGATGAACGCCTTAGCCGATGAAGAATCGAAGATAATCTTTTTATCCTCCATAACTCCTAATCTTCTGCCGACTGGATTTTCATTAGGCCGATCCCAATATCCATCATACGAGTTCTACCATCCTTCGGTTGATGCTTGTCAATTGGGCTTCGGCCAACTCCCTATCGGCTTGTTCTTCATCGGCAAGCTCCAAGCCTGCAGAGAAGTAAAAAGTGGCTTGGAGTATGACCGACTTAGGTTGATGGCATCAATCTTGTCGCTAGGGACTATCTCCACCTTTAAGCCCTGTATATCTAATACCAAAATCTTTGCTCGATGGTGGTCAGAATGGGGAAAGCACCTGTTCAGTCTATCGGCTGAAAATTACTGCCTTCGCCTCAACCCCGACTATGTGAAATCCGATAAAAAGGTAATCCTTCTTCTTTCACTATCTTTTCTTCATCATATTGAATTTTAACTGTGCCTTGATTCCCATGATTCCATAGGCTAGCGACAAAGATGCACCTACGACCAGCGCAAGTGGTCGGCCGATTATTTATCAACCTCCATTGGCCAGATCTCTCCTTGGGCAGGGTGGTCCACCTCCATCAGCTCTCCTTCGAGTGTCGCAAATACCAGGGCTGAAGCGCAAGAAACCGGCTACTCAGACGGTTTCTAAGAAACAGAAATCCAATGCCGATGTTGCCATCATTACATTGGCCTCGCAAAGCCCTTCTCCCGCAGCAATCCTGACTTCTTCTGCATCTCCATTGGTATGTGTCAACATCAATTCTTTGTTGCCTTCGCTTTTATCCTGACACCTTCGCTTTGCAGCCCGAACCATCGGCTCCTAAAGTCCAAACACCGGACACTGTTACTGGGGCTGAGCCGACGGTATCCTCAGAAGTCATGGCATCTACTCCTCAAACTCAAACTGCCCCACATCAAGCTGATACCCGCATAATCGCTCAAACTGCTCCCTCTGTATCCTAGGTACGTCCATCCTACATGTCATTTCTCTTGACTCATGATCCTCATATTTACTAACGTTGTCATGTAATCATTAGCCGATCTATTTTCCTTCGACATCGGCAAATACTTGGAAGCAGAGGAAGACTCAGCCACCAGCGCAGCGATCGAACCATTTTTACCAGCCGATGCACGCGAGCAGTTGTCAGATATTATGCATTGGCTGGAAGTTCCGAATGACTCGCTGGTGGAAGATTGCGGGCCGATCCGGGGAAGACTTTCTGAAATTAAACATCTTCTGCCTGAGCAACTGACAGACGCACTCACGCCTACTGCCTACTTAGAATTCCAAAGGACCCAGCTGATCGCATCAAGACGACGCATAGTCGATCATGTTAAGCAAAGCAATCTGACTCACAACGATCGGCAAACTGCCCAAATCAAAAAGAAAAGGCTTGATGAAATGACAGCTGACCTTCAACGCACCAACACCAAGCTTGCCCTCTTGAAAAAATGAGAAGCCGATTTGATGGCGGAACTCGATAAGGTTCGTGAAGACATCAACTCCATCGAGTCCCACCTCATCGGCCTACCAAAATCAATCCAAGACCAAGAGGCCAAGGTAGCAGACCAAGTACGGCTTGCAGTTTGTCGGCACAGAAACTTGAAGACTATCTTCGTATCAGATGAGGATGACATCCACACCATTAATGAAATAGATTAAATCCGTCTGCGCGCGATCAAGGCCATCAAGAAATTCTTGTAAAGTTTTAGCCTCGAAAAAACCCCAGATGTCATCCTGAACATTATCTATTTACAATAGATTTTAATCAGCTTGATCAATAAAAATTGTATATATATATATTTCCTAACGACGACATCTAAACGATATCGGCCATCTGTAACCGATATAATCATATCGGCTTCCGTATATTAGAAATCGGCTACGCCTCAGCCGATTTACGCAAACAGTATCATTAGCCAATACCATTTCTGAGAACTCGTCCATCTAGAAAAGAAGAAATCGGTTATGCTCAGCCGATTTAGACGTCTTCCCGATTAGATGACCATTCTCTAGATTTATCATTCCAAGACCTAATCGGTAACTTCCAATACATCGGCATCTCCTCTTTTCCTGATAATCGGCTCTCGTAAGCCGATACCACATGTATCAAATGTGTTAAACTATTAAACTCTTAGGCAGAAAATTTCTACCTGATGCGACTCGATAACCCCTGGAAGGCCAAATCGGCTAATTGTTCATCGCTCAGAACAAGACTATAACATTGGCTTCTGATGCCCTAAAAACGTTGGATGTATTCTAGAACTAACTCATTAGGCCTCTGTTTAACCGATGTCAAATCTGACAGTCTCGTTTCTTGAATCCCAGTACAGAAATGTCCATAGAACTGTTGCTCTAGATCGGTCCATCCTTCAATCGAGTTCGGTGGTAACGAAGAAAACCATGCAAAGGCCGATCCAGAGAGAGATAATGGAAATAGACAGACTCTGATAGCTTCCTTAGCCGATGCTTCCCCACACTGTGCTAAGAATCGGCTGATGTGTTCCATTGTAGATATGTTGTCTTGTCCTGAGAATATTGAGAAATCTGGTATCGTGTATTGGCGAGGTAATGGAACTCTGTCAAACCATTTTGGATATGGGTGCCGATACATAACTGTTTTTGATCTTTGGGCTTAATACCAAATTGCTCTTCCACCATGTCCACAATCATTGTTAACCAATCCTTCTTCCTTAGAGTATCTTCCTAATCATGTGGAGGTGGATATAGTACCCGATTCTGCATGTGATAATCTCTATAATGATTCCTCTGAAAAAATTCTGGAGGTACTTCTGGCCGTTGCCCCCCGAATCGATCTTGTATTGGTGGATACGTATTTGCCGATAGGTCATTGTTTTCCTCCGTCTCTATCAGCAAAGGTACATGATCCTGATCAGGCTCTTGAGCCGATGATTCTTGTATCGTTTCTTGATCAGATCTTGCAATGTATCCATCCATACTCCTAATGGATTACTGAATGCTTGATAAAATGATTTATTGAACATCTCTTGCAACGTCTTGGAAGAACTCACTGGTGCTGAATTACCTAATTTCTTTATCAAAACACATTTTGGTAACTGTGCTATTTGAATCGGCCCTTGTTTAGTCATACTAAAGGATTCCAAACATAGCTTCTAAAAGTTGTCCATGTTTTGCTCTATATACCGCCTATGGTCTTCATTCAAATCCTCTATGGTAACTAAAATTGTAATCTCCTCATCGACTTCATCTTCAAACGAATATGTCCTGGAATCAACCTTTTCTTTAGTCTTGGAATCAACCTTTTCTTTAGACATATTGACAACAAAATGCCCCCCGAGTTGATGAGAAAAATCTAAGTTCTAATCAGGCACTTGTAGAGTCCTGCTGGTTGATGAATGGAATTATATCACCAGCCGATGAAGAATCTTCAGCCGATGAACAATCTTCAGGTTTCTCCAGCAGATGAATCCAGTCCAATCGGCTAATGAATGAAGATTTCTACCCTATCGGCCGATGAATAAAGTACGGTCCTTATCGGCCGATGAATGAAACCTTTGGTCCCACCGGGCGTGCGAAAAAAGTATGTTCGCGCCGAGGTCCCTCACGCGCCCCTGCGTGAACACGCCGATCGCCTGGGAGGTCTGCTTAACTCTAGTGTAGGCCGATCGGCTTTTCTCCATGGCTTGAGGTACGCGCACCAAGAGCCATGGGGTTCAATCGACTCTGGCGCATTGGTATGGGTGCGGGCATGCCTGTCAATTTGACCCTGCAATTGACAAGAAAGTGAGACGAGCAGATCCGTCGGACGGTGGACCGATAGAGGCGCTCGCTATCGGTTGGCTGCCGATAGAATCGGGAAGCTCTTCGATCGGCTGGGGAGCCGATGTGGACAGGTGTCGACATGGAATCGGTCGCAGAGCCAATGAAGAAAACAGGGTGTACTCAGAAGATAACAAGGCGCACAGGATCCCTCCAGATAGCCGAACAGTAGTTCATCGGCTGGAAAAACCGATGAAGGCACATGTGGACTAGGCAAGGAATAGTATTAAAAAGGCATGGCTGCAAAGCCGATGCCCCTCCAGATATGACAGCACGAGACCCGTCGCCCACCGTGATAACGCCATTAACACCGAACCTCGAAGATTAGACCTAACCGAGACAGTACGAGGCCGAGGCCAGCGGCAATGATATGGAGGACGCCAGATCGGCTATGCTGAAGCAAAGATAGAAACGAACCCATCGGCTAGCTGAGCCGATGAGGGGACGCCTCTCTGAAGGCGGGTGCGTACCGGCTAGGAGACCGATACGTTCGGCGTTATGCGTCAAGAAACACCTCTAAAGGCTGATGCGTATCGGCCAAGGGGCCGATGCGCTGGGCGTGAAGCGCAGAGCATGGATAACTCATCAGCTAGCACTCCAATGACACGTCGTGCAGAAAGCTATAAGCCTGAAGCTCAATCTACTGTCGGCAGCTCCGTAGGTCGAACCTAACCGATGCAGCACGAAATTGACGATGACAGAGGAAGCTTAACAGGCCGTAGGCCTTGCACGAACGTGATGCGATATGTCTGACCGGCCTAAGAGGTCGAACCTAACCGATGTAGCCTTAGACAGAGCAGAACATATCAAGATGGTGGCGGGACTTACTCCTTCGCTGGAGATCGGACTTAACCGATGCAGCCCTGCGTCGAGAGCCAGAACCCACCGGTAAACACCTAGATGAACTAGGGTGGCGATGCGCCGAGATTATATTTGATCGAGAGATATATTACATGTTTCCAGGGGGTCTATATTTATACCCTGGATTTACAGACAGAGTACGATGCGTTTATAACCATCGGACGTTATTTTGCTAACGAAAATACCTCTAAACAAGTTAACTAACTAACTAAACCTTCCTAATAAGGTTAAAATTTACAAAAATAGAACATCTTACCATGGAGTCCACGGCTCTTCCGTAAAATCAATTTTATCTGAATAATCTTTCAATTTAAAACCGAGTCTTCCTTCGCTATAACCCGATCGGCTTTTTCACTGTAGCAATCGGACCTTTTTTTACTCAAGCGATCCTTTTCCTTTCTTTCCTCGAGCTTCTCGGACCTGACTCTAATCGGATAATTCCATGTCTTCAAACCAATCTAATCTTCTACTAATTTGATCGGCTTCTCTACAGTTCTGATCGGCTTTGTCTCACGAGCTGACCAGTATCTCCATCGGACACCTCTCAACCGATCGGCTTTAGCACCATCGGATCGTCCAGATTTTGGTGTTAACAGTCTCCACAAGAAGTGAGTGAAACAATGGGGAAGAAGGTCAAAGTGCCAAGGTTTATTACACTTCTAATATAGAGATACCCAGAAAGACATGCATATCTCAAAACTTCATCAATAGTTTCCAACCTGCAAGGCACGAACTATATGAATCACATATGACGGGAAAAAAATGCTTCCATACTTTGTGACATTGTTGGAAAATCAGCACAAGAAACTTGGTTAACTCAGCATAATTAAAATGCTTATTGCAGAGGAATGTACTGTACCGAGCTTTTAACTAAGATTCCCTCCCTTCAGCATCAGCAATCTCGGTTCTTAACAATTGTACTTCAGCTCTGGTTAGCTCAATCTGCTACCACTGAAAAACACTTGTGTTATAAGAAGAAATCATGCTAGCAGGACATAAAATTTGTAGACTAAGTACTTCAGTAACCTTGTCATCGTCCTCATTGCTGGAAGACCATGTAATGCGAGGAAGAGACAATAGATGCAAAAGAGATGCAGCTCCCATAACTCGTTTCAGAGTCCAGGAACGCCTGCGTGCACTGCTGACATGGCAAGAGCAAACACACTATTGCAGTCACAAAGGTGGAAAAATAATTTCAGAGCCAGAGAATTCCTTTTGTTGAAAGTATCACCTCGGTGGAGAATCCAGGTTACTCTTACTTGTGGATAGACCATCAGCAGCAGTCTCCATGGATTCTTGTGATGGTAGGAAGTGTTGGGGGGAAGATCTCTATCCTTTCATAAACGTCATCCATCCAACTATGTTACCACTATTAAAAAGAGCATAGTCTATTGTTTAACATAGGGCAAATAACTGTCAATGGACAATAAATAAGATGATACTCCTACTATAGAAATTTACATTTAATACTGTATGTACGTATGCATCAAGAGAAAAATACTCTGTTGGAAGCCCGAATATTAGCTACAGACTATACTTGCATGTTTAGGACTAATTCATTTCACGACTAGAGTACTTTGAAAGAACGTTTACATCTATTCTTTTTGTTTTGGCAAATTGGTGCATGCGCGTACAAGCTAGAGGTCGAAGTTAGGTTTTTTTTTTTTTTTGGGAGCAATCGCGGCCGCAAGAAACCCCGGAGAGGAGAGGAGGAGAGTAAGAGTCTGAAAGAGAATATTAGTTGCACAAATCGATATGAAGCCCTAGCAGGAGGTGCGATCGGCGATGAGGTGGTGGTAATGGTATTGGTCTGTAGTGAAAGAGTAGATGAAATCAATGGACAAGTAGAGAATCGATACGAAATAGTAGGCGTAGTCCAGTTAATACTCGTAGAAAGAGATCATACCTGAGGAGACGGGGGCGGGGGTGGCGGTGGCAGCGAGAGGCGGAGTTGAGTAGATCGGCTGCGAAAAGGATAAGAAAGTTGATTGGCCGTTGGCAGGGGAGGAGGAGGGTAGGACTGTAAATTCGTCTACATGGTTTTCGTGGCAGACTGGATCTACGAGTCGAGGAGTAGGCGAGTGCAAATCGGAATCAAATCGGATCAGTTGGGCCACCTCCACTACACGCCTTGGTTTTTCTTTAATGGGCCGAACCTATCTTTGCCAATTGGAAGGAGATGGAAGCCTAGTACTCTTTAACTAGGCTGCTCGGCCGGGTTTGCCCGATTGCCGTTCGGGCCTGCTGCCTTGTCAACCGTCTTTCTCACTCTCCGCATGGCCATGGGAACATGAATATGGGATTGAAGATCTAAGACTCGACTTCTGAATGAACGTTATCATCTCGATCAAAAGCTTATAAAAACAAAACAAAAAAGGGCTAGCCATAGCTAGGTAGGGACATTGATCTCCTTGCTATTGATATCCACATCGATCAGCTCATCACCAAGCTATAGAGGGAAGTAGTCTCTACGTACGCGAATGTACTCTGTGCATCTCAATCATTCTCATCAAGCATCCATGCAAGGCAGAGCATCCGTATTGCATTGGCTTGATCTGCATGCACGCTGCTTTGGTGTTAGCAATGCAAGACCAGAAAGCAAGCTAGCTACTAGGACACACATGCACCATTTGATTCTGATCAGCTGGATCATCGATATCGACGTGGATGGAGGAGGAGAACGCGTACGGTGGCAGCTGCTGCTTTGCCTGCTCGAGCATCTGCACAACCTCGAGCATGGTGGGGCTCTCGACGCTGTGCTCCTGCACGCACAGCATCGCCACGAAGAACATCTGCGTCGCCGCCGGTCAAGGACGCGCCACACCCCCTCCTTTCTGCATCCGCTGCGTGCCCGCACCAGGTCCACCACCGTTGTTGTCCCTCTTCCTTGGCCTTCTTCCTCATGATCTCCGCCCTCCTCCTCCTGCAGCTGCAGCTCTATCAACACCACCCCAAAGCTGTAAACGTCGCTCTTTTCGTCCACCTTGAGCGTGTAAGCATACTCTGCAAAGTAGTAGGAGTACATTACATTTACATTAGCAGGCCAGCAAACTAATTAAAGCTAGCTTAATTTGCATTGCAGCAAAAAGAAGAAGAGGAGCTAGCTTAGCTAGCCAGCGCTTTTAGATGCAAGAATGCATGCGTGGTTGCTTTGTGAAGAAGAAAGACGAAATGAAAAGAAACTTTGTTCATTCATTTTAGGGTTTAAAAGCAAACAATGCTTTGTGTTGTTCTGCTGCTGCATGTCTAGCTACGACTTTGTATTGAGGCAAGAGTGGAGGGGTGCATCTGCAAATCAACCGCCTGACATATTGACATGTACTAGTAGTAGTACTCAGTAAAAGCAAAGGCAAAAGCGAAACCGAGAGATTCAGTCGATGATCCATGCATGCAGGCATGTGCAGCAAAGAAAGAAAAGCTCGTCCTTTGAGGAGTCTAGTCATCATCAGACGCAGAGGGCCCCTGCTCTGCTAACGTACCAGTATTGAAGCAGTATATCCTTGCTAGTAACGTATAATTCGCTGCTTGTTTTTCTCCTTTGCTTGGCCAGGTCGATCGATAGGTTCACGGTCGGCCGGCCACATGCTTGCATGTAAAGAAAAGAATACGCACGCAGTAATAGTATAGCAGTAGTCAGAAGGAACGAGATCTGCTGGGCCTTCCTGACCTCTCGATGTTCGCAGCACCACAGACCCAACGCCAACGACTCAGTCCTCGCTCCTCATTCAACGCCATGTGGATAATTGGTCTACCTCTGCACCCTACCTCGTCTGCATGCATGCATGTACTCCATCAACTCAGCAGCTAGCCTTTCACTCGATCAGTTTTCATGCGTTCTCTTCTGTGAGATACTAATACTCGGCTAAATGCACGTTGCTGGGAAATGCAATGCAAACAAGCAGCTAACAAGTAGATCAAATGCAAAATTGTCTTGCTTCTATAACTTCATTACTGTAATTAAATGACGACCAATTAATAATCAATCAAAGATTCAAAGTCGATGGGTATGCACGGTGGCGCACCTGGCGCGATGTATCCGTAGGAGCCGGCGATGGCCGACATGCACTCGGACGCACCGCCGCGCAGGTACTTGGCGAGGCCGAAGTCGGCGACGTGCGCCTCCAGCTCGGCGTCCAGCAGGATGTTGTTGGACTTGACGTCGCGGTGCAGGATGGCCGGCGAACAATCGTGGTGCAGGTAGCACAGCCCCTTCGCCGCCTCCGTCGCCAGGAGCAGCCAACCACGGCATGCCACCGCGCAGGTGCAGCGCCTCGCCCAGGCTGCCCCCTGCCATGTACTCGTACACCAGCAGCTTCGCCTCCTCGCTCCAGCACAAGGCCAGCAGCCGCACGATGTGCCGGTGCCGGATCCTCCCCAGCGTCTGCACCTCCGCCGAGAACCCACCGTCGCCCACCGCCACGATCCGCTTCACCGCCACGCGCTCCCCGCCTGGCATCTCCCCGGCGTACACCACGACTGCCCCTCCACGCCCCACCACGCAGTTTTCCTTCACGCACCGCAACACGTCCTCGCACCCGAACCGCACCTTCTGGAACGCCGTCATCCGCCACCCCGACCGCCGCGTCCGCACTATCGCCGATCGCGTCGTCGCCACCGCTGCTTCCGCGAACGCCACAGACCACGCCAGCAGCCCCAGCGCCGCCACTACCAGGCCAGAGCTGCGGCCCAGGCGTCAGGCTGCACGAGTCGGCCTCCAGCCCGCACAGCCGCGGGTTCCCAGCGAACGACGACGCATTGAAGTAGGCGAACTGCCCGTTCTGGGGCACGCGGCCGGAGAAGTCGTTGTGGGACAGGTCGGCGGCAGTCAGGCTCTTCATGCCGCCCATCTCCGCCGGTATGCTGCCGTTCAGTTTGTTCCACGACACGTTGAGGTAGTTGAGCATCCTTATCTGCACCAGCCTCGCTGGCATGGCGCCGGAGAGCTTGTTCACGCTCAGGTCTAGGTACGTCAGCGACGCGCACTCGCCGACCTCGCCAGGGACCTCGCCGGTCAAGTTGTTTCCTCTCAGGTCCAGCTTCAGAAGCCGCCTGAGCTGGCCGAACTCACGCGGGATCTCGCCGGTGAACTGGTTGCCGCTGAGCAGGAGCGTCTGCAGGGAGAAGTTGCCGATGGACTCCGGGAGAGAGCTGTTGAGCCTGTTGCTGGAGAGATTCAGCAACGACAGCTGGCTTCTGCCGCCGCCGTCCTCATGTAGCTGCCACGTCAGGTAGTTGTCCTGCAGCTCCACCGTGGTCAGCGACGGCAGGTAGAGAAAGCCGCGCGGGAGCGGGCCGGTGAGGTAGTTCCGCCCCAGGCGGACCCGCGTCAGCGTCCGGCACGCGCCGAGCCCCTCCGGCACCGGCCCGAAGAGGAAGTTATCAAGGAGGATGAGGATCTCGAGATCGCCGAGCGCGCACAGCCAGCGCGGCACCTCGCCGGTCAGCCTGTTGGTGGAGAGGTCCACCTCACGGAGCGGCGCTGCACGGCCGAGAGCAGCGGGGATGGAGCCGGTGAAGTTGTTCTGCCATAGCTTGAGTACCTGGAGCGAGCGGAGGTCGGCGATGAAGTCAGGGATGCCGCCACGGAAGCGATTGATGAACATGTTGAGCAGTCGTAGCTCCGTGAGCGCGGCGAGCTCAGGCGGAATCTCCCTGATGAGCGCGTTGTTGGAGACGTCGAGGAACCTGAGGACGGTGAGGTTGGCCAGCGCAGCCGGGAAGGTGCCGTTCAGCTGGTTGGTATGTGACCGCGGTGGATTAGGATAGTGTTTTTCGCTACCGTGCGCACAGTAACATCAGTAAGTAGATCGGCCGGTTGAGCCGATTGGGCCAAAGTTAGCCCATAGACCAATTCTAATACACCCCCACAATCGAAACTGAGATTTAGACCGAACATAAACTCTATAAAGACGGGCGTCAACAAACCCTTGGTAAAGATGTCAATATATTGAAACGAAGTAATAACATGCAGGACGCGAACTTCATCAAGAACGACGCGTTCACGAACGAAGTATATGTTGATCTCCACATACTTAGTTCATTGATGTTAAACTGGATTGGTGGAGAGATAGACGACACTGATGTTTCATAGTAAATGATGGTGGCTTCAATAATGCCATTGGCCACGACACGATACTTAACTTCAGCACTGGATCGGGACACTGTCAACTGACGTTTAGAGGACTAGGAAATAATATTGTCCCCGAGGAAAACAGCGTAGCCTAAGGTGGATTTACGAGTGTTGAGATATCCGGCCCAATCAATATCAAAATAAACTATAAGATCGATCGGCGAAGTCCAATAAAGGTGGAGGCCGAAGTCCAGAGTGCCCTATAAATACCGTAAAGTTCACTTCATAGCAATGAGATGAGGATCTCTCGGGTCATGCATATGTAAGCAAACTTATTGGATAGAATAGCCAATGTCCGGGCGAGTGAAGGTGAGATATTGTAAAGCACCTGCAATGCTTCGGTAGTGAGTAGGATCAGATACCGAAATACCAGTAGCAGACAATTTGGAGTGAGTGTCCACAGGAGTACTACAAGGCTTGTAATCTCGCAGACCAACACGGTCTAGAATATCCAACAAATACTATCATTGTGAGAGAAATAGGCCATTAACTCGACGCTAAACAGTAATACCCAGCAAGTGATGAAGAGGACCCATATCTATCATAGAGAATTCATGTTGAAGAGTCGATACATATATGTCATAGAGAATTCCTATCAAAGAGCCGATACAATCTACTTAAGGAACTGCTCTGATGAAACCATGAGAACAATGTCATCAACATAGAGGAGCAAGAAAGCCATATCAGTGCCACGACAGTGAATAAACAATGAAGTGTCGGACTTAGCTTTAATAAATCCAAGAGATGTGATGTAAGAAGTGAAGTGACTATGCCAAACACAAGGAGCCTACTTCAATGCATAGAGAGAGTGGTTCAAGCGGTAGATATGATCGGGTCTCAAGAAGTCAATAAAACCAGATGGCTGAACATAGTGCACTATCTCAGTCAAAGTGTCATGCAAGAATGCATTCTTGACGTTGAGTTAATGAATGGGCCAAGAGTAGGAGAGAGCCAAACTGAGTACCACACGACTAGTGGTGGGCTTTACAACTGGACTGAAAGTCTTATTGTAGTCGATCCCGAGTCGTTGAGTGAAACTATGTAAGACCCATCGTGTTTTGTAACGATCAAGAGAACCATTTGATAGGAACTTGTGGCGATATATCCATTTTCTAGTAACAACATTGACGCTAGGTGGACGAGATACCATGGTCCAAGTATCATTTGCCTGGATGGCATCAAACTCGGACTGCATAGCAGCGTGCCAATTCGGATTAGATAGAACCGATCAAAAAGATGTCGGAATCGGGGAGAGAACCGCCATGTTAAGGTTGAGGCGATCTACCGGCTGAATGAATCCGGATTTGGCACGAGTGTGCATGCCGTGTGTATTGGTGATGGGCACAACGGACTATGGGACCGTGGCTGCAGCGCGCCTAGTGGCACACCTAGTGCCGCTAGAAATAACCTGGGATGTGGTGTCCATAGAGGGTGGCACGGGGAGATCCGACGGAGGGCCCAGCGACGCCGTTGGCAACAGCCTAGGATGTGGTGTCCATAGGAGCAGTGGTACAAGGCTAGGGTGACAAGGATGGCCTAACGGGCAGAGGCCTATTGTAAGAAGCCACGTCAACCTAGTTGCGCTAGGGGCATGCAGCCGTGCCAAGTCAGCAACAGGCGCATGCGCAGCGTTAGCGCCCCGAGAGGTGTACCTGCATGTATAGCACTAGGCCCAATGGGCAAAGTGAAACGGTCATGATCGCCCAAAAAATTCAAGGTTATAGGATCCAAGGGTGAGGTAGATATTTCGGAGAAAGGGAAAATGACTCTATTAACGCCAGAATTTGGTATGCACATGGATATATTGGAAAGACGATCGGTATAGTAAAGAAGAGTCCAATTGCTACAGAGAAGAAGCTGATTGAACAAAACAAGGAAGGATTCGGTTAAATTATAGAAGACTATCCAAATGAGGTCAAGTCTAAGGAGGAGCCGTGGAACTCATGGCATGATAATTTATCTATGTAAATCGTATCTCATATTGATAGGAAAGTTTAGTTAATTCAGTTAACTTCCCTAGAGATATTTTTCTTTTATATTTTTTAGGAAATAACGTCCGATGGTTGTTGTAACCGCGTCAAACTCTGTAATGCCATGGTATAAATATAGACACCTAGAAAACTATAAGATATCCTTCGATCAATACAACTTTGGCACATCGCTACTCTAGTCTATCTAGGTTTTTACCGGCGGGTTCTGGCTCTCGACGTGGGGTTGCATCAGTTAAGTTCGATCTTCGGTGAAGAGATAAGTCCCATCACTATTCTGGTATATCTTGCTCTATCTAAGGCTGCATTGGTTAGGCTCGACCTTTTAGTCAGATCGAGTGTACCACATCATGTCCGTGCAAGATCTATCGGTTTACCAAACTTTATTTGCCACCATCGGTCCCGTGCTGCATTGGTTAGGATCGACCTATGGGGCTGCCGATAGTAAATTGAGCCGTAACTCTGTAGGTCTTTGCCTGGCGTTTCATCGGAGTGGTTGGCCGATGAGTTATCTATACCTTGAGCAACATGCCCAACTTATTGGCTCCTTAGTTAACACGCACCCGTCTTTAGAGACTTTCATCGAACGTCACGCCTAGTGCATCAGCCTTTCGGTTGATGCACGCATATCTTCAGAGATGTCTTATCATCGTACGCTCTGCTCCATCTATGACTGCATCGGTTAGGTTCGACCTCTTAGTTGGATCGAGCGTATCGCATCACATTCGTGAGAGGCACGTCGGCGCGTTGCCTCCGTCCACGGTCTCGTGCTGCATCGATTAGGTTCGACCTACGAGATCGGTGGCTGTGGTTTGAGCTGGCACCCTGGCAGGTCTTTGCGCGGTGTCTCGTTGGAGTGAGTAGCTGACGAATTATCCTCAACGCAGGCCTCGTATCCATCTCACGTATCATCTAACGATCAATCCGCTAGAGATCAATCCGGACAAGTCGGACGTGGCTTGGTACTGTCTCGATTCGGTCCAATCTACCAGGGCTCACATCTGACGTAGCCGACGTCGAGATCTAGCGAGTCTTGCTCCCCATCAGCGGCCAATGGGTTTAGGTGTAGGCCTGCGTCGGACGTTCGGTCGGTAGGTAACTGATGACCTTATTTTTTCTTCCCTTGTCGTTATGTTCAGTCTAAGCCTCCGTTGTCTTCGTGCTGTTATCCCTAGTCTCATACTATCTCGGTTCGGTCTAATCTATCGAGGCTGGTCCTAACGGTGTCGTTACCGCGGTCGCTGGTCCTTGTGACTTCGTGGGGGATCAGGCCCCGCTCCATGCTTCGGATGCTGCAGAGCATCATCGGCTATTTGGCCGATAGGCCCTCTAACTCGTTCCACGTATCTATTTCTCACGCCTCCATTGGCTATTTAGCCGATGCTCAAGCGCTACAGCTTCCGTCGGCAACCAGAAGAGATCCTGCGTGCTTGGCTATTCTTTGAATACCCTTTGGTGCCCCCATCGGCTTTGCGGCCGATGGATCAAGATCTTGCTTTCGTTACACTCAGAGTCATCACATACTTCATCGACATCTGTCTACGTCTTCATCAGCTCCCTACCTGATGGAAGAGTGTCTCAATCTCTATCGGCGACCAGCTGATAGCAGGAGCCATTCGGACGCGGTCGATGACCTACTTGATCCTATCGGCGGCCAGCCGATAGCTAGATCTCGTATCGGCCCATCGTCCGACTAACCCGTTCGCCTCACCTTCTTATCAATTATAGGGTAAAATTGATTGGCACACCCTCGGACCTCTAAGCTTAAGGACTTGCACTGGATCTAAGCAGATCTCCTAGCCCTTCGCGTAATTGAGATGCCGTCTCTCCTTGGTCGGACACTCCCCCCTGCATGAGGTTTGGCGGTGAGCAGACTCATCAAATATGATGTGTCGAGAGATGATAACTTTGTTTAAATGAAGGTCGAGACATCTATACCCTTTATGAATGGCAAAGTAGTCAAGAAAGATGCACAAGGAGGAGCGAGGAGACAGTTTATGTTGGGCTATAGAGGATAGGTTTAGGTAACAAGCACACTTGAACACGCGGAGGTGGGTGTAGGCTAGGTGTGTGTGGTGAAGAACATAGAACGGACTAAGGCCGCCTAGAGTCTTAGTAGGGTGATGATTGAGGAGATAGGTGGCGGTGTGAAGGGAGTCAGCCCAATAGACTGAAGGAAGATTGACGTGAAAAAGGAGAGAGTGCACAATATTATTAATGGTGCAAAGAGCGTGTTTAGCTTGACAGTTCTGCTAGGAGGTGTATGAGCATGACATGCGAAGGATGACATCGTTAGTGAGGAAGAACGTGTGGGCCGAGGAGTGATCAAATTCACGTTCATTATCGTACTGGACTGCCTTGATAGAGGAGCCGAACTGCATGCGCACATATGAGAAAAAAATAGACAGAACACCGAAGATCTCAGACTTGAGGTGAAGAGGAACAATCTACGTATAGTGAGTATAGTCATAAAAAATGACAAGATAGTACTTGTAACCTGACACACTGACAACTGGAGATGACCAAAGATCATAATGTATTAAATCAAAAGGATGAAGCGCGTGAGTGTTTGATATGCTAAAAGGAAGATGCACATGGCGGCGACATGATATATATGATCAGAGGTACGCTTATTATAAGAAATAGCATTTGAGCTAGCAAGTTTGGACAATGCTTCATGACCGAGACGACGGTGCCAGATAGTGGTGGAGGATGCGGTGGCGGCGAGGGCAGGAATGCTGGCTGCAGGCGGAAAGAATAGGTAAAGGTCACCCGTGCTATTGCACCTAACAATCATGTTATAAGTTTGCAGATCCTTCACAAAGATGTCAAATAGGTCAAATTCAATGGAGAAATTGTTATAAGTTGTAAAGCAATGAATGGAAGTTAAGTTATTAATAATGCTAGGTGCAACTAAAATATTAGAAAGGACGGGAGATCGTTGTGGCGTGGGAATATGTAGGTAAAGGGAAGCAAGGCCTCATTTCTAACAATGATGGATGAAGGACTAAGTAGAGAAGGAGGGTGGGAGGAAAAGAGTATACTAGCACTATTGCCCATGTGGGAGTCTGTTCGTGCCAGATCTCGCGTGCCCCGACGCAAACACGCCGACGTCTGGAAGGTCTGCTTAGCTTCAGTGCAAGCTAGTCGGCTTCTCTCCGTGGCTCAAGGTACGCGCGCCGGGGGCCGTGGGGTTCGATCGGCTCCGGCGCGATGGTATGGGTGCGGGCGTGCCAGTCAATTTGACACTGCAATTGATAAGGAGGTGAGACGAACAGGTCCGTCTAACAGTGGGCCGATACAGGAGCTCGCTATCGACTGACTGCTGATAGGATCGGAATGGCCATCGGCCGCACCCGAAAGGTCCTTCACTATCGACTATTTGCCGATAGGAATCGGGACACTCTTCAATCGTCTGGGGAGCCGATGAAGGCGTGGACAGGTGTCGACGAGGGATCGGCCGTAGAGCCGATGGAGAAAACGAGGTGTACTCAGAGGATAGCAAAGCGCATAGGATCCCTTCGGATAGTCAACGGAAGCCATAACGGTCGTTCATCAACTAGAAAACCGATGAAGGCACATACGGACTGGCAAGGTATTAAAAGGCACGGGCTGTAAAGCCGATGCCGCTCCAGATATGACAGCAGGAGATCCGTCGCCCGCCATGACAGCGCCGTTAACACCAAATCTCAAAGATCAGATCTAACCGAGACAGTATGAGGCTGAGGCCAACAGCGATGATACAAAAAACGCCGGATCGACTGTGCTGAAGTAAAAATAGGAACGAACCCATCGGCTAGCTGGCCGATAAGAGGACGCCTCTATGAACGCGGGCGCGTATCGGCTGGGAGATCGATGTGCTCGGCGTGGCGTGTCAAGAGAAACCTCTAAAGGCCTGGTTGTATCCGCTGAGAAGCCGATACACTGGGCATGAAGCTTAGAGCATGGATAACTCATCGGTTAGCACTCCGATGAGACACCGTGTAGAAAACTACAAGCCTGAAGCTCAATCTACCGTCGGCAGCCCCGCAGGTCGAACCTAACAGGCCGATAGGCCCTGCATAGATGTGATGCGATACATCTGACTGGCCTAAGAGGTCGAACCTAATCGATGCAGCCTTAGACGGAGCAGAACATATCGAGATAGTGGCAGGACTTAACCCTTCACCGGAGATTGGACCTAACCGATGCAGCCCCGCGTCGAGAGCCAGAACCCGCCGGTAGAAACCTAGATGAACTAGGGTGGCGATGCGCCGAAATTGTATTGATCGAGAGATATCTTACATGTTTCCAAGGGTCTATATTTATACCCTGGATTTATAGAGTCCGACGCGTTTACAACCATCATCAGACGTTATCTCTTAACAAAAATAACGGAAAATATCTCTAAAGTAGTTAACTAAACTAACTAAAACTTTCTAACCATATAGGATACAATTTAACTAAAGATAATACCCTACTGTGAACCACACGGCTCCTCTACAAACTCGGTCTTATTTAGATAATCTTCTATTTTTAGACCGAATCTTTCTTTGCTACACCCGATCGGTTTCCTTCCTATAGCAATCGGACCTCCCTTTACTCAAGCCGATCCTTTTCTAACCTCTCCTTGGGCTTCTCGGACCTGACCCCATTAGATAATTCTCTGTTCTTAAATCGATCCAATCTTCTACTAATTTGATCGGCTTCTCTACAGTACTGATCGGCTTTGTCCCATGAGCCGATCAGTATTCCCATCGGCCGATCTTGTTTATAGGCTAAATCAAATTCCATCATTAACAGAGCCAACCCCAGAGTTAGTGTACCACTCGGTCGAGGCCGGTGGCGTCAAGGACAAGGTGTTGAAGTTGTTGATCAGGGACACCTGGTCTCAAGAACCGCCTGCCATCGGCGACCAAGAAGGTTGTGGTGGCACTGATGTTGTTACAGCAAAAGCAGGCAGCGAGATGGTGAGGCAGGCATGCCCCCATAGGCAAAATCCAAGGGAGCACCTGGACTCAACAACGACATGTAGTAGTGCGGATACTACTATGGGACAGTGGTGAGAGTGGCCGGCAGCTCCAATGATGAGAAGGGGGATGAGGCGTCAACCCTGGTGTGTTGCCGAGGCTGTAGGGATGCGGCCATAGCTGCATAGTGCCCACCCAAGGTTTGGGAAAGGGGCGAGTGGAGGGCAACTGCCGGGACGTGGACCGCTAGACCTAAGGCTACCATTGCTCGAGGGGGGGTGCAAATTTGCCGCCGCAACCACAATGATGGTTGGTGGAGCACGGGCTGGAAGGGTAGCCACCATGGATGGTGCTGCTGCTGTTGCGCCTAGGGCCACCACCGATAGACGCGCTTGGAGAGCGCTGAGAAGTAGGGGGCGTGGTGACCAAGGCATGCGGTGATGCATCCTCGGTGGCATCGTCGATGTCAATTTCTTCAAGAATGAGAACGATGTGTGCCTCGTCAAAGGTCGGGAACGGGCGTTGCATCTTTAAGTTGGAGACCATATGACGAAACTTGCCGTTGAGTCCACGGAAGAGTGTCAGCACGAGGGTGTGGTTGTCGATAGGATCCCCAAACTCGAAAAGGGCACTGGCAATCGTCTTAAGGCAGCGACAGAAATTAGCGATTGAAGTTGCCACTTGTTTGATCATGCGGAACTTGACGGAGAGGAGAAGAGTGCATGATTTGCGCTGGCCAAGAAACTCAGATTCGAGAATCAACCAAGTGATGTGGGCGCTCGGATTACGAAGCATTACCGTATGTTGAAGGTCGATAGTGATGGTGACGTAAATCCAGGTGAGCACGGTGTAGTCCATCTACACCCACACCGAGCGGTCGGAGTTGGCCACATCGAAGAGGACATAGTCCGTTAGGACATACTTGCCTAGGATGACGAGGAAGAGAGTATACCACCGGCTGTAGTTGTTGGCGATGCGATCCAATGTCTTGGGGACAAGGATCTCGATGTTGAGGACGGCGAGGGCTTGTGCGTGCACTACGGCATGCTTGGCCTCATACGCGTCGAGGGCGGTTTTGCAATCCTCAACTGTCTTCTTGTGGGTGGCTTTGGCCTCATGTTCAGCGGCCTCGCGCTAGAGACGAAGTTGCTCTACAGGTGCGTCGGGTGCCATGGGGCCTAACGGGATCTCGGCGGCAATGGCGGCGTAGCGTGGGAAGAGAGGTGCACGTAGGTGGCAAGATCGAGTGGCGTCGATAGCGGGTGTATAGGCTGGTGGGGCTTGGCGAGATTTTAGCGGCAACGACGGTGCAGGAGTAGAAGCGCGCGCTGGTGATAAGATCGAGCAATGGCAAGCGGGAGCATGCAAAACAACAAGGAGACTGAGTGGCGGCGTCGTTCGACTCTGATACCATGTGAACGGTGGATCTGGGGATTAGGGCTCTACTAACACTAGTGAGTACAATCGACCGATTTGGCCGAGGTCGGTACATGGCCGATTCTAACAGTCTGCAGGTAGAGCGTGTCGAGGCTGGTGAGACAGCCGAGCGACTCCGGGATCTCCCCCTGCAGGTCGAGATGTACCAGGCTGGCGAGGTGGCCGAGTTCGGTGGGAATGCGGCCATCGAATTGATTGAAGTAGCCGAGGAAGAGCTGGAGCAGGGTGGTGTGGTTGCCGAGCTCGGGCGGGATGCGTCCGCCGAGACTGTTGCCGGCGACAGAGAGGAACTCGATGGCTCGGAGGCGACCGAAGCTGGGTGGGATGTTGCCGGAGAAGAAGTTGCAGACGAGGTCGAGGTTCTGGAGGCTCAGGAGGGTGGTGAGGCCGGCGTCCGGGAGCGGGTCGGCGAGGTCATTGTCGTAGACGTCCAAGACCTCGAGTCTGGTCATGGTGGAGAAGTGGAGAGTGGCCAGGGTGACGTTGAACTGGTTGTTGGAAAGGTTAAGGTGGCGCAGGTCTCGGAGGGCGGCGATGGTGGGCGGTAGCTCGCCGGCCAGAAAGTTGGCAGCCAGAGAGAGGAAGCGGAGGCCCTGGAGGTGGCCGATGGCTGGGGAGAGCGCGCCGGAGAGGTTATAGGCCGAGAGGTCGAGGGAGACGACGGTGCGGTTGTCGGGGGCGCAACGGACGGCGGGCCAGGACGAGCAGAGCGAGGTATGGTTGGTGACGGTCCAGGTGGCGCGCACGGCGGCGAGAGAGGCGGAGAGAAGGCGTCTTTGATGGAGACAAGGAGGGCGGCCTGTGCACGCAGGCTTTGGTGGTCGTCGCTGGCAGCAGCGGCGGTGAGGAGCAGAGGTATGATGGCGGCGACAAGGTAACGGCGGCTGGGCAGCGGAGGCGGAAGCAACAGCTGGGGAGGCAGCAGAGCCATGGCGCATGTATGCGTGGATCGATGAGCTCTTCAATTGCAACTGCTTGCTTCCCTCTCTTCTTTCGAAGACGCCATTGAAGGTAGCTAGGTGAGAACCGAGGGTCGGAGCTTGCTAAGCCTAGCCTAGCCTAGCTTGTGGTCACTCTCTCTCTCTATATATATATAGACAAACACAATGGCTCTAAGGCCCTTGGTTTGATGGTATGGATGCGATGCTTGGTTGGACGGGCGGGCTCTACCGCGCGCGGCATTCGCAAATGCGCAATCAAAACCAGCTGCTGCGGCATCCAAGGGAAAGGACTCCAAAACTAGTATTCTGTTTTTAAGGGGGGAGCAACAATACTACTAGTACTAGTTTTCTCCGAAAAAGAATAGTCCCGTAGTTGTTGGGCGGGCAGGGGCAGACGACCAGTCAGTGCATCGGTGACCGGTGCATGAGAATCTGATATATATGACATGGAGCAGCAGCAGGAGCCGCAGCAGTGCTGGCGACCGATGCTAGACAAGAGCCAGACAAGAGATCACAAGGCATGCAGAAGCTGTTGGTGATGCTACATTGCTAGCTGCTGGCTACTACCTTTTCAATTCTTGCTACGTTGTTCCGATCCGACGAGTTCTCATGGTGACGTTGGAGGCCCAAAGTATACTGGCAAGGCCCATACCATTGCCATTGCATGCAGTCTTGGGTTCCTTAAAGAGCTCATGACCACAGGAATGAATCGCTTAACATAGTATCATCTTGTGTGGAAGAAACAAAGCATACTAGTAGTAGAATGGATTAATCAAGAGAGGTAGCTTAGCTAATTGGCAGGCAAATTGAGACCAAACCAACGAAGGAGGGAGGGAGCAAGAAGCAGGCAAGGGAGGAACGATCGATTATGCCGCCCGGTCCGCTACTCCTGCTCCTGCTCCTGCTCGTCGTCGCAGGGATCCATGGCCTCCTCCTCGTAGGGGTGGTGTCTGCCGACGAAGACGAGGTCCAACCGGAACAGGGCAGCAGCAGCAGCTTCCACCTTCCCGTCTCCCCACCCAAGGTGCCGGAGTCCCCCGAGGAGCGGCGGCTGCACTTCCGCGCGTTGGAAGCCAAGGACCTGATGCGGCACCGTCGGATGATGCGGCAGGTGCCGGCGCTCATGTCCAACACCTCCACCTTCGAGCTGCCCATGCGCAGCGCCCTGAACATCGCCCAAGTCGGCGTGTACATCGTCGTCGTCCGCATCGGCACCCCGGCCCTGCCCTACAGCCTCGCCCTCGACACCGCCAACGACCTCACCTGGATCAACTGCCGCCTGCGCCGCCGCAAGGGCAAGCATCCGGGGCATCCCCACGTGCCCCCCACCGCCACCACCATGTCCATCGACGAAGGCGGCAATGGCCGGCATCCGGTGAAGGTGATCAAGAACTGGTACCGCCCCGCACTGTCGTTGTCGTGGCGCCGTTTCCGCTGCTCACAGAGGGCCTGCGCCGAGCTCCCCTACACCACCTGCAAGGCCACTGATCAGAACACCTCCTGCACCTACTTCCAGGAGACGAAGGACGGCACCATAACCAGCGGCATCTACGGCCAGGAGAAGGCCACCGTCGCCGTCTCTGACGGCACCATGTCCAAGCTGCCTGGCCTCGTCCTCGGCTGCTCCACCTATGAGAGAGGCTTGGCCGTCGATTCCCACGACGGCGTCCTCTCCCTCGGCAACAGCGTCGTCTCCTTCGGCATCACGGCCGCCAAGCGCTTCGGCGCCCGCTTCTCCTTCTGCCTCCTCGCCACCACCAGCGGCCGCAACACCTCCAGCTACCTCACCTTCGGTCGCAACCCGGCCGTCCAGGGCCCCGGCACCATGGAGACCCCGCTTGTGTACAACACCGACATGAACGTCGCATACGGCTTCCGCGTGACCGCCGTCCTCATCGGCGGCCAGCCTCTCGACATTCCCCCGGAGGTGTGGGACGACAAGATCTCGCAAGGCGGCGTAATCCTCGACACCGGCACGTCCATCACCACCCTCGTGCCAGCGGTATACGACCCGGTGACGGCGGTGCTGGACAGCCACCTGGCGCACCTGGGAAGGACCATAGTTGATGGATTCGAATACTGCTACAACTGGACCTTCGCCGGCGACGGGGCGGAACCGGCACACAACGTGACGATACCCAGTTTCACCATTGAGACGGAGAGCGGCGCGAGGCTGGAGCCGGAGGCAAAGAGCATCGTCATACCGGAGGTGACGCCGGGGGTTGCGTGCCTGGGGTTCCGGCGGGTGCCGCAAGGGCCGATGATCATCGGCAACGTGCTCATGCAGGAGCACATCTGGGAGATCGACCACGTCGGCGAAATGCTCAGGTTCAGGAAGGACAGCTGCCTCGACCATCAGCAGCTCAATAAGAACGCCGCCTCAGCTTCTTCTTCTACGGCCGCCCACCACGCCGCCTGACCTCACCTCACCCGACGTGACGGCGACGCACGCCTTCCATCTTCAATTCCTCTGCTCATGTATTCATCACCAGTAGCGTACGTACGTACATTAACTGAATGAATTAATTATAAGCTCGCATGCAATATTATAATCGTTCTATTCTACGCGTACATATCATCAAGAAGCCAGTCCCTTGCCTTTAATTTTACTATTTTCTCATTTGCCTCTTGTTCTTTGTAATTCTAATTTCCAAAGCAGAGTCCCATATCCAAGATGCTGTAGCATAGCTCTAGTTCTGTACACAACAAATTAAATCTATCTTCCTGGGCAACTTCATCATAACACTGTCCATTTCCAATGTAACAATGACGCAACAAACCAAATCTTATCTATCAATGGTACACGACAGGTTCAAATTGTAGAATACAACAACACAGCAAACCTATCTTTCTTTAGCTCCAATAAAGCGCCTGTCTTTACAACACAAACATAAGACATGAAGCTGCCAATATGACATTTATTTTACCATTGTAAAGGATGCCCATTTTTCCTTGTACTCCGATATTGAAAATAAACAGCAATATTTCAACAGAATCATCATTAACTCATTTCTTTATGATTGTCGTCATGGAAACAGCAGACCAGCTCCTATGGGCATCGGTGCTATAAGAATAGAGATAGCTGCCTCATGCTGGCATCTGAAAGCTATATATGAGAACTATCATCCCTTGGATCTCTTCAATTTTACAATGAAGTTGTCATCGTTATCACTGTAATCGACTCTTTTCTTTGCCTTTGAATCTGCACTATTATATGAGCTTGGTTTTTTTGAACTTTCCGGTTTGTCTTTCTTTACACTGGGCTTAATTGGGGTTCCTGATCGTACTTGCTGTTGCCGCTTTTGCTTTCTTTCATAAGCTTTCTTTGCTCTTTCCGGAGATAACAACCCATGTTCCATCAACCTGTTGTACATTATATGGATGAGATACTACGGTCGTGTAATTGATCACTACAGTTTGTAAGACAACCTAGGATCTATCATGTTACTTAAGGCATAGGTTAGTGAGAGAACTTAATTATACGGTCTCCTGCCCTTCATTAGAATGACGTGTGAACTTGTGCTAATATTAGGCAACCAAATATCTTCGTGGTGTTTGAGTAGTACATTAGTAGTAGCCTACTAATAACAATAAGCTTTATGCGTTGAAGCTGCCATCCCAGTGTTCTTAGCATAACTGTCTGAATCCTAGCTACTACTTAGACACTTGATCAATAGCACTAGCAGGAGTATTTCTAACCGTTAAGATAGACTAAAAATTAGGAGTATTTAAGCTTGGAAATGTAACGGGGGAAGTACATCTTTGCTGTACCAGAATTCAGCCATCTCACTGGAAGGTATCTGCTTGGATAAGGACTCGTAGAATATCCTGAGAGGCTCTCTCTGCCACAGATGGACGAAATGGCATCAGGATGATTGACATAGATCAGATTTGATTTGATTTGATTTAATTAGGTGCAAATAACCCCAGGTGGTAGCTACCTCCTCAGGAGGGTCGAACTTTTGGCCCGGCAGCGAGTACACCTTCTTCTCGGTCTTCCCTCTGGTGACGGTTCTCTTGGGCTTCGCGCCCTTAGACGACGACGACCCTTTAGCCGCCTGCGCGTCAAGATCGATCGATTTGCACAGATTGGTAGCCGGATCTGGCCGCCGACGACCACGCAGCTAATTGATAAAAGCAATACTGTATCAGGGAATTCGTACCTCGAATTTAGCGGTGGATCCGGAGATTGCGGATTTGCCTCTGGCCAAGGCGGCGGAGGACGACGACATGACCGATTCTCCCTCCTCTGGGGACAATCCCGAGCTTCGCGGCGTAGAGCCGAGCGCACGAAGCCAAGAGCGTGAAAGAGCTCGAGCTCGCAAGATGGTGGCTGCGTGCAGCGGCAGAGGTGGAGCTCGACGAGTTGGCGGAGGATGCGGTGCTCGAGCTCGAGCTCGCTCCCTCTCTCTCGGGATGGGGGCGTCCCTCGGGAGGATTCCGACGGCGGCGGCGCTCGTTGGGTGCGTCGCATAAAAGAGAGGGGAGAGGAGAGTTGGGATCTACAGAAAAGAGGAGAGAGAAATAGGCGGAGGAGACGATCGGCTCACTGGCAGGTGGTCCCCGAAGTGTTTTACTTTTTGTCGTAAGCGGTTCGTCGCGAAAAAAAAACCAATGGCTTCGACAGGGGTAATTTAAAGACTTAATTGTATCTGTGCCACATAGAAAAAATAATATTAATATTCATCAAATCGGCCCGGTGTCATTGATTTTTTTCTAATATTTAAACCATGCAATTATATACGTCTTTTGGACTAATTTTTTTTCATACTGTATTTTTATGTGAACCAAAATACCCCTAACTCTTATTTTCTCTCCTTAGCTTTATCTTAGCAGCCGACGGCGCCTGCCGAGTAGACATCTCCATCTCGGTGTCGTCTCCATTAGCAAGGTTTACAAGGGACGAATTAGCGGGGAGGATGCTCCTCTACCGATATAAGCTCGGGGGCTCTCCTTCGCTGTAGTGCGTCTACCAAGGTGTATCGTGCACGCGACCTCCTCACCGATCGTGACATCATCATCAACTCACTCCCTAGGGAAAGGACCTTGATGTCGCACGGGGGAGTGATTGTGCATTCCTGAAAAACACTCACAATAAAATTAAAATTTCCACTAAAGTATCCGATCCTAACCATCGAAAACTCCAATCGGAACACTCTGTCAGGCAAGGCACTTCAACCAGATACTTTAGTACTAAGTGCCGGATAGTTTGATCCCTTGATAATACGCTCAAGAAGTGTATTTTAAGGATAATCTTAGTCAAGAAGGGGATAGAGTGATGGTAAAACTAGTGCAATAAGTATACAAGTGAAATCATAAGGAGACACATAATTTTTTTCCAAAGTTCATATCCAAAGATCCTACTCTCTGTTGATGGTCTATGAGGAGAAGTATCTTTCTTGATACCATGCCTCACCAAGCAAGTACCAAGGATAAAGGTTTAGTCTCTAAATAACCATTGAGATAAAACTTTTTTCCAAAGTGACCAATAAGGTCCTCACACTTGGGCAATAAGTTACTACCTTTGATAAAACTTGCTATACTAAGTAACCTCCAAAATTAAGCTTGGTTATTACTTAATTACATGTTTCCTTGCGGATGTGATAGAAAACCTTCACAAACTCTACTGAGGCTCACCATAACCTTAAGAGCTCACTAGTGACTCCTAGTTATCTAGGAGAACTAGTTCTCCAAGAGTAATAAACACAATAAAAAAACTTATTTGCTATGAACTCAAGTGATTAAAGAATAGAGTAACGCTTACTTGCTCTCAACCTCTTAATCTCTCAACCCAATTCTTCTCTTCTCAAATCTCTCTAAAAAAATCACCATGAAGGTAGGAGATATAGGAGGGCTATTGGGTTTTGGATTTGTCAACTCTTTCCCAAACTTAGTAGCCAAGGATGGAGGAGGTGGAGGGGTTTAAATACTCGAGTCCTCCAAAACTAGCTGTTACACACTGATTTGAACACCGAAGACTCTAGTTAGCTCTCATTGCTAGACAGAGAACTTGTATAGGAGATATTGATCCAATTTCTCTGCTAGACCAGCAAGGTTGGATTGGAGTACCGACCCCAAAGACCAAAGTGTCTGCTTCTCCTTAACAACCCTTATTATACCACACAAAAACAATAATAAATTCTTGCTTCAAAGTCCATTTTTGACAAACTTGGGCTCTATGAAAAGAATATTGAGAGGGCTATCCAACCCAATCAAAACAAGGACTAAAAACCACTTAGTAGTCAGGATAAGGCTTGGGTTTCTCTTAAGGAAACACTTGGATAGATCACTTTAAGCACTGAAACATAAATAAATATATCAACGTTACATTCCTCTTAATAGTACAACATTTATATACTTAAATGTAAATACAAAAGCTACCAATATGAATAACTTCATGCCATCTTTCCTTTCATCCTGAGGGTTTGCCATAGTTTCTCTTTTTCTCCTTTGTATTTGATTGATGTGGATCATCTGTAACTTCACATAGTCTTGCATGGTCCATCGGCTCTAAGACTTCACTCGCCCTTTACCATTGTATTGGTTTGTCGGTGCCAAGCTCTCCACTTACTCTTTACCATTGCATGGTCCATCACGCTCGAGTATTGCTTAACTTTCGTCGTCTTTCCATATAAAGCCACTTCGTATCCACATCTTCATTATCATTACTTGGTCATCGCTAATTATTTTTATCTTATAGCTTCTCTTCTTCATCAATATTCTTATCTTGACGTCAAAACTTAACCTAGTTACTCCAAATCATAGAAATAGTCAGTCCTAATATATATTGTTATTAATCACTAAAACTTCCTATAACACAAGGTTAGGAGATTTGATTTTTCAATCTTCCCTTTTTTGTGATTGAAGATAACACTATCATATAATGAGAATTTTGAATAGAATACTCTAAGTACATGTTAACATGAGCATGAAACATATACTAGAGGGTTAGTTTCAACAAATGAAACAATAACACATAACACGTTTCTCTTCTTTATATCTCTTTTTCTTTATACTTCTCCCCCCTTAGCATCAAGCACCACAACATTATGTGATAGGGTGAAAGCATAAAGACATAAAATATCTAAAGTATATAAGAGCTACATAAGTCATACATACCTCAAGAGGGAAAATATCAACATACCATTGGTATTCAAAGGAGGCTAACAAAGTTTAAAAGTTATACATATACCTCTCTCCTTTACTTGTGTAGTATGAGTTAAACAAGATGAAACTCAACCAAAAGTACTAGTTTCAAGGCAACAATGAACAAATAGCCTCATTAGGTGCACACAAGATATGTAAGAAAATCATGTAAACCAAGGCCAAATGAATATCGATTGAAATCCTTGAAATTCCAATTTGAGAGAGAGGAGACCAAAGAAACACCAATCCAAGAGTGATATCCTCTTACATATGTGCATATAAGAAATACCACTTGATATGAGACAAGTAATACCAATCAAAATAGATAAAACATATGATAGTCACAAAGAAAGGTTAATTGCCAAGAAAATACAAATATTCCCATATATAAACGTAGTAGTTCTTAGAAAGATTCACTCAAATTAGGAGCAAGGCATAAAGCCAACATTTGAAGACAATTCTTTTTTATTAAAAAAACACATACTTCTTCTCAATCAACACTTCAAGTAAGAATAAAAGTATGATGGGCGTATAACACACTACGTTATATATGCTCGAAAGAGATTTCTTACAAACCAAGACCCAAAAATAATAGTCTCAAGTTCACAAAAATAAGCAAAATTTCTCCTCAAGATGTGCGTATGTATAGATCAAAAAGATGAAAAACATGCACATTCTAATGGTAGTAGCTATGGAGAAAATTTCTCTATATTTTGGATTCACAATCAAGGTGAGCAATTTTAACATTATACCTTAGACTCGATCTTCACTTTTTCAACAATTTGTACTAAAAGGATGAACTCAACTAAACCATTAGTCTTCCAATATACAGAATAAGTTCTCCCTCAAAGTGTGCATACAAAAGTATATAAGACATACACATGCACTTTACTCAAATGAGAATAGGAGAGGGGTTTACATTATATCTTGGGTTCAACAAAGCAAGCCCTATCAAAGTAAAGGAATGAACACAAGGACCAAAATTGTTAAGCACACTTGTATGAACCTCAAACCTTGACATGATAGTGCTTTACTAATTTTATCCTTCTTCATCCTTATCATTTGATTGTCAAGAAAACAAGTCCCCTTGATCCATCATTATCCAATTTCTCCATTTGAATCCAACCAATAGAAAAGAGAAAGAATCAAAAGCACAAGGACAAGTTTCATAAATAATGATCCTTTGGATATGGAGGGAAACTAGATCACTTATTTATGAAACCTCATAACATATACTAAATTTCCCCAAAAGGAAGACAAATTTATGTGCTTTATTTGATATTTAAGGTAAGTGAGGGAATTTAAGCTATGTTATAGAAGGTAGTTAAAATGTAAGAAGGAAGAGTAATTGATTTACTAATTGAAAGAATAACATACCTTTGTCTTTGTGAAAATTCTCACTTTTCCTGAGACTAAACACAAATACACAAAAATAAATATAAGATAAGCTCCCTCTAAATGTGTGATCCAAGTAGTTAAATTACTTGAGATAAGCATGCACTTGTTAAATGAAAATAAATTGGGAGTGTACCCTATTTTAAATCAATGGAACACATAAAATATTTTTAAGACTTCAAATTTAATAGCAAAGAGAGTTCAAGCAAGGAACAAAACCAAAAGAGCTCATGAATTCATGAAACTTTTCAATAATAAGCTCTTTGCTCAAGACAAATTTTATTAAATCACTAGATGAGAATTTCAACAAGAGATATACACTTTCGAAACTTAAACACAACTAAAAGAATATATCCAAAGTGGCTCTTGAAACACTAGAAAACTTGTGACACCGATCTCTAAAAAAATTACGATCAATTATGGAGATAATTCATTGAACAATGCACAAGTTTTATTTTCGATACCTTGCTCAAATCTCAACCAAAAATGGAGATACAAAATTCTCAAAGATATAGCAAACTGAAACTTTAAGGATTTTGAAACTCAAAATAAGCTTGAAAAGGAGCATTAAAACAACATCCAAATCAACATTGAAAATTCTGAATAAATTTGATAGTGTAGTCCAACTATAGAGGATCAAAAGTCATATGCAAGCTACTTCTAGTTTGCAACATTTTTTGAGATAAAAAAAATCACAAATTAGTTTGAAACCATGGTTTTTTTGGACATTTGCAATAACTTGACCAAAGCGAGAAAATTTCAAAACTTTTACAAATCAAGTCCAAATGATATGACACTTTGCATAAATGATCTTTGGACTTTGGAGAAACTTTTCCAAAAACAACTTTTGCAAAAGGATTTTTTTAATCAAAAGAAAAGCTAAGACGAGCTTTGAAGATCATTTTAAAAGAATGACTTTCACTCAAAAAGATAAAAAGACATTCAAAGATGATTTCCGAAAGTTTCCTGAGCTTTGAAGATGGCCATTTTACTTTAAAAACAAAAAAAATTATACCAAGAGTATTCAAAAATATTTTAGATACATATTGAAGCACTTTTTAAAGGATTTTCACAAGTTTTGGATTTTTAAGTAAGATTTTTGACTTTTTACCAAGGAAACTCCTTTTAAAAAAAAGCTTTGGATGTAATCTTTTAGAACTTTTGTATTTTGAAAGCATGATATAAAAGGGTTTGGTTCAAAACATGCTTTTAAGTTAAACCAAGACTTCAAAACTAAGTTTTAGCTAGTTGGACGAGAGATTCCGGTACTTGGGACTAGAGTCTCTTGATTGACAAATTTAGCACACGACAACATTCAAGAGTTTTCCCAAAAACCACCCAAATGAACTCAAAATCTTACCAAAATTGAAACACAATTTCAAAACAACATGGGGAATCAGATGCAATGAGAAATTACCCCAAATATCCAAGATTACATCATCAAGTTTAAAAGGCATGGAAAACCATAGGTGAAACCCGAGTTTTAGGAAAATATCAAAATCCAAGGTGCTTGTGTGAGGGATTTGTTTTGGGATCACCCTAGGCCTACTCTCACCTGTCCTAGCACCTATTTGATAGATAAATTCACTTTTCAAAGATTCAACCATGATAAATTGCTCTCATAAGGTTGAAAGCTTGAAATTTCAACTTAAATCCAGAGAAGTGTAATTTTGAGCAAATTAAGTTGTTTTGGAGAGCATTGGATTTTTTTATAAGTTTGAAATACCTCCATGAACCAATATATATCAAAATATATTATTCTAGTGTCAAAACTCACATAATGCCATAATATGACCAAATATGGCCATGATAAAATTTTTGGAGAATTTCAAAATCAAATTATTGTTAAACCGTTGGCCAACTAAAATAATTTTGAATACCAAAAATGTTTGAAATGGCCAACTTTAGATGTCTATCAAAAGGATTATTTGCAAAAATATTTTAGAAAATATTTTTGCAAAAATACACTTTAAAAACAAAAATAAGATCATAGCTCCTACAATTTTTAGGTTAATATCATTTTATTTGCAAAACTCACCTTTGTTTTGAGTAAACTTTTGAAAACCCTTTCATATAGGTGTAAAAATTTTGTTGAACAAGAAAATAAAGATCTAGAAACTAATTTGGTAGATTCTAAGTTTTTAGCCAAAATAGCTTTTTGAATATTATTATAGCATCAATTTCATCGAAACACAATTAAGGGGGTGCAAATATCATGAAAAGTTATAGCACTCCTCCTAAATATGATATCCAAAACATTACTCAAAATCAAGGTTGTAAAGCAATCAAGCAACACTCAAGCATAAACATTATGCACAAGATATATAGCCAACACAAGGTTAAGGATAAATATTTCAATACAAGTACTTATTACTTAGATAACATTGGTTCTTGATGTAAATCAATCATCCTCATGCTTAACTGCATTTTGATATATTATGCATGCTTAATTCTCAGCAAGTGAGTCAAGAATCCAATGCATCTCTAAGTACCTATTTAGCAATCTAAGCATGTTTTGGTACCCAAACCATATTGGGTTCATAGAAGTTAGTCACAAGAGATTTAAACACCTAAATGGCCTTTGTGTTACTTGTATCTTGCAACACCATGTTTATTTCATAGCTTCACTTCTCTCATAGTGCCGATGAGCCAGCTGAGGGCATAGTTGGCCATGGCATGTTTAGCCCATGGCCGTCAAGCTAGAGGCATAGCTGTTTCCATTCTGATAAGAGCTCGTTACGGACGGAATCCCTCGAAATGGCCAAGGATATAAGTTCTCCGCCAGAGCACATGCATGATCGATATGCATACATTTCACTGTCTCCTTGGCTAAAGCCAGGGGATGAAGAGCATAATTGGTATTTTCAGGGGTAAAAACTTCAAATAGGCAAAACATACCGGAGGAAATCATCAATTCTATTTTCCCTTGTTTAGTTTAATTCGGTGTCAGTTCTTCTAGATAAAGTATACTATGTATATGATCCATGCACATTAGCCAACCGCCAACTTGCTCAAGATGATTGAGTTTGTATATTTGTGATAAATCGATATGGCCGTTAGATTTTCTGACCGCAGGCTGGCCAGGCCAACTCAACCATTGGGCCAGCAAACACATCTCCAAGTGACTACTTCTTTCACGATGAATATCATTTTCTTTTTTTGCTACTACGGGATTCTATCGATAACGGTAATTAACCATATCCAACAATATATAATCAACCTTCTTTTTGATAGGAGTTTATATGTATACCATATTTGTGCTTTAACTAGGTCGGAGGAGCGAAATGGAGAGTTACATGAGAGAGAAAATGCGTAAAGGATAATTATTATTAAACTGAACTAAACAAAAGTAAACTAAACTATTAGAGTAGCTAGCACGTAGGGATTAACTATCTATAGCAACTGCTCCGTGGACTACTCTATCACCTGTCGTGGACTCTCAACTCTGCCCGTAAAAAATGAAACTATGTCCTATATAATTTGATTTGATCGCCTCCATTATCTAAAAACAAATATAATGTGTTTGTCACGGCAAACGACTAGATAGAAAGTCACCAAAACCAAATTAAGGGCCGGGATTATATTTAACTCATGTCATCTATCGCATTTTTGAAAGAAAGAAGCTCATGCATTACATCTGTCAATCTATATATATACACACACCACACACATACATACCTATACTCCGTATATATCTATATACCAGTACTGTACTATGCAGATGGAAGGAACAATACATATGGAGTTTATTCCCAATGAATTGATTAGAGAGAGAGAGAGAGTCATCGATTCGTTGTCACTTGATTGGCTTATTTTAGCAGGCAGGCCGGCCCCAACTGAACATGAATACGATCGAGTTTAGCTAACTAATTAACTAAAGATGTCCATTCATCCAGTAAAAGACTAATTGCGCGGCATGCATTAATTCTTTATCCCGTTATATAGTCGTGCCAACTCGATCGTACATGTATCTACTATAGTATAGTAGTGTGTGTGTATGTATATATATATATATAGATTCATATCGGAGTGGCCGATGTCAAATACGAGCGAGATGACGATTCTGACTTGGCCATTCATATGCTAGCTAGCTCTACCTTACAATTTTATTTATAATACCAGCCAGGCTCTCAAAAGTGTGATTATTACTTGCTTCGATCAACTTTGCACTGATGGATATTGGTGTCGATGAAATTAAGTAGCTTGTAGATCAGTGCTAATAGTATCTACTAGTTAATTTTTTAGATTCTTCCATCCTTTTCAACCTCGATCTCTGGCTCACTACCTTAGCTTGCCACTTGCTTTAACCTAGCATCATCAGCTGTAGATCAACGTGAATATGTCTCATAAGTATTTATTAGATTATATTCTACACGTTACTATGAGATGACTATTTAGAGATAAACGGTTTGAAAAGATATACAAGCTAAAGAAAAAAAAGACGAATAAAAAGCATTGAAGGACTGGGCTCTTCAGCTACATGTACGAAGAGATCAATAGTCTTTCAACTAAAAGTTAAAGAAGTTGAAAAGTTAAAGATGCATGATTGTACCATATTTAACAATTGAGCCTATTACTATCTTTTGGGTCATCTAAAATTAATTCTAGATCATCAAACATACTTATTGTCTTTAGCAATAGATTGAAAGAGGAGAGAGTGTGTGACAGTAATGCAGTGGAGAAGTGCTGCCATTGGCTTGGATTCGACTCTATGTTATCACATACTTAATTATTCGATACTAAGTTTCTCTTCGATTCTTCAGCATTTGAACAATAGTATTTTTTTTAAAAAAAAGATCGATACAATTCGCTTTCTCCCCTCAATTAGCTTCCCCCATATATCACACCATGCCACTGAGGCCTCTTATCACCCCAGGCCCCAGCCTCCTGGACTCTAGCTTCCGCTACCATCAGTCACCCCTACGTTTCTAGCTACCAAATCTGGATGAGTAGTGATATGGCCTATGGGCCATGGTGACAAAGTGTCGAGATCATGGTCGCAAGGAGCTGTCAAGCTAGCGGCTCAAGTGCACCGTATTTTCCTCAGCAATTATTCCTATCTTATGCTTATTCCATTGATACTTCACTAAGAGTCAACTACTCTCCATCTATCTACTCCCTTTAACAGTGCTTTCTTAGGTAGTTGGTGCACATTCTTTAACGAGGAACATCGAATACTTTTTCTTCATCTTTAATTTCTCTAAAAATTATATATATATATATATATATATATATATATATATATATCGAAAGAGAGTTATGTTGTATGTGGGTAAGCGGGTATGGGTATTTGTGCCCTTTGTATATATCTATTTAAGGTAAAAATTAGCACAGACTAATGAAAGCCGGTAGTTTTCGACAAAGACCGATAGTGATGGTGTTTGCGCCAAATCTTGTGAACACGTCGGGACCTGGGAGATTTGTTTCGCTCCAGTACAGGTCCTTTAGCTTCGAGGATGGATAGAGTGCACTCCCGATAGTCTCACTAAGCATGCCAAAAATATGCTCACATCAAAACTCACGAACACGTCAAGTCCTGTGAAATCTGCTTCGCTCTAGTACAGATCCTTTAGCTTTGTTGGATGGTGTGCACTCCCTATTGTAATTCAGCTTCGTTAGTTGGTTCGAGAGCACGCTAAGATCCTTCAGTTTCGTTGTCCTCTCGTCGGAACAATGAAGATGCGGGCGTATCAGTTAATTTAACCCTGTAATTAACAAGGAGATGAATAGATGGGTAGTTAGATGATGAGCCGATACGAACTCTTGCTATCGACTGGCTATCGATAGGGTTGAGATAGTCATTGACTGTGTCCAACGCGCTCCTGTTATCGACTGATTTTCGATAATAACTAGTATATTTTTCTATCGGCTGGGAAGCTAATGAAGGTGTAAGCAGATGGTGATGAAGGAAACGAAAGATACATTAGTTATAGAGCCGATGGTGCTTTGAATATAATGAAGGCGTAATATTGGTCCATCAACTGCAAAGCCGACAAAGGACTAAAAAAATATTTAAAAAATACGATAACGATTCCATCGGCTGTAAAGCTGATGGTACTCTGAAATAAGGCATTTAAAGAATAGCACGCGGGATCCTCCTATCGGCTAATTGCCGATGGAGGCTATAACACTCGTTCATCGACTAGAAAGCCAATGAAAACATCTATAGATTAGCAAGAAATAATATAAAAGATCCATCGGCTGTAAAACTGGTGGTGCTCTGGATATAATGTGCGATGAGTAGCAAGTAACGGACTTGATCTCCTGAAAGTACGAAATCTAATGACCATCATGACGGTACTATTAGAGTTAGTCTTGATAGATCGAAGTGAACCGAAACAATAGGAGACTGAGACTAATGCACAAAGATGATGGAGACTAGATCGGACATGCTGACGAAGTAAATAGGCGAACCCATTGGCTAGCTAAACCGATGAGAGAAGATCTTTGAAGATATGTGTGTATCGACTGAGAGACCGATACACTAGGCGTGTTGCTCGATATGTTGATAACTCATCGGTTAGCTACTTCGATAAAACACCGAGTAAAGATCTATTGGCTTATGACTCAATCTACTATCAGCAGTCTAGTAAATCGAAGCTAACCAATACAGCACGAGACTGATAACGGTAAAAGGGGCTTAATAAGCCAACAGATCCCACACGAACGTGATGTGGTATATTCGATCGGACTAAGAGGTTAAATCTAACCGATGCAGCCTTAGACAGAGCGAATGCATCAGGATAATGGTGGGACTTATCTCTTCACTGAAGTTTGGATCTAACCGATGCAACCCCGTGTCGAGAGCTAGAACCCACCGGTAAAAAACCTAGACAAGTTAGGGTGGTGATGCGCCGAAGATGTATTTGATCGAAATATGAATTACAAGCTTCCAGGGGTCTATATTTATACCCTAGAATTATAAAAGTCCGACGCAGTTACAACAACCATCGGACGTTATTTCCTAAAAACATAAAAGAAAAATATATCTAAGGAAGTTTACAAGATATCTCCCTATATAGATAAAGTACCCTACCGTAACTTACACGGCTTCTCAGACTCAACCTCATCTGGATAATCTTATATTTTTAACTGAACCGAATCATTTTTCGATCCGTCCGATCAACTCTTTCCCTATATCAATCAAACTATTTCCACTAGACCAATCGGCTTTCTAATATATCCATAGGGCTTACCAAATTTTGGTGCAAACTGATGGATCGATTGGAGTCGATGGTTAATGAATCGACTGAAGACAATGGTTTATAGATCGGCTAGTAGGTTTAAGTGTGGGTCTCGATGGATCGATTGGCTTGTGAATAATTGAGCCCAGGTTGGTTTGTGGAAGACAAAGAAAGTTATTTTTAGGGACATGTATTATAATTAGACAAGATTGTATTTGTTATTTTCTGTTTATTTTGTGGTTTCCATGAATATTATAACAGCATAAGACTCATGCAATCTCATGGTATAAATATAAACATTGTGTTCCTATAAAAATATAACACACAACTTAATACAACAAAACTTTTGGCGCATCGCCAACCCTTGATCTTTAGTTTTTTTCGACAAGTTTTGGTTCTTGATGTGGGCTGTATCGTTTCGATCTCTTGTGAAGTGGTATGTCCCACCACCTAGCAGTTGTATCAGCTAGACTAACCTCGTCTAAGGCTATATCATTTTGATCTCTTAGATTGCCTTAATTCGGTCGATACGTGTTAACACCAAAATTTGGTAAGCCCACAAATAAATTTAGTTAAGTATCGGAGATCCGATCGACTTATAGAAAGATGTCGATTGATAGATTAAGAAGTTGATCAGACAAATGAAAATGTTTGATGGTCTCGGATAAGGAAAGAACCGATCGAATCAGATGAAAATGAAAGATTATCCAGATGAGCCTGAATCTATAAAGGAAACATTGAAACCACGGTAACGTGGTTATATATCTATAAGATATCTCTTATAATTAGGTATGAGTAGTTAATTTTGTTATTATCTTAGAGATAGTTTCCTTTTTTGTTTAGGAAATAATATGCAAAGATTGTTTGTAACCATCTCGAACTCGTGTAATCTCAGGGTATAAATATAAACCCGTAAGAACCTTGTAATCTATCTCCACGGATCAATACAATTTCGGTGCATCGTCAACCTAGTTCATCTAGGCTTTTCCAGATGGGTTTTGGCTCTCGACGCGAGGCTGCATCGGTTAGGGGTAAGTCCCGCTATTATCCTAGTATAACCGCTTTGTATAAGGCTGCATCAATTGGATCCGATCGGATATATCACATCACGTTCGCGTGGGATCTATCGACTTATCGAGCTTCTTTTATAGTCATCAGTCTCGTGCTGCATCGGTTAGGTCCAACCTTCTAGACTGCTGATAGCAGATTAAGCCTTAAGTCAGTAGGTTTTCACATGACGTTTCATCGTAGTAGCCAATCGATAAGTTACCTTTACACTGAGTTTCATGTCTAACGTCTCGGCTTTTCAGTCAATATATATATATATATATCATTAATGATTAACCTACTAACGATCGATCTGGTTTTATTAGATCCGGCCTTATGTTGTTTCGGTTAGGTCCGATCTATCAAGGTCGTGTTTAATAGGGCTAGCATCGTGATTTAGCAGGTTTCGTTTCTCCCATCGGCTCAGGTAGCCGATGAGTTTAGCTGTTTATATCGTAATTAACTGATGAGTTTACATATTCCTTTTATCAGCATGACTAATCTAGCTTTTACTGTTTTAGTTTCAGCCTTATACTGTCTCGGTTCAATTTGATCTATTAAAACTTGTTCTAACAATACGGTCATCGGTGGTGGCTATGTCTCGTCTCTTTCAAAGACCGTACTTTACTCTTTACTGTTTATCATCTATTTTATTCAGAACATCATTGGCTCTATAACCAATGTGTCTTTTATTTTATTTTTCGTTATTTGCCTATGTCATTATTTGCTTTCTAACCGATATATAAGTGCTACAACCCATATCATAAACCAGCCAATAGCAGGAGTCCATATTAGCCTATTGACCAATCAGCTTGTAGACCTAACTCTATCTGTCTTCTTTGTCAATTAAATGTTAAATTAACTAGCACATCTGAAACCCAATAACCCAAATACGCCAAAGAGCTTAAAAATCTATACTAGAGATAAACAGATCTCCTAGTCCTTCTCGCGTGTAGGCACATCCTATCAGATCTCTATCGACGAACACGCTCTCCTGGCGTGTCTTTTGACTAGACCGATTTTCACGCGAACAATACGATTACTAGCTTACCTTAATATATCAATTTTGTCTATGATCTTTTTGAATGATATAGTATATCCATCACACTTACGTAGGATCTAATTATCTTTAATATGATATTATCTCAATTAGATATGATCTATTATATTACTAATAATAGGTTAAATCCTATTAATTTGATAGGTTTTATTCTATGTTTTATCGAATTTCTAATTGATATGATATATTTATAATTAAGCTTCAAATTTAATACATATCGACTCTTTAGCCGATATAATTTTATGGTAAGCTATTTTTACTCTGGCCAATATACCTATTTTTATCATAAGCTATCTTTACACATATCTAAACACCATCTAATATTTATCTTCTATTTCAACAATTAATCTACTATTGATTAATATGATTTTATTAGATTTAATTTCATATTGTATCGATTTAGTCCGATATATTGATATTGTATTTACTAAGGCTAGCATTGCAATTTAGTAATTTTTTTGTCTCTTCTATCGACTAAACTAGTTGATGAGTTTACTTATATCATTATATATATATATATATATTTCTATATCAGTTTTAGCAAATTTATTGCTAAGTATATAAGTGCTATCATTTTTATCAGACATTAGAAGCTCGTATCGTCCATTCAACGAAGATTATTACTTTTATCTATATTTATTATTAATTATAAAATCAAATTAACTGAATCAAGCTAAAACCTAAAACCTAAAACCAGAGTTGAACAGATTTTCAGACTGCGACGCAAGAATGATCGTCAAATTTTTACACAAACAATATCCTACTGTTCTTTTTTAAACGACGATTTGAGTCCCCTGCCTGTAAACTTTGTACATATTAACTAGTGTTCGAGTTGCCGGTCTGTTCAAGATTTTGCGACCAGACCGTCCGCTGGATGTGCCGCATTCGCCTGGGCTCAATTTACAACTGATCCTTCACTAGGAGATTCAGATAGTGCAGAACCACTGAGCAGGGCTTGCACAACCAGGTGATTTGAACGGTGCATGTTTCTTCGTATTAATCAAACTGACCTTCATTACATGGACATGATTTAGGGTTGAGTTAGGACAATGCAAATGTCAGAAACCGTTTTCCCCCTCGACAATGCAAGTGCATATATTTTGCGATTGGAACCAGCCTTCCTCAAACGAGGACCTGGTTGGAAACATGTCACGTTTTTAGTGCCACGTTGTCCTATGAAGTCGCTCAATTAACGACAAGCTGAATGGTCAGCCACTAACTGTATGAGCCATCAGTGCAATAAACAAAACACAAAAAGAAGCTAGCTAGCAGTCCAGCACACTGGAGCTTCTGGTTCTGGAATTAATATATCTACATGGAGTACAAGAAAACATCACATTAACCACCCAAAAGCTTCCGCGTAAAACGATTGACTTTGGACAAATCACCTTGTGGCAAATCCCTTTTTGACCATCAGCGCCCACTCACGCTCATTACTGTTCTCCAGCAATCTCCGGTGCTCCAGGCTGCAAGCATGCATCAAATATGCATTGAGGCCGAGAATTCTACAATGTCCAAGTATAGAGAACATAGTCGTATTACCTTTAGCTGGCTTCTCAATCCATGGCCCATTCATGATATTCAGGATGCTGCATGCATCACTATATTCCAGATCAGGCAGCAACTTGGGCGTCAGAAGGAAGCACCTATAGCCAGATTAAGAAACATGGGAGTTGGAAGATGTTATCAGAAAATGCTTCCATAAAGTACTGTCACTAACTGTGGCGTGTTTGGTTGACTGGCAGCTCTCACAAGCTGCTGGAACATCTTCCTCTCGTTTATGGGATCCATTCCTGCAATTACAATTACAATTTCAATGCTTACAACATACTAGTAATAATTTTAGAACAGCATTGAGGGCATATGGAACAAAAATGCTGCAGGTCGCCTTACCTTGATTTATCTCATCAACGACCCGAAAAGGGCAGTTGGTAAGATCTTGAAGTGATACAAGGTACAGGATGGTTGAAACTGACCGCTCCTACAAAGGATCAAAGAATAATAATAAGTACAAGGTTTTTTTTTCTAGAATTCATCTGGTAGTTTTTCATACCCCTCCAGATTGGTGATGAGAGCTCAACACCTGCAACTGACCTGTTTGCCTGAGGAAAATAATGCCGCAATTTGATTAAAGACCACAAAATAAGACCAAAAGTTGTGGAAACCCTTAAACTGTGCTAGAAGCAGGATTGAGCTATGGAATTAAACACCGAGGGATGAGCATTTGCTAGAAACAAGCAATCAAAGATGGGCTACAGGACCATCCAAAATAGTACCTTTAATGACAAAACAACTGGTAATGCATTTCTAACATCTTGATGAGATGTTAAATACTCTATTGTAAGGTGTTTTAGGTTTGTCATAAATCAAACTTCTTTAAGTCTGACAAAGTTAATAGAAAAATATATCAACATTCCTAACATAAAACAAATATACTATAAAAATATATTTAAAGATGGATTTAACAAAACTAATTTGGTGTTAAAGATGTTGCTACGTTTTTCTATAAACTTGGTCAAAGTATGACTTAGGTTAAACCTAAAACATATTACAATATAGAACAGAACATACTAGACTAATAGTCACAGGCAAATAGCAAATAAAACACCTCACCATTGAAGTATGGAGTTATAAATAAGAACACCACCCGACTAATGGCTAAGATATGTCCCATGTCAAAAGACATAACAGAACAATTCTCGTGATAGCTCAAGAACAAAAGCTACTGGCATGAGGCATCCTTAGGAGTCTAAGAAAGGATAGAATCCATAGAAAACAAAAGATCTGAGAAAGCATATCGGAAATCCAATGGATGGAGATTTATTGAAAAAATGAACAAAGATTGTTTTTTCTGATACCCCTAAACTTTTTATCCTTCATAACAGATACATTTGAAGTTCACTTATCAATGTATACGTGCAACCTAGAAACAATCAAGTTACCCTATAATCACTATGGCTCAGTTTTTTCTCAAAGACAACAGGAGATTTGCGTGTCATTTCATTAAGAGAGGAGAAAGGCCACACAACCAAAACAACCTTACATGACCTTTCACAACCAAAAGAATGACCTTATGTGTCCTTACACAACCAGAACAACGACATGTCATGCCGATTAAGACTGATCACTGCTTACTGGTCCTATCCGTTTAACCACAAATAGCAGTCCCTAGTTTGGTTGCCATCAGGAAATAGTACCACTACTCCATCAGTGATGGGCAAGTAGTGTGCTGATCATTATTTACTTAATTGCAAGAAATCAGAGCAATGCTCTCAATTTGGAAAAGAAACTCACCTAAACTTGACCTTTATAAGGATGCCAAATTGCTCAAAATCAAGACCATGTTCATCTGCAGGAAATTTTGGTACAGCAATTGGTATACCATCTGAAAATAGTACCAATAACAGGGTAACAACATAAAAAATAACTGCCACACGTACCAAGTGAAACTTCTCCAGCAACAGCCATTTCTTGAAAGTTACGACTAAATGTGCTGTTTATTTTTGAAACAAGAGTGCGCAGAGCTGGGAGCCATTTACCCTAGGATATTGCCAAAGACAAGTCAAAGGAGAGAAGATCCCAAAACGGATTTGGACAAAGTATGGTAATATAGCTGAGAATATATGAAAATGTCCAAACCTTTGTGGTCTCTATATCAGAGTAGCATCTTTGGCATTCTCCTTTATCATATTCCAGCTTTTCGGATATTGATTCTATCTACACAGTTAAAATAGGTAGTCTCACTGTCAAAGGAATCAATGAAATAGAACATTTATGGGTAACAGAAACCAGAAATATGAGAAATATAATGTGTTGAAAAAGCAGCACTCTTTCTAAATAGTCCAAGGCTCCGATCTCCTTTATCTACTATTACCTTATTAACATATAGTATAATAACAAATATATGAGAAAAGAAAAACTGTTTGAATTATCCTTTCTGCACTCATATTGTGGAATATGTTATCTATAAGGAAACAAAGCATTCCCACATGGGAAACCTGAAGGAGATCACCATGGGGAAACCAAATTTTTTAATACTCTTCAGAAAATAGTCCCTTTAATAATACAAACATGAAACTCTGGACGCTAGGTTATTTCTATGTTGTCTAGAAGCAACTATGCAGCAATATTAGGAGAAACATTAAAAAGGCTCTCTCAACTAAACTAACTGCTAAGAAGTCACCACCCACAGCCCTATTCTGAAAATACAAAGCCTGCTAGGCACTATTCCTAATGAGACAGACTGATGCTGAATATCTTATGCATATTGCAACTATGGAAGTAAAGAAAGTATGAATTAAAAAGGTGGTACACTTCGATTGTACCTCACGCTGCCGGCTTTGATACTCCATTAAAACATTTTGATTAAGAAAAAGCATTGAATTTGCTTCAGATTCAGTATCTTGAATTGCACAATCCAGTTCTTCTATGGTAGTAGGCATCTGCAAACAGAAACAGTGGAAGCATTACCAGAAGGGTCGTAAGTGCCAGAATATGCTAATAATAAATGTGGTTTATTTGACCAAAGTAAATGCCAGCGCATTTCAAATTGTTAACTCAATAATACAAAGGAAAACTGGTTGTAATAGAGAAAACACCATAGGAAATCCAGTTGTAAACAACAGATAATTAGAGGTACATCATGAATCCTAAACGACCAAACAAACAGTGAAGATCTTTTACTTGTCATCTTGTGGAGCATTCCAACTAAATGAACTAAGATTGGAAGAGTTAATTCATATGAGAAGAAACTAACACCCTAGAGCATAGATGCTTCAGACAGAATTCAGCCATGTGAGGTTGTTTGGACATCAAGCTGCTCCTACTGTAGTTACCAGAATCATGATCTGTGGGTCCCTGTTACATGTCCATGCCTACGGAATTTATCACATGACAAACCTAAGATTTCACTAGAGTGTAACTCTCCTATTCATGAATCCATGCCAAGGTTCATGAACCCAGACAATGCCACAGTTTCATAGAATATCAAACCATGGCCTAAAAAGAAAAAGAAAAGGTAAAGGAGCTTGCCCCAGTTGACTAACTTAGCCCAGCAACATCATTGAGCTCGTCCTGATTGAGTTCCTGCCTGCCAATCATGGTACATGCTGGCAGATCGCTAGTAAACCCCAAATCATCATGTGATCTGATTTTTGGTTTGACAGACTACTGCAAATCTGGTAACTATGGTTTTGTGACTAATTTATCATAAAAAAACTTAAAGGATCTAGTGGTTGCAGATTAGGGAGCTTTTAAAGTTGGTATGCTGAACTCAACTAAAATATGTGAATGCTGATTTGCAGATAATATAAGAACAGTATAAAATTAAATTCAAACAGTACCTCAAGAAACTTTTTTGCAAGGTCTTCGGTGATCATAGCTATTGACTCTGCATGCTGCTTTGCATTGGACAACTGATGTTTATGCTCTTGAGTTTTTCTTTTACCTGATTAGAGGAACATATGCCATGTACCAGCACGAGACAAATGAAATCAATCATGAAAGTAATGTATTGCTATATGCTGCACTATTCTCAATCATCATTACAGATGAAATTTCCTACAAAGGCCCTTATAAGCTTGCCATGCACCTTGAACTGCAGCTATCCATTTGAAGTACCAGTCTCAACATAGTTGTCAGTATTCAAAAGCCCAAGAGAGCAACTGTTCAACTTGGTCTGTCAACAGGTTCTTAGAACGCTTTAGAAAATAAAAATACATTTTTTATGTACAACAGCTATTAACTTACAACATATTAGAAAACCCATAACTTACCCAAATTGCCTGGGACTAAAGGCTAACGTTGTTGCATATTAGATATATCCATTCAAAAAATTAGCAAGAATTCACATGTTTCTGATATAATTATATTTCCAAAAAGAAAAAATCTACTCAGGGGATGCATGCTGAGATTTTGAATAGTCTTCAGTAAGCTCTCTCATTAATACATCATGTTTGATATCAGATAATGCTGAAATTCAAGAAACAGTTCACAAATCAACATTAAGTTTTGCATACTCGTCAACCAGTATTATCAATTAGTGCTCATAGCTAGAGGGAACTGGTTATTGCCCACCTGTCAATACATACAATGACACTACGATTTGTCACCACTGACTTTGTAATAGATTTTATTTTATGCCACCCAATTAGCTGGAGTATTCTTAATTGTATGCCCACCTTTATGGAATATTTTACTCATATTTTCAAATTTTCACCCTGTGAAAGGACTGCCCATACTTTATCCCCTCTACTTGTGCAGCCTGCGCAATCTTTTGCTCCCCATATTCTCAAGCAGATGGAACAAATCTAAATATCAAGAACCCAATTGATCTGAAGGTTGAAGTAGCAAGGCATCAAGATTCAACCCATTTCTTCTGCCACCTGCTGACCACTCCAGTGCAATCAAGCACCTAGCAGCACTGAAGCACCCACACCAAGCAGCCGCAGCACAGGGCACCCAAGCTGCTGCTACGCAGGCAGACTCTGGAACTTGGATGCCACCTGAATGCTCCAGCTACGATAGCCTGCATGTCCCTTTGGGCCCAGTTCACCTAGTACCAACATTGGAGCAGCTGTGGAAGGGTACCATCAGCGACAGGGATTCTGGCGATGAGGCTGCTAGTGTGCTGCATGGGCTCAGGATTGCATGTGCGAGAGAGGACAGAGGAATATAGGAAGAGGAGGGAGCAGCAAAAGGGCCATTCCACACAGGGGAGATATAGTAGTTCAAAGTAGAAAAATGAATAAATAAACGAATGTCTACTGGTTGGCATAAAATATAGTACAAATTAACCATAGGGTTTAAATGTATGCAACGGCAGAAAATTAATAATCCCCTCAAACAAATCACCCCCTATTATAGTAAGCACATTTAGTTATATGATTATACATCAATACAATTGAACAATGGTCTTATCCAGGTAATAAACAAGCTTCCATAGCATTTCAAAATTAGCAGCAGGCCAGCAGGGCAAAAATATCATGTTAAAAAGTGAACATGTGAAATGAAATTACTGTACTAACATACTGTGCCATATGCCTTAAAAAACAATCAATTAAGATATTGTGCCACATGCCTAAAAATCAAATGACTATGTATGGTCTAGCAAGGACAAATTGATCTATCATAGCATCACCCAATGATTTTGGTTGGATGACTCCATTTCATTTTTCCACTAAACATGTGCTTTTGAGCGTGCGGCCATTCCTCAAATCAAACAAGTTGTGTAGGTTAGGGTGGTCAGTTGACCACCTCATTCCACAAACCAAACAGACCTAAAGTGTGAGCATGACATGAAAGCTGACATAAGATTTGTCGACCCAAAGGCAAAAATTTGAAGAAAAAACTGCCTTAGACCGTAAGCCACTTTCCACCAAAAAATATTTGCCAAAGTTCCAAACTGATTAGAAACAACAAAAGAAAGGATAGCAACATCAACTCACAGTTTTCATATTCTTTAGCAGCTTCAACAGCATCCTTTTCAAGTTTCTTCACATCCTTTTCCATCTCCCATATCTATCAGATGATCAATGAAGGCCAGATAATTGCGTATGCAAATTGTTTCGACACAAGGAACAGGACATAAGACATAAGCAGTGAGTGCTCTAAGAGCTCACCACTTTTATGGCAATTTTCTGGTGTACCATGTGTAAACTATGTGTGCTTTAGACCAAACTAGTAGTGTCAGTAAAATATTTATATCTTATTGCAAACAGACAAACATTTGTAAAACAGCAGTGATTAATGGCGTGTACATTGTAAAGTTTCCAAACGGTGATTGTTTATTTTGTGTAGAGGCCTTTTAGGTACCATGCAATCAAAACGCAAGAAATATGGAGAATTCAATTTAAGAAGTTTCATTTTGTGAAAGTAACTAGTTTTTCACAAAGCATACCTTTCTATCGAGCTCAATGGAAGCCATGTTCTTTTGTGTGCAACTCCATTTGAGAGCAACAGCTTCAATAAGTAAATCCTGAGAGAATTTAAATAAAATTGAAGCAAGCACAAATTCAATAATGATCTTCAAGATAGATAAAATATTGCTATCAACATAAGAAAATGCTCTGCTAACTGATAACCTTGAGCTTTAGCACTAGTTCAAATCGCTGATCATTTAACTTTGCCACCTGATCAACAAACTTCCCTTTGCTTGACTCCATATCTTCCTCTTTATATATATTATCCAACATTCTTCTTTTAATATCTAGAGAGAAGCGCAAAATATTAGACAAAACTACAAGTAGAAGAACAGCTAAAACTCTCGTACCAACACTTCCACGTATTTCTTCTTGCCTCTTCTTCTCAAACATCATTGTGTCTGTAATCTCTTCCTGGAAATGTGGCAATTAAAAGATAAGCATAAGGAACAACGGGGCATTAATTATATCCAAATATAAGTGAATAGAGCTTAAATCAATGAAAACCTTTTTCCTACGAATTTTTGCTGCTTCATCTTCTAATTGCCTCTGTTCCTTCAGAACCTTCTTTAAGTCTTCATCCATGCCTTCAATATTTTTGATGTGCTTATCCTTTTGAGATTGAAGCCTTTCAGTGTCAATAACATCTAAATCTGCATCAATAATCCGACAAGCATCAGGCACCACCAGATCAGAATGCACAAGCCAAGTAGCTGACAAGCATTAATGTTGAGATTGTAACACATACTGCACATAAAAAGACGGGAAGGATTGACAGAATCCACAAATGCTGACAAATGACCACCATATCTTGATCTGGACCACCGATAGTGGTTATCTGGGGTCCAAAAGTCTGAAATGCCTAGCTCTGGTACATCATCTGCTCTGTTATGTGTTTCATCTGTACCTATATACTGTATAGACATAAAAAAAGGAGAAACAGAAGAGAAAACACAATTGAGGATTCTGGCCTAAACCAGTTCAGCTTGGTATAGATTAATGAAGTGGACATAAGCAGTTATACCGAACGGTCCAAATTAGCTTGACTAATTAAAACATCTTTCACGGCAGGAGGAGCTTCAAAAACTTGATCAAGTCGTGAATAGATCCCAACTTGCTGCATCTGCAGAAGAAACAGCACACTAAATACTAAATTATTGCTATTACCATTCTTTCATGTTTTCAAGAGGGAACAAAGACTAAGAAAGCTTTAAGGTAGATAAGTCAGAATGACTCTAGTGCCCTTACATTGAGTGCTTGGGCAAAACAAGAGAAGATGATGTGTGTGTGTGTGATTCACACGCAATTAGAAAATAGGATGAGGTAATAATGGCAAAAACAATAATCTAGCATCAAATCTGAATGCAAAACTTCTGTTTTCTTGCAACTGTTTTTCTTCTTCTTAATGAAATGATGTGCATCTCTCTTGCATATTCGAGAAAAAAAATCTGAATGTAGAACTTATAACTTGAGATTAATGTGAAACTTAGATAAAAAAAAGGAGTAACAAATGACAATATCTATGTTCCCAAATGCTAAATGCCTCTTTTTGGGATTAAGTGCTTGGTCAATGCATGCTACCTCCAGAGTAATGTTGAATGGTTCTCTTCTTATGCCTTTGTCCCCCATGTAGTTCAGAACAGGAATATCATATTGCTTCATTTGTCGAACCAAAAGGTCACGGTCGGAAGCATCCTGAGTAATGAATGACTGCCATAAAGCAAAATGCCAGTTAATTTGTTTACAGATGCAATATCTTCCATAGGAGGAAAGAATAAGATGGCGGTGTTTCATGGTTTCTGAGTCAATGGTGACAGTAAATAAGGGACCTTTTCTAGAGATAGTTTAAAGAGACGCCATCCTATTGGACAGTAACAAAATCCAGTAACTGGAGGATAAATTTGCCCTCTGCACATTGACTAGTGCAAGAAAAAACAAAACACAATCTGCATTGGCACAACAGAAACAGCAGCCACTGGTAGAATGTGTTCCTCTTGGCTTTCCATATTTTCATGGAGATGCTAAAATAAAGTAAAACATAAGCTTCCCATTATTTAGCAGAATGAAACATAAAGTGCTATCGTATTATCTGTACCTTCCATATATAGCTTGGGACATGGCCTTCCAAGTACGAAGCGTGAACCTTATCCTGGATATTTACCTGACAACAGTACAAAGATATACTATTAGTTGGATCGTCTACAAAGCAGACAATAGTTGACGAACATGCAAGTAAACAAACCTCAAGGAGAACAGGTCCATAAACTTCAGTCCTGAACATGTGTCTATTATCTTGCACCCAGTTGTATGCTTCATTGATTCTCTCAGCACCAGAATATCGCAATGCTTGGAGAAGCTTATTGCTTTTATTTTCCATTTGCTTCAACCTGTGATAAATAAGCACTAGGTAGTAGGTACCCAATCCTTGGACGAAGTAGAAATTAATAGACAAAATAGATACCTGTCGGAGCAGTTCCTCAGATTTTCTCTCTCTCGAACTAACTGAGCCTCCATATCTGTCCTTTTCTTTTTCAGCTCATTTATATCACAAGTCAGTTGTGCAATTTTCCCTGTGAGTTGAAACTATGCAGAAACATAGCATTAGTCACAGGTTTAAATAATGATTAGAGAAGATAAACCGTACATAATATTTGTATGCTACATATGCAAACAAGATGTATGACAGCAAAATATCATTATCTAAAATAAATGTTAGCAAAAACTAGTGAAGATAAGGTAATAAACCAACCATTTCAGCTTTAGGTGCTTCATATGGTTGCAAATCATCAAGTTTCCTCTTGGCAGCAGCAAGAGCTTCCTTAGCCTTCAAGATCCTTTGCTGGCGAGATCTTTCTTGTCTTTTCAGATCTTCTACGTCCTCCAGTGTAGCTCTCAATTGTCCATTCTGATAGAGAAGACATGGTAATGACTTGCAGCAGTGAAATAGTACTACAAACATTATTTAGGTAAAGAAGAGTTCATACCAGTTGTAGTTCCTTGTCTGTGACATCTTGGCGCCTCTTCATGTTTTCTACCATATGGTTGTTTATCCTTGTTGTACTTGAAGCATGAGACATTTTCTTTTTCTTGAGCTCTCTACAAATAGGGAAAGTAACAAGATGGGTATCCTATTAGAACTCAAAGCTTCAAACTTAGATATTTCAGCCAGTCACATAAAGGTAAGATGTGAAGAGAAACTTTTTTCTTAGAACTGGGAACAGAATGTCAAAACGTTGGCAGTTACTAATTTGTGACACTGTGATAATGTACAATCATGAGAAATAGAGGGGAACCAATTCGTGTTGAATCCAAACAATTTGATTACATAAGTTACTTGAATATGAAAAAAGTTAAGGGGAGATGAGGAACTTGCTGTTAAACTTATATTAGCATGTGGTTGCAAGCATGACCAAGGAATCCTGTCAGTTTATATAAAGAGATCGGATTCACAAGGTGCTTACTTATTAATAATGATGGTGCTAAGGTATTATGTATAAATAAAGTTTTAGCTTGTTTTAATTAGCATTACTCAAGTACAAAAAACATTGATATAAAAAATTAAAGGGAAGTGGTGTCAATCAAAACATAGAAGTACTTCTGAATCAAGGTTGGATCAAATGAATACTAGTTAATTGAACTGTCTTCTTGGATGTACATGATTGTATCCATTCAGATTGAAGGGCTTCGAAAGGAAATCTTAATACCAACAAACATCAGAACAATTACCTAGCCCACGTAGTATGAAAAGCTTCAAAGAAACCTTTAGAGATGAGTTTATAAATGAATGAATAACTGAAGCCAGTTAACCACAAAACATACTCGAGAGGGCCTTTTGAATCTTCCCAGATTTTTGCTGCCTCCTCCATTTTTTTCTTCTCAGTTTTCTCCTTCTCCTGTGCTTCCATGTATTCTTTTTTCTTCATGTCATATTTGAGCCATGGAAGCTTCTTCTTCATTAATTCAGCCTAAGACAAAACCAACAATATGAATCATAATTATCACTAAAATACTTTTTATGCCCTTCATAACCCAAAAAAAGGGAATTTCACAAACGAAAAATGAAACTGCAAACCTTTTTCAGAAGTTTGTCTCTCTGCCAGACACGTTCAACATCTTTTTCTAGTTCAGCATTGAGGGCCTTTAGATTATTCAAGGTCTGCTCCTTTTGCTTTATGGCCTAACATATGACATAAACCCATCATGAATTGATACCTTAGAGCTGACTTCTAAACAAGATCTGTAAAGAAATGAGAATAGCTTTCAACGGTCCAAGCAAGGGTAAGCAAAAGTGAATAGTGAATGATTCGATTTTACCACTTCAAGATTCTTCAATTCCTTACTCCTGTCTATAAGCCCGTGATGCTGCACGGGTAAATTAGGATCACCAACAGCCTTTTCAGTCTCTTCCAGTAGTTGAATAGGGGTCAACTTTGCGAATTCGCAAACCCGATCTTGTGGAAGAAACTGAATAGAGTTGAGCACAAAGCAACAGAAATCAGGAATAGATTCATGATAAACGGATCCTCTGGATTAACATATCATGGCATACAAAGCAAAATGATAAGGAATGTAATACAGCGGAAGCTAACATGGACTGAAGGTGCACCTGGGTTAAGTTGTTGACTTGAATATTGAATTTCTTGATGAGATCAAGGACTTCCTTTTTTGGGACAGTGGTGCCTGCAGGAAATAAATATTAGTGATGCAAGAATCGCCTCCATTTGCTTAATATTTGAAAGGAACATAGCTGAGAAGGATAAAGGAACACATAAGCATCGGTGCTGTTATGTTTGTATCACGAGTTTACTCATCAGTAAGGAGAGAATGGAAGTGAGGAGGAGGGAAGGTACCATCGAGCTGCCACTCAGACTTGTTATTAGTATCGATCTTCCTTGTGATGCATATCTTGTGGTCGGGTGTATTACCGCGGAGGGAAATCTTGACATGACCGGAGTCCTCTCCCCTCTTGACGAAGGCACCGACGCTGGATGCCCTCCCGAGAATCTGCATTTGTATTTACATAGGAAGAGGACGGAGAGAGAGAGAGGGGGGGTCGTGGGTAGGGTAGGAGGCTAAGAAGGTATAGGTAGGTACGCTTGGGTCGGCGGCGAGGGCGAGGGCGATGGCGCAGACGAGGGAGCTCTTGCCGGAGCCGTTGGGGCCGACGACGAGGTTGAGGCGGGGACCGGGGCGGCAGGTGAGGCGGTCGTAGGTCATGAAGTTGCAGAGCTCGATCTCGACGATGTTGCCCGGCACGTAGTCGTCGTCCCCACGCTGCGGCGCGGAGGAGGGATCGAGCTTAGGGCGCTTGGCGGCGCGGGAGCTCGCCATGGCCGGCTGGAATGCTCTCCCCCTCCCCTGCTAGTCTACGGAGTACCACTACTAGTAGCCTAGTAGGGGTTAGGGATTCATGCTCCTCGATCCCCTTTCTTCTCTTCCGCGGCGGATTGGAATCTGGGAGGGACGGACGAGTTATTAATGGGCCTGAAATCCAATCCAGCCTATCGGCCTATGAGGGTTTCCAGACCAAATCATTAATAGCCCATAGGCTCTCATGGCCTGCAGATCCGCAGAGCATTTCATCTTTCTTTTTTAAAAAAAAAAAGCATTTCGCCGGTGTTATGATTATGATTAGAATATTCTTTTTTCTTTCGGATAGGATAGGATATTTTTGTTGTTCGATGGAATATAATGTTGCAACGCCTAAGCTGGATGTCAGTACTGAGATAAGTATATAGGAGTAGCTAGCATGCAAGCAAGTATACACATATATGTAAAATCATGTATGTATACATACATACATACATACATACAAACACACGCGATCTGTATGTATATGGCGCGCCACGCATTAATTATTGATTAGCTAGGTACGTGCGGGACATACTCACGGGGACATGATGATCGATCGATCGCACAATCCATGCGCGCCGGCACCATTAATTCATCATGCATACATACGTACATACAAATCATAACTCTAAAAATAATTATTTTTTCATACGAGAGCAAAATATTTTTTCAGCTGATCGAATCCCGGACCACTAAAAACGATTGCTCAGAATACGAACCACATCTATTTTACTCACTCTGCTAAATAGCTTTTTTTTTCTTTATGAGCCTCTCTCATTTTAGGCCTCATCTTTTTTTCAGAGAAAAGAGAAAAAAAATTGAGGGAAAGTTTTAATCTCGAATCTCTGTAGGGTCATCATCTTTGCATTATTTTTGTTGAGTTTATTTTTTAATTTTAAGTATTTGTTTGAAAGGAATAAAAAACAAATGGTATTTTTAATAGTTTTATAAATTTAAATTGCAATTCTACGTCAGCTTAGGGCATTTTTATCAAATCCTTCTTCTTCATTGTTGTTTTCTTATCTAATAATTATAAATTATATTGCAATTGGTAGTAGATTAAGGTATGTGGGTCTCTTTAGATTAGAGAGAGAAACTCTAATTTAAGTATCTCTAGGTTTTTTTTAAAATAATATTACTCTTTTTTTTCTCTAGATTCCTTTACAATTTTCTTCTTTTAGAATCTTTAGTGTAAAGGAAATAAAAAATTGATTATTTAGAAAATATTATATTTACAAATTTAAAAAAGTAATTTATAATTAAAATAAAGGAAAATATTGTTTAAATTATTTGTAAACTATATATTATATTGTGGTTTATATTTAGATATGGATAGACAGAAATGGATGTACGACACACCAAGATTTCAACGGTTGTTTCTCAATGAGTTATACAAGCATGCTATGAGCAAGACGATAAAAAAATATTTTATTCATACTTGGACTGTAAAAACAAGAAAACATAAAATAAAAAATATATAAGTTATGAAGTTTCACTTGATTCGACACAGGTTTGATGTGGGCTTGTAAATGATATATGTATATTCTGAAGGGCAATCTATAGAATTGTGCTCACCTAGAAGGCTCGATGATAAAGGGATACACCATCGAAAAAGTCATTGAGTGATATATTGATTATTTAAGTGACACACAGTTGGTATATCAGAAGCAATTTGAGAAACGTATTTTAGCCTTCTACAGCAGCTCACAATAGTGAAGCCGTATATCGAGTAACACCTGAAATAGATTAGATTGTAATATATTAGATGCTCAAATGATTAGATAATAAAGATGAACCTACCAATGGAGAAACCATAGAGGAAATTACTGTGAAAAAGGTTGTCATGCGGCCCATTAAGTGTGGTCAACTCCTATCAAGCAAAGGATAATAAGAGTGTAGCCCAAAACAGTGGCGTTTAAGTAGAGGCAATTGACACAAATGGATATAAGAACACTTATTATAAATTCATAAAAAAATAGAAGTTAGACTATGAACTAAGTACGTAGATCCCATTTTTCCAATGCCAATGGGTTAAACACCCATAAGGCGTGTTCATTGATAACTTCAATCTAACAACTGTTGACTTGACAATGTAGGTTACAAGGATGACCCCTTGATACTTGTTGATTGTGTTGCATATGTTTTATATGTAAATGACCCCGTGAACAAGAAGAAGGTCGTTGCGATCTCCGTAAAACAAAAGATTATAGGAGTTGAAAATGTGGAAAATGTCGAGGACTACAATTAGTATGACCAAATTCCACTATTTATAGATTTTTTGTAATAGTATAAAGCTTGTAGAGGCAACCATTAGCAAAAAAACACTCAAATTCTACAGATGGTAACAATCTGTAAAAGATAATTTACACGGACGGTGAAAATATGTAATTTAATAAATTGTGTGAATATGTAAAATTTGTGTACGATGTATGTGAAAATACATAAGAATTATATTGAAATATAAATTTATTGTATAGAATGCAATTAGAAAGGAAAAATTATAGCGGGCATTTTCATAGGAGATGCACGGTGTCCCTCGCTTGCGAAAATTTCCCCCTACAAGCCAGTCCTACACATCGAACCCTAGTATTATGCCACTAGACTGCCAAAATTCAAACCCCTGGCCGCCATTGTCGCCACCCCCGCGCGCCGGCCTCCACTCTCCAACTGTTTTGCCACCGCCACTCCTCCCACGCATGGTGTCGATCGATGCCATCGAGACTCTTTGCCCCGACGTGGGCCTCCTCAACCACCCTTGCTCCAACCTTGAAGAGAACAACATGATCACACCATTCCTTCAAGGTTATGTTTTTTTTATTTTTAACACATGTATGCTTTTTAACAAGAGTTATTTGTATGATTGTGCTTTGATAGGTGTGGAATCATATGCAATATGTAGGAAGGGAAGGGGCTTGTTTTTGTTCTTAATACATATTCAGAATGGCTAGTCAAATTAGTTTTGCATTGGTAAATCTATAGCTGAACATTGCTAATCATGCCTCTCAAGATATACACAACAATATTCCTCAATTAGATTTGTTGATTGTTCTCAATCAGTTTTTAAACCTTGCAACCTTATATATGATTTGCTAATTAATATGTCATAAAATCTATCAATCAACTTGCTCTAGAGGGTAGGAGTCATAAGCATTACCTTGATCATATCGTAGGAATCATAGGGTTAAATATTACATTTAATACATTTATTATTGTTAAATATTACGTACAAATGGTGGGATCTAGTTAAAAATTTACATATTTCGATAATTACCTTACACACGATAGACACTGGCAATAACTCAAATAGACCACAAAATCGTTGCATTAGGAGGAGACATTATCTATCTAGCACACATCATCCGACAATAGCCCTAAAAGCGAACGGTCATATTACTCCCCCAGCGATCCACATCCTAGCCCGCAACGTGAAAAGAAGGCTATGGACAACACTAATTATGTCTCAGAGGCGGTAAGTTCTTTGTACAATTGACTTTGTTGAGTTTATTGTACACATCTATTTTTATATAGTATCAATTATTCTATTTCATGCGTAGACGAAGATTGCTCCACGAAGGTCCACGCGTAGTAGAGTTTTGTTAAAGTGACAACAATAAGTAGAGTAAGTATTGGAAACTTCCTCTATCTTGAAGCTAGAAACAACTATTGTGCAAACAAGTCCTAAAATGCAAAAGGAGAGAATGGGGCACGACCAAGGAGATTAATCATAAAGAGGCACACGTCGTGACCCACATCAATGTTAAGGGATATCTAACAATCCCCCGTGAAGTGGTTATTAGGTGGTAAAACCAATACGGGCTATTGTTAAGGATCATATCCCAATATTAATTGACGATTGAGAGCTAGTTACAGCAGTACCAAAAATTACTTATGGGACGAGTTAAATAAAAGAATCATATTCTCTAAAGGACTTGAGAAAGAAGCAAAGGTAGTCACCCTTCAAAACATGGCCAAGTTATGGCGTAATTGTAAATCAAAACTTAACACAAAATACATGCAGAGGGGATTGATCCCAAAGTTTGGGAAGATCATCACACTTGCTTAGTGGGACCAGTTTGTGGTGAAGATAACCACACCAAAAAAGATGGCGCTGAGTAAGAAGATAGCAGAACTCATGAAGAAAAACAAGTTTCACCATCATCTTTGCTAGGGTGGCTATATTGGAAAGGACGAGAAGTGGAAAAGGCTGATGATGACTTGAGAACCCAAATAAAAACCATGTCAATGAAGGACTATGCTGAACGAAGTAGGAATTGGGTGCATGCACAGTCCCTAGAGATCACCGACTCTGGTAAGATTGTATTCCTAGATTTTGGCCTTCAAGAAGTTGCGAACAAGATGAAGGATATTACAGAGAGAAAGAAATATGGTTCTTTTAGTTCTATCAAGTAGATAGACTTGCTGAGTATCGCTTTGGGCAACCTTGAGCATGGTGGTCACATCTATGACATAACATCCATGGTAACTAGAGACACGGGTTTGTAGAAGATGCACCCATCTACAAGAAGCACATCCATTTTAAGGAGACACTAGAAGAAATAGTATAGGTAATGGTGGCCTAAGAAATGATGAGGTTTGTAGCAAGTGTTGTTCTAGACCTATTTTCCTAACTACAACCCCAGATAGAGTCAGGCGGCAGCCAGCTTTTACTGCAATTGTTGTAAACAGATTCAGCCATACTACCGACGATCGTCGGATTTACTCTCACCCTGAAGTTTCTTGTCGACGACATACGGGAAGACACTCCATGCACGCTTCATGTCCCCGTTGGAAGGGCAAGTTAAATAATAAAGGTTGCGAAGGGTTGGGCAATGCCGAGCCATATTTTTCATAGCTAACCAATCCCAAAGGATTATGCCAAGATTGCAATGGTGAATGTCAACAAAGATCAAGCCATATACGAGATTGACATTCCAACGAGTGAGGATATCAAATATCTTGGAGATACAGTTGATCATATTATTCTTTAGTATAGAAGAGATATAGTCCTGATAATGTTGGTGGAACCCTCGAAGAGCCTACCAGACCCAACTGCACACCAACCTTCATTAGCAAATCATCTCCTAGAAACGGAAGACATGTTCTCTATAGGCCAGCTCCCTTACGCCACCACGACAACCTTCTCCTAGACATCAACATCTCCGTCTTCCCCAGCAAATCCTACGTCATCTCCCATTGAAACAAGTATCTCTTAAAGACCAAAAAGTGCCTGCTCTATGAGAAGCCTCTCCGATACCTCTCATGCCACGCAAAATTAAACCCCATCTCCACAAGACAAAAGACAAGAACAGTAAGAGTTGGATAGTAAAATCATTTTTACAAAGAGAGAATTTAAGCATAGAGTCCAATACATACATGGAGTGGAAAACCCAAACTCTATCAGGATCGATAAGTATAGATCTAGGGTTCATTGCCACCAACAAAGATGGGCTGGAGAAATTCTAGAATGGCAAACCATACCTCTTTGTCTTGAATGCTTAAGAATGGTCCATTTCAGATACATAGATAGCATCAATGGTACATGAGAACCAGTAGAATTGACATCTTCTATATTACAACTTGGCATCGAAGGAACTCTTTATGGACGATGGAAGAAAGGTTTTAATTGATTTAGAGACCTGCATGCAATGTACTGCTGAGAAAAACTTGACATCAATCTCATTATCGTGTGGTACATATAAGTTAACATGTATTGATCTTATTGCTACTAAATTATTCCCTAACCAATAACTAATTGGAGCCGCTCTAAATTTTTAGCACAACATGTTAATAAAGTTGAATAAATAGGTTGTCTATCTTAACTCACTACAAATCTCAAAGCCAACATATACTGTCGATATAAAAGAAAATTCCAATGTGTTGAAGGACAAACCCCAAAAGAAGAGATTGAAATAAATTTAGAAAATACAAACTGAAAAGAAGATAGTTGTAGATGTCTGCATAGGGTGTGCAATGGTAATCATAATGGATAGAATATTCATAATGGTGACATACAACAACGGGTAATTTTGATATTTACCATAGTCATTGTACATAAAATAACAATTACTAACATTAATCTTTATATAGAGAGCAATTATATCTGTTTCATGATACCTCGGGACTATAAAGTCATTATGCTAGACTCAATAGATATCCCATAGGAATGTTATCAGTCTTTTATCGACGTTTTAGATTAGTAAGTCATTAATTAATTCCTTCGATATTGATCGACCCCGGTCCTTATAGCATATATAGATTACTAACTTTTATTTTTTTTCTCTATCCATGTTTTCTAGTAATACCATGAGAACGATGGAGTAGTCAAAACACATAGGAAAAGTTTATAGTGATAAACAACTAGTCAGTACAATACGATACATATATTTTATAAATATAAGTCTATATACGCATATAACAAAATAAACAAATATTATTTTTATATCATTCATAAAGTGCCACAAGTAACCGCCATATAGCGTATTATATGGTTATTATTTCTACCACTATCTTAAGTCCAACGGATGATACTAACTCTAAAAATATAAGCTAATATGCATATTGACTCTACATTTACACATATTAAATACTTAATTATATTTTTTGACATGATATGTGTGCGCATATGCCTAGAATCAGAGATAAGATACTCGATGATAAAAAAAATAAAAACATGGTACAAGACTTATGTTATTTTATTTATCATAAGATCTACCATATTCGTGAAGACTTCTTCTACAAGTAATGACACTTCATTTAACATAAGAGCTACAAAAGACCTTATAGAGTGGAACTTTCTATCATTCATTTTGTTGTTGTATAAACTGAGTAATAAATTAAGTATTCATAGTTAGTGCGTGTATATATATTTATATATAATAATTTATTTTTATATATTAGTTAAATTAAATATTATATATATATAATTTAGCCCACTAGAATGGATATAAAATAATCTAATGAATTTTATATAAAACTTAGAATGAATTTTAGATGTGAATTTTAGTTAATAAATATATTTTTAGGCGGGTAACCTATACCCCTCTGCAAAAATACTTTTTTTAATGGCTAACCTATGCGTTTCTGTAAAAACCGTCTAAAATAAGCCCATTATTATATATATTTAATCGTAGGTGGCTTCTCTACTGTTTGGGCCACTTGCCATTTTTTTACTAAAGTGTGTATATATATATATATATATATGCGACCGTGTACAAGCTCGTGCGTGGGCCAACGTACATGAGCACGTAGTACGTGAACACTCACAGTACTCCATATATGCACGCACGCAGAGGGGTGCTGCAACTTATTACTGTATGTAACAAATTAATATATATGGCCGGAAGCCAAGGCGCTTAGCCTATCAGCGATATATATATATATATGCATATGATCGATCGAGACGGTGGCAATCGACGACTCATCGATCGACCAAATTCTACTGGTACGTACGTAGCTAATTTGGTCATGTCGCACATCGCCGTGGAGCGCAACCGGCGTCGGCAGATGAACGAGCACCTCAAGGTGCTCCGCTCGCTCACGCCCGCCTTCTACATCAAGCGGGTGCGTACTGTTTATCATGCATATGCCATCACCGTCGCCGCCGTCGGCCGTACCATATACTGATCGATTTATATGTGTGTGTATATATGTATATATGTATATGCATGCAGGGCGACCAGGCTTCCATCATCGGCGGCGCCATCGACTTCATCAAGGAGCTGCAGACGCTGCTGCAGTCGCTGGAGGCCCAGAAGAAGCGCAGGCAGCACATCTCGCCGGCAGCCGGCGGCAGCCCCAGCCCCACTCCGAGCCCGCGCTCCCTCATCACCTCCTGCTCTCCGACCTGCTTCAGCAGCGGCAGCAGCGCCGGTTCATCCGCCGTCACCGATATCTTTCCCACCCCCAAGGAGAATACTAAACCGCAGCAGCAGCAGCAGCAGCTGGTAGCAGAGCTCGCCGCCTGCTGCAACTCCCCCATGGCCGACGTGGAGGCTAGGATCTCCGGCGCCAACGTGCTGCTGCGCACGCTGTCCAGGCGCGCCCCGTCCGGCCAGCTGCCCCCCGTCAGGATCATCGCCCTGCTCGAGACCCTCCATCTCGAGGTGCTCCATCTCAACATCACCACCATGGAAGACACCGTCCTTTACTCCTTCGTCCTCAAGATCGGCCTTGACTGCCACCTCAGCGTCGACGACCTTGCCAAGGAGATGCAGCAGACTTTCTGCTGCATCATGCCACCACCACCAGATCATCACCTCCACTCCATATAGCTACCTTTTTCTATATGCATGCCTGCATGGATCAATGGAATTAATCAAGTTGCATGCAGGCACGCATTGATCTGGTTTCTAATTAAGCTAGCTACATATCGTGCATATGTATCGATCTAGTGCCCATCTGCCCCCCCTTAATTATATAAGGCGTATTTTGGTTTTAATAAGTCTTTAAGATCAAACTCTGTGCTCATCACCAAATCTCGTGGGAAAGGTCCAATCGAACCGAGATGGTGGCTCGGTTACTCGGTTACGTGAATGCCTAAGAGATATATTTATCTCCAGTGCAGATTCTTAACCATCGAGGTCCAAGAGCGTGCCAATCAAACTGACCATGTAATTGACAAGAAGGTGAGACAAATGGATCAGTCAAACGATGGGTTGATATGAGCTCTCGCTATCGACTGGCCGCCGATAGGATTAAGTTAGTTATCGATTGCGTCTAGATGGCTCCTGCTATTGGCTGGTCACCGATAAAGATTGAGATGCTCTTCCATTAACTGGGGAGCTAATAAAGACGTAGACAAATATCGACGAAGGATATGATGACTTTGGGTGTAGCGAAAGCGAGATTCTGATCCATCGGTCGCAGAGCCGATGGGAGCACCAAAGGGCATTCAAAGAATAGCAAAGCATGCAGGATTTCTCTTGGTTACCAACGGAAGCTGCAGCGCTTGAGCATTGGCTGAACAACCGATGAAGGCATAAGAGATAGGTACGTGGAACAGATTACAGGACCTATCGGCCAAAGAGCCGATGACGCTCTACGGCATCCAAAGCATAGAGTGGGGCCCAATCTCCCGCGAAGCCACGAGGACCAGCGACCGCAGTAACGGCACCATTAGGACCAGCCACTATAGATCGGACCGAACCAAGACAGTATAAAGCCAGGGCTAACGGTGCGAAGACAACAGAGGCTTAGACCGAATGTAATGACGAGGGAGGAAAGAGGTGAGGTCATCGGCTACCTACTGGCCGAACGTTCGACGCAGGCCTACACCTAAACCCATCAGCCGCTCGAGCTGATGGGGAACAAGACCCGCTAGATCTTGACGCTGACCACATCAAACATGAGCCCTGGAAGATCAAACCGAACCAAGACAGTACCAGGAAGCGTTCGACATGTTCAGATTAACCTCTAAATGATCAATCATTAGACGATACATGAGACGGATGTGAGGCCTGCATTGAGGATAACTCATCGGCTACTCACTCTGATGAGATGCGCGCGAAGACCAGCCGGGACGCCGGCTCAAATCACCACCACCAATCTCGTAGGTCGAATCTAACCGATGCAACATGAGACCGTGGACAGAGGAGGGAGACCGACGCACTAGTGTGCCTCTGTTAACGCTAAAATCTGGCGGATCCGATGGCGCTAAAGCCGATCGGCTGGGAGATCCGATGGGGCTAAAGCCGATCGGCTGAGAGGTCCGTTGGAGGGTTTGATGCAGCCATCGGCCGATGGAGATACTGAGACAAAGCCGATGGAGAACTGTAGAAAAGCCGATCAGATTAGTAGAAGATTGGATCGACTTGAAGATAGGGGATTGTCCAATCAGGATCAGGTCTGAGAAGCCCGAGGGAAGGAAGGAGAAGGATCGGCTTGACTTAAAGAAGGTCCGATAGTTACAGTGGAGAAGCCGATCAGGTTGCAGCAAAGAAAGACTCAGTTACAAATTGAAAGATTATTCAGATAAAACCGAGTTTGCAGAGGAGCCGTGGACTCCACGGCAGGGTGCTTATTTTTGTAAATTATAACCTTACTTAATTAGGGAGGTCTAGTTGGTTAGTTAACTTCTTTAGGAATATTTTCCTTTGTTCTTACTAGGAAATAATGTCCGATGGTCGTAGACGCGTTGGACTCTGTCTGTAAATCCAGGATATAAATATAGACCCCTGGAAACATGTAATACATCTCTCGATCATATTCAAACTCGGCGCATCGCCACCCTAGTTCATCTAGGTTCTACCGGCGGGTTCTGGCTCTCAACGCGGGGCTGCATCGGTTAAGTCCGATCTCCGGCGAAGGGGTAAGTCCTACCACCATCCCAATATGTCTTGCTCTGTCTAAGGCTGCATCGGTTAGGTCCGACCTCTTAGGCCGATCGGATGTATTGCATCACGTCCGTGCTGGACCTATTGGCCTGTTAAGCTCCCTCTGCCGTCGTCGGTCTCGTGCTGCATCGGTTAGGTCCAACCTACGGGGCTGCCGACGGTAGATCGAGCTTCAGGCCTATAGTCTTCTGCACGGCGTATCATTGGAGTGCTAGCCGATGAGTTATCCATGCTCTGTGCTTCACGCCCAGCACATCGGCCCCTCGGCCGATACGCATCAGCCTTTAGAGGCGTCTCACGACGCGTAACGCCAAACGTATCGGACCTCCAGCTGATACGCACTCGCCTTTAGAAACGCGTCCCCTCATCGGCTCAGCTAGCCGATGGGTTTGTTCCTATCCTTACTACGGCATAGCCGATCCGGCGTCCTCCGTATCATCGCCGCTGGCCCCGGTCTCGTACTGTCTCGGTTAGATCCGATCTTCGAGGTTCGGTGTTGATGACGCTGTCACAGCGGGCGACGGGTCTCTTGCTGTCATATCCAGAGCGGCATCGGCTTTGCAGCCCATGTCTTCTTGCGCTAATCATCGCCTAGGCCGCATCCATTTTCATCGGTTTTTCCAGCCGATGGATCACTATTCGGCTGTCCGAAGGGATCCCGTGCACCTCGATGTCCTCTAAGCACACCCTGGTTCCTCCATCGGCTCTACTGTCGACCGCTCGTCGACACCTGTCCACATCGGCTCCCCAGCTGATCCAACAGCATCCCGAACCTATCGGCAGTCAACCGATAGCGAGCTTCTGTATCGGACCCGCTCGTCTCACCTCCTTGTCAATTGCAGGGTCAAATTAACTGGCACGCCCGCGAACCTCGAGACCTAAGAACTTGCACTGGAGACAAGCAGACCTCCCAGGCCTTCGCGTGACCGAGCCGCCGTCCCTCCCCGGTCGCAGGATTTTTTGGCGGCGAGCACGCCTCTTGGCACGCCCGGTGGGATAGAAGGTTTCATTCATCGGCCGATAAGAACTGTACTTTATTCATCGGCCGATCGGGTAGAAATCTTCATTCATTAGCCGATTGGACTGGATTCATCGGCTGGAGAAACCTGAAGACCGTTTATCGGCTGAAGATCCTTCATCGGCTGGTGATATAATTCAATTCATCAACCAGAGGGACTCTACAAGTGCCTGATTGGAAGTCAGATTTTTCTCATCAACCCGGGGGGCATCTTGTTGTCAATATGTCTAAAGAAAAGGTGGATTCCAAGACATATTCATCCGAAGATGAAACCGATGAGGAGATAACAATTCCAGTTACCATGGAGGATTTGAATGAAGACCAGAGGCGGCATATAGAGCAAAATATGGATAACTTTCAGAAGCTCTGTTTGGAATCTTTCAGTATGACTAAACAAGGGCCGATTCAAAAAACACAATTACCAAAATGTGTTTTGATGAAAGAATCAGGCCATTCAGCACCCGTGAATTCTTCCAAACCGTTGCAAGAGATATTCAATAACTCATTTTATCAAGCATTCAGTAATCCATCAGGAGTATGGATGGATACACTATAGGATCTGATCGGGAAGGCGATACAAGAGTCATCGGCTCAAGAAACCGATCAGGATCATGTGTCTTTGCCGATAGAGACGGAGGAAAACAAGGACCTATCGGCAAATATGTATCCACCAATACAAGATCGACTCGGGGGGCAACGGCAGGAGGAACCTGTAGAATTTTGTCAGAGAAATTATTATGGAGAATGTCATAAGCAGAATCGGGTACCATATCCACCTCCACATGATCAGGAAGACACTTTAAGAAAGAAGAATTGGTTAATCAGAATTGTGGATACGGTGGAAGAGCAATTTGGTATCAAACCCAAAGATCAAACAGTAATGTATCGGCACCCATATGCAGAATGGTTTAACAGAGTTCCACTACCTCGCCGATACACGATACCAGATTTCTCAATATTCTCAGGACAGGATAGCATATCTACATTGGAACACATCAGTCGATTCTTAATACAGTGTAGAGAAGCATCGGCTGAGTAATCTCTCAGAGTCCGTTTCTTTCCTTTATCCCTCTTTGGATCGGCCTTCGCATGGTTTTCTTCGTTACCATCGAACTCGATTGAAGGATGGACCGATCTGGAACAACAGTTCCATGGACATTTCTGTACTAGGATTCAAGAAACGAGACTGTCAAATTTGACATCGGTTAAACAAAGACATAATGAGTCAGTTCTGGAATACATCCAATGTTTCCAGGACATCAGAAGCCGATGTTATAGTCTTGTTCTGAGCGATGAACAATTAGCCGATTTGGCCTTCCAGGGGTTATCAAGTCGTATTAGGTGGAAATTTTCTGCCCAGGAGTTCAACGGTTTAACACATCTGATGCATATGGTATCGGCTTACGAGAGACGATTAGCAAGAAAAGAGGAAATGCCGACACATCAGAAGTTACCGATTGGGTCTTGGGATGATAAGTCTGGAGAACGGCCACCCAATCAGGAAGACATCTAGATCGGCTGAGCATAACCGATTTCTCCTTTTCAAGACGAACGGATTCTCATAATTGGTATCGGCTAGTGATACTGTTTAAATCGACTGAGGCGTAGCCGATTCCTAATATACGAAAGCCGATATGATTATATCGGTTACAGATGGCCGATACAGTTTAAGACGTCGTCATCAGAAAATATATATACACAACTTTTATTGATCAAGCTGATTGAAGTTTACTGCAAAAAGTTAGTGTTCAAGATGACATCTGGATTTCTCCGAGGCTAAAGTTTTACAAGAATTTCTTAATGGCCTCGATCGCGCGCAGACGGATTTGATCTATATCATTGATAGCACGGATGTCATCCTTGTCTAATCCGGGGATAGTTTTCAAGTTCTTGTGCCGGCGAACGGCTAGCCGCACTTTGTCTGCTACCTTGGCCTCTTGGTTTTGGATCGACTTTGGTAGGCCAATGAGATGGGACTCGGTGGAATTGATGTCTTCACGAACCTTGTCGAGTTCCGCCATCAAATCGGCTTCTCGTTTCTTCAAGAGGCCAAGCTTGGTGTTGGCGTGTTGAAGGTCAGCTGACATTTCATCAAGTTTCTTCTTTTTATCAAGGGCAGTCAGCCGATCGTTGTGAGCTAGGTGGCTTTGCTCAGCGCGATCGGCTATGCGTCGTCTTGATGCAGTCAGCTGGGTCCTTTGGAATTCCAAGTAAGCAGCAGACGTGAGTGCATCCGACAGTTCCGCAGGTAGGAGGTGTTGAATTTCTGCAAGTCTTCCTCAGATCGACCCGCAGTCTTCCACCAGCGAGTCAATTGGAACCTCCAGCAGATGCATAATATCTGACAACTGCTCACGTGCATCGGCTGGCAAAAATGTTTCAATCGCTGTGCTGGTGGCTGAGTCTTCCTCTGCTTCCAGGTATTTGCCGATGTCAAAGGAGAACAGATCGGCTAATGACTGCATAACAACATTAGTAAACTTGGAGATCATAAGTAAAGAAAAATGACATGTATGATGGACGTACCTGAGAGATAGTGGGAGCAGTTCTTGTGCGGGTATCAGCTTGATGTGGGGCAATGTGAGTAGATGCTAAAACTTCAGAGGATACCATCGGCTCAGCCCCAGTAACAGGGTCCGACGTTTGGACCTTGGGAGCCGATGGTTCAGGCTGCAAAGCGAAGGTGTCAGGATAAAACAAAAGCCACAGAGAATTGACGCTGACACCTACCAGCGGAGATGCGGGAGGAGTTAGAATTGCCGCAGGAGAAGGGCTTCGCGAAGCCGATGCAACGATGACAACATCGGCATCGGGTTTTCGTCTCTTAGAAACTGATCGAGCAGACGGTTTCTTGCGCTTTGACCCTGACACCTGCGACACTCGGAGGAGAGCCGATGGAGGTGGACCGCTTTGCCCAAGGAGGGATCTGGCCGATGGAGGTTGATAGATAATCGGCCGACCACTTGCGCTGGTCGAAGGTGTGTCTTTATCGCCAGCCTGTGGAATCACGGGAATCAAGATACAGTTGAAATTCAATACGATGAAGACATGATAGTGAGAGAAAGATTACCTCTTCATCGGATTCCACATAGTCGAGATTGAGGCGAAGGCAATAATGTTCAGCCGATAGACTATACAAGTGTCTTCCCCATTCTGACCACCATCGAGCGAAGATTTTGGTATTGGATGTGCAGGGCTCGAAGATGGAGATAGTCCCTAAGGACAAGTTCGATGTCATCGAAATAAGTCGGTCATACTCCAAGCCGCTTTTCACTTCTCCGCGGGCTCGGAGTTTGCCGATGAAAAACAAGCCGATGGGGAGTTGGTCGAAGCCCAACTGACGAGCACTAACCGAAGGATGGTAGAACTCGTATGATGGATGTTGGGATCAGCCCATTGAAAATCCGATCTGCAGAAGACAAGGAGTTATGGAGGATAAAAAGATGGTCTTCAATTCTTAATCGGCTAAGGCATTCATCGGATGAAACCTGGAAGGCATTTCAAAGGACGAGTCATCCTCGTATGTGAACCAGATGGTGACCTCTTTGGTGAAGCCATAGTAGAAACACTTAAACCATCTGCTGAGTCCGAGGGGGGTCATTTTGCTTCCAGGAAGAGCCGATGAAGCTTCACCCAGCGAAATGCATCGGCATCGGCTGGCCTCGTTTTCTTTAGGGTAATTAGTCGGGAACGTCATGGAAGAGAAAGGGGGCCTGGCAATGACTTTGGAGGTGTAGACGTTCAACCAAAGTTGTATAAACCACCAGGGTCCGCCGATATGCCCGACTGGATGACCTGTTGACAGCTTGATCGCAACTTGATGAAGCAGATGATAAGTTGCTCCGAGAAGATAATGCCCCAGGGGAATTTGGCGGTGATCGGCTAGGAGCTCTGCCAAACATTGCATGTTCGTTGTTGGACCGAGAGTCGAACCACCAAAGAAGAATCGTTCCAGCCAAAGATTCAAGAACGCTACATGTTCACGTCCATCGACTGGGCCGGAGAATTTGTTATGCAAGGAAATGTACTTAGTCCAACCTCCGATATTCTTGGTGTTTAGTCGATGCTTAGGTTTGAATCTGAGGCTGAAAAGGTTCATGTAGTGTGTGGTGTTGAGGCAGGTTAACATAGTAACATCCATCAAGGTGGGAGTCATCAGCCCATGTCCGAACATGAAGGCATTCAAGATGTTCGACCAGAAGTAAGAAGCCGATGCAAGCAGAGGTTCGTTCCTTTCCATATCGGTTAAGGAAAGGTTAATGCAATGGTCTATTTCTATATCCTCCCATAAAGTCTTTTTGGAGGCAGAAATCCTAAGGTACCAGTTTCTCCATTCAAGGAGTTTGCTAGGCCAGGATCTGAAGCTATGAGCCCAATCGGTGATGGCCATGGATGAGTTCTTAAACGGGATCCTTTCTGTTTCGGAGTTGATGAAATCAGTCGGATCCTCGTAAACCATAGGGCCAAGAAAGAAGTGACCGGGGCGGTCAGAGATTGGAATAGTGATCTGACTCTTAAGATACTACAGAAACCAGAACCCGACTACTGATGAGAAATCGGGATGGAGAAGAATCTTGCAAAACATAGGATGAAAGAGCAGATAATGGTTACCTCAGGGATTATGTGTGTGGAAGCCATTGCGCAAACGAAGGAGTAGCGGCCGATGAAGAAATCTGTGAGAGCTCGCCTTCAGTCTTCTGAGCCCGTCGAGATTCACAGAAATTTGCGGATGCCTGTGGAGCTCGTCGAGGTTTGGGGTTTTTGATGAGAAGAAGTGTGTGGAAGAAGACTGAGGAGGGGATATATTTTATAGAGGCGAAACAACCTAGGCAGAGATCTGAGCCGATTAATGGGGTTTTAACGGGTCATCCTGGTTTGCGGAGGTTTCTAACGGCTTGGAATTTCGTAGTTTGTTGGCAAACTCTAAAATTGGGGGGCATGTGTTAACACCAAAATCTGGTGGATCCGATGGCGCTAAAGCCGATCGGCTGGGAGATCCGTTGGAGGGTTTGATGCAGCCATCGGCCGATGGAGATACTGAGACAAAGCCGATGGAGAACTGTAGAAAAGCCGATCAGATTAATAGAAGATTGGATTGGCTTGAAGACAGGGGATTGTCCAATCGGGATCAGGTCCGAGAAGCCCGAGGGAAGGAAGGAGAAGGATCGGCTTGACTTAAAGAAGGTCCGATAGCTACAGTGGAGAAGCCGATCAGGTTGCAGCAAAGGAAGACTCGGTTACAAATTGGAAGATTATTCAGATGAAACCGGGTTTGTGGAGGAGCCGTGGACTCCACGGCAGGGTGCTTATTTTTGTAAATTATAACCTTACTCAATTAGGGAGGTCTAGCTGGTTAGTTAACTTCTTTAGGAATATTTTCCTTTGTTCTTACTAGGAAATAATGTCCAATGGTCGTAGACGCGTCGGACTCTGTCTGTAAATCCAGGGTATAAATATAGACCCCCTGGAAACATGTAATACATCTCTCGATCATATTCAAACTCGGCGCATCGCCACCCTAGTTCATCTAGGTTCTACCGGCAGGTTCTGGCTCTCGACGCGGGGCTGTATCGGTTAAGTCCGATCTCCGGTGAAGGGGTAAGTCCCGCCACCATCCCGATATGTCTTGCTCTGTCTAAGGCTGCATCGGTTAGGTCCGACCTCTTAGGCCAATCGGATATATCGCATCACGTCCGTGCTGGACCTATCGGCCTGTTAAGCTCCCTCTACCGTCGTCGGTCTCGTGCTGCATCGGTTAGGTCCGACCTACGGGGCTGCCGACGGTAGATCAAGCTTCAGGCCTATAGTCTTCTGCACGGCGTATCATTGGAGTGCTAGCCGATGAGTTATCCATGCTCTGTGCTTCACGCCCAGCACATCGGCCCCTCGGCCGATACGCATCAGCCTTTAGAGGCGTCTCATGACGCATAACGCCAAACGTATCGGACCTCTAGCCGATACGCACTCGCCTTTAGAGAGGCGTCCCCTCATCGGCTCAGCTAGCCGATGGGTTTGTTCCTATCCTTGCTATGGCATAGCTGATCTGACGTCCTCTGTATCATCGCCGCTGGCCCCGGCCTCGTACTGTCTCGGTTAGGTCCGATCTTCGAGGTTTGGTATTGATGGCGCTGTCACGGCGGGCGACGGGTCTCTTGCTGTCATATCCAGAGCGGCATCGGCTTTTCAGCCCATACCTTCTTGCGCTAATCATAGTCTAGGCCGCATCCGTTTTCATCGGTTTTTCTAGTCGATGGATCACTGTTCGGCTGTCCGGAGGGATCCCGTGCGCCTCGATGTCCTCTAAGCACACCCTGGTTCCTCCATCGGCTCTACTGTCGACCGCTCGTTGGCACTTGTCCACATCGGCTCCCCAGCCGATCCAATAGCATCCCGAACCTATCGGCAGTCAGCCGATAGCGAGCGTCTGTATCGGACCCGCTCGTCTCACCTCCTTGTCAATTGAAGGGTCAAATTGACTGGCACGCCCGCGAACCTCAAGACCTAAGGACCTGCACTGGAGACAAGCAGACCTCCCAGGCCTTTGCGTGACCGAGCCGCCATCCCTTCCCGGTCGCGGGATTTTTTGGCGGCGAGCGGCCTCGCGCGGACGTGATGAGGTACGCTCGATTTGACTAAGAGGTCGAACCTAACCGATGCAGCCTTAGACGGAGCAGAGCATATGATAAGAAGACATCTTTAAAGGTACGTGTGCATCGGCCTTACGGTCGATGCACTAGGCGTGATGGTTGATGGAAATCTTCTGATGACGGATGCGTATTGGCTGAGGAGCCGATATGCTGGGTGTGTTGCTCAAGATATAGATAACTCATCCACTAACCACTCCGATGAAACACCGTGCAGAGACCTACAAGCCTATGGCTCAATCTACTATCGGCAGCCTCATAGGTTGAACCTAACTGATGCAGTACGGGACCGATGACGGTAGAGAGAGTTTGGTAAACTGATAGAGCTTGCACGAACGTGATGCGGTACACTCGATCTAATTAAGAGATCGAACCTAATCAAACCTAATCAATGCAATTTTAGACAGAGCAAGATATACCAGAATAGTGGCGGGACTTATTCCTTCGCTGGAGATTGAACTTAACCGATGTAGCCCTGCGTTGAGAGCTAGAACCCACCGATAAAAATCTAGACGAGCTAGGGTGGCGATGCACCGAAATTGTATTGATTGAATGATGATTTACAGGCTTCTAGTGGTCTATATTTATATTCTGCCATTATAGAGTTTGACGCGATTACAACAACCATTGGACGTTATTTCCTAAAAATATAAAAGAAAATATCTTTAATAAAGTTAACTTAACTAACTAAACATTCATATCAATATAAAACTAAACATTCATATCAATATAAGATACGATTTATATAAATAAATTATTCTGTTGTAAGTTCCACGGCTCCTTCTCAGACTAAGCCTCATTTGAATAGTCTTTTAGACCGAATATTTTCTCGCTTCGTTCGATCGGCTTCTTCTTATAGCAATCGGACTATTCTTTATTATACTATTTATCTTTCCAATTTATCCATGGTTACCAAATTCTGATGTTAACACTCTAATTATTAAATTCCTATAATGATGTACTCTCTTATAGTTATAAGACAAATGTTGTGTGGAAATTCCTTTCGGGTATAAATATGTCGGTGTAATTTTTATCTGTCAATTTTCAAATTTCAAAGTGTGATTTTCTGAAATCAATGCCTTGTAGGAGTGAAGGGAGAAAGGGTATATTACAAGCCCCAAATATAAGAAAATTCTTTTAATCCTACAACGGAACGGCTCTCAACGGTAGGGCTAACAACACGCTACGTATCAAGTAGCCCGTCTTAGAGCACCCTTTTTCCGGTTTCCCTCCTTCTCCTAGTTCCTATATTAGATAAATAATTTACTACTGTCATGTGAAAATTTTCCTTGTAGAAATTCATAGGATAAGATTATAAAAAAGACTCACATATCAAATTCACATGGATCAGACTATAGCAATGATGACTAATATTTTTACTCCGATCTACCCTCTCCGGCCTCCCCTCCAGGCATAGCAGTGGATTCAACGTTAGGGGCAAACTGGTGAAGCCGGTGATGCGCTCGTTCCTAGCATACACGACCTTAGCCTAAAGCCAGCTGAACACCATTTTGACCCACTGCCACCGCCAAGGCCTGGATTAGGAGGGACATGGGCGGCGTGGACCGGATCCTTGAGAGGCAAAGTCGACGGAGGAAGGCAGGGCCACCTTCATCTCCCAAGTGGCGCCGACGTCAAAGTATAGGGTTGAGCAGAGTCAGGATCGAGAGTGTCGTAGACGCGGTTTGCAGATCTCCATCTTTGCACGAGACCCGCATTAGCTACCTGGTGTCCGGTCATCATAGCTATCTTCCACTATCGACAGTACGGCTGTTAGGCCAATCCCTCCTCTTCACGTCATCCGTATCACTGTCGGGCAATCGACACATGGAGGACACTACCATCACCGAGGGCCATCCCTACCGTTGGTCCTCTGCTGACCCAATCTGAAGGAGGATGCATAGCGGGAGGGGGTCATGCTCCATCACTGTCTCCTCCTGCCTATCGCCATCTCTTCCTCTACTTCTTCTCATTGCTCATTAATTGTCACCGATTCTGCCCGGTACCTATTATCTGTTGCCCCAAATTGCCAGATTCAAAAATTTTGGGGTAGAGAGAGGACAATAAAGTTGGTCTAGAAAAACTGGCCAGAGGAAAATAGAGTGGTGCGGGGAGAAAGTGAACGAAAAAGATAGGATAAAAAATTATCATAGGTGCAAGGGTGTGACGTGAGTCACGCTAAGTAGGCTAAACAAACAATACGCTAGATGTTGTATACAAGTACATATATTTACACTTTAAATTTTAAAATTTACACTATGATTTCCTCTAGTACCTACTATGTTGGAGAAATGGAACTAAAAACAGCAAAAAAAAAAAAGCTGATTGAATCCAAAAAATAAGAATAAAGCTAAACTTTAACCAACCATGATCTGGCCAGCCACACTTAACTCTAGAGCTGATATTATTGCATATCATCTAACTAGTTAAAATTTTAAAAAATATTTTGTAAAATAAATTAATATGTGATATTTGTATGTAAGAAAAAAATACAATGAACATACGTGTATTAGTCACACTTTAATTTATTTTTGTTGTTATAACTTGTAGAAATTATATTTAAATTTGTATGTTTATAGAGTGATATATTATATATTAATCTATATTATTAATTTTAAAAATATTTTAACTATTTAGTTAGATGATAGGTAAGAAATTAGAATACTTTTCCTCGTCACGGCAATATGCATGGACAGCAGTACATCACTATGCAGCACGGATCTCATAAAGAAAACCTAACGCTCTAAAAATCGACTGATAAAGACGCAAATAAAGACGCAAATTCTGATTCTCTAACTAATAAGGACGCAAATAATTATGAAAGAATTAAAAAATAACAACATGTATTTGCTCCACTCCTTAAATTTAAAATTCTTGAGATTATTTGCTCACACTTTGAAAAATACATTTTGTCAAAAAAACCTTTGTTATAGTGCATTGCGTGGATATCTATTTAGTTATCAAAATATTTAATTGGATAATTCCTGGCAATAATCCCCTCAATAACCTAAATCATAGACCCTATTTTAGATAGTTGAAATTGATGCAATGATCTGTTATCTAATTTCTATGATAGTTATTTGAGATTATAAACAAATAAATTAACTCAAAGTTAAAAAATAGTTCTAGAAAAGTATGTAAGAAAATTTTATATATAATTTTTTGCATGAGACACATTGTTTAGGAGCTTGTGCAAATTAAAATCCTAAATCTAAAATCAGAAAAGTAAGAGCCTAAATTCTCAAGAAACAAATAAGAACAAATAGTAAAGTTGGATTTTGATTAAGTGATAGATGAAATGCACCACAAAACTTCAATCAGTTAATCCTAATAGAGAGAGTATTGGTTTCTTGTAGGACATGTATTCATAATTTCTGTATTTAAATTATCCTTGGATAGTTATATCATCTCTCCTCATGCATTATGTAACAGAGTTATTTGTACACTGGACATTCAATTAAAACTTAGATGCAATATTTTTCATGTTTAGAATTTATGGTGGTTATTTTAAATCATTAATCACAACCTAATGTTTGAGAGTATAAACGACTGAATTAACTAATAAAAATTGAATTTTTTTCTTTAGAGATGTTAGATGGAAAACTGTTATATAGAAATATTTTACGTGAAACGCATCATTTATGAGCTTAGGGGTTAACCAAAAATTCAAAATTCAAATCGGAAAAGAAGATATACTAATAGTGCAGGTGATTAGAATAGTGGATAGGGCAGGGGGTGCAGTGCAAAAGCAACCCACTACTACTCGATCGGTTTATATTTTCCTTTCTTACGAGGGAAGGCTCTTTCTTTACACAACCAGAGGAGAGACACTCACATCACACACTGCGAGTCCGTGAGTTTGAGAAAGAGAGAGTGAAAAAGAAGAGGAGGATGAGGAGGCATGGTGCCTGGTGGTTGTGAGTGGTTGGGTTGGGTATGGCCACACTAGCACTAGTAGTAGTAGTGATTGCCAAACCCCTCCCTCTAGCTCTAGGGCTAGGGTTTTCCTCTCTTGCGCTCTTGCCACACCACATCGACACCATGGATGATAATGATACTAGTGCTGGGGAGCCTCCATTGTTCTAAGACTCCTTGCTACATCCATTGTAGGATCAACTACTGTCTCCCGTCGCCTCAGGCCCTCCTCTGCTGTCCTCTCCCAACTTTGGAGGAACGGCTAGCCTCGGGCTTGGGAAAAGGTTGCTCGCCTCCATGTCCCTCTCTCGTACTCTGTCCGCCATCATCCTTGTGTGCCTGCTTCCTCAAAATCCGCCTGGTGCTAAGGCTAAGGCCACCAACCTCAGCCTCGGCCTAGTGCTAGGGCTAGGGCCACTAGCCCACGGTCAATCATGTCATCAACCACTCACCCTCCTCTATCTCATCTTTCTTCAACACGGTCACTACATTTGGGGAATAGGATGATGACTAGGCATTGGAGACTTATGCTCTAGACACCATTGTTCAATGTGATCAGCCTCGGCCACACCTCATTCAACAAGTGGCTATTGTTGTCATCCAAGGACAGCAGATACCGATGGACCAAACATCGATACCCAACTCAAACTGACTAATGATGACTTATCTATGGCACCCAATAGTGTGCTTTAGGTTGAAGCTTGGGAGAAGCCTATGATTGATCAAAGTGTTGCCGATGACTAGCATCCTATAAACAGGAGTGCTACTGCTTTGGAACATCAAGGGTAAACTATGGAGCAACTCCATGAACTAGAAGTAGCATGGATGGCAATGTATCAAAAGATCATAGGACAGTGGACCAACATGGCACCATTGACTATCAAGGTGCCATCAAAGATGGAAATATTGTGGAATTTTAGGAAGAGGTAAAGGTCAATCAAGATGTCGTTGAAGAAAGGGATGAAATCACACAAGACATTGCTGTTGATGACCAAAACAAGGCAGTGGAGCAATTTGAAAGTGGTGAATTTATTAGGGGAACAATGGATAACTATGTTATGGGATATCTGGAGGTGGTGAAACATGATGTGATTGGCAAAATTGGTGAAACCACGAATGGCATTGCTATTGGTGATCAAGTGAAGGAGATGGAGCATAATATGATTGGCGAAAGTGGTGAAACCACTAATGGCATTGATGTTGATGATCAAGTGAAGGAGATGGAGCACGATGTGATTGGTGAAATCATAGATGGCATTGTTGTTGACAATCAAGTGAAGGAGATGGATCATGATGTCATCCCTAAAAGGAGTGAAACCATGGATGGCATTGTTGTTAAGGATCAAGAATAGGTGATGGAGCAATTCGCCAATAATGAACCGGGAGCAACCAAGAATAATAATACAATGGAAGAGCAGGAGTTGATGGGGGCAAAGTGTAATTGATGAATGGTGTGAAATCATAGACAACATTGCTATTAAGGATCAAATGACGGTATTGCAGCAATGCATCGATGTTAAATTAAGAGCAACCGAGAACAATAATATTGTTGAAGACCCAACAATAATGGAGCAAGGATCACTAACGAAAATTGGTGAAGCTATGGATGACATTACCATTGAAGATGAAGAGTTAACAGAGCGATGCATCAATGATGAATGGGAAGAAACGAAGAATGATAATGCTTTGGAAGATCGAGTTTCTGAGTAAGGTACCATTGATGAGAGGGATGCAGCCACATATGTTGTTTATATTGAAAATCAAGAGGTGGTGGAGCAATGTGCAAGTGGCATATCAAGCATTACTAAGGACAAGGATGCTATGGAAGAGAAGGTTGAGCAAGATGTTATTGGCAAAGAGGACATTACCATGACAAATCAAAAGAAAGCAGTAGAATAATGTGTAAATGATGAATTGAGAACAAACAAAAATGAGAAGGCTATAAAGGAACATAAGAGGGTGGAAGAGCAAGGTGTCATAGATGAAAATGTGGTTGAATTATGCATTGATGATGAACTAATAGCAACTAAGGATATGATTACTTTTCAAGATTACAGGAAATTGTTGGATCAAAGCATTGGTGATGAACAGGGAGCAACCAAGGCCAAGTTTGCTATTTAAAATAACATGGAGGTCATGGACCATGTCTGCATGACTGGGGATGATCTTACTATCGTCATGGTAGCTTCTATAGGCACCAAGTATATTTCATCTTCTAATGATTCAATCTTGTTAAATTACAGTGTCCATGGCCGGGGAATGATAAATGAGAAGGTTAAGGTTTTTGTTGCGTACCCACAAAGGCCTAGCAAACTAAACCACCCTTTTTACCTATCGACCAAAAGCTACTCATATGGGCCATCATGCAACTTCATCCACTAGTAAATTTGGCACCATTTCCATATCATTTCATATCCTTATTTTTCTGGAAGAGGATTATTAATAATCATATTATTCATAACTACAATTTTTATTAGCACTGTAGGATTTTTTAATGTGTAGTAAACTGTGTGCTTTTCCTTGCACTCTTCATGTCTAGTGGGTGGATAATGCAACAAATGGTAGTATTCAATACCATGAAAACTAAGAGCTTTGGAACTAGAGGAGGAAGAGGAGTGTTTTCTAAAGCTGTAAAATTTTATTACAAACATATGGCAAATATGTGTAGTACATGTGAGGCGGTTGCTATAGTAATACTACAGTGGCTGACATGCTATAGTACCATCGCACTAAAATACAAAACCAAATTGACTAGTACTAGTAGTTGTCAAAAGAAAGACCAATCTAGAGACAACCTGATGTCTACTGTTTTCTAATAGGAAAAGACTAACTAAACTTCTAGTATTACTTACTAGCTAAGCAAATAATAGAGGATAAAGAATTATACTAATATCCTCCCCCTAATCCCTATTTATTTTGAGTTGATCTTGACCATTCCAATCCTTGTATTGAGCTCATGAAAATGAACTCATCCTAATGCCTTCGTTAGGATGTCTGTGACCTAGTCATTAGTGTTGACAAACATAGCTAAGATGCTCCCATTATCCAAGCATTCACAGATGAAGTGATACATGACGTCGATATGCTTGCTCCCCTCATGGAAGATAGAATTCTTGCTCAGCACCGGTGTAGACATGTTGTCTATCTTCAGCTTGACGGTGTTGACTTTCTCTCTCTTGAGATCGCCAAGCAACTGCACTAGCTAGATGGTTTGACTTGTCGCTATTGTCACAGCAACGTACTCTACTTCGCATGAAAACATAGCAACGATGTGTTGTTTGGTCAATTGTTAGCTGATCAAGTTGCCTCCGAGGAAGAATAGAGTTCCTGATGTACGCTTTCTCATGTCGATGTCACCGGTGAGGTTGTTGAGTAGCCAACCAAATTTGCCTCCCTTAAGCCCCGTGGGTAGAAGAGTCTGTAGTCTAGCATGCTAGCGACATAGCGTAGTAGCCTCTTCACTGCTCCCATGTGCTCCACTGTAGGACGCTCCATGAAACGGCTGATATATCCCACTGAGAAAGCAAGATTAGGGCACGTATGGGTGATGTATCACAGGCTTCCAGCGAGTCACCGATACATCATGGCGTTGACCTCCTCCACCGTACTTGTGTGACTCAATTTGAGTCGCTCCTCCAGTGTTACTGAAGTTTTGTAGTTCCCCATCCTATCAAGCTTCTCTAATTTAGTATGATTCCTCCAACAGTTTGGTGCACCTTGATCCTGAGGTAGAAGGAGAGTCCCAGATCGCTCATGAATAATTGCTCCTTCATATCATCCTTGAATCAATTGATCTTAGTGGGATTCAATCCAATAATTACTAGATTGTCAACACAGACACCAACGAGCAGCACTCCACCATGGTCGTGTCCATAGACTGCATGCTCATGGGTACTCTACTCAAATCTTAGCTTCTTTAGGGTGGCATCAAGGTGTGTGTTCCATGTGTGCGGGGTTTGTTGTAAATCGTAGAGTGCCTTCTTAAGGCGAAGCACCTTGCCTTCTTGTCCGATGATAATGAACCCTAGAAGCTATGACACATAAATCTCCTCCTATAGCAATATGTTCAAGAATGTAGATTTTCCATCCATGTGGTGCACCAACCACCCTTCATAAGTAGTGAGTGCGAGAAGTCACACAGATTCTAGCCGTGTGACCAAAGCGAATGAGTCATCAAAGTCAACTCCAAGCTGTTGTACATAGTCCTTTGCAACAAGGCGTGCCTTGTGCTTGACGACAATGCTGACCTTATTCTTCTTGAGCTTGAAGACCCATTTGAGGCCAATTGAGTAATGACCACGTGGTAGATCGATCAGCTCCTAGGTTTTGGTCCATTCAATGGCATCCATCCCCTCACACATGGCTACTCATGATGCATCATTAGCATAGGCAACACTGGGGCCATCTAAAGGGTTGTTGGTGTAGCCGTGGTTAGGGTCATGTGGTGCACCAGTGTCGTCAAAGTAGGAGATGGTGTGGAAGCAAGGGATGGCGATGAAACAAGGGACGATGTCACCTACATTGCTTGAGAAGGTGCTCTACTAGCCAGTGTTGACGTAGAGCTAGGTGAGCTAGCAACAAGGTCGTGGATGCTCTCAACATTGAAATCGCTTGACATGCGCCTATCGTCGTCCATCATCCAATTCCATCCACGGCTCTCGTAGAACACAACATCATGGGTGATGCATACTCTTCGCATCGTTGGGTCTAGGATGCGGTAACCCTTTACTTTTCTCCTCGCAGCCAATGAAGACTCCTAGGCAGCTACAAACATCTAGCTTACCATTGTTGCTACTCAACCTAATTGAAGGTGCGAAGAAAGTGCATCGCTGGCTTGCGCATGTGCCACACCTCGATAGGAGTCATGTCAACAAAAGGTTTGGTAAAAGTCTAGTTGAGGATAAACACAGCAATGGTCACCGCTTCTCCCCAAAACTAAGCCGACATGTTCCTCTGTTTCAGCAACGCTTGCGCCATCGCTACCATTGTCTAATTTTTCTTTCCAACAACATCATTCTACTTTGAGCTATAAGGCACGGAGAAGTGGCACATAATGCCCTCATCGAAGTAGTGTTTTATAAACTTTATCACATTGAACTCACCACCATTGTCAGTGCAAAGTATGTGCATCTTGCAACCGCATTGGTTCTTCGCCATCGCTTGAATTCTCCTAATTCTGTCACTAACGCTAGACTTTGCCATGAGAAGCACCACTCACATATAGCGGGTAGCATCATCTACCAGCAGCAAGAAGAAATGCTGACCTCCTAGAATCACTAGTGTGAATGAGACCGAGTAGGTCTTGTCCTCAGAAGTTTGCCTTCTTCAGGAATGCGCCACGGTTATGGTTGGTGACGACACAGGTGTTGCAAACCTATTCAACGTGATCTAGTTACAATAGCCCATGCACAAACTCCTGGCAACCCATCTTCTTTAGGGTATCGAAGTGGAGATGCCTAAAGCTTTCATGCCAGCACCACACTACGTCATCATGATGAGCAGCGAGGCAAATTGGTTGGGCAATCTCCAACTTGATGACATCGAGCTGATTTGTTCTACGCTAGACACGACCAAGGAGTTGGTGTTGTTGGTCCTAGAGTTGAAGTACACCAACTTCAACCTCCCCTTTCAAGCCACCTTCATCGAACTAACACACACAGAGGATATAATTTCTCAGTCGCAGGATGTAGTACACATCGCTCAACGCCTTGTGTTTGCCGTTTCACCTAGTGAACATGATGGTGCCAATGCCGCAAATGTCAACAACTATCCTATCACTAAACTTGGCAGTGCTCTTCACCCCACGATCAAGTTCACTGAAGATGTCACCACAAACCGTCATATGGTTGGTGGCACTAGAGTCAATGAACTAGCCCTCTAGCTACTCGCCGTCATTGTTGGATGCACCAAGGAACACACATGCTCATGGTTCATCAAGATGCACGTTGTCACACACAGGCTTTGGAGTAGTTGTTAATGCACAACCTTACGCCATGATTAGCACATGCTTGTCATCATCTTTGAGCTACCTAGTGTCATACGCAAATGCCAGCATGTCATCAAGTGCATAGTCTTGCGCTGTGAGTAGCACTAGTTCTTCGTCTTCCTCAGCCTAGGCGAGATTTGCCTACACCTTCTTAGACTGGCAATAGTCTTGAGCTCAATGATCGCAATGGACACAATTGTGGTAGTGCTCACGCGCACAATCTTTGGCTTTAGGTGCACCGGACATCTTCTTTCTCACGTTGTGGTATCACTGACGTTCACCATTGCCTGTCTTGTTCAACTTGGAGGAGCCCTCACCACTATGCTTCTCCTTCATCCAAGCAATCCACTACTCCTCAGTGACGAGGAGCTTGCCACCAAAAACTAGCGGCTCAGACTCTATATGCATCTTATGGCAATCGTCGATCACCTTGAGTTGGCCCATCACTTCTTTGATGGAGAGCTCTGCCGTGTCAAGCAGCATCTCAAGCAACAAGGCGATCTAGGAGTATTTTTGGCGAATGACACACAATAGCTTCTCGACAATCGTTTGCTTGCTCATTGTATCTTCATGGATGTTTAGCGAGCTCATCAGGCCTTAGAGGCGGAGCACGAAGTCGTCGATGTTCTCTCTATCACGGAAGACGAGAATTTCCCACTCCTTGCACAACTTTTGTATCTTGGACTTGCGCACTCAATTTATGCCAACATGAATCGCTTCTCATGACTCTCACGCCTCCTTTGTTGTCCTCTTTACCACCAGCATCGAAAACATTTCTGATAGCACAACGCTCAGAATCGCATCGAGCACCATGCAATCTTCCTAGTGCTTGGCATTGTTGAACTCAATTGCATCCCAAAGGCCCTAAGCTTCCATCTTCACCTTTATAAGGAGGCTCTAATCCTTGCTTTGCATCAATTGAGGATAGGGACCACCACCGACTTCCTTCACCACATGTTATATCATGACCTTGTTGCATCGGTGTGAACATCGTGGTGTGGAAGGGGAACATCGAGGACATTGACGCTCTATGGTCTGTCCAGTACGAGCACCACAACTAGTGGCTGTAGCTCTAGTAGTGCCGCCAGCAGCTGTGGCATGAGTAGCGGCGGTAGCGGCAGCTAGGTCAACAATAGCACCACTCGATGGAGAAACATCTCCCTAGATTAGGAACTCAGGATCTCATACCAATAAAGAGCTTTGTAGCTGAAGGAGGTGAGAGAAGGAAAAGGAGTGTTTTTTAAGCTGTAACTTTTTAACACCTAACGCAGTTACTACAGTGACCGACATGCTACACTACCGTCACACTAAAATACAGAACCAAATTAACTACTACTAGCAGCTGTCAAAACAGCCTGTTGTCTGTAACAGAAAAAAGACCAATTAAACTTCTGCTATTACTTACTTAGATAAAGGACAATGATTATATTAATAAAAGCATACTCTTGCACACTCTGCATCCTTATTCTAGATTCATGGTGTTCAATATGTCTTTTTCTTTGCCTAAATATTCAGTCTGCCCTACTTTTTTGTTTGGCCCATATATGAATAGAACATGATGTGGTATGGATAAATGAAGTGGACAGTTGAAAACCCGACTATACCATTTATATTGTTTATTTTTGTCTATTAGTTTTTTGTGAGCTATTTGATGATTGTAGTTTCCTGTTGACATGTGCTATCGTTGCTACAGCTTAAAGCAAAGCTGGATGTTTCAAGCTTTCCCTCTGAGCAGGAAAATCATGGAGCTACTGAAATTCTTGAGCTGAATCACGTTGGCTTCCCAATTCCACAAGTATGATTTTACTGTCTAGCCACCTACGGAAGTTGCTGAAAATTAATTCTAACCCATGATAGATTCATTTTTCAGGGAGCAAGAAATTGGAGCTATTACATGCGTAATGGTACTTGCAGCTATGGGAAGAAATGTCACTTCAACCATCCAGGGCAAGCCATCGGTGCCCAGTTTGACCCACCACCTGAGTGGGAGGATGATGCCTTGCCATCTTCACCACTCTCCGAGAAATCTCACGACAATGCAAATCCAGGTGACACATCATACTTTAAGAATTCTTCTAACCATGCAACATATCAGACATAAATTCTTCTGACTATGCAATCTTAGATGACACGTCATACTCCAAGAGATATTTCAGTCATGTGGCCTCAGATAAAAAATCATCTACGTCAGAGGTCCTTCCTCCAAACATACTTCGGATGCTTTTACCTCCTCAAAAGGTGCCTCCTTGTACGGAAGAAAAGGTGATGAAAGTAAACAAGGTACACGCTTTATTTTTTTTCTATATTATGCTATCCATGCATATTTTAGATATTATCTCTTTTGGTTGTATATAGTGCAAACCAGATTATGTTGCTCCTTCAGTCTTAAGGTAGTAAGCATTTCTGTGTTGGAACCTATCAATTTCTCTAGTTTGCAAAACCATCTGAAAATAAAGACCATCTTAATATGTCTGCTTTATTGATGTTGTAATCAGGCATGTTCATCACCCACAATTTGCTGCAGCTTGTTTGATCTAGTAAGAGTTCGCACGTATCACGAGCTAGAACGTAAAAAATTCCAACGGAAGATATATATATATATATATATAATGAGTTAATGACTATTACTGTAAGACTAGAACTAAGTCATATATGTTGAGGTTGGCCTGAACCTTAAAGTAGGCAATAGGATAGCTAACCTACGGTATCTGCAAATTCATTTTATTGGTTAATGCTCACTTGTTTTATTTAGTATCTATGTTTTTTATTGACACTGGTAATACAAGTCAGTAACTAGGTGCCAGGTGATCACATAATATGCAAACTACTTTTGTTTCAGACTTTCAGTACCATATGGGCATGATAGGTTCTAAAAAATTTGAGATACCACCCTTAAAGATGCATGTAAGAGAAACACGAAAGAAGAGTTTTGCATGGCTGTACCTAGCAATTAGTTTTCATGAGGTAGAGCCATATTAGTTGTCTTGGAAGAAGATATTGCTGCTGCACTTTTGTTTTGTGACGTCAGTTGAGTACTGCTCTAGCCACATTACTGTCTATGTTTTCCTTTTCCTTAAAAAAACAATTCTTTGTTTCGTTTGCATCATGTTGGATATAAACTGGTCATCTGCTTCAAATGATTCCAATGGGTGTCGTTCAGCAGTTAGTTCAGGTGGAGCTTTGAGCAAGGAGAAACATGTGAACTATCCTAAGAGGCCTGGAAGACCAGAATGCCCTTTTTATATGAGATTTGGTGATTGTAAATTTGCATAAGCATGCAAATATCACCATTCGAATGACAGATTCCCTAACAGATCATCAGCTGCTCCAGATAATTCCAATGAGTGTCATTCAGCAGATAGTGGAGCTTTGTGCATGCAGGAACATGTGAACTATCCTGAGAGGCCTGGAAGACCGGAATCCCTTTTCTATACGAGATTTGGTGATTGCAAATTTGCATCAGCATGCAAATATCACCACTCGAAAGACAGGTTCCATTGTAGATGCCATTCAAATGATCCACTACAGGGAGAAGAGCTGGTGGAATATCCAGAGAGACCTGGTGAGACAGAATGCCCCTTCTATACGAAAAATGGGTACTGTAAATTTGGTGTAGAATGTAAATTCCATCATTCAAAGGATCCAATTCCAAGCAGGTGGAGCCCAAAAGATTTCAAAAAGCCAGTTTCTCCTAAGGAACACCATCCGGCAACCAAAATTAAACTACAAGATCATATGTGCCAGCAAGACCAGTAAGCAGAGAGACCTGGACAACCAGACTGTCGATACTACATGCAGTTTGGGAAATGCAAGTACTGGTCTGCATGTATATTTCATCATCCTAAAGATAGACTTTCAAATGGTTGACATCCATCAGAGAATGTACTGAAGCAAGAGGAACACACGGAACAAGCACTGTATCCTGAGAGGCCTGGTGAACTGGAGTGTGTCTACTACATGAGGCATGGCTCTTGTAAATTCCAGAGGAACTGCAAGTACCATCATCCAAAAGATCGACTTTCTAACAAATCGGTATGCTTTACTCATCAAATTTAGAAGCTTATAATGGTTTTTCACTTTCTCATGAGGTGATATCCACAATTTTTTGCATTTGAATGACAGTATGACCCGGCCTTTGACTGAATTTATCCACGTGGAGTAGGGAACATACAGTTTTTGCGATGTTGCAGGTACATCAACCTCTGCTAATTTCCTCCCCATCTCTTGACCTGACCATGATATTTTGATATGAAATCCAAGATGTATTTAGCTCCTAAAGCCTAAAATTGAGTAGGTCAATTCTCTTTGTGAGCAAATTGTCATAACATACAGCTAACATAAAACTCTACCTTGATTAAAGTCCCGCGGAGACCCATGCTTTAAGAAAAACGTTTTGCCTTGATCTTCACTCATTCTCCGATGGTTAGGATTTAGTTACTGTCTTATCTGTTGAGTGGCTGACGAGTGATGACTGTAGTGCATACAACCTGTAGACTCCCTTCAAGTTTTTTAATCTGACCTGTAACCCTGCAGTTCTGGTTGTCTGTTCGCAGCATCATTTTGTTTCACTCCACGCGATAGAACTGACGACGGATACGAGGGAGATATGACTAATAGAGACCGTCTGGAACAGCGGGTGATGAGAGGACGGCTGGTTGTCTTGTTTGCAGTATCATTTTGTTCTTGTGGAACTTGAACTGTTAAAAGTAAATTCTTGAGTGCGTAACAAGGTGGCTGAAGAGAATAGCAGCTGTTGAGGATGTGACTTGTCAGGTCATGTAAGCAATTACGTAAAACTGCAAAAGCCATTGTTGCTCTCTTTGTCATAACTTCAGAATTTTATTAAGACATGCGGATCAATATTCCATTGTTCTTGATCGGAATATAGAATTCCACTAACGAGTGTGCACAGCATAATCGCTGGCAGCCAGAACGTTTACAAACCCAGGAGCATGTGTCACTGAAAGTTGACAGATGACGCCCTGAAGCAGCGCCAAATTTTGCAAGTTGGTGGGCTACAATATGAGAAATGCGTGGACAACACCTGACAACAACAAAAGGGCCAATGTCTCAAATTAGTTAGCTTCCCTGCACTAGCAGCAACCAATTTGCCTGTTCTGTCTCTGATAATAAAGCCCCAATCACCATCTCATGACGTCAAAGAGAGAGCGTCATCAGAATTTTCCTTCAGCCGGTCACCTTCTGGTGCTTCCCATTAGCTCAGAGAGATTGTAAAACCTTTTGTTTTCCTTGATCACAATACCAATCTGATAGACGACTGAGCTAAATATACACAGACCCTAAAACATAAATCTCACTTCAGACCCTAAAAAATTTGTTAATAGACTTACGTCAACTGTATGTTAAAGTGTACAAGATTTGAATTAAAAAAAGGAGATGGATGTGTCTCACGCACAGATTGTGGCATTAGTACAATGCCCATCTACAAAATTTAAGGAATGATGCATCACATGCACTGTTTACAGAATTTTAACTCTGTTCATAAATGACAAATCTTCAGTGCAAAATTCCTCATGTATTTCAATCCACAGAAGCCATATCTTTATACATATACCTGACATATATAGCTCTAGCCTGCCTGGCACAAAGGAACACACATCCAATCGCATGGCCTTCTCTTGTAGCTATGGTCAGTTAATCTTATTTTTGCCTTTAATTCATCACATAATAAGCTAACAAAATAGAATTATACTTAATCATTGATCACCAGGTTTAGAGACGAGCGAAAAGAAAGTTCAATGCTGCACTTCCGTCCTGATGTTCTCTACATTTTCCTGCAAATTTACAAAGGAAATGTATTAATCAACACCAAACACAGTCAATGATCTGCAATTATTAAAAAAAATCTACAGAGATATACAAAGAAAACATGAAGAGAGAAAAGTCATTCTTTTAATCATGAGGGCAACATCGTATTTGAAAGAGATCAAGCCATGGCCAGTGCAGCTGACAGTAAATAGACTAGCTCAACTGCAAAACTGTCTTCGCCTACTTCCATTCAACCTCAGTAAATAAACCATACAGGGTTCATAGAGTAAGATGGCACATACGTGGATTCAAAAGCAAACCTTCTTTGCAATAGTACGTATGGTCAAACATATATGCAGATAAAGTGCAATATGAGTTATCAGGATGATCCACATGATCTGACAGCTTTGCTCGAAATTAGACTAAATGTTAGGCCATTGGTCTGAATTGTATATATATAGATCCAACCATGCTTTTATACTCTCGGGGTTTTAGTCATCGTGCACATTTCTACATAGCATTATCTCTCTGATTGGCCGATTCTTTCTCCCATCGGCTATTTGTTCTTGTTCTTCTCTCGTCATGGCCACCGAGTTCGCTCTCAGCTCCGGCACTCTCCCAGTCGCCGAGTCTGCTCCGGCTCTCGGTGCCCCAGACCACACTTCGGGCACCACCTTGCCGATCTTCTCCCCCCTACGCTGTTGTGAACGTGAAATCTCACGTTCCTATCTCTCTTGACCTTAACGCTAACTATTTCAAGTGGGTTTTCTTTTTCAAATCACTCTGTGGAAAGTTCGGCCTACGGTCACATATCGATGGCTCCGCTCCACCTCGTCCCGATGACCCCCAGTGGGACATCGCCGAGTGTTGCATGCGCAGCTGGCTGCTCGGCTCGGTCGAAAACTCTGTTGTCGACCTCGCCATGCCCAACCCTACTGCCCGAGATCTCTGGGTGGCCATCAAGTGGATCTTTCTAGCGAACAAGCAGCCTGCGCCATCTTCCTCCTCAACAAATTCTATTCCACAATACAAGGAGACTTCTCTGTCTCCTTGTACTGCCAGCGCCTTAAGGTCAAGGCTGCTGCTCTCCGAGATGTTGACCACTCTGTGGCCGACTCTTAACTCGTTCTCACCCTTTTACGAGGCCTCAACCCCCGCTTCTCAAACACCGCCGATGGCATCGCCAACGCTATACCCCTTCCATCGTTTCTCCGAGCCCATGACATGTTAGTTTTTAAAGAACTCCGTCTGACCAACGACGAGAAGATAGTGGCCCACACCGCTCTCCTCGCCGCAGCCGATAATGGCTGCCAAGCATCCTGTGTTGTCGCTTCCTCCCGTGGTTTTGGCGGCCATAGCTCCAACCATGGCAACACAGCCCGCACTGAGAAAGGCAAGGGCAAAGGCAGGAATTGGCAGGGTCCGATGCAATCGCGACCTGCCTCAGTCCCTGCCCAACCTACCGGTCCCACGGGTCCGTGGCTCTGCTACAACCCCTAGGCACCCTAGCCCCAGCCACGCAGCCCCATCGAATGGCAACCAGGGGTTCTCGACGCCCATCCTCAGCCTCTATCGGCTCTCCCCTCCTATCGGCTGCTCCATCTCCATCGGACCGACCGGACCAATCGGCCCATCCGACTCTATCGACTCAGGCCGATCTAGTTCCCTCCTTTTCTCTCACCTACAGCCGCTGATCCGAAGCTGATGATGCCCCCACCCAACCAATTCTTCCCATCTCTACCGCACTCCTATCGGCTCCAGTTCCCTCCACCTCTCATATGGTTACTCGCTCACAGACCGGGTCTCTCCGCCCCACCAAGCGCTACGGGCTCTCCGCCGTCCACAGCTCTATCTCGTCCATCCTGGTGACCTCTCAATCCGCCCTGATCGACCCTCAGTGGCGCGCGGCCATGGCCAATGAGTACAATGCCCTAATGGACAACGAGACCTAGCGCCTCGTCTCCTGTCCTCCCGACGCCAACATTGTGACCGACAAGTGGATTTTTAAACACAAGTTCCACGCCGATGGCTCTCTTGCCCATCACAAGGTATGCTGGGTAGTCCGGGGTTTCTCCCAACGCCTCGGTGTCGATTATAACGAGACTTTCAGTCTCGTCATCAAACCTGCCACCATTCGGGTTGTCCTTACTTTGGCTGCCTCGCACTCCTGGCCGATCCATCAGCTTGACGTGAAGAACGCCTACTGCCAGCAGCCCCTAGGCTTCGTCGACCCTTCTCGTCCTAACGATGTTTGCCTTCTTCAATGTTCCCTCTACGACCTCAAACAAGCGCCTTGTGCTTGGTACCAGCGCTTTGCTGCCTATCTTCGGCACATCGGCTTCGTGGCCTTTGCATCCGATAGCTCCCTGTTCACTCTTTATATCGGCTCCGCTACTACCTATCTCCTTCTATATGTCAACAATATTGTTTTTACAGCGTCTTTGACATCTCTCCTCGACCAGATCATGGCCCGACTCCATTCTGAGTTCGCTATGACCAATCTTAGTCCTCTCCACCACTTTCTTGGCATCTCCGTCACCCGTTCCTCTCACGGGCTCTTTCTTTCCCAGCGCCAGTACGCCATCGATCTTCTCCAGCGTACGGGTATGGTCGATTGTCACCCCACGGCCATCTCAGTCGACACTCGAGCCAAACTCTCCGCTACCGATGACGCACTCATTGCTGATCCCTCTCAGTATCGGAGTCTTGTCGGGGCTCTCCAATACCTCATCCTCACACGGCCCAACCTCACGTACGTCGTCCAACAAGTGTGCCTCTTCATGCACGCTCCGCGTGAACCTCACCTCGCGCTGCTCAAGCGCATCCTACGCTACGTGAAGGGCACGCTCTCCAGCGGGCTGCATCTCAGCTCTAGCCCCATCGACTCTCTCACCGCGTACTCCGACGCGGACTGGCAGGCTACCTCGACTCTCGACGCTCTACGTATGGCTACTACATCTTCCTTGGCGACACTCTAGTCTCCCGATCCTCAAAACGCTAGACTACAGTGTCCTGGTCTAGCACCGAAGCCGAGTACCGCGTCGTTGCCCACGTCGTCGTCAAGTGCTGCTGGCTTTACCAGCTCCTCCAGGAGCTCCGCGCACCTCTCTCCTCTGCGACCATTGTCTACTGTGATAATATCAGTACCGTCTATATGACCGCCAACCCAGTTCATTATCGACGCACCAAGCACATCGAGATCGATATCCATTTTATCTATGACAAGGTCGTATTAGGACAGGTTCGGGTGCTCCATATATCATCGGTGCACCAGTTCACCAATATAATGACCAAAGGACTGCCCACGCCTTTGTCCTTTGTTCATCAGTTTTCGGTCCAGTCTCTACATCCGTTTTTCTCCCGCTGTGACTACGAAAATGTTAAATCATTGGCCTGCGTTGTATATATATAGATCCGACCCCCTTTATACTCTCGGGTCTTAGTCATTGTACACATTTCTACACTAAACCTATAGACAAACACAGGAAATAATATTGTCTGAAAGCACGGTTAGTCGTTTTGTCGAACAGAAGGTTGCCAGGTGTGCAACACGATTATGCATCATGAGGCATACCACATACAGAGTAGTAGGTGTCACCAAGAGCACCCATCAGCATTCAACCATCTTATTTCATTATTCATTCTAATTGCTAGTTTTTAGCTGATACTAACACATTGTAAAAAAAATACTACTGTAAATAGGATGATCGAAGTGGCCTGCCACTGCCATAGCTATGTAGATATTAATGTAACGACAATGATTGGAGTACATCTGCTACTGCTACCAACGAAAATATTAGAGGATACACGATGATTTCTGACATCAATGTGATATTTGTCTAAATAAGGGACCCTTTTAAGATCATATGCCACCAAGCCACTATTGCATTTGACCTATTAGAATGACATGTGGACCCTTTTGTTTAATAAATCTGTGGTGCTCTACTGTCACTCCAACTAGATACACCGTGCGTTGCTGTGGGAATTTGTGCATGTAAACATGTGTGATATATATGTATAATGAAAACGTAAAATAATTTAGCAAGCAAATCAAAGATACAATGTTCAAGAACTGGTCGATTATCAGGTTCTTTTTTTCTAAAACATACTTATCGATCTGTTTCTAAAACCGTTTGCTCTGGTATAATTACATTGACTGATTAAGTGCCGACCATTTTTTAAGATAAGTCTTTCGACAGCAGCCAGTGGTAACTTGATCGATGGAGAACAACGTAGGGTGAAGAAAGCTTCCATGAGGAGGTGACAATGCAAAATTTCCTGAAAACACAGACAAATAAAACCATGAAAAAAACTTAAAACTACCTCTATCTTAAAATATAAGGCCTTATATTTTGAGTGGGAGGTAGTATGTATTTAACGTGTTATATTCAACTTTATACTAAATCGTATGCATTTAATTAGTAAACTTACTTATAAGCAAAAGGAGGTGAAATTCAGTTATGGTAACCATAAAACATCCATTTTACCTTATACTTCAATAGTACACACTATCAGGTGGATTATGGCCCTGTTCAGTTGGCCTTGATGTGGCCTTGTTGCGGCTGCCTGTAGCTAGTGCAAGGTGTGTAATATTTAAAATTTTATGATGAATTTGATTGAATTGAGTTTAAATAAAATGTTTTTGTCTACATGCGGTTAGACCGGGCTTGGAAGCGAGGCCGATTGGACCATGAGTAAAGCACTATAGTCGAACTGACGACAAGTCATCGGTCAGACAACTGAGTCAGCTCAATAACATTTAAAAAAGTCTAGAATTTTCATTAATTAGAGATAATTTTTAATTTCATTAATTTTTTTTAATTTTTAATAATACTATCATTCACTTTCTGTCTTGCAGTGCAGCTACAGCAAGGTAGCTGAACAAGCCCTATATCCTAGGAGAGCATATGAACAAAGAAAATATGCAACCTTTGATGCTCTGAAACAGTAAGGAGAAGGAAGGTCAACAAGCATAAATATATTTTTTTGCGGGGAGCATAAATAGTTAATAAAAGAATATTTCATAAGGTACTCAAAGAAAACAACAATACTTAGTGAATGGATGCTACTAAAAATCCTGAGAACATAATTAAAAGTTGGTTAACGTAGGTTCTCAACAGGCTAATAATCAATTAACTGTGTACTGTTGCAGATGGATATTGAACATCTCCAATAGATCGCTCGCTATCTGTTTAGGCAAGCGGGCAAATAAAAGGTTAATCTGAGCCAACTAATGATCAAAACAAAGAATGAGTAAATATGAAAAATAAAATCGCCTACCGCAGATCGAGAGGACAACAACGCTTCTGTCCAGCGGTTGCACGGATTGACGCAATCGGATGTCGATTTCAACAAGAGTACCGTAGAAAGGACGACCCCAACCCAAACAGCCCAAGGCTTCTCCAACTCCAGGGCTACCATCGAGGAAGCCTCTCAACGGCTCCGGCAGTCTAGCTGTAATTAAAAAGCATGATGGATTGATGATGGCGGCTATTATGCGGGCTCTTCAGTTGCCTGCATCGTTTCGTTGATTTGCGGCACGCCAACACGCGCGGGGGCACATCAACGGCCGGGGAATATGGGAAGCCGCTTAGATTTTTTTCCTGTTCTATCAGGGCATTGGGCCATGAAGAGACCGAGATTGATTGGGCTGTTACTGGTTGGGAATCTAATCCTACCGTGCACCTCCCTCTAATCAAACGGAGTAAAACAATTCAGATGACGTGGATGAATCACATCACAGCAAAATAGTAATAACTATACTAGGTGGGGTATAGGTTTATAGGTTAATCAGTGGTCAATCCACAATACCAATGTTCAGCAATATGAAGTACACGAACCCAAATTAAAGGTGAAATCGGCAGAAGATTGCATCTGAAGTTTTTGTATTTGGAAAGGAACTTGAGAACCCAAAAAATAACCAAACAGAAGCAGTGAAGCACACAATTGCATAGTTTTATACACAGGGGATTAATTTCCAGTAGACAAGGTGTTTCCTAGAAAAAAATAAGAGAAAAGTTCAGATTCAATACTGGAAAGTTGAATTTTACTACACCAGATGAAGTAACAATTCAAGAAGAATGACACAATCTTGGCGCTATGTAATTTGAGGAATCTTTTAATAAACTTAATAATGCACTAACCAGCGGGCTGGTGTCTGGCCTGCCCCGGCTGCAGAGTGGGCTGGGGGAGCGTCTAGGCGGTGGAGCAAGCCTGAATCTTCCACCGTTCCAGAGTTTCAGGCATTTCACCAAGAACAGAGGGCAGCCCTGCAGTAGCACAGGCCGAACCGTATCACGAATAGGGGAGGAAAATCAATACAAGACCACCGTGTAATTCAATGAATCACTGAATCTTTTTGCCTGAATTTGCACTGCAAATTAAATTCCGAGAAATATCTGCTGTTGAACACAGCATCTCGCTGGTGCACTGCCCAGGCCTGCTGCTGCTGGTAGGGGAAAATAATCAGTTGCTACATTATACTCCCTCCGACACCTTCGACAGAATTAAGGTTCCTGTGAATTGACGCTTTTGCCCTTCATTCTCTGCTCCCACCACGTTATTGCCTTCATCCATCACACACCAATAGGTGGTAAAATGGACCGGCTAGGCCAGCACAGCCCACGCCCTAGCTAGACATGACTATTGTAGCAAGTTATGTCGTGCCAGCCTATGTGCCGATATCACGACTTAGCCACTGCCTATTGAGAAGTCAAGTTGTGTTGGGTCGGTCAGAGCACAATAGAGACATATGTGCCAATTACATCTAATACGAAAAAACAATAAAAATGTGAAAATAAGAAAATAAAAAAATAAAGGAAAAGAAAGAAAAATTAATGTGCCGATCTAAACCCTAAACCCTACCGAACGGTGCTCGTGCTTATGTGGTCTGCTACAGTAGTCAGGCCATACAGCCTGTTGTGCTGTGGCCTTGTCTAAGCACGGCACGGTCTAACAGGCTATGCACATTACACACTCTGTAGTTCTCGCATGGCAAATTTCTGCAGAAAAGCAAAAACTTTTTTAACTGTATAACCCAGAGCCTCATGGACCAGAAGTTGTCTCTTTGGATCACCACATGCTGGACGTTAGAGGTTCAGGTTCAGGATAAGAAGTTCAGGTTCACCGTAGCTCGTCGGGACATCAGAAGTTCAGGTTCAGGTTCAGGAAAAATAGTTGTTCAGGTTCAGGAAAAATGGAAGTTCGGAAGTTCAGGTTCATGGAAGGTTTAGAACATAGCCCCTGCAATCATCCAAACGATCACACAAATACTGTTAGTTTACAGATTGAACCAAGTTTTTTTTAACACAAGTGGTCATTAAGAAGTCGAGAACTTCAGGTTAGGCAAAAGTTTAGAACTTCAGGTTCAGGGAAGGTTCAGAACATACTTCTGCTGCATAAACAGTGTGGTGCTTCAGTTGCATTCACATATCAGATTACGATTCGATGGCACGCCTACTGCATGCAGAGAACCAGAGTTCTCTTTACCTCCTTGTCGCCTCCGGCGGTTTTGACAGACAAAGAGTTCGACTGTAGCTTGCTCAAGATGTTCTTCTCCATGGAAAGAATCTGGTGGCACTGCCGTGGACCCCTCCCCGCGGTCTTGCTGCAGCGCATGATCTCACTGTCTGGAGACCGAGGTGGAGCGGTGGCGCCACCGCGAGATCCAGGGAGGCCGGAGGCGATGATGACGGCGCCGCGTGGGAGGCGGGGACAGCAGCAGCATGTGGGATGCACGGATGAATGACGGCTGGGTTGCGGAGGTAGGAGGAGACAGCGATGGCTTGTGCTGTCAACGCGATCGAGGCGGAGAACCGGCGGCAAGCGGTGGAGAACAGAAGGGTAAATATGGAAAATGGAGAGAAGGGCTCAACGACGAATAGTAGCGTCAAATAGAAAAGTCGATTCCAGTTTGTACTGTAGCATCAGATAAAAAAACACGGAGGGAGTAGTATATATAGATGCTGTCAGAAAATTTTGGATTTCGCGGCTAGCCGTCAGAAGGCAAAACCAGGTAACACGCTTCCACATTAAGGAGTACAATTACAACTGGAAAGGGCAATAATTCCATCCAAAATAGACCAATTACTTCACTTAGGGCCTTGCCCGAATAAAATTGCAGCTCAGTTCGCACCACAGATTTTCTCTAGACTAAGCACATAAAGCATGTCACGACACTACTCATAACACCATAAAGTTTGCAGTATTTCGTTTCAGACTTAAGAAAGTCCTGACATAGGAAAAAGTCCTGACATAGGAAACTGACAGGTAGGGCAACCATCGCAAACGACACCAATATTTCTCAGCTTAGCCTCCGTTGTCCCATTCTTCACTTGGCGGGGTGCTTGGCCTTCGAGTGAGATTGCAGAGCCATTTCACTGTTGAATGTCCTACACAATGCATATACGCACAAACTTTGAATCATTTCCAATTATCAATCACGTAATACACCAAAAAACAAGAAGCCAGTGCATCTCAACTTACTTGCTGCATGACTTGCAAGGAATTGACCCACCACCGGATTTTGGGGACTTCTCCTTTGCCTTATCATTCCCAGGGGTCTTGTTAGCCTGCTTTGCCGGATGTGGAGTTGCTACATGGACACCCTTCTTGTCACCTGCTCAGGAGGAACAAATGTTACAAATTCATTTCACTACTTCCTATGCCAACTTATTAATCTCAGTCACAGCTTCACAGATACTAACCCGTCTTCTGGCCTGATGGTGTAGCAATCTTTGCTTTCTTATCAGATGCAGGTGTCTTCACAATTTCAGCTGCTCTCTTCTTTCCAGTCTCTGGCTGCACCCCATCACATTGTCTATGATAAGAGTACAGAAAAAGAAAAACAAACAGACTATATCCTTCAAACACACACCTTCTTGGGAGTTTCTTCCTCGTCACTCTCATCCTCATCATCTTCGCTGGAATCATCATCAGAAGAATCCTATAGCAAGACATTGCACTACCGTTAGTATGGAACAATCCTCCATATAACACACACAACAGTAGGTACAAACAAAATGTTTTACCATAAATTACTCACATCATCATCATCATCCTCGGGAGAAAGTCCTTCATCCTCAGAATCATCATCATCACTGTCATCATCATCATTGTCATCATCATTCACTGCAGCCTTTGATTTTGAAGCTGAAGAATCTGTTTTCCCTTTTTTCTGCCCATTTTCCTTCCCTTCAACTTTGCCTTAGAAAAGTAGATACAAAGTCATAAATATTTTCTTACAAAGTTTCAAGAGATGTGCAAAAGGCATCTGTGTTTCCAATCATAACACAAAGGAGAAATTATGGTACCGTTTTCCTTAGGATCTGGAATGATCATTTCTTCCTCTTCTTCATCTGAAATAAATTATAAACATGCTTGGTTAAATTCTCTCTAGGCAGGAGAACACAAGTACTAGCAGCAGTACCTTCAACTTCTTCAGAATCAAAATCCATCGTGGAACAAGACAAAAGGCAGGTCAAGGAAAAAAGATGCTGCAATTCCTTGATGAAAATAAATAGCAGAGTATAACAGTATGGGCGTTATATATGTTGACCAAACATGGTAAACCATTGCAAAGGATATTCATCTTCCTCAGCTGGCTGAGAAACTTTGTAGCCAGAAAAGAACACACTGGCAGTCTTTGAAGTGTGTGACAGTTCAAACGCTTTGTCAAAGACCAAATCAAATTGGATTTGAGGGAGCTTGTCAGCTGAGAGGGTTCCAATTACTAGCTTTTGATCATCAGTTTTAACATACATCACTGCATTGTCAGATCCTTTCTTTGATTCCCCAAGAGCAGCCTAGCAAGCAATTATTGAATAACAAAAGATTAAGTAGCTGAAAATCACCAGAGAGAACATAAGACAGTGATAAGCTACAGGCACACAGTTCATAACAAAAGGAGACGAGAGGACAGAAGAGGAACAGGATAAACCTGAGAAAGGTGCAAAAAGCGGCCATCTTCAGGCTCACATTTGATAGTCTGTCCAGGCTTGACTTCGAGACCTGCACAACTTTAACTAATCAGTGAAAAACTCAAGTAGAGTCTAATCTTTCTTCCTCCGTCCAAGAAGGCATGAATTATGAAACAGTAAACTACAATTGGCTCCCTCCATTTGTCATTTGGCATTCTGAAAATTGAACGAGTATACTATAGTATGAACATATTTTCCATGAAAAATCTAAACGATTTAAAGTCCACATGGTTATTTTCAATGAATGTTATACATCAGTGGTGAATGTCATAGAAATTAGACTGCACTGCATCTAAAACGTGATATATTTACAAATAGGGGTATCACATTGGACACAGCTGCAAACATAAAAATAAAGTTGAAAAGCATCTAGCGTTGACAGGTCCCCTAAACGAGGATGGCTCATAGAAACCAGCAAGGTATGTATATGATACCAACGACGAGAGTGAAGATATTCACATCGGAATGCATTACCTAAAACAGAAACAGCATGACCAACAGATTGTCGCAACGCATGTAGGAGCAAATACCAGGCGCGTAAAAAAATCTATACCTATAGGTGGCGCGCATATCATGGAAAAGGTCGCGCGGGCTATGAAAACTAAAATCCCAAATAATCGTCGATCATCATCATGGGGCCATGGCTGCCATGGCGAGCGACCTAAACACCCGATCGCGTCCAAATCAAAATGGGAATCAAAATCGAAGCTGTGCAAGATAGACGGAGAGAGAGGGAGGGGAAGAGAGAGAGAGAGAGGGAGAGGGAGGAGGTTACCCCAGAACTCCATCGGAATCGGCAGCGGCGGGCGGCGGCGGAAAAACCCTAGAAAACTCGCTAGGGTTTTAAGCCTTTCGAAGAGGGAGAGGAGACGGGGATTGGGAAAGCGAGTAGCTGAGCAGAAGCGGTCCTTTTTATAGACACAGAATGCGGCGTGACCGTCCGATGCCGCGCTTCACATCATCACAGCCGTTGGTCTGACGATATGTAATTAGGGGCTGGGCTTGGGCTGACGTTGCTGGGCCGTCCCTTTCCTTTTTTTTCCCCTTTGGAGGAAGCGTCCATCTCCATCTCCATGTGCAAATAGTGATCGATCGACTCACTTCTCCGTTTCTGAGTGCCAACACAACGACGATTAGAATACACGTACGGAGTACATGCGTATGCAAGAACCAGTCATCGGTTTGTTTGCTTTAATTTGAACTGACATATACACATTCAGCAAACACACCACACATACGACCACCTTATTTCTTAGCAGTAGGAAACACAAGAATATTTCTCCTACTCTAGCCTAGTCTAGTAGTACCGGAAAGAAGCAATCAACATCAAGACATGCAGCTATAAATTCACCTGCACTCACTCCCTAAGGCAATCTAGGAGTGGAAATGGATGGTAGAAAATCCAAATTATCCGAATACTTATCGGCTAAAAATATAAATACGGCTATTTGTATTCATACCAAGATTAGATAAGGATAAACCCTAATGTAATTGCCACTCCTATACTTCTCAAAACTGTATATTTGTATTTCCAGTTGATATTAGTCACTAATTTTCCTTATCTTTTTGTCTATTTGTTTTAGATCAAAATGGCGTACTTAATGGTCTTTTTATAAATGAAGTCTTCATATGAATTTAGATACTCAGATTTATTTGTTTATATATATCGTTTGATCATCATGTGTAGTAGGTGCTCCTGCTAATGATGCTGGTGACACCATTGTGATCTAGAACTAGAAGAAAATTAGGATGGCTCGTTCTATGTGACTTTCTATTCTTTTAGATTTTGTATTATCAAAATTTACACTCTCGTGATGGCTATATGGAGTACAATGATTCATCATCTCTATATCAATACTTCCTCCTGGTTTTTAGAATATATGTTCTTGTCCTATATATGTCTTGGACAAAGAGTTTGTTGATTTTGTTCTCATAACTTGGAGAGTTTAGTGACGAACTTTTTCACACCTTGAAATGGAAGTAGAAAAAAGTACCATGTTTTTCTGTTGGAAAACTATACAAAATCTTTACCAATATTTAATTTGATTATACAAAACTCCGCTAGTGTTAGGGTGCCTTTAGTGTCTCAACAAAGCAGGTCCCAAGCCCTATTAAAGAAGAAGTTCGTATTAAATTTGACAAGCCAACGTAAAAATTTAGCTATTCTTATAGAGATGAAATCCAAGAAAATCCCGTTAGGGCGTAACCCTCTTAGCGACATGCCATATCGAAACCCGAATATGGTGTTAAATGGATAAAGGCCAGGTTGTTATCCTCATGACGTACCATATCGTGATCTGGGTATGATGTTAAGTGAGTAAGGATTGGATCGTCGTATCCTTAGTGGTGCGCCACATCGGTACTCGAGTGTGGTAAAAAATAAGTAAGAGTCTTTACACCTAATTTGGTGGGTGCGAAGAGTAAGAATGTAAGTCGAGTCAACTAGAATCTATTTAGGTAGCTAGAATGTAAAGTCCCTTACGGGTACGTTAAGAAAGCTAGTTGAGATTGTGGTTAGAAGGCGTGTAAATATCTTGTGTGTTTAAGAAATTAAATGGAAGGGTCAGATGACGAAGGAGATGGATGGTACCTCTGGTATACAGGGACAACTTCAAACAAAAATGGAGTAAGAATTCTGATTGATAAGAGCCTTAAGGATGGAGTGATGAAGGTGAGAAGGCAAGGGGATAAAATCATCTTAGTAAAACTTGTCATTAGTGATGTAGTCTTAAATATAATTAGTGTGTATGTCTCTCAAGTAGGCCAGGATGAGAGTGCTAAGAGATATTTCTGTGAAGATTTAGATAGCTTGGTTAGAATTGTATCTAGTAGCGAGAAACTTTTTATAGCAGGAGATCTTAATAGTCATGTAGGTGCAACAGGTATAGATTTCGAGGCGACACATGAAGATGTTGAGTACGGTGGTAGGAATCAGGAGGGAGAGGAAATCTTAGACTTTGCTATAGATTTTGATCTGATGATAGCTAACACTTTTTTTAGAAAGAGACAATATCATATAGTGACTTTTAGTAGTGGCCAATACTCTAACCAGATTGATGTTGTCCTTACAAAAGAGAGGATAAATGAGCTTATGTGGATCGTAAGTTGATACCTGGAGAATATGTGGTTTCTCAACATAAGCTGGTCTCTTTTTAGTGCTTGTTCGTAGAGATAAACAAGTCAAAAATGTAAGAACTAAGTGGTGCAAGTTAGAAGGGGAGACATCAAATGTCTTTAAGAAAAAAGTTATCGAAGAGAGCTTTTGGAAGGAAGAAGACGATATAAATAACATGTAGGAGAAGATGGCAACATGCATACGGAAGATTGCTTCAAAGGTGTTTGGAGTGACCAAAGGGAGTGGATGCAAAACTAAAGACTCATGGTGGTGGAATGAAGATGTACAGAGAGCTATTAAGAAGAATAAAAAATGTTATAAACGCTTGTATCATGATAGGAGTGAGGATAATATGAAGAAGTACAATATAGCAAAAAAGACTGCAAAATGAGCTGTGAGTGAGACAAAAGGGCAGGCTTTCGAGGATCTATACCAATGTTTGAGTACGAAAGAAGGAGAGAATGACATCTATAGAATAGTTAGAGCTCGTGATAGAAAGACAATGGACTTTAATCAAGCTAAGTGTATTAATGATGAGAGGGAGCAACTCTTGGTGAAGCAGGATGAGATTAGACATAGATAACAAGAGTACTTTGATAATTTGTTCAATGGTAGGAAAGAGGACACCACCGTTCAGTTGGACGACTCTTCAGATGACACTAATAGGAGCTTTGTGCAGAGTATCTAAGAATCCGAGGTTAAAGAAGCTATAAAATGGATGAAAGGGGGTAAGGCGATGGGTCCTGATGGTATCCCAATCAAGGTGTAGAGATGTCTCGGGGATATAGCTATAGTATGGCTAATCAAGTTATTCAATAATATTTTTCTATCTAACACGATGCCTAAGAAGTAGAAGAAAAGTATATTGGTACCAATCTAAAAGAATAAGGGAGATATCTAAAGTTATACTAATTATTGGAGAATTAAGTTGATGAGCCACACTATGAAGGTATGGAAGAGAGTTATTAAACACCGTTTAAGAGGAACAACACGAATCTTTATGAACCAATTTGGTTTCATATCCGAAAGATCAATCATAGAAGTAATTTTCTTAATAAGATAATTTATGGAGCGGTTTAGAGAGTAGAAGAAGGACCTACATATGGTTTTTATTGACTTAAAAAAGAATTATGTTAAGATATCAACAAATTTTGTGTGATAGATTTTGAACAAACATAAAGGTCTCTTTTATCAAGATCATATACAACAATACAATGACTAGTTTTCGAATAAATGATAGTAATATAGCTTACTTCTTGATTAACATATGACTACATCAGGGATCAGTCTTAAGCCCTTACTTCTTAACATTGATAATGGATGAGATTACGAGAAACATACATATCTTTTGGTGTATGCTCTTTACAGATGATATAGTGTTAATTGATGAGAGCCACGTAGGAGTAAATAGGAAACTAGAGTTGTGGCGATAAACTCTTGAGTCCAAAGGTTTTAGAGTAAGCAGAACTAGGACTGAATATTTGAGGTGTGACTTTGACACTATCGCACACGAGGAGGGAGATGTAAATTTAGGAGGCTAAATAGTGATTAAGAAGAATACTTTTCAATATCTGAGATCGATGTTACAGATGGATGAGATATTGATGCAAACGTTAGTCATAGAATCAAAACAGACTGGTTAAGTGGTGCCTAGCATCTAACATCCTCTGTGATAAGAGGTTATCGTAGAGGTTAAAAGGCAAGTTTTATGGAACGACGATTAAACCTGCTATGCTATATAGAGCAGAATATTGGTTTATAAGAAGACGTCATGTTTAATAGTTAAGTGTTATAGAAATACGTATGGTACGTTAAATTTATGATCATACAAGAATAGATCGAGTCTGATATGAGAATATAAGTGATCGATTAGGGGTAGCACAAATTGAAGAAAATCTTGTCTAATATCAGTTGAGATGGTTTGATCATGTCTAAAGAACACCCCAGAGACGTCAGTACATTATAAAATCTTAAGAATATAAAGAGAGATAAAGTAATATTATAATTAACATAAAAAAGACAATAAAAAGAAACTGGGATATAACTGAAGATCTATACTTAAATATATATACTTAAACATAAATATTTAGAAAGCAGACGTGTTTAAACTGTGATATAAAGATTCTTATTGGATTTAAAACTCTAACATATCTAAACTTATTTAGAACTGAAAAACTGTGAGTTAATTAATTTGATTATGCAAACCATAGCAAAGAGAAAGAGGAAGATGAACTATTCAAGCAGGTGATAGGCAATGCTGCTTGACTACTTGCTTGTAGGAATGCTACTGCCTACTTATAGAAGTGTTTTGTTCAATTTTACTTTCCTTGGATTTGAATTGACACTATTGTTGTTAGACTTTATTTCACTTTGATATGTCACTACAAGAAATATCATAAATATTATCCCTTGCTTTAGTTGACTTCGATCTAGGAGATTTTTAGAATTCTACTTTGGTTGTTTTTCTCTTTGATCACTAAACTTGCACTTAAATTTTATTCATCTAGGTTAAATTTTAGGATATGCGCTTCTGAGTTAAATATCCAAATGCGAATTCGATTTCAGACTATCCATTTTGTATTTGCATCCGAGGGTATCTGGATCCATATTCGCATTCGGATTAAAATGTGGTAAATCGTACTATCTGATTCCATGTGTATTCAATCCGTTTCCACGCCTAAGGCAATCAGTGTCTACTTATCAGGAAATTGGTGAGGTCGCCATGATTCAGTTTATATGTCTGTCGAATAGTAGAGCAGTAAGCATAATTGTTAAAAATAATTCTAAGCTGATTTGTGCTTTTCTTCATCACCGTCCCCAAGAAGATGTTCCTTCCACTTCCTGAGGCTGTCATCATCATCCTTTGGGAAAAATCCAGGACATATAGATTATATAAGCAATCCATAACGAATGAAATGAAAGATTGTTTGCTTTGTCCTCTGCCCTTGTCTGTAAAGTGAGATAACTCGTCTGTATCAATTCACAACATTTCGCCTAAAAATAATCATTTGGCTGGAGATTCTACTAGACAAAAATTGCCATCAGTTCGTAATGGTTTTCATACCAACTCTTCACGATAGAGCCAAGCAAGCATGTCAATCTTACATATCCTTACACTGTGACTACTACTAAAACAAAAAAAAAACTAACGAACAATAACAAGAACGAATCAAGACGGTACTTAAAAAGTGCAACAAAAAAGGAACCAATATATGCACTGCACGAATGACAAATGGAACTTCTCTACAAACTGATGAAAAAAAAGAGAGAATCTTCTATATAAACCGAGTTTTGCTGCAGCATGCAAATTAAACTCCCTAAACCATATTCATTTCAGTATCACTAATAGGAAGGAGGGGCACTCAAGTTAAAGAGGACTCAAACCCATCCATGATGCATCACATCCCTCACCAGCTGATCTTGAGTGAGGGCGGTTCATAAGACATAATATTATCATGCATAATCCAAACAGGCCGCAGAGAACAGCTAGTGTGTAGTATGACTTGTCAACCAGAACTCATATGAACAGAACAAATATTCATGCATGACCTCATATAGGATAGGGGAAGATGTGAAAGAAATAAGGATTTTGATTAACTTCCTTGCTCAGTTGCTCACCTTCCAAGCAGTATAAATTACCTTAGCAACACAATATGATCAACTATTGCATGTGCAAATTCAGAGAAATATGCAGATTGAGCATGATTAGGGTATCTAGGGTAATCCTAACAAAAAAACAACAAGAGCACCAGACCTCATGGACCAGCAACCTACTATTTCACACAAAAGAAATCTGGAATTATTTAAATCCCACATATGCTGAATTACTGATAAACATAAACAAACAAGCTGTGGCGGCAAAACTTCATATGATGAAAACAGAGCACATTCTAGGCGGATTTTGCACATGATTATACTTTATATCGTATATGCCTTCTGTGATGGAGTACTATGCTAACAATGAACAGACAAAAACTTACCAGATAAATTAACCTTACTGTTAAAAGAGGTAATTTCACCAAAAATACTGAAATATAGGCACAAAAAAACAGAGATATTGATTGAATGAAATGCTAATGGATGTTCAAATTAGATGTGAAAACTGATGTGTCTCATCACCAAGGGGGAACCAAAAAGCAACATATATCTAGTCATTCCTAAAGGAATTATATGTGCTACCTAAGGACCATTATCAAAACTTACCTGAGAAGTGAATATCATTAAAAGCATACTCCAATGCTGATCTCGAGAAACTAATTAACAACATGACAGTAATAATTTTGGACGCAACATCTACCAATTTTCACAGTATGTATTCAGCTAAATCAGTGAACAGACATTCACGATGGCAGGTATTGCCCAACTGTCCAGGTCCTCCCTTCTGTGCTGACGCCAGCTACACTATGGATTAGCAGTGCCCAGGTTAGAGTCCATGCGATCAACTCCTGCCTCAACACATGGCATTACACTTGCAGCCTCCCCCGGATCAATTGATGTCTTCTCTCCAGAAACCACAACATCACCAGCATCTGCAGGCCTAGTTTCTTTGCTCTCCCCTGAAACTACAACTGCAGTCTCTGATTTTTTTTCCCTGACAGTAAATCTGCATCTCCTTCAGGCCTAGCTTCTGTCACATCTCTTGACACCTCACCTGAAAGGAACTATCCTTTCTTGGTCTTCCACAGCCTCTCTTGATCCCCATCGACTTAGCATCTACAGTCAGCAGGCCTTGCTGATGATGGTTTCTCTTTTTTTGGATGGCCACGGCCTCTCTTCCCCATCAATGCAGAAACCCCTGTTTCTGTATGTTCATTTTCCAATGGCACCTCCTTTCTAGGCCTCCCAGGCCCTTTCTTCTTCATTGAAGAAGCACCAACAGATGGCAAACACCTGACTTCACCTCCTTTTTCATCAGCTCCAGCCTCGCCTACAATTTGTCTGTGCTCAGCCTCACCTCCATCTTCAGTAGGCCCAGCTTCTACCTCTGCTGCCACAACACCTGCAGCTTCCAACGGCCTCTTCTTTCTTGGCCTCCCAGGCCCTCTCTTAGTCAATGCAGCATTCCCAGACAGCACAGACCCAGATTGCAATGGTTTATCCTTTCTAGGGCACCCCGGCATTCTTCTCTCCTTACAGGTTTGGTCATGCTTTCTCTTCTGAGCAATGCCACCATGAGCAGGTAGCTTAGCCTTAGGAGGACGCCCACGTCCCCGCCTCTCACCAGCCACACTGGTATTGAACACAACGTTATCTGAGGAACCTTCCATGGCACCTGCTGCGGCAATCTTGCGAGGGCGTCCAGGCTTGCGCTTCACAGCAACAGTTACCACAACCTTACGTGGTCGTCCAGGCTGGGCTTTACCACTGGGCATGGCAGAAACACTTACCGGAACCTTGCGTGGCCTCCCTGAACTTCCCTTTGCACCTGGTGCAGTAGACAGGATTGGCACATTCTTAGGAGGGCGTCCACGATCCCGCTTCACTCCCAACACAGCAGTTGGTGACGCAGGAGTGGCATTCTTCCGAGGGCGGCCAGGCCCACGTTTGAAACCAGATATAGCCATTGGAGTGGCGTTCTTCCGTGGCCGTCCAACCCCACGCTTCAGTCGAGATGCAGGCGGTGGAGCAACGGGAGAAGCAGCATTCTTGCGCGGCCTCCCAGGTCCTCTCTTCACTCCCAGTCCCAGCGGCGGCGCAGCAGAGGAGGAGGACACAGGCTTGGCCCCCTCAAGCACAGGAACCGTATTCTTGTCGCGAGGTCGGCCGGGTCCGCGCTTTTCAGTGGCTTTCTTGGGCGGTCGGCCTCGGCCTTGGCGTTGCTGCGGAACGGCGGAGCCGGAGGTGGAGAGAAGGTACGAGTGCCCAGACATGAGGAGAAGTCCCTGGGACCTGAGGCGGCGGAGGTGAACGGAGAGGAGCGCGTCGGGGCGAGAGGGAAGGCCGGAGAACTTGTCGGAGATGTACTTGGCGATGGCACGGCGGCTTGGATCTCCAAGCTCCGTCAGCGCCTGGAGGATCATCTGCCGCACATCAACGAGATCTGGAGCAAGTGAGGAACCACCCCACCCCACCAGTACCAAAACACTAAATGAAATCATTTTTTTGGGTAAGCATCTGAGAGAGAGAATCTTGCCTCCTTGTAGGTCGGGTGGGGACGGCCGGCGGCGCCCGGCGCCGACGAAGGTGAGGCGACGGCGACGACCATCTCGCCCCTGGTCGCTGCTGCTGATGCCGTCGTTTTTTCTTTTCTTTTATCCTTATCCTTTTTTTTTCGCGGGGGTTCGGGTCTTGGGGGAAGGAATCGATCGGGGATAATGTGGTTTACGGGCGGATCGGTGAGGTGGCCGGCTTGATCGCCTTCGGTCGTTTATTAGCTCAATGGCAGATGGGCCACCCCTCGATTGTACATTTATTTGTATTACAATTCTACCATGTGAGATCATCGAGGCCCTTTAAAACGCAACGCACGGTTGATAAAACATAGGAAAATGTATATTTTTTTATAGGAATACATATATAATATATAGAGTATTAAAACCATAGAAAAAAAATACATAAATAATCGTTTAATAAACAGCTGAAAGAACACACGAATTAAAGGAAAGAGATAAAAACTTTCTTTTAAAACTTACATGAAATTTTAAAGTATTTAATTAGCAATGCTAACTTTGTTCATAGTTCTTGACGGCATATCGAATTGTATGGAATTGAAATTGAATCTGGAGGACTGATACACTGAATAGATATAAAATCATATATAATAATCCTCTAACTACAATTAACGGTTGGTTATAAGTGATAGTTATTCACTATTTTGGGTGGCATGATGATCAATAATGCTTGTGATGGTTGCATTTAATTTTATGCAGTTGTAAAGTGGGAATTGTACACCAAGCGACCTCGTTAGGTTCATTGTTGCTTCTTATAGTTCATAATTCAGCACACGATTTTTTGCATTATGAATTTGGAAAATATAATTTTTCTACTTCTTGGTCCTTTTTTTACAATTTCTGTTGACGCTTTTTTTACCACGACAATCCATTGCGGTATTGATTGGAGTCGTTAATCACCTTAATCTAAAATACTTTAAATCAATACCCTAAACCCTAAATCAAAACTGGTGGAGCCGATTTAGATAAATTGAGGTAAACAACCGCCTCTTGAGCGGAACATATGGTTTTTGGAACAAACCTACAAAGAGAATTTACGCTCTCGTGATGAGAACTAGGATGTATACAGACGAAGATGGATGATATTGCAAGCAATGATTGGATTAGATAAATTGATTATTTGTTTTTTTTTCAATTGTTATGAAGGGATTAGGCTTTGCACATAACCTCTTTTTTATGTCCTATTAGGTCTCCATAAATAACTAGGAAACTTTGGCAACATCGAAGGAAACATGGAATTTCTCAATCAGATTTGAACTCGGAGTTTGCTGGTCGGACTATTATGCTACCATATGTCGCTGGTCAGACCAACTCCCTAAGGATAGTCAAATTGGTCTTATAGGAAAGACTCGAATCTATTATCAATTTGGCCAAACTTTCCATATATTTCAGCCTACTACCAAATTTAGATATCAACACATACCTTTTACTTTTTCGGCAAAACTTGAGAGCCAAAAAACTTGAAGCACGGGTATAAGGATGTGTTAACACCAAAATCTGGACAGTCCGATGGTGCTAAAGCCGATCAGCTGAGAGATATTCGATGACTACAGTGAAAAAGTCGATCGGATGGTAGCGAAGGAAGACTCGATTCTAGATTGGAAGACTATCCAGATAAAACCGAGTTTGCGGAGGAGTCGTGGACTCCACGACAGCGTATTTTATCTTTGTAAATTGTAATCTTATCTAATTAAGAAGTTTTAGTTAGTTAGTTAACTTCTTTAGAGATATTTTCCTTTGTTTGTGTTAGGAAATAACGTCCGATGGTTGTAAACGCGTCGGACTCTATCTGTAAATCCAGGGTATAAATATAGAACCCCTGGAGACATGTAATCTATCTCTCGATCAATACAATCTCGACGCATCGCCACCCTAGTTTATCTAGGTTCCTACCAGCGGGTTCTCGCTCTCGATGCGGGGCTGCATCGGTTAGGTCCGATCTCCGGTGAAGGGGTAAGTCCCACCACTATCTCGATATGTTCTGCTCTGTATAAGGCTGCATCGGTTAGGTTCGACCTCTTAGGCCGATCAGATGTATCGCATCATGTCCGTACAGGGCCTATCGGCCTGTTAAGCTCCCTCTGCCATCGTCAATTTCGTGCTGCATCGGTTAGGTTCGACATACAGAGCTGCCGACGGTAGATTGAACTTCAGGCTTATAGTTTTTTGCATGGCGTATCATCGGAGTGCTAGCCGATGAGTTATCCACGCTCTGAGCTTCACGCCTAGCGCATCGGCCCCTCGATCGATACGCATCAGCCTTTAGAGGTGTCTCTTGACGCGTAACGCTAAGCGCATCGGTCTCTTAGCCGATACACACCCGCCTTCAGAGAGGCGTCCCCTCATCGGCTCAACTAGCCAATGGGTTTGTTCTTATCTTTGCTTCAGCACAGTTGATCCGGTACCCTCCGTATCATCACTGTTGGCCTCGGTCTCGTACTGTCTCGGTTAGGTCCGATCTTCGAGGTTCGGTGTTAATGGCGCTATTATGGCGGGCGACGGGTCTCGTGCTGTCATATCCGGAGCGGTATCGGTTTTACAGCCCGTGCCTTTTAATGCTATTCCTTGTCACTCCGTATGTGCCTTCATCGGTTTTTCCAGCCGATGAACTACTGTTACGGCTTCCGTCGGCTATCCATAGGGATCTTGTGCGCTTTGCTATCCTCTGAGTACACCCCAGTTCCTCCATTGGCTCTGCGGCCGATCGCTCGTCGATACCTGTCCACATCGGCTCCCTAGCCGATTGAAGAGCTTCCCGATTCCTATTGGCAAATAGTCGATAGCGAAGGGCCTTCCGGGCATGGCCGATGGCCATCCCGATCCTATCGCCAGCCAGCCGATAGCGAGTGCCTGTATCGGCCCACCGTCCGACGGATCTACTTGTCTCACCTCCTTGTCAATTGCAGGGTCAAATTGACTGGCACGCCTATACCCGTACCGTCGCGCCGGAGCCGATTGGGCCCCACGGCCCCCGGTACGCGTACCTCGAGCCACGAAGAGAAGCCAACCGGCCTGCACTAGAGCTAAGCAGACCTCCCAGGCGTTCGGCGTGTTCGCGCCGGGGCGCGCGAGGGATCTCGGCGCGAACAGGGTGATAAACCATTATTGGTTGTATAACTTCCTAAGCATCTTGCCAAATGTTCAGGAAGTATTTTTAAAGATATTTTCTATTAATTGCTCTTTGAAATTGTTATCCTTGTAATGTCTCCACAAAATATGCGTTTCTGCGAACGATTTCGACTATCCGATATGGACCTTCCCAACTAGATGACCATTTACTGAATTCTTTTTAGAACCTAATGGCAAAATCTTCATCACACTAAGTCTCTAATTTAAAATGATTTTGCTAAAACTTTGTTTTTGTTATAAGCTTTGGCTATCCTTATCTTATCTTTTTCAATTGCCTTCAAAGATTTCAATCAGTCAGTTCATCAAGATTGTCCATCATTAAGTTTTTATAGTCATTGACAATAAATCATTTTGCTTGATCAATCTAAGAGAACCAAGATTCACCTCAACCAGTAAAATGACTTCTTGTCCATATACTAACTCAAAAGGAGTCATCGTAGTGGCACCATGTCTAGATATCCTATGAGTCCATAATATTTTGGAAAGAGCTTAATGCTACCATCTAGAATGTTCCTCAATCTTTTTGTTGACTAATTTCAATAAATCTTATTATTAGACTTGGCTTGTCTATTAGCCTGAGAGTAGTAAGGAGATGAATTCATATCTATTAGCCTTAGCCACAATTTGGCCTTTCATATATTTGAAAGACTTATAAGTTAAATCATATTCAATCAAAGCATATGCCCATTTGCCAATTGTCCCACTTATAATTGGCCTTTGCAACATATACTTTATAACATTGTTTTGATAAGTAACTATGTAAGTACTAGATATATGTTTTAACTTGGTGCAAGCATAATATAAAGATAAGCATAGTCTCTCTACAAACACATATCTTGTTTCATTATCCAATAGATGATGACTTAAGAATGTGATGATATGCTCCTCGCCATCCACTTCTTATGTCAAACGGCACCATTGACATTATCCTCGGTAGCGATGTAGAGCCGAAATGGGATTCTGGCTTTAGGTGCTCTCACAATGGGTGGAGATGAAAAATACTTTTTAATTTCATTGAATGCCTCTTGTTGTTTTGCCTCTAAGTAAAATCGGCTTCTCTTATCAATCTAAGTATATGGATAAAATCATCAATTTTACCAAATAAGTTAGATATGAACCCTCTCAAATAATTTACCCTGCTTAGCAACTTTTAAACTTCTTTCTTACATATCAACACTTTGAACATCTTCTCTCTTCATAGGATCAATTTCAATACATCTCTCGTGAACCATTAAACCTAAGCATTTCCCCTCCAATATAACCAAAAGCACACTTGAATGGATTCATCTTCAAACCATATCGGTGCATTCTCTTGAAGGCTAAACTAAAATCGGCTAAGTGACTATCCATGCCATCTAATTTGATAATAATATCATCAATATAGATTTCTAAGATTATACCTAGTAAATAATGAAAAATCAAGTTTGTTGACCTTTGATATGTTGCACGGTCATTTTTAAAACCAAAAATCATGAGAACCCACTAAAAAAAGGCAAGGCTATTTTGAATATGTCCTCTTGAGCCATAAAGATTTGATTATAATTGACATTACCTTCTAAAAAGCTAATAACTCTATGTCCCAAGCATCATTAATCAACATGTCAGCTATAGTCACAGGATATTCATCTTTAGGAGTAGTTCTATTTAAATCTCTAAGTCAATGCATACTCTAATTTTACCACTCCCTTTCTTTTAATTGGGACAATATTAGAAACCCACTCTGCATATGGCCTAATAAACCCCGTCTTTAACAATCGACCTATCTCCTCTTTGACATGATCGTATATATTATAATTGAAGCGACGAGGTGGTTGTTTATGAGTCCTAAATCCAGATTTAATAGGAAACTTATGCTCAACAAGCTCACGGCTAAGACCTGGCACCTAATGATACTCCCATACAAAGCAATCAACATACTGTTTAAGCAAATCGATTATTTCAACCTTATAATGTTCATGCTTTTGTTTACAAAAGTCAGCCTTAGAATAAAACCATCACATATATCTACTTCTTCCAATGGATCGGCCGATGTAAAACCTTGATCCAACTTTTCTACTTTATCAAAATCCTCTATGGACTCACCAATATCATTCTTTGTAGACCGATATTCTTGCACCCGCTTTTGCAACCACTCTAAATTGGCTTCTTTAGTCATGATTTATAGTAATAATGCCTAGCCATGCTAAATTAGTTGGCTTTATAGAAATGGGTACAAAGCCATCTTTAAAAATACTAATAAAGTCATAACTAGAAAAATCTAATCCCGACAAGCATTAAATGTTGCCATGTTACCACTCAATTGAAGCATTAGCCATTGCAACCTCGGCCGATGTATCCGCTTGATCAATTTTAATTTCATTTCCATTCCATTGAATTAAGCATTGATGGAAAGTAGATGGAACACATCAATTGGCATGAATCCAACAATGACCTAAAATAACACTATAGTTACCTTGCACATCAATAATGAAGAAAGCGGTTGGCAATGTCTTGTTCCCCACGGTAAGCTCCACAAAGAAAATTCCCTATGCCTTTGTTGATTCTTCATTGAGGTCGTTGAGCATCATGTTGGTCTTCTTCAACTCGCCATCTTCACACCTCAACTTTTTGAATAGTGAATATGGCATCAAATTAACAGTGGTGCCTCCATCCACCAACATCCGTGAGATTAGTCTTCCATCGATGCGCCCTTTAAGGTAGAGTGGTTTCATATAATGATTGGACTCATCGGTCTTTTCAAAGATTGCATCTTTAGGACCAAGTAAAAGTTGTGCAATTCCGACCCCATCTATGGCATGAAATTCCATAGGAAATGCAAACACCATATTGATGTCCATGTTTTCCCTTGGCGACAAATCATCACTAACAACTAGTAACTCCTCTTCTAAGGCATCATCCTCATCACTTGGAGTGATTACCGGCTTTTTGACCTCCATTAACTTAGGTTTCCACTCTTGTTTTGGAGGAGGTCTTAACTTGTTGAATCTTCTATCTCTCAACTCTTCGGCTTTCTTGTCTTTCAATTCTTGAGCTCGAAGATGTTGCAATCTCCTACTTTGAGAAGGGGTTAAATCTGTAGGCATCCACCTTGTGTTAGGTTGAGTTCCAAGAGCTATGTAATAACTTTTACCACTTTTACTTGAAGAAGAAGCTCTCATGCTATTCTCTGGATCATCTCGGTCGGACCGGCCCAGTATAGAGCCACTCCCACAGTTCTAGATGCCGTTGGTCAGACTGGCCATAAGGCCTAGTTGGATTGGTTGCTCGGTGCTTTGCTAAACCCTAAACCCTAGCCATAAGGCCTAGTCGAACCGGCTTGATGCCGTTGGTCGGACCGGCCCTTGGTTGATCCGACCACTTCCTTCTCCGCCGCACTCACTTTTGGACAACGTCGGTTGGACCGGTCTTGAGGCCCGGTCAATCCAACGTTGTTGATGACTTTGGACTTGGCTTTAGTTTTCCTCTCTTGTTCCACCTTTATTGCATCTTCAGCATGTATTTGTACATCATGGGATCCCACCTTGATGTGCTTCTTTCTACTTTCCTCCTCAAACTGATTTTTTGGTTGAAACCAACTTTTGCTTGATGAAGACAAACGATCATGCACCGACCTTCATAGCCAGACCCATCCTTGTAGAAATTGTATTGGCAGCATTGGTGGCAAAAAATCGTACATTGGTAGCCCCCATGGTATGAAGTATGCAAAAGGGTACCCTAGCGGCGGCATAGGGCATTGCCCCTATGGTGTATGTTGAGAATCATATAGAAACGGTGGTTCTAATTGCAGTTATTGTTGACCAAATTGCTCCCTATGAGGTGATCTTGGTTTCTTTGCATTGCTAGGTTGACCATTAGGTTGTTGACCAGCCTTTCCTCTCTCATACTTGTTCAAAAGCATCTCAAATGACACTTTTGGCTTTATTGGTGTTTTGAAGCTCGAAGTATCTCTTTTGTTAACTTTTCATACTCCAACCTTCGGGCCTTTTAGTATGATCATCTTTGGCCAAGGTTCTCCAATAACGATCTCCTTCCCCTCGGTAGATTCGGCTTGCTCAGGCTGAATCAACACCTTTTTTCACTAAAATCTATTATGTTCACCAAAAAAAGTCATGATCTAACTTCATCTTTGATCCTTTGCTAAACTTCAATTGTCCTTTATCTATGGCTGATTAAACATATCTAAAAAACATTGCAATCATTAATAGCGTGAAAATAAGAATCATGCCACTTACAATAAGCACATCGTTTAAGCTCTTCTAAAGATGGTATGATATGACCTTTAGTAAACTAAGTTGTTTTTCTTATAAAAGATAATCAAAAATTTTATCACACTTGGCCACATCAAAAGTATACTTAATTTCACTTTGCTAATCCTTAAGAGGAGTCGACATTAAATTGGAGCAAACACACGGTTTATTTTTGTTAGTCCAAGACCATTACGCTGTGTAAACATCATGATCTCCATCATTATCAAATATTTCATTATCAGACCAATCAGAAATATTCATACTAAGGTTTTTATCATTAGATCTAACAAACTTTTTAGTTTCCCTAGCCCGGCTTTCTTGAGCTAGAGCCTTTTGCAAAACTTGAGTAACATCAAGAATTTGTTGGCCATCTAATATTTCTTTAATAGAAACAAGCAATCCATCGTAAGCAAGATCGGCCAAATATCTTTTGGTTATATTCAAACTAAAATATCAATTTATAATATCTCTAAACCTTTTGATATAATCAGTGACAAATTCATTATAATTTTCCCTAAACAATTTTAAGTCAGATAATCTAAGCTTAGTTTCACCATTATAAAAATAATCATGGAATTTGTGCTCTAGTTGAGCCCAAGTATGAATAGAATTTACCGGTAAAGAAGTAAATCAAGTAAAAGCACTTCTAGACAAAGATAGGGAAAATAAGTGTAATTTAAAAGCATATGTGTTTCTAGCTTCACCACATTGTGCTAAGAATTGGACTATATGTTTCCATGTGGTCCTACCATCCTCACCACTAATTTTTGTAAATTTGGGAACCTTAAAACTGTGAGGATATAGGATATTGTCAAAATAATCAAGATATGGCTTTTGATAAATGCTAGCCTAATTCCTTGTTTCAATTTCAAAGCCTTCTATAACATGGCACGCATGCGATCTTCCATATTCTTAGGCCTTTGCTATGGATTTTGTGGCTTAAGAGGTTGTGGTGGTGGCACAACATAATTATGATAGCCATATCGTGCATCTTGTGGATAACCACCAAAAACTTGATTAGTGTTATGGTCATTGTAAACATTATGCGCCAGTGGGGGTATTGATGGAATAACAATATCAACAATAGTAATAGGAGGATGACAATGATATAAAACAAAATTATTATTAGTGATAGGATAAATCTCCTGAACTAGCACTAGTGCACTAGTCCGACCGACCTAGGGCCCAATTGGACTAGTTGTTGAAAGGACCATGTGCACAAAGGGGAGGGGTGAATGTGCACACTTTTAATTCTAAAATAAACCAGCAATAAAAATTAGACTTACCTTCGAAGTCTTCAATCCTAACATCCAGAGTATCCACACTAGTCTTTCTATCAGATAGAGAGACTAGTCTGGAGTCTCTGGTTATATATAGTCTGGAGTCTTAAAGGGACACTCAAAAGAGGCGAACCCTATGGGTTAGGGAGGAAACAAAATCATAGAGAAAATAATAGGTAACGGGATGCTAGGAGACAAGTAATTTTTCACCGAAGTTCGAATCAATTGATTCTACGTCTCTGTTGAGAAGCTCCAAAGAGCAATATCTTTTTCAATCCCTTGTCTCACCAAGTTCAACCCTATAAACTAGTTTTGCCTTCAAGCTATCATCAAAGTGTAGCACTTAGTTTAAGACAACCACCAATGTCTATACTAGGACACCATGCTCCCGATTTCTATGGAGTTTGCTCTATCAAACCAACCTCTAAAGAAGAACTCTAGAATCCACTAATATATCTCTTTCATTCCGGAGGTGAGGAAGACCTTCACAAATGTCCCAGGTGATTCACACATTGAATTCTTGTGGGCAATGACTAGTCGTCTAGGAGGTGGTCTTATAAGAGTAACAAGCTTGAGTCTTCACCGACATTGATCCACAAGTGCTTACTCAAATTCTAAGATCCAATCTCTTACAAATCATGCAAAAAGAATACTTAAAGGGTTAATTAAACTCAAGATCTAAGAGAGTAGAGTGGAGAACCTCTCGAAAGCTCTTAGGAATGGTGTAGAAATGAATGAGCAGCCACCTCCTCAAAAGGGGGCTGGTACCGTTAAATACCCACCTCTTTCGAAGCTAGCCGTTATTTACAGAATTTAAATTTCAAAGTATCTGAATAGAATATTTGGAAACTCTGAACATGCCTTTCGGCCTAGATGGAGAGCTCAGTCCAGAAACTCCACCTAAAAGGTTCGGAGACTCTGGATAGCACTTAGCTTCAAGAAAGATAGGAGATTTAGAGTGTTCGGTCTAAACTTCTAGAGATTCCGAATAGACCTCTTTGCTAGATAGAGAGCTTAGTTTGGAGATTTTGATATAAATGTCCGGAGACTCTAAGCTAATTTCTTTATTTGATAAAGAAACTTGTCCATAAGTTTCCATAAAGCCTAGACACAAACATCCAAAATATTAGAAGAGAAAAATCAAAACCTTACGGTGTATGTGGTACGAGTGTTCACTCATATAGACTTGGAAGTTTTATTAAGCACTTACTTTTCGAACCGGTTAAACTTGAGCCCCTCTTAATCGTTCGACATGTCCTAAGGACTTAACAAATAATAAAATTATATTTTCATTGCTTCAAGTCCTTTTTTTCCTTTCTAACTTTCATAGGGGTCTTCTTTTAACCAAAACAATTTCTTACTAGCTGAATTACTACGATATTATCAATCATAATATATTAACTTCCTAATTTCTTGTCATCTATAACTCAAAACATACTAGGGGACCTAGATGCACTTTTAACTGTCACATGCATGGTTGGACGGGCTAGGGGCTGGTTGGACTGGCAGGGAGATAGCCGGTCTAACCAGCATGATGCTTGGTTAGACCGGCCGTAGGATTTGGGTTTGGCTCACCCCCCATGTATTGAGTAGTGTGCTTCCCTGTTTTATCAGTTTTACTATAGATTTATTGTATAGGGAACTCATTAGTACTAGGCATTGAACTTTGTGATGACAAATTGCAAAGTGATTTTTTTCCATCCTACTATCAAATAAAGAACTCATAGCGGCTTCTAGTTTATTATTGAAGGTAGCGTTCACATATGTATCTATAGAATTTGCTACAAGTTGTTGAATAATAGGGGACACCTCAGATTCGGAATTTACCTCTTCAGAGACAACAATTCAATGTAGCAACACCTTTCTTTTGGAAATGTCTTGGTGAGTCTTCATGTAACGTGTGAGCATCGCCTTCTCCAAGGCCAACTTCTACTCCTTGATCTCTTCCCACTCTTCCTCAGTTAAATCCTCCATGGTAAGAGGGATGACATTGCTTGGATCTACTTTCTCGTGTTGATTCATGATTTTGATGTAGAATCCTCATTGGAGTCGCCAAAAATTGTGTTGACACTTTTTTCGGTCACCACGATGATCCACCTAAAGCTTTGTGGTTTTGACTGGAGTCACCAGCCACCTTGATCTAGAAAACTCTAAATTAAGATGGGTTTAGAAATCAAAACCGGCTAATATAGCTGATTTAGATAAATTGAGGTAAACACCCATCTCATGAACGGAATGGAAGGTTTTTTTGGGACAAATCTATAAAGAGGATTCACACTCTCGCAGTGAGTATGGATAGCTTACGATGTAAATCGACTAAGATGGATGAACTAGGGCTAAAACTAAGGCAAAAAGTAGAGTTAAATTTAAAGGAATGATCCAATTGGATCGATTTTTAATTGTGTGTTTTTTCAATTGAATTAGCCCTAGTCCTCTATAAAGGGGTTGAGCTTGCTTCCATAGAGCCTTTTCCATATCCTATTAGGTCTTAGTATCCATAAACTAGGAAACCTCAGGAAACATCAAAGGAAACACAAAAGACCTCAATCGAACTCGAACTCGAAGTCTATTGGTCAGACCGTTATGCTACCTGGTCGTACTGGCCCTCTAAGGGAGGTCATGCCGGCCTTATAGGAAAGGTTGGAATCTATTCCCAATTTGGCCAAACTTTCCATATATTTCAGCTTATTGCCAAATTTGGGTGCCAACAATTTCCTTACTTGCTTATTTACTGGTTTTATGCATTTCTATTAAGGTTTTGCTTACCTATGTGGTGTTTTAAAAACTTCTTTGCTAGGCTTTGGAAACACAACAGGTTTGTTTGATTATGATTGTCCATGATGAAGTCCTTGTATATGATAAAATATGAAGAGTAGTTTTTTTTCCATTGTAAAGCACTAGCAATATAAGTCAGTTTCCAAAACTTCTTTATAGGCTTCAATTAAATCTCAACCGTTATAAACAGGCATAGCACAATCTAACAGTATATAGTTTTATCTTTTTCTTTGATTAATATGATAATTTCTAGTTAGCCTCTAGAACAAACATTGCATCTTTTTTTTGAGATATCAGATTGAAACCTTTAATGATATTTGCACCGTTTCCACTATAATGTAACCATTAGAAAAAAATAATCACCTCAAATGAACTTGACAATACTTCAATGTCATCATCTTCTAGAGTAGCCATGGAGATGGAGTGGCATAGTGTAGCTGCTCGCTAGAGCAGTGATGCAACTGGTGATGGTGAGTCTGGAAGGGAGTGGCGGTCTAGTTTGAAGAGCAATGGGTAGCATCGCATGGCACGAGATGAGAGATTAGGATGTAGGGTGCGATGATGGGGGCGCGGTGCTATGGTGCAAGCAACATTTTTAGGAGAGGGATCGAAGACTGTGATTGATGATCCGGATAGAATGTTCTAGGTTGTTGGATTTGATGATGATGATGAAACATGTTGTATTCTAGGGTAGATTTCACTGCATATTAATAAATTGATATTTTTTCTAATATCTTGGCCTAAATAGTAAGGGTCTATATTTGAAATGGCAATAGGGATTTTTTTGGTTATGAGAACAAATTTAAAAGAGGGTGAAATAAGCCAAATCACTAAAATTTTAAAACCAACTAAATATATAAACCAATTGATCCTTTTTTCCTTTAAAATTTTTAGATAAAATCTTAAGAAAAGCAATTGAAGGCCATACTAGTACTCTTAGTTTGTTTTAATCACTACCACAGAACTCTCATTTGTGATGCCTTATCAGCGCTGGTTAGGTAAAAACTGGCACTGATAGGAAGTTTTCTTCCCCCATAAACCCAGTGTGCACTGAGAAGTAAAAAAAAAGCATTATTGACTCCGCATATGTGTCAGTGAACTTAGAAAACCGGCTGCTGGGTTTTTAAATTAACTCGCACATATGTGGAGTTTATCGGTACTGGGTCTTTATATGTACTTAAAAACCAAGCAAAGCCGCTCAAGGCAAGCTGAGCCATGTGCAAGGAGTTGGCCACGTGATTTTTTGAAGTCACGCCAAATCAAGATGCTCTGAAAGTGTCTCCTCGAATCCTCCTCATCACAGCGCTCTCCCTTGATTCCTCTCTTCCTTCTCGATTCCTCTCTTTCTCCTCGATTCCTCTCTCTCTCGCGTCGCACGGTCACCCTCTGCCAGATCTCCTGTGAGCGGCACCTACTCTCCCTGTTGCATCACTCTTCCTTTCTCAAATCTTAGGCGAGTAGTGACCCTCTCCTCTTCAAACAACACTATAGAGGTGGCAACACGGGGACTAGATCCTCCGGTGGGTTGGAGTTTGGGGGCCACCAGATTTGGCCCGCGCAGCCTTCTCCTCCACACAATAGTGGCAACTTGGTGGCGGCTGCCTCCTTCACCATGTGGTGGCGATGGCAACTCGGCGATGTCCAAGGCGTGACCTCCTCACCTTCACTGGTGCCTTCTTTCCTAGCCCGTTGCTCGACGTCAACCTTCTCTTGCTATGTAACACCCCAATTTTTGACCCATCAAAAAATCTTATTTTAATTAAAAAACTATTCTTACAAACTTTTGATTCTTTGAGTATCTATGTTTATGTGCCAAAAATTCCCAAATTTCGTCATTTCTCCTCGAGCCAAAAATCTCTTGAGGTTCGACTTTGATTATCCTCTCCTATGTTTCCTTCAACTTTTGAGTCTATTTTTGAAACCTTGGCTCTCCAAAATTTATACGATTAAATTTTCTAATTTCGGGAATTTTGACCATATCGACAATATAATTCCTTCATGTCTGAAAAATCTAAATTTTAATCTACCACCTGACAAAAATGTTCCTAGCCCACTTAATATTTTTCCTTGGTTCATTTCCCTCCCTTATCTCTATGTGTATGGGTTGAAACCAATGGTTGTTTTCTCCTCGAATTTAATCGTTAGCAGATGAAATCGGCAAAAGCAAGGATTTCCTCCAAGCTCTTTTATTTCCCCTTAAGAAAGCAAATGCACGTATGTACCCTAGTCATCCCTACGAAGTCAACTGGTGTTTCACTAATATTTTACCTTTTTCCTCTCCCACACTCCAAGCAAGCAACATCATGCACACCCATTCTTTTTCACTAACACACCCACACGCAAACACATCAACGTGCTGCCTGCTTCCTCCATTTCTTTCCTTCGCACACACGCGAGGCAATAGTAGGAAATGTAGTGGAAGAGGCATGAGAAGTTTGCAAGCAAGCTCTTGCATGTCTCCTCATCCCTCCTTCTAAACTAACGCAAGGCATCGAAAGGGGGGAGTGCATACACCGACCACATCCATGACCACCACTCCACCTCCCTAGGCAAGTAATAGATTGCAGCAGAGAGGGACTGCGAGTAGAGAAGACGCCATAGGGATGAGCATGGCAATAGCGTTGTCACTGCTCATCCAAGGAAGCTAAGTGCATGGCATCGACGGTACCCTCACCTCCCACACGTTCTATTTTTCACAACTCTGAGCCATCATTGTCACCATGCTGTGAAGGTAGCAATCTCCTTCAGTCTTCTTCTTCCTTATTCCCTAGGAATAGCACTGGTGCCACGCTCCTGGCTGCACCACACATCTCCAACACTGCCTCCCTACTACGTGATGCCATCACCCCAGTGCCCGCGTTGCGTGCACGCTATGCTTACGCTGCCTTGGCACCTCTTATAGCGCCACCCTCCCTACACCGTGCCTCCTCCCATGCCAATATTGCCCTACCCGCTTCCTCCCCATGCTTGCATTGCCCCGGCGTCACCTGCCATGCCGTGCGCCTCAGCACTCTCCCGCACCGGTGCTACCTCCTCCCCGCACTTGTGGCGCTCTAGCGTCGCCTGTCGTGCAACATCCTACCCGCGTCTACACCATGCCTTTCCCGCCTACCATGCTACCTCCTCCTCATACCTACACCACACCTTCCCTACTTGCCACGCTGCCTCCTTCCACGCTTGTGCGCTCCAATGCCTTCCCGCACCGTCACCTCCTCCCACGCCGGTGCTGCTCTCTCCGCTCGTCACTTGCATTGCCGCCTACGCCCGGCCACACGCACGAGCAGAGAGGTAGAAGGGAAGAGAGACGGGAAAAAAGAAAGAAAAGGATAGAAAGAAGGAAAAGAGAGGAAAGCAAGAGGAGGGAAGATAAAGAAAAAGGAAATAAAAGAAGGGGACCATGTGGGCTCTACTCTTACACCCTCTCTCTCCCAGTCTATGGTGAACTTGGTCCACCATGGACCACCCTCTACTCCTCACTAACATGTGGGCCCATCCATTTTTAGCCACCCACCTAAGTCTAAATCACATCTCCTTCTTTCCTTCACAGGCTAAACCCTAGCTTGTCAACCTTCCCCTCCTGCCATAATATTGTCCCTAGATTATTTTCTATTTTCAATTATAATAATCATTTTCCCTGGTTTAGAAAATCAATTAATTCTTTAAAATTTATATCTTCTCAACCGTAAGTCCAATTGAGTACTTTCAACTTCCATTAATTTCCTAAAATATTGATATTCCAAGTGGCACTGTTATTTATTTAGTATTTTTTGTTTTTGTTTGGATTTCTTTCGTATCGCGTGTAGTTTGCTGCTGGAGAATTTTTGAGCGCTGATTTTGAAGAATTCCTCATTGACCAAGACCAAGGCATGACACTCTTTGATCATATTGCTCTATATTATAGATTCTTTTATTGCAAAGATGCATGTTTAGCGTACACATTAATTTATCTAGCCATTGGTCTATAAACACATGATTAATAGACCTACCTACTAGTTTCACTATTTCTGGTAGTACCCCGATAAACCAAATTTTGCTGCTCCACCATAGTGGTGTCATGATACTTACGCTCTCTGGACATAGGTGTACATCGGCACCATACTTTATTTTATATTATAAATATATGGGCTGGATTGTCGTTATGGAAAACATGGGTTGTGAAATATTTATAAAACCTGACTCTCAGAGTAAAACTTATGGTGTGAATCCTCTCATGTGTGGTTTGGTTTTCTAGTCACGCACAAGGATCAATTCCTTTGGGAAGTTCATTCGAGCATAAAACAATACGACCACACAAGTAGCATGGGATGTCTCTAGCAAAGTAAGTAGCTAAAACATGGGTGTCTTGTATATTAATAGTTGAGGAATGCCAAAATAGGGAGACAAAGGCATTCTCCTAAGATAGGGGGTTTGTCTTAATCATGAGATACGGTTGGTGCTATACAGCGTATCCTAAGTAGATGAGTGCCTGAGACAGGCCTAATGCTTGGTTTCAGAGAGTGGCCCAACGGTGTGACATGGGATGTCTATGAGTTGGTTATGTAAAAACCTTATGGTGAGCACTCCTTTGTCGACCATATATTGGACCACATGTGCTAAATAAAGTGAGATGTCACGACGTGTGGGTAAAGCATGCATTTTCTACAGAGTTTGGTTAAACTGTTTAAACAACCATGCCCATGGTCATGGACGGATATAAGGTGTTTCTTATAGCATAGATTTGTTTTGAAAACACGTTTAATAAATTGGTTCATGGGATGAGATTCGTTACCAGAGTCCTTCTTTGTGATGGACGGCTAGCCTTCATGGTTGAGAATAAGTCCATGTGACCTGGGATGTCGGTTGGCACCATAAGGCTGAGATGACCAAGTCAGGATGTGAGCCGAGAAGGCCGAGTTTGGGTTGACTGGTTGAGAAGACCAAACCCAAAGCTAAGAAGGCCAGTTAACCATGAGACTTGATTAACGGTTGGTTTTAATAAAATGTTAGTTTATGTTTTTGAAGGAGAAAAGAAATTAGTGAAGGAAAATATGTTTTTAATTACTAAAATTTGGCTTTTCTACTCGAGTTGTTTTAAAGCTAATCGCGGACGAATCAAGGTAAGATGCCTCCATCCGAAGGTATTATTGAAACCCACACTTAGAGTTTTTGTTAATGTTTTAAATAACTGATTTACCAAATAAACTCTAGCCTTCTTTATAGCTTGCACTTGCACATTTCCCATAGCATGCGGAGTACAAAAGTACTCACTCCTATTATTGTTGTTTTTCTCCCATTGGCTTAAGTTTAGGTAGAAGATAAAGGTTGAAATTTCTTCTCTAGACCCAAACTACTACATGTAGAGTGGTATCCTAGCTTTGCTGAGTTATGCTGCTGTTGTCTCTGACTAAATGTTACAACTTAGAGATTACCCAAAGCTGCAACATGAAGGTATATTATATTTATATTGTAGAAAATTTTGCATTGATTCATCATGTTACTGCTGTTACCAGCATAGAGATCCTAGGACTATGTTAACACTAAAATTTGGAAAGCCCAGGGAAAGATTGGAAAAAAGATCGGCCGATTGCTACAGGAAGGAAGTCGATCGAACGAAGCAAGGAAAGATTCGGTCCAAGAATAGAAGGTTATCCAAATGAGATCGAGTTTCAGGAGGAGTCGTGGAACTCATGGCAGGGTATTCTATTTATGTAAATCATATCTTATATGGATAGGAAGGTTTAGTTAGTTTAGTTAACTTTCTTAGAGATATTTTTCTTTTATCTTTGTTAGAAAATAACGTCCAATGGTTGTTGTAAACACGTCGGACTCTGTAATACCAGGGTATAAATATAGACCCCCTAGGAGCCTGTAATCAACACATCTTTCAATCAAAATTACTTTAGCGCATCGCCATCCTAATTCATCTAGGTTTCTACCGACGGGTCTGGCTCTCGATGCGGGGCTGCATCGGTTAACTTCGATCTCCGGTGAAGGGGTAAGTCCCGTCACTATCCTGATATGTCTTGCTTTAAGGCTGCATCGTTTAGGTTCGACCTCTTAGGCCGATAGGATGTATCGCATCATGTCCATATAGGGTCTATCGGCCTATCAAGCTCTCTCTGCCATTGTCGGTCTCATGCTGCATCGGTTAGATTCGACCTATGAGGGTGCTGATGGTAGATTGAGCTTTAGGCCTATAGGTCTCTATACGGCGTTTCATCGGAGTGTTAGCCGATGAGTTATCTATATAGAGCAACACGCCTAGCATATCGGCTCCTTGGCCGATACGCACTGGTCTTCAGAGACTTCTCTTGAGCGCCACACCAAGCGCATCGGCTGGAACGTCTATTTTCAGAAAGACGTCCTCTCATTGGCTTAGCTAGCCGATGGGTTCGCTTCGCCCTTACTTTAGCACAACCAATCCGGTGTCCACTGTCTCGTTGTTGTTGGCCCTGGTCTCGTACTGTCTCGGTTAGGTTCAATCTTTGAGATTCGGTGCTAGCGGCGTCGTCACGGTGGGCGACATGTCTCGTGCTGCCATATCCAGAGCGGCATCGGTTTTACAGCCGGTGTCTTTTATACAATTCCTTGCTAGTTCGCATATGCCTTCATCAATTTTTCAGCCGATGAACGAGTGGTATAGCTTCCGTCGGTTACCAGGAGAGATCTCGCGTGCTTTGCTGTTCTCTGAATACACTTTAGTGTCTTCATCGGCTTTACGGTCGATGGATCAGGATCTCGCTTTCGCTACACCCGGAGTCATCACGTCCTTCATCGACATCTATCCACGACTTCATCAGCTCCCCAGCCGATGGAAGAGCGTCCCAATACCTATCGGTGACCAGCCGATAGCAGGAGCCATTCGGACACGACCGATGAGCAACTCGATCCTATCAGCGGCTAGCCGATAGCGAGAGTTTGTATCGGCCCATCGTCCGACTAACCCATTTGCCTCACCTCCTTATCAATTGCAGGGTCAAATTGACCGGCACGCTCGTACTCGCACCGTCGCACCAGAGCCAAGCGAACCCCATGGGCCCCAACGCGCGTACCTCGAGCCACGGAGAGAAGCCAGCCGGCCTGCACTGGAGCTAAGCAGACCTCCCAGGCTTTGGCGTGTTCGCGCAGGGCGTGCAAGATCCAACATGAACAGACTAGTATCTATTTTGTGGTTCCATAGGAGAACAACTTGCCATTTTCCTATGACACGCTCCTCGGCGCCATTGGTACAGTGGCACAAGGGCAGGATGTGACATGCTCTCTGTTCGTGCATGAGGAGATCGGACCAGACATAGAGGCGTGCCGAGAAGGAGCGCGTGTTAGCCGATGAAGGTTCGATGCGATGTGCCTAAACACGCGAAAGCTTGAGAGATCTGTTTAGCTCCAGTGCAGGTTCTTTGGCTCGTTGGAGTCTTTGGGTTGTTGGAGTTATGGGTGTGCTAGTCAATTTGACCTCTAATTGATAAGAGGACAGATAGAGTTAGATCATTGAACCAACCGACCGATAGGCTGATACGGACTACTGCTATTGGCTGGTTGTGCCGATAGAGTTAAGATAGCCATCGGCTGTTATTGACTGATTGTCGATAGGGGCTGTAGCACTCATACATCGGCTAAAAAACCGATGACAGCATAGATAAATAGCGAGTAATAAAACAAAATACTCATTGGTTGTAGAGGCGATGACGCTCTGAATATAATATGCGATAAGTAGTAGAGAGCGATGTCAGATCTCCCGAAGGGATGAGACTTAGTGACCATTGATGATGGTAACGTTAGAGCCAGGCTTGATAGATCGGACTGAACCGAGATAGTATAAGGCTGAGGCTAACAATACCAACATGGTGGGAGCTAGATTAGGCGTACTGACGGAGGGAACGAGTGAACCCATCGGTTGCTATCGGCTATGGGTCCAATGCAGGCATATAAGTAAACTTATCGGCTAACTGACCTGATGGGAGGAACAAAACCCGCTAGATCTCAATGCCAACCCTATTAAACACAGTCTTGATAGATCGGACCTAACCAAGATAGTTAAGGCCGGATCTATCACTAGTGGATTAATCGCTGAAGATATATGTATATTGGCTGAAAAGCCGATACGTTAGCCGTGAAGCTCAGCATAAAGATAACTCATTGGCTGGATGCTATGATGAAACATCGTGTAAAGACCTATCAACTTAAGGCTTAATCTACTATTAGCAGTCTAGAAGGTCAGACCTAACCGATGCAGCTCGAGACTGATGATTGTAGAAGAAGCTCGATAAGCCGATAGATCCCATGTAAATGTAATGTGATATATACAATCGGACTAAGAGGTTAGACCTAACTGATGTAGCCTTAGGCAGAACAGATACACCAAAATAATGACAGGACTTACTCCTTCGTCGGAGTTTGGGCTTAACCGATACAGCCCCGCATTGAGAGTCAGAACCCGCTAGTAAAAACCTAGACGAACTAGGGTGGCGATGTGCTAAGATTGTATTAATCTAAGAGATGATTTACAAGCCTCTAGAGGGTCTACATTTATACCTTAGGGTTACACAAGTCCGATGTGGTTACAAATAACCTCCGAACGTTACTTTCTAAACAGAAAAGGAAACTCTCTCTAAGAAGTTAACAAAACTAACTAAACTTGTCTATCTTATAAGATATATTTTATAAAGATATCCTACCGTGACTTTTACGACTCCTTCTCAAATTCAGTCTCATCTAGATAAACTTTTATCTTTGACTAAACCGAATCCATCTTTATCCGTCCGATCAGCTCTTTCTCTATATCAATTGATCTCTTTTCATAAGCTGATCGGCTCTTTGATCCTATCTGCAGGGGATTACCAAATTTTGGTGTTAACACTCTCCTGTTGTATATGCTTCTCGCTCTTGGTTCAAAACCTGGTGTATTGTGTTTTTGCATGTCAATTTTGGGGATTAATTTGTGAGGCTGTTAACGCCAAAATTTGGAAAGGCCAGCGATAGATTGGAAAGATGATCGGCTAAGGCGCAGATGTGTCCGATTGCTACAGGGAAGAAGCCGATCGGATTTAGCAAGGAAAGACTCGGTCCCAGAATAGAAGATTATCCAAGATAAGATCGAGTTTGACGAGCAGAACGCCAAGCGCATCGGCTTTCCAACCGATGTGTGCTTGTCTTCAGAGAGACATCCTCTCATCGGCTCAGCTAGCCGATGGATTCGCTTCTCCCTTGCTTCAGCACGTCCGATCCGACGTCCACTATCTCATCGCCTTTGTCCTCGGTCTCGTACTATCTCGGTTAGCTCCGATCTTCGAGATTCGGTGCCAGCGGCGTTGTCACTACGGGTGACAAATCTCGTGTTGCCATCTCCATCCTGTGTCTCCATCGGTTCTACAGCTGATGGATCAGGGCCTCGCGTCCGCTACACCTGAAAGCATCATATCCTTCGTCGACTTCCGCCTACGCCTTCATTGGCTCCCTAGCCAATGGAATGATGTCCTGATTCCTATCGGCGACTAGCCGATAGCAGGAGCCATCCAGACGCAGCTGATGACTAACTCGATCCTATCAGCAGCTAGTCGATAGCGAGCGCTCGTATCGGCTCGTCGTCCGATTGACCCGTTCGCCTCACCTCCTTGTTAATTGCAAAGTCAAATTGACTGGTATGCCCGTACCCACACCGTTGCGCTAGAGCCGACCGAACCTCACGGGCCCCGACGCGCACACCTCGAGCCACGGAGAGAAACCGACCGGTCTGCACTGGAGTTAAACAGATCTCCTAGGCATCGGTGTGCTCGCGCCGGAATCCGACGCGAACAGAGGCAAAGTCGATGTATATATATTGGTAATTGTTTCATCCAATTCTCTTTGATTTATGATGTCTGTGATGCGTTAAAGATTAATTCTTGCCACTTCCTGTGATTCTTGTGATTGATTTAGTGATTCTTCTATGATGCATGTCTCGGCTCGAATTGGCCCAAGCCAGTTTTTTAATCATACTTTATTTTGGAAATCAGAAACCTCATGTGTTTTGCTGTATCAATCTTTGAATTAGTAGTTGCTATACATATGCAAAGCCAGTACACAACATATATGGAATTGAATTTTGGCTACAAGAGTTTAATACCTGACTAATAATACCATGTCTTATCAAATAAACAGCAGTGAAAATCTAAATTAGTGAGCTCACACAACATGGTCACAAGCAGTTGACTGGAACTGAGACTTAGTAATGACTTACGCTCCAATTATCCTGCTAAGCTTGTAAATCTATCTAGCTCTTCGTCTAAACCCTAGTGCTCACGATCTCTAATTATATATATATATATATATATATATATATATATATATATATTCAATGGTGAGTACAAACATACGCAAGCCACCACTATAAATATGGTTTATTTGTGTAAACCTGATTTTCCAAATTAGTGCATAATCCTATTATCTAGCAAATTTAACACATCGTTAAGGTTTAAGTTATATATCATCGCTTAGGGTTATATATCATCGCTTAGGGTTCATTCACATTCCCAAGCCCCACTTGGTTTGTTTTACTCTTACAATTCGTTTAATCACCATTTTCTCTATTTAAGTCTCGATGCTTCTTTAACTACGAGCACGACTATTTAAATAGATTACTTTACTCACACTACAAAAGATATATGCTTTACCCATACTTCGTGATGCACCCAGCACATTAGATTATCACATCCTTTGGTTCCCCTTGCATTATGGCACCCACTCCAAATATATTGGCCCTCCTACACCCCAAGCACCCTGTCTACCTTGAGCTATGGTGGTGAGAGGACCCTAAAACCCATGGGATTCAGGCGGTATTTGTATACTTAGGTATATTTTAGGTTTTATTCCAGCCTTTAATCATTACCACTACACTACATTCTCGACATTCATTTCAACTGTAGAACCAACTATGCCTAGGGTGCTTCCCCACTCGGGTTACCTAATCCACCGAGTCTATACCCATGCAAGAAGATATGGTTGTACTTAGTTTGTTTCTTGCATAGCTTCTTCACTTATTCTTAACTAACCAAGGTCAATGGTTAACCATTCCTAGAACCACCCATATTCGCACCATGCCGCCCTAGTCAAAATCAGTTTGTTTGATTAAGTTTTTAGTTCTTGCAAATGTTTTGTGTGTGTAGTTTGGGGTGGCGCTCATGTCTCCACCCGCTTTCTGACAACTACCCAACACCAGGTAATCATCTCATCCATATTCATAATCATATCAAGAGTATGAATATGCTAACCATCGATAAATATATAACTAGGGCAACCAAGAATGGGATAACAATTTCAAGCGGTGCCTTTCAATCAAGTTTTAGGTTCGTATATTCATTTAGCTCGGTGTTTCCTTCACAATCTTCACAAGAGCGACTCGATCTAATCTACATGATAAGAAGAAAATACAACAATCAATCACACAAATAAAAAACTAATCCTCTAGGCAATCATTTGCGGTTTTCTTACTATGATAAACTCGCTTATGAGATTAGAAGGCTTATAAGGGGCTTATAAAGGCTCGAGCAGGCTAAGGCTTTAGCCTCCTATAGCTTCTAACACACCAAAGCAAATTCATTTGTTGGTTTATCCTTTTGAATTATTTAGTAGGTTATTATAACTCATTCATTTTATAACTGAGTTATTGTTATCCTGTTTTATTAACTTTTCATCTTTGTATTAATTTTGACCTAGTAGGTGGGGAGATACATGGATTTGTATTTTATTTGCTTTCTTTAGGTTAGTTCTACTGATTTTGATTGTATTCTTGCAAGATATTCGACTAGTGTTTTAGATTTAATACTGTTATCCCATGTTTATCTCCCTTTTATTAATTCATGAATTTTTATCTTGGTATATAGCCTGATATGTTATCTATGTGGGTGCACTGCTTCCTTTAATTTAGATTCTAACCGACTAGCGGTCTGAGAAGGGGTTCAGTTGATTAAGATTAATATTTAGGGTATTACTTTTTGCTTATCTTTATGACACAATGTATTTGGTTGTATTAGAGACCCACAACTTATTGTTTATATGCATTTTAGTCTTAAAGTAGTGAAATTTTATTTGGAATAATTATTCATGGATTTTAATGTTATAAGTATATCCAACTTACCTTATATTTGGTTAGGGTGCTTCTTATAAACCATTTATGTTTTTACAATACTTTGGATTTTTAAGATTTAACCATGTTCCATGATTTAGCTTAAAGATTTGGTTCACCAAATTTTGGAGCCAATGGGATTATTATTTTCGTGAAATTTAGACTAAGACTATTTTTATTAGGTTCATTTATTAACCACTTAGGTTTTCTTTCCAAAAAGTGCAAACAAATATATATTTGTGACAGTTTTTGTTTCTAGTTCAGATTGTAGAGCTTGATTTGACAAAATTTTAGAAACTGGTTTCACTCCATTTGGAGTTGATTTGAGTTAGTTATGAATTTTCAAAGGTTAATTTATTTTTCTCCCTCATTGAAATAATTACTGAAGTATATAGATATTCCATTTCCAATTTTCTGGTGAGCCCTTCAGCATTTTATTTATTTAAACATTGTTTTTCAAAGGAAAAAACCTCGAGCCAATGAGGCCATGGTCAAATATTATCCGGTCTATTTGACCCAATTAGTGGTCTTGATCCACATGTCTGTGACTTTTAAATATATTTAATATTGGACTTGAATATATTTTAATATTTTAAGTTGAGTATTATGGTTTAAACGGATTTTAAAAATAATGTCCAATTTAAAAGATATGTGCTGTCAAAAAATTTAGCACAACAAAAATACTAGTACTACTAGTACCTATGCACCAGTTAAACCTAAACAGTGTGTGCGGACTGTTTAGATTTTGCCATACGCTATTATATGAGAATTTTATAAGGATACTAGCCACGCAATATTCATCGGCCATTATGCTAGTTATTCAGATAACCAAAGATTTCACTATGAATTTTGGACAACCATAGCTTGAGTTTCGAATGAATTTAAACAAAATTGAATAGGGGATCAAGAGTTCAAGATTTGACTGCAACATTCTAAGACGTATCTCCTTTGTAAATTACTAGAAATAGTCATGCGCTTCGCTGATAACACATAATTGGTGATACATGTAAAACACATGTAAATGCAAATGAAACGTGTAAAAAAACAACAAATTCAAGCAAGCAGTATTTTGTTTACATAATTGGCATTCCATTATAATTGATATTAATAGAATAAAACAAGCTATATGGGCCTATACAGTTTATTGCCTGAAGCTATGTGTGTAGAAAATAATACCTGCATAGAGAACACTGTTTTTAGCAAAAATTAAAGGGCACAACAAAAATGACTTAATATGATCTAATACAACAGATTCAATCATACTGTATGATACTTCTTATATTACTATCAATTTTAGGCAGGTGAAATATACCCAAAATTAGATATGGAAAGATGCCTTTAAGGAATGGCTCGTCATCCCTTTGAAGTCAATTGACCATCTTAAAAAGAAGGTTTTACTACCAAATGAGCATCTCTTTTGTACAGGACAGTTTTCACCATTTACATAAGCTTGGGAAAAAAATGAATAGCCATAACATTAGCCAGAGACATTGATTTGACTGGAGTTGAATGAAATATTTGTGAATAGAAAATGGTATGGAATATTAGATGGACAATAGCATATTACATGGCATGATGTAAAACACATATGCAGTTTCTGCACTTGAAGTAGCTACAAACTACATATCAATTCCATTGGAGAAAGTAGAGTACAGAATGAAATAACTGGGCAGGCCAAATGGCGAATAGTGTATAGATTTCATTTGAGCTCAAATAAATATTTTGGAATGAAATGTTCCTCGAAATGTAGTACATTAACAACAAACTACATACATTTTGATGTAGAACATACCTAAAATGTAGGCAGGTTGGAGAATATGGCAAATGAAGATCATCTAAAGATGGCCACTCTAGTGTTTCTGAATAACAAAAATTGACAACAACTGAGAATCAGCTGAAAATACCAGTAAACATGGACAGTATAATTGAGTATCGGCGAATTTGACAACATAGCAGTCTGGCACAACTACACAAAAACAAATTCATAGGAGTAGGAAGCACCTAAGCAATATGAACCAACAAAAGCCTACCAATGGTCCTCTACTTACAAAGAATGGCAGTATTTGACCATGTACACAGGGTGAAAACGCTTTGGAAGTTGAGAGCTTGAGTTATAGCTGAACTGCAATAGAACAAAGTTCAGACCACTTTAGTTCCTGTTCTACTGGATGTTCGTCTCCTTTAGCTTGATAAAGAGCTTGAGGAATCATGTACAGCTTTGCAGTTAGTCATATTCCCCGATTTGACATTTGAAGACTCAAAGAAATAGCTAGATCCAAAATGCACGGTTCTGGAAAAGAACAACACACATAATTGAAATTTGGATGGAGCACTAACCAATTAGCTACCAAATTGCAAGGTAATCCCATCTGAATCTGAGTAAACAACATGGGATGAGGGATTCAAATATCTAAGTACCTGCAGGACGAAATTCCTTCATTCCTCTCGTTCCCCTCTTTCCTGGTGCTGCTTGCTCTACCTACCGCTTCACTCCCGTCGTAGCTTGCAGTAGCCAGCTGGGCTCATCCGGGCTCCCATGGCTCGCCCTTGTCTTATAGGAATTTATCGCAGGATCTGATAGCAGAACGCAAAAGAGGAAGGTGGTACCTTGCACATTAGCTCACCTGGTGGCAGTGTGGACTGAGATTGATTCCACCTAAGCTGTGGCGACCAGAGGCAATTAACAGTTCCTGATTCGATGGCTCGCATGGTGGCGGCAGCACGACGGTCGCCGAAACCATTGATTTGGGGGCTTGGATGTCAGGAAATGAGAGGGAAAGAGGGTGTGCTGCGACAGCCCACCAGAACAGGGCCGAGGGCAGTGCGGCCGCAGTGGTAGGGAAGGTTGTAGAGAAGAAGGGGAGGAGGTGACGGTGAGCAGTGTGGTGAGGAGAAGGGCAGATGTCGACGGTGATGGAACGAAGAGCTGGAAGAGAGCCACTAACCGGATCTGGACGATGACGGTGCGAAGAACCAACGAAGAGGAGCCTAGGAGGGAGATGCCGAGCAGCCGGAGATCGGTCAAGCCAGTGGGAGGGAAGATGAGAGGCGACCGGGATGCAGGACCAAGCCCGCCTTCAGCCTGCGGGCGACGCGTCACCTAGTTGGCCACCTGGATGCGGGAGCGGGGGCTGGAGCGCGAGCACGGCAGCGGCGGGCGAGGAGCGCAAGGAGGCCGGGCCTGGGGTTTTCCCTAAGGCGCCGCCGCATCCAACGGCGGTGTAAGGGTCGGCAACGCTGGGGCCAGCGGATGCGGATCAAGACCGTGCGCGACACCAGACGATCCGCGCGACTTGGGATCTGTGCGTTATTAGGAGAAAGCTAGAGGGCTTTTATGCAAAAAAGATTAATATTCGAATCGCGATGGATTGCGCAGTTGGATATAAAGAAATAATTAATGGCCGAGATCACGAACAGCTATTAATGGTTAGTAGCCAACAATGGAGGTTTGGAAACAGAGGAGAGAACGTTAACGGCCATTCGCGCACCTCTCGATCGATCTCTTTAGACCTTGCCTGCCGCTTTCCAAAATGAAAATGCAAGCCTCCTATCCTGCAACAGGCCAGCCGGCGGCAAGGAAAACGAAGCGATTGAGAGCAAGAGCAACAACATACACCTTGCAATCGTTCGTCCGGCCTCCATCATATCTATCTATTAATTTGCTTCCGCACGCACGTACGTACATCATTATGTATCATCTTCGTTCTTTCAATCGTCGACCGGTTTTAAATTTTAATTGATCGATCTTCGGCTCATGGCGCTCCTGTGTTATTTCAATCGTTCAATCTCTATTTTAATTTGTTTATTTATTTGCAGATCGACCTTAGAAGTAGCTACTAGGCAGACATACATCTTCTAGCTATACGTACGTGTATATATTATTTATATACATGGAGACCCTGCCAGATATCTATCCCTTGACAGGGTTGCAAATTGGGTAAGCTAATTTCAGTTTGCTTAATCGATCGATATAGACTCCGATCCGTCCTACTTTAATTTCTGATCGATCACATCGGTATGTACTATTATTATGGGTGCATGATTAATTGTCAGGGACATGCAATCTTACGTGTCACGGGCGTTCCTCTATTTTGCACCTCTCAGCAAGAAGGTGTTCATTCTGGTGGATAACCAGCCATGGCGGACGAGCAAGCAATCTCGATCGGCAAGACTGTGGCAGTTCATGGTCACCAAGGTATATTATATATATATATATATATATATATATATAGCGTGGATTTACTAGCTGAGCGCGCGGTAGCTAGCTAGCTAGCCCTAGTTTTTTTTTGGCAGTACAGGATGTCTCCATTCGTCAACTCGAGGGCGCTAGACAATAAGGTGCTCGGCTCCGGCGGGAACACCTCCTCGAGCGCCGCAGCCGCAGCCGACAGCGACTGCATGACGGGGGCGCGGCGGTGGTTCGAGGTGGCGGACCTGAGCAGGTCACTGCATGGGTTCCTGGTGTTCGAGGTGTCGTGGAGAGACGTGCACGGCATCAACTACCTGAACGAGCTGCTGACGGACACGTCCTTGGCGCTTGAGGCGCGCTACATGAAGAAGTGGGAGTTCTACAACGCGGAGCAGGCGGCCGGTTGCTCGACGCTCTGGTTCCTGGGCCGCGCACCGGAGGCTCAGGCGCTGCGCGACTACCTGAGGAGGCTGTCCGAGTCCGAGCAGCAGCTGCAGCAGGAGGAGGGATCGACGTCGTCGTCCGGAGACAACAGCAATATCCTGCTGATTCAACAGATCCGACGACGGGCATGCTCGTCGTCGTCTCTGCGGGTGGTCTCGGAGGACGCCGGCGGAGACGAGCAGTTCCACGATGACCTCCTCCCCGATGAACCGTTTTTGAGGAGGTCTGCCACCGCGGAAGCAGCAGCGTTCGTGTCGCCGGCGCAGTACACCGACACGCTGATCCTGCTCCGGTTCAGGGACAGCGCGCTGCCGCTGAAGCTGCGGCAGATCATCATGTCGGACATCCGGCTGCTGACGCTGTTTGAGTCGGGGCTACCGGCGTGGGTGATCTTCCTGCAGTCGTACCCGCTGCTGTGCCTCCTGTACCGGCCGTGGATGCGGCCCCTGGCGCGGAGCCTCTACTTGCTGGTGTCGCTGGCCACCGTCATCATCGGCTTCTACGACCTGTACAAGAACGTGCCGCTGCTCAAGGCCGCAGCGGCGCGCGTGTGCGGCCCACTCTTCAGCTGGATCGAGACGTGGGAAATGGTCACCCGGATCCAGTACCTGGGTACCATCCTCTTCCTTCGCAACCTTCGCAAATGCCTGCAGGGGCTGCTCAGCCTTCTGCGCATGGTGCGGGCTCTGCTCCGGCCACTGGCGGCACCGGTGGCAGCCATCGCGGGTCCCCTCCTCTCCGCCTGCGGCGAGCTCTGCGAGCTGATCGGCGACCTGGCGGAGGCGCTGTGGGCGCCCTTGGACGCCGTGTTCGACTGCGCCGTGGTGGCCCTCAACCCGCTGGTCCAGGCGCTGCTCCTGCCGGTGCGGTGCGCGGCGGCGCTTGCGGGCTGCGCGGGCTCGCTGCTCTCCAACACATACAACTTCGGCAAGGACATCTGGGAGACGGTGAGCAGCATGTTCGAGCTCAACAACATGGCCGAGGCGCAGCACAGCGCGCTCGACGTCTCCTTGCTCAAGGCCCTCTGGAACGATCTCTTCTCGCAGGTACGTACGTATACATATACGACACGTACGTATTCCATTCATCACCAGTGGAGTATAAATTTCTTCTATCTTCTCTTCTTACTACCCACATGTTATATATAACATCTCTGTCTGTATATATATATACATATGCATAATAGATCTTCCGGGCAATCAGGAGCATATTGAATGGTATACTGGTCTTCTTTGCATCTTGCAACAGGCATAGGCTCAGGTACCCTACGTACGTACAAGCTTAGCTGAGTTTTTTTTAAAGATAATAGAATTAACATCGCAGTCTTTGCTTCAAGCAAGTTAGTCCACAACCAATTTGCATTTCATCTCGTACACAACTAGTTTACTGAGTACTACGGTGTACACATGTATTGGGCACTGTCTGCATGCAGCATCTACAACCATGTGCAGGCAAGGCTGCGGCATATGCTCCACGTTGCTAGGTTGGAACCCTATTCATGTCCATGCAAGATGAAGAAGCGTCATCTGCAGGGACAAAGCGACGAGGTCAAACAACAGCTCTTATGCAACTAGCAGATTTTTCCCCTCAATATTATGTGAAGCTAAATCCATTCCTATTTCCATACATAAATATAATTGTATTATGTATAGAACTAAATCATTTCATTTATATTTTCATAAATCCAATTGTATTTCATATGCAGCTATATCAATTAGTCTACGTTGTTATAATCTGAACATACTAATTCACTATGATTAAACGGTATATATTTATCTTTTTCTCTAATTCTGCTAGTAATTTTAAGTCTACAATATATCAGTCTTTATTTCCAGTCTATACATGTAACTTATCTGCACATATGCAGGATGACGCTGTCGAATGCGATATCTGCAAGTGATCGAGCAATCAATTCAGAACATGGATATGTCTAGCTAGGATGCATGCACGCTCATGCAGGTCCATCAATGGAACAGAATTAAGGAAATCTTGTCCAAGCAACTAGCTTAGGCTAGGGTGCATAAGGGGTTAGCCGTTGAACCCACTTATGGGTCATATATTTATGTGCATGACACCAACTACATTTGTAACCCTACTATATAATATCATCTGCATAGTTGCATGAGCACTCTACACATATCTATGTCTATTTTTGTATGTATATATATATATATAGACATAAGGATGCCTAATAATTAAAATGCCTAAACGTAAAAATTTTAGCACGTTTTAGTTAGCATTATATATATATATATATATATATATATATATATATATAATTGAAACTGTCCATGTTTTCGTCGGACTTGTGAAGGTACAGTCTTACTACCTCCGTAACAATTCAATTTTTTTGCCCTCACCGTGTTAGATACATAGGGGTTGCTTTCGTTGTATCAATTATGACGACGTGCCTCAGTTTCCTTATTCTTGGACTCATATACATAGACTCATTCTTTTGCCAGCTAATTAAGACGTGGTCATTAATTTGTTAGCTACACCTTAGATAATGTTTGGTAAATAGGCACGGCTATATTTGGGAGTTAACCAAACAAGTCTTTAGTGCTTGGAGGGATGGATAAGAAGGAGCAAGATGGGTTAGTATTATTTTGAGAAAATTTTTCCTTGAATATTTAACTAATCCATTCCATAGCTATGAGTTTTGCCCAATCCCTTTCTTACGCTTGAGTTTTACATTGATCCCTAAATACCCATTCTAACGTTAATTTTTCCAAACATGACCACATTACCATTAGTTTATATATTACAAAATGATAAGTGTTCTCACTAAATAACAAATTTCAGTCTTTTTTAAAAAATATTAGATGAAATACATATTCACAAAAAAAGAAATTTTGCAATGAATACAAAAAACAAAAAAAAATTAAACAAATTTCGGCAATTTTTGCATGAAGTGACAAGAGTGATGGAAGGTGAATAAATGTTATGGAAAAATCCACATTTTTCAAACCACATATTCATTAAAAATTTATTTTTAAAATTTGATGCAAAGTTTCACTATTTTAACTATGAATGAAATTACTTTTCAAAATTTTGAAATTCAAAAATACATATTCAGTTATTTTACTTTTTTTCACAACCCAAATAATTCTAACTTTTAGTAATATCCCTAGGACAATGGTGGACAGGTGGTGCCGCCCTGCGCTGATGTTGTGCTTGCTATGTCAGCGTGGGTGATGCTGAAGATGAGGGGGCGGCTTGATCCATTCAGACCACATCCTCATTCTTCCCTTCCTCCTTAGAAGAGTCAGAGTGTGGAGACGATGTCCACTAGTCATCTCAAGTTTTCAATGCAATAATGAGGTAAACTTGAAAAGTCTTAGTATGCCAGCTATTGGTGGATAAACACTAGTAGTGGAACCTTTGAGTTTGACAAAAGATGGTGTGTGACACACGGAAGTTAATATTAGTGGTGTAATTTGGCTAATGGTTAGTTTTATTTGAGTATGCCAAATTATCTAGATTAATCGTTGCATTTGTTAAATGATTTGCCAGAAAGTTGGTTAAAGTTATATGTGCAGGAGTTGATGATGCAACAATGAGATTTTGTGTACAAGCCTTTGGGGAGCTGAAGTATTTTACATGATATAAAGATGCATGTGCAGAGAATTTGAATTTTGCTGCAGTCGAGGAGTTTCTGGGCTGGGTACGTGCATGGAGTACCGATGACCAGAGGACAGATAAGCAGAGGTGGAGTTTGTTTCATGCATGGCGATGGTCAGCTTCTTGTTGGGGATGAACAGTAATGGAGTTTGATGTTTTGCATGCACCGAGCACTATTAGAAAAATAATATTTGATCACAAAGTAGATGCATAAATATACTGATGGTCTTTAGTACTGGTACTGGGTAATACTGGGCATCAGTTTAGTGCTACGTTATTAATAGCCGTACGATCTTTAGTACCATTCTAAACCCTAACCTATACTAAAGACCCATTCGATTGGTGTTAACAATTAATATTAATGTTGTCGAATACATTAATACCGGTTGTTGTCTCCAACCGCTTTAGCCAGGGCTAATGTGTACTGATTGGATCTCTCTTTTAAATCTGTCACCCTAATTTAGTCTGACAAATTCATAAGCAGAGAGGTGCTGCCTAAATTTTTACTAGAACTTTTTTTTTGATGATATCACTCATCTAAAGGCTTTAAAATATTAGTAACATTATCCTCTGTTCTCATATATATATATATTATTTTTTAAAAAATATATGAAAATAGATAAGAAAGAATAAATTTTTTTGAGAAAATAAGAGTATGTTTTGATTGTAAAAATAGAGGTAATGTAGTAATAATAAGAGTATTTCATAATAGCAAAAATATAAAAAACATAGGGAAAAAAGATTAAAAAAGAGAAGTATAAAAAATAGAGGAAAAAGAATAAAAAATTAGATAAAATAGAAAAATTAGTGTATAAAAATACAGAGTATGGTCTAATAAGAAGGAAAAATATGATAAGTGTAGGAAAAAGGGAGAAATAAGAAAAAATATAGAAAAAATAGTGGAAAAATTATAAATAGTTAGGAAAAATAGGAAAAACATGAATATTAAAAACACATAAAATTTAACAGCATGTCATATTTGATATTTATATAGGAAGCTCTATTGGTTCGTGGTGCTGTCGGTATAATGGAGGTGTAGCTAGATTTGTTCACATATTTTTTTTTAAATTTTACTAATCGAAGTGCTTTATACAAAGGTTAGCAATACTGTTCTACTCACCTTTTGAGATTATGACATTTAAAATTACTAATTTTCTTAAGTAATTAGATGAACTGACAATAGATATATAACGTGGATCGACGGTTGAAGAAGTTCATTGATAGCGTGCATTATTTTCTCAAGGTGGCCGATGCCCACAACTCTAAGGGTTTCATATGTTGTCCATGCAAAAACTACAATAACAAGAAGGAGCACTCTTACTCAAGGATTCTTCATAGCCAACTGTTAAACTCGGGATTCATATCTAATTATAATTATTGGACTAAGCACGAAGAAAGAGGGGTTGCAATGAAAGACGATGAAGAAGAAGATAACAACATTCCCTATTAGGCTTAATACGGTGGCTTTGTAAATACTATAATGAGCGAGGCGAAAGAAGGGGTTGTAGAAGATGATAGTGCAGATGATCTTGAGATGTTGTGTGATGCAAAGAAAGACTATAAAAGTGAAAAGGAACTAAAAGAAATTGGAGCATATGTTAGTGGACCACATACTCAAATTACAAATAGTGGTATAGAAAGTTGGGTACAACACTAAAATTCTTGTAATAGCAGGCAACAAATGGTGTGGCTAACAAGGTATCTAAGAAATTTTTGAAACTTGTAAAGAATATTCTTCTAGAGGGTAATGAATTACCTGTAACAACATATGAAGTAAAACAAGTAGTCTACCCTCTAGTATAGGAAGTCGAGAAGATACATGCATGTTTGTATGATTGTATCCTCTATCGTGGTGAGGAGTACCCTAATCTAGAGATATGCCTGGTTTGTAAGGCATTGCAATACAAGATCAAACAAGATGATCGAGGGACATCCTTTGAAGAGACACCCCACTAAAGTTATGTTGTATTTTCCTATAATACCACGTCTGAAGTGATTGCTCAGAAACAAAGCGCATGCTAAAATGATGGGTTGGCACACAGAAAAACATAAATAGGACACGATGTTGAGACATTCAACCGATGGGTCCCAGTGGTGAAAACTCATCAGTACATTCCCAGACTTCGAAAATGACGCAAGGAATATAATGTTGAGTTTAAGTACGGATGACAAATTCTTTTAGGGAGATGAGTAGCGGTCATAGAACTTGGCCTATGACCCTATGTATTTACAACCTTTTTTCTTGGTTATGCATGAAGCAAAAGTACATCATGATGTTGATGCTTATTCAAGGCTCAAAGCAACCTAGTAACGACATAGATGTGTACTTAAGACCATTGGTTGAAGAATTACTATTGTTGTGGAATGAAAAATATATCTTTGTGTGGGATGAGGACAAACAAAAGCAATTTAACCAACGAGCATTGATGTTTATAACCATCAATGATTGGCCTGCATATTCCCATCAAGAACCTATCTATCAAGGTATTTTTGTAGTTTGCACATCTCATTTTGTAGTTTGTTATATATCATGAATATGTACTAATTAATTTTGTTTCTTATGATGGTAGAGTACGGCATGGCCATACAAGTGGAGCAAGGCAAGTCTGTGAGGGCTTTGAGAATCTTGAGCTCGACTTCCCTAGAGGTAACGTGGAGAGTACACTAGGGGAGGCCTCCCACTGCATCATCTTATGGCGCAAATGCTATATCGCACTTCCCAAGCGGGCGGCGGCGTCTATTCCTACCGGAGGTCCCCTGTTGTCTCCTCCCCAACATCGATCTCCACCGTCTCCTCTCTGACATTGATCTCTACCACCTCCTCGACAACCTCCGTCTCCACCACCATAGTCTGCTAGTATGGGCAAGAAACCAACGCTCACCTCCTCCCGCGCTATCAAGGTATCAATAAAACAAGAAACAGTAATTGGATGAGCCGAAGAAATCTGTTCCAAAGAAAAGACCGTATGATATGACTGATGAGGAGACTAGTACAGAAGGACAAAGGTAGGTGAAGGATCACTTCAAGTGGCGAAGTCTAGAGAAAAAGGCTCCAATAGACCTAGCAACAAGAGCATTTTTTCAGAAGATGAGCGAACCAACGAAGAAGAAGATCTTATCAGACTATGATGCTCACTCATCAAGTCCTATCACAAGAAGAAAAGAGGGTAGTCTAGTATTGTTCCCTAGCTCAGACAACAAGCAAGACAAGTGGTTGATCCGATGCCATATGATTGGAAAATCAATTTGCAGCAGTTTATGGAAGATACAAGTCTCATCAAAGATCAACTATTGGGGGTGACCCCCGTCGAGAAGGTATCATAAGCTGCTATCAAGCATCAATTTAAGCTCAATGAACCACTTGTAAGGCCAAAGCTCGCTTAGGACCCTATCAACATAGATGTATCAATTTTATAGTTGGTACATGAAATAGTTGAGAAAAGCTAGGGTTCGCTTGAATTAAAAATATTGATTAGGATTCCAATATATGGATGAACTTCGAGGATATCTATGAAGTATACCATCAAGATGCCCTTGACCTCTCTCTTGTCAGTTACTGGATTCTATAATTATTGTTTTATTTCTTACCTTATTCCATTCGCATGTATCATCACCGTGTGTGGACTATCTCACTTCTTTTTTTATGTGCTGTAGAATGGAGATTCAAAGATGCTGTAGGGAGGTGCACTTTAAGGTTGGTTTCATAGACCCATGGTTATTAATGAGAAGACTGTATGGGAATTTTCATAGGAAACAAAGATGAACATTCACAAATTCCTAGTGCAACAATATTATAAGACATTCACACTCTTGCCTTGTAACTTTAAGTGAGTTTTTACCCTTTTTTGTACCCTTTTTTCTTGTAGACATATAATGTTATCTCTATTAATTAATATAATGTGCAGATTCCACTGGCTCCTCCTTATAATAGATGTTGCTAAAAGTAGGATCCATGTCCTCGACTCCTTGTGGAAACCAATGGAGGATTTCAAAAAAAATCATAGAATTGCTTAATAAGTAATGTCATACATTGCATTGTAATTATGCGTGCTTATATCACAATTATGTGCAGACATATACGATCTATTCAAGGAAACACTCGATATCAGGATGACCTTTCCGTACGTACAAGGATAAAAAAAATATACATCTCAATTATTCTATAATACAAATATTTCATGACTTAATTTCTCCTAAACCCTAAACCCTGAGACAAGAAAAGAAGAACAACTTGTGCGGCTACAATGTTTGCAAATTTATTCATTATCTTGCACAAGGCATTAACATTAATAGGTATCTAATTACGTAAACACTATTTATACATAATTTATACATTTCTTATTACGTTGAATTATTGATTTAATATATTCATTTTTTTAGGAAATGAAATGTATGAAGTAAAAACTTCTAGCAGATTACATAAAGGTTATTCAAAAACAATCTATGAGATTTATTATGGATGAGATCGTTAATTCATCTAAAGAATTCCACGATGATGATGAGCGCGTTATTCGATAATGAGAAGAGTACTCTTTATATATTTGTAATATATGATATAATATGAGATATGACAATTAGATATATTTAATTCTAATTGTCATTTATTCCTTCTCCCTCTCGGTGAACAATGCCAAACCACGACACACCGTATGGGTTTCATGAGGAGATCTACTCATACAGGAGTCGCAAGAGAAGCAAGTTCGAGCAGAATGTCAGGGTTCGGATGTTGGAGTAGCAGATCCTAGAGACCAATCAAAAAATGACCGAAGAGGTGAAAAGACAGGTCGCGCTAGTACTTAGTAAGACCTAGCTTATTTTAAGACTACCAAACACTACTCCGTAATAGGGTAGTCATAAAAATAGTCTTCAGGTTTGCTATGAAATATATAGTGAGATGTGAGTGATCATAATAGAATTTGCTTTTTCTATGAGAGAGATATCATTGGGCCTCTTGATGTAATAGATTACAGAAGTGCATGACTATGCCAAGGTGATTGAGAAGTCAATCACAAGTTTATAATTTATCATAGGATCGAGAGAGTGATTGAGTTGTTAAGAGGATGACACAAATCTCACCTTGAGCTCGATCTAAACCCTAAGGCAAAGAGATTCGTACATGAGAACATTACAGATTTAGTCGATATAATATTTACCTATACTTTAGGGTTAATATACCTCGCTAGAGGCTGCTATTAACAGGATAACCGAAAAGACATTTTCAGGTCATGACCAAATATACATGAACCTATAGGGTTACACGCTTAATAAATTAGAATGTTTATTAGAATGTGATTCAGATAAAGACTAAATTTGAATAGAGATCCGAGTAGACTCCTATTGGGTCACGGTCCCCTAGGCATAAGTGAGAAAGCCTATATATAGGGAGGCGGGAAGGTTGAGAAGAGATACCTCTGTTCATCTCGAGCAAAAACCCTAGCCACCACCTCACAAGATAAATCCTAACCGCTTGCGAGTACTAATACACCCGCAATCAGTGTTTTAGCCTTGGACGTGTGTATACCGGTGGAGGTGCTGTTCATTGCGGCATTGTTAACGCCAAAATTTGGAAAGCCTAGGGAAAGGTTGGAAAAAAGATCGGCTGAAGTAAAAGAAGAGTATGGTTGCTACAGGGAGGAAGCCGATCGAATGAAGCAAGGAGAGATCCGGTCCAAGAATAGAAGATTATCCAGATGAGACCGAGTTTGAGGAGGAGCCGTGGTACTCACAGCAGAGTATTTTATCTATATAAATCGTATCTTATATAGATAGGAAGGTTTAGTTAGTTTAGTTAACTTAGAAATATTTTTCTTTTATACTTTTAAGAGATAACGTCCGATGGTAGCCATGTCGGACTCTATAATGCAAGGGTATAAATATAGACCCCCTGTAAACTTGTAAGAATCAACATATCCTTCGATCAATACAACTTCGGCACATCGCCACCCTAGTTCATCTAGGTTTTTACCGACAGGTTTTGGCTCTCGGCGCGGGACTGCATCGATTAACTTTGATTTTCGACGAAGGGGTAAGTCCCGCCACTATCCCGATATGTCTTGCTCTATCTAAGGCTGTATCATTTAGGTTCGACCTCTTAGGCTGATCGAATGTATCGCATCACATCCGTGCAGGGTCTATCAGTCTATCAAGCTCTCTCCGCCATTGTCGGTCTCGTGTTGCATCGGTTAGGTTCGATCTACGAGGTTGTCGACGGTAGATTGAGCTTTAGGCCAATAGGTCTCTGTACGACGTTTCATCAAAGTGTTAGCTGATGAGTTATCTATACATTGAACAACATGCCCAGCGTATCGGCTAAGGAGCCGATACGCACTAGTCTTCAGAGACTCCCCCTCGAGCGCCACGTAGAGCGCACTAGCCTTCCAGCCGATGCGCGCCAATCCAGGATCATCGACTCAGCCAGGCGATGGGTTCGCTTCGCCCTTGCCATATCCGGAGTGGCATCGACTTTATAGTCGGTGTGTCTTTTATACGATTCCTTATCACTTCATATATGCCTTCATCGGGTTTCCAGTTGATGAGCGACTGCTACAGCTTCCATTGACTACCAGGAATGATCCTGCGTGCTTTGTTTTTAATACCCTTCGGTGCCTCCATCGACTCTGCGGCCAATGGATCAGGATCTCTTTTTACCAAACCTAGAGCCATTACGTCCTTCGTCGACATCTGTCTACGCCTTCATCGGCTCCCTAGTCGATGGAAGAGTGTCCCGATCCCTATCAGTGACCCGCCAATAGCAGGATCCATCCAGATGCGGCCGATGACCACTTCGATCCTATCGGCGGCGAGCCAATAGTGAGAGCTCATATCGGCCCATCGTCCAACTGACCCGTTTGCCTCACCTCCTTGTTAATTGCAGGGTCAAATTGATTGGCACGCTAGCACCTGCACCGTCACACCGGAGCCGAGCGAACCTCACGCCCCCAGCGCACGTACCTCGAGCCACAAAGAGAAGCCAACCGGCCTATACTGGAGCTAAGCAGACCTCTCAGGCATCAGCGTGTTCGCACCGTGCGCATGAGATCCGGTGCGAACAGGGATTGCAATGATCAATTGCTTTATCTACCACCTCGATGCACGTGTGGTTAGATCGGCTTCTCTAAACCCTAAACCCTACTTCTGCTGCATTACGCGTCTTGTGATAATAGTCTATAATCACTTCTTCACATGATGTCCTAGTGTGAATGATAGAAAATTTTTATTTTATGTTATTGTAGCCCACGTCTTTCCCTTTACAATGGATCTCCTGTAAGAAACTGGGCTCATGCCCTAGATCTCATATGTGAAACATCTTTGAAACTATAGTATCAAAATTCATACTCCTGCAACATCTCTGAGACATCAATGGAGTAGCTTGTAGTATGATTTAGCTAAAGAAAGGTGTACTCTACTTCAGCTATGTGTAAGCTATTAGTTGTACTGCAAGCTATTCCAGTATCTTGGAGTACATCAAAACTAGAATCTATAGTGAACAAAATTAATAAGCATGCGATCTATTTGTTTTGACAGGATCCTAGCTTATTTGCAGGTAATTAGATAGGTTGGTACTCCAGAATAAAAAAAGTATGAACTTTAGAACAAGCAGAGTATCCAATTCAGATTTCAGAACAAAATTCTCAATTAGGCATAGTGTTTCACAGGGATGCCAGGTTCGTCAACGCCAATGTGTTGGTGGAGATGATGCTTAGCCCTGTCTTGTCTGGGCAGCAAAGGTAATCAACCTCCCATCACCACGGTCACATATGATAGAAAAATCAGGAAATTAGAGGTTCAGAGTACATCCGGCGGAGAGGGTGTGTTCGGCCGCCATGGCGGAGAGAGGTTGCAGGTTTGCAACCATCCATAACCTTGTCCATCATCACTGCCTTCTCAGCTTCCTATCTGGTCAGGGACAGTGCGACGGCAACATGGATCCCTCCCTCATGGCGCTGCTTCTATGTAGAGCTTACTGCCCAGAGAATGGTGTAGTGGTGGCGCCATCGTGAGATGCAGCCACTGCAGAAGTGGGGACTGCGGCGATGTGCAAGATGCGAGGACGGCAGGGGCACAAGGGAGGCAGGGTAGCATAGAAGGTGGCGAGAAGAGTATAGATGGAAATTCACGCTCGTAGGGAAGAAGGACTAAGCTACAACATTAAATAAAAAAAGGTTTCAAGATTGAACATCAAATAAAAAAATCGGAGGGAGTATTAGTATTCTTTGTATTTGATTTGTTATAATCTTATTCGGTTATGGGATTGCGTAGAGTTGCTATATAGTAAGACACTTGTGCTGGTGTATTCCTCCTATATATATATTAGGGTACTAGATCACTCATTCTTCCCATTTATCTACTTTTATGCATTAGTTATTTTCATCTTTGCTGTTTTGCACTGAAAAACCATCATGCTTCTCCATGAAAACGAGAAGGTCCTTTGCTAATTTGCTCGAAAACTAGTCATTCATCATCACGTAAGTATGATAGTTATCTTCTTTTGCTCGTAAATTAGTCGTGCGATTCCACAAAAGTGAATTAATCTCAAAATTGGCCCCAATTTTGATCCATTTGATTGTGGCGACTTCATTAATTACACTGCAAATCATTAGGCGATTATGTGTTGACAACAAAAAGGTATCAATACTCTATTTGTGTTTACTTGGTTCTCTGTCCTCTTATGGCCTACCTCCTCTTATATAATCTAGATGGTCCTACAGTGACTAAACCAAAGGGATAAAAGTGAAAAGTTCACGCCATAGGTTACAAGTTGGTTACAACTAGGTTATGGCTAGTTTAGGGAGACATGCATAACCTATCGGGCATGTTGCTAGGAGCTAGTAGATGTCCTTCATTAGATTCTACACTCCACACAAAGATAGATGCAGTAGCCTTGAACTGCTCATAGCACGTAGTTAGAGGCAATACATTGCACTAATGTACAAGCAGTGTCTAGTCCATCTAACTAAGGGAAAAGGAGAGGGCCCGCTGTCTCAAGTACCACCAAAGCTAGGCCAACTCTTGTGACTAGCTGATGCCTCCATCTACTTGAACACACCTCTATTAAGGCCGATGGAAGCTTGGTAGGTGTCCTCCATGAGAACAAAGCAAAGATGATCTAGGAAGTAGCTATGGCTACGTCGAATGATGTGGTTGATGAAGCATGAAGGCTCGAGGGAGCGGGCTAGGCAAGTGTTTCCAGGACAGCACTTACTGCCCTAAACCCTCTCCACAGTCATGGCTAGTCCCTCTGGAGCTGGAGCGGTGTGACTGATGAACTTACTCCTTCAACACGTAGTCGGAGTCTAAGGCATCAGACTTGGGTTCCTCTGACTTTGGGTTAGAAAGAGTCCCATCTGAGACATAGGGCTCCCTCTCCATAGGCTCCTCCTCTTTGGACTTCTCCTCATTAGAGGGAATCTAAGCAAGGAACCCTGGCAGTGCTGAAGTAGTCACGTGGCCTATCAGATCGATAGGGCTCTACACAGCGAAGGCATTAGGTGATAAAGTGATCTCCACATAGGTTGAAGCTGGTGCAGAGGCAAGCACCAACTCTAGCTGTGCTACAGCCAAAGTCAAAGTTGGCACTGACACTGAGGTAGCTATGAAGCTTGCCACTACCATTGTGGCCTCCTATGTTGAAGGGCCAGCTGTAGTCATGTGGACATTGATGGTGGCTATAGTCGACGCTGATGTGAAGAAGGTGGCCATGTAGGTAGCGAAGGTTAGGCCCTTAGGCTCAATGAAGGTCGCTAGAGTGGAGCTTGGCCCAGTCGAGGAGGATGGACACAGGTTGAAGTTCGTAGTGGTCTTGAACCATGCTATGAAGATGGTTTGCATCATAGGCAGAGTACCTAAGGCATGCACCAGTGCAAAAGCTAAGGTAGTCATCAGTGCAATCTGCTGAACTAGAGTCATGGTCGCTGGCAATGTAGTTGAAGTCATTGAAGGCAATGGTGGAGCTGAAATCTTTGGAGGCAACGGTAGAGCTGCTATGGCCAAGGGTGGCTGCAAGGAGGATCTCGAGATGCTCAATCTTGTGCTTGTGGCTCTGGTGTAAGGCAGCGTAGCGCACTTGCATGTTTGCAAACTTGCTCTCCAGGCGGTACAAGTGCCCTTTGAGGTACTCAGCCTCAAACAAGTGCTTGATGTTCCATACGATGAGCGAGTAGAGCAAGTCACAAAGGTGTTGGAGGTAGATTCATTCCACTGGGGTGAAGTTCATCTACAACATTATGGAACAAGTTAGATGATGTGAAAATAAATGTTGTCATAAGCTTAGACTTGACTGAGTAATAGAACCTTTTTACTTTTAAAAGTAATTTTTGTCAAATATTCATCCTAAAAATGCAGTCTCTACCCAACTTAAAGTTTTCGCTTGGTGGGCGCTAGGGGTTAAGTCCTATAGTCGCTAGGCTCTGATAGCAACTCTATCAGCCGCTAGTTTTTGACACCTAAAACCACATGTGTAGAAAATACTAAATCCCTGGATCCTTAGTTTGTTATACACACATACACTGCTAACACAACAAAAGCCCGCATCATCCAAGTTTTACAATACATTAATATTACAAAGTTTGCTTGGGTGGGATTCAAATAGACTAAGTCCAATTGACTACATTACATAAGATCCAAAAGACTAAGGTGCAAAAATGCTAACGAAGATACGATGAAACTCCACAACTCCACATGCATCAATTGGGAACATAGAACCCTAAGGCGCTGTCTCTTGCACATCCTCCTCATCGGTATAACACACGTATGAGTTCTCTTCCACATTTCCTTCTAAAAGAGGAAAAATAAGCAAGGGTGAGTACCAACTGTACTCAGTAAGCCACCACTACAAAATGCATTGGGTGGACCAAAGGATGGCTAGATTTTTTTTGCATAAGGCTATCTTTAACAATAAGCTTGCAAACCTATGACTTAGCGGTTTTAACTGAAAATAATGTTAAGTTCAAGTTGTTTAATCATCAATAAGGGCTACATCCACCTTCCCAAGCTCCCTCTTGGTTTGGTTTACCCTCATGTCCAAAGTACCATATTTATACTAAAATCGACCTTCCCACATACCGAGATAGTCCACATTTTCTCTCCAAGCCAATTCTAAGTAAGATTAAAGCTTCTAGGCTAGTCAAGAGTAGTTTATGTCTCGGTACTCCTTTAACTGTTAGCATGGCTATTCGAATAGATTAGTTGTACTCACACTATGGTGGATGTACACTTTACCTGCACTCTATGATGTGCCCAACACATGAGTCCAGTCTCAACACATGAGATGTGTCACGGCCCGGTCTTTCGGTTTCCCTCACATTGTGGAGCCCACTCCAAGGACTATGAACCCTCATGCACCTCTAGCACCCAACCACCTCTATCTAGTGGTGAGAGGAGTCCTGGAACCCATGAAATATTGGCATTTACATATATATACAATGCATTTTTAGTTTCACATTTATTACTCGAGAGATCATAACACATCATGTTAGTTTCAAGTGTAGAACCAATCGTGTCTAGGGTGCCACCCTACTCGGGTCGCCTAGTCCTCTGGTTCTATACGCATTTGAGAAATGCGATCGTACTCCGATCATTTCCTGCCTCCCTTCTTGACTCAGTCCTTAATTGGCTAGGGTTGGCACTTTTATATAGAACCACCCAAAGCTTCCGTATTGCCCCTGTCAAAATTAGTTTTGTTTATTAGTTTTGGGTTTTCATAAAAGGTGTGAATATTTTCCCGCAAGATGGTATCAAAACGTCTCCACCCGCATTTCAACAATCATCCATACATTGCCACATCCAAGCATGTGGTAAAAATATAGATGATGATGCATGACTAAGCATTGATAGTAAATAATTGAAGACTTTAAATAGCATATGGAAACAAGGCACAAGATAACAATATCAAAGGGAAGTTTTAAAAAAATTTTAGGTTCGTATTTTATAATTAGCATGCAATTTTAGTTGTAAACAAATCATTTCACAATATAGGAATAACATGCTCAAGAAGCAAGGCGTAATGAAAATACCTTGTTTCACTAACAGGTGGGTCCAACCCCTTTTTATTTGATAAAACATTATTTTTTAAAGGAAAATTCCTAGAGCCTATGACAGGTGGGGCCTTGGTCAATACTACCCATATGTCAGTCTCACAGCAGTTGTTAAGGGTTTTAAAAACCGTTTTTAAATCGGGGATGGCCCATATGTCAAGTGATAATTTTTTTATAAATTCAACATTTAAAAATTTTTCTTAATAGATAGCCCACATTTCATAGATACCTATTAAGCTTTTAGTTAACTTAACTACATTCATTAGTCCTTAATCGAAATTATATGGACCCACTCATTAGCCTCCCTCTTTTTTCTTTTCCCTTCTTTTCTCTCTTGCTCATTCCCTCGCTATCTCTTTCTTGCACGCACATGCTGGTGCTAGGGCTAGCGTGCGCGACAAATGGTGAGGAGAGGGCCTTAGGGTTGAGGGCTATTGTTGGGCGGCGATAGGGGGGCAAGGGAGGTGTGGAGGCGCTGACTGCTAGGTCTAGCGGCATCAGCGGTTGGGTTGTGGGCTCGCTAGTGATGCGCCAGTCTGGTAGCGAAGCCGAGGCCAGCGGCAGGGTCTAGAGGCTCCCAGGAGCACTATCGAGGGTCACTCAATGGTTAGGGGTGGCTGGAGGCAATGGAATCAAGCTTAGATTCTGGTGGAATCCACCAGAATTGGTGAGCAATTGGCTAACTCAAAGCTCAGGCAGGCATCGATGGGCTTATTTTAGGCATGATAGCACAAGCAAGGACGCTGGCGTCGAGGTCTATTCGACGATTCTGGGTCACGGTAGGGTTAAGGGATGTCCTAGGCTACCTGGCGGTGAGAGCTCTTGGCTAGAGATGCCCTAAGGGTGATGACTAGCCCAACGAGGTCACATGAGGCGATGATAGAGCGTGGCACGTGTGCATGGCTATGCTTGTGGGTGTGGGTGTATACGCATTGCAGTGAACCGTTTGCAGCGGTGCCAATGGTCGTGCAGGCAATGACATCCTAAAATGAGGCGTTGGAGGGAGGACAGAAGGAATGACAACCCGATTCCTCATCGTGTTGTACCCGGGAAGTGGCACATGAAGCGATGAAGACAGCAAAACAACAGGCGGCGAGGTACCATTTGGGGATGGTTGAGCTTGCGGTTAGTCCTCACTCCACAATAATAGCATGATGGTGAGGTTCAGCTTTGTTCATCTGGGTTTGTTGTTTCTCGTTGCTCAAGCCATGCCATCGCCTTGGATTAGCTGCCCTTAGTAGCTTGGTTGTAGTGAAGTGCAAACGAGGTGGTGGTGATGCATGCATGGTGTCGACGATGGAGGAGTAGGAAAGGAGGCAAGGCATGCTGGTTGGCTTAGGCAGGCCACCTTATTCTTGGCTGCCATAAGGAGGTGGTAAGTAGGTGTTGGCATGGATAAGGGCAAGGAAGTCATTGCTCCTTCAATGCAGCATCCTTGCCTTGCTGGTTTTTGTGGCGGCGTCAGATGCTAGAGGTGAAAAACAGGGAAAAAGGTGAACACCACACCTTCCATGTATGGAATGTGCCTATATATAGAGGGGAGGAGAGAATTATACACTAGTAAATGGAATGAATGAGAAGAAAGAATGCTAGTTCCTTAGATCTATTTCCCTCTTTTGTTTTTTAGTTTGAACTGCTCACATAATAGGGGTTGCATATTATTAAGAACACTGCTAGGTAGGAGTAAAACGGAATTCATTACAGGCAACATTACTGTAAAAATTCCTAGAGATGAGACAAAATATGCGCCTGGCATAACTAAATGTGTATATCCTTGTAAAAAATTACAAAAATCATGGCAAAATTGTATCTTTAACATAAATGAAAAAAATAAAAGCAAAATGGGTAGGCATAAATGCACAACAATCGATTACACCGCTAGCCCAATATGCGTAAATTAATGCGCCAACAAATACAAATCACACACGAGAAATATATGCTACTATATATAGTCGTTGCTAGCGCTTGATGATGAATTAATTGTTGGTGTCATCGTTGGAGCTAGGGGATGGCATAGGTGCTGGCCCATCAGAGAAGGAGGTAGTCATGGCCATTTTCATGTCGGCATAGACAACGCGGCCCTCATCTTCAGAGCCGGTCGTCTTGAAGTGGACATTGTTCTTGGCGTTAGCGGTGGTGGCAAGTTGGCCGATGAGGAGGATCCCCACAAGGGCCAGGCTCACCATTGCCATGCACATCTTTATGTGGTTGGCTGCCATCTTGATAAATTGCCACATCTTTTTTCCAATTAGTTTCCTCCTCTTCTGATAGATTTATATATTAGCATGGATCCTAGCCACAACCCAAAAATGGGTGATACAAATTAAGCAAGCTCCCTTTTTTTGGCCCCATTGATTTGCAAAAGAATAGGCACATTCTTAGGTTGTATTTCCTAAATTTGGACATCGTATGATCTCTAAAACATTGAAAAAGTCATGTGAACATGCACCTCTTGAAAGTAATTTGTGCATGAGTTATCAAACCCGTCTTGAAGTCATTGCTACATCGATTGAAACATCCATTTCCTCTTTGTTGCACACTTTGTTATGCTTAGATGTCCAAAAGGGGTTACTTTTGATCGTGGTGATAGGGCTATTGCTTTTAGACAAGCAAAACATGATGATTTGTTTATCACACGACACCATTTTTATTTTTAGCCCTTTAATTTGGCTACTGATGCATCCTATTTACCATGTTGCTATGCATTTTATTAACAAAATAACTTGGTTTCGCACCAATGCATGCTAGGAAATTGACCCAATTGTAATACTAATCGATTTTTGCCAAAGTCTATAACCGATAAAGTTATAGGCCGAAGACTATAACTTATTGAATATTTGTTGCTAAGAATAATATTCATGAATTTTATGATTAGCGATTCGAAAGCCAAAACAAATGAAGTTTTTGACAAGCGATAAATACACATGCCATTTTTTTCAAAAAGATAATAATCACTAATTTGGGCCAATAAACTAACACACGAAATCATAGGCCAACGCCTAAAAATCAAGAATTTTTTTGTGATAAGCAAAATATACAACAACATAACAACACACAATAATAACGATCACACACACCAAGCATTGAGACACTAAACAAAATCTACATACATATGTTTAAAATGTAAATACCAAACAAGGGATTAGGATTTAGGGGTTAGGGCATAGGGTTTAGCGCATATGTTTAAAATAGGGTTTAGGGTTTAGGGTTTAGGGTTAGGGTTTAGGGTTTAGTGTTTAGGGTTTAGGGTTTAGGGTTTAGGGTTTAGGGTTAGGGTTTAGGGTTTAGTGTTTAGGGTTTAGGGTTTAGGGTTTAGGGTTTAGGGTTTAGGGTTTAGGGTTTAGGGTTTAGGGTTTAGGGTTTAGGGTTTAGGGTTTAGGGTTTAGGGTTTAGGGTTTAGGGTTTAGGGTTTAGGGTTTAGGGTTTAGGGTTTAGGGTTTAGGGTTTAGGGTTTAGGGTTTAGGGTTTAGGGTTTAGGGTTTAGGGTTTAGGGTTTAGGGTTTAGGGTTTAGGGTTTAGGGTTTAGGGTTTAGGGTTTAGGGTTTAGGGTTTAGGGTTTAGGGTTTAGGGTTTAGGGTTTAGGGTTTAGGGTTTAGGGTTTAGGGTTTAGGGTTTAGGGTTTAGGGTTTAGGGTTTAGGGTTTAGGGTTTAGGGTTTAGGGTTTAGGGTTTAGGGTTTAGGGTTTAGGGTTTAGGGTTTAGGGTTTAGGGTTTAGGGTTTAGGGTTTAGGGTTTAGGGTTTAGGGTTTAGGGTTTAGGGTTTAGGGTTTAGGGTTTAGGGTTTAGGGTTTAGGGTTTAGGGTTTAGGGTTTAGGGTTTAGGGTTTAGGGTTTAGGGTTTAGGGTTTAGGGTTTAGGGTTTAGGGTTTAGGGTTTAGGGTTTAGGGTTTAGGGTTTAGGGTTTAGGGTTTAGGGTTTAGGGTTTAGGGTTTAGGGTTTAGGGTTTAGGGTTTAGGGTTTAGGGTTTAGGGTTTAGGGTTTAGGGTTTAGGGTTTAGGGTTTAGGGTTTAGGGTTTAGGGTTTAGGGTTTAGGGTTTAGGGTTTAGGGTTTAGGGTTTAGGGTTTAGGGTTTAGGGTTTAGGGTTTAGGGTTTAGGGTTTAGGGTTTAGGGTTTAGGGTTTAGGGTTTAGGGTTTAGGGTTTAGGGTTTAGGGTTTAGGGTTTAGGGTTTAGGGTTTAGGGTTTAGGGTTTAGGGTTTAGGGTTTAGGGTTTAGGGTTTAGGGTTTAGGGTTTAGGGTTTAGGGTTTAGGGTTTAGGGTTTAGGGTTTAGGGTTTAGGGTTTAGGGTTTAGGGTTTAGGGTTTAGGGTTTAGGGTTTAGGGTTTAGGGTTTAGGGTTTAGGGTTTAGGGTTTAGGGTTTAGGGTTTAGGGTTTAGGGTTTAGGGTTTAGGGTTTAGGGTTTAGGGTTTAGGGTTTAGGGTTTAGGGTTTAGGGTTTAGGGTTTAGGGTTTAGGGTTTAGGGTTTAGGGTTTAGGGTTTAGGGTTTAGGGTTTAGGGTTTAGGGTTTAGGGTTTAGGGTTTAGGGTTTAGGGTTTAGGGTTTAGGGTTTAGGGTTTAGGGTTTAGGGTTTAGGGTTTAGGGTTTAGGGTTTAGGGTTTAGGGTTTAGGGTTTAGGGTTTAGGGTTTAGGGTTTAGGGTTTAGGGTTTAGGGTTTAGGGTTTAGGGTTTAGGGTTTAGGGTTTAGGGTTTAGGGTTTAGGGTTTAGGGTTTAGGGTTTAGGGTTTAGGGTTTAGGGTTTAGGGTTTAGGGTTTAGGGTTTAGGGTTTAGGGTTTAGGGTTTAGGGTTTAGGGTTTAGGGTTTAGGGTTTAGGGTTTAGGGTTTAGGGTTTAGGGTTTAGGGTTTAGGGTTTAGGGTTTAGGGTTTAGGGTTTAGGGTTTAGGGTTTAGGGTTTAGGGTTTAGGGTTTAGGGTTTAGGGTTTAGGGTTTAGGGTTTAGGGTTTAGGGTTTAGGGTTTAGGGTTTAGGGTTTAGGGTTTAGGGTTTAGGGTTTAGGGTTTAGGGTTTAGGGTTTAGGGTTTAGGGTTTAGGGTTTAGGGTTTAGGGTTTAGGGTTTAGGGTTTAGGGTTTAGGGTTTAGGGTTTAGGGTTTAGGGTTTAGGGTTTAGGGTTTAGGGTTTAGGGTTTAGGGTTTAGGGTTTAGGGTTTAGGGTTTAGGGTTTAGGGTTTAGGGTTTAGGGTTTAGGGTTTAGGGTTTAGGGTTTAGGGTTTAGGGTTTAGGGTTTAGGGTTTAGGGTTTAGGGTTTAGGGTTTAGGGTTTAGGGTTTAGGGTTTAGGGTTTAGGGTTTAGGGTTTAGGGTTTAGGGTTTAGGGTTTAGGGTTTAGGGTTTAGGGTTTAGGGTTTAGGGTTTAGGGTTTAGGGTTTAGGGTTTAGGGTTTAGGGTTTAGGGTTTAGGGTTTAGGGTTTAGGGTTTAGGGTTTAGGGTTTAGGGTTTAGGGTTTAGGGTTTAGGGTTTAGGGTTTAGGGTTTAGGGTTTAGGGTTTAGGGTTTAGGGTTTAGGGTTTAGGGTTTAGGGTTTAGGGTTTAGGGTTTAGGGTTTAGGGTTTAGGGTTTAGGGTTTAGGGTTTAGGGTTTAGGGTTTAGGGTTTAGGGTTTAGGGTTTAGGGTTTAGGGTTTAGGGTTTAGGGTTTAGGGTTTAGGGTTTAGGGTTTAGGGTTTAGGGTTTAGGGTTTAGGGTTTAGGGTTTAGGGTTTAGGGTTTAGGGTTTAGGGTTTAGGGTTTAGGGTTTAGGGTTTAGGGTTTAGGGTTTAGGGTTTAGGGTTTAGGGTTTAGGGTTTAGGGTTTAGGGTTTAGGGTTTAGGGTTTAGGGTTTAGGGTTTAGGGTTTAGGGTTTAGGGTTTAGGGTTTAGGGTTTAGGGTTTAGGGTTTAGGGTTTAGGGTTTAGGGTTTAGGGTTTAGGGTTTAGGGTTTAGGGTTTAGGGTTTAGGGTTTAGGGTTTAGGGTTTAGGGTTTAGGGTTTAGGGTTTAGGGTTTAGGGTTTAGGGTTTAGGGTTTAGGGTTTAGGGTTTAGGGTTTAGGGTTTAGGGTTTAGGGTTTAGGGTTTAGGGTTTAGGGTTTAGGGTTTAGGGTTTAGGGTTTAGGGTTTAGGGTTTAGGGTTTAGGGTTTAGGGTTTAGGGTTTAGGGTTTAGGGTTTAGGGTTTAGGGTTTAGGGTTTAGGGTTTAGGGTTTAGGGTTTAGGGTTTAGGGTTTAGGGTTTAGGGTTTAGGGTTTAGGGTTTAGGGTTTAGGGTTTAGGGTTTAGGGTTTAGGGTTTAGGGTTTAGGGTTTAGGGTTTAGGGTTTAGGGTTTAGGGTTTAGGGTTTAGGGTTTAGGGTTTAGGGTTTAGGGTTTAGGGTTTAGGGTTTAGGGTTTAGGGTTTAGGGTTTAGGGTTTAGGGTTTAGGGTTTAGGGTTTAGGGTTTAGGGTTTAGGGTTTAGGGTTTAGGGTTTAGGGTTTAGGGTTTAGGGTTTAGGGTTTAGGGTTTAGGGTTTAGGGTTTAGGGTTTAGGGTTTAGGGTTTAGGGTTTAGGGTTTAGGGTTTAGGGTTTAGGGTTTAGGGTTTAGGGTTTAGGGTTTAGGGTTTAGGGTTTAGGGTTTAGGGTTTAGGGTTTAGGGTTTAGGGTTTAGGGTTTAGGGTTTAGGGTTTAGGGTTTAGGGTTTAGGGTTTAGGGTTTAGGGTTTAGGGTTTAGGGTTTAGGGTTTAGGGTTTAGGGTTTAGGGTTTAGGGTTTAGGGTTTAGGGTTTAGGGTTTAGGGTTTAGGGTTTAGGGTTTAGGGTTTAGGGTTTAGGGTTTAGGGTTTAGGGTTTAGGGTTTAGGGTTTAGGGTTTAGGGTTTAGGGTTTAGGGTTTAGGGTTTAGGGTTTAGGGTTTAGGGTTTAGGGTTTAGGGTTTAGGGTTTAGGGTTTAGGGTTTAGGGTTTAGGGTTTAGGGTTTAGGGTTTAGGGTTTAGGGTTTAGGGTTTAGGGTTTAGGGTTTAGGGTTTAGGGTTTAGGGTTTAGGGTTTAGGGTTTAGGGTTTAGGGTTTAGGGTTTAGGGTTTAGGGTTTAGGGTTTAGGGTTTAGGGTTTAGGGTTTAGGGTTTAGGGTTTAGGGTTTAGGGTTTAGGGTTTAGGGTTTAGGGTTTAGGGTTTAGGGTTTAGGGTTTAGGGTTTAGGGTTTAGGGTTTAGGGTTTAGGGTTTAGGGTTTAGGGTTTAGGGTTTAGGGTTTAGGGTTTAGGGTTTAGGGTTTAGGGTTTAGGGTTTAGGGTTTAGGGTTTAGGGTTTAGGGTTTAGGGTTTAGGGTTTAGGGTTTAGGGTTTAGGGTTTAGGGTTTAGGGTTTAGGGTTTAGGGTTTAGGGTTTAGGGTTTAGGGTTTAGGGTTTAGGGTTTAGGGTTTAGGGTTTAGGGTTTAGGGTTTAGGGTTTAGGGTTTAGGGTTTAGGGTTTAGGGTTTAGGGTTTAGGGTTTAGGGTTTAGGGTTTAGGGTTTAGGGTTTAGGGTTTAGGGTTTAGGGTTTAGGGTTTAGGGTTTAGGGTTTAGGGTTTAGGGTTTAGGGTTTAGGGTTTAGGGTTTAGGGTTTAGGGTTTAGGGTTTAGGGTTTAGGGTTTAGGGTTTAGGGTTTAGGGTTTAGGGTTTAGGGTTTAGGGTTTAGGGTTTAGGGTTTAGGGTTTAGGGTTTAGGGTTTAGGGTTTAGGGTTTAGGGTTTAGGGTTTAGGGTTTAGGGTTTAGGGTTTAGGGTTTAGGGTTTAGGGTTTAGGGTTTAGGGTTTAGGGTTTAGGGTTTAGGGTTTAGGGTTTAGGGTTTAGGGTTTAGGGTTTAGGGTTTAGGGTTTAGGGTTTAGGGTTTAGGGTTTAGGGTTTAGGGTTTAGGGTTTAGGGTTTAGGGTTTAGGGTTTAGGGTTTAGGGTTTAGGGTTTAGGGTTTAGGGTTTAGGGTTTAGGGTTTAGGGTTTAGGGTTTAGGGTTTAGGGTTTAGGGTTTAGGGTTTAGGGTTTAGGGTTTAGGGTTTAGGGTTTAGGGTTTAGGGTTTAGGGTTTAGGGTTTAGGGTTTAGGGTTTAGGGTTTAGGGTTTAGGGTTTAGGGTTTAGGGTTTAGGGTTTAGGGTTTAGGGTTTAGGGTTTAGGGTTTAGGGTTTAGGGTTTAGGGTTTAGGGTTTAGGGTTTAGGGTTTAGGGTTTAGGGTTTAGGGTTTAGGGTTTAGGGTTTAGGGTTTAGGGTTTAGGGTTTAGGGTTTAGGGTTTAGGGTTTAGGGTTTAGGGTTTAGGGTTTAGGGTTTAGGGTTTAGGGTTTAGGGTTTAGGGTTTAGGGTTTAGGGTTTAGGGTTTAGGGTTTAGGGTTTAGGGTTTAGGGTTTAGGGTTTAGGGTTTAGGGTTTAGGGTTTAGGGTTTAGGGTTTAGGGTTTAGGGTTTAGGGTTTAGGGTTTAGGGTTTAGGGTTTAGGGTTTAGGGTTTAGGGTTTAGGGTTTAGGGTTTAGGGTTTAGGGTTTAGGGTTTAGGGTTTAGGGTTTAGGGTTTAGGGTTTAGGGTTTAGGGTTTAGGGTTTAGGGTTTAGGGTTTAGGGTTTAGGGTTTAGGGTTTAGGGTTTAGGGTTTAGGGTTTAGGGTTTAGGGTTTAGGGTTTAGGGTTTAGGGTTTAGGGTTTAGGGTTTAGGGTTTAGGGTTTAGGGTTTAGGGTTTAGGGTTTAGGGTTTAGGGTTTAGGGTTTAGGGTTTAGGGTTTAGGGTTTAGGGTTTAGGGTTTAGGGTTTAGGGTTTAGGGTTTAGGGTTTAGGGTTTAGGGTTTAGGGTTTAGGGTTTAGGGTTTAGGGTTTAGGGTTTAGGGTTTAGGGTTTAGGGTTTAGGGTTTAGGGTTTAGGGTTTAGGGTTTAGGGTTTAGGGTTTAGGGTTTAGGGTTTAGGGTTTAGGGTTTAGGGTTTAGGGTTTAGGGTTTAGGGTTTAGGGTTTAGGGTTTAGGGTTTAGGGTTTAGGGTTTAGGGTTTAGGGTTTAGGGTTTAGGGTTTAGGGTTTAGGGTTTAGGGTTTAGGGTTTAGGGTTTAGGGTTTAGGGTTTAGGGTTTAGGGTTTAGGGTTTAGGGTTTAGGGTTTAGGGTTTAGGGTTTAGGGTTTAGGGTTTAGGGTTTAGGGTTTAGGGTTTAGGGTTTAGGGTTTAGGGTTTAGGGTTTAGGGTTTAGGGTTTAGGGTTTAGGGTTTAGGGTTTAGGGTTTAGGGTTTAGGGTTTAGGGTTTAGGGTTTAGGGTTTAGGGTTTAGGGTTTAGGGTTTAGGGTTTAGGGTTTAGGGTTTAGGGTTTAGGGTTTAGGGTTTAGGGTTTAGGGTTTAGGGTTTAGGGTTTAGGGTTTAGGGTTTAGGGTTTAGGGTTTAGGGTTTAGGGTTTAGGGTTTAGGGTTTAGGGTTTAGGGTTTAGGGTTTAGGGTTTAGGGTTTAGGGTTTAGGGTTTAGGGTTTAGGGTTTAGGGTTTAGGGTTTAGGGTTTAGGGTTTAGGGTTTAGGGTTTAGGGTTTAGGGTTTAGGGTTTAGGGTTTAGGGTTTAGGGTTTAGGGTTTAGGGTTTAGGGTTTAGGGTTTAGGGTTTAGGGTTTAGGGTTTAGGGTTTAGGGTTTAGGGTTTAGGGTTTAGGGTTTAGGGTTTAGGGTTTAGGGTTTAGGGTTTAGGGTTTAGGGTTTAGGGTTTAGGGTTTAGGGTTTAGGGTTTAGGGTTTAGGGTTTAGGGTTTAGGGTTTAGGGTTTAGGGTTTAGGGTTTAGGGTTTAGGGTTTAGGGTTTAGGGTTTAGGGTTTAGGGTTTAGGGTTTAGGGTTTAGGGTTTAGGGTTTAGGGTTTAGGGTTTAGGGTTTAGGGTTTAGGGTTTAGGGTTTAGGGTTTAGGGTTTAGGGTTTAGGGTTTAGGGTTTAGGGTTTAGGGTTTAGGGTTTAGGGTTTAGGGTTTAGGGTTTAGGGTTTAGGGTTTAGGGTTTAGGGTTTAGGGTTTAGGGTTTAGGGTTTAGGGTTTAGGGTTTAGGGTTTAGGGTTTAGGGTTTAGGGTTTAGGGTTTAGGGTTTAGGGTTTAGGGTTTAGGGTTTAGGGTTTAGGGTTTAGGGTTTAGGGTTTAGGGTTTAGGGTTTAGGGTTTAGGGTTTAGGGTTTAGGGTTTAGGGTTTAGGGTTTAGGGTTTAGGGTTTAGGGTTTAGGGTTTAGGGTTTAGGGTTTAGGGTTTAGGGTTTAGGGTTTAGGGTTTAGGGTTTAGGGTTTAGGGTTTAGGGTTTAGGGTTTAGGGTTTAGGGTTTAGGGTTTAGGGTTTAGGGTTTAGGGTTTAGGGTTTAGGGTTTAGGGTTTAGGGTTTAGGGTTTAGGGTTTAGGGTTTAGGGTTTAGGGTTTAGGGTTTAGGGTTTAGGGTTTAGGGTTTAGGGTTTAGGGTTTAGGGTTTAGGGTTTAGGGTTTAGGGTTTAGGGTTTAGGGTTTAGGGTTTAGGGTTTAGGGTTTAGGGTTTAGGGTTTAGGGTTTAGGGTTTAGGGTTTAGGGTTTAGGGTTTAGGGTTTAGGGTTTAGGGTTTAGGGTTTAGGGTTTAGGGTTTAGGGTTTAGGGTTTAGGGTTTAGGGTTTAGGGTTTAGGGTTTAGGGTTTAGGGTTTAGGGTTTAGGGTTTAGGGTTTAGGGTTTAGGGTTTAGGGTTTAGGGTTTAGGGTTTAGGGTTTAGGGTTTAGGGTTTAGGGTTTAGGGTTTAGGGTTTAGGGTTTAGGGTTTAGGGTTTAGGGTTTAGGGTTTAGGGTTTAGGGTTTAGGGTTTAGGGTTTAGGGTTTAGGGTTTAGGGTTTAGGGTTTAGGGTTTAGGGTTTAGGGTTTAGGGTTTAGGGTTTAGGGTTTAGGGTTTAGGGTTTAGGGTTTAGGGTTTAGGGTTTAGGGTTTAGGGTTTAGGGTTTAGGGTTTAGGGTTTAGGGTTTAGGGTTTAGGGTTTAGGGTTTAGGGTTTAGGGTTTAGGGTTTAGGGTTTAGGGTTTAGGGTTTAGGGTTTAGGGTTTAGGGTTTAGGGTTTAGGGTTTAGGGTTTAGGGTTTAGGGTTTAGGGTTTAGGGTTTAGGGTTTAGGGTTTAGGGTTTAGGGTTTAGGGTTTAGGGTTTAGGGTTTAGGGTTTAGGGTTTAGGGTTTAGGGTTTAGGGTTTAGGGTTTAGGGTTTAGGGTTTAGGGTTTAGGGTTTAGGGTTTAGGGTTTAGGGTTTAGGGTTTAGGGTTTAGGGTTTAGGGTTTAGGGTTTAGGGTTTAGGGTTTAGGGTTTAGGGTTTAGGGTTTAGGGTTTAGGGTTTAGGGTTTAGGGTTTAGGGTTTAGGGTTTAGGGTTTAGGGTTTAGGGTTTAGGGTTTAGGGTTTAGGGTTTAGGGTTTAGGGTTTAGGGTTTAGGGTTTAGGGTTTAGGGTTTAGGGTTTAGGGTTTAGGGTTTAGGGTTTAGGGTTTAGGGTTTAGGGTTTAGGGTTTAGGGTTTAGGGTTTAGGGTTTAGGGTTTAGGGTTTAGGGTTTAGGGTTTAGGGTTTAGGGTTTAGGGTTTAGGGTTTAGGGTTTAGGGTTTAGGGTTTAGGGTTTAGGGTTTAGGGTTTAGGGTTTAGGGTTTAGGGTTTAGGGTTTAGGGTTTAGGGTTTAGGGTTTAGGGTTTAGGGTTTAGGGTTTAGGGTTTAGGGTTTAGGGTTTAGGGTTTAGGGTTTAGGGTTTAGGGTTTAGGGTTTAGGGTTTAGGGTTTAGGGTTTAGGGTTTAGGGTTTAGGGTTTAGGGTTTAGGGTTTAGGGTTTAGGGTTTAGGGTTTAGGGTTTAGGGTTTAGGGTTTAGGGTTTAGGGTTTAGGGTTTAGGGTTTAGGGTTTAGGGTTTAGGGTTTAGGGTTTAGGGTTTAGGGTTTAGGGTTTAGGGTTTAGGGTTTAGGGTTTAGGGTTTAGGGTTTAGGGTTTAGGGTTTAGGGTTTAGGGTTTAGGGTTTAGGGTTTAGGGTTTAGGGTTTAGGGTTTAGGGTTTAGGGTTTAGGGTTTAGGGTTTAGGGTTTAGGGTTTAGGGTTTAGGGTTTAGGGTTTAGGGTTTAGGGTTTAGGGTTTAGGGTTTAGGGTTTAGGGTTTAGGGTTTAGGGTTTAGGGTTTAGGGTTTAGGGTTTAGGGTTTAGGGTTTAGGGTTTAGGGTTTAGGGTTTAGGGTTTAGGGTTTAGGGTTTAGGGTTTAGGGTTTAGGGTTTAGGGTTTAGGGTTTAGGGTTTAGGGTTTAGGGTTTAGGGTTTAGGGTTTAGGGTTTAGGGTTTAGGGTTTAGGGTTTAGGGTTTAGGGTTTAGGGTTTAGGGTTTAGGGTTTAGGGTTTAGGGTTTAGGGTTTAGGGTTTAGGGTTTAGGGTTTAGGGTTTAGGGTTTAGGGTTTAGGGTTTAGGGTTTAGGGTTTAGGGTTTAGGGTTTAGGGTTTAGGGTTTAGGGTTTAGGGTTTAGGGTTTAGGGTTTAGGGTTTAGGGTTTAGGGTTTAGGGTTTAGGGTTTAGGGTTTAGGGTTTAGGGTTTAGGGTTTAGGGTTTAGGGTTTAGGGTTTAGGGTTTAGGGTTTAGGGTTTAGGGTTTAGGGTTTAGGGTTTAGGGTTTAGGGTTTAGGGTTTAGGGTTTAGGGTTTAGGGTTTAGGGTTTAGGGTTTAGGGTTTAGGGTTTAGGGTTTAGGGTTTAGGGTTTAGGGTTTAGGGTTTAGGGTTTAGGGTTTAGGGTTTAGGGTTTAGGGTTTAGGGTTTAGGGTTTAGGGTTTAGGGTTTAGGGTTTAGGGTTTAGGGTTTAGGGTTTAGGGTTTAGGGTTTAGGGTTTAGGGTTTAGGGTTTAGGGTTTAGGGTTTAGGGTTTAGGGTTTAGGGTTTAGGGTTTAGGGTTTAGGGTTTAGGGTTTAGGGTTTAGGGTTTAGGGTTTAGGGTTTAGGGTTTAGGGTTTAGGGTTTAGGGTTTAGGGTTTAGGGTTTAGGGTTTAGGGTTTAGGGTTTAGGGTTTAGGGTTTAGGGTTTAGGGTTTAGGGTTTAGGGTTTAGGGTTTAGGGTTTAGGGTTTAGGGTTTAGGGTTTAGGGTTTAGGGTTTAGGGTTTAGGGTTTAGGGTTTAGGGTT